>JARYGA010059765.1:1427828-2855657 GCA_030545235.1 Helianthus tuberosus | reverse complement strand
TAATCTTTGGATTTCCGCGCGGGAGCAGTACTTTTTGCGCATAAGTTCCTTCAGTTCGGTCCAGGTTAGCGCGTAGGCAGCAGCTTCACCAAGTGTCTGTACTTGCAGATTCCACCAAGAGAGGGCTCCATCCAAGAATAGCCCTGAAATATAGGTGACTTGCTGATCTAGCGCGCATTTGCTCATGCGAAGAACAGATTCGGTTTTCTCGGCCCAACGAACAAAGGCGACAGCACCTCCTGTGCCATCAAAGTTGACCGGTTTGCAGTCTAGAAACTGCTTGTAGGTGCATCCTGCACATACGTTATAACATACGATTGGCATTAGCATCATTGCTAAGGATATCCAATTAGGTCATGGTATGTCTAAATGACTTAGTATTACCATGAGGTGGATTATTGTTGTTGCCAGTGTTGCCAGAGTTGCTTCCACTAGTCCCTCCTTGAGAGGCGGCGTATTGTGCAATGGCAGCAGCGATAATTTGCTGGAGTTCCGCCTCATTGGTAGGCATGTGTGTCTCACGTCTCGGCGGCATCTTCTAAAAGATGTGTTTACGTCGGTCAGGCCATAGTTATAATACATAAGTCAGGTCATAATTTAGCGTTTGTATATAATGATAGTAATAGTACATAACATCTCATGTTATAATCATATCAATCACACAACATCCCATGTCACAAACATCAATCACACAACATCCCATGTCCTAAAATACAAATAACCAAATCAAGCATCAAATATGATGAGAATACTGCGATTGCCATATATCGAGACCACATAGTAAGCGTACAAGTGCATCACAGTGTCATACAACATCAGTCGACTAAGGGCTACATCACCCTAGTCCAAAAACTATATCGAATCAGTGTCAATACATCAAATACATGTCAACAAAAATCAGAATCATAATGTAGTCTCCAAAAATGCTGTGCAGTCGAAAGCAATCGTCGTCTTCTCACCAGCGTCTACCCATACGGTACTGAAGAGCTCTACACGGATGGCGGTGGAGGAGGGGGAAAGTGAGTGTAAAACAAGCGGCGCAAATGGAGCCAGTCCTCCTCCATGGCTCTCTGGGTACGCAAGAATGAAGCAAACTGCTGCTCCAGGGCAAAAAGGCGTGTAGCATAGTCTGGTGGTAAAGGTCGAGAGGGCTGCAACGGAGAGTGGGTCTGACCCTGGCACTGACACGGCGGCGTCTGAGCTCTCTCAAGCTCCTGAATGCGCTGTGTGTGTGCCTCGTGCTGGGCGACAAAAGACATCAAAACGTCCTCAATAGTATACCCCCTATGGAAAGAATGGTAGGGGTCAGTCGGTGGCATAGCAGAGTGTGGTGCCCAAAGGAACGGCTCACTGGTGGGATCAAAAGGTGCCACATGAAATGGTGAAACAGGGGGAAAAGTAGCAGACAGTGGTATAGCAGAGATAGATACCGGTATGTGTCCAAAAGGGTGAGCCGAAGAACCTTCTCCAGCTCGTGCTGGAGGTGTAAACCGAGGAAATGAAAAGGAAGTATCAATGTGACGGGTATCAGGGATCTGAGGGGGAAAAGGTGGGACCTCGTCATCAGCCGGAATCCACCCACACTGGGCGTGCTCGTCTCGGGGGTCGATCCGTGCCTCAAAAAGCGCACGATCAAACTGGGCTGGCATAGGATCATGGTGAGGTACAACAAGAGGATCAACTGGTGCATCAGCAATGAATGGGGGATCAACATGATCAGCAGCAAAGACATGCTCGCCCTCCAACAACGGAGCATCTATAGGGTGATCATCGATAGGTGGGTCAGCAATGACAGGCTCAAAAATAGGTGCGTCAGCATGAACTGGGTCATGCTCAAGTACTGGGTCAGGAGCAGGGTCTAGTGGCTGCTCGGGCTCATCAAAGGCCATCTCAAAATCAAACTCAGGGTCGATGGGATCAACTGGGTCGACTGGATCCTCCATAGGCTGATCCATGGGTATAAACTCTATATCCTCATCTGGGTCGAATCCTGGGGGAAAGTCAGGATCGGAATCCTCCACATCATCATGGTCGAAAGCAAAGCTAGGAATAGGGGCAACAGAGGATGCCTGGTCGGGATCTGATCCATGAGAAAAGTGCTGCGCACTCTGAGTGTGTGAATGTGCGGAGGCCACAGACTCGAAAGAGTCTGGGACCGGAGAGTGAGCAGAAGACTCCTCAGCGGGAGCGTCTGCGATCATCAAAAGATCTCCAGCAGCAAGAAGGGCCTCGCCCTGAACATCCTCCTCTAAGGGCTCGTCATCAAACAGATCGACGTCGTCATCATCGTCGGCGTCGAGAAGCAAATCATAGGCAGGATAAACAGCTAAGGGTATGGGAGCAGGGAACTCCACTAACGGTAGGTCCCCGGCCAAAGGGCCATCAGCGAGCTCATCAGCACCATCAGGTAAGGCGAAGGGCTGGAAATCGTCCTTGTCCGTGCTCGTAACGTCAGAGGTGTGGACCTCATGCTCTGAAGGCTCTAGGTCATCTGAGACTATAGGTCTAGGTCCTGTGGTGTCTGAATCACCAGTGCCAGAGGTGTCCATGGTGTCTGTAACATAAACATAAACATGCACAAACAGTCAATCATACAATCAGATAATCACATAAGTTACCAAGTAAGCAATCAAATAGTTCTCCTAGTCCCACTAGCCATCTACCTCGATCTCTCAGACCGAGCCTCGGCCTCTCAGACCGAGCCTCAGCCTTTCTAGACTGAGCCTATAAATAAATAAAATGTGCTCAACATTTGTTTGTAAAAAGTTTTGGATCTGGACTTAAGTGGTATGCAGTAAAAATGTTTTCGTGAGAGTGTCCCTGGGGTCTAGGAACATTTTAGGGGTCGCCCAATAGTGAGAAATACCAGTTAGATCGGTCACAATCGCGCATAACAGGCTGCAACAGGTTTTCTGATTGCTGGGCATTGCTTGCGCACCGTAAGGGTCTCTTCTTGCGGTGCGCAAGCCTTCATCAGGGACCAAAATGTTGTTCTTTCATGCATTCGAAAGGGCAACTGATGTGCAATCGATTTTTGGCCATGTTTTATCAATAAGGGGCCTCTAAAAAGTGCCATGAACAGATACATACCCTACCATTTTGAATTGTTTGCTTGGATCCTTTATAAAAGTACCGAAAACTAAGGGTTACCGTAGGAATTTCTTCGTAGGAGTCCACCAATTAAATTATGAAGCATTCATTGCTATAATTCACTGAACTTGAACATATACTAGATGTTTTTAATATGATTTGAGTCTTGGGATTTATAACGAGGTCGTTCAGAGGTGCAAAAGTTAACATGACGACACTTTTAAATCATGTCAAACATTTTTAATAAATCCGAGTTTACAACGCGTTTTGTCTTTCATGACACGTGTCATTCTTTTATTGCACACGAATTTTCGAGGTGTTACACTTTATCTATACCCATCGAAGACCCACTTTATCTATACCCATCGAAGACCCACCGTGACCGCCTTTTTACAGTGATGACCTCACTGATGCATTGTTCCATATAACTCTTTTTTTGTTTGTTGATGGGTATAGATTACGCGTGTAAATCAATATCAAAATGAAAGTTGATTTCGAAAGAAGACGTAGAGGAGAGTTGTTTGATAGGATTATTCAAAAGGGGAATTATAGCGAGAGGAAAGCAGCTGAATTGATCAAGATTATTGTTGATGTCGCGGTTTCTGAAAATACCCCCGAGTCAATGAATCCGTCTGTTGTTGATGAAGAAGAAGGTTTACCTTCACCTCCTTTAGACGATTTAGTGTTTTGGAACCCTCATTCAATGTCATTGGAATTATCCGAGGTACGCAAAACTGGCGGGTTTTTTTCAAACATAATTCTGTTTTATAGTTTTAGCATTTGTTGACGGATGTTTTTCAATTTTTATGTCTATCGTGGTTATCAGAAGTTCTTCGATGGCAGGGATGATTATGGAAGTGAGTTGAATTCACATATTTAAATAACTTGATAATTTATCATACGTTCGCCTTTCAGTTTTTAATTGAATTCCTGTTTCGGGTGTTGCTTTTTAGATACTCAAAAGAATGAGAACCGTAATAACAGAAAGCCGCCAGTTGAGAAGCAAAATGTAACCAAGTGGAAAGCACACAAACCGTTAAACAGGGAAACTGTCACACCCTGGCTTTGCGGAAGCGTGGTTAATTTTGGTGTGACTTCTTAATACCATAGCTTAACCATAACAAAGCTATATGAAATAAAATCATGCAAGATCATCCATTTGATTAAGTTTTAAAACCAGAGTAACATACCATTGTCTTAGAGACTTACAACATCGTAACATAAAACATTGTCTTTAAAAACATAACCATTAACATGAAATAAACGCAGTTTAAGATTTGTGACTCGTCCAGGAAGAAGTCACATTTCCTAAACCCGGATGACCTCGGAACCCATATGCAGCGGGAAAACATAACATACCGCGCCAGATCTTTAATTTCCTGAAATACATGTAAGTTGAAAAATCAACAATAATGTTGAGCGAGTTCATGTGTAAGTGAGTAAGTAAACCTTTGTGTGTATAAAAATAGTCTTGGTATGTAGCAAATAAGGGAATTGAGATCACCAATGGTTTGCAAGGCCACTGATATATGTGAAGTGCAAATAGGGAGACTCAAACCTAGCAGATTTCGCCACGGCATTTGTATGTGGACAAAGTGACCCCAAGGTCCGTTTCTAGTTTGGCCTGGGGCTGGGCTCGCTACACCCAGATAGATCTACCGCTCCTGTCCCTCGGTCCCGTTATGAGGACTAATGGCCTCATATTGCTCCTACCCACTCACATGATCTAAGTAGTAAACCTCCTTACGCTAACCATACCAGGTATAAAGTACTTGTAATCAAAGTAACATGTATTTCACCCCCGCAGTTAAGAAAACTGAAAACAGTTAGAGAAAAGGGGGACATGAACTCACAGTGGTGCGTCTCTACCAAGTATGCCTCCAAATCGATCAGCTGTATGACGACCTACACGTGCTAACTCTATTAGACGGACGGCCGTGCCTTAGCCTTATGGTTTAAGTTTTTGGGAAATAGTTAGGCAACTATTTCGTGTTTACGTTCTGTATATACTTGGTAGTTATTCTCCTTCCCAAGGATGGGGGATTTAATACATGTGTGTTCGTAACATTCAGATTTCACTATTAAGTCTCACTTAATATATTTTATTTCCTAACTCCAAAATATAAATATTCTTCCCAAAAATATTATATTTTAATACATGTGATTTTCCCAAAATAATACTTAGTAATATTATTTTTAGTCTAAAAATAATATTTACGTAGTTCACAAAATAATCATAAACACTTATACAAGTGATGTTGTGAAAAGAAATGAATATATACAAAATATATATATGTATCACGTTTTATTTTGTGAAAATCCCACCTCCGATGTTTTGTAAATATAGTCGTGGTGAAACTTATATTTTGAAAACAAGTCAAAATGTATTTCTAACACTTATAGTGAAAATATTTCTAAGTGTTAGGCTTTTGGAAAAATTTCGCCAGAGTTTCCTCTGTAACTGGAGGTGGCCACGCTTTCAAGCGTATCATTTTCTTTTACAAATCAACCAACAATTTTCTCATTCAACCAAAACAATGTTCAAATCACAAACTAGTCAAAATATGTATATAACTCGCATAAATTTCATGAACTTGTGATTTATCCAAACTATGAAGTAAATCCCATTACTTTTAGTGGATCTTTATATAAAACAATCCGATTTTGTAAAAACCTCGTTTTTATGGAAGTTCCGTCTTTACAACTTCTCGTCATCTTTTTCAAAAATAGTTATTTTGTCGAAACTTTGTGTTACACAAGTGTTTACACACTTGTGTGTTCTAGAAACCATTCGTGTTAGCGTAAGATCCGTCTTTAAAATATGTTTTCTCTTGACACGAGGTCTTTTGAAAATACCGCTTGTAGATCTGTAGATCTACTAGTTTTAAACACTATTTTGTAAGTAATATCGTTTTTATACAAGTTCATGATTCGTGTGTGGTAGAGTTTCATCCTTTAACCCTTGTTACTTTCAAAACAACCATATGTCATGATCTATGATCATGACCAACCCGGGTTAAATGACGATCCGAGCTACCACAACATAGATCGGGTCCAAATAATCACACAAATCAAATACTACATGATTTACACAACATATGAGCTTTTAACCACCATTTTTAGTGTTTTAAGTAGACTTTTGTGTATCATCTTGTATGTTAACGAGTTTTAACCGTTACAAATCATATTAACCACTTTAAAATAGTTCAAGAAGGTGATTTAAGCAACATACCACTAGCTCGAGGCTAGGGAAGAATCTAGTCGCAAATAGAGTGGATAAAAGCAAGAGAGTGAGGTCCTTCGCCTTCCGTTTGCACCAAGACTCCTTATATGCGACCCTTAATACTAGAATGATCTTGGAATGTGATGATGGAAGCCGAAATTATGATGGATGTACAAGGGGATGTTCGGCCGAAGCCTTGAGAGAGAGAGGAGGGTGTGTTTGAGTTGTGAAATGTAGTGAATGATCTCATGTGTTTAAGCTTATACTTATAGGCAATTTCTAAGGTGATTAACCATTGGACACTATGTCTATTTGATATTAGACATGGGAGATTAAAATAATCAACAAGAGTACAAGGGTGTCCCCTCTAGTTGGGGACGGTTAGAGAGGGGGGGGGGGGTCCTTGGTTCGATTCTAACTAGTAGTTAGGTTAATAGTTAGGTTAAGTAAAGTAGTTAAGTGCTTAACCTGGTTAGTTGTGTGTCACGCGTTACAATGGGTGTTAGGGTATTCAGGAACCCTAACTGGCTCAGAAAAAGATAAATAATGAAAATAACAATATTTTCATGTTCCGGGTATAGTCCGGTTGTTCGGTTGGATAGTAATCCGTTAAAGTGCTTAACAAAACTTTAAAGTGTCGTTAATACCCCTTTTAGTGACACAACTCATTTCTGACACTTTGGAAAGTGTCTAGTAATATTTTTCTCATGTTTTGGCACTTTATTAGTTAGCTAAAAGCTGAATTATTATGTAAAGTGCTGAATTTTGTACTTAGAGTACGTTTTAGGCGCATCCAGTCATTGTAACTTATTCCTAGAGACGCAGTTCTACAACCCTTATATCCCTACACTCACCACTAGTGTAGCAAAATATTTCTGGCTCATACAGGCCTTAGAGGCAGTGTCTGCCTGATGCTGGCTTTATCAGCATGTTCTATAGGTTATCCGTTTATAGTGCTACTGTGCTTTTTGTGCATCATGTTTGTCACTAAGGTTCAGCATGTAAATAATGTAGTGACAGCAAGTAAAGTATGATGCAAATAAGTGCATGTATCAGTAATCAAGTAGCAGTTTATTCACAAGTTCAAGCAAGCACAGTAATTAAGCAGTAATTAATCATTAATTAAGTCGTACGGATACCTGGTTTAGTGAGGGTTGTCACATTCTCCCCCCGTTAAATAAATTTCGTCCCGAAATTTAAGTTCTGCTTGTAGATGCAGGGTTCTTAGGAAATAGGTGGGGGTATTTCTCTTTCATCCGGTCCTCACGCTCCCAGGTGTACTCAGGACCGTGTCTGGCATTCCAACGAACTTTGACGAGCTTGACACTGCTCCGGCGGGTCTTGTTTACTTTCCAATCCGTAACCTCCACCGGTTCTTCAACGAAATGGAGCGTGTCGTCAACATGAATCTCGTCGATGGGAATGGCAATGTCATCTTGAGTTGGACTTTTCTTCAGGTTGGATACATGAAATGTATCGTGGACTGAATGGAGTTCAGCAGGTAAGTCCAGCTTGTATGCTACTAGCCCTATTCTTTCCAAAATTCTGAAAGGACCAATGTAGCGCGGATTTAACTTCCCACGCTTTCCGAAGCGTGCCACACCCTTCCAGGGGGAAACTTTTAATAAAACCATTTCTCCAACTTGGAATTCCACATGTTTCCGGTTTGGATCCGCATAGGCCTTCTGTCTGTGGCGAGCTGCTTCGATGCGTTTAAGAATCTGCGCAATCTTGTCTGTCGTCTCTTGGACGATTTCGGGACCAGCAAGCTGCCTATCACCTGCGTCAGCCCAACATAAGGGTGATCGGCACTTGCGTCCGTAAAGGGCTTCAAATGGCGCGACACCAATACTGGTGTGGTAGCTGTTGTTGTATGAAAATTCGACCAAAGGCAAATGCTTATCCCAGCTACCGCCCAAATCCATAACACATGCTCTCAGCATGTCTTCCAAAGTCTGTATCGTCCGCTCGCTTTGCCCGTCGGTCTGCGGATGAAACGCATTGCTCAGATTCAATTGTGAGCCAAAGGCTTCTTGGAAGGATTGCCATATCCTTGACACAAACCTTCTGTCTCTATCAGAGATGATCGAGAGAGGCACTCCATGACGTGCGACGATCTCTCTCATGTAAATTTAAGCCAATTTGCTCGTATTATCCTTCTCTCTGATAGGTAAGAAGTGTGCTGACTTCGTTAATCGATCCACTATTACCCAAATAGTGTCATGGCCTCTCGGCGTTCTTTGCAGCTTTGTAATAAAATCCATTGAGATTTGTTCCCATTTCCACTTGGGAATCTCAGGTTGTTGCAGAAGTCCTGAAGGCTTCTGGTATTCGGCTTTAACCTTAGCACACGTTAAACATTTGCTCACATAAACAGCAACATCGCCTTTCATCCTAGGCCACCAATAATAATCTTTGAGATCCTGGTACATCTTATCCGCTCCAGGGTGGATAAAGTACCGCGACTTGTGAGCTTCATCGAAGATAACCTTCCTTAAGTCTCCAAACAGAGGAACCCAAATCCTTTTCTCAAAACATAACGTTCCTTCCTCGTTTGGCATCAAAAGCTTCTCCATCCCACGGAGATATTCTTCTTCAAGGTTTCCTTCCTTGAGAGCTTCTTTCTGCGCGGCACGAATGCGCAAGGAAAGATCGGTTCGGATTATCATTTCTAAAGCCCTAACCCTTATGGGCTTGATCCTCTCCTTTCGACTTAGGGCATCGGCGACTACATTCGCCTTCCCTGGATGATACTTTATCTCGCAGTCGTAATCGTTTAGCAACTCAATCCATCGTCTCTGTCTCATATTCAACTCCTTCTGGTTGAATATGTGCTGTAGGCTCTTGTGATCTGTAAAAATTGTACACTTTGTACCATAAAGGTAGTGTCTCCAGATCTTTAATGCAAATACCACTGCGCCAAGCTCCAAATCATGTGTGGTATAGTTCTTTTCGTGCACTTTCAATTGACGCGATGCGTAAGCAATAACCTTTTGGCGTTGCATCAACACGCAACCCAATCCTTGACGTGAAGCGTCACAGTATGCCACGAAATCATCTGTACCTTCCGGTAGTGCTAAGATTGGCGCGTTGCAGAGCTTATCCTTCAATATCTGGAATGCTTCCTCCTGTTTGATTTCCCAATCAAACTTCTTATCTTTCTGCGTGAGGAGCGTCAATGGTTGAGCGATCTTCGAAAAATCCTCAATGAACCTTCGATAGTAGCCAGCCAAACCCAAGAATTGTCGAATCTCGGTTGGCGTCTTTGGCGTTTCCCAATTCTTAATCGCTTCGATCTTGGTGGGATCCACGTGGATTCCATTTCCATTTACCACGTGCCCAAGGAATTGGACTTCACGTAGCCAAAACTCGCACTTAGAGAACTTGGCATACAACTGTTCCTTCTTCAGCAACTCCAAAATAGCTCTTAAATGTTGTTCGTGCTCGGCCTTTGTCCTTGAATAAATCAAGATGTCGTCGATAAACACAATCACGAACTTGTCCAAGTACGGCTTGCAAACTCTATTCATCAAGTCCATAAAGACTGCAGGTGCGTTTGTCAAACCAAACGGCATAACAAGGAACTCGTAGTGTCCATAGCGAGTTCTGAAGGCTGTCTTCGGGATACTCTCCTCTTGTATCCTTAACTGATGGTATCCAGATCGAAGATCGATCTTTGAATAAAAGCTTGAGCCATGCAGTTGATCAAACAGATCATCAATTCTTGGCAGAGGATATCTATTCTTGATCGTCAGCTTGTTCAATTCTCTGTAGTCGATGCACATACGAAAACTACCGTCCTTTTTCTTGACAAACAAGACCGGAGCTCCCCAAGGCGAGAAGCTTGGTCGGATAAATCCCTTGTCTAACAACTCTTGAAGTTGTGTCGACAGTTCCTGCATCTCAGACGGAGCAAGTCTATAAGGTGCCTTAGCCACAGGCGCGGCGCCTGGAACTAAGTCAATGTGAAACTCTACTTGCCTCTGAGGTGGCAGTCCAGGTAAGTCTTCTGGGAAGACTTCTGGATATTCCCTCACGACAGGGATGTCTTCGATCTTCGGCTCAGCAGCCTTCTTATCCACAATGTGTGCCAGGAAGGCAACACATCCCTTCTGCAAACACTTTCGCGCTTTCAGGCAGCTGATAATTCTTAACGGCGTATCACGCTTCTCCCCGTGAACCACAATTGTTTCGCCATCTTCGGTTGGGATACGAACGACCTTTTCGTGACAAACTATCTCAGCCTTGTTGCCTGATAACCAATCCATTCCTACCACCACGTCGAAGCTTCCCAATTGGACTGGTAGTAGATCCAAAGCAAACTCGCGTTCTCCCAATTCGATCACACAGCCTCTGATAACTTCATCGGCTTCTACTAACTTCCCATTGGCCAATTCGATTGAGTAGGGAATATCTAACTTATTAGCGGCTAAACCAAGCATATTCTTAAAATCTAACGACACGAAGCTATAATCGGCACCAGTATCAAATAAAACGGATGCATAGCGTTGATTTACAGGGAACGTACCAGTAACAACATTGGGGTCCTGGCGCGCTTCCCTTGCTTCAATTTGGAACACTCTTCCACGGGCTTGGTTTAATTCTGGGCAGTTCTTCTTAAAATGCCCAATATCACCGCAGTTAAAGCATCCAAGTCTTTGCCCGTTACCACCTCCATTTCCAGCTTGGTTGTTGTTTTGGTTTGCATTTCCCGCTTGATTCGCAATGTTGCCTCGATTCCCGTTTCCTCCATTGTTTCCCTGTGGGCGATTTCCAATACCACCACGATTATTATTTCTATTCCCAAATCCTCCTTGGCCTCCCCGGCCGGCACTAGTCCAACAAGAATCCTTCAAGTGGCCCGGCTTTCCACATGCTTCGCATACTTTCACACTACAATGGCCAGTATGATGGCGTTGACAGGTATTACACTTGGGCTGGGTGCCCTGATATCCTTTTCCTTTCTTTCCACTACCAGCTGTAACCTGAGCTGGCGTGCCTGATCCTCCTTTCTTAACCGCCACACTGGCGCCCTGCTTGAAGTTTGAGAACTTCCGTTTGTTACCTCCTGATGACTCGACGTGAGTCTCTTTCTTCTTAAGCTCAGCATCATCAAACTTGTTCAGGCGAATGGCCTCCTCTGTGAGAGCCACGCTCAAATCGATCGCCTCAGTAATGGTCGCAGGCTTTGATGAGGTCACCATGCTTATGATTTGAGGAGCTAATCCCCAAATGAAACGTTCAATCCGCTTGAACTCCGGAGTGACCATGTAGGGTACCACATGCGATAAGTCATGGAACCTTTGAACGTATTCTGCGATCTTCGGACCGTCCATTTTCAAGTGCCAGAACTCGGTTTCTAATCTTTGGATTTCCGCGCGGGAGCAGTACTTTTTGCGCATAAGTTCCTTCAGTTCGGTCCAGGTTAGCGCGTAGGCAGCAGCTTCACCAAGTGTCTGTACTTGCAGATTCCACCAAGAGAGGGCTCCATCCAAGAATAGCCCTGAAATATAGGTGACTTGCTGATCTAGCGCGCATTTGCTCATGCGAAGAACAGATTCGGTTTTCTCGGCCCAACGAACAAAGGCGACAGCACCTCCTGTGCCATCAAAGTTGACCGGTTTGCAGTCTAGAAACTGCTTGTAGGTGCATCCTGCACATACGTTATAACATACGATTGGCATTAGCATCATTGCTAAGGATATCCAATTAGGTCATGGTATGTCTAAATGACTTAGTATTACCATGAGGTGGATTATTGTTGTTGCCAGTGTTGCCAGAGTTGCTTCCACTAGTCCCTCCTTGAGAGGCGGCGTATTGTGCAATGGCAGCAGCGATAATTTGCTGGAGTTCCGCCTCATTGGTAGGCATGTGTGTCTCACGTCTCGGCGGCATCTTCTAAAAGATGTGTTTACGTCGGTCAGGCCATAGTTATAATACATAAGTCAGGTCATAATTTAGCGTATGTATATAATGATAGTAATAGTACATAACATCTCATGTTATAATCATATCAATCACACAACATCCCATGTCACAAACATCAATCACACAACATCCCATGTCCTAAAATACAAATAACCAAATCAAGCATCAAATATGATGAGAATACTGCGATTGCCATATATCGAGACCACATAGTAAGCGTACAAGTGCATCACAGTGTCATACAACATCAGTCGACTAAGGGCTACATCACCCTAGTCCAAAAACTATATCGAATCAGTGTCAATACATCAAATACATGTCAACAAAAATCAGAATCATAATGTAGTCTCCAAAAATGCTGTGCAGTCGAAAGCAATCGTCGTCTTCTCACCAGCGTCTACCCATACGGTACTGAAGAGCTCTACACGGATGGCGGTGGAGGAGGGGGAAAGTGAGTGTAAAACAAGCGGCGCAAATGGAGCCAGTCCTCCTCCATGGCTCTCTGGGTACGCAAGAATGAAGCAAACTGCTGCTCCAGGGCAAAAAGGCGTGTAGCATAGTCTGGTGGTAAAGGTCGAGAGGGCTGCAACGGAGAGTGGGTCTGACCCTGGCACTGACACGGCGGCGTCTGAGCTCTCTCAAGCTCCTGAATGCGCTGTGTGTGTGCCTCGTGCTGGGCGACAAAAGACATCAAAACGTCCTCAATAGTATACCCCCTATGGAAAGAATGGTAGGGGTCAGTCGGTGGCATAGCAGAGTGTGGTGCCCAAAGGAACGGCTCACTGGTGGGATCAAAAGGTGCCACATGAAATGGTGAAACAGGGGGAAAAGTAGCAGACAGTGGTATAGCAGAGATAGATACCGGTATGTGTCCAAAAGGGTGAGCCGAAGAACCTTCTCCAGCTCGTGCTGGAGGTGTAAACCGAGGAAATGAAAAGGAAGTATCAATGTGACGGGTATCAGGGATCTGAGGGGGAAAAGGTGGGACCTCGTCATCAGCCGGAATCCACCCACACTGGGCGTGCTCGTCTCGGGGGTCGATCCGTGCCTCAAAAAGCGCACGATCAAACTGGGCTGGCATAGGATCATGGTGAGGTACAACAAGAGGATCAACTGGTGCATCAGCAATGAATGGGGGATCAACATGATCAGCAGCAAAGACATGATCGCCCTCCAACAACGGAGCATCTATAGGGTGATCATCGATAGGTGGGTCAGCAATGACAGGCTCAAAAATAGGTGCGTCAGCATGAACTGGGTCATGCTCAAGTACTGGGTCAGGAGCAGGGTCTAGTGGCTGCTCGGGCTCATCAAAGGCCATCTCAAAATCAAACTCAGGGTCGATGGGATCAACTGGGTCGACTGGATCCTCCATAGGCTGATCCATGGGTATAAACTCTATATCCTCATCTGGGTCGAATCCTGGGGGAAAGTCAGGATCGGAATCCTCCACATCATCATGGTCGAAAGCAAAGCTAGGAATAGGGGCAACAGAGGATGCCTGGTCGGGATCTGATCCATGAGAAAAGTGCTGCGCACTCTGAGTGTGTGAATGTGCGGAGGCCACAGACTCGAAAGAGTCTGGGACCGGAGAGTGAGCAGAAGACTCCTCAGCGGGAGCGTCTGCGATCATCAAAAGATCTCCAGCAGCAAGAAGGGCCTCGCCCTGAACATCCTCCTCTAAGGGCTCGTCATCAAACAGATCGACGTCGTCATCATCGTCGGCGTCGAGAAGCAAATCATAGGCAGGATAAACAGCTAAGGGTATGGGAGCAGGGAACTCCACTAACGGTAGGTCCCCGGCCAAAGGGCCATCAGCGAGCTCATCAGCACCATCAGGTAAGGCGAAGGGCTGGAAATCGTCCTTGTCCGTGCTCGTAACGTCAGAGGTGTGGACCTCATGCTCTGAAGGCTCTAGGTCATCTGAGACTATAGGTCTAGGTCCTGTGGTGTCTGAATCACCAGTGCCAGAGGTGTCCATGGTGTCTGTAACATAAACATAAACATGCACAAACAGTCAATCATACAATCAGATAATCACATAAGTTACCAAGTAAGCAATCAAATAGTTCTCCTAGTCCCACTAGCCATCTACCTCGATCTCTCAGACCGAGCCTCGGCCTCTCAGACCGAGCCTCAGCCTTTCTAGACTGAGCCTATAAATAAATAAAATGTGCTCAACATTTGTTTGTAAAAAGTTTTGGATCTGGACTTAAGTGGTATGCAGTAAAAATGTTTTCGTGAGAGTGTCCCTGGGGTCTAGGAACATTTTAGGGGTCGCCCAATAGTGAGAAATACCAGTTAGATCGGTCACAATCGCGCATAACAGGCTGCAACAGGTTTTCTGATTGCTGGGCATTGCTTGCGCACCGTAAGGGTCTCTTCTTGCGGTGCGCAAGCCTTCATCAGGGACCAAAATGTTGTTCTTTCATGCATTCGAAAGGGCAACTGATGTGCAATCGATTTTTGGCCATGTTTTATCAATAAGGGGCCTCTAAAAAGTGCCATGAACAGATACATACCCTACCATTTTGAATTGTTTGCTTGGATCCTTTATAAAAGTACCGAAAACTAAGGGTTACCGTAGGAATTTCTTCGTAGGAGTCCACCAATTAAATTATGAAGCATTCATTGCTATAATTCACTGAACTTGAACATATACTAGATGTTTTTAATATGATTTGAGTCTTGGGATTTATAACGAGGTCGTTCAGAGGTGCAAAAGTTAACATGACGACACTTTTAAATCATGTCAAACATTTTTAATAAATCCGAGTTTACAACGCGTTTTGTCTTTCATGACACGTGTCATTCTTTTATTGCACACGAATTTTCGAGGTGTTACACTTTATCTATACCCATCGAAGACCCACTTTATCTATACCCATCGAAGACCCACCGTGACCGCCTTTTTACAGTGATGACCTCACTGATGCATTGTTCCATATAACTCTTTTTTTGTTTGTTGATGGGTATAGATTACGCGTGTAAATCAATATCAAAATGAAAGTTGATTTCGAAAGAAGACGTAGAGGAGAGTTGTTTGATAGGATTATTCAAAAGGGGAATTATAGCGAGAGGAAAGCAGCTGAATTGATCAAGATTATTGTTGATGTCGCGGTTTCTGAAAATACCCCCGAGTCAATGAATCCGTCTGTTGTTGATGAAGAAGAAGGTTTACCTTCACCTCCTTTAGACGATTTAGTGTTTTGGAACCCTCATTCAATGTCATTGGAATTATCCGAGGTACGCAAAACTGGCGGGTTTTTTTCAAACATAATTCTGTTTTATAGTTTTAGCATTTGTTGACGGATGTTTTTCAATTTTTATGTCTATCGTGGTTATCAGAAGTTCTTCGATGGCAGGGATGATTATGGAAGTGAGTTGAATTCACATATTTAAATAACTTGATAATTTATCATACGTTCGCCTTTCAGTTTTTAATTGAATTCCTGTTTCGGGTGTTGCTTTTTAGATACTCAAAAGAATGAGAACCGTAATAACAGAAAGCCGCCAGTTGAGAAGCAAAATGTAACCAAGTGGAAAGCACACAAACCGTTAAACAGGGAAACTGTCACACCCTGGCTTTGCGGAAGCGTGGTTAATTTTGGTGTGACTTCTTAATACCATAGCTTAACCATAACAAAGCTATATGAAATAAAATCATGCAAGATCATCCATTTGATTAAGTTTTAAAACCAGAGTAACATACCATTGTCTTAGAGACTTACAACATCGTAACATAAAACATTGTCTTTAAAAACATAACCATTAACATGAAATAAACGCAGTTTAAGATTTGTGACTCGTCCAGGAAGAAGTCACATTTCCTAAACCCGGATGACCTCGGAACCCATATGCAGCGGGAAAACATAACATACCGCGCCAGATCTTTAATTTCCTGAAATACATGTAAGTTGAAAAATCAACAATAATGTTGAGCGAGTTCATGTGTAAGTGAGTAAGTAAACCTTTGTGTGTATAAAAATAGTCTTGGTATGTAGCAAATAAGGGAATTGAGATCACCAATGGTTTGCAAGGCCACTGATATATGTGAAGTGCAAATAGGGAGACTCAAACCTAGCAGATTTCGCCACGGCATTTGTATGTGGACAAAGTGACCCCAAGGTCCGTTTCTAGTTTGGCCTGGGGCTGGGCTCGCTACACCCAGATAGATCTACCGCTCCTGTCCCTCGGTCCCGTTATGAGGACTAATGGCCTCATATTGCTCCTACCCACTCACATGATCTAAGTAGTAAACCTCCTTACGCTAACCATACCAGGTATAAAGTACTTGTAATCAAAGTAACATGTATTTCACCCCCGCAGTTAAGAAAACTGAAAACAGTTAGAGAAAAGGGGGACATGAACTCACAGTGGTGCGTCTCTACCAAGTATGCCTCCAAATCGATCAGCTGTATGATGACCTACACGTGCTAACTCTATTAGACGGACGGCCGTGCCTTAGCCTTATGGTTTAAGTTTTTGGGAAATAGTTAGGCAACTATTTCGTGTTTACGTTCTGTATATACTTGGTAGTTATTCTCCTTCCCAAGGATGGGGGATTTAATACATGTGTGTTCGTAACATTCAGATTTCACTATTAAGTCTCACTTAATATATTTTATTTCCTAACTCCAAAATATAAATATTCTTCCCAAAAATATTATATTTTAATACATGTGATTTTCCCAAAATAATACTTAGTAATATTATTTTTACTCTAAAAATAATATTTACGTAGTTCACAAAATAATCATAAACACTTATACAAGTGATGTTGTGAAAAAAAATGAATATATACAAAATATATATATGTATCACGTTTTATTTTGTGAAAATCCCACCTCCGATGTTTTGTAAATATAGTCGTGGCGAAACTTATATTTTGAAAACAAGTCAAAATGTATTTCTAACACTTATAGTGAAAATATTTCTAAGTGTTAGGCTTTTGGAAAAATTTCGCCAGAGTTTCCTCTGTAACTGGAGGTGGCCACGCTTTCAAGCGTATCATTTTCTTTTACAAATCAACCAACAATTTTCTCATTCAACCAAAACAATGTTCAAATCACAAACTAGTCAAAATATGTATATAACTCGCATAAATTTCATGAACTTGTGATTTATCCAAACTATGAAGTAAATCCCATTACTTTTAGTGGATCTTTATATAAAACAATCCGATTTTGTAAAAACCTCGTTTTTATGGAAGTTCCGTCTTTACAACTTCTCGTCATCTTTTTCAAAAATAGTTATTTTGTCGAAACTTTGTGTTACACAAGTGTTTACACACTTGTGTGTTCTAGAAACCATTCGTGTTAGTGTAAGATCCGTCTTTAAAATATGTTTTCTCTTGACACGAGGTCTTTTGAAAATACCGCTTGTAGATCTGTAGATCTACTAGTTTTAAACACTATTTTGTAAGTAATATCGTTTTTATACAAGTTCATGATTCGTGTGTGGTAGAGTTTCATCCTTTAACCCTTGTTACTTTCAAAACAACCATATGTCATGATCTATGATCATGACCAACCCGGGTTAAATGACGATCCGAGCTACCACAACATAGATCGGGTCCAAATAATCACACAAATCAAATACTACATGATTTACACAACATATGAGCTTTTAACCACCATTTTTAGTGTTTTAAGTAGACTTTTGTGTATCATCTTGTATGTTAACGAGTTTTAACCGTTACAAATCATATTAACCACTTTAAAATAGTTCAAGAAGGTGATTTAAGCAACATACCACTAGCTCGAGGCTAGGGAAGAATCTAGTCGCAAATAGAGTGGATAAAAGCAAGAGAGTGAGGTCCTTCGCCTTCCGTTTGCACCAAGACTCCTTATATGCGACCCTTAATACTAGAATGATCTTGGAATGTGATGATGGAAGCCGAAATTATGATGGATGTACAAGGGGATGTTCGGCCGAAGCCTTGAGAGAGAGAGGAGGGTGTGTTTGAGTTGTGAAATGTAGTGAATGATCTCATGTGTTTAAGCTTATACTTATAGGCAATTTCTAAGGTGATTAACCATTGGACACTATGTCTATTTGATATTAGACATGGGAGATTAAAATAATCAACAAGAGTACAAGGGTGTCCCCTCTAGTTGGGGACGGTTAGAGGGGGGGGGGGGTCCTTTGTTCGATTCTAACTAGTAGTTAGGTTAATAGTTAGGTTAAGTAAAGTAGTTAAGTGCTTAACCTGGTTAGTTGTGTGTCACGCGTTACAATGGGTGTTAGGGTATTCAGGGACCCTAACTGGCTCAGAAAAAGATAAATAATGAAAATAACAATATTTTCATGTTCCGGGTATAGTCCGGTTGTTCGGTTGGATAGTAATCCGTTAAAGTGCTTAACAAAACTTTAAAGTGTCGTTAATACCCCTTTTAGTGACACAACTCATTTCTGACACTTTGGAAAGTGTCTAGTAATATTTTTCTCATGTTTTGGCACTTTATTAGTTAGCTAAAAGCTGAATTATTATGTAAAGTGCTGAATTTTGTACTTAGAGTACGTTTTAGGCACATCCAGTCATTGTAACTTATTCCTAGAGACGCAGTTCTACAACCCTTATATCCCTACACTCACCACTAGTGTAGCAAAATATTTCTGGCTCATACAGGCCTTAGAGGCAGTGTCTGCCTGATGCTGGCTTTATCAGCATGTTCTATAGGTTATCCGTTTATAGTGCTACTGTGCTTTTTGTGCATCATGTTTGTCACTAAGGTTCAGCATGTAAATAATGTAGTGACAGCAAGTAAAGTATGATGCAAATAAGTGCATGTATCAGTAATCAAGTAGCAGTTTATTCACAAGTTCAAGCAAGCACAGTAATTAAGCAGTAATTAGTCATTAATTAAGTCATACGGATACCTGGTTTAGTGAGGGTTGTCACAGAAACCATGGTTCCAAAACCAACCGTGGTCAAACCAAGTAAATAACCAGTTGTTGACTCAATACTGGGGAGACGAATGAAACCGAATATGGACCAGAAGTTGCAAAATCACGAACACACGCCCGTGACCCTACAACAACGTGTAAGTTACCGTATTGTGGTAAACAGTTCACATAATTGTTTGATTAGTGTTCTTAATGGAAAATTTGCATAACTTAAACAGTTAAACAGACTATTTTTTAATAATATTTTGGCTAACTAATTTCTTCTTTTTGGTAAGTGTAAACAGAAACCAATGTCCTCCGGTGGAGAAACCGATCAAGACAAGCTTGAAGCCACAAAGAGGAAGCTTCAAGAAAGTTATCAGCAGGCGGAAAAAGGTTCTTATTAATGATCTTTTATGCTACATTTTGGTTTCATATAGAGTTGACAACATGATCATTATACAACAAAGCGTTTTTATAAATTATGTTCAATAATTAACTGGTGTTTGTAACAGCGAAGAGACAACGAAAGATACAAGGGACATGCCAGATGTCATAGCGCTAAGACCCAATGGTTGCTGCAACTGAATTAGTTATATGTCTACGAAGATTTTGTAAAAATCCTTAGATTTTATAACAAACAACAGTGCTGTTGACCACTACATTTTCTCTAAAAATGCAAGTAATGTCATTTGTGGCCAGGCAAGTACCCAACTCTCCTTGGTATGCCTATAATATTTTATTATTCATTTATTTTTTGTTTTAGTGTTTGCAGATAATATATTATTCATTTATTTTTTTATTTTGATATTTGCAGGTAATATTCACGGTTGATATTCATGTCGTAGATGACATGGGTGAGCAAATTCCAGGAACTGACCCGAACCGAAGGTTACCCGACCCTACTCGAGAATCCCATATATCCAAACATGAATTGCGACCCTAAATACAAACTTGGGTTCGTTTTTTTTCATAATCGGGTATCTCAGCCCAAGCTCCAAGTCCGAACCTGGATGTTTACCCCAGACTGTACTAACACTTGCGGCTCATGTTCTCGACGTGAAAACCATGTTTTGTTTAAATTAACAATGTAAGTGATTTGATACTGTAACAAAAACGAAGCCATCTCTTTAATTCTATACTAACTTGAATACCAAAAATCCATGATCAGATTAATTAAAGGCGATGTATATACTTTTATTCTCCTTTGGTTAGCGTGCGGCGAAATGGTCGAACGGGTAATGGGTGATGATGGGTAACTTATTAGTGTGGGCCGACCCACAAACTCTTTTTGTCTTTTTTTTTAGATATTTTTTAACAGTAAATATTTTAAAAATTGCTTGAAAAACTATATCATTGCAATGATAATCGACACTTTAATACAAAATTGTTATGATTACACTAACAGTGACTTTTAGCCTGTTTGTCACCTAATATTGGTGATGCATGGATAAGAAAACGGGTGAATTAATTCAGCAAGTATATTATTAAAGTTCAAAATTTAAATGTCTTTCTAAATGCATACATATTTATTTAATTCATAAAGCTTAGTATTTGATGTAATTAAACTTTTGACTAATGATATTTGACAATTCAGGACAGTTCATGCTGTGCTCTTATTGTATTGCTGAAACGTTTGCTTCCATATCACCCTGGATATATGGCAGTGAAGGGTTTCTCTCGCCTTTCGGTATGTAATGTATAATTATTTATTTCATTTTAATAGTTTCATATGGATGATGTTTTTTTAATATATTATTATGTGTAGAAGGCAAAGATGCTGGATACAAATTGTTGGAAATTATTAAGCAAAAGCCAACCATAGGAAGTTTCTATGAGTGGGTGGCTGCGAAGAAAAAGGTAATATCGTGTTTGCTTGCGTGTCGCCTTATGGAAGTTTCTAGAAACTAATTGTTTCTGTTTGATGTTATCAGGAGTTGGGATTGTAGGTTGAGGAGATGCTGAACTAAATTTATCAGAAGTGCTTGGAGTAAAAAATGGTCTCTTTGGTATATGTTTAAACAGGCCGGGTTGGATTGGGTGACTTGAAAACCATTTTTGTTTATTTTGAGTAACTAATGTGTTAATATGGTTACATAAACTGCATCATAATAAATACTGATGCATTTTTAGTCAATAGTGGATTGGAGAGACCAGATGGGACGAGACGGAACGGTTTGTGTATGCGTTTCATGAGTTAGAAACGCAGCAGTTGGGTTATATACTCTGTGCTCAGACCATGGATGGTTTTTTTTTTACTTTTAGTGGAGAAAATAAGCCATTCAGATCCCAACTAACTGGATGGTTTTTTTGACTTTTAGTGGAGAAAACAAGCCATTCGGCTATCGAAATCTATAACGAGACGGTCGTAGACCTCTTGAACCGTGATTCTGGTGCCCTTAGTCTCTTGGATAATCCCGAGGTGAGTTCATCGTTATGTTTTTCGTGTATTTCTATTTTTCTTTGATTTGAATTTTGTTCCTTGAATCCAGAAAGGTACAGTGGTGGAGAAGCTGACGGAGGAGTCGTAAGAAATAGTCAGCATCTTAGGAGCTTAATTGCTACTTGTGAAGGTACTTGCCCACTCCCTGCATAGCTTAATAGGAATTTCTTCATATCTCAACTTTACACTTGCTTCTGCTTGCAGATCAAAGGCAAGTCGGTGAAACATCTTTGAACAATTGCTGGTCAAGATCACATCAGATAATCAGACTGGTAATCTTAACAATTTACCAGCTTTTGCCTTTTCTTTTGTGTATAAACGGTTCATGGGAAGTAAATGACAAGTTTCATGTCTTTCACTTCAGAATAATCTATCATTCTATTTGTGCACACTTCATCCCATCACAAGTTATTCTTTACCCGGTCCCATCGGGTGGGTGTTGATGGTGCCCATGAAGTTTTTTTGTTTATAAGCACCAGTGGCCCTTGCGTGTATAACATCCAAAATTGACGGTTCCTTCGCTTTTTTTAAAATTTGTTGGGCCTATAATATAGGGTGTTCAACAAGCTCGCGGCTTGAGACCCGTTTGAAAAAAGCTGGCTCGAGAAAACCTATTTTGTTTTCTAGCCGAACCGAGCCAGCCTGTTTTGTAATCGAGCCGAGCTCGAGCGAAGGGGCTTGGCTCATGGCTCACTTGATGACTTACATGTATATGTGTGTGTGTCTATTTTAGAAAAGTGTGTTAATTTTTTAATGTTATAAATATTTGTAAAAAAATTAATAAAAAATTAACAAGCTGGCTTGATTGGGCTCACACTGGCTCTAAGATTTTACGAGCCGAGCTCGAGCTCGAGCTCGACTCTTCCTGTAATTGACTTGGCTTTGGTTCAGTATTTGTAACCAACATATTTCTAAGTCTTGTAGCTTCCTGCTTATTTAAGCAAATAATTTTTGGAACCCTTTGTTCACTCAGGTACTGTTTAGGAAAAGTCTTTTTTCATAGTGAATCAAAATAGAGTACTATATTGATTTGGCTTTGGTTCAGTATTTGTAACCAAAATCTATGTTCACTCAGGTACTATTGATTATCATGTCTGCTTGAGGCCTTAAGTGATGTGAGAGTGTATTTTAATGTTTAAAATGTCTTTTTATGTTGCTTCCATTTTTGGCTTGCCTCACCTAAATTTGTTTGTTGTAATTGTTCATATGATTTGCTGTGCGTCAGTTAAAGATCATAGGCTTACAATTGTCGTTGTGTTATTTTTATTATTTAACGACAAAAAGTATGCTCGAGTCTCTAAGGCTATGAAATCATTTTGGGTTTCTATGTGTTAAATGTGCTTTTTAATGACGCGGTTAGAAAACTGTTTCTGAATTCTGATTATTTTTTATTCTTTAGTTGAACAACACATGGAAGGTAGGATAATATGATTGAGATAGCAGCAAAAGCACTCGCCACATTTGGAGGTATGATGGTGTGTAATTTTTCAAAATGATGTTTTGTGAGCTTACTCTTTTGGTTAATGATGTTCAATGATATTTTGTTACTAACATGATCTCCTCTTTGCGAATGTATATGCCTCTGTGACATTGACTTATAGGACCTCAAGGCATGGTCAACCATTCATATGAAGATATATTTAAGCAGATGACAGTTATTTTATATAAATAAAACTTTTGAAATTACCAGTGTGTTTTTAATGCATAATTAATGTATATGCTTTTTTTTATCCCACCTCTGGAACACCATTGATTTTATAAAAATAAGACTTTCCAACAAAAAGTGTTACAGGTCGATCCATTTGAACTCGAACCAAACTATACTCTTTGTCTAAACCCATTGTTGAAATTTTATATCTTCTTGAGTGCTTAATCTTCATTATCCTAGAGTCTAGAGGCAATTGAAGCCAAATTGAAATCATCACTGTTGTACTGCATAAGTTTTCAAGAAAATGAAGATGCTAAGGCTACTTCAAGTTAGAGGGCTATTCACTTCAGTTGAACAACTAACATGGCTTTGTTTGTTTTGTTACCCCTTTTAGTCTCCGACAATAAAAAGACATATGAGAAAGCTTGGAGTTAACATGGCTTTGTTGGACAAGTTCCGTCTTTTGCTTGAACTCATTTTTAAAGGTATAATTTAGCAGTTTATAAGCTTTTCCATTATTATCAAATCTTTGGTCATGTTATACATAAGCCTGAAAGAATAACTTTGCCTTCATTTTTCCTCTTAGTGATTTTTTGATAAGTTAATGTAATCGAATACCGTAAGAGTTGTGGCTTTTTTAGTGTTTGGTGCTACTTTTTGTTCCATTTAGAACTCATGGCTGCAGTTCATTATTCCTCATGGTATTGCAAATTTCTTTAAGTGATGCATAACCTAACTTGAAAGAAAACGATTGATAAACTAACGAAAAACGAGTACAACACTATAATTTGGCGACTCCGTTGCAACGCGCGGGTTCCCCACTTTATAAATAGTATAAAAACACAACATGGATAATAATTCAACGAGTTGTTTATAAAGAATTCTTCAATGAGTTGTAATTTTTTTTGTCGTATTCATGTATTTCAATTATTTCTTGCACTCTCTAACATTTTCGTTAATAATTCAACGTATATAATATTACAATTTTTACTTTACAGTTTTAAAGGACTTAGTTTTCCTGTTTAGCCACCCATGTAACACACGGGAACTTAGACTAGTCTATCTATATATAAACAAAATCGAAGCAAAAACTAAAAATCGGAACTTAAATAATCAAATATATGAACAAAATACGTATCTTAACCTCTTGATTGAAACCACAGTTTAGAATCAGATAACCAAAAACCTAATCGCCAACAGATGAATGATTAAACTATGAAATAGAGGGGAAAATAAGATAAAAGAAGAATAGCATATATAAACTGACCTTAATTGCAGACAAAATTGATGAAGTTTAATCGGAATCTTGAACAACTGGTGGCTCAGATTAGGGTTTTGTGAAGGAAAGATGGAAATGGGAAGATGAATTCTAATCGCAAGGATGGCCTGAGATATTCCGGGTCGGTAGAGAAGATTGGGGCGGGGGTAGAGAAGATTAGGGTTTTGGATAATACGCGTTTTGAATGAGATGCGGCCATGGATCACCGGTCTCATAACCTGATGTCCATATTTCTTGTTGGGAATTGACCCGAAAAAAAAAAGTCTAAGAAGCCCTCATTGAGTGACACCTGTCCCAAAGATGGTTTCGTAGAGAAGATTGGTGGCGGGGGTAGAGAAGATTAGGGTTTTGGATAATACGTGTTTTGAATGAGATGCGGCCATGGATCACCGGTCTCATAACCTGATGTCCATATTTCTTGTTGGGCATTGACCCGAAAACAAAAGTCTAAGAAGCTCTCATTGAGTGACACCTGTCCCAAAGATGGTTTCTTTTATTATAGTAGTTAGATTAGATTTTTAATTAAAGATATTCATTTTAAGCTTATCTAAATGAATACGTTGATTAATTTTTGTTTTATATGAATAAATCTACATAAAAAGAACACAAATTCGAATTTCTTACGTGCTTCAATATTATATTAATATAAAAAAGCTTTTTACACGAAAATTTAATAAAAATAATATATATCAATTTATATACTTTCATTAAAAATAATAAATTAAAATAAAACTAGGGAAAACACATGTCATTCATTGGAACCATCTATTTTTATGTTTTCCCGTCTCTGTCTTCTACTTAATTATAAATACCATACATAAAATTATCTTCAAATAATATAAATAAAATATTAAATACATTTCGTTTTTCATTATTCCCGACATATGTTAAATAAAATTTCATTTACATGACATATATTATTCCTGCATACTTTTGTGTGTTCTTTTAGCTAAGAAATATATAAATGATCATGTATCTCTTTATTTATGCGTATTAAATTAGATTAGATATTAGTTGGTATAGAACATATTCATATAATAAATATAAATGAATCGCTTTGCTTATATAGTAGAACCAATATATATTGTTTAGTATAACGGGTTATTTATTAATATTAAAACCAATGATTATTGCTATATAATTATTATTTTTTTCACTTATCTCTTATTTATTGATTCAACTATGTAGAACACACAAGTTTCTAACCTATTAATAAATAAAAAAACAATATAAAATGTTATAACTTATGTAATACACAAGTTTCTAACCTAATAATAAATTAAAAAAAAAACAAAGTAAAATGTTATAAAATTATATAGTATATCAAAGTTCATTTTTTCAAAAACATATATTAACGACTGCGTGTGTTAAACGATTACATTATATGTATTTAAACCGTGTAATAGATGTATATGTTCAATTAGTGCAATAGATGGTTTGTAAAGATACATTTTTTTATTTAGTATTCAGGCCGTGTAATACACGAGGTTCTAACCTAGTATTGTACATAAAAGATTAATGAAAATTATATATTTCGTCATTTAACTAGTAAGGGCAAAATGATTTTTTTTTTTTACAGAAAATTAATAGGAAAGGTTAACTTTTGTTAGTGGACAGGATATAAAGCATGCAAAAGTTTCAAATCAAAGACATACAATGTAACTAATTTAAAGATAAAGATATAATTCGCAATTTCACATATCGTTAAAGGACATAATCTGTAATTTACTTTATACATTATGAAAACGTATATATGTTGTACTTAGTATGTTTTCTCTCTAACAATGACCCACTTGAGAATCGCAGTGGCTTGCAAGTTGTAATCTCTATAAGTGTTTTCTTTCTTGTTTGGACTTAAAAACTAAACTCTTTTCATCCTGATTCCCAGTTAATTCAACATTCACTCTCGTTAAATTACATGCTTCAATAGGGCTATAAACGAACCGAGCGAACACGAACAAGGGCTTGTTCGTGTTCGTTCGTTAAGGATATACGATGTTCACGAACGGTTCATGAGTACTTACCGAACGACATTTTATGTTCGTGTTCGTTCGGTAAGGAAAAGAACGTATACACGAACACAAATAGGCGATGATGGCGGTGGCCAAATGTGGATGGTCTGAGAGAGTGTTGCTAGACCTTGAAGCCCTAATAATTGAATGAAGGTCGATAATACTTTTTAATGTAAATAACGAGAAGAAAGGTGGAATGACACATAAACAAGGGGGACATGGGGTTTACTATTTTTATTTGTTTAGGTAATGAGATAACAAGAATTAAAGAGTATAAAAAGTTTAGATAAATACAAAAAAAAATCAATGAACATAAACAAATGAACATGAACGTATAAACAAGTCAAGCAATGACAATATCCATCTAGTAATAAGCCAAACCCATCGATTATCAATTATAAAAGATAATAAGTACATATATAGTGAAAATGTATGTTCTTAGAGAAAAATGTTATATCAAGTCCAAACATTAATATGAGCAAACTTATGTTGTTATAATTGCTATGTTGTGATGCTTATGGATAAAGTATACAATTTATTTTTCAATTGACTTTCTTTCAGGCCGGTCTAACGTTTTTTGGTGGCCTTAAGTGAACTACAAAGTCAGAACCTTATTGAATTGGTATAAAGAAAATCAAGATTGAGATTTGAGACATTGAATAACCATAACAATGATTTTTGTTAATGTTGGCCCTAATTTTGCCCAATCCACAATCAATTTCACATTGGTTACTCAAAAGACGTCGCAAGTAACGAGTGTTGGTGTGTTGCGGCACTACTTTTGGATTCTGGAATGAAACGTGCGCAGACAGTATGAACTCCTAGAGTAAAATCCTAAATCTTGAGCCTACAAACATTGTTTAAATGGACAAAAAACAAGTCTAATATATGAAAAGAAAAAAAAATGAGGCCTTTGTTTTTTTATGGCCCTAGATCTTAGACTAGGTTAATAAGCCGCACTACTTTCTAAAACCAAGATGCTGCATTAATGATTGAACATGTTGAAAATGGTATGAAGATTCTCCATTTGATATAAAACTATTGTACTAGTACATCACTACATAGACAGACCAATAAAACCGTTTGACTTTATATATTATTACTTCGAAATTTGAAATTATAAAATTACATATTATTTTTTATTTTTGCAAACAGTTGTGTTTAGATTGACACTTTATTTCTTAGTTTTTTCTACTTTGGCATAACATACCTATATAGTTCAATGGAATAAACAGGTCAATCTGAAACTAACCCATACCTGTTTAAACTAAATCCAAACACGTGATTTTGTGTTAGGTTAATGTCGTGTTAGAAATTATGTTTAGTGTCTTTCCAAAGTCAACCTAAGTAAAAACTTTTGCTTTAGGAAGTAAGAACCAAGTAAAATAGAGAAAAAAAACGGCCGTTAACACCATCTTTTTTAGATCACCAACAAATGTCTTGTATCTATGAAGAAATATTTATCCTTGATTCCATCCTCTTCTAATTGAGTATCGGTACCGAAAATACTCGATACTATACGTGTAACGGTACGGTATAATATGAAGGTAAAAATCGGTAAAATACCGATACCGCACCTAACCGAAAGTATCGATCTTGAAAATGGCAAAAAGTGAATACCGAAAATAATTCAGTACGAGAAATTTAGTACCGGTACGGGTTCGATTTCAGAATTTGGTACCATTTGCTCGTTAATAAAACAACAAGGGGTTAAAACGCAAACTAAAAAGCACGAGGGGTCTATTTTACACTATGCCAATTCTCCTAAAACCCCTCTTTTTGTATTCAATGAACCCTAAAACCCACCATTTTTGAAGCTCTGTGCTCGAATAAACAATGCCTTCGAAGAGCAAAAAGAGCTCAAAATCAAAGAATTTCACCAATTCAGACGCAACACCACAATCTCCACTATCCAATTCATCATCATACTCGAATCTAAACCCTAATTTTAACGACGAAGACGACGAACACTCACTATTACGCTCACTCGAACATATTTCCACCATTTATCCTTCGTTTATCGGTAATTCTGCTTTGATTTGTCGTGTGGTTGAAGATGCTTCTGGTGGAATTGAATCCAGAGGGTGTAAAGTGTGGGTTTCGGAATCGGTTATGATTGGTTCTTCGATTACGCCTGGTTCTGCTGTTTCGGTAAGTTGTTTATGTTGTTCGGATTATTTAATATGTTAGGAAGTTAGGATGTAGTATTAGTGAGGATTAGACCCGGTGTTGTAAGTATCTTAGGCGCTAGTTAGGTACAACTAGAGATTAATGGGGATTAATAGGAATTAATCCAATTGGAATTTTATATGTAATAGGCAATTTATACATATTTAATTAAACTTAAAAAATTCAACACATGTTGACCAATTTTGACTGAAATTCGCCTTTGACCAGTTTTGATCAATTGCTGATTAATACCTCCTACTAGGTGCAATTGAAGAGGTCGAACTCAGATGACCGATTAGTTCCGATTTTTACAACCTTTAGATTAGAATTGGAATAATTATGGGTTCAAGTTATGGTACTTGATTGTGCATTGTTATATAGAATAATTAGAATTGGATAATTAGATCGGTTGCAGATGAAACAAATGATGTACAGTAGATAGAGATTGGATGTAGTAGGGGTTGAAAGTTGATGCGTAAATATATCATACGATACAAACCTAACACAAAACTCACAGGTTTGGGCTTAGTCTAAATGGTTTAGGTTAGTTTCGAGTTGACATGCGATTGCGAACATGTATAGTTAAAGGGGTCTTGTTAGTGTCTGCCTGCGAATACATGCGTCACACTGTTTGTTGGTTATGTAATGTTTTTGTGTCTGTGTCGGTTTAATGCTTCAACCCACGAGCACGGTCCGTTTAGCAGACCTAGTTCATGGATCTGTCCGGTTCAGCCGGTTTTGACGAAAAATTTGGGCCGAATCACTAGATACTGTTTTGGAAAACGACAAATGGAATTGGCCGGTTTTATGGTTTTGCGGCTTGATCATTCGGTTTTGGCAGTTTGGTGGCTTAAGACACTTTAAATCATTATTTTATTTCAAAAGCATAATTTTGTGTTATGTTTTGAAAATTGATAAAGATTGTTCTTCTAAGTTCTATATATATATATATATATATGTGTGTGTGTGTGTGTAAAACTTTTCTCCCTAAAATGAAAAGAGAAAGAATTAAGCATACGACCAGTTCTAAGTTCCAAACTTTTACACCGTTAAAGCTGAACCGGCGAACCGTGAATCAGACATTATATGTATTTCAAACATGCAGACTTTTTTTCTGTTGGGTGGTTTGGTCGGTTTCGACCGTTTATGGACACTCTTAGGATGTACATGTTCAGCCTTTTGAGTATTTGACAAGTTCGGATTATTTAATGACTTAACAAGTTAATACCAAAACTGATCAATAATTGATTATCCCTTTTGGATAAGCTACTCTCAAATTGATTATATGTCCGTTGAATAACCAGATAATCAGAATCAGATTGCTGATTTGCTTCCATCCAACACATAAAAGCGATCGTGTAATTTGAAACCCAATAATCAGATAACCCGTTGGTAAATTCAATCCCAAACACCCTCAAACAAAGAACACAGGCGTGAACCGCATTATGGTTGTTATATAATATATTAATAAAATGGATATATAATCAACCATAATGCAGTTCACTCTGGTTCAACATATATGAATAGGCATCAATATTAGCATGTCATGTTATAATACCCTTTTTTGTGATAAACTTAATTATCCATATTTTTTATTTTGTCGGTAATTTATTAACAGGTATCACTTGCATCTATAAGGAAAGATGTCCCGGGTTACCCTCTTAGCTCATTGATGGATGAATGTGCCAGACACTACGGGTTCAATCGAAAAACCGTTAACGAAACAGGAAATCACTTCATTCTAGCCACCGTTTTCCCTTCTTGTAAGGTTTGAAAACAATCATTTGGAACCCACAAATCTTAAAATTTCATGAATCCATACAAAAAAATTTCTTTTTTTTTTATTTCAGGTCACGAAAAACGGCGTGCTTTTATCTTCAACCCTGGCCTCTGCAATGGGGTATCCGAGTTCCGGCAGGATAGTTTTCGTTTATCCTGTAAACATTGGGGGTAATAATAATTCAGTTACGATACGGAAATGTAAAGACCTACATCTATCTTTGGTTTCTTCAAAGAGTTCGATTAGTAATAATAATAATAATAAAAATAATAAAACATCTCAAGTTGATTTTCCTTCCGAAAACGGACATCTTTCATCTCCAAAAGACACCATCTTTGACCAAGTCAAACCTTAGTTCTCCCTGTTCTAGCGCGCCAACTTCACCAAGACATAGTCAAACTCGGTTTGACCCGTCTTTAGATTCTTGTAATATTAAAGAAATTTTGGAGGACGAAATGGGAAAAAAGCTTCTTCAGACATGCACCATGTCGATCTTAAATTCCCGTCATTTAATTTCCGGAAACGTTGTAGTAATTCCGATACTTTCAGAGCTTTGTCTTTTCAAGGTTGTCGGTGTAGAAAACGTATACGAGCATGACAATGATAATAGAAACAATGGTTTGTTTGATCAATCTTCGAATATATCGGGACACACTAATGTTTTGTTAGTGGATCATGGAACAAAAGTTCATTTGTTTTCAGAGAAAACAAATTTTGATATATGTAGTGAGGACAGCGTAGATAAGATATCTAATGAAATTCCTAAATTGGGAGGCTTGTCAAAGGAGTATTCGGTTTTGAAAGATATTATTGCATCGTCAAAAACCAACACTCTTGAACGGTACATTTTGTTTTGTTTCTGCATTTTATTTGCTGGAAATGCTGATTATGTCCTTTACCTAATAAAATGTCTCGAATCATCATTTACGTTTTTAAAACCTTGCACGGTTTGTGCTTTGAGAGTAACCAAGTTAAAATTTGCAGTAGAGTTTGGGCAATTTAGTTATTTTAGCCATTTATTTAAAAAGGTATATTAAAAATAGAACAAAAAGAATAAAAAATAAGAGGTATAAACACCCCTTCTCTCTCTTAACACCATAAAAAAAGACTAAACTACCCTTATGTCACTAGACTTAACTGAAAATTTTAACTGGGTTTGTGTCAAAGGACAGACCGTGCAAGGTTTTTAAAATGTGAAGGATGATTCCTGACATTTTAAAAGGTAAAGGACATCCACTGAAAGTTGGTATAAACACAAACGACGAAAAGTGTAATTTACACTTTTTTGTTTAATACGATACTATTTGTCTATTTGACATATTAATTAACCGTTAAAAATTATTTTTTTTTGACAAAAAGTGTTTCTCAAGGTCATGCATATATGTGTGTGCGTGTACGTGCTCAAAACGTTTCCACTTAAATGAATATTCTTTACTATGTAATAAAAAATAAACTTTAATAGTTTGTTTGAATTATATGCAGGTGTACCATCTCCTAGTCAACGTTATGAAATATTACTTACTTTACTTAGTGAAAAACAACACTGTCTTTCTAATACTGAAATTCATCATTTGGCTATGACAACCCACGGGTTTGTGGGTGCGGACTTGGCGTCCCTCTGCAACGAAGCTGCATTTGTTTGTCTTAGACGATGCGTTGGCAAGGTTCACAATGAATCATTTTCAGACGATATGAAGGGCTTGAATTTTGGAGATAGTTTGATTTTATCTAGTTCGGAGTTGGATTCCGGTAGCGTTGAAAGTGATCGTATTGGCGGAAATTTGAGTGTGTCGTTTGAGGATTTTGAGAAAGCCAGGATTAAAGTGAGACCAAGTGCAATGAGAGAGGTATTTGAATATTTTCAAAATGTACGCATATTTACAAATCGAGTAAAGTACACGGATGGTCCATGCGGTTTATTAAAATTTGGATTTGGTCCCTAGCTTTTCAAAAGTACACGGTTAGTCCCTGTGGTTTGCACTTTGTAACGCATTTAGTCCCCAACCAACAAATCTAAAGGTTTTAGCATGTCCAAGTTAGGGACTAAATGCGTTACAAAGTGCAAAACACAGGGACCATTTGTGTACTTTTAGAAAGCTAGGGACCAAATCCAAAATTTTGGTAAACCACAGGGACCATCCCTGTACTTTACTCTTTACAAATCTATAGTAGATTGGGAAAAACTCACTTACATTTAACAGTCTGGAATAAACGATGATAACATTATGCGCTCAGAAAATTCATAGTAATAATGTTGTTTTACTTTATGTTTTTGAATCTGACTGTTATAAGTAACTTATATAATTTTATTATGAAATGTGTATATGATATTTTTAGTGTTTTGAAGGGATTGATACGATATTATGAATTCTAAAAGATTTTGTGTCAGGGTTTGGTTAAAAAAACAGGTTCTGGTAATTTTTGGGTATTGGTTGAACGGTGTTTCATGTTGGGTTGAGGTAAATATAGGTTTAGCTTTAGATTTTGGCTTTAGGGTTTAGCATTAGTATTAAGGGTTTAGCTTTAGGGTTTAGTTTTTAGGTTTTATTGTTTAGATTTTAGGGTTTAGCTTTAGGGTCTGGAACTAGGGTTTAAGTTAAGGGGTTAGGGTTTCTGGTTAGGTTTCGACGAGTAGGTTCCAACGCTGCTGGAATGAGCTTAATCGGAGTTTGTTTGACCAGGTTTCCTACATTTTCTAGGTTAAGGACATTTTGTACCGGATCTTTACCTAGGGATCCTAATCCTATATATATATTTTATAAATGTGTCAACTATGATTACGACACTATATTGTTTCAGTAATCTTTTTGATCATTTTTTCTTTTCCGTTCTAATCATCTTTACGTTTTTTAATCTACAATCAGGTAATACTCGAGGTTCCAAAGGTTAGCTGGAAAGATGTCGGCGGTCAACACGAAGCCAAACAACAGTTAATGGAAGCTGTAGAATGGCCTCAAAAACACCAAGACGCTTTCAACAATATCGGTACCAGCCCACCAACAGGAGTCTTATTGTTCGGCCCACCGGGCTGCAGTAAAACCCTTTTGGCCCGTGCAGTAGCCTCTGAGGCTAAACTCAATTTTCTCGCAGTAAAGGGCCCTGAACTTTATAGTAAATGGGTCGGTGAATCAGAAAAGGCTGTTAAATCTTTGTTTGCAAAAGCACGGGCTAATGCCCCTTCGATTGTGTTTTTTGATGAGTTAGATGGGCTTGCTAATATACGTGGGAAGGAAAATGATGGCGTTTCGGTTGCTGACCGGGTTATGAGTCAACTACTTGTTGAGTTAGACGGTAATATGCTTGTTATCACATTTAACGTTTGGATAAGAAGTTTTTGATTATCTTATTCTTTACGGGTTTAACAATGGTTTGATTACACCTAAATGTAACATAATTTCATCGTTTTGGCATCGTATGCAAGAAAAATAATTCTTTTATCATATTACATGACAGAGTAAAATGCCATTGTCGTCCCTGAGGTTTGGCCAGTTTCGCGACTTTCATCCAAAGGTTTGTTCTTCCACATCTGGATCGAAAAGGTTTGAAATCTTTCCATTTTTATTCGGCTTGTTAACTCCATCCATTTTCTCCGTTAAGAAGTCAAGAGTATTTCCGTTTTTTTTTGGTTAACTTAAAGGGCAATTCGGTTTTTTTCACTTTATGTAAAAAGACCGAATACCCCTGAAAAAAGTTAACAAAAAAGACGGAATACCCCTGACTTAACAGAGAAAAAATGGAGTTAATGAGCCGCATGAAAATGCCAAGATTTTAAATGGCCAAACCTTAGGGACGAAATTGACATTTTACTCCTAATTTTTTGTAGTTTATTTCAAGTAACCTTCTGTTTTGTTTTTGCGACATATTGGTTGATTTAGGTTTAAAACAGAGGGTTAATGTCACCGTCATTGCTGCTACAAATCGACCCGATAAGATTGATACCGCGCTTTTAAGACCGGGTATTAATTACTTAACTTTATCTAACGTATCTACTTTTGAGATCGCTTCTTTCCCTTTTCTGGGATTTTTGTAGCTAAAAATTTATATTAATAAAAATATGACACTTGACAGGACGTTTTGATAGGCTTGTGTATGTGGGCCCGCCTAATGAAAAAGACCGTATTGAGATTTTCCGTATCCGTTTGAGTAAAATGAGTTGCAGTTCAGATGTATGCATTGAGGAGTTGGCCCGTCTTACTGAAGGCTGTACCGGAGCTGACATTTCTCTAATCTGCCGTGAAGCCGCCATGGCGGCTATCGAGGTGTGTAAATATTAAATAAATAAAATAATGCCCGGGTTGGGTAACAAGGCGAAACAGGTAGTTTTTATACGGTTCGGGTTGGATTGACACCAAAACACTTTCTTGCTTAAGTTTACACATTCTTGTCATTACTAATATAACACAACCTCTATTTTTTTATTGTTTTTCTCTGCCAAATTTACAACAACGCCATCCAACCCATGGTTTATTTTTCTTTTTGCGTATTCAACCCTTCAACTTTTAGCATTGCCACTTACACCCCCTCAGCTTTTATTAACTTTGTAAAATGTCATTTTGACCCTCTTGAGTTTTACGTGCTTATTTTTATGTACGAGGGTCAAATATACTACGTTTTCACTAGGTGGTATAAATTCGAGTTACTTTTCTTTTCGACCCCGCTGCAACGTGTGGTACCATTTTTTAATGTAAAAAACACTATTTTCTTACGTGCTTATTTTTAAGTACGTTTCGTTATCAATCCAAGTTGGTTCACGTTTCGATGTAAATTTTCTTGGTGATGAGTCAGGTCAAATTTAATACGTTTTCGTGCTTATTTTCATGTGCGTTTTCAGTTGGTCTACGTTTTGACGTAAATTTGGTTCGAAAACAAGTCGGGTCAAATATGTGACGGCATTAAATAAACAATTTGGGTGTGTTTGACCCACGCTTTTATTTAAGCTCCTATTCAAACCCGTTTGACCTATTAGAGGTAAAACAACACCTGATCCGACCGGTTCATAAGTAAATAGATCGAAGTTGCCATCTCTATTTATATTTTTGCTAAACATAGTTGTTTATTATTTCAGGAGAACATTGATGCATCAGAAGTAAGAATGGAACATTTGCGATCTGCAATTGAACAAATGCAACCGTCAGATGTGGATTCTTATGAAGAATTGACTCAAAAGTTTCAGAGACTTGTCGTACAAGCTACCCCAAAAGATGATTAGTCTCTAAACCGTCCACAAAAAAGGTAAAGAATCTATAAAAAAGATTAATTGTTGAGACATATGTATAATTATAAATATTACATAAAGACTAATTATTCAAATCCATAAATCATTCCAAATCGTCTTTTTTGAATTTGTAATTTTAGGGTAGTAATAATGTAATATAATCTTGTTTTCTTATCTTAATAGTGATAATATATAAGTTTTAGAAAGATAAGTTACTATTGAGATATATGTAGAATTATATACTTACCCCTGTAGGCCTGTAATCATGTAATAATATCTGTTTTTCTGTGAATACAGGGGTGTATTAAATCCATTTCGTCGATTATTTCTCACTGAATAGATTCTATATTTGATCAAGAGACAAAAGTACTTTTGACTATGCGACACCCAAAGGTGCGGATCTACATGACTTATTTTGCCTAATTTGAGCGTTTTATTGTTTTAAATCGATGTTTATAAGTATGTTTTTTTGCCGAGAAGGAGGTTGATATATTTTGTTAGATTAAATCTACGCGGTACATGCAAAACGCCTTGTGGGTAAAATTGTACAATAACACTAATTAAACGTTATAGTTTGTTACTCATTTTTTACATCTTGTATATTATTTCCAGATTTTTATGTTTATTGGTAAAAGTTTGCAGGAACTTTTATAAATAGAGTTAAATGCCATTTTAGTCCCTGTGGTTTGGGCCATTTTGCCAGTTTAGTCCAAATGTTTCATTTTTCGCCTGTGGGTCCAAAAAGATTTTACCGTTGCCATTTTAGTCCACTGGGTTAACTTCATCCATTATTTCCGTTAACGAGAAGGGCAATTTGGTCATTTTATATGGCCAAATTGCTCTTCTAGTTAACAGAATTACATATAAAATGACTGAATTGCCCTTTTGGTTAACAGAAAAAATGTATGAAGTTAACCCAGCGGACTAAAATGGCAATGGTGAAACCTTTTTGGACCTACATACGAAAAATGAAACCTTTGGACTAAATTGACAAACTGGCCTAAACCACAAGGACTAAAATGACATTTAACTCTTATAAATATATCATGATGATCTAAACTAGCAAATTTGTAACGGGTTTATGGATTTGCTATGAAGTTGGTTTGGGAAATGCCCCTAATTTGTTTAAAACAGTTAAAAGTACCTTTTCACTACTATAAGGGTATACAAGTAAATTTACAAAACATATAATTTATTTAACATGATTAAGCTTTAAGAATAAACTATGTATGTACAGAGTAGTATGAGGGATCTGTGGGGGCATCCACTAATTGATGTTGGATTAAATAGTGAAAGTAATGTCTCCTAGTTTAAGGGCCATATGAACCAAGTTTAGGGCAATCATATATAGGGCCGTTCAAATCGCTCGCCGCTCGTCGCTCGCTCGACGCTCGTTCGGAAATTGCTCGGAAAATGCTCGTTCGATTTGACGCTCGGTTGTAAACGAGCCGCTCTGCTCGGTTCGGTTTGTAAACGAGCCAAGCATGAGCAAAGGTCCGCTCGGCTCGGTTCGGCTCGAATTATTATTTTAATTAGTATATATATACATATACATATACACATACATCTATAAACATGTATATACACAAATATAAATTATACATATATATACACACATACACCTATATGTATACACACACTTATACATACATATATACATATATACTTAAATATAAATTAAATTTATAGTTTTATATGTACCAATCTATTAGATTTTGGTCAAATATATACAAATTTACAACTATATCTATACGTACTAGCCCAACCACGCCAATGAAAAATTAAAATCAAAACTAAACGTTAAACCCTAAACCAATAAACGACAGTCTGTTCATCGCCTCAATGTTTCATGTCGTTACCCTAAGTCGATCATCTCCTACTCTCAATGTAATTGTTCGTGCAATATGATCGTCGCCTCGTCAGCCACACCATTGTTATTCATAAGAAAAATATTATGCCATGAAATATGCATGTTTTTAAAGACATAAAAACTTGAGACCCAACATTGCCACTACCTCTCTCAGCAAATTTAAATTGGGTGACACGGTTGTCCAAATCGCTCGAACTTCGCTCGATGCTCGCTCGGATTTTTTACTGCTCGAAAAATGCTCGCTTGATTTGATGCTCGGTTTTAAATGAGCCGCTCCGCTCGGTTCGGTTTGTAAACGAGCCAAGCACGAGCAAAGATCCGCTCGGTTCGGCTCGGCTCGTGAACAGCCCTAATCATATACTTGTTTAATAAAGTAACTCTAGATCTAACAAAACCCATGTGGGAGATTCTACAAACTTTATGTCTTTATAGTGTTAAAAGTCAATTCTAGATATACTCATCCATCCCATCTATTATTTTCTATTATTCATTGCAACCCCACATCCACATAGTACATGTAGGGTACCTTACTATTCCTATAACTTTTATTTTTTGTTTGTAGTTTTATATACCTAACACTTGTTATTGAACAAGATATCTTTTCAAAGTTTCTTTTTTGATGTCAAACACATTATCATATGATTTTTGTTGTGTGTAAAGATATCTTGTCGTCATTGTTCTTAGAACGGACCGAATGGTTTACCGTTTAGAGTATTCTTGACTTGTTTTTATTTCAGCCGTCTGTTTGCACTAGCAAACCATATCGGTGGTAACACTGGATTTCCAAAATTAATACATTTTTTCTTATTTCTTTTTCCTTCCAAAATCTTATTTGCTCTTTAGGCTTCATAATCTGTAAACATTGCAAAATCACATTAAAAGATGAAATAGTTTTGTATCTTCATATTGTTTATTACTGTCTGGTTTTTTATTCGCCTCGTATGATAAACAATCTGGTTATAAGCATATTCCATATCTTATAGGGAGATTGAAATTAAATATGTATTTTTAAATATGTTCATATGCATCTATATCATTACTGAAAAATAATACTTATTCTAAAAGATTAGAATCCAAGTTTAACTTATGTTTCACCAATTTTGGTATTATAAATCAACTAAAATCAAGCTTTTTTTTTTGGTATTATAAATCAACTAAAATCAAGCTTTATGTTTTCCTCAAATTACACACCAATCCTCCTTAAAGTAAAATATGTTATCTTTAAAGCTCACCCCAAACACATCTTAAAAGTCCCCACAAATGACCTAACTTTGCATTTGTTTTTTATTCTCTCAAAATCCTTTACACACTACTATGGTCCTTTTTTATTGGATACACCGCTAATATATTTTATTAACTTATAAATTAAATTGACACATAAAAAGAGTGAATTTTATGTTTTAGAAGTCTTTTTTTTTCTTCAATAAATATCTTTTAGTTTGGATAAAAACATTTTGTTTGATTGGTGCCAACACATTTTTGTCTCTTTTTTAGAAACAATTTTTGTGCCAAGTTAGAAGGTAGGATGCATCTTCGATGGAACTGGAGGAAGCCTCCTGAATCGCCTCAAGAATTATCGGATCTGCAGGAGTGCAACTTAACTCTATCGGGCGTTACGTTTAGTAGTACGAAAGATACGTGGGTTTGGGAGGGCTCGGGTGGCGCTGGCTTCTCGGTGAAATCCATCAGAAATGTTTTTGAGGAAGGCCGAGATGCTGGGTGGTTTAAAATGAAATAGACGAGGTGGGTTCTGCTCAAGTGCAATATTCATGCGTGGCGTTCTCAGATGCACAGGCTTCCGACAAAGGATGAGTTGGAAAAAAGGAGGGTTAATGTTGGTGATGCGGGTTGTGCGATGTGTGAAGATGGGTCGGACTCGGTTCTTCATATTTTTACAGCTTGCACAGTTGCTATGGAGGTTTGGTGGAGAGTTGGGTCTTGGTGTAAGCTGCCTCCCATTTACGCTTTTGATATAGGCGATTTGTTGGAGGTATACAAAGGAGCGGATAGTGGAAAAAAAGGGAAGCGTATTATTCAAGGTATCATGATTGTGGCGTTATGGTGCATATGGCTAGCTCGGAACGAGAAGATTTTTAGTAAGAGGACGACGAAGCCGCCGGAGATAGTTTATAACATAAAGTCGAGGTCATTTTTTTGGTATAAAAACCGGTTTGGTTGTTCTAGTCTTATTTGGGATGAGTGGTGCAAAAACCCTTTGTATATGATGTAATCGGTGTGGTTGCGGTCCACGCTTTGTGGTCCGTCTGTTGTTTTTAATGAAGTTGATCTTTCAAAAAAAAAAAAAAAAAAGATTTAGGAATTTATTGTCTTGTTCTAGCATTCAATGACTTGGGAACTACAAATGTAAGTCACCAAACAAACGGAAACATCTCACGTGGCAAGAGACCTAAAATCTTGATGGTTCATATTAAAGTTGAAGATACTCCAACAATATTAACAATATTAAAATAAGTTGTACAAACGTACCCTCATCATGTACATCTTATGTGAGAAAGATATTACTTTTTTAATAGCGGAGGACCCATAAAGTGTGTGAGAGGAATAGAGTACGTTTAGCAACACTCTCGATTAGAAATTGATTCGATTTCGACTTCATTTCTACTTTTTTTTTCTACGCCTTCAAGTCAAATCTTCCAATTCCTCTAGGGATTTTGATGTTTTCATGGTAGAGATGCCGATAAAGCGCCCATGGGGATTTGGTGCTATCATGATAGGGCTAACGACATAATACAAAATGGCTCATGATAGTGCTAGATGAAACATACGTATTGAATACATTTAGTTTTGTTTGTAAATATAATTTAAGTTATTTTATTTTCCTTTATTTATTAAGGTTCATGATATTTACTACACAAGAAAACAAATGTTATATAAATAAAATTTTGAATGATGAAGTTCAAAGTTAAGAAAAAGGGTTACATTCAAACTCATACCTATGAATAAGTCATCTTGGAATTTCTCTTTCTCATTAATATTTTCTTCAACCTTCTTTAACAATCATAAAAGAGTTGAAGTTGCACCAAGTCTAGGTTTGCTTGTCTTGTCAATCATGAAAATTCAGTCTGTATGTATATTCTTTTATGAACTAAGGCTATGCGGTATGGTGACCATCCTCCCTTGGAGGATGATCCGCCACGTAGGCGACACGTCATAGTTCCTTTGAGGATGATCCAACACACTAAAACACTGGAAATGAGAGGATGATCCTACATTTCTACCCCACAAGTTTACTTCTTTTTTTTAATGAAATTTTGGGTTTTTTTTTTAAAAAAACCCCCTCAACTAGCCGTTGCCCCTTTTTTTGTCCTTTTGTGGCCCGTCACCAACGTCCCCAGCGAGACGGAGAGGACGACGACTGGGAGGCGGGATGGTGTTCCCACCGGCACCGTTCCGGGACGAAGCAGGGACGTTCCCCATACCATACAGCCTAAGTTCCTTGTTAAAGAAAAAAAATCATTTTACATTGATGAAGGCATTGGAAAATGTATTGGTCAAGATTAGGTAGAATATCAGTTAGACTTTGCCTGGTATATCAGATTTATGGTAATAATCTTTAGAGTTAATTACACAGATTTTAGAGTTAATTACACAAACGGCCCCTGTGGTTTATAGCTAGTTTCGCCTTTATGTACTAACTTTTTTTTAACAGGTTCAGGTTTTATGGTTTCAATTTTGTAACACCTTTGGGTACTAACACCAAACTTAGTTAATTTTTCTATTAATTTTCAATATAATGACTAAAATACCCTTCCATATTCCAAGGGCCATTTATATCATTATTCTATTTTAATTTTAAGGACCATTTATGTCATTATTATTAATCTCTTTAAAAGAAAACTTGTTATTGTAAATAACTAAACTATTATTTCATTAAGCTATAATATATACTATAAAAATTTAACCAGGGAACGTTACAATATATCCTGGTTCATAAAAAAATCGTTTTCCATACTTTATTATAATTATATTACTTATGAAATTTACATGAATCGTCCAACCTACATATAGATTTTTTTTTGAACGACCAACAGAATCAATTCCTAGCACTCTCGGAACACCCACTGGACAAACGGAGTACTCTGAGAGTAACCCGGGTCCACGTTTTAGACCATCAAAGTTGATAAATTCTAAGTATTTAAAATAATTAATTATTTCTATACTTTTGTTGAACTAAATTAACCAGTAAGATATATATAGGTTTTATTTTTTTTCAGAAACATTAAATTTCTACTTTGATAATACTAAATAAGAATAAATTATCGGCTGTCGAATGTTTATTAAAGTTTAAATATAAACTATTATCTTTAGTTAAAATGTTTATATATTGTCTTTAAAATCTTCAAATAAATCTATATGTAGGTTGCCAATGATCTCTAGATTTATTTGAAGATTTTAAAGACAATATGGGTTATGATCAAATACAAAGGATAAAATAAATAAGAAGTGTAAGAAGGTTTCTAGTCCATTGATCTTAGAATTGTAGGGTTGAGATTAGTTGTAGGGAAAAGAAGATAATAGAAGGGCATAAAGGGAATCCTATATTTATGGATTTTCTCTCTCCACATGCAAGACACATGCCAATTCCCCCATCGATTTAAAACGTCCATAACTTTTTCATACGACATTTTTTTTTTAAATTTTCACCATAATAACGAGCGTTTTTTTATCTTTAATATGAGTATCATATTATCATATAAAAATAAAATAAAAAATTTCATTTTTACTAGGTTTTTCGCATTGTGTTAAAGGTTCAGTTCATTGTGTCTTTTAACTGGGTTTTGGTCATTACGTTTTAGTAGAGTTTCTATATATTGTGTTATTATAAAAACCTATAACATAATGTTAATTTGAGTTCTATCCATTGCGTTTTTATAAGAACCTATAACACAATATATGACACAATGAATATGGTGTTATATCTGGGTTTTCTATAAATTGTGTTATTAGTTCAGGTCATTGTGTTTAATATGTTTTCCATTGTGTTTTAATAATTTGTTCAATTTTTTTTATTATATTGTTCATTGTGTATTCTGTTTTTAGTTTTTGTGTATTGTGTTTTTAGTTTGTTTTCTATTGTGTTTTAACTGTCATTAACTGTGTCTTTTATCTGCTGTCATTATTGTGTCTTTTATCTGTTGTCATCAATTGTATTTTTATTTAGTCTGATATTTATTGTGTTATATGTTATCGCCATTGTGTTATACATTATGGTCATAGTGTTTAATATGTTTTCCATTGTGTTTTAATAATTTGTTCAATTTTTTTTATTATCTTGTTCATTGTGTATTGTGTTTTTAGTTTGTTATGTATTGTGTTTTTTAGTTTGTTTTCTATTGTGTTTTAACTGCTCTCCATTGTGTCTTTTATCTGCTGTCATTAATTGTGTCTTTTATCTGTTGTCATCAATTGTGTTTTTATTTAGTCTGATATTTATTGTGTTATATGTTATCGCCATTGTGTTATACGTTATGGTCATTGTGTTTTAGTATGTTGTCCATTGTGTCTTTATCTGTTGTCATTGATTGTGTTTTTGATCTATTTTACATTGTGTTTTACATCATGTCCATTGTGTAATATGTAACTGGGTTTTTGATTTTTTTTGAAAAATATAACAATATGGTACTCATATTAAAGATAAAAAACTCGATTTTATGGTATAATTTTTTTAAAAACAAATGATGTATAAAAAAGTTACGGACGTTTAAAAATTAGGGGGGGGGGGGAATAGCATGTGACTTGCATGTGCATATTCTCTTTCCTCTTGTAGACAAAATTACCCTTTCCATTTAATTTCTCCAAGGACACTTGTCACTCTCTGGTGGCTTCTTACCCTTCTTATTTTTAAACTAGGTTTTTACCCGGGATTGCTTCCCGGGCTCAGGAAACTTAGTTATATTAATTACTATTTGTTATTAATACGACCACGTTACATCAACCATCTCATTCGATTCAACAACAATGTCTTCAAATCACCGGATTAGATCATGAACCCATATTAGAGGTCAAACAAAAGCACAACAGGACCACATGAATAATATCATTTCCACTTTTACTTCAATGCACTTACATGATAGGGTGATTTGGGATTTTGTAAAAATGCTTCTTTACAAAATAAGAGGTTGACCAAAATTCAAACAGATGTTGACCAAAAGTCAATCAGATGTTGACCAATAGTCAAACAGATGTTGACCTTAAACATATGTTTGGTTTAAGGCCAAACATCTGTTTATGGCCAAACATCTGTTTAAGGTCAAACATCTGTTTAAGTCCAAATATCTGATATAGAAGGAAAAACATCTGTTTAAGGCAAAACATCTGTTTAAGGTCAAACATCTGTTTATGGCCAAACATCTGTTTAAGGTCAAACAACTGTTTAAGTCCAAACCTCTGATATAAAAGGCCAAACATCTGTTAAAGGCCAAACATATGTTTAAGCCTGAACATATGTTTAACTTAATAAGATCTATTGTCTTCTCACACTGTTTTCCTCTTCAAAACACTGTTCAACTTAACATGGGTTTCCATTAACTATTGACCAAAAGGCAAACAGATGTTCAAACCACTGTTTGTTATTGTACTACTTTACAAAATTACATCACCACTGTTCAAACCACTGGATCTTTATTGCCTCATCAATAATTCCCTGACTTACCCTTTGAATTGTAATTCAAAGTCCAAGGAATCTATGTCATCCTTATCCCTGCACAGTGTAAGATCAAGGAGATCTTGCAGATCTTCAACACCCAGGCCCCGTGCTTGATCCCTTGATATTTTCTTCACATCACCACTGGATTTGATCAAAGTCAATACATGGGTCTGTTTGTCAGATTTCCAATTTAGTATTTTTGAATCCAGTGGGTTTCTTGGGAGAGGTTTTATTGTAGATGAGTTTGGAGATGGTGGCCTGGTTATAACATTTTGAGCAGCAGTATTTGTATCTTTTGCTAATTCAGACTTTTCTTCTACCATCTGCTTCAGGCCTATTTTTACAAGGTAATCCCCTGCTGCTACATCTTCTGCTGTTTCTGCATCCATCTGCTTTTGTTTCCTTCTTTGATAAAGGATGGCAGCAGGTGGAGCAGTGGATTTCCTGATTTAAAGCTTTTGTGGCTTAGCTGGAACCACAGTTTCAGGGTAAATAGGCTTTTGAGGAACATTAGGATTTTTCTTTCTCAATTCTTCCAGCTTTTTATAAGAAGCAAACACTTTATCCTCTGACCACCTTGTCACTTGGTTCCTTGACCCAAAATCAGCTGTTATTAGCTCTTCTTTCATTCTCTTCAGCTACAAAGTTCTTTCTGGTACATTTTTCTTAAATTTTGCCCAGATTAGTGGAGTCTGCTTCACCTTGTTTTTTTATCATATCTTGAATTCTGGCTGTTTCACTTTCTAGCTCACTAATGGTTCATTCTTTGTATTGGTACCTTTCTCCCTTGTACCTTTTGTAAGCCATGATATAATCAAGATAGTCTTTCCTAAAGGTTTCATTAGCTCTTTCTGATAAATTCTGACACAGATCTTTTGAAAACTGCTCCAAAGTTTTGACTTGGGTCAGCAGATATTGGTAGTATGTTTGAATCTCTCTGTCAGATTTTCCTTCTTTATTTCTTTTGGAGATATCCTCTGCTTGTTGAGCCTTTAACTTCAAGTATTCTTCAATGTTATTAAGCCTTGGATATCCTTGAACAGATGGCAGGTTCCTTTTTTCAGAGTAGAAGGATTTGACCTCCTCTCTAACTGCTGGAAGATCTAATGGACACTGGACTCCTGCAGGAACAATGGCAGTGTTTAGATTTGAGACTTGTGCTGAAGAGAGTGGAACAGGGTTTGGAACAGTAACAAGGGACAGTGGTTGTGTGGATGTTTGTGGTGGTGAAGACTCATCATCTAGGACAACATTGGTTACCCTTCTCCTTTTGGGTTTAGGAGAGGTTGGTGGTGTTTTGGTGGGTTGAGTGGTGGTGATTTGAGTGGTTGGTTGCTGACTAACAGTTGTTGAAACAACTGGTGTTTCAACCACTGTTGCCATTACAACAGATGATATGTCATCTGATGTCTTCTGCTTTTTGGCAGGAGGTGTTGGTGGTAAAAAAGTTGTTTTTGGTGGTGAGGTGATTTTTGGTGGTGGTGGTAAGGCAGTGGATTGAGTATGTGTTGAAGTGGTAGTGGTGGCATTTGTTTGGGTAGCAGATGTTGAAACCACTGAAGTACCAACAGCTGTTGATACAACAGGTGTTTTAACATCTGTTGGTTTGGAAGTTTAATGTGTGGAGCTTTTGGGAGGTTTGAGAGTATGATTCAATGTGGAGCTAGTGGGCTGTTTTCTTTTAGGCTCAGGACTTTCTTCATCCATGGGCTCAGAAACACCCTGCTCTTCCATTTCCATATAAACTTTCTTCTCCTGTTCAAACCTTGATTTTCCCTTTGCCTCTCTATCCTTTTTCACCTTTGCTTTTTCATCAGCAATGGCATTTAAGGTCACATCAACCTTTTTAGAACCATCTGGTTTAGGGATGTCTGCAAGCATACTTGATTTATCTGGTGCAATGTACAAACCATCTTCATATCCCTTTTTCTTTAGCTGCTTCATTTTCTCCCCCTTTTTGGCATCACCTGGTTGAGGATTATCAACAAAAATTATAGGAGGAGGAGCAGAACCAGTGGTTTTCAGCAAGTGGGCCTTTATTGCCTTTATGTCAGCTTGTGTATCCATGAACCTAGCTTCCATCATATTTCTGATCTTTTGAACTTGTATTTCATGTTGCTGATCAGCAATTTGTCTTTGTTGGTAAAGAATAGGTTGAAATAATGCCCAAAGCTCAGTGGGAGCAGGAGCAGATGATGGAGCAGATGTTGCAGCTGATGCAGTAGTGGGTGGTGCCTTTTGTGCTTTTAAAAACTGTTGCAACATGTCTTTGATTTCTGCAACAGATGTATCAAGTTTGTCTACCCTCTCCGTCAATTCTTGGTACATTAAACCATCACCCAAGTTAATGGGATCATCTGATTTCCCACTGGCAATGGTTGTATCAGCGGTTGACTTAGGGAATGTATCCCAAAAGTCATCCACTGGTTCCCCTTTTTCTTGGTACTGGGGACTTCTAACTTCAGTAGGCGTGACTAGTTTTAGTGAACCAGTGAAAGCTGGAAACACCCTGGTTCCCATAGAAGAAATTGCCTTCAAGGGAGTCTCACTTATGAAACTACTGCCCAAGTGTAAACCAGTGGGTTCAACACTTGTAGTAGCTGCTCCACTTGAACTACTGACAGGAAGTACTTGTACTACCTGCAGTGTAACTTCCTCAGTTGTTGGTGGGTTAGCAATGATTGAGACACCAGACCCAGTCACTTGTTAGGGTATATTCTCATTAACAGGTATTTGAGAAGAACTGGTTTGTGTTTGGGCTAAATCAACTGCATCCAACAAAAGTTTTGTTTGTGGGGGAATTTGAGAGGTGAGAATAGGTGTAGAAAGCGAATTTGCCCCGGGCAGTGGGCTATGGATGATGGAATCAAGTGATTCCAGAGCATCATAATTTGGTGTCCCAGGTTCTTACAACCTGTTCTTTTTTAGAAGAAGCAGGAGGAGTTTGAGGCTCAGGTTGAGATCTTTCTATCAACTGCTATGAGGAAGTAGCAGAAGTGGTTTCTGGTAACTTTTGTGTTGTCACTGGTAGTTCCTCTTGGATCTCATCTTCCAGAGTTACTTTTGTTTTAGGTTTGGGGGGCTTTTGTGATTTTTTCTGTTTTGGTCTTTTGGTGGGGGTTTCACAGCAGTTGTTTTGCTGCTGTGATCACCTTGAGCAGTGGGCTCAACAGTAGGTGCCTGAGGAGCAGTGGTAGCTGCTGAAGTCTGCTCAGGAACCTCTGCTTGTGTTTTGAAAGGTTTGGACAACCTTGTAAAAGTTTCAGAGGTTAGACTGTTTATTGAAAAAGGGCTACCTTGGATAAGCACATGGGCATTATCCTTTGAGAATTTCTTTTTAAAATAGTAGCTTAAAAACCTTGGAAATAACAAAAATGCCTTTTTATTAACATTTGTAACAAGATAATTGAAGATCTCCTGAGAATAGTTAAAATTTTCTCCATGTAATATAGCGTAACCCAGGTATTGAATCTTCAATGGGATTTCATTGAAAGCAGTGGTATTGTTTGAGACACACATCAGCAGGGTATGAAACAAAAACCTTGTGGCAGGTGGAAAATTGCCTTTTTGTAAAGTGTCTTTTTTCATTTCCTCTTCATAACCCCTTTCAAGGAAATCCGTTTGATAATCTGTTTTAGGGAAAGATGTTTTACCTTGAAGATCATTGAGTTCAAACACCTCTGAGATGGATTGAGGGTTTATTTTGACTGGAACACCCTTTATAGAAGAATTGATGGCAACGGCCTTTTTATCCGTAGTTTCTAACTTAGCATTTTTCCAGAATTCTTGCTGGGTATCCATCTAAATAGGAGCATCACAAGTCAACAAAGTTTTATACTTTGAAGACGACATAGTGTCGATGATGGAATCGAAGGTTTCGGTGTGACTTGGTTTTCCAAGAAGACCCAAGTAGTTATGTGGGGATTTGAGTGGGAGTACCATGGTGATTTTGAAGGTGATGAAGAACGGATGAAAAAGATGAGTGATTTTGAGAGAGAATGATGGTAACTGCTTTGAGAAAAGAATTTTGAATTCGATTCGACAGTGAAAACCCTGTTTGGGGTTTTGATCAGGGTTTTATAGGAGGAAAAAGTGAATGCTGACGTTGCAGCGGTTACAAAAGATCTGACCGCTATGTACTGTCCACGTGCCAACCCCTGATGAGTAATGGAAGACAATTGTTTTATGAAACCACTGATGGAGCAATATCAGTGGTTGCAACGGTTATAATGAAAATAGTGGGTGACTTTAAACTATCAGTGGATAGCCTATCAGTGGTTTAAAACACTGATTTTGAACAACAGTGATTACCAAGGAAATGAGAGAACAGGGGTTGACTATCAACAGTGGACAACATTCACAGAATAGATGTTTGAACAAAAACAGTGGTTATGGCAGACTTTTAAGGATTTAATGAAAATTTCATTTTTAGCTATTTTTAAGGATGAATTTTTGATTTTCTGAAAACATTTTAATGCTTTTATTCATAGAAAAACAAGATTTTGCTTGTTATTCCATGTTCAGCATGCCAATCCTAGAGATCAAGCTTTCAAAGGTAGATGTGTCTAATGCTTTTGTTAACACAGCTTCCAGCTGATCCTTAGTTGGAACATGATGCAGAAAGGTCATACACATAAGTTTTAAACATAAATATTGAATACTGAACATCTCAATATTTATTTAACATATACATTATAATATGCAAAGAAAGGTCATACTCATTATAATATTAGAACATAACAGTATAATAAGCAGATAAGTTTTCAGGAATTGAAAACCACACATTCAGTCCAAAACATAACAGCACCAAACACCGAAAACCAACAAAACGAAAAGCATAAGTTCAATGTGGCAACAACATATGAAATCAACACGTAAATGTATTTGAAAATACAGAGAAAACTCTTTCTCAATCTTGGGAATCAAAAGCTTCGAAACACCAACATCTTCATCCTGAGACAGTTCATCACTCATGCGGCGCTTTGTCGAGGAGCAACCTAATGCATCATCTACGTCGCACACTTCACGAATATTACGTTTGGTTTCATCGGAAGAGGGATTCTTATTGCCTACGAGTGCTTTGGATGCAGGTGTAACATTGTCACCGCTGCATGACATCTCATCCTGATATAAAAAGACAATAAGTATTTATGTTTCGAAAAATTTAGTACAAATAACCAAATTCTTATATTACCTTTATAAGGTCAACAGGAGTAGGCAAACTGCAGGAATCTGGAACATCCAACGATTCGGACTGCTCATGCTTTAAGTACATAATACACAGTAACATAAAATACACACAATGGTATAAATCTATTTCAAAACGATATGACTATGAAATGAAAAGAATGATATAATGAAGATTTAAACCTGGTTAAAATTGAATTTGGCGCAGAGCGCGGCAAGGATCTCATCACCGTTAGTGGCCATTGAAATACCATAGTTTTCAACCTGATGCTCAATGTTATAGTCTTTAACATTTATGATGAACGCATACCTCTTTCCAATCAATGTGTCAAAAATCTCAGGATATGGGTTCGGTATCTCTCCAGAATTAACAACCTATGATTTTATAAAAATTAATATAAGTTACTATGAGCACAATGATTCCATAATTGAGAACCTACAATTTATAAAAATTAATTTTAAATTATATTTACTACATGGCCAAATAACTGAATGCATGTATTTGTTACATGATCTTGGATTGCAAGTAACTCTTTGGCAGTTTTCTTAAGAATCTTGTAAGCTTCGAAATCAAACAGTGTCAAAGACACAGTACCGGAAGAGTCTTGCACCCTGATAGGTATCTTGAAGCTATCAAAGTTAAAAACAAATGAAAAATTAGTATTACTAATAACAGAAGTGTGGTTCATATTAGTATTTAGTATAAGGAAATAAAACTGTAATCTCAAACCGCGGAATAGAATAGATGTCGACTCCTTCACATTTATCATTTGTACACACCAAAGATTTTGCATGATCAACATCAAATGAACCATCCACATTTTCTTTCGTTACAAATCTTTCCTCCACACTCGACTTACAGTGGTTACAACCATTGTAATACCAAAGCTTATCAGTGTATATAGCTGTGATTGTGCCAAGAACCAAAACCTTCTTTGTCTATCAATATCAAACAAAAATAATAATACATAGAAAAGACTATAAAAAAACTCAGCATGTAAAGTACTTATAAGAAAATGCACACCGTTGATATGGTTCCAAGGAAACCAATAAGCATGAAATCAGGGTTATTAAGGAACTCATCTTCAACACTTGAGATAACATTTGATCCAACATGCTCATTTGATGAAGATGAAGCAGAAATTTTCTCTACATACCTAAACAGATTCATGTGATCAAATTAAAACGTAAAAAGTAAATGTAGGTACAAAATAATACTGTTTAATGTTTATATGCATATTACTAACTATACCTCTTCCTAAAAGAAGATATCTCTTCAATGTCAGGGTCGATAAAAAGTCTGCTAAGCTCAAACCCGTTTGCAACTCCACGCTTGCCTGAATTTAAAAATAAAACCAAATGTAGATCAATATAAACAGTGTCAAATTTAAAACATAAATATAAATATAAATATAAATATAAATATAAATTACTAAATAAATAAAAATTAAACTAATTAAGTTTAAATTGTACCTCTGTAAAGGTTGACCATACCAAAATGACAAAGGATAACAACATGTTTCTCTCATTTATTATCATTCATGTAAGCAAACATGTCAATAGCAAAAGCATCCCACAAAGTAACCGGACACTTTTGGCCTCTAAAATATTAACATAAAACATAATAACATCAAGCAACCTTGTAATGCTTTAAACGTCAAAATGCAACAACTTAATAAAAAGAACTCACTCAAGGTCTTCAACTCTAAGATTAAGTCTCTTGCCCTTGCTCCCATCCTTCTTTGCTGTATCCCCTAGATTGAAACATACTTCCACATAACCAATCCAATCTATAAACAAAAATATATTGTTAAAAGAAAACAACATTAAGAAGCGATAACATGAAAAAAAACAATAAGACAAAACAGTATATATATATATATCACGTAGTGATTTACATACCAATAACTATGTTAACTTCAATTTTATTTTGAACAACATCCTTGAGGTTAACGAAATTAAAACGGAATTTCGTTCCTGACCAGTGATGCGTGGTCGAAAACCGATGATCGTAATTGCTTAATTTGATGTTTTTACACAAGTTTTAATTTCGAATAGCCTACTTTTGATTAGATATGTATTTTGCAGGTCTAGCGGAGTTAAAGGAGCTTTTCGTGAGCTTTACGGGTCGCCGGGATGAAAAACGGATCATCGGGATGCTCTACAGGTCAAACGGGATCAAGAATCAATGAAAACAGAAAGTTACATTTAGAGGACCCGTCGGCGACGCCCAAAAGGACCGTCGGCGACGCTGCTTGCTTGGTGCCGTCTCCTAAAATTGGTCGTAGGCAGTGGTTTAAGCCGTCGCTGGCTTATGGAGTTTTGAAGAACCGTCGCCGATGCCCAGAGGGTCCGTCGGCGACGCCACCTATAAAGTTGAATCACGAAAATTTTGTTTCTTAGTTAGTGGAACGAATCAAAACATGGAGGCAATCAATTTTTCGGGGGTTACACATTCTTTGGAGTTTGAAAGTGATCTTGGAGCCATATTCACCTATCATCTTCACTTCCAATCTACCTACCATCAGACACATCATCCGAATCAACCGAATTAGAACCCTAATTCATCACCATTTCATTCATCTTTCAATTCATCCATCATCACCATCTTACCCAAAACCCTAATCACCATTCCATCATTCTCCGAATCCAAGATGACCCAATTCAAGCTTCCATCATCCGTTGATCGTGCCTCTTCGACCATGAGCGGCTAATTTCTTGGAGGTTCCACCCCAGTGTAGACTTTTGTAAGGTTTAGGGTTTATTACTTGTTTGATACTTGGTTGTGACTAATTGAATTGCATTTGAATTATTGGATAATTGTCATACGTTTGTATTGTATTTGCGAATTGTCGAATGAACGATTAAATTTGACTTTGTGAAATGAATATGCGTATTTATGCCTTATCTTTTGATAGGATTTACTTGTCCAAAGTAACGAAGTGCATCGTGGTCCGTTGTCTATAACGTCGATAGCGATTGGCACCTAAGCTTTGTGATTGTCAAGCCGTTAATGAACTAATTCGATTAAACCAAATTAAAATATGTGATAACCCTAGGTCTTGCATTTGTTGAACCGGGTGTGAACCTTGTTTCTCTATTTTGATTAAACCTTTAATTACATTCTTGCAAATTGTTATTCTCTAGTTAGTAATCAATCCAATCACCTTAGTATTTTTATTCAACATCTCTTTAATAACCAAAAATTACAAAAACAAGTTAGCAAGCTTCATAATTGTGACACCTATTAAGAATTCATCCAAATCCATTCGCAAACCACATACTCTTCGTGGTTCGACCCCTTGCTACCACTAGCTAATTGTTAAGGGTAATTAGGGTTATAAATATTATCTTTGACCGGAGCGCGACACTCCGATCAAATTTTGGCGCCGTTGCCGGGGAGTGCGTACGCTTTGTGTTTGGATATTGTTTGAAGTTGCGTGATTAACTGTTTAATTTGCATAATTTCTTTTCTTGTACTTTGTATTTTTCCTTGTTACGCGGGGTGTGTTACTTGTGCAGGTTACAGGTAGTGCATGCATACGCGGAACTCCGGGAGGATTTCACCGTTAGTCTACGAACCAGAAATCGAAAGAGTTGCAAGAAGGAATTTAGCAAGCCGATTGGAAGCAACACTCGTTTCTAACCAAGTCACCCAAACACCACACTTCACACCATCCATTGAAACCGATTCAATGGCAAACCAAAATTCAAATCAAAACCTCAACCAAAACCAAAATCCGAACCAATTCCAATACCGAGGAAATTTCAATCCCGCTCAAAATGTCCAACCTATACCTCAAGAGCAACCGGGTGGTAATAACAACTCTAGACCACCCACACCACCTTTCCGAAACCAAAATCCCAACAACACCCAAAGAACACCCCGACAACAAAACCTTCACCGACAAAATTCCTTACCCATTTACCTTGATGACCGGAATGTCAATTCCGACCATAGAGGCAATCGAGATCGTGGCAATCCCGCGAACGAAGACCCGTTCTTTAATATAGACGATTTGAGAAACGCTATCCCCGATGATGAGCCGTTTAGTGTTCCCGGTTACTAATCACCGGAGCATGTGAGTGTTCACATGGAATACTCGGATGATGGGGGTAACTATGATGATAGGGTCAATGATGAAGATTGGGGGTACATGAACCGGGGTAATGTCTACAATGCTAGAGGGTATGAAGATGAAGAATTTGGCTACCAGAATGCCAATTTTGTGGGGAATGAAGATTATGGGTATGGGAATGGGAATGAGAGGAATGACGGTTACGAGAACAACCGCCAACCACGAAATAACAATCAAAGGAACCGAAATGATGGGTTTTACAACAACAACAACAATGTTAACCCTAACCAGATTCCTCGTTTCGTGGGAGGAGAAAATCAAAGAGATAATCAAGGTGGTAAACGAAGAGGTGATAGGGGAGGTGATAGAAGGGATAATCGAAGACCGGTGGATCAAGAAGTTAAAGGTCCACATCGTCGTCAACAACCTCCACGGGGAGTAAATGACCGTTTTCGACCGGTGCTTACCGATAATGACTCTCCGATAGTTTGTGAAAGAAGGATGTTCGATTGCAAGCCCCACTACATCAACATACTTCCCCATTTCAATGGGAGGTCTAATGATGAACCGTACACTCATTTGGCGGAGTTTTCGTCCATATGTAGCACTATCGGGGGCCATAATTTTGCATTGGAGGAGGTCAAGCTTCGATTATTTCAGTTTTTGCTAAAAGATAAGGCGAAGCAATGGTTTCTTACACTTCCGGCGAATAGTATTCGGACATGGGGTGAGATGCAACAAGTATTCCTTGACGAGTATTACTCGATGGCAAAGACCGATGATGCTAGAGATGAAATAAGCTCTTTCTGCCAGCTATCGAGTGAACCGTTGCATGAAGCATTCACAAGGTACAAGGAATTGATTCGAAAGTGCCCACACCATCAAATCGAAAAGTGGGAGTTGGTTAAATGTTTTGTGAGAGGATTAGACGATGAGACATGGAATCGCCTCGAGTCAATGAGCAACAGAACTCTATTGAGCAATCATGAAGATGATGATTGGGAATTTCTCGAGCGGATGAGCAAGCGGTCAAAGGCAAAGGAATCGGCCGATAGAGCTAAGAAACATCCCGTTTCCCGGTCACTTCCCGATCTTGATTCTAAGGATCGGATTTCTATGCTAGAACGGGAGTTAGCTCGTATGAAGAAAAACGAGGTGAATGCGGTGCAATTTGCGGTGTGTGAAGATTGTGGGGAGATTGGTCATAGGACCGATCAATATCAAACGAGATCAGGAGAATACACCGAAGAGGTAAATCAAGTGTATGGGGATCGAAAGCAATATGATATGAACTCCAACACTTACCATCCGGGTTTGAGAAATCACCCTAATTTCCGGTATGGTAATGCCTCGAATCAAATGAACCCGAATTTTCAATCGGGCAATCAAGGTGGGCAAGGTAGTTCTTCCTATAATAATCGACAAGGTGATAACCAAGGGGGTTACCAAAGGAATTACAATCAAGGGGGTAACCAAGGGTATCAAAACCGTGAAAGCAATTATCAACGTGGTTACAACCAAAGTGGAAATGGGGGTGGTGCTTCAAACTATCAAGGTGATGATTCATTAAACTCTAAACTTGATGCTATTATAAATGCTATCAACCATTCAAATCAAGAGATGAAGAAAGAGTTTGAGGTACGAGATAAATCCCATAAGGCGTTGGAGAAGCAAGTGGGGTAACTTGCGGAGGAAATGGCTCAAATGAGGGGAAGCATGGGAAAGCTTCCAAGTGACACCACGGTGAACCCTAAGCATCAAAGGTCAAGCTTGAAGAACACACGTGAGGTACCAATTAATAAAATAACTTTACGTAGTGGTCGAGTCGTAGATAACGGTGTCAAAACACCATCACCCAAGTTTGTTGAAGGGGTGGTGGAAGATGCTAGTAAGGATGAACGTGAGGATGGTCAAACGGGTCAAAACAAAAATGAGTTAAAAAATAATAATAACACACCCGTTGTAACCATCCCCGTCCCTAAGGCTAAGGAAACGGGTGTGGAGGTTAATACTGCCCCGTATCCCGAAGCATTGAAGGGACCTGTGAAGAAGATTGTAAACAAAAGAGGTCCACAACAAGAAGAGTTGTTGGAAATTTTCAAACAAGTAAAAATTAATTTACCTCTTTTGGATGCAATCAAGCAAGTACCGTCGTATGCTAAGTACTTGAAAGAATTGTGTACCCAGAAACGAACTCATTAATTTCCTAAAAAAATAGATTTAACAGAAAATGTGAGTTCGATTCTTTCGGGTGCACTTCCACCTAAGCTTCAAGATCCGGGTGCGCCTATCATTTCAATTCAAGTAGGCGATTTTAAAATCAACCGGGCACTTCTAGATCTTGGTGCTAGCGTGAGCATTCTACCGGGTAGTTTGTATGATGAATACGAGTTTGGTCCACTTCAATCGTCAAACACCACCGTGGTGTTAGCCGATTTAACACCTAAACTACCCTGTGGAATTGTTTCGGATGTGATAGTAAAAATCGAGGATTTTTACTATCCGGTGGACTTTTTGGTACTTGATTATGTGGCCAAGGACCCAACCAAGCAACCTACGGTGATTTTGGGTCGACCGTTCTTAGCAACCGCAAATTCTCAAATTGATTGCAAAACACTAACGGTTGACATGACATTTGGAAACCGAAGGTTGAGGTTGCATGTTTTTTCCGGACTGATGAACCCTCAAGTTGATGATGAATGCTATATGGCGGACATTGTTAACACGTGTATACCCCTTTGTGACACAGTCGTGGAAGGGGAAAACACAATGGAGGATTGTTATATGTTTGACAGGTCACAGGTGGAGATGAATAAGAGCATAGACGAGGAGGTGAAGAGTTTGGAGGTGCTTGCGGATAAAGAGGGAAAACCGACATGGATGCACCAAGTTGAGAGTTTACTGGAGAGCATTGACACCAAATTGAAGCCGTCATTGGTAGAGCCTCTGGAGGTCGAATTGAAGGCATTGCCAAAGCATCTCAAGTATGCTTATGTTGGTGAAGGTAACACACTTCTGGTCATTATTGCATCTAACTTGACCGGGGAGCAAGAAGATAAGTTGATGAAGGTATTGGTCACTCATAGAGCCGCTATCGGGTGGACCATTGCGGATTTGAAGGGAATTAGTCCCTCGACGGTGATGCATAAGATCATCACGGAAGATGGCATGAATCCTTCTCGCGACACACAATGGAGACTAAATCCGAACATGCGAGAAGTGGTTAAGAAGGAGGTATTGAAGTGGCTAGATGCGGGTATCATATACCCTATTTCGAATAGCCAATGGGTAAGCCCGACACAAACAGTTCCTAAGAAAGCGGGCATTCAAGTCGTCACAAATGACGCAGGTGAAGAGGTCGCCACTCGGCCGGTAACCGGGTGGCGTATTTGTATTGACCATAGGAAGTTAAATGCTGCAACTTCCAAGGATCTTTTCCCTTTGCCATTTATTGACCAAATTGTTGAGAAATTGGCCGGACAAAAATTTTATTGTTTTCTGGATGGTTATTCAGGATACAATCCAATTGCTATACATCCGGAAGACCAAGCAAAGACTACCTTTACTTGTCCATACGGTACCTTCGCATTTAGGCGAATACCCTTTGGACTTTGTAATGCCCCCTCCACCTTCCAAAGGTGTATGGTGAGTATCTTTTTAGATATGGTGGGGGAGTCTTTGGAAATCTTCATGGATGATTTCTCAATATTTGGGTCATCATTTGATACATGCCTTGACCAACTCGAAATTTTTTTAACAAGATGTGTTGAGAAAAATCTAGTTTTGAGTTGGGAAAAGAGCCATTTTATGGTTCAAGAAGGGATTGTGTTGGGGCATGTCGTCTCGAGTCGCGGGATCGAGGTGGATAGAGCAAAATTGCAAGTCAAATCCACTTTGCCATATCCCACAAGTGTTAAGGGTATTAGGTCGTTCTTGGGACACGCGGGGTTTTATAGGCGGTTTATAAAAAGCTTTGGTGATATAACAAAACCCCTATGTAATTTATTGTTAAAAGATAAACCGTTTGATTTTGATAAAAATTGCCAAAACGCTTTTAACATTTTGAAGCAAAAGTTGGTTGAGGCCCCAATCTTGCAGTCACCGAATTGGTCTTTACCATTCGAAATCATGTGTGATGCAAGTGATTATGCGGTGGGGGCCGTATTGGGTCAACGGGTGGACAAGAAACTGGTTGCCATTTACTACGCAAGTAAGACTCTCTCGGATGCACAATTAAATTATACAACTACCGAGAAAGAGCTACTTGCGGTGGTATATGTGTTGGATAAATTTCGTGCTTATATATGGGGTACTAAGGTCATCGTATATTCTGACCATTCTGCAGTTAGGTATCTCATGGACAAGAAGGATGCAAAGCCAAGATTAATTCGATGGGTGCTCTTGTTACAAGAATTTGACCTGGAAATTCGGGACAAGAAAGGGAGTGAGAATGTGGTTGTGGACCACTTGTCTCGATTGGTTGTGGAGGAGGATTCTTCCCGTGAAGAGATTAACGAGAACTTCCCAGATGAGCAAATTCTAAAAGTATCAATATTACCATGGTATGCTAATATTGTTAATTATTTGGTCACAGGTGACTTGCCGGCTCATTAGGATAGTAGGAAGAGGTTGCACTTCCTTTCTCAAATCCAGTACTACACCTTGGAAGAACCGGACTTATTCAAGATATGTTCGGATCAAGTCGTTCGAAGATGCATACCCGACGAGGAGATTCCTAGTGTCTTGATGCACTTGCATTCATTTTCTTGTGGGGGCCATTTTAGTGGTCACAAAACCGGGCACAAAGTGCTCAATAGCAGTCTTTATTGGCCCACTATTTTTAAGGACGCTTTTAATTTCGCTAAAAACTGTGTTGAGTGTCAAAAGTTAGGGGGTATTTCTAAAAGGGATGAAATGCCCATGCAACTGATCCTCATTGTAGATATTTTTGATGTGTGGGGGATTGATTTAATGGGCCCATTTCCTAATTCGCATGGCAACTTATACATCTTGGTGGCGGTCGATTATGTATCCAAGTGGGTTGAAGCGATTGCCACCAAGACGAATGACCATACCGTCCTTTGCAATTTTGTACAAACAAACATAATTTATAGATTTGGGATTCCCCGAGTGATCATTAGTGATGGGGGATCTCACTTTAAGAATTTTAACTTCGGCAAACTATTGAAACGGTATGGTGTTGACCATCGGATCGCTACCCCATATCACCCACAAACAAGCGGTCAAGTGGAAGTTTCTAATAGGCAAATAAAAGAAATTTTTCAAAAGACCGTTCGACCGGACCGCAAGGATTGGTCGACGAAGTTGAATGATGCTTTATGGGCTTATAGAACGGCTCATAAAACACCTATTGGAACTATACCTTATCGCTTAGTTTATGGGCGAAACTGTCATTTACCGGTCGAACTTGTGCATCGTGCTTGGTGGGCCATCAAAGAGGTTAACATGAAATACGACGATGCAGGAAAGGAGCGGAAATTAAAGCTTTGCGAGTTGGAGGAGCTTCGGGAAGAAGCGTATGAGTGCACCTCGAAATACAAGGACTATATGAAGAGGGCACATGACGCGAAGTTGAAGCCGAAGGAGTTTGAAGTGGGTCAAAAGGTTTGGCTCTATAACTCACGGCTTAAATACTTTCCCGGAAAGCTCAAGAGTAAATGGATGGGCCCGTACGTGATCACACGGGTCGGGAAGCTTGGAGATGTTACAATCAAGGACCCGAAGGATGGGTCGAAGCAAATGGTTAATGGGCATCGACTTAAACCGTTCCTTGACGGTAATAATGATAAAAAGGATGAGAATGTGGAGTTGGTGAACTTTGTGGTAAGTGTGCCAACTTATGAGGTCAACTAAAAGGACCGGTAATGAGTTTTGTAGAGTTATGTACAATTTATTTAATTGTGTGAGTATTTTTGTGTTAATCATTCTCGTTTTGTACTAACTCTCTTGATTGTGTGAAGTCCGGATATCATGAATGAGTCTTGAAGATAAAAGGTATGTTTTTAGACTTGTTTTTGTGTATTAGGGACAATACACGATTTTTCGGGGGGTGGTAGGACCGTGAACGGGTTGTTTGTTTTTAAAATTTAACTTATAAAAAATTTATAAAAACATTTTTAACAATTTTTAGGATTTTTGTTTGTATAAAGTTCCTTTTCAAAAAAAGTCTTATTTTCTCCTATATTTTTCATAAAAAAAACCATAAAAATTGAAAAAAATAAAAAGTTGATTACCCGTGTGCCGTCGCCGACGGCCTCTCAAAAACAACCGTCGCCCACTTTCTTCCGTATCCAGTGGATTTAGCCGTCGCCCCCTACCCCTGTTTTCCTTAACCGTTGCCGACGGTACATCTATCCGTCGCCGACGGTTCCTAAAAAACCGGCCGACGCTGTTTTTGTTGTTGGCCTTTATGTCGAACTTAAACCTCTCCAATCTCATTTAAACCTCACCCAAACATCATTTACACCACGCAAAAGACCCGAAAGTCCTTCCATATTACCTTTACTTCCAGATACTCCATCAATTCAGATCCACACGCCACTTTTCTCTCTTTCTATCTTCATCTTCTACAACTCCACTCTAGAACCCTAATCCTTCAACCTCTCATAACTTCTTCAATTCTCAGCCAAATCCAGTGATTCTTGAGGCTATTTCGTGTATTTTTTCGAGAGGAACAAAACCCCCATCACGGTTTTCATCAATTCTTGCTAGTTTGCAAGATTTCTGGGCGTGAAATTTCGGGTTTTTGAAGGGTGTTCATCAAGTTTCTTGCTTTGCACTTTTTCTTAGTTTTTCTTGTTCATATACATCAAAGGTATGGAATTTCGTTCAATTTGTGCATGATTATCATATGAATTGTTGATTTCCTTTGAAATTTTAAGCTTAGTGTTTAAGAGTAGATTGTTTATCATAATGTATGATGTTTTAGCATAAATTTAAGAATGATTACTTGATTTGAGTGGGATTTGAACATGCTCTAGTCTTAGTGATGTGATTACACTAGTTAGTTGCATGATTGAGCATAGTTGTGATGTTGAATATTGTTGAAACCATGAAGCCTTGAGAAATTTTGTGAATAAACATGTTAAAATTGATATGTAGATGATAAAATGTGCGACTTTGGAAGTTTAAAAAGGTGATTTTTCATCTAGTTATTGATTGCAACTCAACATCATAAATTATGTTCAAAGTTTGAGATTGTTTGAAGATTTGGGTGTGCTAATTGTTCTTTTGTCTTTTGATTTTAGCTATGTTCGGAGGAAGAAAGAGATCAAAAACTTCCGGACAAGGTTCGTCTTCTGGAGCCGGTTCAGGCTCGGGACATTATCAGAGACGATGGGAACAGTTAAGCAATGTGGAAAATGGAGATGGGCAACTATATCGACAGGATTGGAACTGGGAAGAGTTTAAAAACAGTCGATTTGCATCAGCATGGAAAGATGACAAGAAGAAGGCCCTTTCCCGGTTCAACAACAAGAGGTTGGAAGCAAAAATGTGGAAGATGAAAATGGTCACGGGTGTTTCAACTGATGTACCCGATAGAGTAGTGTGTGAACGTGCGGTGAATGTTGAGGAACTCCGTACAATTGGCATAACTCATAGGTTTGAGAAGCTCGGGTAGGAGCGAGTATTAGATTGGTGTGAGGATATCACCACCCGAGTTTATCTGGCTACGGTTTATGAATGGTTGTTAACTTTAAGGTTTGAAAACTCCGATGGGCCGGCTCCTACGTGGCAGTTAATTGGCAACATTGGCAAGAATCAAATGATTATGTCATTCGAGCATATGAATGCCATCGCTAGATTTGATTCACTGGGGGTCGAAGCATATGATTATTATGACTATGATCATTTTTTGGATAACAAAACAAATACTGCTGATCCGGATCAAATGTTAGCGTCTGTGTTGCCCGGTTCTGGGGGTGCGGGGGAATCTAGGAACGATTTGTCCTTGGAGGGTAGAATATTACAAGGCATTTCGTTGGAAAACACAATGGTGCGGTTTGAAGACCGCGGGTCAGTGAAGGCACCCGACTGCCGGGTGTTACACGCTTTATTGTATGAGACACCAAGGCTATCATGGCGTCAAATCGTGATGATAAACACGTGGGACACAAGGGAGTCGTTTAAACAGAAAATGATCCCCTACGTACGGTTAATCAGCGCGATGATTTTACAACAAAACGCATTGCCCCAGGAATCGCTATGGGTTTCTAAACCTAGTGATCAGTTTAACCTTGCTTCAATGAAGCGGCATTGGAAAATCACGGTAAAAGTCTTTGGTCATCTTCATACAGTGGAGGATGATCAAGGAAACAGTTATAGGTACACTGATCTGAGCGAGGCTGATGAGGGTGGTGATGATGAGGAGATGGTCGACATGGAAGATGAGACGGAGCCTGCCGGTCCACGGGGACCAAGGCAGAGGTATAGGCGACAACATCGGGAAATTTCTGCCGATGTAGCGAATTTTGTGAATCAGCGACGGGGGCCGTCGTACAAGGATTTTAACCACGGGCAACAGGCGGTTTATAATAATGTGTCGATAGGTATAGGCGAAGGAAGGGAATATGAGGTGAGAAGGAAGGCATGGGAAGAGATGCATGGGGCCCAGATGCAAGAACAGTGGGCCCTCCAAACAGTCCATCGTGAGAGGATGGAAAAACATATGGAAGAGCATCAATTGCAACAAGCGCTCCAAAGATCCCAAATGGAATGCTTGTTACAATTGCAGGAGGAAGATATGTCCTGAAGACGGGCATGGGAAGAAAGGGAAGAAAAAGAGCGGCATGAGCGAAACACATTGCAAGACCACCGCTGGAGTGCCTTATACGTCTCAAATGAAATGGCCATAAACAACGCCAAGATCCTCCACGATCAGGAGTGACATTGGAGAGACTATGAAGCATGCCTTCCCTAAGTAGAACACGCAGGGTGGACCGATTACTCCAACCTCTGTGTTCCACGAGGCCCATTTGATCCATCCCCTCACTGGCCCAAGGAGAACCAGGTCCCCTCGATAACTACAGGGAGATGTTCGAGGCCCTCACTGGTTACTCATACCAGGCAAACCCGCCAGTTGACCCGAACGAGAGATATCAGCGGTGAGGGCGAGGTATGTTTTTTGTTGTTGTTGTTGTTGTATATTTTGGTTTTCCTTATTTTTATTTCGTTAGTATTTATTTTATTTTTCTAGTTAAATGTACGTTGTGGGTGTGTTCCCTATATAACCCTCACGAGACCTACTCGTCCTCCCAAGCTATTGGGGGGTTTAAAAGGGCTTGTTGCATACGCTAAATGCAAGCGTGATTCCTACGAAAGTGAGTTAGGTTTGTTATTGTTGTACATTATTTTTCCACATAAATAAAGGTAAATTAACGCATGACTCGGTAACATTTTCATAAAAATGGTAGAACTAAGTAGCTAACAAATTTCGATGGTTGTGAGAAGCATGCTTCTACACAAGGGTTAAAATTTGTAGGTACATCATGTTCGAGGGACGGTCGTTTTTGTGAAGAGAAGAAGAAGACAGGAGCATCTAGCGACAAAAATCAGGTGCATGTGTTTCCTTTTTACCTTGATTCTTAGTTTAGTAATAAGTGGATTGTAATTGTATGTTATTTTCCGGGGTGGAAGTTTTGGGAAGTTAGCCGTGTCACATCCCTTGTGCATTTTAAAACTCTAGTTCTTACACATTGAGGACAATGTCTACCTCAAGTGTGGGGATGGGGGAGTAGTAAAAGTTTTCGATTTTGACCCGTTTATTTAAACATTACACATTGAGGACAATGTTTACCTCAAGTGTGGGGATGGGGGAAAATTTCAAATTTTTTTCAAAAAATGACTTGTTTCGAAAGCGATCTTAAAGCACAAGTAAATAAGTCAACGAAGGATGACACAACCCATTTGGTCTTTTGTCATGGTCAAGTTCAAATTATAGCATGACGGGTATTTAGCGGGTGGTTATTTGGGAATAATCCGCTTAAGAAACTAGCATTTTATGCATGTCACATACCATACCCTTTAGATATGTGAGGTTTTGAGCCACTTTTACATTATAGAGCACATGCTTATGTTTCTTTGTTTGAGTGGACCATTAGTCATGTATTGTAGAACTTGCAATTTTTGATACGTTTGAGACCATAGACCGAATACAAGCACGAGAATGATTAAGGCATTAGGTAAACCTTTTCCATTTTACACCATTTTTATATCCTTACCCAAAAATTTATCCCTTAGTAGCCAATTTTGAGCCTAATCATTTCGTTTGACCACCCTATAGCCCATAACCTTAAACCTTTTTCTTTTAAACCCGTGTGATGGAAATTCGATTATAGGAGTCGAGTTTGTATAGTTGTATTTGATTGTTTGTATATATATGAAAAAAAAAGAAAATGTTGCGAAAAAGAGTAGAAAATCATTGAGAAAAGAACAAAAATATAAAGTTAGTAGATGTTGAATAAAAGGCTAAAGTTGTTGCATTGTAGTTGATGTTTATAGTTTAGTTTTGTTTCGAGTAGTCATTTGTAATAAAAATCGAATTTTCATCACCTTAGCCACTTTAAAATATCCTATTCCCTACCTTTAGCCTAGCCCCGTTACAACCCTTACAAAGACCTTATGACTTGTGCTTAGTATTCATGTTCGGTGGTGGAGAATGATTGAGTTGCAAGCTTATGCGGGTACGTGTTCTAATCGGTTTTGAGCGAGTATTATTTGAAGTGCTAATACATTATGAAAGTTAGCCAATTTATAAACCGAGTGGAGAGAACATTGTGAGGGATGTGCATGAATTGTTGGTTTCACGGGTGGGTTAATCTTGGGTAACCATTTTATATGTGAATTCACTTTACCGTTAAATATGTTGAAAATTGTAAAGAGTTTGAACTTTAGTATGACAATTGACCTTAACCTTCGTCTCGGGAATGGGGGGTGTATTCTTTGTTCGACCCACGTGAAAGTGAAAAACAGATTTGCTTGAGGGCAAGCAAAAGACAAGTGTGGGGATGTGATGCGTGGTCGAAAACCGATGATCGTAATTGCTTAATTTGATATTTTTACACAAGTTTTAATTTCGAATAGCCTACTTTTGATTAGATATGTATTTTGCAGGTCTAGCGGAGTTAAAGGAGCTTTTCTGGAGCTTTACGGGTCGCCAGGACGAAAAACGGATCCTCGGGATGCTCTACGGGTCAAACGGGATCAAGAATCAATGAAAACAGAAAGTTACATTTAGAGGACCCGTCGCCGACGCCCAAAAGGACCGTCGGCGACGCTGCTTGCTTGGTGCCGTCGCCTGAAATTGGTCGTAGGCAGTGGTTTAAGCCGTCGCTGGCTTATGGAGTTTTGAAGAACCATCGCCGACGCCTAGAGGGGCTGTCGGCGACGCCACCTATAAAGTTGAATCACGAAAATTTTGTTTCTTAGTTAGTGGAACGAATCAAAACATGGAGGCAATCAATTTTTCGGGGGTTACACATTCTTTGGAGTTTGAAAGTGATCTTGGAGCCATATTCACCTATCATCTTCACTTCCAATCTACCTACCATCAGACACATCATCCGAGTCAACCGAATTAGAACCCTAATTCATTCATCTTTCAATTCATCCATCATCACCATCTTACCCAAAAACCTAATCACCATTCCATTATTCTCCGAATCCAAGATGACCCAATTCAAGCTTCCATCATCCGTTGATCGTGCCTCTTCGACCATGAGCGGCTAATTTCTTGGAGATTCCACCCCGGTGTAGACTTTTGTAAGGTTTAGGGTTTATTAATTGTTTGATACTTAGTTTGTGACTATTTGAACTGCATTTGAATCATTGGATAATTTTCATATGTTTGTATTGTATTTGCGAATTGTCGAATGAACGATTAAATTTGACTTTGTGAAATGAATATGCGTATTTATGCCTTGTCTTTTGATAGGATTTACTTGTCCAAAGTAACGAAGTGCATCGTGGTCCGTTGTCTATAACGTCGATAGCGATTGGCACCTAATCTTTGTGATTGTCAAGCCGTTAATGAACTAATTCGATTAAACCAAGTTAAAATGTGTGATAACCCTAGGTCTTGCATTTGTTGAACCGGGTGTGAACCTTGTTTCTCTATTTTGATTAAACCTTTAATTACATTCTTGCAAATTGTTATTCTCTAGTTAGTAATCAATCCAATCACCTTAGTATTTTTATTCAACATCTCTTTAATAACCAAAAATTATAAAAACAAGTTAGCAAGCTTCATAATTGTGACACCTATTAAGAATTCATCCAAATCCATTCGCAAACCACATACTCTTCGTGGTTCGACCCCTTGCTACCACTAGCTAATTGTTAAGGGTAATTAGGGTTATAAATATTATCTTTGACCGGAGCGCGACACTCCGATCAACCAGTCAAGGCATTTCTCAACAGAAGTATAGAAATACAGTGATATTTTGTCATTTCTCTTGGTATACTTAGCAGAGGAATTATTAGCAGCAAGAGAAGGTTTGGTGATTAGAAGACATTCATCCAACTGAAGGAAGTCTTTGAAGTTTCATAACATCTAATGCAGACAGCTGGCTTGTATCATAGTTCCCTAAGAATATGAAACATCCGATTAAATAAAAAAACGTGTTATATAACATTTGTGTATTCATATGTCCAAAATAATTATAAGACAAATATATACGGTACCATCTCATCCATGAAGATCATATCAAGATGATATATTTCATTTTTGTTTTCATTCATCATCTTCTTCGACATGCTAACAATCTTAACTCTAATCGAATAGTTGTTTGAGAATGTATTAAGATCGTTAAGCATGCTAACCTTTGCTACCTCCATTTGAAGACTGTACATAAAAAATAGAATAAGCAAAATATATCTATTGATAAATGTAATATGATAATACAATAAGCATGAATGTTCTTAAAAAAAATATCAAGGTTGGATTTCAAGCTTACCGATTCTCCATTCAAAATTTTAATTGAATGCAGTGGCAAATGTAGTTTGAAAGGTAAGTAGTGTATATCCTTATATCCTGCTTTATTAAAGTAATTAAATATTAGAAATGATATGCAAAGTAGGAAAAAAAAGAGAGAGAACGTCAATTTTAAATTACCATTTTGCATATTTTGAGTTTCAAAATTACTGATATTATCAGTAATTACTGATTTGATTTGAAAGCAACGGTCATGATGACTTTTCTAATTTTTATTTTAACTTTAATTAATAGATAATAACCGTCAATTTGAAATTCACATTTTGCATATTTTTAATGTCCAAAGCTCAAGAAATTAGCATTAATTACTGATTTGATTTGCTACAAATAGTAATCAAGAATTCTTTTTATTTTTTAATTTAACTTTAAATTTTATCATTTAAACAATGTTCGAGGAACTCTTATCTCATTGGAATGTAACGATTAGGTAAAATGGTAATTTCATTGTAATTCTAGTTTTCATTTGATAATTTCAATCTATCACTAATTAACACCATCAATAATAAAATGTGAGCAGTGGCTGTTTTTTAGGGAAACCGCCGATGCTCAAAATCAGTGGATCTCAACAATAAAAAAGTGAGCAGTGGCTGTGTTTTAACTATCAGTGGATACCCAACAGTTTTGAAACACTGATGTTTGGTCAGTCAGTGGTCAACACGAAGATTGAAGAAACAGAGGTTGTATTTCAGCAGTGGATAACTTTTAACAATCAAATGTTTGAACCAACACAGTGGTTGTAACAGACTTTTAAACAGATGTTGGGGCTTAAACAGATGTTTCGCCTTATATATCAGTTGTCTGGACTTAAACATAAGTTTAACCTTAAACATATGTTTGCCCATAAACAGAAGTTTGGCCATAAACAGATGTTTGGCCTTAAACAAATGTTTGAGCTTAAACAGATGTTTGCCCATAAACATCCGTTTGCAAAAAAGACCAATTTCATGAACACTATACCCAAACAATCAAAATGAGGAGCTTAATAATCATCCAAGTGTACTTCATTTTTATTTATTAGTATAAAGATGAAACAACTATTCAATTTATAGTACAGATCAAACAACTGAAGTGATGTGATAAATACTGTTACATATAAACACTGTTGTGATAAACACTGTTACATATAAACACTGATGTCATAAAAATTGTTACATATAAAACACTGAGGTGATGACATTTAACAACCTAACAGACTATAAAACACTGATGTGATAAACACTGTTACATATAAACACTGTTAACATAAACAAATGTAGAATAACTAATGTTGATGCTGAACCACTGTTGTTGTTGGAGAGTGATTCACCTTTGGTTGATCAGGCCTTTGGTTCATTAGTGCTTGTCTTCAACAGGACTTTGGTCTTCATCAGTGGTTTGGTCTTCAAAAGTGGATGATGTTCATCAGTCTTTGTGTACAACCGTCGTTATATCCAACAGTTGTTAGGCAGATCAGTGTTTTGCCTTATTAACTTGTTATAACCACTGTCATTGTAGGAAACTTAGCTGAGCAGTGCTTATTGTGGATCAACGTGCAGCTTCAACAGCCAAATCAACATCATCTTTATCTCCTTCAGCAATATCCACTATGTTTTATTCGGTTCTTGGATCAAACATCTCGAACGATTTCCCTTTTCATCAAAACAATTAAACTGAAAAAAACACGTGGAACTAACAGCAAAAAGTACACCTGAAACAGAATCGTCAATTAAGAATAAAAAAAAAACATGTGGAATTAACAATGCATATATTAGTGAAGGAAACTTACGGTGCTGATTAAGAAAACTCTGTTTAATTGCTCAAATTGAGATGATGGGTGATCTGCAAGCGATTACAAATGAATCAATGCATCAATAAACGGTAAATCAAAAGGTTACGAATACCAAAAAATAAATCAGACCAATTGAGGTTACCTTGGTGTTGTGCAATCACTTTGATGTCCATGACAACAGCACCTTCATAAAAAACAAAGTAAAACTGATTGTAATATTAAAACATTCAATGACTTACAGTACATGGGTCCAAATGATCTCAATCATGCACTAAAATTCCTATACTCATCTGAGATTGTCTTCCGCTCCACCATCTTAATTCGTCTCTCCACAACTTCAATTGTAAAGAAAAGGGCAAAAATCAAATACATGACTAACACAACCTCATTGAAAGTGGGACTGTAAATGAGTACCATACCGAATAACAAAAAGGGATGAAGCCTAAACTTTTGGGCTGGTATCACCTATCAACAGACCTGAAAACAAAATCAGTTTCTAAACAATGACTTCATGAAACCGAAAATCATTAAAGCAAACACAAATTAAGTAACAACCAACCTTAATTCAAAAGCTTGCAAATATAAAATTGCCACATGAACAAATGAAGTACAACTTGCTGCAAAAATAATAAAGTGTAAAAACAATCTCAAAAACTTCTCTGTAATTAAGTAGTTAAGCTACTCAATTTAGTTAACTACATAAACAATCCAACAATGAATTTACCGTCCTCCTTCACTTTCACATTTCCATCTCCTCAACAACGGTCCGGCAGAGGTTGCTTCTAATCAACAAACTCTATAAAATAATAATAATAAAAAAATAAGCATAAAATCTATATATTCTGCTTGGATTGCTAGAATAATAGTATGAAAGTTGAAATAAAAACAGAGGATCAAGCAACATAGGAGCATCAAAAATTACTAACATGGGTGAATAAATCAACAAAACAGCTTGTGAAAGACATAAACTACAAACATATCAAAATTAGTCTACTCGTAATCACATGATACAACAAAGCAAGCATCTGAATAAACAATAACAAAGGAAAGACAAAATCAAAAGCTACAAACAGAGTTATTCATATATTTCATATATATACAATAATAAAAACATTATTACAACATACCAGTGTCACCGATTAACAGGAGCTTATACAAAAGGGTTCATCGAGTATGATAAGAACTAGGAGATCTGCTTCTTCTTCTGAGGGTACAAAAGGGTTCATCGTGTTCAGTATGAGAAAATAGATAAAACGAAATAAAATTTCTGAATGAAAAAATAGATCTTACATGAATATTCTGTTCTTCAACTACTCGACGGTACATGATTTTGGGTTTCAAACGCAGATGTATCCAATAGAAGTAACCTCTGCAGGACGTTGTTGAAGAGATGGAAATGTGAAGAAGGAGAAGGATGAACATCAGAGATAAAGGGGATCTTATATGGAAAGGTGAAGGAGAAGAATAAAATAGGGTTTGTGAAAATGTGAGAATAAAGGGCAGTGGTTACTGTTGGGCAGGAAAAGGGGAAAAACGATGCCCTAATTAAGTGACACGTGGCCCAAATCACTTTCATTTATTATATATAATAGATCCTTTATATTATAAAACCTATATATATCTTACTGGTTAATTTAGTTCAACAAAAGTATAGAAATAATTAATTATTTTAAATACTTAGAATTTATCAACTTTGATGGTCTAAAGGGTCCTAATATTAACACATGGTAAAAACTTATTTACACATGGTGTATACGGGCCGTATAATGTTATACGGCCCGTATAGAATTTAAAAAAACTAACAAAGTCTGTGCCAGCATACTTTGTCAGTTTTTTTAATTCCATACGGGCCGTATAACAACGCTAATTAGAAAAAAATCTGTAAAATTAATCATATCGATTGCTATAACATGATGGATGTGACACACACAGATAGATAAGCTGTCACAGTTGTCAAGACTGTTTGTCGAGTTTCCAATGCTCACACAGGTTGATAAACAACGTTGATACGAACACATGTGTTTCGAAATAGGCTTTGTTCTTGGTTTAATGAATTTACACGTAACATCTAGTTATATTCAGATTTAAACAATGCACGCCTCAACTGAGATAACGGACATCCATCAAGCTCAAAAAGAAAACTCGTGTTTCCCATAGTCACAAAAGATTGCGGTTTGTATTTCGCATAGCCACCGTTTTCGTAGTAAAAAACGGTTGCGGTTTGTATTTCGCATAGCCACCGTTTCCGTAGTAAAAAACGGTTGCAGTTTGCACATTCAATCTTCAATACTTCATTAAAATACCACTAGTAGAAGAACCCGACACGTCTTCATGTTACGGAGAATGGTCTAGAAATTGAAGGAAAAGGAAAAGATTTGTTGAAATCGAATTTGACAACTATGACAACTTATTAAAAGTAGCAATCACCTCCAATAATTTCCTGGTCAAATCACACAATATAAAGTTTATAGTTATCGTGTGTTGTAGTTTGGAAAGATGACCGAATAGAGACCTGAATAACAAACTGTGGAGAACTTGTTTGTGTCGGGTTCTTCTGCTAGTTACTCGATCAACGGACTGATCGGTAACGTTACTCTACTTGTGCTCCAATTTAAGCAGCGTGTTCCGATCAACCTTGTTAAAGGTGATGAAGCGTTTAGAAACCCTAGAATGATGGTGTTTTTACCCAAAAAAACATCCTTATATACGGCCCGTATACAGTTATACGACCCGTATACATTTGGTAACATCAAAAACCTTCCAAAATAAATCCATTGAGCCGTATACATTTTACAAATCGTATAAACATGTATACGGCTCATATAACTATATACGGGTCGTATATGGTAAAATCAAAAAAACATTCTCTGCGCATTTTTCTATTAAAAAACATTCTATACGGGCCATATATTTGTATACGGCCCGTATACACTAGGGGATGTGAAAATAAGATATAGGGGGTGTGGGAACAAGGGGGCCGGTCTAAAACGTGGAAGCAGTTAAGTTGTGTAGAATACCGAAAATAGAGCATTTAAAGTACCTCATCTTCTTTGCTAGACTAGCCGGAAAACTGAGACTTCGACGAAAAATCCGATTTAAGAATGCTAGATTGTTTCTACAGATATATATGAATTTTGATGTATATTTCAAAGTTTTAAAACCAACCCTTTTTTCTTAAATTAACATTAAATATTCATCCCTAAACTATTGGACAAGTTTTTATTTTTCTTTCACAACCAACGATTCTAAAATCTAATAATATTTCGTTTATATATAATCTCTTTATGTATATATTATTTTGGGTTGAGTTATAATACAAAGTATTTAAAAATAAGAAGGGTAAGAAGCCACCAAAGAGTGACAAGTGTCCTAGGAGTAATTAAATGGAAAGGGTAATTTTGTCTGCAACAGGAAAGAGAATATGCACATGCAAGTCACATGTTATTCCCCCCCCCCAATTTTTAAACGTCCGTAACTTTTTTATACATCATTTGTTTTTTAAAAAAATTATACCATAAAATCGAGCGTTTTTTAATCTTTAATATGAGTACCATATTGTTATATTTTTCAAAAAAAATTCAAAAACCCAGTTGCATATTACACAATGGACATGATGTAAAACACAATGTAAAGTAGATAAAAAACACAATCAATGACAACAGATAAAGACACAATGGACAACATACTAAAACACAATGACCATAATGTATAACACAATGGCGATAACATATAACACAATAAGTATCAGACTAAATAAAAATACAATTGATGACAACAGATAAAAGACACAATTAATGATAGCAGATAAAATACACAATGGAGAGCAGATGAAGACACAACGGAAAACAAACTAAAAACACAATACACAACAAACTACAACACAATGAACAAAGATAATAAAAAAATTGAACAAATTATTAAAACACAATGAATAACATATTAAACACAATGACCTGAACTAATAACACAATTTATAGAAAACCCAGATATAACACCATCTTTATTGTGTCATATATTGTGTTATAGGTTCTTACAAAAACGCAATGGATAGAACCCAAATTAACATTGTGTTATAGGTTTTGATAATAACACAATGGACATGATGTAAAACACAATGTAAAGTAGATCAAAAACACAATCAATGACAACAGATAAAGACACAATGGACAACATACTAAAACACAATGACCATAACGTATAACACAATGGCGATAACATATACCACAATAAGTATCAGACTAAATAAAAACACAATTGATGACAACAGATAAAAGACACAATTAATGACAACAGATAAAAGACACAATGGAGAGCGTATGAAGACACAATGGAAAACAAACTAAAAACACAATACACAACAAACTAAAACACAATGAGCAAAGATAATAAAAAAATTGAACAAATTATTAAAAGACAATGGACAACATATTAAAACACAATGAATAACATATTAAACACAATGACCTGAACTAATAACACAATTTATAGAAAACCCAGATATAACACCATCTTCATTGTGGCATTTATTTTGTTATAGGTTCTTATAAAAACGCAATGGATAGAACCCAAATTAACATTGTGTTATAGGTTTTGATAATAACATAATGTATAAAAACTCTACTGACCAAAACCCAGTTAAAAGACACAATGACCTGAACATTTAACACAATGCAAAAAAACCCAGTAAAAATGATTTTTTTTATTTTATTTTTATATGATAATATGGTACTCATATTAAAGATAAAAAAACGCTCGTTATTATGGTGAATTTTTTTTAAAAAATGTCGTATGAAAAAGTTATGGACGTTTTAAATAGATGGGGGAATTGGCATGTGCCTTGCATGTGGAGAGAGAAAATCCATAAATATAAGATTCCCTTTATGCCCTTCTATTATCTTCTTTTCCCTACAACTAATCTCAACCCTCCAAATCTAAGATCAATGGACTAGAATTCTCCTTATTTATTTTATCCTTTGTATTTGATACTAACTCATTTTATATAGTTTTTTATTTAAATACATTAACTATTTATAATGAAACTTTGGAGTATTTAACTATTAATATATTTTGTATTAAAAATTCGGGTATTACAATAACAAGTAAGTTTTCTTTTAAACTAGTTAGTTTAATACAAACCTTTAATACGTTATACGCGTGACCATGCCTCTCTTTTAAAATTTTATTAGGCTAAAAGAAACCTTAATACCTTGTACGTGCGAAATAAAATAAGGCTAAAACACGACACAAATTTTTAAATCTTCAATAGTTTACCTTCGAGATTGAAACTATTGTTTTGGACCTAATCAAGTCATGAGATACTCGAGCTCGATAAATGCTCGAATTGAGTTGAATTTAAATGAACTCAAGCCTTAATAATAAGCTTGTTTTATAAACGAGTATGAGATTCACTTATTGAGCTCGGGTAGACCAACAAGCATATTACGTGTTATGTATTTTGAGTAATAATTGTATTTTTTATATTGAAAAAAGGTGATTGGTAATGTTTTTCTAGATCATGTAATATGAAAACCCTAGAGTGCAACCTTAGAGATATTGTATTTGTATCATACATTTTTAGTGATAGTTTTTTGTAGTTTTAATATGTATTTAAAATTTAATTTGGTTTTTATCTTTTATTAGATGACCTGAACCGAACCAAATAAAAAAGAATAAAAAAATAAAACCACATCACTAACCCTTAAAAAATCTCGTCCTCAAAAAAATTTCAACTCACGTAAAAAAATGGGATCTACCACCACAGTACGTAACCAAATTGGTCTATGGAAAATTGTTTTTGACTTTAGGGTGGGCGGTGTGGTTTGCGGGGACTTCATCGGTGAGTGGAGTCACCGAGTGATTAACCACACCGTGGTGATTGAGTTGGGTGTTTGAGTAGGAGAGAGGGTGAGAAATGGGTGTACAGTCACCGAATGTGATTGAAGAGTGATGGAGGAGAGAGAGAGAGAGAGGAGAGAGGAGAGAAGAAACAATCAAAAAATATATAACTCAAACACCCTAGAGTGATTAACCATACATAGTGATTGAGTGCAAAATGGGGAGTGGAATTGGGAGTTGACATGGCATAATATTATTGGGTAGAGAATCACTCAATCACCCTAGAGTGATTAACCACACCGCCCACCCTTAACTAAAAGATTGGCCCGCGCATGTTGTGCCGCGACCAACGAAATTGACATGCTGTTGATCAGATTCACATCTACAATGTGTTAAAGATGTTTTTGTCGGTTAAGTCTATATTACTATCTTATATAAATAAGTAATTCACCAAATAAGCTCAATACAATTAATGGTATCATAATTACTACGTTACATGACTTGTATCCATATAAATAACCTATCGTATTAAGCTCCCCACGTTGCGGCGGGGGCGTAAAACCGTGACAAATAGCACCAATGCCACACTATAGCCAACGACCACCAACATTAAAGTTGCGGCATCTTAACGTGGAAAAATTAGACTAACATATAAAACATAAGAAAATAATAACTAACTCGATTTAGGACTCGCGCATTGTGATGAACTTATTAAACGAGAAAAAAATAGACGACGTAAACACACTGAACCACACACGTACGTTGCCGCAAGTTAACTCGCAAAATTTAGAGCGAAGCGTATAACAAAACGTAAAATCATTGAACCACACACACACATTGTGCCGTGTTAAGTCGCAAAATTTAGATCTAAACATAAAACGAAAAAAAATGCAAAATATGAAAAACATAGGTGATCAAAGTTGAAAGTAAAAAGGTTGTGAGGTTAAATTGGAAAAACTAAAAACTTTTAGGTTAAAACTACAAAATCAAGTATTTTTGGGTTTAAAGTGAAACATCCATTGTTTTTAAAAAACCCGCAAAACATGGGGTACAACACCCCAATGCCTCAACTTGTTGTAAATTTATATTATGTAAATAGATTAATAATAATAATAACAACAACAACAACAACAACAACAACATAAATCCTTGGAATTAAAATAGAATAATGACATAAATGGTCCTTTGAAAATGAAAGGGTATTTTAGTCATTATTGTCACATCCTCAATTTTCACACGCGGAGTACTACCGCGAGGCGTATGACTGACCAGGATTATGCCACCAATCATATTGAACAATGTAATAATAAAACACTTTTCATAATAACCAATACGATTAGTGACTAAAGTCCAAAGTTCATAATAATTAAAGTCAACAACGGAAGCATAAGTTTAACAGTTTAAAACAACAGTTTAAAAGTCCATAATTAATATTAAGAAAACCCAACAAGGGTTAACGCGACCACTACACTCCCCAGCTGCAAGCCTCCATACTATCACTGAGTACCTGCAAAGCATGCAATAGGGTATCAACATAAAGTTGACGAGTTCACGGTTTATCCAATTTTATTTCCAAAAACTTGTGTTTGTTAAATTACACATTTATATCATGCCATGGGGAGCTATCCCATATGTAAGCTACTAAACTCTATAATACCGAATACTTTGTGACCTGTTGTTTCGTTTTTTCCCCGTTTGTCAATGTCTATCATCATTGACGGTTTGCCAAGGCTTATTAGTTCACGACCGATCCTCTCCAGGCACGGTGTGAGGTTGGTGAAACCTAAATAGCGCTATCAACTAATATCCCATTCGCCAGGCACCGACGACTAATCGGTATAGAAAGTAGGGACTTCGTGATAGAGTTTTGTTTAGTACACTTGTTCATGAAATATAAATAGCAATTAACTGTAATCCAAACCAGTAATAGTAGGCAATCCCAAACCTGGGAAAGTGTTGTTCATTCTGTTCCCAACCACCGGGAATACAGGCTTTTAGTAAAGTGTGTGAACTCACCTTTGTTTTGCTCGACATGTAATTTACTTGTTTTAAAGTTTGGTCAACCATGTCCTATTATGGTTACCGAGGTTAATCAGATTTGTATACAAATAACACCACTTATTCTCACACGTATCTAACATGTAGAACATAAGCATAATGTATCTCATAACAACATGTGAGCCATATAAGTTTTCATAATACAAATCCAATTATGTGAACAGTAACATGAATAAACCAATACAAGTATTTTGAGTGTGCGACCCATTTAATACGTAGTTGTCACACCCCGATATTTCCATGTATTACTGGTGGGCCCGGTGGGGAGTATCGTGACGTAGTTGATATCATCATAGTCAAAAAACACAATTTAAATGCACAGCGGAAGCAAAAGATGAATCACATTACAAACCGAATAAAAAGTAATATCAAAGTATTACAAACGGACTGTAAAGGATCCACAGGCGGATCAAAAGATACAAAGATCATTGTTCAACAGACTTTAACATCTTAAGCTTGCAAGACTCTTTAGTGATGCTAGGAGTAGCCAGCCTATTCCGTTTAGTACCTGCACTTAGCCTTTTTGGGAAAATACGCCAGTTTACGCTGGTAAATACAATTAACCGACTCATTTTGAAAAGAGTTTAAGAAAATTGAGTTGAATGCACAAGGCACAAAATATCTTTTATAACTTGGGACAATTATTTAAAAAAATAATCTTGTATACAGTTTTACTTATTTGTCGTCCGTCAGGGCCGGTTAGAAGAGCCGGACAGGATTAACTGACACGCCACAGGCATAATGCCCACAAGGTTAATTCCTTAAAGTGGGTTACCATTTTTTACATATGCAGCTGTCAGGTGTATGCCTACACCCCGTGCTTAAGTCGTGGCCATTTCAATGAATGATGCCAAGGATATCCGGGACATGGTCATTAACCCCCCAAGGGCCATATACCAAATAAAACAGATTAAAACGGGTTATGTAAATATATTAATCACAATCCGATTTAAACAACTACATACCCGACCAAGCGGTATTATTATAATACCGTATCCCAAGCCCGTATAGGGAAAATAAGTTAAAAGTATTTACCTGAGCAAGTATATATCACAAACAGCGAGTGCAAGTAGCTTTTACCGGGCTCCTAATTTGGAACGAAGGTTTTTAATAACCTATTAGATTCCTAATGGGTCTTAATTAAGCCTAGACTTAGACCGGTTAGTTTTAAAGGAAGATATGGTTCAAAACGCACGATTAAGCGAAGACCGGATTAGAATGTGGTTTAGACCCGACAAGTTTGTATACTTGTTTAATATGGGTAAACTAAACACATTCTGGATTTTGAGATAAAAATGATAAGGTTTGACCCGTTTCGGCTAATTTATGCAAACTAGTTACATAAACCGCACCGAACGCGAATAATGCGTAACGGGTAACCAAATGAGTCATGAACAGGTTTCCTAAGTTAATATGCCTTAAATATGTTGTGATATCAGTAGGATACCTTCCATTATGCCCAAAACGAATTTAAACTCAAATTATGCCCCGTAGGGGTATTTTGGTCATTTTAAAGCTTATAAAAGAGTTTAAATATAAATCTGAGTTTCAGGTCTGATATAATCAGTAAAAATATTTATTTTTTATAAGTCATAACAGTAGGGTATTGCATATATGTGAAATTTATCTTTTATAACCAAACTATGCACCGTAGGGGCATTTTGGTAATTCACATAAGCTTTAAAGGTCAAAATTGGAATTCTGAGTTCAAAAATTTTGCTTACTGTTTAATTATAAAAATTTACTTAAAACATCAGTAGGTATTAAGTTTCATATGCCAAAAATAGTTTTAACTCATACTATGCGCTTAATACGCGTAAAAGTCGATTTTAAGCGATTTTCGGGTTTAAATAGGAAATCTGAGTTTTTGATCAGTTTATAAAGTTCAAAATATTTTATTTATCATATAAAATCAGTAGCAAAAAGTTTGGTATCAAAATATTATGTAAAACTCATTTTATGCAAGAAAAGGGCAAAACCGACAATTACCGGATCAATGCTATAACCCTATGTTATGCTCAGCCTAAAAATAAATAAAAATCTTCAAAAATCCCAAAATATTATATAACATCAGTGGGTAAAAAGTTTGGTATCAAAAATTGGGTTTAGATAGGCTATATGCTAATTACGCCGTTTAATTAATAAAAAGTTTTCCATTTACGCTATTGAGCATAACTCCTAATCTAAACCTCAAACTAATGTCAAATTTTTAGGGCAAGTTTATAAATCAGTGATAAAGGTTTTTGTCCTCTCACATTTTCAAAAATCTCGGTTTAAGGTCAAAAGGGCATAATAGTCAACATTTAGGCATATAACGGAAACATGCATATGAATCGGATAACTAATGAACCACGTTGTATAATCACAGAGGGTTATACTAACATGTAACCTGGTCCTAATAAAGCTCTAAGGCATTTCTAAAACATGCTACACTGGGTCAGAACTGAAAGTCAAAGAAAAAGTCTACTTTTGCGACTTTCGGTTCCGAACCGAGCTTAAACTGAAAATTGTCGGGTTGAACATGCTTAGACATGTTCTTACATTAATTACCTAGTTATATGCGTGATAAAACAGGTTGCATGGCTTCTACATTGCTAATTATGTGTTTGTTTGGAAATTAGCTTTCTGTTGACTTTTTATGATTAAGTTTGACCCGACAATTGACCTAGTTAGAGTGGGAATCAGAGGGTGCCCTTTTAAGGGTTTATTACCCACATAATTACCAACTCATAGGTACTTTCAATTCGAGAATTGACTGGACAATTTGTGATTAATCACTAAGTCAAACCTTAATTATGATGGGTTTGACTTTATGCCATTAAACTAATAAAACTGAATTAGAGAGGTTAAGGAAGCTTACAAAGGGTCCAATGGACTGAAGGAGGTTCTCAAGAAGCTCAAGACCCTCATAGAATCAGAGGCACAGTAGAATTTGGGAAAAGGAGTGCTTGAACCATGAAACCCACTTCCTATATATAGTTTTTAGGTCTTCGTAGGATCGTGACAAGTGTCTGGATGTTATAACCAGATCATGACAGGTATAAAACCATGTTTTAATTCAGTGGGCAGCCCCTAGAGTCTTGTATGTGAGTATAGGAAACCATTTTTGATGAAAACCAGCAAAAGAAACCAGTTCTGCAGCTGTTTCTTTTCTACGCAGCCCGCCTGGCCCCTTGTGCTGATTCAAAGTTTAGCAAACTTGCAGAAATGGTCCCTGTCATCATCTAAGTGCATTTCTGGCACATCTAAGGCTTGTCAAGCCATTTTTAAGGCTCTAAAGTGATTCCTAAACATAGGGAACATAAAACATGCTCAAAAATATCTCGGATGTCGGTTCGTTTGGTCGTACGGTCACGTTGTTCGACTAATTACGACGAAACACGAACGGACGCGAAAAGCGATCCAAATTACGCGACGAATGGAATTTTATCATGCCGATCACTAAAATAAAATATTTTAATGATTACAAAAAATTTTTGGGTGTCCAGATATATTCGGAATGTAAGATATGCGCGAAAATGCAAACTTGTGCACTTTTTGACACTTTTAGTCCCTGCATGACTTAAAAGTTTATTTTTGCGCACCAAACGCCTCTAAGCCTATATCTAAGCTATAAAAAGGATATTTAGGGCATTTTTAACTTATGATCATATTCCGGAAGGTTCGATACCCTTCGAATAGGTATACTTTTGCAGTTTGGTGCAAATAGTCCTTTAATCGCACAAAGTAGCGCGAAATGTCATTTAATGATATCCAAGCCTTCCATGGCCGATAATGGGTATTCCCAAGCATGTGTTTAATTATTACTAGGCTCCCATTCGCTTAAATGGTCATTGAAAGGCGTAGATTCAAAAGCTGACGCTTTTGGTCCCTCTAATGCGCAAACTTGCGCATATCATCGTTTAATAGCATCGGAGCCTATCCTAACCTATGTTTGGCATTCTTGAGAGTATTAATAAACATGACGATGCTTTGGGTTCATTAAAAGATCATTCAGAGGTATAATTAAACATATTGACACTTTTAGTCCCTCTAACTTACAAAGTTGCGCGTAACTTCACTTATAGGCTTAAAAGCCCTTAATGGCCAATATTAGGCATTCCTGAGAGTCTAATCAATTATCATGAAGCTCTTGACTTGTTAAAAGGTCACTCAGAGGTAAGAATTAACATGTTGATGCTTTTAACCCTTCATCGCGCAAACTTTCAATTAATTACGCAAACGGCTACTCTTGATCAACGAGTGGCTCATTTGTGAACATGATTACCGTGTAACGTTATTCAGAGGCTTATAATAAGCATGTTAACATTTCCAGTCCTTCTATAATCAAAGTTTTTGATTTTTCGCAAAATTAGTCCCTCAAATTCAACGTTTGACTTTATTAGGGCTTATTACACGTGTCAATACATTATTGGACGTGATTTTACGAGGTGTTACAATAGTCCAATTTATGAGTGTAGGGTTATGCATAATTAGAGTTGTACATTTTGCAACAACAACTTGTACTGTGAGAATGTGCAGTCTACACTCTAGTATGCGGCATACTAGAGTGTGTGGTCTGGCTTAGGTAAGTTGTACCTTGTGTACCAGGTACTTGTACAACCGAAGTGTGCGGCCACTAGGGTTTATCATACTCTTGTACTTTGTTCATAAAAGGTTTGTACATTACATGAGTGTGCGACTCCTGAGTGTGCGGAGTGCAGTGTGTACAATCAAACAGTTTTCACTCAGATTTCAAACCAAACCAATCAAGCTTACAACTTTCACAACATTTATCTTAAAACCCTAACACGGAAATTATGTAACTTTATCCATCAAATCCACCTTTCAATCATTCTTACATTCATTCAACATTCCTATGAATTCTGAGTCATATAAAATCATCCAAACACTGTCTACCATATTAACCCTAGTTTCCATACAATAGATCTAATCTTTTAACATCATACTCATCATACGATTTTATCATACAGATCTATGAATGTTATGTTATCTAAGAATCATCATCAGGTGTTTCTAGTTCATCAGATAATTATCAAGGTGTTCATGTTGACACAAAGAAACCATAGAAGCCCAATCTTACGAGCATAATAATAATTTCTAACAAGACATCAATCCATGATTCATCATTCGTACAAATTATTTAGAGAAATATCAAGTGAACACACACTCATTTTGAAGCAACACAATCATCAAATAATTAAGGAAACTAACCTGGAATGTGAGGTTAATGGGTGTTCAAGAATATCAAAAAAATCTTCAAAAAGGAAAGTAGAAGACTCCAAGAGGAAAGGCCGCTGTGTTGATGAATTCTTCAAAGAGGGAAAGATGGACCTTGAAGGAAAAGGAAAGCTTTAAGAGGATAAGGCTGCTCTGATTTCTTCAAAATGATAAGGGAATGTTTGTTTAGTGAAAGAGAGAGAATGTTGCTGAATGATGAAGGCTGCCGTCCACAATGATGGAAGGTTTCTAGGGTTTTGGTACATGTGTATATTTATACCCAAGGAATTAGGGTATGCGGTCCACCTGACATTCCCTTGGGCTGCAGGCCCAATCATTAATCGAGTGTGCGACCCGGGAAATAACCGCACAGTGATGTGCGAGCTCCCTGATTGTGCGGCTGAGGTATCATATGTGGGCAGAATAATTTGAGTGTGCAACTGCTCACTACTATTTGATGTGTGCGGTCAGTGTTGTGAGGCTATAATAACAATATTAATAATCTTTCAATATTTGGGCACAACTATATATATATATATATATATATATATATATATATATAAAAGTAATCCAAATATATTTAGCACATTAACTAATTTCACTAAATACAGCATAAGGTAAAACGTGAAAATAAATGATTCGAGGTAAAACGTACGAGTTGTCACAATTATATTGAGAATTAACGGAAAAATTTACTAAGTTTGGTGTTAGTACCTAAAGGTGTTACAAATTGAAACCATGAAACCTGAACCTGTTAAAAAAGTTAGTACCCAAAGATGAAATTAGCTATAAACCACAGGGTCCATCTGTGTAATTAACTCTAATCTTCACCATAATTAGGAGTTACGCATCGGTTAGACTGCGGGGAGTGGGGGGCTTGGGTTAGGGGCTTTGCATGACACATGGCACTTGTGGGCTCCACCACTCCACACCCAAAAAAGTGGGGTGTGGAAGGAGCGTGGGTTAGCGGCGTGGGGGTGCCATGTGGATAGATTTTTATTTTTTTTTGTTTTTTTATATTAATCACATAATTTAAATAAATAATTAAATTTTAAAAAACTACAATAAAATAATACATTACAACAAAAAAAATCAGTCAATCATCTTCATCTTCATCCGAAGACCGTCGCCATTGTTGATAATAATATTCCCGCCCCGTCGTCGGACGAGGATGACGACAAATCTATCATACGAATCGCTTGAACTTGAAGAATCCATTGGAGGTTGGTAGTGGGTTTTGATTTTTTTGATAGTAAAAATGATAAGTATTGTTTGATATATATAGATTACAAATATTTTTTTTAAATAGCCGTTGGCCAATGGCTAGCCCAACGGTCATATGCCACAGCCAATAGTAGCCAGCCAAGTCAACTCTTGTGACAACTGGCACTTTTCGTGTAATATCCGTACGGTGTGAACAGTAATTTGTATTATATGGTTGTGCATTTTGAACTTATGATGTGCATGATTTCATGAATTACGTTTAAAGAACTCACGAAAACATTTCATGATGCATGCTACTTATTATTATTGATTTTGACTCGAAACAGTTTAAACAGTGCACAGTCATAACTAGCACACTTATCAAATAAACCAGTAGTATTGACAGGAGTTTAGTACTCAGACAGACAACATGTTTCGGGCACAGATTGAGTCCCAGAACCCATGATAAACTAGAACTTTATGTGAGAAAGCAAGGGTTTATGAAACTGCTTTCCAAGTGACAAGTGAACACTAGAAACTGCCCGAAACTAGCACTAAACAGTAAAATTAAGCAAATTCAGCAAAATTCAGCATTTTTCAGCTTATGTAGTAATCTGAAATAACGCTAGAACGCTCAGAATTACTTAAAAGATGTTGGAAATATTAACATGACATAATTACATACTACACCATACAAGACACTAATGTTAACTTTTTAAGCGATCCGATAAGCAAACGGACATCCGAACACCACTAGACACATCCTATGAACTAGTTAACCAAAATTTGGCATCATAATACTAGTTTACGACATCAAACACCTTCATACACATAAGAATCCATAACACACTTAAACATCCTAACTAAAACATATAACTTACGATACTTACAACACTTAACACTTTTAAACAAATCTATACCCCCCCCCCTTCATGACCATCCACAATGGACCCCACCCCTTTAATGTTGTTGACTAATCTACATTGGTGGTCAAAGATGCTATTTAGATGTCCATGATGTAATATGTGGAGGGAAGTTATAAACCAAAAGGTAATAAACCTTATCTAACCATTTAAACTTCATCATTCACATTATCATAACAACACCACACTTCTCTCTCCCCCTCCCCTTGTGTTCGGCCGAGAACCACCCCACCCCCATCATTCTTCTTCAATCAATCTCTAGCAAAACCAAGCATATCCTAAGGTGTCTTAAGGCTATCTAAGAAGGTGTCAAGTGTTAGATCTTGAAGGACCACTCTTGGGAGCTTTTAACCATCAACTTTGTGCCATCTTCTCTTCATCTTCATCATCTTGTTCTACCCTAGCCTTGAGCTAGTAGTAAGTGCCTTATGAACCCATTTTACATCTTGATTTAGTAGTTAAAGGTTATGTATAAGTAAAAATCTAAAGATCTTACAAAAACAAGAAAATGAACACATGAATAAAACTAAAAATCACAAGAATATAAGTTGTTTATGTTATGTGATGAAGTTGTTTGATGATTTCTTGTGTGAATGGTATTGAACACAACATGAACACTTGTTAGATGATGATTAAACACATGATCTAACAAGTAGGATGATGGATCTTGAAAGATCCATGTTGAACATACAATATGTGAAGTTTGAACTTGAAAAGTAAGCTTGTTTTTGTGATGAATATGGTTCTTACAAAGTGTAGAACATAAAAATGAAGGATTACAAACATTAAAGTTTCCAAGAAACAAAGTTTACTTCATGTTTAGCATGGTTTGGTTTTTGAAAGTAAGTGAATCTATTACATGTGTAAAAATGGAATACTTGAAGTGTTTAAAACATAAAAAGTTGTGAAAAATGAATTTCTACAAAAATGAGTCATAAGTTGTAAAGATGAATTTTTTACAAGAATGGTTCTTATGGAATAAAAACCATGTTTTTGAAGCCTATGAGACTTGTTAATCACTATGTTAAAAGACTACAAGTTTTTATAAAATTTCAAGTTCATAACTTCATCGAAGAAAAGCATTTTATGCATATGATAGGATGTAATGTGGTTGTGGATGATTGTTGATGATTTTTTGAAAAGAAAAAGATATGCTTAAAGCATGGAAACCTCCATTTTTCAAAGGAAACTACAGCAAAATTTTTGTAGAATTTAAACACTTAGAAAAATATGTTTTAACAAGTGTTTACAAGTAATCTTGGATTATGGTTTTAAATATAAAATTTTTCATAATTATTAGTACAAGAAATTACAAGTAATGGAGGTTGATTTTCAAAAATAAAAATGACTAAATATGTATTTAGGAAAATATATCTTTAGAAATAACACAAATTATGTGCTATGTGTATATTATTTGTATTAGTTATACTAAAATTAGAAACTTGAAATAATATACCACACAAATACCAAAAAATGTAATTTAAAGAATTACCAAAAATTACAAGAATACAAAAATATACATCTTGGACACAAATAATGGATTTTGGACAAACGGACTTATCGGACATAATGAACACTATATATATATTCCGGATTTAAAATAATATATCAAAGCTTGGTGGAAAATATATTTTCTGAAAACCGAACAAGTGACAAAATATATTATTTTTACAAATAATATGCTATGTTTTGTCAAACCTAAAAATATATTATTTTGAGTGTATGAAAATATTTATTTTCATAAACAACGTAAAAATATAGTACTTTGGTGGAAACTAAAAATATATATTTTTCTAGCTTTGATCTTAAAAGTAAATTATTTTTAAGATATATGTGAATATTTATATTTTACCAAGTCAAAATATAGGTATTTTATAAGAACATATCTTAAAATATATATATTTTAAGAATATTGATTATTGGTTGTGCAAAAACAACATTTCGGAAAAATTAAATATATATTAAGTATGAAATACTTAATAAATACAAGAAAATACGTATTCCTATACGTACGAATACATACCAACATGCACCACCAACAATTGGTAAAATACCCATATACAAGTATTATACATAAATATGAGAATACAAGGGGAAATAATCAACATACTCATAATACCAGTATACCTATACTTGGGAATACGTATAAATGTATAATACTCAATAGACGGTATGTTGGTTATGGAAACTACAAACATGCGTATATGTGATCCATACGACAAAACGAGTTAAAAGTATAGTATTTTTAACAAAACCCCTAAATGAAATACATACAAATGATATGAGTTAAAATATAATTATTTTAACTACTGTATTAAATTTGGAATTATATATAATTATGAAAATTATATATACATTGTACACCGAAAGTGTAACTCAAAGTAAACACAATTCCAAAATAAGTCCTAATAAATAATTAAGACCAAGAGTCGTTACACGACCGAGGAGTCTAATAAAACTGTAACACCTCGTAAAATCACGACCAATGTAATAAAGACACGTGTCATGGACTTTAAACGTGTAATGAATTGATCTGGAAGGACTAAAATTGTCAAACAATGTAAATATGTAAGTAAAGGGATCCAAAGTGTCAACATGACATTCATGTGCCTCTGATTGACCTCACACAACGTTCGTATTCTTTAACGAATAATTTATTGAACATGGAAAGTCGTTTGTGCTTAAAATAAGGATCTTACGAAGCATAGGGGTTAAAAGTGTCAATATGTTGAAAGTAACCTCTGAGTGACCTTTTAACGAGCCCAAAAACATTGTAACAATTATATATTTTGATCTCAAGAATATCGGATATTAATTCATAGAGTTTCAACGCACATGAATAATCAAAGTGTTAATTTCAAGTAATAAGGGTTAAATGCGTTAATATTTCATTTCAAGACCGTTCGGGTGACCTCGTAACTAACCGAAGGCCTATTGTTAAATGTTTAAAGACTCAAGACCCTTAAAAGTCAAGTTTTGGGGGTTAAAAGTGCAATAAACGAAAGTTAAATCAAGTTTAGAAGGACCAGGGACCAAAACTGCAAATAGCTGAAAGTTGTTTCCGGTGACATGAGAGCGTCGCGGCCCGCGTAGACTCTTTCTGAGTCTTACGCGGCCCGCGTAGACGTGCCAGATGCAGAAAATGTTGACAGGTGCATGTACAGCCAGTTACACCGCCATTGCATGGTGGTTTTCGATTTCAGGGACTGAGCCAACAGTATTACATGCATAGGGGACACCTGGGATCATCAGAAATCAGTTGTAGGCTTGTGTGGAATGATCTTGTGAAGTTTGAAATCCTAAATAAGGGCCTTTGTTTGCTAGTTCATTTGTGCATTCACAAAAATTATTCACAACACTCTCTCTGGAGCTTTCTAGAGTACAAGCAAGTTTTCCACAGTTCCAAATTCGTGCTAAGGACCATTGTAAGTATTCCTAGCCTCCTAAGTTCAAGTTTTATTAGTCTAATGACCAAAAGTCAAAGCCGTCGTAATTAGGCTTTGACTTAGTGATTAATCACTAATGGTCCAGCCATTATTCGAATTGAAAGTGGCTATGAGTTGGTAATTATGTGGGTAATAAACCCTTCAAAGGGCACCCACTGATTATCACTCTAACTTGTTCAATTGTCGGGTCAAACTTAATATTAAAAAGTCAACAGAAGCTATTTTTACAAATAAATTCATAACTGATAATGTAGAAGTTATGGAACATATTTTAACACTAAAATAACTTGGTAAATAATGTAAGAACATGTCTAAGCATGTTCAACCCGACACTTCTGAGTTTAGGCTCGGTTCGGAACCGAAAGTCGCAAAAGTAGACTTTTGCTTTGACTTTCAGTTCTGACCCGATTTAGCTTGTTTTAGATATGCCTTAAGGTTCCTTTAGGACCATATTATTAGTTAGTAAAACCCTCTGAGGTTATACTACATGGTTCCTTATTAATCCGATTCATTTGCATTTTCCGTTAATTGCTTAAATGTTGACAATTATGCCATTTTGATATTAAATCGAGATTTTTGAAAATGTGAGAGGACAAAAACCTTTATTACTGATTTATAAACATGTCCTAAAAATTTGACATCAGTTTAAGGTCTAAATTAGGAGTTATGCTCAATATCGTAAATTGAAAGCTTTTTATTTATTTAAACGGCATTTTAGCATAAAACCCATTTAAACCCAAATTTTGACACCAAAACTTTTACCCATTGATGTAATATAATATTTTGGGATTTTTGAAGATTTTTATTAATTTTTACACTGATCATAACATGGGGTTCTTGCTTTGATTCGGTAATTGACGGTTATACCCTTTTTGCTAATAAAATGAGTTTTACATAACATTTTGATACCAAACCTCTTGCTACTGATTTTATATGATAAATAAAATATTTTGAACTTTATAAACTAATCAAAATCTCAGCTTTCCTTATATAACCTGAAAATCGCCTAAAACCGTTTTTTTACGCTTTTTAAACACGTATTATGGGTTAAAACTATTTTTGACACATAAGACTTATTACCTACTGATATTATAAGTAAATGTTTATACTTTAGCAATAAGTAAAAATTTTGAAATCAGATTTCCAAATTTGACCCTTAAAGCTTATGTGAAATGACCAAAATGCCCCTTCGGTGCATAGTTTGGTCATAAATAATAAATTTCACATATGTACAATATCTTACTGATATAACTTATTAAATTAAATATTTTTACTGATCATTTTAGAACAGAATCTCAGATTTTCATTTAACCTCTTTTATAATCTTAATAATGACCAAAATACCCCTACGGGGCTTAAATTGGTTTTAAATTCATTTTGGGCATAATGGAAGGTATCCTACTGATATCACAACATATTTAAGGCATATCAAATAAGGAAACCTGTTCATGACTCATTTGGTTACCCGTTATGCATTTTTCGCGTTCGGTGCGGTTTATGTAACTAGTTTGCATAAATTGACCGAAACGGGTCAAACCTCATCATTTTTGCTTCGAAATCCAGAATGTGTTTAGTTTACCCATATTATACAAGTCTCCATACTTGTCGGGTCTAAATCACATTCTAATCCGGTCTTCGCTTAATCTTGCGTTTTGAACCGTATACCTTTCTCTAAAACTAACTGGTCTAAGTTTAAACTTAAGTAAGACCCGTTAGGAATCTAATAGGTTATTAAAACCTTCGTTCCAGATTTAGGAGACCAGTAAAAGATATTTGCACTTGCTGATTGTGTACGGCTGAGATTAAATTTTATTTTGCTCAGGTAAATACTTTTAACTTATTTTCCGTTATACGGGCTTGGGATACGGTATTATATAATACCTCTTGGTCTGGTGTTTAGTTATTTAAATCGGATTGTGATTAATATATTTACATAACCCATTTTAATATGTGTTTGGTGCAATGCCTTTGGGGGGTTAATGACCATGTCCTGAATATCCTCGGCTCATTCATTGAAATGGCCACGACTTAAGCACGGGGTGTAGGCATACACCTGACACTTGCGTATGTATAAAAGGTATCCCACAATAAGGAATTTCCTTGTGGGCATTATACTTGTGGTGTGTCAGTTAATCTTGTCCGGCTCTTCTAACCGGCCCTGACGGACGACAAACATATAAAACTGTATACAAGATTATTTTTAAATAATTGTCCCAAGTTATAAAAGATTATTTGTGCCTTGTGCAGTTAAACCAATTTTCTTAAATATTTTCAAAAGAGCCAGTTAATTGTATTTACCAGTGTAAACTGACGTATTTTCCAAAAGGTTAAGTGCAGGTACTATGCGAAATAGGTTGGCTACTCCTGAGTGAATAAATAATGAGTCTTGCAAGCTTTATCACTTTAAAATCTGTTGAACAATGTTTCCTTTGTTTTGATCTGCCTGTGGATCCTTTTTCATTCCATTTGTAATACTTATGTTACTTTCATTCGGTTTGTAATATTTTTACTTTTAGACTTCCGCTGTGCATTGAACTGTGATAAATTGACTATGATGATATCAACTACGTCACGATACTCCCCACCGGGCCCATCGGTAATACGTGGAAATATCGGGGTGTGACAGGTTGGTATCTGTCACGACCCCCGACCACACTCTGGACGGGAGCCGGGGGCAGTCGAGTGGTACCGATGATTATTTTGAAAAGTATTGCAGCGGAAATTTCATCAGACCATGAGTTAGGAAAAATATCAGAGTTTAGAAAACACCGGATTTTTATTTATTAAATAGATGGGATAAAACCCATGTTTTACAGAGGTAGTTTTAATATATGAAACCATGTTTTCTTAATTTAATTCAATTGATAAAATAAGCCACTTCTCTTAAGCCTTTCGGTGCCGCATCATCACTCTTATTCCCATCTACGGTAATTACCTGAAACGCGTTTTAAAAAGATTTGGTCAGCAGAAAATACTGGTGAGTTCATTCATTTTTGTACAAAAACACATTTGTTATAATTCACAGTATTAAGAGTTTTTACATTTGCTTCTTTAAGATTGGCAAAGACTTAATCACTGCAATTACAACTTTGTTATAACTTACAGTATTAAGGGTGATTACATTGTTTATATCAACCAATTACCCCAAATCGGTATTTGTCACTCGACTATATCTGTGACTATGGTCAGATCACCCATTGGCTAACTCGTTGTCCAATGGTGACGGGAAACAAGTAATGTATACAAAACCCCACATACCGGCAGTAATTGAAGATTACAAAGACTTAATCCCTGTAATTATAACCTTGAAAATAAATAGGGTTTTGTAAAGCAGTTTGATAAAAAGAGAATGACTCACTTTGAAAGTTAAACGGGCAGCGTCTAGCCTACTGATTCTTAGCCTGGTTAACCTAATTCAAATAATAATGCACGCGAAACTAGGTCAGTAACTTAATTCAACTTTTACGACAACTCACGAGATAAAAACCCTCACGACGAATGACAAAGTGCAATACTTAAACATCCATCGAATTCACGATGAATGACAAAGTATAACCCGAGTTTGAGCAGCACTTAAACATCCATCGGATTGGTTTCAATCGATCGGACATTGAATCGTAGCAGTGATCGAGTTATTACCCTGTTATCGCGGCAGAATTTCGTGATTGTGTGTGTTTTTATAGTAATCAGACGATATCTCGGTGTACGAATCAAATTTTAACGTCGAACCAACACCAAAATTCAAGTGCCAAACTCCTCTATTTATACTGGAAAAACGGCGCTGTTGCGTGTCACGAGAGGCTCTCGCGTGGCGCGAGAGGTCACTTTTAGCATAGGGTAGCCACGTGCCTCAGTAGCTTGGGTGAGTCGACCGTTCGTTAAAATTAGAATTCTATCGAAAACTGTTTAGATAATATCAACTAGGAAATACCCCCCCCCCTGAGTTTTAGGGGCCCTGATCCTGATTCCAATTGTTCTGAAATTTTTAGGGTTTGTGCAGGATTACTTGGGGGTATCAATTAGGGTTTTCCTATTGGACAAAATATAATAAGAAATAATCGTTTTGGTGAGAGTTGTTACAGTATAAGAGCCAACATTGAGTGAATTAAACACTAGCCTTTTGTGTTTAATCTCAATGACACAGTTGTACATTCCTTGACTTCCGAGTCTAGGCAAAAGACTTAGGACTAATCCTAATCTTTTATTTTGTCCTTTATTATTTTCCTTTGTTGTTTCCTTTGTTGTTTTGACAGGAACAAGAAGATGCCACCCCGTATCCGAGGAAGAGGCAGAGGCGAAAAGACCCAATCTTCGCAAGTCATGATCATGAGGCCGTGCCATCACACCGGCGAACTCCATAAGTAACCAAGAGCACTAGTCCTCAAGAAGACTGGAGGACGTATTTGGAACCCGCGAGGCGATCTGTCTCGCTAAGCTCTTCGCCTTCGTACCCCGATTCTTTTGGGCTCCATCAAGGAAACGAGTCCGAGCATTCACGCCACTCCTACTTACCACTGCAGTGGTCGGGGTCGCATCGCGCCTTTCAAGACCCGACCCCATACTTTCAGAGCCGGTTCAATCCGGCAAATCAGGTGCAAGAACTAGTGGGTTTTAACCCATTAGGACCAGAAGATCATTTTTCAGGTGACCAAGACATGGATATGGATGAAGATCTGGATCCTGCCGAGCCACCATCTGGGACGCCTACGCATCCCATAGAGATTTCTGATGGATTGTCTTTTCACGGTTCGCCGTACCGGGGCCCAGACAGTTACGCCACCGCCAGAGCAGCAACTGCCTCCGGAGCCACCGAGCCAGAGAAGATCAGGAGCACGGATATCCGTGCGAGGGGCATTCCACTTTAGTACCCCTCAATACTCCAGTGGCAGCCACTACCCGCCATTATATGAAGACCCGCAGATGGGTGGGCCTTCGAACCCAGTTTCTGAGGTGGACTCTGCGCCAGTCACACCACCACCACCACATGTGGGTTTTGATAACCCAATACCTTCATACGCCGATGCAGTGGCGTATAACCCTTTTGAGCAGCCAGGCCATTCTGGCTACAACTACTACAACACCCCTGATGTTGACCCATACCTTGTAGCGGCAAACTACAATGCTCTTCATCCTGAAGGGCCCTACGGAACTTCCTACCAGACTGGATACCCAGCTTATGGGTATCAATACCCACCACCTCTTCAGCCTTAGCCGCAACAGCAGCCGCAGCCCCCACTTGTCTAACCACCGTAGCAGCAGGAGATTCTTCAAAGGCTGAATCAGGTGGAGCAGGATGTTCAGAGGGAGCGTAGGAGCCGTCGGGGTCTACTTAAGGGTTTGGCTAATTTAATCAATGGGAAGAGCAGAAGGGATTATTGAAAAATTCCTTAATTTGTTTGTTTTGTAATTTTTAATTTTAATCAAGTCTCTGCGTGGACATCTATTTATGTATTCAGTCCCTGCGAGGGCTTGTATTTTTTTCCCTATGTGGACAATTTATTTGTGTAAAAGTCCCGTTTAGGGCACCTATGTACTTCTTTTTAAATTTAGTGAAATGTTTTAATTTTAAAATTTCATTTGTCATTATATGCATGAATATAATATATGAAATAAATCAAAATATCATTCCTTTTGTAAATGATCTGCCGTTAGATATTAAAGAAAATCTTAAAGGCAAAACCTAGCCATGTGTCATTTTAAGACAGGGCCATGATGGTAGTTCCTTTTTAAGATTCAAAAATCCTTGTTAACATCTGAAAACATGTTAACACTCCTGGCAATTGTGATTCGATAAAATCACATAAGTCATCCTTATATTGGATTCTTCCAATTCCTTTCTGTATTATTTAAAACATCCATTAGTGATGAAATGCCTGCGGGCCATATTCATTGTCATATAAGACAAAAGACAGTTGTAGTCTATGACTCCCTGTCGAGAAAAGGTAATGAACTATGTTCAAACCTAAATGCCTTGATTCTATAAAATCATGGCTTATGAATGAAAATTGTCCTTGTGACTTGTATGCCACCCTATTATCCTTAATAGTTTATAACTAGGGATAAAATATAATTTAAATAAATTAAATTAACCAATATGGTTTATAGTTACCATGGTTAATGAATTGCTATAAAAGACAATTCCATAATAGACTCCTGAATAAATCTTTGTCGATATTTTATGTAGCAATCAAGCTACATGGCAGGGTCAGATGAAGTCAACAGTCACCCGAGGGAGAATCATGATACTACCAGAGTTAACGTAGCTGGTGCGGAACTGTTGGTGCATACGTCTTTCGACTTCGTCTTGTATCGAGTCTTGTATTAGAATAGATAAATCAGGGCACACAAAACGAGAAATGTGAAAAAGGGGTAATTTCGCACGAAATTACAATTTCGTGTGAAACTTAATTTCGCTTGAACATGTTCGTGCGAAATAGCTCACCCTATAAATAGGTGCCTTGTGATTTCGTTTGGAGAAGTTAAAAATTTTCGGTTTCAGTACCGAACTGCTGCCGAAGTGTCTACTCGCTGTAATTCTTTGTCATATAAATCAAAAGACAGTTTAAAGTGAATTGCAAGCTGAATTACCTCGATATGTTTGTTTCCGCCTCTCGTATTGAGCAAAAACTCTTCTGAACGACTCGTTTGGTCGGTAAAACGATCCTACAAGTGGTATCAGAGCTCAGGAGGAAGAGTTCATACAAATTCAGCTGCAAAATCTGATTTCTACACCTTCTTTTTCAAAATTAACAAGTGTTCACGGTAAAAATGTTTTGAATTTCACACATTATGTGCGAAACAGTGATTTAACAAACCCTTGAAAGTTTCAAACTTAAAATCGGCCAAAAACATGATCAATTTTGGCAAAAACAGCTTGAGATGATGACATCAGCAGTATTTCGCACGAAATAAGGTTCTAATTTCACACGAAATAGCCTTATTTCGCACCAGATTGTCATTCTGTTTGAAAAGAGTACTTAATTTCGTACGAAATTACCTATTTCGTTTGAAACCACGTTATTTCACTTGAAAGATTCAGCTATTTCGTACGAAATTACTTATTTCGCACGAAATTAGTGTATTTCGCACCAAATCAGTATTTCGTTTGAAAGGGTGTTTTCGCACCAAAGCTAATTTCGCTTGAGGACTAATTTCGCTTGAATTTTGATTTCGTGTGAAGAGGGTATTCCGTTTGAAACTGACTGTTTGTGAACTTTTGAAACCGAATCATGGAGAACGAGTTTTATAATGCCTTTGCTTGTCCGATGACTATAGTTCAAAGTACGATGCTTGAAAATGAAACAGGGACAACCCAAAAACCGCCTAAGCTCATGAGTATCGAGGAAAACAGTGGATGGGCTGAACATTTTGAAACTTGGGTTCAAGCATATCACTTAGATGCGTGGGAACACACTGAATCTCAATATACTAGACCAGTCGGAAATGGTGGAGTGAAAATTGACATTAGAGATTTAGGAGCTGATGAAAAAAGGAAATACAAAGATGAAAAAATGATGGTTAGTCTTTTGCAACAAGCCATTAAAGAAGACATTCTGATTCTACTTCAACACAATGGAAGTGCACATTCGATATGGACAGAATTAGAATCAAAGTTTCTTGGTAGTGATGAAATGCTCAAGAACAAAAAGTCGCTTATGAAGAAAGAATTTGATCTTTTCCGTGGATTGAGAACTGAAAATACAAAACAGATCATTGAAAGATATTGCAATTTGTTGAAGAATATGAACAGATTAAACATCAGAAAAGATAATGATGAACTGATTGAAAAGTTGGCTGATGCGTTGCCACACGATACTTGGGGTACGTATCTTATGATGTTGAAAAATAAACAGATTTTGACAAACTAACATTGAGTGAGTTTATTAAACAACTGGAAGCTCAAGAGATGGAACAAAGAAAGATAACAAGAATGAAGAACTATGATGGAGAACAAGACATTGGGTTGTATTACAAAAGTGGTGTTAGTGAGAAGACCAATATTTCACCAAAGATTGAAACGACCTTCAATGCAAAAAGTTCTTCTGAAAGTTCATCTCAAGGATCAAGTAGCAAAATGGGATTTTCGTCATATCCATCGTTTGATCCAAATTTCTCAACAACAAAGAGTGGAAAAGTTCTTCAATGCAATATTGCATTAAATCTTGAGAATGATCAAAACTACTCGGAAGAAGTTGCAAAAAGTCATATGTCTTTGTTGGTGACTGTGCTAGAAACATATGGAAGTTTGGTTGCAGGGAGGATCGGAAATCCTATGTTGACTAAAGAGGATTACGATCAAGTTGATGCTGAGGAGATGGAATTGATGGATATAAAATGGTGTTTGGCAAGCGTGTTGAGAAGAGCTGAAAATTTTAAACAAATTACGGGAAGAGATGATTTCCGTGATGCAAATGTTTCAACTTTAGGATTTGATAAATCTAAAGTAACTTGTTTTCGTTGCAGGGAAAAAGGGCATTTCAAGAGAGAGTGCACAAACCGTGAAGCTAGTGGAGCTCAAAATCCTTTCGGAAACAATGACTACTATCGGAAAGCGATTTATCATCAAGTTTCTCAACAGCCATATCATCAACAGCAGCCACAAACTGCTCATGCTAGGAAAGAGATTGAAGATTCAAAGAAAGCGTGTCTGGTCAATCAAAATGATGGAAGTTCATCAAAAGATTTCAGTTGGGATAAATATATTCCAGCTGATAATAAAGCATGTCTAATAAATCAAGATGATGAAAGATTACCAGAAGGATTTAGTTGGGAAAACTTTAGCTGGGATAATTATTGTCCAGACAAAGAGATCTTAAAAGCTAAAGCTTGTGTTGCTCAAATTGTTAAAGATGATGGTGATAATTACATGGTTGATGATTATTGGGCAGAAAAAATGAGAAAATATTTAGCCAGGCAAAGTAAAAAGGTTGAAGAAGAAGTTTGTGTTATAAAGAAGCAGGACAAAGAAATTCCAGTGTTTGAGGTTAAAAAGGAAGCTGTTGCAGAAAAAGTAACCGAGAGTTGTGAAAACTGTGAGGCTATGAAGAAGCAAAACAGTGAATTGATTCACAACTTGAACAGGATGAAAGAGTCATATGATGTCCTGAACAAAGCCATGAATCAATACAACGAGTCGAGCAGTGAACAAGCTATAGAAATGAAGACACTTAAAGGAGCATACATGAGACAGCTTGACAATGTCAACTATTACACTGAAAAGTGTGCTGAGCTTGAGTTGAAACTGGAAACTCAGAGAATAGAAACTGAGAGAGTAAACATATTATTAAAAAGTTACTCATGTTCTACTTTTGTGGTTGACAGGATTTACCCCATAGTGGAAGAAATGAAGACGTTTGAAGAAGAGAAGACTTCGGAAGAGAAGAAGTCTGAAACAAGAAAAGATGATGAAGTGAAGACATCTGGTAAGAAACCAAGTGTTGTCTATAACAAATGTCCACCCCCGGTCGAAAATGGATATTCTCCTCGAAATCCAAATTCAGAAAGAGTAAAAAAGGCAACAAACTTACAGTGGGAGTCTGAGTCTTCAGATAATTTGCCAGAAAACATTGATGTCACGTTCACATCGTCTGACATTGATCATGAGTCCGAGTTAATAAAGAAAGTGGTCGATCAAGTGTTGGATAAGGATGAAACGGAGGAGTCCAAATCAGAGTCAAAGTCTGAGTCCAACACGTCAAAGTCAACAGTCAAAAAGAACAAACGGGTTTATAATAAAGAATTTTTGTTATCAAAATCTAATTTGAATGACGAACCGATCAAAGTAGCATATACTTTGAAAGATTCTGACAAATTATATTCTGATGAGGTATTTCCAATAAGAGGTGTTAAAACTGAAATGATCAAAAAGGTTTTCAAACTAACAGAAATTAATATTTCTGAAATAAAAGATGTAAATCTTTCTGTAAAACCTAAAACTTACACCTCAAGAGTTCAACAAAGATTAAACAAGAAAAGAGGTTACAATTATGGTTCTGGTTTTCAAAAGAAACCAAACCATAATGGTAATTTCAAAAGGAAAGGTCTTGGATTTAATCCACCGAAAAATAATAAAAATGAGAAAACTTATAAACCAAAAACTGTTTTTGTTTCAGGAATATCATCTGAAGAAGAAAAGGAGCAAATGTTCAGAAAGCAATCCAACAAAGAATTCCTTGCCAAGAAGCAAGAAGAAATGAAGAAAAGTGTTGCTCAGAAAAAGATAGAGACGAGAACCTGTTTTCAATGTAAAACAGTTGGTCACATTGCCAGGAATTGTCCAAAGGCAATCCAAACAAAACAGGGAGTCTCTGAAAAACTGAAAGAAAAGATTGTTGAGAATGAATCACTAACCAAACAATTTAAAGTTTTAAAAAATTCAAAGTTTGAGGTTGGTGAATGTTCAAAGAGTTTTTACAGAAAAAAAGTGAATCTTGACAATCAAAAATGGGTTGTTAAGAATTCAAGTGATAGTTCTGGCGATGAATCTGATTCCATAAAGTCAGAGGAGCCACAAGTTGTGATTAACGAAGAAAATTCAGTTCCACCAATGGATGATGAAAATTTTCCACCATTGCGAGCTGAAAATTTTAAATCAAAAATTGGAAAAGTTGAGATTTCAAATCAATTCCATTCTGAAAAGAAAGAATTTCATGTTGAAAAAATCTTTAGCCCCAAAGTTCAAAACATTTTTGGTAAAATGATTGATGGGAAGGTCAAGGGGGTTAAAGAATTTTTATGAGAAGAAAATAAAGAAACTGAATGTTGACAACTCGGAATCTCCCAAGGACCGTCAGGCTTGGGAGAATCTCTCTAACTAAAAAAAACCTGACTTGCCGGAGCTCCCAAGTTGGTAATCGCGGAGCATGAATCGGCATCATTCTTGAAAAATTGTTTTTGAAGAGGTTGACTTGCCGGAACTCCCAGGTTGGTAAGTGTGGAGTAGGAATCGGCATTTTGAGATTTCAACCTACTAGTGGTTGTCACACCCCGACCACGTAAAACAACAAAACATGGCGGAAACGTCGGGGAGTGTTGTAACAGAATCATTGTTTCATAACACATGTAAATTTGAATATTGTTTTATTGATTAAAAGTGTTACAATGTCTTGACAATTAAAGAAACATAACATAAATAACTAGTCTTGCATCTTTTATTGTCGCTAAGGCCCAAGTCCGCCTAAGTGTATCTTGATAAATCCTATGCATCATGTCCTGAAACACATGTGAAAATAGGTACGTCAGCATAAAAATGCCTGTGAGATACATAGGTTTTGTGAAAATAGAATTCATGACTTATGTTTAAGAAAATGTTTAGTCATGAACCTTGTAATTTGCTTTGTCTTGTAAATCATTTGAAAAGTGATAAGTAAACCAAATGAATATATATATATATATATATATATATGTATAAAAGAAGAATACATGGTTAAGTAAATAACCAAGTAAAATGAGTTTATATCAGATAAGTTGTTTGTAAAACAATGTATTGTGAAAAGTATGTTATTTGTATAAAATGCGATATGTCTAAATTGAAATGATTCAAATAACGCTACAATATGTAATACCATACAAGCACTTATATATAGGAAGTACCAGCGGCGTATCCACCATGCTTGTATCATATTACACACGCCTCGTTACTTAAATCACTTACTCAAACCAAATCACCAAATTAAAATGTTTATGTATAATCAAATGTCAAAATGTTTGTGTGAAAACCATGTCTAATGTAAATCATGAATTGTGTATATCAATGTCAAAATGTTTATGTCTAATGTAAATCATGAATTGTGTATATCAATGTCAAAATGTTTATGTCTAATGTAAATCATGAATTGTGTATATCAATGTCAAAATGTTTATGTCTAATGCAAATCATGTAATGTGTATCCAAAATATCATGTATGGTAAGTGAAATATATCAACTAAACCATATGTAAAATGCACAAAAACAAGGTATTGAAGTAAAACATGGTTTAAATCAAAGTTATGTTTTGTGGAACAAATGCATGCAATACTGATATAAACATCTATGCGGTATTGTAAAAATGCATACATTCAAGCCTTGTGACTGTGGCGATAAACCCCTAAACGAATTTAAAGGTCTATCTGTGTATTGTTTATCGAATTCGGTCATTCCTTCCATCCAAACATACCTAGGATGTCAGGAACGGGAGTTGTTAATTCCTATGGTACCACTACCTACTAACGAATGGCGTGATCAATGTTAATGAATGTATATTGTCCCATTTGAACAAACCAAATGTCATACCCAAATGTAAGCATGTGATGAATAACAAATGTACTAAGTATGCACACAATGGACATACATAGCATAAAATGTAATGTAAAACAATCTACTAAGTATGCACACAATGGACATACATAGCATAAAATGAAATGTAAAACAATGTACTAAGTATGCACACAATGGACATACATAGCATAAAATGTAATGTAAAACGATGTACTAAGTATGCAACAAAGGACATACATAGCAAAAACACAATGAAATCATGTACTATAAGTGTACTATTGAACATAACAAGCATATGATATGAAAACATGAAAAGCACGAAAGTAACAAGCAGGCACATGTGTTTCACCCCAAAATGTTTGGAAAATAGTAAAAGAGGGGTTTATGTACTCACTTGAGATTGCTCAATAGTCCTAGGATAACCATCAAGCAATGCTAGAAGATCACGGAATCAAACGGTACCTAATATAGGTAACTACATTAATAAACCGGACCTAAATCGGAGGATCGGATAGAATGAGGGCTCGTAAACCAAATGAGTATGGGAACTCATGTAATATGGTTTAACAAAGCCTACATACTACAATGAAACCTAACCTAAGTGCTTACGACCCATTACGACCCGTCTAGGTAGCTTATGCTACTTTAACGCGCCGTTCGCGTAAAACGCGTTCGCCTAACTAGTCCTATGACAAGTATTATATGCCTAACATGTTTAATTATGTTACATAATCAGTTAAGTGACGAAAGTTTAGGTTACATATGCTTAATTACCAATTACACATGAAAAGGGTATTTTGGTAATTTACCTAAGGCATATAAACTACATATCATACAACTACTTAACGAAGAGACCATAAGGTATAACCTCGGAAGGTTATTCCCTATATACTATGGTCACCTAATGTGTTTGGTCGGATCCTAATGATCGACCAAACGGGTCGGGTTCGAAAGTATAAGCGATTTTTTAGATCGCTTACCTTACGACCCTATAAAACATGTTAAAACATGCTTAACTAAGTTTAGAAAACAGGTTTGGTATCAAAACAAACGGTTTTGATACCTAAGAGTAGTTTGGTTACAAAATACGTAAGAATACGCATTTTGGCCGAAACTACGACTCGCCACTGAGCCTAGATAACGTGGTAATCAGTAGGTATAGCCACTAGGGACTATAACCATCGTGATTACGCTCACGTTTTGACCATAAACTGGTCAATGCAGAAAGTCAAACATATTTGGACTTTCAGACTCGAAAAGCGATAAAAGAACGAAGGAACACTTACAAAGGGTCCCCGTAAGCTAATCTTGATCCAAGTAGCTCAGGTATGAAGCAATGGCTTCAACTTAGAGCATTCTTAGATCAGATTTGTGGGTTTTGTGAGTGTATGGGTTGGGTATTTATAGGAATGTTAGAACCGTTAAGATCGTTTCTCGAATACCGTGCTTTGATCTTGTCCCTACACTTGTTGCAACACTAAGGTAACTCAAATTGGCCCCCCATTATCAGGAAGAGGTAAGTGCAAAAGGGATTAGGAGTGGGTAACAGCTGTTTTAGAAGTTTCTGATCAGCTGGGAGTCCCTTACGGACCGTAAGGTTGAGGGCTTACGGTCCGTAAGCCAACAACTTTGTTGAAATGACAGTTTTGGTCCCTGCATCTCCAAACTTGGTTTTCGATGCATTTTCGACACGTTTAAGCCCCGTTAACCCCATTTCAAAGCTCTAAAATGAAGTTAAAGTATAGGGAACTTAAAATGTGCTCAAAAATATCTTGGATGTCGGTTCGTTTGGCCGTACGATTGCGTTGTTCGGTTAATTACGACGGAAGTCGTAACGGACGCAAAAATGATCCAAATTACACGACGAATGGATTTTTCTTATGCCAAACATTAAAATAAAATATGTTAGTGCTTACATAAATTTTTGGATGTCCGGATGTATTCAGAATGTAAGTTATGCGCGAAAATGCAAACTTATGCACTTTTTGACGCTTTTAGTCCCTGAATGACAAAAAAGTTTATTTAAGCACACTGAACCCCTCAAAGACTATTTCTAAGCTATGTAAAGGATATTTAGGGTGTGTTTAACTTATGGTCATGTTCTGGAATGTTCGTTACAGTTCAAATTGGCATACTTTCGCAGTTTGTCAAATTTAGTCCCTGTAAGCGAGTTAACTTGATTTTGTCATACCAAAGCCTTAAAAACTTATTTCTAAGTTATGTAAAGGTTATTTAAGGTATGTTAAGAATATGTTGATGTTCCGGAGTATTTGTTGCATTGAACTGGTTATATTTACGCATCAGTGCGCGTATAACCTTCCAAAAAGCGATATAAAGCTTGAAATCGAACAAGAATTGATATGTGCAAATGATACACATATTTATACAAGTCCCAAGTATGAAATAAAATATTTCATTAGTTTGGTATTTGTTTGACGATTGAAGTGACACAGGTGTCACAGTCTCCCATACTTTAGGAAATTTCGTCTCGAAATTTTATTTAGAGGAAACTTGTGAGAGTTTGAAACATGAAGTTGAAAAGACCAAACAACACTGGTTAGAGTTCTTGACTTCTAGTAACTTTAAATAACATCAAGGTTGCAATGTAGGAGGGACACTTATATATAAGTCTATTAAGCGTTATTGGTGCGTCCACCATACCTCCTGTACATTGTTCACATTTCGTTATTGTTGTCACTATTGGTTCTTACACATAATAAATCTTACTGTGGTTTCCGTGCACTGAACTTCGTAATTATGTATGCATCCATAATTACGTAATTCCTTGCATAGTCACGTTGTGCATCTTAAAATGTGTAGGGGAAGAAAACAATGAACGAGCCTGTGATGATTGTGACTAGACCACCATAGGGTCCCTTTTATTAAATCAATAAATGATTTTAATAGACAACCAATGGGTCTTTTCATCTTATATCATCACATGTCATTCTTAACCAGATTTTTGAATCAATATTTTTTACTAGACCACTAAAAGGGTCTCTTATGAATCATGGAATGGTACTATATAATCCAAGGGTCTTAACTATTACATAGAAGCCCATTAAGGATTTAAGGTAGTACCTTTGGATATCCTACTATGAATCCTTCATATGAAGATATGGAAGGTTCTACGAGGATTTGGATAACGAAAATAAAACCACAAAAGGAAAAACATAACACAAAAACACATAACCACAAAATTGTTTATCTTGATCTTTAATTTGTTATCATCTTGTTAATTGTGCACATGCATTTAAAGCATACCAGGTATCCAATCTGTGGATTTTGATTGGCACTTTAAATATTTCCAAGGATCTGACTATAAAGATAGGAAGATCTTAAAAAGAAAATTCGATTTCGATTATAAGGAATCGAAATGTTCGAATTAGGGTATACAAGGAATCCAATTAAGGACTCAGATTTGAATGGAAATCATCCACAAGGGTCTAATGGTGAAGATAAAAAGATCCCATGTGGATTTTGGGAATTGGAGAGCGGGAGGCGTTTCAAAACCTTGCACTAGACGTGCTTAAGTCAAAACATGAGGTAAAATGCTTATGAAGTTGAGATGCTCGATATGCCAAAGTGACATATGAAGTGAAATTTGAAGGTTAAGTCAATGTATGAGGAAAATATATATATATATATAGGGAGGGGCTCATGCGAGAACCACCCTTATTGTGAGAACCTTGAGAACCAATGTGAACACAACCTAAAATAGCTAAAAAAACCTAACCCCCACCCCCCCCCCCAAAAACCGAAAAAAAACATAAAAAAACCAAACCCTACCCCCCCCCCCAAAAAAAACCTAAACCCCCCTCCCCCACCCCCCAAAAACCTAAACCCCCCCACCCCCCCCCCCAAGCTAAAATGCTAAAAACTAAACCCCCAAAAAACCTAAAAAAATCTAAAAAAAATCTAAAAAAATAAAAAAAAAATCCAAATTTTTTTTTTTTGATTTTTTTAATATTTTTTAGGTTAAAATCGCTACTTTTCGAAGCAAAAAAAAAAATTTAAATTTTTTTTTTTTTTTGGTTCGAAAAGTAGCGATTTTAACCTAAAAAATATTAAAAAAATCAAAAAAAAAATTTTGTGTGATTTTTAGCTATTTTTAGGCATTTTTGGTGTGTTCACATTGGTTCTCGCGGTTCTCACAATAAGAGGTGGTTCTCGCATGATCTTCTCCCTATATATATATATATATATTTGAAATCATAAAGTAAGTGTATTAGATAAGTATATTTATAAAATGTTTTAAAATCATGCGAGATGAATTTTGAAATTATGTATAAGGTTTTTGGAAATCATTAATGATGTTTTTGAAGTCATGCACTTGATATAAGTAATTATATGGTATTAATAACATTTTGAAATCATGAAGGTTGTTTTTGAAAACATAGACAATGTCCTTGAAATCATGGAGGTTGTTTTTGAAAACATATGTTATGCATGTTGAAAAAAAATCAGAACGTAATGGGTTTAAGATTTGAAAATACCCTTAGTTATCTAACCAAGAATTCAAAGGCACAGATGTGTGAAAAGCACGATTACTCATAATGTCACTTTATTTCATGTACTTCGTTTCTTAGAATGAAACGAGTACTTAGAATTTTCCAAGGGAATCATGAGCAAACGCAAGAATGGGAAATTCGCAAGAGCAGTTTGTAAGGAACATAGTTCCTTGATGTAGGTATCATAGGGAAAAGTCATACACACATATACTACACTTGTATATCAGAATTGTGAACAACGATTTATTTATAAACAAAATAGATTGTTTCAAGGTTCAACAAAAGATACAAAAGCATAAGATTCAAATTATTCAAGGCATCATCATTTTCTAATCAGCTAAATGCTTATCTGTGGGTCAGATTTGCATTAGCAAACTTTGGGCAATCCCGTAGGAAATGGCCCATCTCGCCACAGTTGTAACAGGACCCTGGTGAGAAACGAGCTTGAGCAGGATTGTCGCCAGCTTGATTTGGACCACTTTGGTTTGGGTTAATTCGACAAGCACTTGCCAGGTGACTAACTCGTCCACATGATACACACAGACGACACTGTAAGTGAGCTTGGTGATGCCCCTTACATTTGTTGCATGACGGTGCCGTTCCCTTGTATTGTTTCTTAGCAGGTGGTGTTGACACCTGGCTAGGTCCTGCTTGATTTGGTGCAGCTGTAGTTGGGCAAACCCTTGCTGTATGACCTATAAGTCCACAAATTTGGCATTTGCGGCACTTCACACTAGCATGATGATGAAGGTTACATTGGTTGCACAAGGGTGCAGTTCCATTGTATGGCTTCCTAGCAGGGGGTTGAGCTGGTTGGTTGGGGATGGCTTGACCATTGTGAGCGACCACGGCGAAGTTCTGAGAAGCCTTTCGCTTCTTTGACTTCTTAGGGGATCCAGTCTGTTCATCCATGGTCTTTGATTCCTTGATTGGTTTCTTGGCTGGTGGTGCTGTCACTTGGCTAGGTCTTGCCTGTTTTGGTGCAACGGCTGTGGGATTCTTTGAAGCTTTACGTTTCTTTGGTTTAGGTGAAGGCTTGGCCTCTGTCTCCTTTGGTGACTCTTGAGTTGCTTCATCCTGGAAACGATACATGGCAGTAGCTAATTCAACAGTCTTCATGACTACATCGCCTAATCGCTGGGCAAATTTGGCAGTCTGCTCGGATATCTGCGCATCGTTGCGATGAAGAGACATTCTGGAGGAAATGAAGGATACAGGAGGAAACAAATGAAGTGTTATCGGTAAATAAAACAAAACGACAACACATAGAAATTGCGATAATTTGTTTGTTACCTAAGGCAAACAAATGAGACGGTGACTAATCAGAGTAAGCGGGTCGTATTAATGTATCGCGAAGACATGCTTTAGCCTATAAGTGGACACTCACCCCAAGACTTCCCAGGTAAGAGTGACTGCTCCGATTATGTGGATTTGTACGAACACTCTAGCCTTAGACAGAAAACTCAGAGTACAAGCATCCACTCTTCCAGATTGCACGTGTTCACACTATAAGACCCAAACTTTGACGAGGTTTTGAAAATTCAAAGGGGTTCAAAACCTAGTAATCAATCATCCTAGAACAGATGATTAGTTTTCAAAGTGGTTTTGAAATTTATGTTCTTGTTGCGGTTGTCACTTAAGGATAGGTGACGGTATTGTTTTATGTCTAAACGCAAGTAAACTCGCGTTAGGGTCCTAGGAAGGTTATAGACTAGGTCAAAGCATTACTAATAACCTAATTCCCTATAACCATGGGCTCTGATACCAACTTTTCTGTCACACCCCGACCACGTAAAACAACAAAACATGGCGGAAACGTCGGGGATTGTTGTAACAGAATCATTGTTTCATAACACATCGAAATTTGAATATTGTTTTATTGATTAAAAGTGTTACAATGTCTTGACAATCAAAGAAACATAACATAAATAACCAGTCTTGCATCTTTTATTGTCGCTAAGGCCCAAGTCCGCCTAAGTGTATCTTGATAAATCCTATGCATCATGTCCTGAAACACATGTGAAAATAGGTACGTCAGCATAAAAATGCCTGTAAGATACATAGGTTTTGTGAAAATAGAATTCATGACTTATGTTTAAGAAAATGTTTAGTCATGAACCTTGTAATTTGCTTTGTCTTGTAAATCATTTGAAAAGTGATAAATAAACCAAATGATATATATATATATATATATGTATAAAAGAATAATACATGGTTAAGTAAATAACCAAGTAAAATGAGTTTATATCAGATAAGTTGTTTGTAAAACAATGTATTGTGAAAAGTATGTTATTTGTATAAAATGCGATATGTCTAAATTGAAATGATTCAAATAACGCTACGATATGTAATACCATACAAGCACTTATATATAGGAAGTACCAGCGGCGTATCCACCATGCTTGTATCATATTACACACGCCTCGTTACTTAAATCACTTACTCAAACCAAACCACCAAAGTAAAATGTTTATGTATAATCAAATGTCAAAATGTTTGTGTGAAAACCATGTCTAATGTCTATGTCTAATGTAAATCATGAATTGTGTATATCAATGTCAAAATGTTTATGTCTAATGTAAATCATGAACTGTGTATATCAATGTCAAAATGTTTATGTCTAATGTAAATCATGAATTGTGTATATCAATGTCAAAATGTTTATGTCTAATGTAAATCATGAATTGTGTATATCAATGTCAAAATGTTTATGTCTAATGCAAATCATGTAATGTGTATCCAAAATATCATGTATGGTAAGTGAAATATATCAACTAAACCATATGTAAAATGCACAAAAACCAGGTATTGAAGTAAAACATGGTTTAAATCAAAGTTATGTTTTGTGGAACAAATGCATGCTATACTGATATAAACATCTATGCGGTATTGTAAAAATGCATACATTCAAGCCTTGTGACTGTGGCGATAAACCCCTAAACGAATTTAAAGGTCTATCTGTGTATTGTTTATCGAATTCGGTCATTCCTTCCATCCAAACATACCTAGGATGTCAGGAACGGGATTTGTCAATTCCTATGGTACCACTACCTACTAACGAATGGTGTGATCAATGTTAATGAATGTATATTGTCCCATTTGAACAAACCAAATGTCATACCAAAATGTAAGCATGTGATGAATAACAAATGTACTAAGTATGCACACAATAGACATACATAGCATAAAATGTAATGTAAAACAATGTACTAAGTATGCACACAATGGACATACATAGCATAAAATGTAATGTAAAACAATGTACTAAGTATGCACACAATGGACATACATAGCATAAAATGTAATGTAAAACGATGTACTAAGTATGCAACAAAGGACATACATAGCAAAAACACAATGAAATCATGTACTATAAGTGTACTATTGAACATAACAAGCATATGATATGAAAACATGAAAAGCACGAAAGTAACAAGTAGGCACATGTGTTTCACCCCAAAATGTTTGAAAAACAGTAAAAGAGGGGTCTATGTACTCACTTGAGATTGCTCAATAGTCCTAGGATAACCACCAAGCAATGCTAGAAGATCACGGAATCAAACGGTACCTAATATAGGTAACTACATTAATAAACCGGACCTAAATCGGAGGATCGGATAGAATGAGGGCTCGTAAACCAAATGAGTATGGGAACTCATGTAATATGGTTTAACAAAGGCTACATACTACAATGAAACCTAACCTAAGTGCTTACGACCCATTACGACCCGTCTAGGTAGCATATGCTACTTTAACACGTCGTTCGCGTAAAACGCGTTCGCCTAACTAGTCCTATGACAAGTATTATATGCCTAACATGTTTAATTATGTTACATAATCAGTTAAGTGATGAAAGTTTAGGTTACATATGCTTAATTACCAATTACACATGAAAAGGGTATTTTGGTAATTTACCTAAGGCATATAAACTACCTATCATACAACTACTTAACGAAGCGACCATAAGGTATAACCTCGGAAGGTTATTCCCTATATACTATGGTCACCTAATGTGTTTGGTCGGATCCCAATGATCGACCAAACGGGTCGGGTTCGAAAGTATAAGCGATTGTTTAGATCGCTTACCTTACGACCCTATATAAGCACTAAACTAAAAGTGACGAGCTAAGCATGTTAAAACATGCTTAACTAAGTTTAGAAAACAGGTTTGGTATCAAAACAAACAGTTTTGATACCTAAGAGTAGTTTGGTTACAAAATACGCAAGAATACGCATTTTGGCCGAAACTACGACTCGTCACTGAGCCTAGATAACGTGGTAATCAGTAGGTATAGCCACTAGGGACTATAACCATCGTGATTACGCTCATGTTAGGAAGTTCAAACGAACTTCGTGTTGACCATAAACTGGTCAATGCAGAAAGTCAAACATAGTTTGACTTTCGGACTCGAAAAGCGATAAAAGAACGAAGGAACACTTACAAAGGGTCCCCGCAAGCTAATCTTGATCCAAGTAGCTCAGGTATGAAGCAATGGCTTCAACTTAGAGCATTCTTAGATCAGATTTGTGGGTTTTGTGAGTGTATGGGTTGGGTATTTATAGGAATGTTAGAACCGTTAAGATCGTTTCTCGAATACCGTGCTTTGATCTTGTCCCTACACTTGTTGCAACACTAAGGTAACTCAAATTGGCCCCCCCATTATCAGGAAGAGGCAAGTGCATAAGGGATTAGGAGTGGGTAACAGCTGTTTTAGAAGTTTCTGATCAGCTGGGAGTCCCTTACGGGACCGTAAGGTTGAGGGCTTACGGTCCGTAAGCCAACAACTTTGCTGAAATGACAGTTTTGGTCCCTGCATCTCCAAACTTGGTTTTCGATGCATTTTCGACACGTTTAAGCCCCGTTAACCCCATTTCAAAGCTCTAAAATGAAGTTAAAGTATAGGGAACTTAAAATGTGCTCAAAAATATCTTGGATGTCGGTTCATTTGGCCGTACGATTGCGTTGTTCGGTTAATTACGACGGTAGTCGTAACGGACGCAAAAATGATCCAAATTACACGACGAATGGATTTTTCTTATGCCAAACATTAAAATAAAATATTTTAGTGCTTACATAAATTTTTGGATGTCCGGATGTATTCAAAATGTAAGTTATGCGCGAAAATGCAAACTTATGCACTTTTTGACGCTTTTAGTCCCTAAATGACCAAAAAGTTTATTTAAGCACACCAAACCCCTCAAAGCCTATTTCTAAGCTATGTAAAGGATATTTAGGGTGTGTTTAACTTATGGTCATGTTCCGGAATGTTCGTTACAGTTCAAATTGGCATACTTTCGCAGTTTGTCAAATTTAGTCCCTGTAAGCGAGTTAACTTGATTTTGCCATACCAAAGCCTTAAAAACTTATTTCTAAGTTATGTAAAGGTTATTTAAGGTATGTTAAGCATATGTTGATGTTACGGAGTATTTGTTGCATTGAACTGGTTATATTTACGCATCAGTGCGCGTATAACCTTCCAGAAAGCGATATAAAGCTTGAAATCGAACAAGAATTGATATGTGCAAATGATACACATATTTATACAAGTCCCAAGTATGAAATACAATATTTCATTAGTTTGGTATTTTTTTGACGATTGAAGTGACACAGGTGTCACAGTGGTAATTGTTGGATTAGCAAACCGACAAATGGTTGAAAGAAAAGTTTTACCTACAAGTGGTTGGTAGTTATTCCTACAAGTGGTTAATCAAGGTCATTAAGTTGAACTTGATTTAACTATCTTTCAAATGATTGGAAAACAAAGTGATGATCACATCCTCATTTTTTACAAGTGGTAAAATCAACAAATTTTTTTTCCGGAAAAACCATTTTGATTAAAACAAACTTAAGTGTTTTGAAATCAAATGGGAAAATAGTTTGTTGTAAGGGGGAGTTCTGATTGTTTATGCCAAGTGGACGGCGATTTGAAGCAATTCACAACAGTTGTCATTTTATTGTACAGTTCGTTTTCAAATTTTCCCAGAAAATCAAAATTGAAACATATTTTGATTTTAGGGGGAGTAAAAATTTTAGAAATTTCGAAAATTTGAAAAATCCAAAAACATGATAAAACCAGAAAAAGCCTAAAACATTGAAAAATTCAAAAATGAGTTTTGTTGTAAAAAGAGGAAATGATAGTACATCAGTGGACGATCACAGCATGCTAAAGAATTGGAAAGTTTAAAAGTGATAAACGGTCTCACTGATGATGTGCCAGTAGGTTTTTGCACATTTAGTAGAGTGTGTCGAGATATAAACCTAAAATTTCAAACTTACTTATCTCGTGGGGAACATCTCTCGGATATATGGGTAACCCCCGAAATCTTGTTTGAAAGGTCCCTCTTTCTAACATACTAGGTCTTTATGCTTAGTGATATCTGTGGTATTATCCCGGGACTTCTGATTTTGCGGAAGCAATGGCCTAGTCCCCGTATAATACTTTCTGCTTGCTTGAAATATAGCAACCCCCCTCAGCATAAAAAATGATGAAACATTGAAAAATGCTAATCATGTGCTGTTGAAGAAAAGATTCTCTAAAGGGAACACACCTAAAGTCGAAGCCATCATCTCTCTGATTTTGCGGAAGCAATAGCCTGAGCTCTCATGGCCCTCGCATTTAACCCTTTACAGATATCATCTAGGTATACTCACCTGTAAGACTGAATATTGGGATCTGGATACAGGAGTATATTCTGAGGTGGGACACGCAAATAAGTTTAAGTGCTTAAAACATTAATTTCGTATCTTGAAACAGTTGAACTTTGTGTGAAAATTTAAGTGGATCAGTATACTGACAATCTAAGTGAATCGTTTAGAACTTAAAATGTTTAAAGCTTAACGGTGTTGGTGATTTGTCTCAGAAACTGATATGATCCTCTTACACAAGCTCGTAAAAATATTTTTTGTATATATTTCTTTACTGCATTTCGTTGTATACAAAAATCTAAAAAGATTTTAGTGTGTTTTAGCATAAATTTAAAAAAAAAATTCAAAATGATTTTTGACAATTGATGTTGAAGAACTGATTTTCAAAATTCCAAGTGCTAAACTTGATGAACAGGATTGGGAGAGTTTGTTTATAATGAGAAAAATATTTTGAATGTTTGCCTACAAGTGATCATCAGAAACTTTTAAATGTTAAATCATTCTCTTACTGCAAGTGATATCAATTTGATAAATTTTAAATTTGTGAAACTTATGTTTGTGGTAGAGATTGTGCAGGAATGAAGTTTGAGAAAAGACAGGTTACAATCTTAGAACCTGTGAAAAGTGAATTCCAGACTGCGATCCCAGCTTATCGAAAGGAGGAGTCTGATGACATCAAGAGGGAGTCTGAAGATGTAAGTTGCTGATGCTGATGATCTTAAGGAATCAAGAGACCTGATCAAGAGGAGTATAGAGCCAGGTTGAGATTCTGGGAGAAAGAGAAAAAGATTGACTGAGGATGCTTACAATGGAGAATCTTTGGAGAGATCGAGAAGACTGATAGAGACTGAAGGTTTGACAACCGAAGACTCGACACCGAACACTTCGTCAACATCCGAGGGGGAGTCTGTTGGTGCATACGTCTGTCGACTTCGTCTTGTATCGAGTCTTGTATTAGAATAGATAAATCAGGGCACACAAAACGAGAAATGTGAAAAAGGGGTAATTTCGCACGAAATTATAATTTCGTGTGAAACTTAATTTCGCTTGAACATGTTCGTGCGAAATAGCTCACCCTATAAATAGGTGCCTTGTGATTTCGTTTGGAGAAGTTAAAAATTTCTGGTTTCAGTACCGAACTGCTGCCGAAGTGTCTACTCGTTGTAATTCTTTGTCAAATCAAACAAAAGACAGTTTAAAGTGAATTGCGAGTTGAATTACCTCGATACGTTTGTTTCCGCCTTTCGTATTGAGCAAAAACTCTTCTGAACGACTCGTTTGGTCGGTAAAACGATCCTACAGGAACTGCAGGCATTAATAGATAATGCCGTTACTCGAGCCCTCGACAGACAATCTAATGAATCAAGTGGTACCCGTGTCAGAACTCAATCTGTACCACACTCAAAACCATCCTCCAAGACTCATACATCTCGCAAGAGTGAATCTCATCATTCTTCAAATCAGAGGAGTGTCCCGTCGAAGAAAGTTGTGCTCAATCAAGAGCCCCGTGTTAAGACCTGTTCTTATAAATATTTTGTCTCCTGCAAGCCTAGAGACTTCACAGGGGAGAAAGGAGCCATCGATTGTGTGACCTGGCTCAATGAGATGGACACTATGGTTGATATTAGTGGTTGTGCAGAGCAAGATATTGTGAAGTTTGTGTCACAATCGTTTAAAGGAGAAACTCTAGCTTGGTGGAGGTCCCTAATCCAAGCTACAGGGAAGATCCCGTTGTATAATCTGACGTGGGATCAGTTTGTTGCTCTTATCAAAGAAAATTTCTATCCTCAACATGAAGTTGAGAAAATTGAGACTGACTTCTTGACCTTGGTCATGAAGAACTTAGACTGTCAGGCATACCTTACCAGTTTTAATACCATGTCACGATTGGTTCCATACTTGGTCACACCGGAACCAAAACATATAGCCCGTTTTATTGGAGGTTTAGCTCCGGAGATTAAAGCAAGTGTGAAAGCATCTAGACCCACCACTTTCAGGTCAGTGGCTGATTTGTCATTATCTCTTACCCTCGATGCGGTCATGCAGAGATCGCTTAGAAATTCTGATGAGGGGAAAAGGAAACGTGAAGATGAGAACTCACGTCGTTCTGATAAGAAGCATAGGGGGGATTCAGACCATAAGAAGAATTATGGGTCTAACAAGGGTAACCAGCAAGCAGATGAGAAACCAAAATGCAAAACCTGCCAGAAGCGTCATTTTGGAAAATGCAGGTTTGAATCAAAGTCGCAGTCGCAATCAAAACCGATTGGATGTGGGATCTGCAAGTCCAAAGAACATAAGACTTTGGATTGCAAGAAATTGAAGGACGTGACCTGTTACGGTTGCAACGAGAAGGGGCATATCAAGACTAACTGCCCAAAATATGCGAAGAAACCTGAAGAAGGTAAGAAGACCAATGCTCGGGTCTTTCAAATGAATGCACAAGAAGCGATTCAGAATGACAACGTGATAACAGGTACCTTTCTTATCAATGATGTTTATGCAAGGGTATTGTTTGATTCGGGGGCGGATAAGTCGTTTATGGATAATAAATTTTGTAAATTATTAAATCTGCCTGTTAGAACCCTAAGCATAAAATATGAAGTAGAATTAGCCGATGGTACCATAGAAACTGCTTCAACCGTGTTAGATGGATGTTCAATCTCCATTAGGAACCACTCTTTTCCACTGTCTTTGCTTCCTTTGAAATTAGCTGGTTTCGACATAGTGATAGGCATGGATTGGTTATCTTCTAACCAAGCTCAGATCGTTTGTGATAAGAAGCAAGTGGTTATTAAGACTCCTCATGGTGAGCCACTCACAATACAAGGAGATACTTAGTATGGGTTGCCTAAGCAAGTGTCTATGCTTAAGGCATCGAAGTGTATGAAGAAGGGTTGTGTCATTTATATGGCACAAGTAACCATGGATGAACCAAAGCCCAAGATTGAAGACATCCCTGTTATTTCTGAATATCCAGAAGTTTCCCCCGAAGAACTACCTGGTCTACCTCCAGATAGGCAAGTGAGTTCAGAATTGACATTATTCCTGGAGCTGCACCAATTGCGAGAGCACCTTATCGGTTAGCACCAACTGAAATGAAAGAGTTGAGGACTCAGTTAGATGATTTGTTGGCAAAAGGATTCATTCATCCTAGCTCGTCCCCTTGGGGAACGCCGATTCTATTTGTGAAGAAAAAGGATGGATCGATGCGTCTATGCATTGATTATCGCAAGCTAAACAAGGTTACAATCAAGAATAGATATCCATTGCCCAGGATCGATGATTTGTTCGATCAACTGCAAGGGGCTAGTTACTTCTCCAAGATTGATTTGAGCTCAGGTTACCATCAGCTGAAGGTTAGAAATGAAGATGTGCATAAGACTGCCTTCAGAACTCGTTATGGTCACTACGAGTTCTTGGTGATGCCTTTCGGGCTCACTAATGCACCAGCAGCATTCATGGATCTCATGAATCGCGTCTGCAAGCCATATTTGGACAAGTTTGTCATTGTATTTATTGATGACATACTTATATACTCAAGGAATCAGGATGATCATGAAAAGCACCTTCGATGTATTCTTGAACTTCTTCAGCAAGAGAAGCTCTACGCCAAGTTTTCAAAGTGTGAGTTTTGGCTTCGTGAAGTCCAATTTCTTGGATATGTGGTTAGTGAGCGCGGTATCCAGGTGGATCCCGCTAAGATAGAAGGCATCATGAATTGGCAAGAGCCGAAGACGCCCACAGAGATTCATAGCTTCTTGGGTTTAGTAGGATATTACAGGCGTTTTATTGAAAACTTTTCAAGGATTGCTGCACCCCTAACTTCATTGACTCGCAAGAATATAAAGTTTGTTTGGGGTCCTAAGCAACAAGAATCCTTTGATATTCTTAAACAAAAGTTAAGCAATGCACCAGTGTTGACATTGCCAGAAGGTATTGAAGAATATGTGGTTTATTGCGACGCATCTCACACAGGCATGGGATGTGTGCTTATGCAGAAGGGCAAAGTTATTGCTTATGCTTCCCGTCAATTAAAGGTGCACGAGAAGAATTACACCACCCACGATTTGGAGTTGGGTTCCGTTGTGTTTGCACTAAAACTTTGGAGGCATTATTTATATGGTACCAAGTGTGTGATCTATTCTGATCATAAGAGCCTTCAGCATCTATTCAATCAGAAGGATCTGAACATGAGACAGCGTCGATGGATGGAGACGCTGAATGATTATGATTGTGAAATTCGCTACCATCCAGGCAAAGCGAATGTTGTAGCGGACGCTCTAAGCAGAAAGGAAAGGGTTAAGCCCATTAGAATCAATGCTAAGAGTATTGAATTAAAGAATAGCTTGAATGGAAGGTTGTTAGCCGCTCAGAAGGAAGTTGTATTAGAAGCTAACTACCCAAATGAGAAGTTGGGTGTAACTGCTGAACAGTTATCATATGGCAAGGATGGGATCCTAAGATTGAATGGACGAATATGAGTTCCAATTTATAGAGGACTCAGGGATGTTATTCTTCAAGAAGCCCATAGCTCCAAATATTTTATTCATCCTGGTAGCGATAAGATGTATCAGGATTTAAAGGCAAATTATTGGTGGATAGGTTTGAAGAAATCTATAGCCACTTATGTGGCCAAATGTTTGACGTGCGCGCAAGTTAAAGCCGAACACCAGAAGCCGTCAGGTTTACTGCAACAGCCTGAACTTCCCACCTGGAAGTGGGAAATGGTGACTATGGATTTTATCACTAAGTTACCAAAGACAAAGCGAGGAAATGATACTATTTGGGTTATAGTAGATAGACTGACCAAGTCAGCCCACTTCTTACCTATTAAGGAAACACACAGCTCCGACAAGTTAGCTCAGCTGTACGTGGATGAGATTGTATCTCTTCACGGAGTGCCAGCGTCTATCATCTCTGATAGGGATACGAGATATACGTCGCATTTTTGGAAAAGCTTTCAGCAATCTTTAGGCACTCGATTAAACTGCAGCACTGCATATCATCCTCAGACGGATGGGCAAAGCGAGCGCACAATTCAAACACTGGAGGATATGCTAAGGGCTTGTGTTATTGATTTAGGTGGAAGTTGGGATGATCATCTTCCGTTGATTGAATTTTCGTATAATAATAGTTATCATTCAAGTATTCAAGCTGCACCTTTTGAAGCTTTGTATGGAAGAAAGTACAGGACGCCAGTTTGTTGGGCGGAAGTTGGAGATGTCCAACTAACAGGACCTGATATAGTCCTGGAGATGACAGATAAGATTGTACAGATATGTGATCGTCTGAAAGCTGCCAGGGATAGGCAGAAAAGCTACGCAGATAAAAGGCGTAAACCTCTGAAATTCTAGGTAGGTGATAAAGTGCTACTTAAGGTATCACCCTGGAAAGGGGTAATGCATTTTGGCAGAAAGGCAAGCTAAGCCCAAGATACATAGGACCATTCGAGATTATCGAATGTGTCGGAACTGTAGCTTACAAGCTAAATCTGCCAGAAGAGCTCAGTGGAATCCATAATGTGTTCCACATTTGCAACTTGAAGAAGTGTCTAGTTAATGAATCGCTAGCCATGTCACATAAGGATGTACATATAGATGAGAGCTTAAAGTTTGTTGAAAAACCTTTGTCGATCGAGGATCGACAGGTTAAGAAGCTTCGAAGGAAGCATGTACCAATTGTGAAAGTTAAATGGGATGCCCGTAGAGGTCCAGAGTATACGTGGGAGGTTGAATCCACGATGAAACAGAAGTACCCTCATTTATTTCAGTAAATCTCGAGGTCGAGATTTCTTTTAAGGGGGTGAGGATGTAACACCTCGTAAAATCACGACCAATGTAATAAAGACACGTGTCATGGACTTTAAACGTGTAATGAATTGATCTGGAAGGACTAAAATTGTCAAACAATGTAAATATGTAAGTAAAGGGATCCAAAGTGTCAACATGCCATTCATGTGCCTCTGATTGAGCTCACACAACGTTCGTATTCTTTAACGAATAATTTATCGAACATGGAAAATCGTTTGTGCTTAAAATAAGGATCTTACGAAGCATAGGGGTTAAAAGTGTCAACATGTTGAAAGTAACCTCTGAGTGACCTTTTAACGAGCCCAAAAAGATTGTAACAATTATATATTTTGATCTCAAGAATATCGGATATTAATTCATAGAGTTTCAACGCACATGAATAATCAAAGTGTTAATTTCAACTAATAAGGGTTAAATCTGTGACAATTCGCAATTTCAAGTCTTCTCTATGTATTGATTTCTTTTCACATTACATGTTATGTTGCAACTTACGAATGCGCTACATGTTTAGTAAAGTGTTTAATTGTTTTTATATTGTGACCATGCGAAACTTAATTGGCTACACTCGTGCACCGTTAAATGTTTGTATGTATGTGCTGGTAAATTATGTCGGGACCGTTAACCGTTAGATGTGCTAGCCAGTTATTTTGGGAACTTGTACTAACTCTGCTGGGCCGCAAACTTACTTGACTCGCACACACTTTTTGGGCGACATGGGTCCTTCCCATCTCGGCCCACACATTTGATCGGCCCTGAATTAAAACCCCAACCCATGTATTATACGTAAACATATGAGGAGGGTATCATGTTAAGCACTGTTTGGAGAAACAAGTGGCAAACCCTAAACACCCTTCCCCTCTCGCTCATTGAAGACGACGGCAACCTCACCCTTCGAAGCATTAGTTCCTTTGGTCGAGCCTCTGGTTAGTTTAATTGTTCTCATTCCTTGCTGTTTATATGATGTGTAGGTCCCCTTGATGTATGGATCTTTCACAGAATTGTCAATCTAATCAAGAGTGCGGAATCCTCTTGATCAGAATATCACAGAATGAGTAGAAACAAAAATCACTTTCAAACTGGGTTTTCTATTGATTATCAAACCAAAGTATTACAATCAATCAAAACCCTAACCACTCCAAATTCGTCCAAGCTGTATAGCTCTCATGAAATCTCACACAAATTCTGTTTTGGCTGATTAACATAAACCCTAAAGCCTAACCTTGTTTATATAACACAAGGTTGCTACTTGGGCTTGGTTAAACATCATGGACTGCGAATTGGACAAGCCCAATTCGCCCCCATACACCCAATGTGGGTTTTGTTTAGCCCAAACTCTATTATCTCACTAATATAAAGCTAAACCCGCTAACTGTTTATGGTTTAACTAATTACAAGATATCCAAAGACCAAATCTAAGCTGTTGTCACAAATATGCACCAACAAACTCCCCCTTGACAATAGCTTCATAAAATAACTTTGTCTTCAGTCTTCTTGCAATCTTCATGTCATCTTGCACTGTCTTTGGTCTTTGGATAGCTTCAGCTTCAATAGCTTCTGTCAGCAACAGACTCCCCCTAAGCTGATGCATCCAATCACCAAATCTTCAAAAACTTTAGTTTTTGAGTAAACTCCAGTCTAGCATTTGTAAAGCACTCTTCGAACTCTTCAACTTTGTCTGCAATGTAGAGAGGAGGTTCTACCATGCATCCAATCAAACTCTCACCTCTTCATAGCAACTCATCACTTTAACTTCTCAGCAACATACTACTTCAATCTGTATACTATAAAACAAACATCTCGAGAAACCATAAGAATTTTTCAACACAGTTGAATAAATTGTTATTATTCAAGAGATTTTTTTAAACTGTATCACAGATTAAGCATTTTCAATTTTATCACCAACACGCAAAACTTTTTAATCATACACCCTAGAACCCGCATGATTTAAAATTTTGAACTCACTTTCCAACACCGTCTCCCCCTATCAGTAACAATTCCTCCAAGAATAACAGCTTTCCGTACGTTAAGAATTTTAAACAGAAAAAGACACTATTTTTGGATTTTTATATTTTCTGAAAGCAAGTAAATACAAAAAGCAATAAACACTCTATTTTTGTGAGAATCACCGGTAAGAAGATCATATCAGCACAATCAAACTGTTTTCACACTATTAGATAATTCTTTATTTAATTTGTCGTGAAAAGCAGTCCAAGACGATTACCAGTATGTTTGTCCACTTAAACAAAATGCATGAACATTTCAAGTACCATTACCGTATGATACGTTAAGGTAATATTATTCTGATATATTTAGTGTGTCCCACTTCAGGATATACCCCCGCGATAAGGTATGCACAAAGATTCATCGTAGTAGGTGAGTATACTGAATTCATCCGTTTTATTTTTCAACGTTTAGATAATCGGTGAACAGGTCAGTACTTCCGTACAGCAAAGAGACCAAAATATCTAACGAGGGCTATGAGAAATACCATTTTTTGGTACGAATTATGCATTTTGCACATTTGAATGACTCTCTATGAGAGCTTCTTCATTTTTGGGATTTGGCATTTTTTGCTCTTTTAAGATATACTGGTTGTGCCTAGGTCAGCATGTATCTGGATGCAGCAGAAGGACAACCCTGATATCCCCAGATGAAATAACAGTATAAAGACCCAAAACTTCAGATTTTGGCAATCTATCAACGCAAGATTTAAGGTCATTAAACCATACACCACTGATGTGTTCCCCACTCATACACAGTTCATTTAGGTTTATATCACATTGGTAAGTTGATTATTTCATGCTTTTTGCCTACTGATACATCGTATGATGAAGCTTCTATCACACTTAAGCAATTTATTTTAGTTCGAGTGTGACAGTCTAACTTGCTGATGTACTATCATTTCTCCTTTTCACACAGTGATAACTCATTTTTTATTTTCTAATTTTTTTGGTTTTTGATTTTTCAATGTTTTTGTATTTTTGATTTTTTTAAGAAAACAGTAAACTATTTACAAAATTCTTATGAAAAACCAGTTATTCAGGATTCCTCATCCCGTTGAGTTCGACTAAATGTTCAAAGCGAGCCCTGTCAAAAGCTTTAGTATAAAGATCTGCCAGGTTATCTAGTGTGTCGACTTAGCACTTTGAACTTTAATTTAAATCAATCAATATATAAATATCAACAATCTCACATCCCCCTTCATGTGCCTAGAGCAGCCATTATCAACATACCATAAATTGATAATCCTCCTTAGCAGCTCCTGCACACACCAACTAAGAAATTAGTTAGATTGGGGGACCCAAGCCTTAATGGTCTTGGGTCGTCCAAATTCACCAACCACTGGAACATCCATCCAATATCCATTACTCCTAACAGGAGTCTTGGATCTCAGACCTGTTGATGGAATTTGATTTTGATTTCCACTAGGTCTTTGGTCCTAAGGGTTCCTATATGTATTTGGACTATCTGACCTTTGGAAATTTTGATTTTGATACCTTGAATTTTGATTCCAAGAAGCATTATTGTTGTAATTTCTAAAGCCATTGTTATAAAAAGTTCGACCACCATTATTTTGGTATCGATTTTGATATTGAGCTTGACTTCTGAAATTATTAGCATTATAATAGTTCATTCTTGGTGAACTGCTTCTAGGTCTCTCATATATGCCTGGTGGAGATCTAGGCTGAAATCTTGGTTGATTTCTTTGAAAACGAGGAACTTGTGGAGTTCCTTTTTCAGCCTTATCTACACCAACATCAACATTTTCTGGTTGCTTAGGAGGAGATTTCTTTGCAACTTTCTCCTCATTATCACCTTTCTTCTCAGGTGATTTCTCTCTCTGTTTTTCACTAATTTGTGCTTCACTCTTTTTGTTAGGACAGCAGCTAGCTACATGTCCCTTGGTGTGACATTTGAATCACGATCTCCTTTTCAAAGACTTCTTAGCTGGAGTCTCTGAGGTAGATCCCTTATCAGATGGTGATGATCCCTTGGATGAACCTTGTTTAGTTTGCTTGGATTCAGATTTTTCTTTGTTTTTATTTTTAGCAAACTCTACATTTGATTCATTTTCAATAACAGTTGTTTCATTTTTCATATCACTACCTTGAACAAAATTAATCTTTTTAACAAAAGCTTGATTTTTATTCTTAGGCGGTGAATTTTTCCTTTTCAAAGGTTCCCTGTTATTGTTCTTCTTAGCATCATCACTCTCAGATCCATCACCTTGACTTGATGTGGATGCGAAACTACTTGGTGCAGATGCCATAAAGTCTGGTAGCTCATCTTCACTGGGCAGGAATGAATAGTCATGACTAAGAGGAGGTGGAACCTCATTAAAGCCCTGGAAGCCCACACTGGTCTTGTCATTACTCTTCTTTAACCCACCCATCATGTGTTTCATTACAAAAGATAAATCTCTGAATTGACTCAATTTCTTTTCAAGTTCAACAATTTTGAGTTGTGCATCTAACAACTCTTTGCATTTTTCAGAAATCTCTTTTGTTTTCTCAGCCATCATTTCATGAGCTAAGTCTATGACTTGAAGTTTTTCATTTAGTTTGCAGGTTAATGAGTCAATTTTACTTTCATAACATTTTATCTTCTTCAAGTATGAAGATTCGTTTCTTTTAGCAAAAAAATTAGATTCTTTAATGTTAGACATCTCGCTCACCAGACTTTGGTTTTGTGTTGACAACCTGTCAACCTCACCCTGTAGTTCACGACATCTCAAACATACAGAATTAGATTGTACCTCTTTCTCATGAACTTCTGAGGTTTCATCAGCAACAACCTGTTCAGCTTCACTCTCTTTCTCTACTTCAGCATCCACTTTTGCTTCAGCATTCTCCACTTTAGCTTCATCAGCATCACTCACAGTAGTTTCAGCCTCATCAACTCGCACTATCTCTGCCATGAATGCCTGAGTGGCACTCTTATTATCTTCCAGATGAACACTACAATCATTTGAACCTTCTCATTCTGTAGAGATCGCAGCTTTATTCCTTTTGACATCTTCATTTCCTTGATACCTCTTTTCTAATGCATCCCACATATCCTTTGAATTTGTGTACTTTTTGAAGGTATGCTTGATGTTATCAGGTAAGGACATCTTTATCGCAGCCAAGGCTCTCTTTTCTGCCTCATACATCTTTTTATCATCCTCTTGCATGTTCACATAGTCTGTTCTACGTGGTCTGCCCTCGTAATCGTGTGTTGGGTTTGTGTACCCATCTTCAATACAGATCCACATGCGTGCATCCTGAGATTCAATGAAGGATTTGAAGCTGTCCTTCCATGTAAGATAATTCTCCACCTTCATCATCTTAGGTGCATTCAAATTCGTTATGTTCGACATTTTAACGCAACAGACTGGTAAAACCACACAAAATATCTCCGAAAACAGTGGTTACCAAATTACACCTTTAGAATCCTCTCGAAAAGACAAATCCAATGATATCTAATGTCGAAAACCGAATTCGGGATTTTTTTTGTCCTAAAAATATGAGGAATTTAACGGCGCAAACGGTTTTGTCAAACGAGCTACGGATCAATTTCTATTTGCAAAACAGTCAAATTATATCGACGCTTGCCAACAAAAATTCCACCCTTTTAACTTTGCTGGTTTTAAATCCTCTGTTAAATTCGCTGGTAAGTCACTTAATTTCGCTGGTCTGGTGCTTAATTTTACTGGTCTATTTCGCTGAAAGGTCAAGTTCACTGGTCAAATTCGCTGGTTAAATTCGCTGGTTAAATTCGCTGGTCAAATTTCGCTATTACGACGACTGGTAAAGTCGCTGAAACCGTGATAATTTCGATGTGGAAAATTATACGATTACCAAAGTCGCCTTTGGATTTAATTTCGCCGATCAGTTAATTTCGCAGGTACAGATCAGAGTAATTGTTAAATTCGCCAGAGTAGTTCGCAGACAGTTAATTTCTCTGGTTTCTCAGCGAATTTAACTATCTTGTTCAGCAAGCAGTAGCAAATCCGACAGATTTGATCAAATCTTTTTCGAAATTTTCAGATTTTATCCTGATTTCGTATAAATTTCCTGCAAAATCGAACAAGCAAATCAGCAAACTTTTGACAAAAAAATTGATGAGCTTAATGAAGAACACGAAGAACAGTCTTCGAATCTTCAAGTTTCTCAGCCAAAAATTCTTCCAGAATCAACCACAACTTTCCTGAAAACCCTAAAACAACCTGTAAAAAGCAAACAACCAAAGCAGAAGATCAAAACAGCCAAAATTTCGAAAATTTTTATCAACCCAACCAGAAAATTCGAAACCCTAATTGTCAAGTTTAACAAAAATTCGAAAAACTCTCTGTTTCTATTGATACCAATTGCAATGATACCAATTGTAGTTCCCCTTGATGTATGGATCTTTCACAGAATTGTCAATCTAATCAAGAGTGCGGAATCCTCTTGATCAGAATATAGCAGAAAACATGTAGGAACAGAAATCAGCAATTCACTTTCAAACCGGGTTTCTATTGATTATCAATCTCACAAGAATTACAATCAATCAAACCCTAACCAACACTCAATTTCGTCCAAGACTAGTCTCTCACGAAATTCTATCTCTCAAACACTGTTTTGGCTGATTAACCTAAACCCTAAAGCCTAACCTTGTTTATATAACACAAGGTTTGCTACTTGGGCTAGATTAAACCTCATGAGCTGCGAATTTGGGCAAGGCCCAATTCGTCCCACATCCCCATAAGTATGGGTTTTGTTTAGCCCAAACTCTATTATCTCACTAATACAAAGCTAAACCCGCTAACTGTTTATCGTTTAACTAATTACAGGATATCCAAAGACCAAATCTAAGCTGTTGTCACAAATATGCACCAACATGATGGCAATCCTCATTGATTAGGGTTATGCTTGCACCTTAACATATAAGAACTATAATGATGATGGATGTGTGATGTAGATTACCTGTTGATGATCCTGATTATGTGTATGTGTATGTGTTGGGTGAATTGTAATCATAAAGAGCACGTTTATGAGAATCTAGTATTGATTTCCTTAGGTGAATTATGTGTTGGTTTGATGATTGTTGTAGGTAACAGTTAGACAATTAGGGTTGCAGGCACCCCATGGCCGTAAATGATGTTCTCGACGAAACTTAGGTTTCGCCAACATTGTTCACGACGAAACACTCATGTTTCGTCACATATTGATGTTTTTGCTGTGCACCTGTTCATTGAATGACTGATTGGATCCATATGTCAGATGGTATTGCATGAGAACACTGGTTGCATGACTTCGAGTTGTTTGGTGATAGATATGGCAGCAAGCATTCATGTTTGAAAATATAATATATGTGCATGTTACTAATGCTGAACCAAAGTCACGTGATATTGTTGATTAAATGTCACCACATCTGCTGTTGTTAGATTATATAATCATTTCATTGTTTTGACGCCCCATGTGAGTACAAAAGACAAATTCAAATAGCCCATTTAGATAAGCACAAATTAGATTTGGTCCAATCAAATTGTAGGGTTAATCGGTCCAATCACTAATGCTGAATTAGTATGATACCATTTGAGTGCATGTTATTAATGTTGAAATAGAAAGATATAATATGAGTGCATGTCATTAATGTTGAATTAGAATTGTAAGAATGCATGTGAATTCATTAATCGATATTATGAATGAGAAAGTTATGTCAGCCCATTCACGTGAAACAAACACAAGTCCATGTGACAAATTATTAATCGGCCCAATCATAGGTCTTTAGCGGTTAACCTACACTTGTGATTGTCAGAATGGTTTATCCGTATGTTAACAATGTTAACTATGATTGAGGAAACACGACTCGCTTATGATGAATAGCTCACTAAACTGTTAAGTATTATCATGAAACATGTATGTGACTAGTGAGCTTATCTGTTATGTGTGTTATGTGTTGCAAATTGCATTGTGTGTTATGAAACTGACCGTCATCGATAACCATATTAGGGTTTGGTTGGTCAACTGTAAAACAAGTAACTAATCTTACCGAGCAAACCAAGGTGAGTTCACTGCACTTTTCCAAGCATGCATCCCGGGAAGGGATATCGGGTAACGTTCCAGGGAGGAATGCAGGTTAATGGGATGTTGGTTATTATTCAGTTTCTATCATATAAGACCCCTTACATCTACCGATTGTTGCCGGTAAGGCAACGAGGTATTTAGTTGATAGCGCTATTAGGTTTGGCACCCTCACACCGGGCCGGAATGGACGAGTGTGAACTATTTACCTTGACCACTTGACCAATGCTTTGATAGAGGCATTGGGGTTTGGGCAAACACATCTAGTAGCCACATACGGTAATCGAGTTAATAACATCATCAAAACAAATCGTTGAACTGTTTTATACACACATCTGGTAATTAACGCGTTAACAAACTTTGAACTCACCAGCGTCGTCTGACACACTTGTCTGCATGCTTGCAGGTCTATAGGTTTATATCTTGTGGAACATGCTGTCTGGAAGGCTGGAGTGGTCATGGGTCTTTATACTTGGAATATCAATATGAGCTTAATGGTTTATGTACACACGGTATATGATACACTTAACAAATGAGATATGTTTCCGCTGTATACGATGAATGATATGTATCGTTTGTAACTCTTTATATTAATGAAAGAAAGTTTTATTTAAACCTCTCTAAGAGTTCAATGTGATTGGTGGCTTGGATCCTGGTACGTCACACGCCTCGCGGAGGTTTCCGCGTGTGGTATTTTGGGGGTGTGACAGTTTGGTATCAGAGCCATTGGTTATAGTGAACTTGGTTTTAAAACGTTTTTTTATAAAACCAGACTATAACCGAACAGTTTTGACAACAAGGATACGACCATGACACTCAGCTCCAGATTGCAAGGTTCGTCTCTCGTATACTTATTGTACTGCGTAACTAGTGAACACTTACATATGATATTGCATGTGATTGCACGTTTAACACAACAATATGAATTTACGTATTACTTGCACGTGTTATATGACTGATAGGGTGGTATTTCCCTAAACATTCGTGACTCACGTTTTGTGATGCCCTTTGTTTGCTACTCGAGTTTGAGGAACCATTCGACATGAGTTAGGAGGAGCTGAGATGAGCATGCAAATCACAATATTATTGTGGGTGCACACATAATAATAATGTGGGGTGCATGTGAGTCCCAGTGAGGCTTAACAAGTGAAGAAGGGGTTCCGCTCTGCTATTTGATCAGTGTGAAACGTAACAAATTTATAGGAGTCATAACAGTGATCGTCTCCTACTCGAATGTGACCTTTCCACCTCTCTCTGAATCCTTTCGAATCTCGATGCTATCGAGTATTACCCGAACACACATCTGAACGCCTAGCGAACTGTGTAGAATGTTGGGTGCGGGTACAAACGTCCCTGAGTTAGATGTTGCGACGTCAATGATTAACCATTCTCACTTCTCATCGTATGGTGGAACTCAAAGATTTGGCGCATTAGATCCAGAAGTGCGATCACTTCTGCAACACTCTCGCAGCAAACCGTGTAGTATTTAATCAACTTGGAAGAACGATGGACAAGAGGGTAAATGTAGTACTTTACCGACTTCAGCATTTGAACGACTCTAGTTACTGGTAATGAACATCAACAATTTGACTCCAAACAAATCCTTAACCCTAGTCAACAACTTATGGGAGCCGACTTTTACGAATCAATCGGGACATAAACGATGACAATTGACCATTATGTGGAATGTGTAACTGCCAGCACCATGAGTAGTGCCTTGGAACGTGGTACGGAATGTGAAGAGATGGACATTGTTGGTGAAAGATCGCAGGACTCCATTTCGAGCAACAACATTAGAAGCAACAGTCACGATGACAACAAGGTACTCGCAAATCATGACTTTCGGTATGGAAATGATGGTGGCTTCAACAGGGAATGGCCGATGTTAAGGCAAGACGCCAACAACCCAAGGAGCAATGACAGTTTCGGGAATTCTAGTAGCAGTAGCAACAACATTGGATACGGTACTCGCGAAGGACATTTAGGATTGGCGTGGGCGATGCCAGGATTATAGCAACATGGTGGCCTACACGTTCTTAGTAATCAATCGCTTCGTCACTGTTTTGCTTAACCCTGATGCTTCTTGAAACCGAACCTACTGTGGAATCGGCTGATGGCAAGTCAGATGAAACCGCATATGTAAGTTGGGATGCAAACTCGACCTTGTGGGACAGGTATTCAACACCGATCTTCTTTCTACTATCATCGATGGCTATAATGCAGTAGTTAGTGTGGACTGGATTATCCAGAACTCGCGTGAATGTACCCAGTGGGGAGAAAAATTTTGTGTGGTGGATTGTTATTTGTTCTAAAGCGTTAGACTGGTGCAAGGGTAGCACCATTTTGGCTATGAGGGCCCAGAAGCGTCTACGGAGGGATAACCCCGCTATATTAGCAACCGTTTCTGATGATAAGGCTAAGGAAAATAGGATCGAGGATCCACCAATTGTGGTGACTCATCTCAGTGTACCATTCGGGGAACTTTCAGGTTGCTACCACAACTGTTAGTCGGAATCCCAGTTGATCTCACGCCAGAGGCAGCTCTGAATACTCGTACTCTTACCGTCTTGCACCAGGTGGGCTGCAAGAACTATATAAGCTACTACGAGAACTGTTGGACAGGAGTTTTGTCGGACCTAGTTTCCGCTTTGGGAAGCCCCAGTTATATCCGTGGGGATAAGACTTTTTGTGTGAGTACTGATTATCGAGAACTCATCAAGGCGGTAGTTGAGAACCGTTTGCCTCGACCATGTATTGACAACCTGTCGACTAGTTGCAAGGGACGAGCTTTCATTCGAGGATTGATTTAAGAGCGAACTATTATCAGATGGAAGTCCAAGGGAAGAATGTTCTTAAAGCGGCTTATCAGACGCAATTCGGCCATACGACTTTGTATTCCATGACCACTGGGTAATTATCACACCAGCAGCTTTATGGGCCATGTGAACCGACCATGCTATTGAGTGACATTTTGAATCCTTTCCAGGAGAAAAGAGCATCATGGACAGCTTTGTATCTTATTTGAGAGCTCCTGAGGGAGGAGCCACACCGCGCGAAGTCTTAATAAATGTAACTTCTGAATTCGAGAGGTAACCTTTTTGGGTCATATAATCAACAAAGTGGGAATGCACGTGGATCTCGCTAAGACCCGTTCGGGGATACAACAATTTCTTGGTCTCGCTTGATGCTATCGCAGATTAATCGCAAGATTTTCGAAGGCAATGCGCTGAAGCATCGTCCCTACCTGAGGGTGCGGGTGATTCGGTGGTATAACATTATGGTTCGAATCAGAGTCCCGGTTACACATCGACGCAACGCAAGAGAGTGATGACTTACATAATGGAGTTCCAAAGAGGAACTACACGACACACAACCAGCGGTGGAAACCATGGTTGTTGGATTTACTTGGAGGCATTACTTGGACGGTACCGAATGCGTTACTTAGACCGATCATAAGGGCCTCCCGTGTACCCTGGCTTCGAAAGAGCTAAATCAGTGAATGGCATCGTTGGATGGAACTTTTGGGAGGATCACGACTGTGGAACTTGAACGTGTATGAGCTTTGTAGTTCACTGTCGACTTTAACTTAGCTGATTAGATTCGCTCTGTTCAAGCTGGAGAGCTGAAGGGAGAAAATTTTCAAGTTGAACCCATGCGGGGCACGGAAAAGCAACCTTGGCAGGCCGGACGAGATTCGCTACCTCATGGAACGAATGTGGATCTCATTATTAAGTAACTGTAGGAAATTTGTGTTACGCAAAGCACCCCTGCCTCGATATTCTAGTCGTCTGGGTTTTGATGAGAGACATTAGGATTTATAAGCCTTGTACTGGTAATCGGGCATGAAGACCCACCTAGCTATGCATGGGAATGATGTTTAACTGGTCGGAAAGTCAAGGTACAGTATTAGCAACCAGAAACACCCATATGGAAATGAGAACAGACTGCCGTGGGATCTGGCACTAGTCTACTTGCAACTCGAAACAGAAACAGTATCACTTGGGTGATCGTCGATTGTCTCCCGCTACCAGCACGTATTCTTGCAATTAAGGAAACGGACGAGTCTTCACAGTTGTGAATGCTCCTCTGAGAGAGGCGGCTTTTAGGCACGAGGTGCCAACTCCTGTTACCCCTGGTTTTGATCTAAACCTGATTTATGACAGGCATTACACAACACACTTGGCTCACGTCTAGACATGAGTATTACTTATCGCTGTAGAACAACCGAGCAGAGTAACGACCCATCCGGACACACAAAGACATGCTGCGAGCATGTGCGTGATTGATTTTAGTAAACATTTGGAAAGGACACTTATCTTTGGGAGAGCTCTACTGCAGCTGTCACCATATTAGTACGCATACAGCTCTATTTGAGGCATCACATGGACAGTAACGCTAATCTCCTTGTTGGATTAAGGTGGGTGACAATCTAATCACAGATCCAGGACTTGTAATCATAACTCTTGAAGATTGCTTAGATCAGAAATTGTTGGGCGGCAGCGCGTGACCGTCAGGAAACACTGGGAGTTCGCTGTAGGCAAACGTGGCATAATCGAAATTTTCACCCTGGGAGGGTGCGGTACGTTATTGGAAACGTGACACGCTTAGTTTTCGATGCGTTGGGAGATTCGGATTCCTAGAACAAAATGGTAACATGGCTCGCAGACTCGAGTTACCAGACGGATTGGGTAACGTTCACGATGCCATCTACGTCTCGAACCTATAGATTAACAACAAGTTGCAGCATGCCGAGAAGTCCATTGAAAACATGAACCAAGAAGTCAAGATTCGTTAGCTTAGTCGAATTCCAATCATGAGAACTCGTTGGAACTCAAAACGTGGACCGGAGTTCGCGTGGGAACGCGATGATCAGAGTAAGCTCTAGTATCCTCAGTTGTTCAAACAGTTGTGTCAACTTCTGATATCATTAGCAAATTTTGGGAAGAAATTTCCGTTAAGTTGGGGATGATGTGACACCTGGGAAAATTCACAATCATCCTGATCTAACATCGTGCTGTGTTGGATTGCTTACCAAATTTCAGGACGAAATTTCCGTTAAGTTGGGGATGATGTGACAATTCGCAATTTCAAGTCTTCTCTATGTATTGATTTCTTTTCACATTACATGTTATGTTGCAACTTACGAATGCGCTACATGTTTAGTAAAGTGTTTAATTGTTTTTATATTGTGACCATGTGAAACTTAATTGGCTACACTCGTGCACCGTTAAATGTTTGTATGTATGTGCTGGTAAATTATGTCGGGACCGTTAACCGTTAGATGTGCTAGCCAGTTATTTTGGGAACTTGTACTAACTCTGCTGGGCCGCAAACTTACTTGACTCGCACACACTTTTTGGGCGACATGGGTCCTTCCCATCTCGGCCCACACATTTGATCGGGCCTGAATCAAAACCCCAACCTATGTATTATACGTAAACATATGAGGAGGGTATCATGTTAAGCACTGTTTAGAGAAACAAGTGGCAAACCCTAAACACCCTTCCCCTCTCTCTCATTGAAGACGACGGCAGCCTCACCCTTCGAAGCATTAGTTCCTTTGGTCGAGCCTCTGGTTAGTTTAATTGTTCTCATTCCTTGTTGTTTATATGATGGCAATCCTCGTTGATTAGGGTTATGCTTGCACCTTAACATATAAGAACTATAATGATGATGGATGTGTGATGTAGATTACCTGTTGATGATCCTGATTATGTGTATGTGTATGTGTTGGGTGAATTGTAATCATAAAGAGCACGTTTATGAGAATCTAGTATTGATTTCCTTAGGTGAATTATGTGTTGGTTTGATGATTGCTGTAGGTAACAGTTAGACGATTAGGGTTGCAGGCACCCCATGGCCGTAAATGATGTTCTCGACGAAACTTAGGTTTCGCCAACATTGTTCACGACGAAACTTGGGTTTCGCCAATGATGATCACGACGAAACACTCATGTTTCGTCACATATTGATGTTTTCGCTGTGCACCTGTTCATTGAATGACTGATTGGATCCATATGTCAGATGGTATTGCATGAGAACACTGGTTGCATGACTTCGAGTTGTTTGGTGATATATATGGCAGCAAGCATTCATGTTTGAAAATATAATATATGTGCATGTTACTAATGCTGAACCAAAGTCACGTGATATTGTTGATTAGTTGTCACCACATCTGCTGTTGTTAGATTATATAATCATTTCATTGTTTTGACGCCCCATGTGAGTACAAAAGACAAATTCAAACAGCCCATTTAGATAAGCACAAATTAGATTTGGTCCAATCAAATTGTAGGGTTAATCGGTCCAATCACTAATGCTGAATTAGTATGATACCATTTGAGTGCATGTTATTGATGTTGAAATAGAAAGATATAATATGAGTGCATGTCATTAATGTTGAATTAGAATTGTAAGAATGCATGTGAATTCATTAATCGATATTATGAATGAGAAAGTTATGTCAGCCCATTCACGTGATACAAACACAAGTCCATGTGACAAATTATTAATCGGCCCAATCATAGGTCTTTAGCGGTCAACCTACACTTGTGATTGTCAGAATAGTTTATCCGTATGTTAACAATGTTAACTATGATTGAGGAAACACGACTCGCTTATGATGAATAGCTCACTAAACTGTTAAGTATTATCATGAAACATGTATGTGACTAGTGAGCTTATCTGTTATGTGTGTTATGTGTTGCAAATTGCATTGTGTGTTATGAAACTGACCGTCGTCGATAACCATATTAGGGTTTGGTTGGTCAACTGTAAAATAAGTAACTAATCTTACCGAGCAAACCAAGGTGAGTTCACTGCACTTTTCCAAGCATGCATCCCGGGAAGGGATATCGGGTAACGTTCTAGGGAGGAATGCAGGTTAATGGGATGTTGGTTATTATTCAGTTTCTATCATATAAGACCCCTTACATCTACCGATTGTTGCCGGTAAGGCAACGAGGTATTTAGTTGATAGCGCTATTAGGTTTGGCACCCTCACACCGGGCCGGAATGGACGGGCGTGAACTATTTACCTTGACCACTTGACCAATGCTTTGATAGAGGCATTGGGGTTTGGGCAAACACATCTAGTAGCCACATACGGTAATCGAGTTAATAACATCATCAAAACAAATCGTTGAACTTTTTTATACACACATCTGGTAACTAAACGCGTTAACAAAACTTTGAACTCACCAGCGTCATCTGACACACTTGTCTGCATGCTTGCAGGTCTATAGGGTTATATCTTGTGGAACGTGCTGTCTGGAAGGCTGGAGTGGTCATGGGTCGTTATACTTGGAATATCAATATGTGCTTAATGGTTTATGTACACACGGTATATGATACACTTAACAAATGAGATATGCTTCCGCTGTATACGATGAATGATATGTATCGTTTGTAACTCTTTATATTAATGAACGAAAGTTTTATTTAAACCTCTCTAAGAGTTAATGTGATTGGTGGCTTGGATCCTGGTACGTCACATGCCTCGCGGAGGTTTCCGCGTGTGGTATTTTGGGGGTGTGACAAAATGCGTTAGTATTTTATTTCAAGACCGTTCGGGTGACCTCGTAACTAACCGAAGGCCTATTGTTAAATGTTTAAAGACTCAAGACCCTTAGAAGTCAAGTTTGGGGGTTAAAAGTGCAATAAATGAAAGTTAAGTCAAGTTTAGAAGGACCAGGGACCAAAACTGCAAATAGCTGAAAGTTGTTTCCGGTGACATGAGAGCGTCGCGGCCTGCGTAGACTCTTTCTGAGTCCTACGCGGCCCGCGTAGACGTGCCAGATGCAGAAAATGTTGACAGGTGCATGTACAGCCAGTTACAGCGCCATTGCATGGTGGTTTTCGATTTCAGGGACTAAGCCAACAGTATTACATGCATAGGGGACACCTGGGATTATCAGAAATCAGCTGTAGGCTTGTGTGGAATGATCTTGTGAAGTTTGAAATCCTATATAAGGGCCTTTGTTTGCTAGTTCATTTGTGCATTCACAAAAATTATTCACAGCACTCTCTCTGGAGCTTTCTGGAGTACAAGCAAGTTTTCCACAGTTCCAAATTCGTGCTAAGGACCATTGTAAGTGTTCTTAGCCTCCTAAGTTCAAGTTTTATTAGTCTAATGACCAAAAGTCAAAGCCGTCGTAATTAAGCTTTGACTTAGTGATTAATCACTAATGGTCCAGCCATTATTCGAATTGAAAGTGGCTATGAGTTGGTAATTATGTGGGTAATAAACCCTTAAAAGGGCACCCACTGATTATCATTCTAACTTGGTCAATTGTCGGGTCAAACTTAATATTAAAAAGTCAACAGAAGCTATTTTTACAAATAAATTCTTAACTGATAATGTAGAAGTTATGGAACATATTTTAACACTAAAATAACTTGGTAAATAATATAAGAACATGTCTAAGCATGTTCAACCCGACACTTCTGAGTTTAGGCTCGGTTCAGAACCGAAAGTCGCAAAAGTAGACTTTTGCTTTGACTTTCACTTCTGACCCAATATAGCTTGTTTTAGATATGCCTTAAGGTTCCTTTAGGACCATATTATAAGTTAGTAAAACCCTCTGAGGTTATACTACATGGTTCCTTATTAATCCGATTCATTTTCATGTTTCCGTTAATTGCTTAAATGTTGACCATTATGCCCTTTTGATATTAAATCGAGATTTTTGAAAATGTGAGAGGACAAAAACCTTTATTACTGATTTATAAACATGTCCTAAAAATTTGACATCAGTTTAAGGTCTAAATTAGGAGTTATGCTCAATATCGTAAATTGAAAGCTTTTTATTTATTTAAACGGCATTTTAGCATAAAGCCCATTTAAACCCAAATTTTGACACCAAACCTTTTACCCACTGGTGTAATATAATATTTTGGGATTTTTAAAGATTTTTATTAATTTTGAAACTGATCATAACATGGGGTTCTTGCTTTGATTCGGTAATTGACGGTTATACCCTTTTTGCTAATAAAATGAGTTTTACATAACATTTTGATACCAAACCTCTTGCTACTAATTTTATATGATAAATAAAATATTTTTAACTTTATAAACTGATCAAAATCTCAGCTTTCCTTATATAACCTGAAAATCGCCTAAAACCGACTTTTTACGCTTTTTAAACACGTAGTATGGGTTAAAACTATTTTTGACACATAAGACTTATTACCTACTGATATTATAAGTAAATGTTTATACTTTAGCAGTAAGTAAAATATTTGAAATCAGATTTCCAAATTTGACCCTTAAAGCTTATGTGAAATGACCAAAATGCCCCTTCGGTGCATAGTTTGGTCATAAATAATAAATTTCACATATGTACAATATCTTACTGATATAACTTATTAAATTAAAATATTTTTACTGATCATTTTAGACCAGAATCTCATATTGTCATTTAGCCTCTTTTATAATCTTAAAAATGACCAAAATACCCCTACGGGGCTTAAATTGGTTTTAAATTCGTTTTGGGCATAATGGAAGATATCCTACTGATATCACAACATATTTAAGGCATATTAACTTAGGAAACCTGTTCATGACTCATTTGGTTACCCGTTATGCATTTTTCGCGTTCGGTGTGGTTTATGTAACTAGTTTGCATAAATTGATCGAAACGGGTCAAACCTCATCATTTTTGCTTCGAAATCCAGAATGTGTTTAGTTTACCCATATTATACAAGTCTCCATACTTGTCGGGTCTAAATCACATTCTAATCCGATCTTCGCTTAATCTTGCATTTTGAACCGTATACCTTTCTCTAAAACTAACCGGTCTAAGTTTAAACTTAAGTAAGACCCGTTAGGAATCTAATAGGTTATTAAAACCTTCGTTCCAGATTTAGGAGACCAGTAAAAGATATTTGCACTTGCTGATTGTATATGGCTGAGATTAAATTTTATTTTACTCAGGTAAATACTTTTAACTTATTTTCCGTTATACGGGCTTGGGATACGGTATTATAATAATACCGCTTGGTCGGGTGTATAGTTATTTAAATCGGATTGTGATTAATATATTTACATAACCCATTTTAATCTGTTTTGTTTGGTGCAATGCCTTTGGGGGGTTAATGACCATGTCCTGGATATCCTTGGCTCATTCATTGAAATGGCCACGACTTAAGCACGGGGTGTAGGCATACACCTGATAGTTGCGTATGTATAAAAGGTATCCCACAATAAGGAATTTCCTTGTGGGCATTATACTTGTGGTGTGTCAGTTAATCTTGTCCGGCTCTTCTAACCGGCCCTGACGGACGACAAACATATAAAACTGTATACAAGATTATTTTTAAATAATTGTCCCAAGTTATAAAAGATTATTTGTGCCTTGTGCATTTAAACCAATTTTCTTAAATATTTTCAAAAGAGTAAGTTAATTGTATTTACCAGTGTAAACTGGCGTATTTTTCAAAAGGTTAAGTGCAGGTACTATGCGAAATAGGCTGGCTACTCCTGAGTGAATAAATAACGAGTCTTGCAAGCTTTATCACTTTAAAATATGTTGAACAATGTTTCCTTTGTTTTGATCCGCCTGTGGATCCTTTTTCATTCCATTTGTAATACTTATGTTACTTTCATTCGGTTTGTAATATTTTTACTTTTAGACTTCCGCTGTGCATTGAATTGTGATAAATTGACTATGATGATATCAACTACGTTACGATACTCCCCACCAGGCCCACCGGTAATACGTGGAAATATCGGGGTGTGACAAAAACATAGCACGTTTGTAGGTAGCGACACGAACCGCGAACATCGTCTTTGAGTGTACACGAGTACGGACGCAAACTTGTGAGTTCATGTCCCCCTTTTCTCTTAATTGTTTTCGAATTTATAACTCTCGGGGGTGAAATACATGTCTCAATGGTATGGTTTAGCTAGGGAATGAACTGTTAGATCATGTGGACGGGTAGTATCTCTCTTAAGTGCCATTAATCTTGTTTAAGACCGAGGGGCAGAAGTGGTAGATCTATCGGGTGTAGCGAGCCCCACTCTTGGGTCCTTGTGTGGCCAGTGTAGTGCTTTTGTTGTTCCAGCCGAATGGACCGGAGGAAATCCGCTAGGTTTGAGTGCCTCCTACGTCACCACACATATTAATGTCCTTGCAAAATATTAATGATCTGTTCATAGACACTTTGCATACCTATTATCAAAAGAATCTCTCAAATGTTTACAAGTTTATCTGGAACTCATACAAAACACATGAATTCGCTCAACTTTTGTTGATTGTTTTCAAACTTACATGTATTTCAGGAAACTAGATGGATCTTTGGCGTTGGAGTCGTTTTCAAGACCATGAATTTCAAGTTTAGATGTCATCCGCTTTTGAAGGGTTTAAATCGTATATCTCATCCTTGATGAGATATATGATGCAAAGCCTCGAGAATCTAGTCTTTTGTTAAAAGAAGTCCTTTTATGGAACTTATTATCTTTTGATGGGTTGTAACTTAAACTTAATACTGTGTTGGTTGAAAACTTAAACAACTTATGTTTGTAATGTTTTAAACTTATGAATGGATGAACATCGTTATTTTAGTCATGTAGTTGTTTATTATAATCGAATGCAATGAAAACTGATCAAGTCACACGTATACGCTTCCGCAAAAGTCAGGGTGTGACAGCTCTCCCCCCGTTTGGCTTCATAGCGACGCTGGCTGGGCAACGCCAAAGCCAACGCTGCCACGGAATGCGTTAGCCAGCGTTGGCTAGCTTCCCCTGCCCCACAAACGCTCCCACTCCTCGCAGTCTTACTGAATAATTACTTAATCAACAATACATAATGTCTTATACATTTTTCATTATTCTATAGACTATTAATTACTTAATCAACAATACATAATATCTTATACATTTTTCATTATTTTATAGACTATTAGAGCCTTATGGTTCTTTACTATAATTATGTAAGTTGCAACAAAGTACGTTAACGCGGAGATGATTCAATTAGTGTAAACCATGCTATAAACCTAATTCGCAACATTATAGAGCAATGAATATATGGAAATTTGACTAGATCGTAAATAAGCAAGATGTATCATCTTTAAGCTTGAACAAATACATAGGGGAGGCCGAACTCAAGAAATTCATGGGGGGGGGGGGGCAATACGTATATACAATTTTCGAAAGAAATACATGTAAATTTACACTACTGAGAAAAAAACCCGGAAGGGAGGGGAGGGGGGGGGGGGGGTAAAAGGTTTGCCCATGCTTATACATAACTCATGATTCCCATATCCACCATGGGAAGCACAACCTTCATAAACAATTTTTTGTTACATTTAGTAATTATATTTTCACACCTATCTTCGGAAAGAGATATTCAGATAAAATAGTACCGCCTCATACTCTCTCTTTTTTTGGAAAATAAGTGTACTCTTTTGATAAATATGTCTAAAAATTCACATTTTAGTACTTGAATTCACACCACTTTGATATGAATAAATATCCAATGCCACTAGGTCAAGAGACCAACGACTAGTCCATCTTATTCATAGTAAAGATATCGAACCTAGTTTATGACAAATAGTTGAAATGTAAAATAATCTGAAAAAAAACATTAAATGATTCTTTGAGTATGCAAACAAAAACACAAAATTACTTAAGAATCATTCATAGAAGAGTAAACTGTAATTTTACCCCCTGTGGTTTAAGCCAATTGGCACCCTGACCCCCTCTCTGGAAATAATTGCAATTCCCCCCCCCCCCCCCTCAAACGTTGATGTTATGTCGCAATATTACCCCCTACCGTCAAATAAGTTAACAGATCTGTTAAATAGAATGTGAAATGACGATGTTACCCTTTCATATTACCCCATATGGTTTGTTCTACTCTGCAATATTACCCCCTCTCTCATAAGCCCTCTACCACCACCATCAACCACCACTGCCACCACCTATCACCACCACCATCTCCCCCACCATTTTCTAGATCAGCTTGAAAATATGGTGTACATGTCCTTCATAGAACTAAATGGTATAAGATATGGGAAACAAAAGTGATGCAACCCAATAACCTAAAATTGCAGAAATTTCCATGAAATCGGTCATTCCATACTCTTATGCAATGAAACATCAACAGATTCTTGAACAGTTGAACCTCTAAATCTATTACACGTAGACACATTTCCAAAATTGTGAACTGAATCTTTTATCACATAACCACCAAATAATTCAAGTCCCAATCGAACTTCCAGATCCCTCAAATCCCCAACTCCAATTCCAATGGAAAACCCCCAATTCTTGAACCAAAATCAACCAATCTAGAACTCCTTAACGACTACTCACTTTTAAAAAATGAAACTGGGTTCGTTGAATCTGACGGACTCGTTGACGATGGCGCTAATGGTGGTTGGTGGTGGCTGTTGACGGTGGCGCTGATGGGTGTCGAGGTCGTAGAAGCGGAGGCGGATGGGGGCGAGGTGGGTGGTGGCGAGAGTGAGTTGAAGAGGTTTTGTTGGAGGTGGGTTTTGGTGTGGTAGGGTAGGGTGAGAGGATGTCGGAGAGTTTCTGGTGGGCGGTGGAGTCCGGTAGCCGGAGCTTTACTTCAACTTCCATTGGCGATTCAAATCTAACACAGATGGAGTCGGCGATTCTGATCTGAAACAGATGATGATGTTGGTGGTGGTTTTGAGATTATGTTCTTGTAAGATGAAGATGATGTTCTTGAATTCTGGTGTATGGATCTTGAATTTTAGGGAAAATTGAATATGGAATATGGATATGTGAGTTTATTTAGGGAAATATGGAATATGGATCTTGAATTCTGGTGTATGTTGTGAGGTTATTTGAAGATGATGATGATAGATCTGTGAGGTTATTTGAAGATAATGATGATAATTTGATTTTATAAATAATAATAATAATAATAATAATAATAATAAATATGGGGTAAGATTACCAAAATACCCTTACCTATAACAGTCAAACAACTGTTGACTGACGGCAGTGGGTAATATTGCGACAAAACATCAACGTTGGAGGGGGGAGGGGCGGGGCAAATTGCAATTATTTCCAGAAAGAGGGTCAGAGTGTCAATTAGCTTAAACCCAGGGGATAAAATTGCAGTTTAGTCTTCATAGAATTTAACAAATTACAAATCATGGATATATCATTAAAAACTTACATGTAAAGGTTTATGACAAGACCACTCTTAAACTAACAACCATAAACTAATTATTTAATTTTATATTTAAAAATATATATAAGTGATCACATAAAGGATAAACTGTAAACATAATCATAAACTTTAAAACAAAAAGATTTAAAAAAGTCAAATATACACTAAAACCATAGTTTAAAAACAAAAAATTCCCCAAAAAGAAAAGAGAATCAAAAACAGTAATCATAATAACAATAAAACCTGAAAATATGTACAAAAATATAAAAAAAAACAAGATCCACCTCGAACACCCACACCCATCACCCCCTTCTTTCTCTCTCTAAAAAAATCGAATCTTTTTAAGATTGATAGTCTCCGATCCAACATCTACTGATTTCAATGTAAATTCCCCAATTGGGTCTTCAATTTCACCCCCAAATTTGCTCAATTTTCACTTAAAAATATGAAAGAAGATGAATCCAATTGGTTCTCAAAGTGGGAAGATGAGCTACCGTTGCCGGAGGATCTTATGCCGTTATCCCAAACTCTAATCACCCCTGATCTCGCAATCGCGTTTGATATCCGAACGCCGAATACCCACCAGCCCCCGCCGCTTAACCACCAGCAGGAACTAGCGCCGGTTACAATTTCGACACCGAGTTCCCAGCATAATTCCGGCGAATTTGATTCGCCGGAATTGGGTGGGGGCGGGGGAGATGAGCCTGCGCGGACACTTAAGCGTCCGCGCCTGGTATGGACCCCACAGCTCCACAAAAGGTTTGTGGATGCTGTGGCCCACTTGGGGATCAAGAACGCGGTCCCCAAGACAATAATGCAGCTCATGAGTGTTGATGGGTTGACTCGCGAAAATGTCGCGAGTCATCTCCAGAAATACAGGCTTTATTTAAAGCGGATGCAGGGTCTGTCGTCCGGCGGACCTGCTGGGTCCGTCGGAGACTCTGCGACCGATCATTTGTTCGCGAGTTCTCCGGTCCCGGCGCATTTTCTGCACCAGGGCCGGCCGAACTCGGAACATTATTTGCCGTATGTTCCCGTCGCTGCGCTGCAGCAGCAGCAGCAGATGGCGGCGGTTGCTGGGCATCATGCTCAGTTGCAGCCGCGGTTTGGGCAAATAGGGCATTTTGGGTCGCCGAGAAACGGGCAGTTTGAGCACCCGTTTCTGAACCGACAGAACCCGCAAGCGGTTCATCGGGTGGGGACACCGGTTCATAGTTCTGTGCCAGCATCTTATGTGGATGATGTTGATTCTGCAAATGGTAGAAAAGTTCTGACTTTGTTTCCAACCGGAGATGATTGATTTTGGGTAATTCACTTGCTGTATATTGCTTTTTTACTTTGATATGTTTAGTTTGTGTAATTGAGATTAATATTCAAGATTTTGGTAGAGTTGCAAATAATAATCATAGGTTTTTACTTTAATCTATCTAGCTATGATCTTGGTTTAAAAAGGCGCGCTCATAATAGGCAAAAAGGCGCGCCTTGTGTAGTTTTGACTCAAATTTGGTCAAAGTTAGCACCTCGTGTAGTTTTGGGTCAAATTTGGTCAGAGTTAGCACCTTGTGTAGTTTTGGGTCAAATTTGGTCAAAGCTAGCACCTCGTGTAGTTCTAACTCAAACTTGGTCGAAGTTAGCATCTCACATCGTTTTGGGTCAAATTTGGTCAAAGCTAGCACCTCTTGTAGTTCTAACTCAAATTTGGCCAAAGTTAGCACCTTGATAAATAGGTTTATATGTAAACTATACGAGAGATATGCAGCTTGTGGTTGTAAATAACGTTTATCTGGTTGTATATAGACGTGCGCCTCAAATACATGATGCAATGCATCACGCGCTTTGGCAAAACGCCTCAAAGCGCTTTTTAAAACAAGGTTGCGATTAACCTTAAAGATTTTGATTCAATTTGTGAGTTTAGTTACATGATAAATGATATTACTATGCAAAGTAGTGTTGATCCTGAATGTTTGGGATTTGCGTATTTCACCCTAAAATACGCAGATAAAGATGAACACTTTTCATCATCCAAACACTCACAAGCGGTTATCTACTTCTAGAAAAGTTGTTTAAATCGAATCGTGCATTATTGATTATAGGGATGATGGTGAAGGCAAATGATGATATATTGGGCTGCATCATGAGGAGGACTAACAGCAAAAAGAATCGGTGAAATTATGTTCAAAAGTAAATTGCATACTAAACTTACGCGGTAAATTATGTTTTTATTCTGCAAGCATTCTACTTTTTATTTCTAGTTTAGCCGTGTAGAGATCAGTTCGGGTTTGTTGTAAATTGTTGTTTTCTGATATATTTCAAAACTTGTTATATTGGCGGGTCGCTTCAGGAGATAATAAACTTGATTCTAGTTTTATGATATATTCTTATTGTTTTATAAACGTTTTGGGGCTTTATTATCGACAAATCTATAGTTTTCAGACCATAATTGATCCGAGTATTCGAGTTCTTGTTTTATAACATAATAACTTGTTTGATAATATTATCGTATTATGTCTTCGGATGGATTCATACTAGGGGTGTTCATCGAATCGAATATCGAATTTTCGAATTATTCGAATCGAATTGTTTGAATAATTTTTATTTTTCCTTGAATTCGTATTCGATTCGAATTCGATTAAAACCTATCGAATTCGATTCGAATTCGTATTCGAATAAAAAACCCAATTCGTATTCGATTAAAATTTCGAATTCGAATCGAATTCGAATAAATTCGATTTAATTCATATTCTTTAAAACATGTAAAAAACTATCAAAATGAAACATAAATTTTAAAGCTGTCATAAAGCACGATATCACATTAAAAAGTTTCAACTAAAGTATTACAAGTCTAAAATTCAAAACGAGAAGTCGGGAATAGTCACTCCACATTACAAGTTAATATTTTTATGGTTAGAAATCAATTGATAGATTTGTTACATAGGTTTTACTTATGGTTCATGTAGTGGGTTTGGTAATGGGTAATTTTAATACTTGGAAAAAATTTGAAAATAATTTATAGTATAGCTTAATAAAAGTTATATATGTATTATATATAAAAATAATAAATAAAAATGTATATTTTTTATTCGAATTTCGAATCGAATCGAATTTGAAATTATAAATTCGTATTCGATTTACTTGACTCGAATTGAATCGAATTCGAATTCTTATAATCGAAACGAATCCTTGATAATCGAATCGAATTTAAACGAATTTCGAATTTTTCGAATTCGAAACGAATCCTGAACACCCTTAATTCATACGCTTCCCAGATGACTAAAAGGCTCTCCCATGAGCAAAAAATAAAAATGGACACGTTATGAACTCATCGCACTGTCACAGATGGTGTCATGCTATCGTTTAGGATTATAAGACGACATGCGTGAACATATATAATCCTCTTTCACACCAATTTTTGTTCATGGTCAAGTGATGGTATACAAGTGAATTCATAAAGTTTCTAAATTTATAGTTTAAGCAAGGCTTTTTTCAAAAAATAATTTCACAATATATGATAAAATCAAAACTGAATGAACAGTATCATGAACAGTATCATTCAGTTTTGATTTTTTAATTCTTTATTTATTATGTGATAAGGGTTGGGCCGTGATTTGTACCGATAAAATCAAAACTGAATGAACAGTATCATTCAGTTTTGATTTTGTAATTCTTTATTTATTATGTGATAAGGGTTGGGCCGTGATTTGGGTACAAATGCTCAAGTCACCATCTCGGGTGGGTTTGGGTTTCGGCGTGGCCCCTTGGTCGGGAGTTTCAGCCCAGGTGTTGGCATGCCTAGCGGTCCTCCGTGGTCGGCTCTCATTGGCTGGGTTGGCTAGGCCATAGCGGCTAGGTTTAAATTTTAAAAAATAACCGTTTGGCGTGATTTGTACCGATAAAATCAAAACTGAATGAACAGTATCATTCAGTTTTGATTTTTTAATTCTTTATTTATTATGTGATAAGGGTTGGGCCGTGATTTGGGTACAAATGCTCAAGTCACCATCTCGGGTGGGTTTGGGTTTCGGCGTAGCCCCTTGGTCGGGAGTTTCAGCCCAGGTGTTGGCATGCCTAGCGGTCCTCCGTGGTCGGCTCTCATTGGCTGGGTTGGCTAGGCCATAGCGGCTAGGTTTAAATTTTAAAAAATAACCGTTTGGCTACTATAAACCCCCCCAACCCCACCATCTGTCCACATCGCTACCCCAACCCTTCACTCCACCTACCCGAACCCGCTACCCACACTTGAAACCGGCACAACGAGATGAAGGGCCGCCAACCCGGTGAGACCCGTTACTGGCAGGAAGCTTTCGCTAGCTTTCGGCACAACGTGGGGAACGATCGGCACAATTTAAACGCGTGCCAACACAAGTGGCGCGAGCTACGGCCGAAGCTCGACCGTTTTAAAGCCTACTACGATAGCGTCCAGGGTGGTGATATAAGTCACGAAACCCGGGTGGCGGTGGCCAACATCGAGTTCCGGGGCAAGGAACGGAAGCCGTTTGACAAGCTCACCCTGTTCGAAATCTACCTAACGTTTTAGGCTTTTTTTTCTTAACAGACCCAACACGTCACTCACCAGCGGGGAGGCTCGAAGTCCACGTGTCAACCCATGCCCCAAACATGAATCCTGTAATTTTTACAGTGATTAAGTGGTGAAACAAGAGTTAGGGTCTACGTTCAGTCTTTGCAAGAAGTGAAACAGTTAAAAGAAGAGTTGCAGGATGATGTCGGTCGAAAACACCAATGCCTTTCGCGCAACGCGCGTCTATTGAAAAACACTAGTTGTGATTATTACACAAGGACTAAATATATAACACCAAGATGTCACCAAATTTCCCAAAAGGGTTAATCTATCAACGCAACTCAATGATTGTAAAAATTTGTATGCTAATATTACAAAGGCCTTCTGGCCCAGCGAGACTCAGTGTCTCTCCCAAAGAGAGAGACCAACGAATTTCTCCTAAAAAGAGCAAGTTAGGGGGTTTTACGAGCCAGTCGTTTCCTCTTGTAATGGGTTGGCGCCATACTATATCGTCAAACTAATAATGGTTGGTTGTAATTCCGTTTGAGGTATAAATATATACCTGCGCTAGGAAGAGGCATGTCACTGAGCCCGAATATGTCGCTGTTCAAAAAATTTATATTATAATTATATATAATTGTCATGATTTTCGTTTCCGAAAATTCCAACTTCCGTTGGTATTATTTGTATACTAGTGGGAATGCCCGCGCGTTGCGGCGCGTACTTTTATTTTTTGGCGCACATTGTGTGACGGGTTTCACATAATTTATATCCATCCACCACCACAAAAGACATAATTTGCCCCGTGGATTATTAGCATAATTTTCTTCTCATTCATTTATCATACTTTATATCCCTCAAGAACTATATTCAATTTGGTGGTTAGCAAACAAATCCACACTAAAAATTTCAAACTCAAGATCAAAATATCTAGCTCATCCACCTTATTAGTAATTTATGTGATATCGAATAAAAAAAATAACATGATATTCCCCAGTAAAATAATGATGAATCAAGTTATATTGTTTTCATAGGTATAACAAGTAAACCAACTTTGTAACATTTTTTTAAGATAGTATGTAATAAATATAATAAAAAAACTAACATTAATAACCAAAATAATGCTCTTTAACTTTACTACCATAAAATGAGGTAATGAATAGTTTTTTTTTTTCTATTTTTTTCACAAATCATTCGTAAACATGAATATGTTTGCCCAATAATATATGTAACAATTATTTTAAAATTAGTTAAGTATTTGATATATTATTTATCACATTTGAAATAACCATGTATTTTGTATGTTATTCTTACTAAATATAAGCATCAAATATTAACAAGCCACAACTAACACAACCATTGTAAGATGATAAATTACCACACTTAATATTTGTACACAATAATTGAAATTCAAAACGTTGTTGTCACACCCCAACCGATGGCGGAAACATCGGGGCATGACACTGAGCGAAACAGATTGTCCAGAAGTTTCCATAACAAATATAATTACCAATTATTTAAAGCAACATGTCCCATACCATGTCATAAAAGATAATATAATTATTACAGACAAGATCTAGTCAATTTGTTCTGTTTCGACAACTCAAATTTAAATACAGACAATTGTTTGTTGGTTTCTAGACCTTTCCTAGCCTCGATTTCACAGGAAGCAAAGCAATTAAGCATCCTAAGCACCTGTCACATACGTTAAAGTAAAAGTCAATACACATAGTGTAAATGTGAGCATACAAGTTTAATAATAGCATATAGAGTTCGAAATCGTTTACGCATAACCAGCACGTACACAGTGTGAAACGAAGCACGTTAGTTATCGACATGAACCTATCAATACCAATGATTGCGGGTTGACTGCATAAGGCAGCTCGCGATACATGATCACCACTGTGATCCATGTAACTAATTGTCCTTAACAACCCCTGAAAGAACAGGTGCTGAGTCCAAACTATAGTACTATCGTTGCTAAGGCAGGTAGACAGCATTCCATGTGTAAACATAACAAACAAGCATTCATTTAGTCACGTATAACATGCAGTAACGGTTAGCGTTAAGGTATTGAGTAGTGTGTTTGATGTGATTTAGAATAAGTAACGTATGTAACACCCAAAAGTGCGTAAAACAAAAAGAGATCGAGTATACTCACAGCGATGAGGGATTGAAGGGAACGCTTAGAGCGAAATTAGCCTGATCAGAACGATAGCATAAACGATAAGCGATGCGTAAATGGAACAAGTGTCAGAGGGTCGGACGGTACTCCGATCGGATGGCGATCCGATCGGGTAGCCGGTCGTTCGTGTAACACCCCGTGTTTTGAAAGTCAAAGTCAAAGATTGAAGTCAAAGGGAGACAAGATTGCTAATTGCGATCTGTCACTCCTTGCTCAATTCCTGTTTTGACTTCTTTGACTCGTAATTAGTCTTTTATGCTTTACGTTAGTTATATTATGTGGAGTAATTAATTATAATCGCAGTAATCGACGAATACTTATCGCTATTTAATCGCGTTACGACTGTGAACAATAGGAAGTAACAATGCGATAAAGATAACTAAACGCTAATCAACCTAATCTAATCAACATCAAATCGTAATCGAACTCGCAGCTCGAAATATAAGTTCTGGATATTGTTTTACGTGTGTGTGTGTGCCTTTATGTGTTACTTGTGCATGTTATTTATGTTGTGTTGTGGTAATCAATCGAAACTCAATCGCAATCGAACTCAATCGCAATCGAAACGATATGATAATTAGTGGAGAAGAGATAGTGCGAGATATGAGTAGTTGGGATTAAAAGTAATTTGACTAGGAAACTCTATCGCATTCGCATCGCTCGCAATCGCAATCGAAACAGCAAAACTCGTCGCACCGAAACCCCGAATCAGAAGGCCGATCGACCAGGAGACCGGCCGATCGAACAGCCTCTCGGTCGAACGACCAGTTGTCCGATCGGACTGGCTAACCGATCGAACAGCCTTCTCCCTCCCTTTCCACTATGGGTAACCCTATAAATACCCCTTGTCACTCTCAAACTTTCTACTTTTGGCAACTGACGTCCGACCAGCGCTTTAACCTTGCTTTACCTCAGATTTCTCTCGATTCCGGTAAGATCTCGTCCTAAATCTTGTACTTCCTTAATCTACACGCACTCCTACACCTTTCTATATTTTGAATCTTAACTTTTAACCGTGAAATCATCAAGATTCAAGGTATTCTAGGATGATGTCATCATGTGTTCTTGAAGAACTTCATGTTTTGCCTCAATCCACCAAGAACAACTTAGATCTAACCGATTTCCACATAAATAAACAAAGATCTTTCATAGATCTACACACATTCACGGTGAAAAAGGATTGAGAGAAGATTTTCCAACTTTCTTTCAACTCTTTTACACTCAATGCACTCAAAACCGATAGGATCAGGGCTTGTACCGACTTCCCACTCACTCTAGTGGTTGTGTTGGTTCAAGATCTGGATTCTATCCACGAGGTTACCGATTTCGGGTTAAACATGGAACACCGACTTGGAAGGTTAAACTGATCGGGTTTGGGTGATTCCTGTCCGATCAGGAGTACCAAGTATTGACGAGGTTTCTGTTGCTTAACACGTTATCAAAACGTCTCGATAAAACGTCAAACAATAAAAAAAACCAAGTGTGAGACGAACAAGATGACCAGGACGGGGTGCTGTCCGATCGGACTGCTGTCCGATCGAACAGCCAAGCCGTACGACTGGGCAATCCGAACGAATTGCACCTTGGGTCCCACACTTAACCATTTTTGCCAACATTTGAAGTCTGAGTGTTGAACAAATTGTTGTTCGATCGGACTACCATCCGATCGAACTGCCATCCATATTATGAAACATTTAAACTTCAACAATTTTCAACATTTTCACTGTACAAAGGATGCCACCCGATCTAACAGCCGTCCGATCGAGTGACAACCTGATGTGAACCTGCTCTCACTAAAGTGCCCAACCAATCGAATTGTTGTCCGATCGAACGACCTTTCGATCGACCGACCAGAAAGGTAAAGGTACTTCGATGTTTTCAAAATGCTACAACAAAAACTTCAAAAGTCAAACCATCAAACAAAACCACATCTTTCCTAGAGGAAGAAACAATCCACTCGAAAGGCCATCCGATCGGATGATCATCCGAGCGGACTACCACTCGAACGAACAGTTGTCCGATCGGACTACTATCCGATCGAACTGCTGTCCGACCCGCATACACCTTGTTTCGTTTTACGCGTCGCTTATCGTTATTCTATCGTTCTGATCTGGCTAATTTCACTCTAAGCGCTCCCTTCAATCCATCAATCGCTGTGAGTATACTCGATCCCTTTTTGCTTTACGCACTTTTGGGTGTTACATACGTTACTTATTCTAAATCACATCGAACACACTACGCTATATTTAAACGCAAACCGTTACTGCATGTTATACGTGACTAAATGAATGCTTTTTGTTATGTTTACACATGGAATGTTGTCTACTTGCCTTAACGACGGTAGTACTATTAGTTTGGACTCAGCACCTGTTCATTCAGGGGTTGTTAAGGACAATTACCTACATGGGTCACAGTGGTGATCATGTATCGCAAACTGCCTTGGGCAGTCAACCCCCAATCATTGGTATCGATGGGTTCATGTCGATAACTAACATGCCTCATTTCACTTTGTGTACGTGCTGGTTATGCGTAAACTATTTCGAACTCTATATGCTATTACCAAACTTGTATGCTCACCTTTACACTATGTGTATTGACTTTATTTTAACGTATGTGACAGGTGCTTAGGATGCTTATCTGCTAGGAAATCGAGGCTAGAATAAGTTCTTAGAGACCAACAAATAGTTGTCTGTACAAATGAAACCTGAGTTGTCGAAACAGAACTATTTGACTAGATTTTGTCTGTAATAATTATGTTATCTTTATGACATGGTATGGGACGTGTTGCTTTAAATAATTGGTAATCATAGTTGTTATGGAAACTTCCGGACAATCTGTTTCGCTCAGTACCACGCCCCGATGTTTCCGCCATCGGTTGGGGTGTGACAGATTGGTATCAGAGCCATAACTATAGGGAATTAGGCAAGACTCGACCTAGTCCGGGTCGATGTCTTAGAGACCTAGTCTATAGTTAGGACCCAATAGACAGACGCGTGCATGTCCAATAGGGATTATGTGTGAGCTTACTGTTATTCCTCGTTATTCTCGCCGCACTACACTATCACTACACGATTATTCGAAAAATAAACGAGTAACTATATCAAGATTAGGTGTGAAAACCGCAAACTCTCGATTAAGTTGCTTATTTTGATCTGTATTTATCTATAAAACGCGAGAATTCGCGTTGAACCAGGAGTTAAATCCATACTTTAACGCGGATTTTCGTCTCTACTTTCATTAAAACAGGAACGAAGTTGTTAAGTTAGGGGTGAAACCCGAACCTTGACGACTTATTCCGCCTATATTGTTTTACAAAACTCTCACCAAAGTATCGACGGACTCCAACGACTGAAAGCCACACTATAACTAGAAGGATGGGTGCCGATTGCCCAAGAATCGAGGCAGAAGCACGATCCTGGAAGTCGAAATGTGTACGACAAGTCCTTGAGAATAGTCGAATCACTTTGGGTAGTCAATGTCTAATAGCCGCAGACAATCTATTTCCCGATTTTTATGTGTTTCGATTCTGAGCCTGCAACTGCTGACTCCAATGATTCGTCGATTCTATGTATCTGTGTGTATTTATCTGTTTGTGTGCTTAAATTTTGGAGAATTATTCGATTTTGCTTTCACTTTGATTAACACGCACGACTCGCACCACACTTTTATCTCAAAACGCTGACAAATCGCTAATTATGGACGACCTTATACGACTCGATAATCGCAATCGCTACTCTCGAACGCTCGCGAACCTTGAATGATAAGCGGTCAGAATACTTCTATGTGCCTCATACGCTTATGTGCATTAGGAAAAGGTGAATACGTGTAAAATATAGTGCTCTTCTGTGCCTTTGTGATTACATGCGTATATGCTTGTGTGCTTCTGTGCTTATGTGCTTCTGTGCTTTTGTGCCTATGTGATATTTGTGTACACCTGATAGTAGCACTAGTAGTACTAAGATTGTGAGGTGAGATTCGATTTTAACGTGTCTGAGATCCCTGACGATGTCTATTGCAGACAATGTCAACTGGACCATCATCTGGACCTCGTCACCCACGACTCTCTCGCCAAGAACAGAGGGACAAACGCCTTGCTACCATCCTCGCTAAACAAGTGGCCAAGGTTGTGCCCCAGATCGTGAGTGAGATTTACGAGAATGTTAGCAAATCGTCTGAGGAGTCTAGAACCGAAGCTCCTAAAGTTGCAACCAAAATTGCTTTCAGCTTCAAGCGGTTCAAGGCTTGCGGTCCAAAGGAATTCACTGGAGAAGATGGCCCAACGGCTATGTTTCAATGGTTCGATTCCGTCGAAGTCACTCTGCGCCAGTGTGAATGTCCGAAAAATCTCCGCACTCTAAACGCTACTGGAGTCTTCCAGTCCCGCGCATTAGACTGGTGGACAGCCGAACGAAACAAACGCGGAAATGATGCAGCTTATGAGCTGACGTGGGAAGAGTTGAAAGCCATCATGATGGACGAATTCTGCCCTCCCCATGAACGCCAAAAGCTGGAGGACGAATTCTGGAACATTAAGCAGAAGGAAGGTGACAACGCTGCCCTTACCGCTCGCTTTAAGCAGCTCAGCATCATCTGTCCCGATCAAGTGAAGACGCCCGACATGGCAATCAAGAAGTACATCCGAGCTCTACCTAACTGTGTTACGGATTTTGTGCATGCCGCAAAGACTTCAATGATCGAAGAAACTTACCTGCTGGCTGCTGAAATCAACGACAAGCGGGTAAAAGCTGGTTTCTGGGACAAACCTTCGAAGAACTTGCACCAAGTCACCACCGCACCAACCGCTGAAACCGCCACTGCTCAACCGTCAAAATCCTCACGCCACAAGAAAAAGAACAACAACAGCAGCTCCAGCAACAAGAACTGTGATGTCACTACCACTGCTGCTCCACTTCAAGTCGTACCAGCCCAGCAGCAGTCTCACCACCGCCCAGCACCAGTTGCCTATGCACCACCTGCAAAGCGTGCATACACATGCCCCCACCCTACTTGCCCAACATGCTCTTATCATCACCCGGTGGGTCTCGCCTGTCGTTTCTGCGCTCACTGCAATATGTACGGCCACTTCACTGCTAACTGCCGTACTGGTCCTCGTCAAGCCCCAGCTCAAACCACTGCTCATCAAGCTCTACTCCCAGCCCCTCAAGGCCAGAAAGCATCTCAGGCACCCGCGGTCAATGCTAGAGTCTGCTTCGCATGTGGCAATCCTAACCATTTTGCCAACATGTGCCCGAACAGGGCTGTGAAACAAGAGACCCAGCAGCAGCAGCAACAACATGCCGCACGCGCCAGAACTTTCAACATCAATGTGCGCCAAGCCCAGAATGACAACAACGTGGTCAATGGTATGTTCCTTGTGAATGGTATTTATGCTTCATGTTTGTTTGATACTGGAGCCGATAACTGCTTTGTATCGTTTGAATTCGAGAAGCTCCTAAGTCGTAAGCGCTCCCATCTCTCCTCGACGTTCGATGTAGAAGTCGCCACCAGAAGAACTGTCGCCATTAATTCTGTTCTTCGTGATTGTACTCTTGAGCTCAACAATCACATCTTCCCAATCGACCTTATTCCGATGCAACTCGGAAGTTTTGACGTCATAGTAGGCATGGACTTTCTTCACGAAAACCATGCTGAAGTTGTGTGCTTCGATAAGATGATTCAATTCTCGCTCGCAAATGGTGATTTATTGTGTGTCTATGGTGAAACTACTTCGAAATGTCTCAAACTCATGTCATGTGTCCAAGCTAGCAAGTATCTCCGCAAAGAATACAGGGCTTTCTTGGCTAACATTGTAGTAGCGGAGAAGGAAAAGAAAGAAAAGGCGGTAGATTAGGTACTTGTTGTGTGTGAATTTCCAAACGTTTTCCCGGATGAACTCCCGGGATTGCCGCCAAGTCGTGATATCGACTTCCAAATTGACCTCATTCCTGGAGCCAACCCTGTTGCCAAAGCCCCTTATCGACTCGCACCGTCCGAAATGCGTGATCTCTCGAGTCAGCTCCAGGAATTACTTGAGAAAGGCTTTATTCGCCCGAGCACCTCTCCATGGGGCGCGCCAGTCCTTTTTGTCAAAAAGAAGGATGGGTCGTTTCGATTGTGCATTGACTATCGGGAATTGAATAAGTTGACCATCAAGAACCGTTATCCCTTACCTCGCATCGATGATTTGTTTGACCAGCTGCAAGGTGCTATGTGTTTCTCCAAGATCGATCTATGCTCAGGCTACCACCAACTACGCATCCAAGAAGGAGATACACACAAAACCGCATTCCGCACTCGATACGGTCATTATGAGTTCGTTGTTATGCCTTTTGGTCTAACCAACGCACCCGCGGTTTTCATGGATCTGATGAATCGGGTGTGTAAACCATTTCTGGACCGTTTCGTCATCGTGTTCATCGATGATATCCTGATCTATTCTAAGTCGAAAGCCGAACACGCGCAACATCTACGTTTGGTTCTCGAGCTACTCCAGGGGAATCAACTCTATGCCAAGTTCTCCAAGTGCGAATTTTGGCTGGAAAAGGTTCAATTCCTGGGTCACATCGTCAATAGTCAAGGCATTCATGTTAATCCCGCGAAGATTGAAGCAGTTAAGAGTTGGGTTACACCGAAGAACCAGTCCGAAGTCCGTTCTTTTCTCGGACTAGCAGGCTACTATCGGCGATTCATTAAAGGATTCTCAAAGATCGCTGTGCCGCTTACCGCTCTTACACATAAATATAAGCCTTTTGTTTGGGGAACCAAAAAGGAGTCTGCCTTCCAAACCCTCAAGCACATGCTTTGCAATGCTCCTGTCCTCGCTTTACCCGACGGAAACGACGACTTTATCGTCTATTGTGATGCCTCGAACCTTGGTCTTGGTTGTGTTCTCATGCAACGGGACAAGTTCATTGCTTACGCGTCTCGCCAGCTTAAAATCCACGAGAAGAACTATACAACCCACGATCTCGAGCTAGGTGCAGTTGTTTTTGCGTTAAAGATTTGGCGACACTACCTATATGGTACCAAGTGTACGATCTTCACTGATCATAGGAGTCTACAACATATCTTTGATCAGAAAGAACTTAATATGCGTCAACGCCGATAGGTAGAACTTCTTAACGATTATGACTGTGAGATTCGTTATCACCCTGGCAAAGCGAATGTTGTTGCCGACGCACTAAGCAGACGAAGCTATCTGCATAGCATTCCTAATATTCCCGCCCAGCATCACCTCGAGACTCTCATCCGTGAAGCCCAGCATGCTTGTTTTAACGAGCGAACTCTGAAGAAGGAAATAATCTACCACGATGGAGCCCATCTTGTAAATAAGTCGAATGGGATATTCCACTATCTGGACCAAATTTGGATCCCTAAGCGGAACAATTTGCGACAGATTTTGATGGACGAAGCCCACAAATCTCGGTATTCCATTCATCCCGGTGCTGATAAAATGTACCAGGACCTTCGCTACAAGTACTGGTGGCCGGGCATGAAGCGGGATATCACTCTCTACGTTGGAAGGCTCCTAACTTGCTCAAAGGTTAAGGCAGAACACCAAAGACCCTCTGGCTTGCTGGAACAACCACCGATCCCTATGTGGAAGTGGGAAAGCATAGCTATGGACTTCATAACCAAACTTTCGCGCACGCCATCAGGTCACGACAACATTTGGGTTGTCATTGACCGTTTGACCAAATATGCTCACTTTCTACCAATACGAGAAGACTATAAGGTAGAACGATTAGCCCAAATCTACACTGATGAGATCATTTGTAATCATGGGACGCCTCGCGACATCATCTCTGATCGTGACGCTCGGTTTACCTCGCGATTGTGGGAAACGTTTCAAGCAGCTCTCGGTACTACGCTTAATCTAAGTACCGCATTCCATCCTCAAATCGACGGTCAGACTGAAAGAACGATTCGTACCCTTGAAGACATGCTCCGTTCATGTGTCATAGATTTCGGTGGTAGTTGGGACACTTACCTGCCGTTAGTCGAATTCTCGTATAATAACAGTTGTCATTCCAGCCTTCAAATGGCACCATTCGAGGCCTTATACGGGAGACGATATCGATCGCCTATTGTATGGCACGAGATCGGTCGCTCGCAATTAACCGGTCCTGAGCTATTGGAAGAAACGACCGACAAAATCCTCCAAATAAGAGACAACTTGTTGAAAGCTCGTAGTCGACAAAAAAGTTACGCCGATAAAAGATGCAGGCCCCTTGAATTTGACGTTGGCGACTACGTACTCTTAAAGGTATCACCTTGGAAGGGTGTGGTCAGATTCAACAAGAAAGGGAAGTTAGCGCCTCGATATGTTGGACCTTTTAAGATTCTGGAAAGGATCGGAAAAGTCGCCTACAGACTCGAACTACCAGAGGAACTAAGTAACGTCCACCCGACTTTCCATGTTTCGAACCTCCGAAAGTGCTTGGCTGAGCATGATTTAATTTTACCTCTCGATGACCTTCAAATAAACGAAACACTACACTTGTGGAGAAGCCCGTCGAAATCATGGACCGCCAAACCAAGCAGCTCAGACGCTCGCGCATTCCTATTGTGAAAGTCCGATGGGAAGGCAAACGAGGTGCAGAGTTCACTTGGGAACTCGAAGGGGACATGAAGGCGAAGTACCCGCAATTGTTTGTTACGGCTTCGGCTTAATTTCGGGACGAAATTCCCTCAACTAGGGGAGGCTGTAACACCCCGTGTTTCGAAAGTCAAAGTCAAAGTCAAAGATTGAAGTCAAAGGGAGACGAGATTGCTAATTGCGATCTGTCACTCCTTTCTCAATTCCTGTTTTGACTTCTTTGACTCGTAATTAGTCTTTTATGCTTTACGTTAGTTATCTTATGTGGAGTAATTAATTATAATCGCAGTAATCGACGAATACTAATCGCTATTTAATCGCGTTACGACTATGAACAATAGGAAGTAACAATGCGATAAAGACAACTAAACGCTAATCAACCTAATCTAATCAACATCAAATCGCAATCGAACTCGCAGCTCGAAATATAAGTTCTGGATATTGTTTTACGTGTGTGTGTGCCTTTATGTGTTACTTGTGCGTGTTATTTATGTTGTGTTGTGGTAATCAATCGAAACTCAATCGCAATCGAACTCAATCGCAATCGAAACGATATGATAATTAGTGGAGAAGAGATAGTTCGAGATATGAGTAGTTGGGATTAAAAGTAATTTGACTAGGAAACTCTATCGCATTCGCATCGCTCGCAATCGAAACAGCAAAACTCGTCGCACCGAAACCCCGAATCAGAAGGCCAATCGACCAGGAGACTGGCCGATCGAACAACCTCTCGGTCGAACGACCAGCTGTCCGATCGGACTGGCTAACCGATCGACCAGCCCCCTCCCTTCCTTTCCACTTTGGGTAACCCTATAAATACCCCTTGTCACTCTCAAACTTTCTACTTTTGGAAACTGACGTCCGACCAGCGCTTTAACCTTGCTTTACCTCATATTTCTCTCGATTCCGGTAAGATCTCGTCCTAAATCTTGTACTTCCTTAATCTACACGCACTCCTACACCTTTCTATCTTTTGAATCTTAACTTTTAACCGTGAAATCATCAAGATTCAAGGTATTCTAGGATGACGTCATCAAGTGTTCTTGAAGAACTTCATGTTTGGCCTCAATCCACCAAGAACAACTTAGATCTAACCGATTTCCACATAAATAAACAAAGATCTTTCATAGATCTACACACATTCACGGTGAAAAAGGATTGAGAGAAGATTTTCCAACTTTCTTTCAACTCTTTTACACTCAATGCACTCAAAACCGATAGGATCAGGGCTTGTACCGACTTCCTACTCACTCTAGTGGTTGTGTTGGTTCAAGATCTGGATTCTATCCACGAGGTTTCCAATTTCGGGTTAAACATGGAACATCGTCTTGGAAGGTTAAAGTGATCGGGTTTGGGTGATTCCTGTCCGATCAGGAGCACCAAGTATTGATGAGGTTTCTGTTGCTTAACACGTTATCAAAACGTCTCGATAAAACGTCAAACAATAAAAAAACAACCAATTGTGAGACGAACAGGACGACCAGGACGGGGTGCTGTCCGATCGGACTGCTGTCGGATCGAACAGCCAAGCCGTACGACTGGGTAATCCGAACGACTTGCACCTTGGGTCCCACAGTTAACCATTTTTGCCAACATTTGAAGTCTGAGTGTTGAACGAATTGTTGTCCAATCGGACTACCATCCGATCGAACTGCCATCCGTATTATGAAACATTTAAACTTCAACAATTTTCAACATGTTCACTGTACAAAGGATGCCACCCTATCGAACAGCCGTCCGATCGAGTGACAACCTGCTGTGAACCTGCTCTCACTAAAGTGCCCAACCAATCGAATTATTGTCCGATCGAACGACCATTCGATCGACCGACCAGAAAGGTAGAGGTACTTCGATGTTTTCAAAATGCTACAACAAAAACTTCAAAAGTCAAACCATCATACACAACCACATCTTTCCTAGAAGAAGAAACAATCCACTCGAAAGGCCATCCGATCGGATGATCATCCAAGAGGACTACCACTCGAATGAACAACTTTCCGATCGGACTACTATCCGATCGAACTGCTGTCCGACCCGCATACACCTTGTATCATTTTACGCGTCGCTTATCGTTATTCTATCGTTCTGATCAGGCTAATTTCACTCTAAGCGCTCCCTTCAATCCATCAATCGCTTTGCTGCATGTTATACGTGACTAAATGAATGCTTGTTTGTTATATTTACACATGGAATGCTGTCTACCTGCCCTAACGATGGTAGTACTATTAGTTTGGACTCAGCACCTGTTCATTCAGGGGTTGTTAAGGACAATTACCAACATGGGTCACAGTGGTGATCATGTATCGCGAACTGCCTTGGGCAGTCAACCCGCAGTCGTTGGTATCGGTAGGTTCATGTCGATAACTAACATGCCTCATTTCACTCTGTGTACGTGCTGGTTATGCGTAAACTATTTCGAACTCTATATGCTATTACCAAACTTGTATGCTCACCTTTACACTATGTGTATTGACTTTATTTTAACGTATGTGACAGGTGCTTAGGATGCTTATCTGCTAGGAACTCGAGGCTAGAATAAGGTCTTAGAGACAAACAAATAGTTGTCTGTACAAATGAAACCAGAGTTGTCGAAACAAAACTATTTGACTAGATTTTGTCTGTAATAATTATGTTATCTTTTATGACATGGTATGGGACGTGTTGCTTTAAATAATTGGTAATCATAGTTGTTATGGAAACTTCTGGACAATCTGTTTCGCTCAGTGCCACGCCTCGATGTTTCCGCCATCGTTTGGGGTGTGACAGTTCAGGTGACAATCCGCTCGGATGATCATCCGATCGGGTGACCTCTTGAGTGGATTGTTTCTTCCTTTGGGAAGGATGTGTTTGTGTATGATGGCCTGACTTTCGAAGTTTTCGTTGCAGCATTTTCAAAACAGAGAAGTGCCTCTACCTTTCAGGTCGGTCGATCGGGCGGTAGTCCGATCGGACGGCGATCCGATTGGTAGGACACTTCAGTGAGAACAAGTTCACCGTAGCTTGTCACTCGATCGGATTGTAGTCCGATCGGGTGGCAATCTTAGTGCACTGAACATGTTGAAAATTGTTTAATAGTACAACATATTAGTAACTCGTATATAATTATCTTGTAACGAACAACCGAAAAGGCACCATATTCTAGGAGCCCAAACTATGTGATTGAATAAATCCTCCTCTATTTGTTTTGGTTATTAGCGGCATCCCGAAAACAAAGAAAATATTTTGTTGCGAATGGTGCCTGTTCCCCCCTTCTTCCTTACCATGGCAAGTCTTTGTGAAAGAACTCCGATGTGTTGAGGTCTAATCATCACATAGTCGAGTGACAATCCGATCGGACATCAATTCGTTCAATGTTTAACCTTAAATGATGAAATAGAAGTTAAGTGTGGGGCCCAATGTGCTAGCCGATCGGGTGGCAACCCGATCGGTTGACATTCCGATCGGATAGTAGTCCGATCGGGCGACACTCCGTTCTGGTCGGCCTGATCGTCTTCTTCCTTGGTTGTTTGTAGCTTTATTGAGACGGTGTGATATCTTGCTAGCCAACAGAACCCCATCTTGACCCTAGGTGACCTGGCTGAACAAGATTCACCCAAATTCAACCAGTTTACCGGCTCAGACGGTTGTTCTTGGTTAACCCAAAATCGGTTGTCTCGTTGATAGGTACCAGATCTTGAACCAACACATCACTAAGAAAGAGTAGAAGGTCGGGTCAAGCTCTGATTCTATCGATTTTGACAGCATTGAGTATAAAAGAGTTGAAAGAAAATTAGAAACCTTATTTCAATCCTTTTTCTCATGAATATGCTTAGATCTATGAAAGGTCTTTGTTGTTTCGTGTGGAAATCATTCAGATCTAAGTTGTTCTTGGTGGATTGAAGCCAAAACACGAAATTCCTATGAACACCATGATGACATCATCCTAGAACACCTCAAATCCGGTGATTTCACGGTTAAAAGTTAAGATTCAAAAGATAGAAAGGTGTAGGAGTGCGTGTAGATTAAGAAAGTACAAGATTTAGGTCGAGATCTTACTGGAATCGCGAGAAATCGAAGAAAAAGTGAGCTAGAGTGCTTGGTCGGACAGAGTGTGCAAAAGTAGTAAGTGTGATGTTGACATGGGGTATTTATAGGGTTTCCAGAAATGGAAAGGATGATATAGGGCTGGTTGATCGGGTGGCAGCCCGTTCGAGTGGCCGGTCGATCGAGCTGCTGCTCGATCGAGTGGCTGCTTGATCGGCTAGACACTTGGTTGATCAGCCGCGACGATTCGAGAATTCGGGGCGACGAGTTTTGCTGTTTCGATTGCGATTGCAAGCGTTGCGATGCGATAGAGTTTCCTATTCAAATTACTTTTAATCCCAACTACTATATCTAACATATAATCATACTACATCACTTGCGTTTAGCGTCTGCGATTCGATTTCTATTGAGTTTCGATTGCGTTTTGATTGATCACCACAACAAACAATAAATAAACACACACAAGTAACACGTAAAAGGCACACACACATAAACAATATCCAAAACATATAATTCGAGTTGCGATTCTTTTTGCGATTCGATGTCGATTAGATTAGGTTGATTAGCGTTTAGTTAACTTTATCGCATTGTTACTTCGTATTATTCACACTCGTAAGTCGATTAATGATAAATACACATTGATTACTGCGATTCATAATAACTACCCACATAATACAACTAATCGTAAAAGCAAAGAGACTATCTACGAGTCAAAGAAGTCGAAGTTGACTTTAAATTTGACTTTTGAAGCACGGGGTGTTACAGCCTCCCCTAGTTGAGGGAATTTCATCCCAAAATTAGGCCGAAGCCGTAACAAACAACTGCGGGTACTTCGCCTTCATGTCGCTTTCGAGTTCCCAAGTGAACTCTGCGCCTCGTTTGCCTTCCCATCGAACTTTCAGAATAGGAATGCGCGAGCGTCTGAGCTGCTTGGTTTGGCGGTCCATGATTTCGACAGGCTTCTCCACGAAGTGTAGTGTTTCGTTTACTTGGAAGTCTTCGAGAGGTACGAACAGATCATGCTCAGCCAGACACTTTCTGAGGGTTGACACATGGAAAGTCGGATGAACGTTGTTAAGTTCCTCCAGTAGTTCGAGTCTGTAGGCCACTTTTCCGATCCTTTCCAGAATCTTAAAGGGTCCATCATATCGAGGCGCGAGCTTTCCTTTCTTGTCGAATCTGACCACACCCTTCCAAGGTGATACCTTTAGGAGTACTTGGTCGCCAACGTCAAATTCAAGGGGCTTGCATCGTCTATCGGCGTAACTTTTCTGACGACTCCGAGCTTTTAGCAAATTGTCTTTTATTTGGAGGATCTTGTCAGTTGTTTCTTGCAATAGCTCAGGACCGGTTAATTGCGAGTGCCCGATCTCGTGCCACACAATAAGCGACCGACATCTTCTTCCCTATAAGGCCTCAAACGGTGCCATCTGAATGCTGGAATGATAACTGTTATTATACGAGAATTCGACGAGGGGTAGGTATGCGTCCCAATTACCACCGAAGTCTATGACACAGGAGCGAAGCATGTGTTCCAAAGTACGGATCGTTCTATCAGTCTGACCATCGGTTTGAGGATGAAATGCGGTGCTTAGATTAAGCTCGATACCGAGAGCGGCTTGAAACGTTTCCCACAATCGTGAGGTAAACCGACCATCACGGTCAGAGATGATGTCGCGAGGCGTACCGTGTCGGCAGATAACCTCGTTTGTGTAGATTCGGGCTAATCTTTCTACCTTGTAGTCTTCTCGTATTGGCAGGAAGTTAGCTGATTTGGTCAATCGATCAACGATAACCCAGATGCTATCGTGACCTGCAGTCGTACGTGGGAGTTTGGTTATGAAGTCCATGGCTATGCTCTCCCACTTCCACATCGGTATCACGGGTTGTTCAAGCAAGCCAGAGGGTCTTTGATGTTCAGCCTTGACTTTAGAGCAAGTCCGGCACTTCCCAACATAGAGAGACATATCCCGCTTCATGCCCGGCCACCAGTACTTGTAGCGGAGGTCCTGGTACATTTTATCGGCACCGGGATGAATAGAATACCGGGATTTGTGGGCTTCGTCCATCAAAATCTGTCTCAAATCGTTCCGTTTTAGGATCCAAATTCGGTCCAGATAATGGAATATCCCATTCGATTTATTCACTAGCTGGGCTCCATCGTGATGAATCCTTTCTTTCTTCAAAGTTCACTCATTAAAACAAGCGTGTTGGGCTTCACGGATGAGAGTCTCGAGATGATGCTGAGCTGGAATATTGGGAACGCTATGCAAATAACTTCATCTGCTGAGGGCATCGGCAACGACATTTGCTTTGCCAGGATGATAACGAATCTCACAGTCGTATTCGTTGAGAAGTTCTACCCATCGGCGTTGACGCATATTGAATTCCTTCTGGTTGAATATATGTTGTAGGCTCCTATGGTCGGTGAAGACCGTACACTTTGTACCGTAGAGGTAGTGTCGCCAAATTTTCAACGCAAAAACAACTGCGCCTAGCTTGAGGTCATGGGTTGTATAGTTCTTCTCGTGGATCTTGAGCTGTCGAGAAGCGTAAGCGATAACCTTGTCTCGTTGCATGAGAACACAACCAAGACCAAGGTTCGAGGCATCGCAATAGACTATGAAGTCATCGTTTCTGTCGGGTAAGGCAAGGACGGGAGCATTGCAAAGTATGTGCTTAAGGGTTTGGAAAGCAGACTCCTGTTTAGTTCCCCAAACAAAGGATATGTCTTTATGTGTGAGAGAGGTTAGCGGCATAGCGATTTTAGAAAATCCTCCGATAAATCGACGATAATAGCCCGCTAGTCCGAGAAAAGAACGGACCTCAGACGGGTTCTTAGGTGTGGCCCAACTCTTAACTGCTTCAATCTTTGCGGGATCGACATGAATACTGTTAGATAATCATGTTTTATATCTCTTGTATGTATTTATCTATATTCTTAGGGTGCTCAGTGTAAATTGTATGTCTATATATTGTTCCATGTAAATGTTTCTATTCAATGAAAATTAACCTTTGAGATCTTCACGTGGTATCAGCCGCTCTCTAGTTTGTGGTTGAGTTTCCCTTCTTTACTTCCACCCATCCGATCACTTCCTCTCCTCTTCATCTGCCTCTTTTTCCATCCATCTTCTCAGTCTTTTCTCTTGTCCTCCATGGCCTCCTCTTCCAATACTCCTAATTCTGCTACTCCTGCATCCCTCATGGCGGGCTTAGCCCCCATGATTACCATCAAATTATGCTCAACAAATTTTATTGGCTGGCGAACTCAAATGATGCCTATTATTTATTATCAAGGATTACTTCCTCATATCGATGGTTCCCTTTCTCCACCGCCCCCTTTGATTAAATCAGGAGAAAAAGATGTTACAAATCCTGATTATACTGCTTGGGCTCGAGAAGAACAGCAGGCAATTATACTCTTAGATGCATCGTTGACTGAAGAAGCTCTCTCTATTACCTTCGGACTCACATCCGCTCGTGAAATCTGGACTGCCCTTGAAGCAGCCTTCTGCAACACTTATGTTGAGCGAGTTCAGAATTTAAGGGACAATCTTCGTGCTCTCAGAAAGGAGGAAAAATCGGTTGCTGAATATGGTCGGGCCTTCAAAGAAATTTGTGACCAACTCTCTGCCGTTGGTCATCCTGTTGATAATATGGATCAGCTTCACTGGTTTTTGTGTGGCTTAGGGCCGACCTTTGAAAGTTTTTCTACCTCTACTCGTTCGGTACGTCCCATTCCAACTTTCATTGATCTCTTAGCTAGTGCTGAATCTCATGAACTCTTTATAAAAAAATTTCATGGCACTCATGATAAACCTACTGTTGCCTTTACGGCCCAAGACCATACCCACAGGCCCAATACTCAAGGTAACTCTTACCGCCCAAAAAGGGCCTCTCATGCCCATTTTCGGCCCAATCGACCAAATTTTTTTAACAACAGGGGATCAAACAGAGCCTATGGGCGCCAAAACAGGAACCCTATTTGTCAACTATGCAGGAAATCGGGACACTATGCTTCTCAGTGCTTCCAACTTGCATCTTATGCTACCGCTGCCGTTCCCTCACAAGAACAACTGGCTCAAGCCTTTCATTCTCAGTGCCATATAAATTCCCCCATCCCTGATTGGACGTCTGACACCGGGGCCACTACACATATGCTTCCCAATAACAATTCACTTCAGAATTCTACTCCCACCCAAGGTAATCAACGTGTTTATTTCGGTAATGGCCAATCTCTCCCTATAACACACATTGGCCAAACCAAAATTTTGGGTAATCTTGATCTTAACAACGTTTTGGTTGTTCCTAATATTACCAAAAACCTTTTATCTATTGGGAAGTTAACTGAAGATAATCCTGTTGATGTCATTTTTTCTCATCCTTACTTTTATATTCAGGATCGACAAACCAAGCAAACCCTAGCCCGGGGGTGCCGTGAAGACGGTCTCTATGTTCTTCGCCAAACTCATGAAGCTTTCATCTCCACATCTCCATGTCCAAAAGCTTCCTATGAGTTATGGCATTCCCGACTTGGCCACATTAATTTTGATACTCTTTCTATGTTAAAAAATAATGGTTGTTTATCGTTTACTTCTGTTTTACCTAAACCGGGGTTATGTTCCCCGTGTGAAATTACCAAGGCAAAAAGACAACCGTTTCCCTTTAATAATAAACGTGCATCTTTACCACTTGAACTTGTTCATTGTGATCTATGGGGGCCTTCCCCAATAAAATCGGTTGATAACTTTGTATACTATGTTGCTTTTGTCGATGATAACTCTCGGTTTACTTGGATATATCCATTACGAGCAAAATCGGAATTTTTTGATGCCTTATCTATCTTTATACCCTTTGTGCAAAACCAATTTTCGACCAAAATAAATTTTTTTCAAAGTGACGGTGGCACCGAATTCACCAATAATCGTGTTCGACATTTTTTTGAACAACATGGCATTTTACATCGCATGTCTTGCCCTTATACACTGCAAAAAAATGGCCGCGTCGAACGAAAACATCGGCATATTGTTGAAACGGGCTTAGCTATGTTGTTCCATGCACATTTACCTACTAAGTATTGGGTTGATGCTTTCTCTTCGGCGGTATATATTATCAATCGATTGCCATCATCAATCTTGCAAGGAAAATCACCTTTTGAGCTATTATACAAACACATACCGAACTATGCTTTCTTTAGATCATTTGGTTGTCGTGTGTTCCCTTTACTTCGTGACTATACCCCACACAAATTATTTCCTCGGAGCATTCCATGTATTTTCCTTGGATATTGTTCCAAATATAAGGGGTATCGGTGCCTTGATCCGTTGTCATCTCGTGTATATGTCACCCGAAATGCACGTTTTGATGAGCAATATTTTCCCCTTGATAAATCTCAAACCGGCAACACATCCATTGACAAACTTGAGATTTTGACATTTTTAGATATCTAATCTGATCAAAAACTTAACTCAAACAATTTCTCTTCAAAAACAAATTCTAATATTCCAAATAATCCATCACAAAACAATACTACCATTCCCATTCCATTCTCGCCAGTCCACATACCTGTTAGCCCACAAAGTGTTAACATTGGGCCTTCACCTGCTACTGGATCCAATAACACCCAACAAACTGATAACACCCAGCAAACTGATAACACCCAGCAAACTGATTCACAACATGTTTCGCCCCAAACTGTTCCAGTCCCAACTGCTAGTCAAACTTCGGCTCAGTCCGAAGACTCTCCTGCTCTCGCCACTTCAACCGGTCCTCATCAGCCACCAAATGTTCCTGTTCCAACTGTTGCTCAGTCTTCGGCCCAACCCGAAGACTCTCGTGTCACATCCTCTACATCATCGACTCCACCCATCGTTCCAGCTCCGTCTCATCCGATGATAACTCGTGCTAAGTCTGGCATTTTTAAACCTCGCCACATGTTAAACTTAGCCCATACCAAAACCATTCCTCTTCATCAAGCGTTATTCTCTACTTGTGATCCCAGTACCTTTCACACTGCATCTAAAGATGAGAAATGGGTTCGTGCCATGAAAGATGAACTCAATGCTCTAAATAAAAACAATACCTGGACGCTCGTTCCTCGTCCAACAAATGCTAATGTCATAGGCTCGAAATGGATATATCGTACTAAATATCGTTCTGATGGGACTATAGAGAGATACAAAGCTCGTTTAGTTGCCCAGGGATTCAGTAAAATTCCCGGCCTTGACTACTCTCATACCTTTAGCCCTGTAGTTAAGGCCACCACTGTGCACACCGTTCTGGCACTAAGTATCATACACAAGTGGAATCTTCATCAATTAGATGTCAATAATGCTTTTCTGCATGGACATCTAAATGAAAGCGTTTTCATGGAACAACCAAAGGGCTTCATTGATCCTAACTTTCCCACTCATGTTTGCAAGTTAAACAAAGCCATTTATGGCTTGAAACAAGCTCCCAGGGCTTGGTTTCATCGTCTAAGCATGTTTCTTATCAATAATGGTTTCTCTTGTAGCCGTGCTGATCCTTCCCAGTTTGTCTATAAACGGGACTCATGCATAATGTATTTATTTGTATACGTTGATGATCTTATCCTCACAGGCAACCATCAACCTACCATTCTGTCATTTATCTCGAGTCTTCATAATGAATTCGCCATCAAAGATCTTGGGAAACTCAACTACTTTCTAGGGTTGGAGGTTACCTACACTAAAGATGGTCTTTTTTTAAATCAGTCCAAATACGCTTTGGATATTCTAACACGTGCAAAGATGTTGGATGCAAAACCTGCTCCTACACCTTTAAGCACAAATGTTTCCTTTGTTTCTACAGGTGACGTGTTTCCAGATGTTACGCTTTATAGGTCTATTGTAGGTGCTCTCCAATATCTGACGATCACGAGGCCTGATATTGCTTATGTTGTTGTAACACCTTGAAAAATTTACGTCCAATAATGTACTGACACGTGTCATGGACTTTGAATATGTGAAAACATACTTTAGAGGGACTAAAGTTGACAAACAATGGAACTATGTGAGTATAAGGGTCCAAAGTGTCAACAATTGATAAATAGGCCCTACAATAACCCTACATGGTGTTTATAATCTGAAACGGATAAATCATGGATCATACAGAGCGAAAAATGAAAGAAAGTGAGGAATTACAAACTACAGGGGCTAAACGTGTCAACATGTTGAAATTATACCTCTGAGTGATCTTTTGGCAAACCCGAAGCTTTGTAATGATAAAATATACTCACTAGAATATGTGATAAAAATTTCATGAAGTTTCGTGATGGTATGAGAAAGTTATGATCAAAACCGTACACGAAGGGTTAAATACGTTAACGTTGATTTCGTGACTTTTCGGGTAAGCACAAAGTTGTTCGAGGACTTTACCATGTTTGTAAATATCCCAAGGCCCTTAAAAATCAGAATTTAGGGTCTAATGTGCAAGAAAAGGACCCAAAACAACGTTACAAAGGTCAAGGACTGAAATGTAAAACTTAAAAACATGTTTAACCTGTTATGCGCTTGTACGCGGCCCGCGAGGGGCCTGTCGCGGCCCGCCTGCGACCTGCCAGCGACAAAAACAACCTGCAGATGCCAGTTGCTGTTCTATTTCGAGTTGTAACCAGCTGTTGTCGATTCAAGGAGCTCACCAATGAACTTTCATGCAACTAGGGACACTTGTATACTTCTTACAACAATCCTAGACTCACATGGCAGCCTCTAAACAGATCAAAGTGATGATAAAAGGGTCTTGAAGTAGTAAACTATGAACACTTACACTTTCAAAATTCACAAGATCAACTTCTGAAGCTTCCTGGACATCAAGACATCTTCCTAGTGATCTCTAAGCTTTATTAGGACCATTGTAAGTATTCATAACCTTTGCAAATTCGTTCTAGCTTAGTTTATCAACCGAAAGTCAAACCATCGTAATTTAAACTTGACTTTAAGATTAAACGAGATTGGCTCTGTCATTTCTCAAATTGAAAGTACCTACAAGTTGGTATTTATGTGGGTAACAAACCCCTAAAAGGGTATTTTCAGATTGCCACTCTAAGTATGTTAATTGTCAAGTCAAAGCTTTTCTTAAAAAGACAACAGAATGTGTTTTTGCAAATTTAAGCATGATTAACAATATAGGCTACATGCAACCTGTTTAATCATCAAAATAACTTTGTAATTAATGTAAGAACATGTTTCAACATGATCAACTCGACAATTTTCAGTTTAAACCCGAATCGGAACCGAAAGTCGCATAAATTGACTTTTTCTTTGACTTTCAGTTCTGATCCGTTCATGCATGTTTGAGATCTGCATTAGAGCATATTTTGGACCAATTTTTATATAAGTTTAATTCTCTGAGATTTTACAACTTGGTTCAACACTTATCTGGTCCATATGCATGTTTCCGATTTATGCTTAAAAGTTGACTATTATGCCCTTTTTACTATAAAACGTGATTTTTGAAAAAGTGAAAGAGTAGAAACATTTGTTACTGATTTATAAACTTGCACCAAAAATTTGATATCAGTTTGAGGTCCAGATTAAGAGTTATGCTCAATATCGTAATTTGAAAGCCTTATGTTACTTAAACGGCGTAATTAGCATATAACCTATTTAAACCCACTTTTTGATATCAAACTTTTTACCCACTGATGTTATATAATATTTTGGGATTTTTAAAGATTTTTATTTAATTTTTGGCCGATCATATCATAGGTCTCTAAGTTTAATTCGGTAAATACCGATTTTGCCCTTTTAAGCCATAAAATGAGTTTTACAAATCCTTTTGACTCCAAACCTTTTCTACTGATTTTATTTGATAAATAAAATATTTTGAGCATTCTGGAAATATAAAAATATCAGCTTTCTTTTAAAAACCCGGAAACGGCTCTAAATCGCCTTTTTAAGCGTTTTTAACGCATACTATGTACTATAACCATATTAAACATATAAGGTTGATACCTACTGATGTTCTTAGCATATTTTTATAAAATAACAGTAAGTACAAGTTTATAAACTCAGGTTTCCAAGTTTGACATTTTTAGCCCTTGTGAAATTACCAAAATACCCCTAAGGTGCATAGTTTGGTTTTAAATGATAAGTTTCACATATGGGTCATACCCTACTGTTATAACATGTTAAATTAAGTATACTTACTGTATAAATCAGACCCGTAACTCAGATTTACAAATAAACTCTTTTATAATCTTTTAAATGACCAAAATGCCCTTATGAGGCCTAATTTGTGTTTAAATCCGTTTTGGGCATAATAGAAAATAACTTACTGATGTTATGACATATTTAGAGCATATTATCTCAGGGAACTTGCATATGACTCTTACGGTTACCCGTAACGCTCTTTTCGCGTTCGGTTCGGTTTATGTAACTAGTTTGCATAAATTGACCGAGACGGGTCAAACATTATCATTTTTGTCTCAACATCCAGAATGTATTTAGTATACCCATATTATACAAGTATTCAAACTTGTCGGGTCTAAATCACATTCTATCCGGTCCTCGCTTAATCGTGCGTTTGAACCGTATCGTCCTTTAAACTAGCCGGTCTAAGCTTAAGCTTAAATAAAGACCCGTTAGAAATCTAATAGGTTATTATAAACCTTCGTTCCAGATTAGGAGCACCGGTAAAAGCTACTTGCCTTTTTGCTTGTTGAGAATTATACTATACTCAGGTAAATACTTTTAACTTATTTTCCCTATACAGGCTTGGGTTACGGTACATAGAATACCGCTTGATCGAGCATCAAATCTTACATCTTTGAATGGTTAATTGAATAATTTGATCGGCTCGTTTAAACAGTCTTGTTCACTTAAAGCCTTTGGGGGGTTAATGACCATGTCCCGGATATCCTCGGCATCATCTTACGAGATGGCCACGACCTGAGCACGGGGTGTAGGCGTACACCTGTCAGTGTATAACTCTAATGTGGAGGGTCTATTGATCTTTAACCCGGACAAGATCCGGGCTACTGAACGCACAAGTAACATGTAATTCGTTCACAAGATTAGAATAATATATAATTATCCCAAGTTATAAAATGTTTTGTGCCATGAGCATTCAAATCAATTTTCAACCATTTTCAAAATGAGTCAGTTAAATTGTATTTACTAGTGTAAACTGACGTATTTTCCCAAAAGGGTAAGTGCAGGTACTACACGTAATAGGCTGGCTGTCTTCTAGAGCGTCCACAATAAGTCTCGCAAGCTTGGACGACAATAAACTGTTGAACAATATCTTATTTTATTTGTGATCCGCCTGTGGATCCGTTTCAACTATTAGTGATATTTAATATTACACTTTATTAAAGTTGAAATGAATCTATCTTTGCTTCCGCTGTGCATTTATATATATTGTTTTGTTTGTCTATGATGATACCAACTACGTCACTATACTCCCCACCGGGCCCACCGGTGACACGTGGAAAATAGGGGTGTGACAGGTTGGTATCAGAGCCAACTCTGAGTGAATTAAACACTAGTCTTTTGTGTTTAATCTCAGTTACACAATTGCACATTCCTCGATTCTCGAGTCTAGACAAAGAACTTAGGAAATTTCCAAATTTTTGTTTTATTTTCTAACTTTGTCTTATATATATTTTTGTTGTATCACTTGTTGTTTTTGAAAGGATCAAAAGAATGCCGCCACGTATGAGAGGTAGAGGCCGAGGACAAGGAGCACATGTAGCTCCAAACGACCACGAGGCCGGGCCGTCACACCGGCGAACACCTTCGGATCCTCACAACACTGATGCTCAAGACCTTTGGAGGTCTTTTACCGAACCTGCTAGACGCTCAGTCTCACTGAGTACCTCTCCTTCAATCCCGCACTCCTTTGGGGCTCATTCGGAGAATGAGCCCCACAACTCACAACAGTCCTACATTCCCTTAATAGGACACAATTCACCTTTTAACCAACCATCACCTGTCTTCCAGGGTCAGTTCAACCCTGATGACTACTTAGCAGCAGCAGTGGGTTTTAACCCACTTGGACCAGAAGACCACTTTTCTGGTGGCAACCCGATGGACATCGATGAGGATACTGATCCTACTATGCCACCCTCCGGAACACCGAACCACCCCATCGAGACTTCTGATGGGTCACCGTTTATGGGATCACCTTACAATGGTCCCGATAGCTTTGAGGAGAACTTCAAGCAGCACGACTGGGTGTTTACCCCCAGTTATCATAACTCTCCTTTGCACCAGCCCCATCACTCTCTTCTTCACCAGTCTTACCATAACTCTCCTCTTCACCAGTCTTACCATAACTCTCCTCTGCACCAGTCATACCATAGCTCTCCCCTACACCAGCCACATCACTCTCCCCTACACCAGCAGGAGCAGCCACAGTAGCAGCCACAGCAGCAGCAGAATCCTTCTGAGGATTCCCGACTTGTAGCGGTCACTCCGCCAGCAGCACCACCTCTGCTTCAGCCTCCCTCGCCTCCGAGGCGAAGGAGAACGACAGCGCGAATATCCGCACGAGGGGGAGTGCGCATCAACACCCCTCCACATTCAAGTGGCAGCCGGTTCTCGCCACTTCACGAAGAACCGGAGACGGGAGAATCTTCGCATCCCATCTCAGAAGTGAACACTGCGCCAGTCACGCCACAGCCACCATTGGGTTTTGGAGACCCAATCCCCGCTTACACTGGTGCTGCAGCATTCAACCCCTTCGAGCAGCAGATTCACACGGGGTACAACTTTACGGAGGACCCCTATTGGATAGCAGCAAACTCCAACACGTTCCATCAAGAAGGTCCCTACGGAGGTCCCTGGGCTACGGGACCCTAGACCTATGGGTACCCATCATATGGGTATCAGCAGTCACAGCCTCCTCAACCTCCGTATTATCAACCGCCGCCTCCTCAACCTCAGCATTACCAACAACCACCTCAGGCACCGGCGATGTCACCGCCCCAGATGCAAGAAATCCTTCATGAGATACAAGAGGTGCGTCAAGAGATGCGGCATGAGTTGCAGCATGATCAGAGGCGTAACCGGGGGATGTTTAAGAAGATGGTGGATCTGATTAAGGGTAAAAGCAAGAAGGGTCATTGAATCCTTTGTTTGTTGGTTATTTTAGTGTGGTAGTCATGTCCCTGCGTGGACATATATTTATTTCTGTACTCTACCCCTGCGTGGGTATTTCTTCTGTTCTGCCCCTGCGTGGGCATATCTTTTTATTTGACCCCTGAGTGGGTTTGTTTGTTTTGTTATTTGGCCCCTGTGTGGGCAAGGTGTTTATGTAAAAGACCCGTTTAGGGCAGACTCGTACTGGTTTAATTTTTGCTTGAAATGGTTAATTTAAGTTTTCATTTTTAAATTATGTGCATAAACATAGTGTATAAATAAATGAAAAAAATAACATTTATTATTTTGATGTACCATTTTCATAAAGTAATAAGGATCTTAAAAAGGTAAAACCTAGCTGTTATGTTGTCATAAATCTAGCCAATATGGTGGAACCTGTTTAAAAAGATTCAAATCTCTGTTAACATCTGTAAACAAGTTAACATTCTTGGCTAGTGTGATCCGTAAAATCACACACGCCACCCTTTTAATAAATTATCCAAGATTATATTTTTATATATATATTTGGTTGTGACATAATGCCTACGGGTGTAATTAATGTCATATAAAACAAAAAGGCAGCTGTAGTTTATAAACTCCCTGCCAAGAAAAGGATTTATTTGTCTTTTTATACAAGCTTTAATCCTATAAGATCTAAATTTGTAATTTAGAAATTTGTCTACGTGACTAGGCTTATTATGCCAATATTATATTTCATTCTAAAAAGATTACTAGTAAAAATCCTGAATGAAATTATTAAATTAACTAATATGGCTTTTATTTACCATGGTTAATAAATCGTCAAGAACGATAATACTGTTTAGACTTCTAAATAGACCTTGTCCTTATTTTTATGTAGCAATTTAGACTACATGGCTAAGTCCGAAGAATTAAACAGTCGTCCAGCAGAAAACCCTAATAATACTAAAATATTAGTAACGGGTGCGGAGTTGAAAGCATTAGTGAATGATGCTGTTATCGAAGCGCTAAATAGACAGTATAGTGAATCGAGCGGGACCCGGAGTAGGACCCGATCTGCACCACGTTCCAAACCGAAAGTCCGCTCGGAGGCTCATAGCAAGCCGCCCTCTAAGAAAGTTGGACCTAAGAAAGATGAGCTCAATAGGGATGATGAGGATCATCACTCCTCTAACCAAAACAGTGTCCCGATAAAGAAGATCAAGCAGAAACAGGAACCGCATAGTAAGTCCTGTACGTATAAATACTTCGTCTCATGTAAACCCAGAGACTTTACTGGGGAGAAAGGAGCGGTCGACTGCATGACCTGATTGGACGAAATGGATACAGTAGTAGATATCAGCGGGTGTGGTGAAAGAGATGTAGTGAAATACGTGTCCCAATCGTTCAAAGGAGACGCGCTGGCGTGGTGGAAGTCTCTCATACAACCTGCCGGAAAGATCCCACTCTACAGTATGTCATGGGATCAGTTCGTTGCCCTTATCAAGGAAAATTTTTGCCCGCAGCATGAAGTTGAAAGGATCGAATCTGATTTCTTATCCTTGGTGATGAAAAATTTATACTGCCAGGCATACCTCACCACTTTCAATACTCTATCTCGGTTGGTTCCGTACTTGGTAACCCCAGAACCGAAAAGGATTGCCCGTTTCATCGGGGGTTTAACCCCTGAAATTAAAGCAAGTGTTAAGGCATCGAGGCCTACAACTTTCAGATCAGTAGCTGATCTGTCTCTCTCTCTTACCCTGGACGTAGTCAGGTTGAGAGCACTCAGGAACTCAGAAGAGAATAAGAGAAAGCGTGAGGACGATACCTCACGAAGATCAGAAAAGAGACACCGAGGAAATAACGACCACAGGAAAGGGTCGGGATCTAAGAGAGATGGGCAACAATCGGGGGATAAGCCCAAATGTAAAACTTGTAAGAAGAACCACTTTGGGAAGTGTCGTTTGGAGTCGAGATCACAATCTCACGTGAGATCTTGTGGGATTTGCAAATCCACGGATCATAAGACTTTGGAGTGTAAGAAGCTGAAGGATGCAACATGTTATGGTTGCAACGAAAAAGGGCACATTAAGTCTAATTGCCCAAAGAACGCAAGGAAAGCCGAAGATGGGAAGAAGACCAATGCGAGGGTCTTCAAGATGGACGCTAAGGAAGCTGTTCAAGATGACAACGTTATTACAGGTACTTTTCTTGTAAATGATGTTTTTGCTAGAGTACTGTTTGATTCTGGAGCAGATAAGTCTTTTGTTGATGATAAGTTCTGTAAGTTATTAAACCTACCTGTTAGAACCTTAAGTGTAAAATATGAGGTGGAATTAGCTGATGGAACCATAGAAACAGCCTCAACTGTTTTAGATGGATGTGTTATATCCATTAGGAATCATTCTTTTCCTTTGTCCTTACTTCCCTTTAAGCTAGCCGGCTTTGATGTAGTTATAGGCATGGATTGGTTATCGCATAACCAAGCCCAGATTGTATGCAACAGGAAGCAAGTGATAGTCAAAACTCCGTCTGGGGAGTCACTTACCATTCAAGGGGATACTCAGCATGGATTGCCTGAGCAAGTGTCCATGCTCAAGGCATCTAGATGCTTGGGAAAGGGTTGTGTCATTTATATGGCACAAGTTACTATTGATGAGCCAAAGCCCAAGATTGAAGACATCCCTATCATTTCGGAATATCCTGAAGTTTTTCCCGAAGAACTACCTGGTTTACCACCAGATAGACAAGTGGAATTCCGAATTGACATCATCCCGGGTGCGGCACCAGTAGCGAGAGCACCTTATAGGTTAGCACCAATGGAGATGAAGGAGTTAAGGACGCAGTTAGACGATCTGTTAGCTAAAGGTTTTATTAGACCTAGTTCGTCTCCTTGGGGAGCGCCGATCTTGTTTGTTAAGAAGAAGGATGGATCGATGCGTCTGTGCATCGATTACCGTGAGCTTAATAAAGTCACTATCAAGAATAGGTATCCTTTGCCCAGGATCGATGATCTGTTCGATCAATTGCAAGGGGCAAGCTATTTCTCTAAGATCGACTTGAGGTCAGGCTATCATCAGTTGAAGGTCAAGGATGAAGATGTACACAAGACAGCGTTTAGGACTCGTTATGGACATTACGAGTTCCTAGTGATGCCTTTTGGACTCACAAATGCACCGGCCGCATTCATGGATCTCATGAATCGCGTCTGCAAGCCTTATCTGGATAAATTCGTCATCGTCTTTATTGATGACATTCTCATCTATTCAAAGAGCCAAGCTGACCACGAGAAACACCTTCGTTGTATTCTCAAACTTCTACATCAAGAGAAACTCTACGCCAAATTTTCGAAGTGCGAATTTTGGCTTCGAGAAGTCCAATTCCTTGGACATGTGGTAAGTGAGCGTGGTATCCAAGTAGATCCCGCTAAGGTAGAAGTAGTTATGAATTGGCAAGAGCCAAAGACACCTACTGAGATTCGCAGTTTTCTGGGTTTAGCAGGATATTATAGGCGTTTTATCGAAAACTTTTCAAGGATTGCTGCGCCCCTAACTTCGTTGACGCGTAAGAAGGTTAAGTTTGACTGGGGCCCTAAGCAGCAGGAATCCTTTGACATTCTGAAGAAAAAGTTAAGCAATGCACCGGTATTAACATTGCCCGATGGTATAGAAGAATTTGTGGTGTATTGTGATGCATCACACACTGGTATGGGCTGTGTACTCATGCAGAAAGGCAAGGTTATTGCCTACGCTTCACGACAGCTAAAGGTGCACGAAAAGAACTACACCACCCACGACTTGGAGCTGGGTTCCGTTGTATTTGCATTAAAACTTTGGAGACATTACTTATATGGAACCAAGTGTGTGATCTATTCGGATCACAAGAGCCTTCAACATTTGTTCAATCAGAAGGACTTGAACATGCGACAAAGACGATGGATGGAAACTCTAAATGATTATGATTGTGAGATAAAATACCATCCAGGCAAAGCAAATGTAGTTGCTGATGCCTTAAGTAGGAAAGAAAGAGTAAAGCCAATAAGAATCAATGCCAAGCGCATCGAAATCAGGAATAGTTTGAACGAAAGGGTATTAGCTGCACAGAAGGAAGCTGTGTTGGAAGCTAACTATCCTGAAGAAAAGCTAGGAGTAACTGAGGAGCAGTTATCCCACGACAAAGACGGAATGCTTAAATTGAATGGACGAATATGGGTTCCAGTTTATGGAGGACTTCGGGATGTTATCCTCCAGGAAGCCCACAGTTCCAAATATTCCGTTCATCCTGGAGCTGATAAGATGTATCAGGATCTTAAAGCAAACTACTGGTGGATTGGTTTGAAAAAGTCTGTAGCTGCTTATGTAGCTAAGTGTTTGACTTGTGCGCAAGTCAAAGCGGAACACCAGAAACCGTCAGGTTTGTTACAACAACCTGAAATTCCCACATGGAAGTGGGAGATGGTGACGATGGATTTCATCACCAAGTTGCCAAAGACGAGAAAGGGAAATGATACTATATGGGTCATAGTGGATAGACTGACGAAGTCAGCACACTTCCTACCTATAAAGGAAACTTACAGCTCAGATATGTTAGCCCAGTTATACGTTGATAAGATTGTAGCCTTGCATGGAATACCTGTGTCTATTATCTCTGACAGAGATACTAGATACACGTCACATTTTTGGAAAAGTTTCCAACAATCTTTGGGCACACGTTTAAATTTTAGTACGGCTTATCATCCTCAGACTGACGGTCAGAGTGAGCGTACTATTCAAACGTTGGAAGATATGCTACGTGCATGTGCGATCGATTTGGGTGGTAGTTGGGATAAAAACCTACCACTAATTGAGTTCTCCTACAACAATAGCTACCACACCAGCATAAAAGCTGCGCCTTTTGAGGCCTTATACGGTAGAAAATGTAGATCGCCCATTTGTTGGGCGGAAGTTGGGGATGTCCAACTATTAGGACCGGAGATAGTCTTTGAAACAACGGACAAGATTGTCCAGATTCGCGACCGTTTGAAAGCCGCCAGGGATAGGCAGAAAAGTTATGCGGATCCAAAGCGCAAATCGTTTCACTTCGAAGTAGGTGACAAAGTATTGCTTAAAGTATCGCCCTGGAAAGGGGTAATGCGATTTGGTAAGAAAGGCAAGCTAAGCCCGAGATACATAGGACCTTTCGAGGTTATCGAACGTGTCGGGTCAGTTGCTTATAAGTTAAACTTGCCTGAAGAGCTCAGTGCTATACATAATGTTTTTCACATCTGTAATCTGAAGAAGTGTTTCGCTGACGAATCATTGGTTATACCACATACGGATGTACATATAGATGAAAGCTTGAAATTTGTGGAAAAGCCATTGTCGATTGAGGATCGACAGGTAAAGAAGCTTCGAAGGAAGCATGTGCCTATTGTGAAGGTCAAATGGGATGCCCGTAGAGGTCCCGAATACACATGGGAGGTAGAATCCGCGATGAAAGAAAAATACCCTCATTTGTTTCAGTAAATCTCGAGGTCGAGATTTCTTTTAAGGGGGTGAGGATGTAACACCTCAAAAAATTTACGTCCAATAATGTACTGACACGTGTCATGGACTTTGAATATGTGAAAACATACTTTAGAGGGACTAAAGTTGACAAACAATGGAACTATGTGAATATAAGGGTCCAAAGTGTCAAAAATTGATAAATAGGCCCTACAATAACCCTACATGGTGTTTATAATCTAAAACGGATAAATCAAGGATCATACAGAGCGAAAAATGAAAGAAAGTGAGGAATTACAAACTACAGGGGCTAAACGTGTCAACATGTTGAAATTATACCTCTGAGTGATCTTTTGGCAAACCCGAAGCTTTGTAATGATAAAATATACTCACTAGAATATGTGATAAAAATTTCATGAAGTTTCATGATGGTATGAGAAAGTTATGATCAAAACCGTACACGAAGGGTTAAATACGTTATGGTTGATTTCGTGACTTTTCGGGTAAGCACAAAGTTGTTCGAGGACTTTACCATGTTTGTAAATATCCCAAGGCCCTTAAAAATCAGAATTTAGGGTCTAATGTGCAAGAAAAGGACCCAAAACAACGTTACAAAGGTCAAGGACTGAAATGTAAAACTTAAAAACATGTTTAACCTGTTCTGCGCTTGTACGCGGCCCTCGAGGGGCCTGTCGCGGCCCGCCTGCGACCTGCCAGCGACAAAAACAACCTGCAGATGCCAGTTGCTGTTCTGTTTCGAGTTGTAACCAGCTGTTGTCGATTCAAGGAGCTCACCAATGAACTTTCATGCAACTAGGGACACTTGTATACTTCTTACAACAATCCTAGACTCACATGGCAGCCTCTAAACAGATCAAAGTGATGATAAAAGGGTCTTGAAGTAGTAAACTATGAACACTTACACTTTCAAAATTCACAAGATCAACTTCTGAAGCTTCCTGGACGTCAAGACATCTTCCTAGTGATCTCTAAGCTTTATTAGGACCATTGTAAGTATTCATAACCTTTGCAAATTCGTTCTAGCTTAGTTTATCAACCGAAAGTCAAACCATCGTAATTTAAACTTGACTTTGAGATTAAACGAGATTGGCTCTGTCATTTCTCAAATTGAAAGTACCTACAAGTTGGTATTTATGTGGGTAACAAACCCCTAAAAGGGTATTTTCAGATTCCCACTCTAAGTATGTTAATTGTCGAGTCAAAGCTTTTCTTAAAAAGTCAACAGAATGTGTTTTTTCAAATTTAAGCATGATTAACAATGTAGGCTACATGCAACCTGTTTGATCATCAAAATAACTTTGTAATTCATGTAAGAACATGTTTCAACATGATCAACTCGACAATTTTCAGTTTAAACCCGAATCGGAACCGAAAGTCGCATAAATTGACTTTTTCTTTGACTTTCAGTTCTGATCCGTTCATGCATGTTTGAGATCTGCATTAGAGCATATTTTGGACCAATTTTATATAAGTTTAATTCTCTGAGATTTTACAACTTGGTTCAACACTTATCCGGTCCATATGCATGTTTCCGATTTATGCTTAAAAGTTGACTATTATGCCCTTTTTACTATAAAACGTGATTTTTGAAAAAGTGAAAGAGTAGAAACATTTGTTACTGATTTATAAAATTGCACCAAAAATTTGATATCAGTTTGAGGTCCAGATTAAGAGTTATGCTCAATATCGTAATTTGAAAGCCTTATGTTACTTAAACGGCGTAATTAGCATATAACCTATTTAAACCCACTTTTTGATATCAAACTTTTTACCCACTGATGTTATATAATATTTTAGGATTTTTAAATATTTTTATTTAATTTTTGGCTGATCATATCATAGGTCTCTAAGTTTAATTCGGTAAATACCGATTTTGCCCTTTTAAGCCATAAAATGAGTTTTACAAATCCTTTTGACTCCAAACCTTTTTATACAGATTTTATTTGATAAATAAAATATTTTGAGCATTCTGGAAATATAAAAATATCAGCTTTCTTTTAAAAACCCGGAAACGGCTCTAAATCGCCTTTTTAAGCGTTTTTAACGCATAGTATGTACTATAACCATATTAAACATATAAGGTTGATACCTACTGATGTTCTTAGCATATTTTTATAAAATAACAGTAAGTACAAGTTTATAAACTCAGGTTTCCAATTTTGACATTTTTAGCCCTTGTGAAATTACCAAAATACCCCTAAGGTGCATAGTTTGGTTTTAAATGATAAGTTTCACATATGGGTCATACCCTACTGTTATAACATGTTAAATTAAGTATACTTACTGTATAAATCAGACCCGTAACTCAGATTTACAAATAAACTCTTTTATAATCTTTTAAATGACCAAAATGCCCTTATGAGGCCTAATTTGTTTTTAAATCCGTTTTGGGCATAATAGAAAATAACTTACTGATGTTATGACATATTTAGAGCATATTATCTCAGGGAACTTGCATATGACTCTTACGGTTACCCGTAACGCTCTTTTCGCGTTCGGTTCGGTTTATGTAACTAGTTTGCATAAATTGACCGAGACGGGTCAAACATTATCATTTTTGTCTCAACATCCAGAATGTATTTAGTATACCCATATTATACAAGTATTCAAACTTGTCGGGTCTAAATCACATTCTATCCGGTCCTCGCTTAATCGTGCGTTTGAACCGTATCGTCCTTTAAACTAGCCGGTCTAAGCTTAAGCTTAAATAAAGACCCGTTAGAAATCTAATAGGTTATTATAAACCTTCGTTCCAGATTAGGAGCACCGGTAAAAGCTACTTGCCTTTTTGCTTGTTGAGAATTATACTATACTCAGGTAAATACTTTTAACTTATTTTCCCTATACAGGCTTGGGTTACGGTACATAGAATACCGCTTGATCGAGCATCAAATCTTACATCTTTGAATGGTTAATTGAATAATTTGATCGGCTCGTTTAAACAGTCTTGTTCACTTAAAGCCTTTGGGGGGTTAATGACCATGTCCCGGATATCCTCGGCATCATCTTACGAGATGGCCACGACCTGAGCACGGGGTGTAGGCGTACACCTGTCAGTGTATAACTCTAATGTGGAGGGTCTATTGATCTTTAACCCGGACAAGATCCGGGCTACTGAACGCACAAGTAACATGTAATTCGTTCACAAGATTATAATAATATATAATTATCCCAAGTTATAAAATGTTTTGTGCCATGAGCATTCAAATCAATTTTCAACCATTTTCAAAATGAGTCAGTTAAATTGTATTTACCAGTGTAAACTGACGTATTTTCCCAAAAGGGTAAGTGCAGGTACTACACGTAATAGGCTGGTTGTCTTCTAGAGCGTCCACAATAAGTCTCGCAAGCTTGGACGACAATAAACTGTTGAACAATATCTTATTTTATTTTTGATCCGCCTGTGGATCCGTTTCAACTATTAGTGATATTTAATATTACACTTTATTAAAGTTGAAATGAATCTATCTTTGCTTCCGCTGTGCATTTATATATATTGTGTTGTTTGTCTATGATGATACCAACTACGTCACTATACTCCCCACCGGGCCCACCGGTGACACGTGGAAAATAGGGGTGTGACAGTTGTAAATCAAGTTAGTCAGTTCCTTCATGCTCCCACCACAGATCACTTTTAGGAAGTCAAAAGAATCGTACGTTACCTCAAAGGTACTCTTGCCTTTGGGATAAATTACACTCGACCCACTTCTACATCGCTGATAGGATACTCTGATGCTGATTGGGCTCGCTGTTTAGAGACTCGTCGTTCTACTTATGGATATTCAATTTTTTGGGGGGAAATCTGATCTCTTGGAGTGCTAAAAAGCAACCCACCGTTGCCAGATCCAGCTGTGAATCTGAATATCGAGCTATGGCTAATACTGCAGCAGAAATTGTGTGGATAACTCATCTTTTTTAAGAACTTCATGAGCTTCCTCCTGATCGACCAACCATTCTTTGTGACAATCAAAGTGCTATTTTTCTAACTCAAAATCCAGTTGCTCATAAAAGATCTAAACATATAGATCTTGATTATCATTTCTTACGTGAGTTAGTGACAGGAGGCAAATTAGCTACTAAATTTGTTCCAACCAAGCTTCAGGTGGCAGACATATTTACCAAAAGTCTTCCAAGTACCCAGTTCAACAATCTTCGTCAAATGCTTCATATTGGTCCCCCACCATTCAGCTTGCAGGGGGATGTTAGATAATCATGTTTCATATCTCTTGTATGTATTTATCTATATTCTTAGGGTGCTCAGCATAAATTGTATGTCTATATATTGTTCCATGTAAATGTTTCTATTCAATGAAAATTAACCTTTGAGATCTTCACAAATACCTTGACTATTGACAATGTGACCCAGGAATTGAACCTCCCCCAGCCAAAATTCGCACTTGGAGAACTTAGCGTAGAGTCGATTCCCCTGGAGTAGCTCGAGAACCAATCGTAGATGCTGCGCGTGTTCGGCTTTCGACTTGGAATAGATCAGGATATCATCGATGAACACAATGACGAAGTGGTCTAGAAATGGTTTACACACGCGATTCATCAGATCCATGAAAACCGCGGGTGCGTTGGTTAAACAAAAAGGCATAACAACGAACTCATAATGGCCGTAGCGAGTGCGAAAAGCGGTCTTGGATATATCCTCCTCTTGAATGCAAAGTTGGTGGTAGCCTGAACGTAAGTCGATCTTCGAGAAACATATAGCACCTTGTAGCTGGTCGAACAAATCATCGATTCGGGGTAAGGGATTGCGATACTTGACGGTCAACTTATTCAACTCATGATAGTCGATGCACATCCTGAATGACCCATCCTTCTTTTTGACGAAAAGGACTGGCGCGCCCCAATGAGAGGTGCTCGGCCGAATGAAGCCAAGTAATTCCTGGAGCTGACTGGAAAGTTCACGCATTTCTGACGGAGCGAGTCGGTAGGGAGCTTTGGCAACAGGTTTGGCTCCAGGAATGAGGTCGATTTGGAAGTCGATATCACGACTTGGCGGAAGACCAGGAAGATCATCGGGGAATACTCAGGGAAATTCGCACACCAGAGGTACGTCTTTCACTTCTGTTTTTCCTTTCTTTTCCTTCTCCGCTACTATGATGTTAGCCAAGAAAGCTCTGTATTCCTTGCAGAGATACTTACTAGCTTGGACGCAAGACATAAGCTTGAGATTCTTCGAGCGGGTTTCACCATAAACACATAATAAATCACCATTAGCGAGCGCGAATCGAATCATCTTATTAAAGCACACAACTTCAGCATGGTTTTCATGAAGAAAGTCCATGCCTACTATGATGTCGAAACTTCCGAGTTGCATCGGAATGAGGTCGATTGGGAAGATGTGATTGTTGAGCTCGAGAGTACAATCACAAAGAACAGAATTAACGACGACAGTTCTTCCGGTGGAGACTTCAACATCGAACGTCGAGGGGAGATGAGAGCGCTTACGATTAAGGAGCTTTTCGAATTCCAACGACACAAAGCAATTATCGGCTCCAGTATCAAATAAACACGAAGCATAAATACCATTCACGAGAAACGTACCATTAACCACATTGTTGTCGGCTTGGGCTTGGCGCACATTGATGTTGAAAGTTCTGGCACGTGCTGCTTGTTGCTGTTGAGGCTGTTGCTGAGGCTGCTGTTGTTGGGGCTCTTGTTTCACAACCCTGTTCGGGCACATGTTGGTGAAATGATTAGGATCGCCACATGCGAAGCATACTTTGGCATTGATCGTGGGTGCCTGAGCAGCTTGTTGACCCTGAGGGGCGGTAAGAAGAGCTTGTTGAGCAGGAGCTGGAGGCCAGCGCGACAATTGGCGGTGAAATGGCCATACATATTCCAATGTACGCAAAATCTGCAGACGATTCCCACCGGATGATGGTAAGTGCATGTCGTACAAGCAGTATGAGGGCCTGTGTATGCACGCTTTACAGGCTGTGCATAGGTAACTGGTGCTGGTGCTGATCGGTGCTGGGACTGCTGCTGAGCCGGTACGGCTTGAAGTGGAGCAGCAGTGGTAGTGACAGCACAGTTCTTGTTTCTGGAGCTGTTGTTGTTGTTCTTCCTCTTGCGACGAGAGGACTTTGACGACTGAGTGGAGACGGTGTCGGCAGTTGGAGCGGCGGTGGTAGCTTGGTGCAGGCTTTTCGAAGCTTTATCCCAAAAACCAGCTTTTACTCGCTTGTCGTTGATTTCAGCGACAAGCAAGTAAGTTTCTTCGATCGCTGCTGGCTTTGAGGCATGCACAAAATCTGCAACACAATCCGGCAGAGCTCGGATGTACTTCTTGATCGTCATGTCGGTAGTCTTCACTTGATCAGGACAGATAATACTGAGCTGCTTGAAGCGAGCAGTTAAAGCAGCATTGTCACCTTCCCTCTGCTTCAGATGCCAGAATTCATCTTCCAGCTTTAGGTTCTCATGGGGAGGGTAGAACTCTTCGAGCATAACGTTCTTCAACTAGTCCCATGACAGACCATAAGCTGCGTCGTTTCCGCGTTTATTTCTCTCGGCCGTCCACCAGTCTAAAGCACGGGTCTGGAAGACGCCGGTAGCATTCAGAGTGCGGAGATTGTCTGGACATCCGCTCTGTCGCATGGTGACCTCGATTGAGTCGAACCATTGAAATAAAGCCGTAGGGCCATCTTTTCCAGTGAACTCTTTCGGTCCACATGCTTTAAACTGCTTGAAGCTGAAAGCAGCCTTTTGGGTAGCTTTAGGAGCTTCGGTCCTGGATTCCTCGGACGATTTGCTCATATTTCCGTACAACTCACTGACGACTTGAGGGGCTACCTTTGCTAGTTGTTTGGCGACGAGAGCAGCAAGGCGTTTGTCTCTCTGTTCTTGACGAGTAACTCGGGGGTGACGAGGTCCATATGATGACATTGTCTGCAACAGACATCGTCTTGGGTCTCAGACACAATTAAAATCGAATCTCACCTAACACCCCTATTACTACTAAAGCTTAGGAATGCGTGTGATCACATAACCAATTAAACATGTAAGCACATAATCACGGATTCACATAAGCACAGAAACACATAAGCACGTATGGCACAGAAGCACAGAGGACACATAGAAGCACATTGGAGCACGCAATTCCCTAGATGCACATAGAGAGCATCTGGGCTGCCTCAGAATACAGAAACTATCATTAAAAGTTCGCGCGTTCGAGAGTAGCGATTACGAGTAGTATAGCGTATAGTGTATCGGGTAGTATAGCACAATCGAGTAATATAGCATAAGTAGATACATAATCCTGCTTGTATTCATCAGTAGTAGCGATTTGTTAATGTTTTGAGGTAGGTGTGTAGTGCGAGTCGTGTGTGTTGATTAAGAGCGAAGTGAAAAGTGAATAATTCACCAAACCGTAACATATAAGCTGGTAAAGATCACATAAAATACACATAAAAGCGACGAATATCAGAGTCGGCAGTAGCGAGCTCCGAATCGAAACACATAAAGATCGGGTAATAGATTGCCTCAGGCTCGATAGGCATTGACTATCCAAAGTGATTCGACTATTCACAAGGACCCATAGTGCACACTTTTGCCTTCAGGATCATGCTTTTTGCCTCGATTCTTGGGCAATCGGCATGCATCCTTCCAGTTACAGTGTGACTTTCGGTCGTTGGAGTTCGTCGAGACTTTGGTGAGAGTTTTGTAACACAAAATAAGTCAAAAATGACTGTTAAGGTTCGGGTTTCACCCCTGACTTAACAACTTTTGTTCCTGTTTTGATGAAAAATAGAGACGAAAATCTGCGTTAAAGTATGGATTTCACTCCTGATTCAACGCAAATTCTCGTGTTTATAGATAAAATACGGGTTGAATAAGTAATCTGGTCGAGAGTTTACGGCTTTCACACCTATTCTCGACCTAACCATTTGTTCATTTCGAAAATTAAAGTGCAGTGGTAGTGTAGCGTAAACTAGAAATAGCAAGAATAGCTGGTGAGCTCGTACAGAACCCACACTGGGTAAGCACAAGTCGGTATGTTGGTACTTAACTATAGACTAAGTCATTTCTAAGACATCGACCCGGACTAGGTCGAGTCTTACCTAATTCCCTATAGTTATGGCTCTGATACCAATCTGTCACACCCCAACCGATGGCGGAAACATCGGGGCATGGCACTGAGCGAAACAGATTGTCCAGAAGTTTCCATAACAACTATAATTACCAATTATTTAAAGCAACATGTCGCATACCATGTCATAAAAGATAATATAATTATTACATACAAGATCTAGTCAATTTGTTCTGTTCCGACAACTCAGATTTAAATACAGACAATTGTTTATTGGTTTCTAGACCTTTCCTAGCCTCGATTTCACAGCAAGCAAAGCAATTAAGCATCCTAAGCACCTGTCACATACGTTAAAGTAAAAGTCAATACACATAGTGTAAAGGTGAGCATACAAGTTTAATAATAGCATATAGAGTTCGAAATCGTTTACGCATAACCAGCACGTACACAATGTGAAACGAAGCACGTTAGTTATCGACATGAACTTACCGATACCAATGTGACTGCGGGTTAACCAGCACGTACACAATGTGACTGCGGATTGACTGCGCAAGGAAGTTCGCGATACATGAACACCTCTGTGATCCATGTAACTAATTGTCCTTAACAACCCCTGAATGAATATGTGCTGAGTCCAAACTATAGTACTATCATTGCTAAGGCAGGTAGACAACATTCCGTGTGTAAACATAACAAACAAGCATTCATTTAGTCACGTATAACATGCAGTAACGGTTAGCGTTAAGGTATTGAGTAGTGTGTTCGATGTGATTTAGAATAAGTAACGTATGTAACACCCAAAAGTGCGTAAAGCAAAAGGGGATCGAGTATACTCACAGCGATGATGGATTGAAGGGAGCGCTTAGAGCGGAATTAGCCTGATCAGAACGATAGCATAAACGATAAGCGATGCGTAAATGGAACAAGTGTCAGAGGGTCGGACGGTACTCCGATCGGATGGCGATCCGATCAGGTAGCCGGTCGTTCGGGTGACAATCTGCTCGGATGGTCATCTGATCGGGTGACCTCTCGAGTGGATAGTTTCTTCCTTTGGGAAGGATGTGTTTGTGTATGATGGCTTGACTTTCGAAGTTTTCGTTGCATCATTTTCAAAACAGAGAAGTGCCTCTACCTTTCAGGTCGGTCGATCGGGCGGTAGTCCGATCGGACGGCAATCCGATTGGTAGGACATTTCAGTGAGAACAAGTTCACCGTAGCTTGTCACTCGATCGGATTGTAGTCCGATCGGGTGGCAATCTTTGTGCACTGAACATGTTGAAAATTGTTTAAGTGTTGAGGTCTAATCATCACATAGTCGAGTGACAATCCGATCGGGTGGTAATCCGATCGGACAACAATTCGTTCAATGTTTAACCTTAAATGATGAAATAGAAGTTAAGTGTGGGGCCTAAGGTGCAAGCCGATCGGGTGGCAACCCGATCAGGTGACATTCCGATCGGACAACAGTCCAATCCGGCGACACTCCGTTCTGGTCGGCCTGATCGTCTTCTTCCTTGGTTGTTTGTAGCTTTATTGAGACGGTGTGATATCGTGCTAGCCAACAGAACCCCATCTTGAACCTAGGTGACCTGGCCGAACAGGATTCACCCAAATTCAACCAGTTAACCGGCTCAGACGGTTGTTCTTGGTTAACCCAAAATCGGTTGTCTCGTTGATAGGTACCAGATCTTGAACCATCACATCACTAAGAAAGAGTAGAAGGTCGGGTCAAGCTCTGATTCTATCGGTTTTGACAGCATTGAGTATAAAAGAGTTGAAAGAAAGTTAGAAACCTTCTTTCAATCCTTTTTCTCATGAATATGCTTATATCTATGAAAGATCTTTGTTGTTTCGTGTGGAAATCATTCAGATCTAAGTTGTTCTTGGTGGATTGAAGCCAAAACACGAAGTTCCTAAGAACACCATGATGACATCATCCTAGAACACCCCAAATTCGGTGATTTCACGGTTAAAAGTTAAGATTCAAAAGATAGAAAGGTGTAGGAGTGCGTGTAGATTAAGAAAGTACAAGATTTAGGTCGAGATCTTACCGGAATCGCGAGAAATCGAAGAAAAGGTGAGCTAGAGTGCTTGGTCGGACAGAGCGTGCAAAAGTAGTAAGTGTGATGTTGACATGGGGTATTTATAGGGTTTCCTGAAATGGAAAGGATGAGATAGGGTTGGTTGATCGGGTAGCAGCCCGTTCGAGTGGCCGGTATATCGAGTTGCTGCTCGATCGAGTGGCTGCTCGATCGACTAGTCACTTGGTTGATCAGCCGCGACGATTCGAGCATTCGGTGCGACGAGTTTTGCTAGTTAGATTGCAATTGCGAGCGTTGCGATGCGATAGAGTTTCCTATTCATATTACTTTTAATCCCAACTACTATATCTAACATATAATCATCCTACTTCACTTGCATTTAGCATCTGCGATTCGATTTCGATTGGGTTTCGATTGCGTTTCAATTGATCACCACAACAAACAATAAATAAACACACACAAGTAACACGTAAAAGGCACACACACGCAAACAATATCCAAAACTGTAACACCCTTAAACTTTTCATTTGAATTTAATAATAAAATACACCATTAACATTAAATTATTGGTTTAATAACCTAACATTCATTAACGGAGTTCATAAGTGCGTCAACTATGACTTAATTAAAACATTTCAAAAATTGTTTAACGAATGATTACAACCCATAAACAAAAGTACTAAAGTTTAAACACATTGCGGAAGCGTCAAAAGGTAGTGTTCGGTTCTTCATCATTCGCTTGATTGCCATCCGTAGGATCTACCTTGTTACCTATCATCAAAACCTTTAAAACATTAGTTTTGAAGATCATTAAGTAGTGCATAAACACAAAATCCATCATCAAATAATATATAAAAAAAAAAAAAAATTCTTCTCAGGTTCCACCGTAAATTACGGTGTCACCGTAATTTACGGTGAGTCCTGGAGACCCTTGGTTTTACCGTAAAACAGTAGTAACCTACCGTAAACACATATCCTCTACCGTAATTTACGGTAGTACCTGAAATTTCATGTTTTGTTTTGGTTGATCATTACACCAAGACCCCCATCTCTCGGATTTCAGTCTTCTATGATACCGTTACATTAAAATCTTGTATTTCTAACAAGTTATATATCAATCAATATCAAATAACAATCCATCATAATCCGAAACATTAACCTGGCCTTACTTGATTATCCGACCCGTTTGGCTCGTCTACGGAATTCCTTCCTTTTTGACGACTACCAACGAATTCTAACCAACTTTTGATCAAATACTCAATATAGCGATATCATCGCTTTAATTCATAGCAACCTTTATTCTAAAATTCAACTATGCATATTACAATGATCTAAATTTAATTAATGTAACGGGTCAAGTTACATACCTTAGCGCACGCCCTTCAACCGCGAATCACCACCGGCTTGTCCACTCGACGTTCCGGTATCTTGTCCTATAGAGTTCAATTCAAGACATGTTTAGAACTCTCTTTAGACCTCACTTCGCATATTATACCGAAACATCATAATTATGCGTTAAAGCTTTAAATTTCTATTTTTAAGCCTTCTTTGAGGCATTTCTACAAACACTATGAGGGCAGAATTTCTACATCATTTGCATTTAAGTTCATAGTTTGCTAGCTAGTTAACTTAACATCAATAAAGCCCTCATATAGCATTTTAATCATCATACCTTTCTGAAATCACTTTTCTATAATCAATTTACACTAGGATAATCATCTAAACCCTAATGTTCATCATTATCTTGTAAAACCCACAACCCACCTTCAAGGTGTTTATGGAACTTTCAGAATTTGGTCATGATTTTACATGTTGTTGGCTAGGTTTCACTTCTAAACACCATATCAACTCTAATCTAACCATATAACACACATGCAACATCAAATTTTCAGATTTCCTAAATCATGAGAATTTCAAGTTGAGAGATTTCATTAGGTTTTACATACCTTACAATCCTCTTAAGATGAGGATCATGATTCTAAGCTCAATTTTCGATTTTGACTTGGATTAATCCTTCAATTTGCAAGATTGATGAAGTTTTTAGGGTTTTGGAAGATCTCCTGGTCGCCCTCTCTCTCTGTTCGATCGATGCCCACCCACACAAGGGTGAACTTTGTGTTTTGTTATTAATTTAGTACTAAACTTTCAGATTTTGACTAGTTTAGTCCCTCAACTTATCATTTAGCTTTAAGTTAAAGTGTTTTAACTTTAGAGAAAGTTATTTCAAGGCTATCAACTAACTAGGTTATAGTTTCCTAGTTAGTTAACTCTTGTTAAATTAACATTACATATTAAACGCAAAGTTTTATATTTTTGGGGTGTTACAAGTCCACCCCCCTTAAATAGGGTTTCGTCCCCGAAACCGAAGTACGTACCAAATAATGTAGGGTAGAGCCGACGCATCTCTTCTTCGGTCTCCCACGTGGTGTCCGAGCCTTTTCTATGCTCCCATTTGACTTTGACTTGATCGATTTGTCTATTTCGTAAGTGTTTGACCTTTCGATCTAAAATCTCCAACGGTCTCACTACATAATTCAGACTATTATCCACTTCAATATCATCATAATGGATATAGGCTGTTTCGTCCGCTAGGCACTTTCGTAATTGTGACACGTGAAACGTGCCATGAATCGCACTTAGTTCTTCCGGTAGCTCAAGGCGGTAGGCTACTTTGCCAATTTTCCCGATAATTTTAAATGGTCCAATAAACCTCGGGCTTAACTTCCCCCTTTTTCTGAATCTAATAACGCCCTTCCAAGGGGAAACTTTTAGCATGACCATGTCGCCAACCTGAAATTCGATTGGCCTTTTTCTTTTATCAGCATACGCCTTTTGTCTGTCTTGAGCCGCTTTCAAATGTGCCCGAACTATATCTATCTTTTCATTCGTGGCTCGTACTATATCTTGATGAGCGAGTTCACGTGGACCCACTTCACCCCAACATACCGGGGTTCGACACTTCCTACCGTAAAGCATTTCGTATGGTGCCATCTTAATACTAGATTGGTAACTGTTGTTATACGAAAACTCGACTAACGGTAGGTGAACATCCCAACTGCCTCCAAAGTCGATTATACACGCCCGTAGCATGTCCCCCAATGTTTGTATCGTTCTTTCACTTTGTCCATCCGTTTGAGGATGGTACGCAGTGCTAATGAACAATTTGGTCCCCATTTGCTCTTGGAAATCTCGCCAGAAATTCAAAGTAAACCGGGTATCCCTATCAGACACGATAGACACCGGCACCCCATGACGTGCTATTATTTCATTGGTGTAAACTTCTGACATCTTTTCTGACGTATAAGTCTCACGAATCGGAATGAAGTGAGCACTTTTCGTCAATCTATCCACCACTACCCATATGGCATCGAAACCACGATTCGTTTTAGGCAACTTGGTCAGTAGGTCCATTGTGATATGTTCCCATTTCCAAACCGGAATATCTAACGGTTGGAGTTTGTCGTATGGTTTCTGATGCTCCGCCTTGACTTGTAAACATGTCAAGCATTTTTCCACATACTTTGCCACATCCCTCTTCATTCCGGGCCACCAATAATTTTGTTTCAAATCATTGTACATCTTGGTCGCACCCGGATGAATTGAATAACGGGATTTATGAGCTTCATTAAGTAGAAGCGCCTTCACTCCACAGGTATGTGGGACCCATATCCTTCCGGATCGAGTCTTTAACCCGTGATTCCCATCCGACAAGTCTTTCAATTGACCGATTATTCTTTCTTTCTTCCAATTCTCTTCTTTCATTGCTTCAAATTGCGCCTCTCGAATACGTTCAAGTATACCTGAGGTCACCACGAGTTGCATCGATCTTACTCGTATTGGGACATAGTCCGCTTTTCTGCTTAGAGCATCCGCCACCACATTAGCCTTTCCGGGGTGATAATGTATTTCACAATCGTAGTCTTTCACCGTTTCTAGCCATCGCCTTTGTCGCATATTTAACTCCTTTTGATCGAAGAAGTATTTCAAGCTCTTGTGGTCGGTGAATATGGTGCACTTTACCCCATACAAGTAATGCCTCCATATTTTTAAGGCAAATACCACCGCAGCCAACTCGAGATCGTGCGTGGGATATTTCTTCTCATGTATCTTCAATTGTCTCGAGGCATAGGCTATTACCTTGCCCCGTTGCATCAGCACACAACCGAGTCCCGATAGTGAAGCATCCGAATAAACCACCATGTCTTCGACTCCGTCCGGCAATGTCAGTACCGGAGCTTGAGTTAGCTTTTCTTTTAGCGTTTGAAACGCTTTTTCTTGATCGATTCCCCAAATAAACTTTGCTTTCTTTTGGGTTAGCTTTGTTAGCGGTGACGCAATCTTGGAGAAATCTTGAATGAATCTCCTATAGTACCCCGCAAGCCCCAAAAAGCTTCTAATTTCTGAAGGGTTCTTCGGGGGATTCCATTTTGACACAACCTCTATCTTTGACGGATCCACCAATACTCCGTCGGCATTTATGACATGGCCTAAAAATTGAACCTCTCGTAACCAAAAGGCACATTTAGAGAATTTTGCATATAACTTCTCTCGCCTAAGTGTCTCTAACACTTCTTGTAAGTGGTGTGCGTGTTCAGCTTCACTTTTCGAGTACACCAAGATATCATCGATAAATACGATGACCGACTTATCCAACATTAGCTTGCAAACCCGGTTCATGAGGTCCATGAAAGCCGCGGGTGCGTTTGTTAGCCCAAATGACATCACGAGGAATTCGTAATGTCCGTATCTCGTGCGGAAAGCCGTCTTCGGCACATCTTCTTCTTTGACCTTTAGTTGGTGATACCCCGACCTAAGGTCAATTTTTGAAAACCAGTTCGCGCCTTGTAGTTGGTCGAATAAGTCATCTATTCTTGGGAGCGGGTATCGGTTCTTTACCGTGAGTTTGTTTAACTCCCGGTAATCGATACACATGCGCATGCTCCCATCTTTCTTTCTTACGAACAACACCGGTGCGCCCCAAGGAGACACACTCGGCCTTATGAATCCCTTGTCAAGCAGGTCTTGAATTTGGGACATCAACTCTTGTAATTCCGAGGGTGCAAGTCGGTACGGGGCTTTTGCTACGGGTTTCACGCCCGGAATCAATTCGATCCCGAACTCTATTTCCCGTTCAGGCGGTATCCCCGGTAAATCTTCCGGAAAAACATCTTCATAATCTCGTACTACCGGTACATCTCCAATCTTTCGTGATTCTTTTTCGGGCTCATTAGCGTATATCATGAATGCCTTGCATCCTCGCTTCATTAGCTTGTGAGCTTTCAACATTGAGCATACTATGGGGTTGCCTCCTTTTTCGCCATAAATGGTGACGTGTTTCCCGCTCGGAGATGTTAGTTTTATCTCTTTACGGAAGCACACGACCTTTGCATGGTGTCGAGATAGCCAATCCATCCCAACGACTACTTGAAATTCTCCCATCGACATCGGGATTAGATTTATCAAATATTCTTCATCGTCGATGCTCAGTTTACAATTTTTACATACATCACAAACAATAAAGCTCTTGTTATTACCTATCTCTACTTCTAAGGGCACATGTAATTTTGTTAGAACAAATGAAGGATGTCGAATAAGTCCATATGAAACAAAGGATTTATTCGCACCCGTATCAAATAACACGTGTGCAGGAATTGAATTTACAGCAAATATACCTGAGACCACGTCAGGTTCAACCTTTGCTTCTGCGGCGGTTAGTTGAAAAGATCTTGCCCTTGCTTTCGGGGCTTCACCTTTCGGTTCCTGCCCATTATTCTTTCCAACCAGCTCCGGGCATTCCGACTTCTTGTGACCCGTTCGATAACAATTGTAACAAACCGTCACTTTCTCCGGGCATGATATAGCCATATGTCCCGTTTTCTTGCATATGGGACAAGGCTTATCCTTGTAACGGCATTCGCCTTTATGACCCTTCCCGCAGATTCTGCAACTTGGCGACCCGCCTTTCGTATCAGATTTCTTTGCGCTTTCGTTTGTTCGTGCCTTCTTAGTAGGGCTTGGATTCACATCTTGTGCCCTTCGTTCACCCCGTTCTATGCTCTTTTTCAGTTCGATCTCCCTTTCCCGAGCAGCATTGACAATCTCGGTAAGGGTCTCATATTTTGAAGGGGTTATGAACTCTCTATACTCCGCACTTAGCATGTTATGGTAGTAATAGACCTTTTGTTCTTCATTTGTCACCAAATCATCACAGAACTTTATCTTGTCCATAAACATCCCCGTGATCTTGTCTATGGATTCACCCTTGTGTCTGAGTTGCATGAACTCTTCCTTGATTCTATTTATGACCGCTTTGGGACTATGGTGTTTAAGAAACGGCGTCTTAAACTCCTCCCATGTCATGGCCTTAGCCGCTTCACTTCCAATCTCCTTCTTTTTGTTATCCCACCAGTCTTTCGCTTGACCTCTTAATTGACCCGTACCATAAGCTACGTAGTCATTTTCATCACAATGAGTTCTCTCGAATACTCCTTCGATATCACTTAGCCATCGTTGGCACACAATTGGATCAACCTCCCCATTATATATTGGTGGTTTACAGGCCATGAATTCCTTGTATGAACAAGGCTTTCGTCCACCATGCTTTTCCTTTGCTACATTTGAATCATCTTCCAGTTTCTTGATTCTATCTTCTACTATTGATAAAACTGTGTTTTGAATTTTATCAATAAAGCCCGACAAACTGTTTTCGATCGCCTTTCCAACCTCTTCGGCAATCACTTCCCTCACTTGTTCGGTGACTCTTGGCACCGCATCATCGTTACCTTTATCAGCCATCTCTATTTCTGAAATGTTTACATAAGTTGTTAAACATTCCATTTATAACACATGCTTTACTTGTTTTGATTTCATCAAGTTCATAACTTGATTTAATCATTCTTGTTTTGATTCAATCAAGTTCATAACTTGATTTAATCATTCTTGTTTCAATTCAATCAAGTTCATAACTTGATTTAATTATTCTTGTTTCATGCATTTCTTGTATTTGAGTGAGCTTACACACTCTTTTCATGCATATTTGTTCATGATTTATTTCTATATTCTCTAATTTCTACTTAAACGATTAACTCTTACCGGATGCTTGATCAAGCTTGAACCGAACACTTCTTGACAACCTTGAGCTCTGATTACCAACTTGTAACACCCTTAAACTTTTCATTTGAATTTAATAATTAAATACACCATTAACATTAAATTATTGGTTTAATAACCTAACATTCATTAACGGAGTTCATAAGTGCGTCAACTATGACTTAATTAAAACATTTCAAAAATTGTTTAACGAATGATTACAACCCATAAACAAAAGTACTAAAGTTTAAACACATTGCGGAAGCGTCAAAAGGTAGTGTTCGGTTCTTCATCATTCGCTTGATTGCCATCCGTAAGATCTACCTTGTTACCTATCATCAAAACCTTTAAAACATTAGTTTTGAAGATCATTAAGTAGTGCATAAACACAAAATCCATCATCAAATAATATATAAAAAAAAAATAATTCTTCTCAGGTTCCACCGTAAATTACGGTGTCACCGTAATTTACGGTGAGTCCTGGAGACCCTTGGTTTTACCGTAAAACAATAGTAACCTACCGTAAACACATATCCTCTACCGTAATTTACGGTACTACCGTAAATTACGGTAGTACCTGAAATTTCATGTTTTGTTTTGGTTGATCATTACACCAAGACCCCCATCTCTCGGATTTCAGTCTTCTATGATACCGTTACATTAAAATCTTGTATTTCTAACAAGTTATATATCAATCAATATCAAATAACAATCCATCATAATCCGAAACATTAACCTGGCCTTACTTGATTATCCGACCCGTTTGGCTCGTCTACGAAATTCCTTCCTTTTTGACGACTACCAACGAATTCTAACCAACTTTTGATCAAATACTCAATATAGCGATATCATCGCTTTAATTCATAGCAACCTTTATTCTAAAATTCAACTATGCATATTACAATGATCTAAATTTAATTAATGTAACGGGTCAAGTTACATACCTTAGCGCACGCCCTTCAACCGCGAATCACCACCGGCTTGTCCACTCGACGTTCCGGTATCTTGTCCTATAGAGTTCAATTCAAGACATGTTTAGAACTCTCTTTAGACCTCACTTCGCATATTATACCGAAACATCATAATTATGCGTTAAAGCTTTAAATTTCTATTTTTAAGCCTTCTTTGAGGCATTTCTACAAACACTATGAGGGCAGAATTTCTACATCATTTGCATTTAAGTTCATAGTTTGCTAGCTAGTTAACTTAACATCAATAAAGCCCTCATATAGCATTTTAATCATCATACCTTTCTGAAATCACTTTTCTATAATCAATTTACACTAGGATAATCATCTAAACCCTAATGTTCATCATTATCTTGTAAAACCCACAACCCACCTTCAAGGTGTTTATGGAACTTTCAGAATTTGGTCATGATTTTACATGTTGTTGGCTAGGTTTCACTTCTAAACACCATATCAACTCTAATCTAACCATATAACACACATGCAACATCAAATTTTCAGATTTCCTAAATCATGAGAATTTCAAGTTGAGAGATTTCATTAGGTTTTACATACCTTACAATCCTCTTAAGATGAGGATCATGATTCTAAGCTCAATTTTCGATTTTGACTTGGATTAATCCTTCAATTTGCAAGATTGATGAAGTTTTTAGGGTTTTGGAAGATCTCCTGGTCGCCCTCTCTCTCTCTGTTCGATCGATGCCCACCCACACAAGGGTGAACTTTGTGTTTTGTTATTAATTTAGTACTAAACTTTCAGATTTTGACTAGTTTAGTCCCTCAACTTATCATTTAGCTTTAAGTTAAAGTGTTTTAACTTTAGAGAAAGTTATTTCAAGGCTATCAACTAACTAGGTTATAGTTTCCTAGTTAGTTAACTCTTGTTAAATTAACATTACATATTAAACGCAAAGTTTTATATTTTTGGGGTGTTACAAAAACATATAATTCGAGTTGCGATTCTTTTTGCGATTCGATGTCGATTAGATTAGGTTGATTAGCGTTTAGTTAACTTTATCGCATTGTTACTTCCTATTGTTCACAGTCGTAAGTCGATTAATGATAAATACACATTGATTACTGCGATTCATAACAACTACCCACATAATACAACTAATCGTAAATGCAAAGAGACTATCTACGAGTCAAAGAAGTCGAAGTTGACTTTGACTTTGACTTTTAAAGCACGGGGTGTTACAGTTGAGGTGTGATGTTAAATCAAACTTACGGAAAAATTGACACTTACGAAAGTAATAATAAGATAAATTATATTAAGAAATACATTACTCTTTTGATGTAGTAGTAAATCTCACATAACCCAAAATTACAGGAGTTATGATATTGTGACTATTTTGAGATAATCAAGACAAAACTAATGTATATGAATCTCAAGGCAGCCCAAAATCGTATGAATTACAATATGGGTTTTCTTTTAGGGAATGAACAAAAACAAGTTAATTAGACAGTGTTGACTTACCATACAATAATATGCCTCAACTTCAAAAGTAAGTCGTGTTGATAATGTGTAGTAAAACAACTACTTCTATTAGCACAATAGAAAGAGACAAGGAAGAGAGAATGGAGAATAGTTTTCTACATAAACCTCTATTTATAGGCTTACAAATATGAGAGTTAAGTATATGGAGAGTCACTATATTATGATAAACACATGTGGATAGTCACACATTAAAGATAATAATTCATAACATTTGCTTTATATAGTTATTAAACTTTTCACATGTCATCTTAATTATGCCGAAATCACTAAAATGCCCCTAAAGTGTCTTAAATTTTTTAAAAATACCCAAGTTTTCCTCCTCTAAAATAATTTGGCACTCTTGTACATGTTGATTCAAAATGTGTACACAATGTAAAATTACCAAAAGGTAGAAGTTGTAGTTCTCTTAATAATTATTTGTATATGTTCATCTTTAAGATTAATTTTGTTTTCCATTAAGATCCATATAAAATCAATTTTCTTAGACAGTAATAAAACCTTAACTTTGTTGTAAAGGTTAAATTTTGTTGATTTAAATCCCACAACGAGTAAAACTAAAGTCTTTATTTTATTTATTTGAGAGGTTAATCATTTCACATATTAATAGAACCTGTATTGGTTTTTATGTACATTTTAAACTTAAGCCTCCAACGTTTTTTTTGTGTTTAAATGTCACCAATGATTCACGATATACACCGAATGTTAGAAAGAAATAAAAAAAAGTTCTTTTTTAAGGGATGTTCACTTTTTCCGTTATCAATTAGACTATACAAAAAGAACACGAACACGGGCATTATGTGCCATGTAACAGCCACGTCAGTAAGGAGACATGGTTAAAAATACACAGTGTGGGAGGGGCGTGTAAAAGTGGAGTTTAAAAAAATATAATAATAATAAACATCAACCAATAAAAAACAACCCAACATCCACCCACCAATGAAACGCCACTACATCACCACCCATTTACCCTCCACGCCAGTAGAGATCTTCAAGCCCAATCCACAACACCACCCCCCACGTCATACACAGGGTGGTAGGGGCTTCCACGCCCAATTCGTGTAGTGTTAGAGTGGGTGAAGTGAAGTCCATCTTTCAACTCTGTATCACCTTCTCTCACCAACAACCATTCACAATATGTCTACTTCGTTTTTCCTAGACTTCTCTCGACTCCCAAATCAGGTGACGTAACTAGGGCTGTAAACGAACTGAACGTTCAGCGAACAGTTCGTGAACCGTTCGGCGGGAAGTTCGTTTATGTTCGTTCGTTTAATAAACGAACGAACATGAACAAGAAATTTCGTTCGATTAGTTCAATGAACGAACATGAACATATGTCTCCTTCGTTTAATTGTGTTCGTGAACGTGTTCGTGAACATTCGTTCATTTGTGTTCGTTTATGTTCGTATGTTTGTGTTTTAATTAAAGATTTTTGTACTTTCATATATTTTATCTATACTTTTTATATTATGAAAGTTTTATTTATTTTATTATCCTGACAATTAAACTAGGAAACCCCATTTCACCTTGTTTATGCACCATTTCCTTTTCCTTTCTCATTATTTACATCGACGTGTACAATCGACCTCCGTTCCACAATAAGGTATTCAAGTTCTAGTGCTACTCTCTGGGCCATCCACCTTTATCCTTCGTCGTGTTCACCAAATTTATTTGTGTTCGTTTGTGTTCGTGAACACGCTCATTTTCTTAATGAACGAACACGAACATAAAATCTTGTTCGGTAAGTGTTCACGAATTGTTCGTGAACACATTTATTTTCTTAACGAACGAACACGAACAAGGCCTTGTTCGTGTTCGTTCGATTCGTTTACAGCCCTAGAGGTAATTCCCTCAACTCCCTAGACTTTTTTTTAATAAAAAATTAAATAAAAAATATAATAGACCATTTTATATAAATAAATATATAACATAGCATTTCATTAATACCAAATCATTTTCATTCTCCTCCAAACCTTTTTTTAACTATTTGATGAATATATGATCAACTTACCGAATTTATCTTCCTTAGATTGAATGTCTAGTCATTTATAAAAAAATTATTTATTTATTTTAATAGTGGTAAATAGTTTTACATAAATATCACGGGGCGATTTGGTGCCCCTTTTTAGACGGTTCTGTGTTTTAAAGAAAAAAAAAAGACAAATCATTGTCATTCTCCCCGCTCGATAGAATTCCCCTGTTCGGATTTTTTTGCTTCACCCCGCTCGGTATTCCACAAGTTTTAAAACCAATATTTCAAAATTATAGTGATAAATATTATTACAAAACTATAGGGGTACCAATCATCCATCTCCACTTTTAAAACTTCCTGAATGCATACGGAGTGGATGCGGTGAAATCAATCATCCATGCCTTCACACTTCACAATCGGGTACTACAAACCAATTTCGGAAACCAATTTGCCAAAAGCCATACACACCGATTGCACTACCCGAGTGCCCTAATAATTTAGAAAGTAAGTAAACACCATAAACTATAACAAATAACTTTCCTCTAGGGCTGTAAACGAACCGAACGTTCAGCGAACAGTTCGTGAACCGTTCGGCGGGAAGTTCGTTTATGTTCGTTCGATTAGCTTAACGAACAAACACGAACAAAAAATTTCGTTCGGTTAGCTTAGCGAACGAACACGAACATAGGTCTCGTTCGTTCGACTGCGTTCGTGAACGTTCGTCTGTGTTCGTTTGATTATATTAAAAAATAATATATAATAAACCTTTTATCTAAACATATTGAAAACTTGAAACCCTATTTTTTCTAAGTTAGCTAAAATTTGGACATGCTAAGACGTTTTTTTGGGATAATTATGTCTAAGTTAGTTAAAGTTGATTCAACGTTTGGTGGTGTATTAGACTTCTTGTGTTTTGATTTATCATTTGATGGTTGTATTTAACTACTTATATCCAATGTTTAAGGATAACAATAGTTTTATTTTTTTTATTTTCAAGTTAAATGTTCGTTTGCGTTCTTTTGTGTTCGCTTGCGTTCGTAGACCAGTGTTCACGAACTGTTCGTGAACAACTGAATTTTCTTAACGAACGAACACGACCATAAACTTATGTTCGGTATGCGTTTGTGAACAGTTTGCGAACATGTTAATTTCCTTAACGAACAAACACAAACATGGCCTTGTTCGTGTTCGTTCGGTTCGTTTACAGCCCTACTTTCCTCTAGTGAAGATTTTTGTCATGACATTATCTTATATCTTAAAGCACAAAGTCGGTGCTTTTTACATTTACATTTACTCTGCTTTTTACGTTTACATTTACTCAATCGATCGCTCGCTTTTTCTCTCTCAGCTTCCACCCTTTTTCTCAGATGACAACAATCGGAGGTTCTGAGTGCAAGATTCAGAAGATTAGAACGTATAGAACGCATAAGATAAGGCAAGAAATCATCAAATTTTGGTAACCCTATAACGAATTCCAGCAATGGGTTTTACGATTTTAGTTCTAGGATTTCAAATCGTGTAGAGGGCTTTGAAGTTGTAGACTACTAGGACCTTTAATTTCTTGTTCAGGTGAGTTTTGCTTAGCACATCCCTTTTAATTCACAGTCTAGGGTTTTTTAACTGAGTTTAGGTTTCATGTGTGGTGGTCTTATGTCAAACTGAATGAACTTGATGCATGTATGGTTGCTTTTATTTGAGTATCTGTTTGTTATTTGCTGAAGACAACGACTTTCTGAAATTTTGGTTGGAATTTATAAATCTGAGTAAACTATGATATGGATAAATTTGTTTTTACCTCAATCGAGTATCGACTGCTGCTGATTGAAGTATTATGTTGCATTTTTACCCACTAATCGAATCGTATAAGCGATGTAGAATAATGTGCTTCGATTAAATTTTAAAACAGGAGCAGAATAAAGTGAACTTTTGGTGAATGAAAGTTAAATTTACCATGTGTATGATAAATAAAATAAAAGACGTTTTACCTAAAATTTGTACAATTGAATAGTGATATCCCATGTAAATTCTATGAATTCGTACCGTAAAACTAATAATTTGGTAAATATGCATTTAGTTTGAAAAAAAAATCTGACCCAGATTCAATACTTTTCGAATATGCCCTTGAACACTTCTATACACATCAAACATAGTATCAAAGTGAAAGGACGGTAGATCGTGTAGTATAGTTTGTTCTGGCTAGCGGCTCCAGTGATCATAGTGTACGTGTTGAACAACGTGACATCTATGTCGACCCAAATATTCTGCGGTGACCTCGGTAATCTTAAGCTGGCCGCAGCGTCCCTAGGCAACAATGGTGTTCAACTCTTCGCCTTTGGTGTATGGTAATGATATATTGCTCAAAAGATACATTTATATATATTGTTTTTAATTGCTATAGTAAAAAAATATTAATATTTTCTTTTCTATTTTCATGTGTAACATTTAGAATCTTTATTTGTTATTTTGCCTGGAGTTTGATTAGTATTAAATACGTACAGCAACTTCAGCAACTTTATCTGGCTATAAATTTCAACAAAGGAGGTTAATTTGACACCATAAAATAAAAACCATATTGTTTATGAAATGTTGAAAATACTTTATTATAGTATTTGGTTTCGATTTTACTATGTATATGAAATGTTGAAAATACTTTATTATAGTATTTCGTTTCGATTTTACTCTAAAGAGTTGGTTTTAGCTTAAAAATATTAAGAAAAGCCTTAGAATTTTTTTTCGAAGGTATAATTTAAATTGGTCAGGTCTTGAATCATGATATATATAGTTGTCTACATATTACAGCAGTATTAGCAAGCGAACAGATATGTCACTCGAAAATTACAATGAAACGACAAATTTCAAAACCAAAAACTTAACCACTTTTTTATGAATATCGATTGTTTTGATAGTGATATGTTTTTCGTTTTATTATACTAATTATATATTGTTGATTTTAGCAAGTTTTAACAATCGATTAATGTGACCTCGCGTTGGTGTTGGTATTACATAAAAAAACGATATCAATATAATAACACCAAAAACTTAAAAAAAATTCTCAAATGCCTCAGCCTTTTTTCTTTAACCCAAAATGACATCTTCATTTGAAACCATGTACCAAGCTAAAGAGGCTAATGTGTGTCGGTGTGTGTGAGACAGTGAGAGCAACTCCTCCCCAGTCCCCCTCATCCTTCTTATTTCCGTAACCGGTTCCGGCGAAGGCCGGGTCCTTCGGCTAGCCTCTCCTCCCCTCTAGCTTCATGTTGTGAGACTGCTTTTCCTGCGGCATCGTGTTGACGACAGAGGCCGCATCCGACTGAGATACTGAATCTCTTTTAATCTATATAGAGTAGGAAGCGTGTACATGCATGTTCTGCAAGGAAATGATAATATGCGCATTCGTTGGTCCACATTAAGCAATATCACATTGGATAAAATTGCTTTAAAGCAACTGGGCCAAAGTACTAGCGCTATCAGATTAAACAAAATGTATAACACATTCTAGAGGTGCACAAAATAACTGGTTACCTAACCGTAACTGGTTATTAACAAAAACTGTAACCGGTTAATAACCAATCGAGGAATAACAGAATAACCTTCTATTTTGTAAAGTTTTCAGGATCCAACAACAATTGTCAAATAACTTATGAGTTGTTTGTTTTTATAATTCGTTTTATATAGATATGCATTTTCAATTTGGAAGTCAAACGAATTGCGCTTTCACTTTGTATCTAATGAGTTTTACCCAACAATTTGGTTTCGTTGACAAAGCCAGGTCTTGAAATTCTATTAATATCAGTTCTTAAAAAGAGTAAACAACGAGAAAAAAATTTGGTTATAAATATTTGAAAGATATAACAGTTTGATGGATGTTGTTGTTTAGCTTAAGATTGCTGGACTGTTTTTTATGGTTAGAAAAAATAAGTTAGGCCAAATTCTTTGTCGAGTCACTATTACATTGGCTGAATCTTTATGCTTCTTTTCGTTATTTCATTGTTGTCTAATGATTATGGGTATAAAGATCTACTTACTGGTTTTGACTTTTGACTAATGAATTTTGCTTTACCTTTTCAGTTTTTTGGGTGGTACCGTCCGCTCAGGTTAGTTTGTAATTTGCCTTGTATATCTTAAAGTTGAAAGTCGGTGATATTTACTTCTTTGGCCCTTCATTTGTCTTTACATAGTTGATCTTTAAGTTTCTTTCAGTGCTATATATTTCAATATTAAATCAAAAGGTTTACTATAGCACACTAGAAGAAGAAGAAAGCGCAATGAGTTTTTCCCAGACGAAGACGAAGAAGTAAGCGCGACGAAGTTTCACGCAGTGGTGAGCAAGCAGCAACGACGACCAAAACAACCCGAAACGACGGTAATTTAGGGATTCGGATTTCGGATTTTGCGGCAACAAGCAGTGACGGCGGTGACTCGGATTCTTCTTTCTTTCGATTTCAGGTTACCTCGGTTCTTTACAAATCGATAACAGTCGAACGCCGCCACTCGAACTCTCAGACCACGGATCAATTGAACAGAGGTAAGAGTTAGGCACTTAGTTCGTTGAATTGAGTGGTTAATTAGTGCGTAAAATGAAGCGATAATGAAAGTTATAACTGATTTCAATTTTGTAGGTGCTGATTGTTTTTCGTTTGTCGTCTGGAGAAGGGGCGTTTGTGGAGCACCACCCGAGCAGAAGGGTTTTGGTGGAATAAAGGTACACAGGATTCCATTGTGGTTTTAACTTTTAATTGTTGCACTAAATGTTCAATGGAGGTCACATTTGTGCCGTGGTTAATTGATTGTTGTAGATCTATGCCCTTAGGCAATTTGGTTATACATTGCTCTATTATGCTCCATTTTTGCGATGTGCCCTCGCCGCAACGCGCGCGGGTATGTTTACTAGTTTGAATAAAGAGATAACTAAATACGTCATGTCCAATGTTTACTCTTACCCATTTTTGCGGCACGGAATGGGTCCCCAAAGTCTAAACTAATCATTGACTTTGTGTGGATCTTATGCATTCTCAATACTAGTACTTTCGGTCACTAATTTTAAGGAAATCTAAATCATCAACAAATCTTGACGATTAACATAATCAATCTACATTACAAGTTTGTTATCAAGTTGTGGTGCCATATGCTTCAATGATGTCAAACATATTCTATATGCAAAGTGGTTGATTTAACTAAAGTTTGCAACAAATAGGTTGATTCTACATTGGAGTCCCCAACCTCATCCCTTATCCCTCAAATTATGAGAAATCAAAGCAAACCCCAAAATTAGGGGCTCACATTCATCCCCTATCCTGTTATTTTTTTAATTGATTATGAATATATATGGGGAATCAAATTTGAAGGGTTTTTAAAAGATGAACAAAATTTTTGAATAAACGTGTATCTTAGGTAAATTATATGAATGGGCTTGGGTACTCCATTGTGAATGCTTTTAGTCCCTCAAGTTTAGTTTGTGTTACACTTTGAACCCCTCCTCTAACACCGTCAGTATATTCCATTAGATACCTAACTACCTAAGGACCAAGGTTGAGATGGGGAGCATAATTGTCTTTTTACCCCAAATTCAAACCCTGAACCCGTTTCCATCCTTTGCTTAAAAAATCAAAAAAAAAAAAAAGATCATCTTCTTCGTGACTTTGGGCATGTTTGGCTAAGCTTTTTGAAACAACTTAGGGGGTGTTTGTTTTTTGTGAAAATCACTTCAGAACCTCTTATGTCTGCCCCACACAGACCACGCGCAGACGTTTGAGTCTGCAGCTTGTTTGTTTTTTGGGAGTGATTTCATTAAAAAAACCCTCATCCAAACCTCTTTCTCAGATAGACCTGACCTCACATCTTTACACCTCTTCTCAACTTTGTCTTTCAAAGCAAATCTCAAAACCCTAGTATCCTCTTCTCCATAGCACGCTCCATCGATTCTCCACAGCCAACACCTCCATCGATTCTCCACAGCCGACACCTCCATCGATTGTCCACGGCCGACACCTGCATCTTCTTCCCCACGGTTGACACCTGCATCTTCTTCCCCACAGAACGAGATCAGCAGTGCCGACACCTCATCGTTCATCGTTGCAGCAGATTTGCATCTCAATCCGTCGAACGGTTTCTCCGGCTCCGGCGGTGTTCCTCCTCCGACCACTCAGACAAGCTCTGGTAAACCCTAATTCCCTAAATTCGCTTGCAAACCCTAATTTTGAGTAGTTTTTAGTTTGTTGTTGAGGATGGTGAATTTGTAACCCTAAATCTGCTTGTTTATTTGTTGGCTTTCAAACCCGATTATTCCAATTTCTAATTATTTTTGTAAACTTGCAGTACCTTTACTTATCCTTGTCCTGTGATTCTACTATGCGATGAACAAGATGTGATAGTTGAATTCTTATATTTATGTATGATGATAATCCAATAATCATCACTGTGTGCAATGGATAGGTAGTTTAGGATTCAATTGAAACGTTAGAAATAAGATCATTCTACGGTTCGTTTTGACTTTGGATAAAGAAAACATCACCAGACAAACAGTAGGGCTGCAATGTCGAAACGGGAGATAAGATTCACCACATCTGCTCAGAAATTGGGTTTAAGTTGCATAGACAAATTAATTAACTTATAATCCATCTAACACACAAATTTTTCATCCTAACTCACTGCGTTTCCATTTCATTCTGTCCAATAGAACCGAAAGTACAATAGTTCCGTATGTTGATAGTTTCATTTATTAGTTTGATTGTAGTTTGTTGAAAAGGTTATACAACATATAGAATCTAATGTAGTGTTGATTGCTTAATTTATTGAGTATCAAGCAGTATAATATTTGCATTTTACATCCTGAATTATTTGTTGCCTACTTCTTAATTTGTTATAATGTTCATTGTGATAGGTGTGGTCTCCATCAACTATGATTTACACAGCTATTCATACATTGTATCTAACCGATGAGCAACTTCAGAACACACCTTCTAGAAAAGACGGGATAGATGATGCAAGAATGTTAAAAAATGTTATTGTCTTTTTATAAATATTTTTTCAGTATTGTATAACTATCATTTATGTTTGAATGTTAAAAATTCTTTTAAGTTAAATAAAATCAGTTTATTTCAGCAGTTTGCAGAAGTTAAAAAACAAACAGTCTTCTTTTTGCAGACTGCAGAGGTTTGGTCCACCTCTTCAGCTGCAGATGTCTGCAGATGTGGTCCGCAGACTGCAGACGTTTTACCTCTGAAAAACAAACAGCACCTTATTGACTTATAGGCTTTTTGAAAAATCATAAGCTCCAAAATGATGTTTGGCAATGAGGATGTATGTGAGGGGAAAAAACCAATAAGTCAATAAGTCACTCCATACTGACTTTTCCAAAAAACCAATAAGTCAATAAGTTGTTTCAAAAAGCTTAGCCAAACATGCCCTTTATCTCCATGCCACCATCACACCCAACCACCGCCATCGCTACTCTACCACCGTGAAATTTGGGAGGTGACCTCAACACCACCCCAAACGCTTCCTCTCAGACCCGTTAAGAAATCTCAAGCGGATCTATACTGATCTGAATCGCAAGGTTCTTCACGATCATCGTAGTATCAACAAACCCTACCTATATATTCATTAGTTTGTTCATCCAATTAAAAAAAACCGACTTAAATCCTAGAGCCTATAGTTATATTTCTTGCACCATAGATGAAATGCTTTGATTAATTCAAGTGAATTTTTGAGATATGTGGCGAGTAGATGGTGTTCCGAAAGATGAAGGTTTTTGGTGGCGACAGGGAGGTACTGACGGAGACGATGGAGTGTGTGGTGGTTCATCGACAGTAGTGGGTTTAAGACGATAATGGTGGTTGGGTGGCGTTCTAGTGCGGTGGTTGTAGGAAACCAGTTTCTTGTGTTGGGGAGGCGTTTGGTGAGGAAGATGATGATGGTGGTGGGAAATGGTGGTGGTGGTTCCTATGATGGTGTGGGGGCAGAGCGATGGAGGGTTGATGGCAGGGGCAGATCTAGATAACGAGGGGTTCACACGAACCCACTCGATTTCGAATTTTTAGGAGAAACGTATATAAAAAATATGGGATGAAGCCATAAATAAAATGTGGTATGAAGCCACACACAAAACGGAAAATGGCTCCATGGTTAAGTCTTTCTTTTTGCTAAACAACAAGTTCCAAGTTCGATCCTTGCAACAAGTAAAATTTTTATATACAAAGTGACCCACTTCCTACATTTTCTTTGATGATGTAACCAGGTAATCTCTCACTTTCGGACTTTGTTGCACGGGACTAGGGTACGGGGACGATACGGGTACGGGGAATGGCAAAACTCAAAAATCTAAGATACGGGTATGGCAAAGGTACGACAAAAAGTATAAAAAATAGCTATTTATAATTTATATACACTCATATAATGTTAGTTTTATACTTTTTATGTAACCAAATGTAAACTAGTGAAAATATAGGGGGTTAAATGTTAAGATGCACAAACTAATTTTACACTTTTTATATAAATTTTTACAAGTTTTAGGGAATAAATAGAACCTAGTGAAAGATATAGGGGCTAAATGTCAAAATACATAAGTTACATAACCCTAAAGCCTAAAAAAAGCAGTCGCTACCCACTGTCTTCTACTTCTTCATCTTCTTCTTCCTGGAAACCTAAAAAATGAAAGGAAACCTTCATCTTATTCTGCTCTTCATCTTCTTCTTTCTGGAAACCCTAAAAATGAAAGGAAGCGTTTAGTTGCCGTCCCCGAAACGTTTGGTTGACGTCCCCTGATTTCAGGATACGTTTTGGAAACGTCCCCAGCGGTCCCCGCTGCGTTTCCGTCCCCAAACCGTCACCGGAACGGGTACTAAAGGCTCATTGCCGTCCCCGTGCTTCATAGCTTTCGGAGATGTAATTTCAAGTATATTGAAGAAGAATCCAAAAATCGTTTTATGCTTCATTTTGACTAGCTTTGTCTCTCTTCCCTACGATTCATCCCCCCGCTTCACCCTCCATCTTTGTCCTTCTTCCTTCTTGGGCAGAAGGTAGCTTCTGCAAATGATTAAAAACAAGCGATTCAGACATCCCAACAAGTGGTATAAGAGTCGCTACATTGCCCCTTGTGTATGTCCAAGTATATGGCAAGAGCAGAACATTAACGTATCTAATGTATACTTTTGTATGAGGTGTTACAAGGAAACTTCTTTCAAGGCCAGGAAACAAGCAATCTATATAGCCAACAACCAAACCTTTATTTTTATTTTTTTTAGAGTTAAATGTCATTTTAGTCCTTGTGATTTGGGTCATTTTGTCAGTTTAGTCTAAAGATTTCATTTTTCGTCTGTGGGTCCAAAAAAGTTTCATCGTTGCCATTTTGGTCCACTGGGTTAACTTCATCCATTTTTTCTGTTAACAAGAAAGACAATTCGGTCATTTTATATGTAATTATGTGAACTACAAGGGCAATTCGGCCATATAAAGTGACCGAATTGCCTTTCTCGTTAACAGAATTAATGGACGAAGTTAACCTAGTGGACTAAAATGACAACGATGAACCTTTTTAGACCCACATGTGAAAAATGAAACCTTTGGACTAAACTGACAAAATGACCCAAACCACAAGGACTAAAATGGCATTTAACTCTTTTTTTTATTTCAGTTTGGGGGCGTAGTTTCATTGTGTAGGATCGGTTTTCAACTCCCGAACGATTGCGTAAAACACGTGTGACGTGCGGAATCCGTACACGTGCGTGGAACGAACACAAGAACCGTACTAAAATCGTGATTCTAATGATAGATCTGAAAAGTACAAAGAAACTTGAATCACCTTGCCACTTTCTCTCTCTAGACTCTCTCTCTAACCTTCAAAGCTCCAAGTCTCAAATGTGGCCAAATGTCCTAAACTCTATCCCTAACCTTCTATTTATAGGCCAAGGGGATTAATGGGACTTCTCATTAATTACATAAATGCCACCTTGCCTTTTCCCTAAATATAACACTATAATATCTTGATTTCTTCTCATTTCAGCTACGAATCGTATTGACGGAGGTGATAGACATAAATGCACCAACAAACTCCCCCTTGGATATTACCGCAGTCAATCTCGTAGCGTCTTGTTTTTCTCTCTCTCTGAGTCTTCTTTAAAGTTTAACGTCTTCAGCAAACACATACTCCGTTTTTCTTGAACAGAATCCCTATGGATCTGTCTCCAGCTTCAGCTTCTCCCCCTTTCGGTTATACTCTTTTTTCAGGCTCCCCCTTTCGTCAAGCTTCCGTGCTTTTGGGATCGACACCTGACTTTCCGGTTACAGGCTCCCCCTTGCGTCGAGCTCGTCTTCAGACTCCCCCTTAGACTTGGCTATTGGGATCGTAATCTGGTACACCATCTGCAATATCTCAAACATTTATAAGTAAAAACATTTTGATCATCCAGGATTGAAAAACCTGGCTCTCTCAGCAGAAGCTAAAATATTTAGACAGTGAAAACGTTTTCGGTTCTCCAGGAATGATGACCTGGCTCTCAAACAATTTTAATCAAGATCCTAGCTCTATAATATAATAATATGAATATATCCAGGAATACTTGATTATCTCCCCCTATCAACAATCTTCAAAGATTTGGCAGTATTAAGAATCCAAAACCGAAAACTAGCTCTTTACAGCAGATTTTAACAATCTAATCATCCAAAACCTTCACGATTTATCATCCAAGTCCAAATTAATGACCTTGGAGATTTCTCAAACAATTTTTGATTTTAAAAACTTCAAGTTTCAAGTTGATGAACTTGTTTTATTTTCAGAAACACGATCAGCATACTTAGATTTTGAAACTCAGCATTCGGACATCGGTTGTCGAAAATAAAGATGAAATCAAAAATCTTTTTTGTATTTTTCTGAAACATAAAGCAGTAAAAAAATATTTACAAACATATTTACATATACTATTTTTGTTTGAGTTCGCGTTAGAGGATCATATCAGTTTATGACAAATCACTAGTACCGTTGAGCTTTAAACACTTTAAGTTCTAAACGATTCACTTAGATTGTCAGTATACTGATCCACTTAAATTTTCACACAAAGTTCAATCGATTCGAGATACGGATTTGTGTTTTAACGACTTAAACTTATTCGCGTGTCCCACCTCAGAATATACTCCCATATCAAAATTCCCTAGATTCAGTCTTACAGGTGAGTATACCAATTTGATATCTGTATCTGGGTTAGTGCAAGACCTTGAGAGCTCAGGTATGAACTTCCGTTCAGTCAAAGAGATTAAGGCTCGACTTTAGGTGTGTTCCCTATAGGGAATCTTTTCTTCAACTGCAATTGATTCGTATCTTTCGATATTTTATCATTTTTTTTGCAGAGGGTAAGCTTTTAAAAGCGCGTAAAGTATTATACGAGGTCTAGACCATTGCTTCCAAAATATCAGAAGACCAGGTATAGTACCCCAGATATCAAACAGTATAAAGACCTAGTATCTCAGAATCAGGCAATCTCTCGAACAAGATTTCGGGGGTTACCCATATATCCGAGAGATGTTCCCCACGAGATAAGTAAGTATTTGATATTTAGGTTTATATCTCGAAAACAATCTACTAAGCGTGTAAAAATCTATTGACATATCATCAGTGAGACCGTTTATCACATTTTAACTTTCCATATCTTTAGCATACTGTGATTGTCTACTGATGTACTATCATTTCCTCATTTTTGAATTTTATCATGTTTTTGGCTTTTTCAAATTTTCAAATGTTTTTGGATTTTATGACAACTACACATACTCCCCCTAAAAATCAAAACATTTTAAAGAAAATTTGACAAACCGATGTAGATAGCTTTGTCTCACCATCCATTTTCTGCTTCACATGCTCTGTTTGCAGAAAATATAACGTACCCCCATGATTTACAACCCATTGATTTTCGACAGTTTGAAAACCGTTTTTCAATCTTGTAATCATGTTTGTTCAGCCGTGAGGGTTTCGGCGTATTCAAGTAACATATTTTTGAAATTTTTGAATTTTGACAAAATTTAAAAACAAACATATTTTTGATTTTTCAAATTTTTTGACAAAATAAAAACATATTTTTGGTTTTTAAATTTTTCAATTTTTTAGGGTTTTTGAAATATGGTTTATTTATGTACAGAAATCAAACAAACTCCCTGATTTCAGACATAGGGACTAGCAGCCTCTTTCTCTCGTGCCAGGCTGCTTCCACCGTTGGTTTCACGTTCATCCTCTTTCTGAAGCACCTGCACATTCAAATTACTCAATTAGTTGAACAAGTTAGCCCAGGTCTGTTTGACCTTAGGCATTTCAACACAATATGGTTCATTCAACTTCGGAAATTCTTTATCATTTTTGACAAATGTATTTTCATTCCGATTATCACTTACAGAAACTTTTTGTTTCTTTTCCATCCAAAATTTTCCTTTAGACGCACTTCTTTTGTAAAAATGTGATTCATTTTGAACATTTTGATTTTGAACATTTTGATTTTGAACAACAACTTTTGTTTTCCAAAACTGATTTGTTTTTGTTGCATCGACAGTTGTTTTCCAACTTTGTGTTGTTCTAAATCTGGGTGTGTGAGAATTCCAGGTTTGTCTTGAATCGAACCTTTTCGGGTTTGATCTCCAAGTTTGATTCGAAGCAAACTTGTTTGTATTAAACCTCCAAGTTTGTTTTAAATCAAATCTGGTTGACTTTTGTTTCACATCCTCAGATTTTTCAATATCAGACTTCTTTTTCTCGACATCAACAGGTTTTGGATTTGGACACTTGCGAGCAAGATGTCCTGTTTGATTACATTTGAAACATGTTCTCTTGGACACATCTTTGACCTGTTGTTGTTGCTTTTTCTGAGCATAGAACTTTTCATTAGACTGTCGTCTAAATTGGAGTTCTTTCTCTTCTTCTGAACTTGTTTCGTGAACAAAGTTCATCTTTCGTTGATAATTTGGAGTTTCATTTCTTTTCCAATCTTGTTTCTTTTTATAACCCAACCCAGTCTTCATGTTTTTCTTTTTGTAACCAGGTTTGTTATTGATGTGTGCAAAATGCAACATATAAATTACATCAATTGTGGCATAAAACTAACCCTTTTTTAGTACTAATGTTGGAAAAAGTGTGTTTTTGTTTTCCTTTTGTATTTTCAGGATTAAATGAGCTCAAATTAACAAAAGAAGCAAAAAGGCAACTAAATCTAACATAAATACAAGAAAAGGAACAAACGTGGCATGCCCGACCTCCCCGAAAGCATCTTCCCAAGCAAAACAAGAGAACAGAAGGCTGAACACACCCCGTGTTCAGTGAACACGGGGGCGTGCCCAAGTATCAGCATAAAAGACAAAGTTGTAGAAGCTTCCATCGCCCACCACGGGGCCGTGCTCAGCAGACACGGGGCCGTGGTCAACTATAAGATTCGCAAAATCCAGGCAAATCTTGATAGTACAGATATGCTTCTGCACACGGGGTCGTGGCCAGCAGACACGGGGCCGTGGTCAACTAATGCAGACAAAAGCAATTAATGAAGACAGAGAAGAGGATGGACACGGGGCCGTGCCCGAGCTTCTGTTCAGCCTATAAATAGGAGTGCTTGGCTCAAGCTCAAACCATCCCTTGGCACACCACCTCTCTCACACTTCACCCACCACCCACCACCACCATAACACCATCATCCACCACCATCATCCATTGTCCATCATAGAGTGTGTGAGTCGTCTCGGGATCCAAGATTGATCGTAAGAGTTCTTGACAATCAAGGCCATGTTTGCCTAAGTCTCTTACATCACTTGGTGAAGACAAAGTGTCTAGTGTAATACTTTTTATTTTTAATCTTTTCGCACTTTTTAATTGGTTATGTATTAATGACTTTAATAACTAGTTTCTTATGTTGAAGGTGATTCTTCCTTATCGTTTGTCCGTGGTGTCTTGGCATTATTTTATTGTCTATATAAAATAAAAGATTTTCACCATTCATATCTCCACGGTCTATATGGAGGTATGTTGGCTACCTGGTCGGGGGTTAAGGGAACGGTTTGGTAAGAGTCTTGCCATTGTTCAGTGTATAGATCCTGCAAAGGACCTGGGTCAAATTTAGTAGGACCTCCTTCAATACTTAACGGTATTGGATGGCGGGGGTCCAAACTCTTTGATCCCCTCATAAGTTAAACTACTATTAAAACTTTAACCCGACTACTTAGGACTGTATCCCTGCTGACTCAGACTACTTAGCCGAGGGTAACGTCGCCTTCAAAAGAGGGGCCTACCACATTATGCATTAATAACTTAATTAATTATCTTTCAATAATCCGGCCCTTTAGGATTGTATCCTTGCTGACTCAAACTACTGGGTTGAGGGTAACGTCACCTCCAAAAGAGGGGCCTACTACAATAACTAAGATAATCTCTTAAATAGTGCAAAAGTGCGGAAATAATCAAAGGTTACACTAAACACGAGTCGGAGCCAAGTGATTCATCTTGTCTATCTGTTTTTATTTTTATTTTATTTTTCAGCATTTTAGTTAGTTTTTATTTTTCTAGTTTAAAACATTTTTCTAACTTTTGATTTGATTAGACGTTGAGGATAAACCGGTACTAAAAGCTCTTGTGTCCTTGGACGACCTCGGTATATTGCCAACACTATACTACGCTCACGATGGGTGCACTTGCCCATATGTGTGTTTAGTGTTAGTAAATATTGTGTTTTATAAATTTAAAACTTGGCTAAAAAGTGTTAAAAAGGGCTTAACATATACATTAAAAACTAATAACACTCACGCACATCAGTTATAAAAAGTTTTGTGACTCTTACTAGCGAACTTTGCAATCTCAGACTTTTCAATTTCAACCATCTTGAAGACTTTGTCAATCTTTTCTGAAATCACATTCCGAATCGGGACTTCAAGATCTGAGAATAATTTGTCTGATCCAATCATGGTATAAACCAATCCTTTTGAATCATCATTCGCATTTTTCTCAGATCTTGAGTTTTTCAGATAACCTTCATGAAAACTACCTTCATCTTCATCATGTGATTCAGATTTACCTGTTTCAACGGACTCTTCTTTCAAAACACTTTTAACGACCTTACCTACCACCTCTGAATCACTAGAATCATCAGATTTGGAATAGGTTATGTCAATGTTATCTGGCAATTGATCGACCATGTTGAAAGCTTTTTCGACCTTCTCATCATCATAAAATGCGAACTTTTCCGGTGGTGGAACTTGATGAAACTCTGAGCCAATACCTTTCTTGTTTTTCTCAGAATCATCATCACCCGGTTTTATGTTGAAAATACGTTCAAGCACATATGATGAAGCATGATAACTGTGTAACTTGTTGTTATCTTGTTCTAAATCAACTATTTTACGCTTTAGCTTAACAACATCTTCAATGTAAGAGTTTACAACTTGTTGCTTAATTTCATACTGTCGCTTAAGCGTATCAGTTGTTTCAGAACAATATTTCAATCTGGATTGAACAATTTTCATTTGACTCTTCACATCTTCATATGACTCTTTTGTAATGTGATAGGCCAATTTTATTGAATCATACTCCTTTTTCATCTCTTGAAAATTATTTTCCTTTTGTAAACATTCTTCAGTCATTTTCGAAACCTTTTCTTTCAAAATTTCATTTTCTTTTTCTAAACTTTTGCATTTTTGTGTTAATTTTTCGTCATTTTCTTTTAAATCTTTTTTGTTTTCTAACATTTCTTTACATTTTTCTTTGAAATTTTTTTTCGATTTTATTGAATTCTAGTTCTCTTGTTTTGAATTTTTCATCTTTGTCAGTACAAGCACTGCATGTTTCCATGCATTTCTTGCACTGTTCAGAATCAGTTAAAGTATTTACCTCAGTGATTGGCACTTCGGCTTTCGCTTTCGCTTCCGTCTGTGTCTGTTCAGCTTCTCTCTTCTGCTGTTTCTCATCAACACCATTAGCACCATCCATTTCAACTGAACTTTCCACCTTCACATCATCTTCTCCTTTCTTCTTTGGATCATCTTCAGTTTGCTGTTCTTCAGTAACAACTTTCTCTTCAACCTCTTCGTCTTTCTTTTCTTTCTCTTCCTCAGCTACCTTCTTCAAATCATCAACCAACTCTTCAACATTCTTTTTTATTCTTTCTTCATCCCTCTTCTTTAAACTCGCAGTCATTACATCTCTGATGATTTTATTCAGCTTTTTCTCATAATGTTTATCTTTTGCAACATTTGAATAGTACTCGCCGGATAGAGGGATTACTGCAAGAACGTCGTCAAACACCACTTCCTTTCGATGGACAACTGGTTCACCTGTGCTGTTGACATAACATTCTCGTTTCTTGTCCCATCTTTTATAATTTCTAGCCTCTTCATATTCCTTCTCCATCTCTTCAATTCGATATCCTGCAATACACCTCTCTCTGTATGTTTTCTCCTTCAGAATTTCTTCTCCCGTTTTCTCTTTTATCTCAGCAACAAATGCACGATGTTTATTTGATGATATAGTTCTGCCATGTGCTGTGAACCGATCATCAACAACATCATCTTCTGGACGGAATTCGCTCCGATCAAACCCTTCATCATCTTGAATCACAACACAAGCTCTTGATTTCTCCTTTTCAGGATTATCTTCAATTTTTTCAACCTTGGTGATTCCTCTCTGTTCTTGTGATAGATCGCCTTTTGATAGTAATCTTCTTTAAACGGATTAGCTCTTTCTTCAACAGCAGAGTTTCTACATTCTCTTTTGAAATGACCTTTTTGCTTGCATTTGAAGCAGATCACTTTTGATTTGTTGAATCCCAACTTTGTTGATGGACCACAGATTGATTGTCTGCCAGTAATATCCATGAACCGTTGAGCTCTTTGAATGCAGCTTACCAAACACAACCCAGATCAATGAGTTCCATCTCTTCTGGATCGATCTGGTCGTAATCTTCCTTTGTCAGTTCAGAATTTCTAATTTTCCCAGCTACCAGATCTTCGTAAGATTCCAGAATGGATCCCAGAAGACTCATTTGCTGTTTAGCAGCGTTGATGTTCATTGACGAAGACTTCTTTAGCTTTAAGGCGATGTTGCAGAGAATTTCTTCAGGTTCTTCAGAGTTTGATGTTGTTGATGATGAATGATATCCTGGATCGTAACTTGATGAGCTTTTATGTGTTTCTTTTAACTTTTCAACACCGAATGTCGTCTTTGGTGATTCACTTACATTCACCGAAGGTACATTGCCCTTGTAGTAAAGACCGCAAAGTCGTAAGACCATGTATGGGGGCTGACGCCTGCCTAGTGCCGGAAGGTCAAGGAAGTTGGTGACCTGATGACAGGGGAGCCGGCGACCGAAGCCCCGGTCTGTCAGGATAAATCTGGCCCCTTCCCTTGTTTCCACCTACGTATATAGGATATTTTAAGAAGTGAATGTCTTTCTTAGTAGCGGGGTCCGGGGAAAGAATAGGAAAGGAGATTTCACTATATTTCTGACCAGGAACAGGGCCTATGATAAAAAAATATTTTTTTGATTGGGTTGCTTTGCTTTTGCAGCTCAAGCTCATGACTTTCTATCTTTTCTATCAAAACATCAAGAGTAATTGTATCAAACAACACATCATTTTTCAAAATAAACACAAACATTTGCCACTGATCAGCTCGTGGTAACGCTTCAATGATTTTATCAATTATTTCTTCACGTGTTTTTACAATTTCAAACCTTTCAAGTTCAATTTTAAGATGACAAAATCGCTCAATCATTTGTCTCACCGACTCTCCTTTTAAACTATCAAACAAATCAAACTCCTTTTTTAATAAAGCAATTTTGTTCTTTTTAATTTGTTTACCACCCTCAGCTTTAACCCGTAAAGCTTCCCAAACCGATTTTGAAGAACCATCATGAACAAGTAATGCGAATATTTCATCTCTAATCGATTGCTGGATTAAGGCAATCATTCGTTGTTCGTATGAAAAGTTCTTTTTGTCATCAACAGATAAGCTTTTGAGTGGAATCTCTTCGTTTTTATCGTTGACATGCCTATCGTAACCAAACTCCATGCAGAACCAGCTTTCATGCGCGTAAGCTTTGGCCCAGTTGATGAATCATTCTTTCCACCATGTGTAATCTTCAATACTTTCGAGCTTTGGTGGTTTCGAATGGGTTCCATAGAAGTTATCATGTTTAATGTTATCATTGATTGCTTTGGTTATGGTTTTTGGTGTAACGGTTGATTTTTCGGAAGATTCGGACGTGAACGCTTTGTAGAACGTGTTATAGAATTCTTCAGCCATGATGCTCCTCGTTTTTCACTTTGAATCACCTACAAACAAACAAATAAACGATCAGTTTAAGAATAACAAACAGTTGGATCGGATGTGTATCCGATCGAGTGGGGTCAACGAAAGTCAACAAAATAACAGTGATCGGATGATAATGGATCGGATGTCAGTTCGACCAGTTGGTCATCCAACGATTTGCTCACAACACAATTGACTGCTAGGTGTCAGATGGTGTTCCGATCGAGTAGCAGTTCGACACTTTGACCTTAAAACACTTGAATGAATAATGTGTCTTGGATCGGATCGTGATCCGATCGAGTGGTGATCTGACACTTGAACCTGTGTCACAAGCAAAATAAAGTGTTTAGGATCGGATGGCAATCCGTACGGATTGCCGTTCGACGATTTGCACAATCAAGTTAAATGTGAAAATGTGAAAAGGATCGGATGGTGATTTGATCGAATCGCCACTCGATACTTAACACTTGACAAAGGTGAATTATATGCACGTGGATCGGATCATGATCCGATCGAGTAGTCACTCAACACTTGACATTTAACCCACCAAAAAAAATGCTCGTGGATCGACAGTGATCCGATCGAGTAGCCACTCGACGATTGTGCCACACCTAATTTGATTTGGATCGGATGGTTATCCGATCGGATAGCCATCCGATCGGCGAACACCATGAATAGCAACAGCAGCAACAGTTAACATATTTCACCTTTTTTCGAAACAAAAATTTACGATTTCTCACAAACTACTTTGAATTAAGATATGAAAATTTGTAGGCTTATTTAGTTATGATTTTCGCACATAATACTAAAAAATCAGCCAATTTGAACCGTTAAAACCCCGTTAATTTTTCAATTTTCTGAAGAACAAGAATAGGATAAGAAAATTTGACAAATCTGAATGAATTTGACTCTGAATCTGATGAAATCTCGTTCAATTTTGTGTGTTTGATCCGTGCAATCGAGCTCCTGCTCTGATACCACTTGTAGGATCGGTATTCAACTCCCGAACGATTGCGTAAAACACGTGTGACGTGCGGAATCCGTACACGTGCGTGGAACGAACACAAGAACCGTACTAAAATCGTGATTCTATTGATAGATCTGAAAAGTACAAAGAAACTTGAATCACCTTGCCACTTTCTCTCTCTAGACTCTCTCTCTAACCTTCAAAGCTCCAAGTCTCAAATGCGGCCAAAAGTCCTAAACTCTATCCCTAACTCTTCTATTTATAGGCCAAGGGGTTTAATGGGACTTCTCATTAATTACATAAATGCCACCTTGCCTTTTCCCTAAATATAACACTATGATATCTTGATTTCTTCTCATTTCAGCTACGAATCGTATTGACGGAGGCGTTAGACATAAATGCACCAACACATTGTTTATGTGGTTATAAAAAATTTCTACTTAAAATTGGTTATGCATTGAATGTAAGGGTGTTCGGATGCCCAAAACCAGATCGACTGAACTTAGGACCGAATTAGAGGGAAAGTTGAGAACGAAGACAACAATTGTTAATGGTTGATTGGGTCTGGTTCCAATTGGCCGTTCAAAAGAGATCACGGTCTAGACCAGTTTATAATAATTGGGCTGCAGGGGCGTACCCACCTATATCTCAAGGTGGGCGGGCGCACCATTTGAAAAAATAAAATTTAATGCTAAATTCCCGGTAAAATTCCGATCGCACCCCTTGAAAATTTTCATCCGCACCCCTTGGAAATTTTCGACCGCCCCCTTAGGAAAAAAATCTTATGAATTTGTAAAAAAAAATACGCGAACACTGATTTTTTTATAAAAAAACAACCTAACTAACTTTCCACTTAAGTGATTAACTTTCACTTAACCCAATTAACTTTCTTTTAACCTTTAACCCAATAAACACACCATAACTTAAGCCCAACCCAATCTAAAAATCTAATTTGAAGTAAAATATAATAACCCAACCCACCGCAATTTCGGACACCAAACTCACAAAAACAACATCTCATCACTATTTTCGGGTATGGTTCGATTTTTTTTTGTTTTCTGGTTTTATTAGGATTTTTAGGAGAAATACAATTGTTAAATTGTTGCTTTTTGAAACTTTAGTTGGTTGATTTTGTTGTTTTAGTTAAAGTTTAGTGTGTTTAAATGGTTAGTTAGAAGGAATCAAGAATTAAAACTAGGGCTTGATTTTAAAGTTGAAAATTATGAAGTTTGATGATGATTGTTTAAGTGTTTAGCATTGAAAATTAGTTGTATGTGTTATATAGAGAAAGAGTTGCTTAAAAAAGTAGCTTTAGATGTTTTGGATATATTTAAAAAATGAAAACCCGTAGAGCGACATTTTAAATATGTTTGTAACGACATTTGACATGTTTTTAATAATTATATAAATTTTAGCTCGATATTCATTTGTTTTACATTACCCGACCTGATACGACCCGATATGAACCGATTTTTTTATATACCTAGGGGCCTAAAATCCTTAAAAATATTCCGCACCCTCATGAAAAAGTTACTGGATCCGCCACTGTTGGGATGATCTAAAGAACACAACATGCAAAGAATTACGCAATAAACATGACTGACGTGAGGTCGAAGTCTCAATCAAATTTAATCCAGATACTACTAATAGTTAGCGGTAAGTGGGTATCGAACACAGGGAGTTTGTGAAATATGCATTATCTAAATGGTTTATCTAAAATGACTAAAGTTAACTAAATTGCAAGAAAAGTAAATTCAGAACTTTGGTTGTTTGGTTTTAAAAATTGAAAACTAACTAGCTAAATTGCAAATCAAAGGTTTAGGTTGTGAACAGATTAGGAAAAAAGCGACCATCCTAGATTTCAGGTTTTTAATCCAAACTAATGTTTATGCCCAACTAGAAAGAACCACATAGACATGGCTCGTGTTTGATTATCTGTTTGTGATGAACGGGAACTAAGTACTCGGATTGTAAAATGCGAGGTTATTACCCGATGATCAATTGACTATTATCCAACTCTAATCCCTCCCATGATATCTCGATTGCCAACGGCACCAAGAACGTATGGTTTAGACTAACATCAAACAAGAATCAACACTTTACAAACAAACATTCAAACACCATTATAACTTAAACAAACATTGCAAAGTCATTATTCTAGAAATTCAAGCACAAACATAGTGTTTCAAAAGAAAACCTTACATCTAGGATGATCACCAAGGAAGTTAGCCTCTCATGGTTTGGTGCATCATCATAACACAAAGTCTAATGTTCATATGGATTAAAAACACAAAACAAATGTTTTGAATTGTTTAGAACCAAGAAGAACAAGCCAAAATTGCCCAAGAAACTGCTCCAAAACGTCCAACAATGATTGCCAATGTAAAGACACCATAAAACACCTTAAAAGTGGGGATTTACACATTTTTCGCAGGCTCCATCGTAAGCTATGGTGGCCACCGTAGCTTACGGTGGCTTGAAATGGCCTACGGTGGTAAGAAACTGTCTTACGACATCAATTTTTGTCAGGGTCTACTGTAAGCATAACTTTTTCGTTTCAACTTCGTTTTCTTCACCGTTTTCGCCCACGTTCTCGTAATTTCATCCTCTGTTATGTTATGTTCTTAATTCTTCAATTCCAATAGTTGATTTTTTTCATTTATTCTCCATCTTTCAAACTCCAATCCAGTCGCGCCTATTCGAAGCTTCAGTTCCACACTTTTAAGCCTCGAATGTACCTGAAACACAAGCAACAGTAGTTATCTAATTCAAGATAAATACATGGATAAATGCGGGATTAAATTATACTTTATAACCCTTAAGGGTCGTCCTATGGACCACCCATCACATCCCCACACTTAACCGTTGCTTGCCCCCAAGCAACTCATCAAAAACAACTCGTAACTCCTCAAGCGATCAACATAAATCAAGCAAGCAAATGTCCTCATTTACTAACTTGTTTTAAAAACCCGCACAACACACCCCTCACAATGACACTCCTCTCGGTGACTAATAATAACTAGCAAAGATGAGCTAGAACACAATTACGGCAAATAGGTGGTTGCACAATAATAAGCTTGTACATAAATCGGTCCTTCGCCTAAAGAATTTGCTAAACACGCTTGTGAATCAAAGGGACTTAAAGGTTGGAATGTGGATAGGCATATGGGTAGGAAATGGAAATATATATGAATAATAGCTAATGATTCAACCCGGTCTTTTATTTCTATCTAAACATAACATAAACATCTATACACAATACATTCCAACATTTATTTTTCTTTTCATTTTCATTTTTTTATCTAACTTAAACATAACAAAACAAGCATACTAATACAAGATGCTAACACTAATAGACCGGGTCAAATACGGGTTAATTTTTTTTAGAGAACTAGGCACGGGTTACAAACGATCGGCTTAAAGCTCAAATGGGCTACTAAAGTCCAAACCCCCGCCCCTCTCGCAACCAAGCTCATATATATAATTTATGAGGTCCAAACCCCCAAATCCCACACTCGCACTCACCAATATGAGGCTACCTAATTGCCCTTATCCTCTTCACATGCATATCAAGCTAAGGCCTCAAACCGCATTCAAGCACAAGTTCTAACATACCCCCACCCATTGCGACTCTCATCAAAGAAAATCTATTCTAATAATTCATAGAAGTGGCTCAAACTCTTACTAAGAAAAAAGGAATATGGGTTGCCGGTGTGTCATGTAGTTTAGTACTTAAGTGTTCAAATTGTTGGACCATTTTTCGCTTGATTTCAAAATTTTCACAATTTTTCAAAAATTTCCCCCCATCCCCACACTTGGGATACATTGTCCCCAATGTATGGTTTTGGAAGGGAAGGATCGCTAAAAAACACACCAAACATTTTTTTAATAACAAGCAAAAGCAAACAAACTAACTACCAATATTTCAAAGCTAAAGAACATGACAAGTCTAAGGAAAGAGTACATGGACCTGATGAAGTTTGACACAACAGATGTTGTAGATGATCCGACTTCCTATCACCACCTTCACACAATATCCGCACATTTCCCTACACTTGAGTGTTTCCATAGCCCTAAAACATAGAAAGATAAAAGAACAACAAGATCAATATAAAACCCGGGTTGCCTCCCGAGCAGCGCTAAGTTTTCGGGTCTTCAGCCAGACCGTGCCACCCCCGTTTATGGTGGCTCAGAGAAACGGTTCCTGCCATTTCCATCACTACATTGTGCCATTGGGTAAAATGCATCCATCTCATTTCTATTCGGTGGGTAATCAAATACATTCCTACTTGATCCTGTATGCTTTTCTTCACGATCCGGTGGTTGATTTGTTTTCATTCTTTAGCACACTTTTTTCATATGCTCATTAGACTTTTTACCCTTCTCTTCAATAGATTCATAACTAATCGCCCTAGTTTAAACATCAAAGGACAACTTATGGCTCTTTTCGGTCATAGTAATGATCCCGTCTCTATAATTGATTTGATCATTTGCTGTGTATAGAAACGGTCGACCTAAGATTACCTTTTGTTGTGCTGTCATTTTGGTAGAAACATAGTCTAGGACCATAAAATCCACTGGGTATTCAAACTCTCCCAACTAAATCTTAACATTCCTAACCATTCCCCGTAGAAGCCTCCAACTTTCATCCGCCAAGCTCACCATGGTGTCTACATCTTGCAGCGGGCCAAAGTCATACATGTCATACAACTCGCCTGGTAGCACACTCATGCCTGACCCATAGTCCAACAATGCTTGAGGAATTTTCAATTTTCCCACTCGAATAGGCACGAGTGGTGCTCCATGCTCTTTGCCAACTTCAACTTCGACGTCCTTTCCTATACCTGCATTCACTCGTGTAACACCCCGAAAATATAAGACTTTATATTAAAACTATAAAGTATAAATAAACAAGAATTTACTAACTAGGTAAATTATAACCTAGTTAACTACAAGTCTAGAAAGGACTTGAAGTAGGGTTAAACAACCAAAATTAAATGTTAAACAAAAGTGGAGGGGCTAATGATGTTAAAATTGGGCTAAATGATAAACTAGAGATTTGATGTTTAATCATGTAAACATCTGCCCTTGAAGTGTTTGTTGAAATGCCTCTAAGAAGGCTTAAAACTGAAATTCCAAGTTTAAACGCATAATTATGATGTTTTGGTGTATTATGCGAATTATGATTTAAAGAGAGTTCTAAACATATCAAAAATGAACTCTATAGGAACGGGCGCAGGAGCGTCAAGCGGACAAGCGGGTGGTGAACCATGTTTGAAAGGCCTACTTTGAAGGTATGTAACTTGACCCGTTACATTAAGTAAATTTTGATGATTATAATATGCGTAGTTGAATTTTTAGAATAAGGGTTGTTTTGAATTTAAAGCGGTGATGTTGCTATATTGAATAATTGGTCAAAAATTTGGTTGGAACTCGTTGGTAGTCGTCATATGGGAGGATTCCTTAGACGAGCCAAACGGGTCGAATAATCAAATAAAGCATGGATATTGCTTTGTAATATGATTGATTTGTTTATTGTTATCGATTAAATATTGACATATTAAAACACGAGAATTTAATATGTTGGTTTGTTAGAATAAGGATTTGAGAAAAGTGTGTGGGCAAAACAAACAAAAAGCCAAAACTTATATGTGCAGGGGCTACCGTAAGTTACGGTGTCACCGTAACTTACGGTAGAGATCAGGAGGCTTACGGTGGGAGTCTACTGGTTTACGGTGGACCATTGTTGTAAATTGACTACCGTAACTTACGGTGGAACCGTAAGTTACGGTAGAGCCTGAATTTTTATAAATTTTGTAATTGTAAATATTCAACTTCACTTCGATCGTAGTTTCGATCAAGTATTATTTCTAAGCATTCTAATACAAATGTTTTATGTAAACATTTCAGTTTTAGGTACTCAATGATTACGGATGACGATCAAGCAAGCTTTTGAAGAACCGAACACATACTTTTGAAGCTTCCGCATAAATTAACTCGGTTTAAACAATGTTTATGATGTAAATTGTTTGCTAAACAACTTTTGGATGTTTAAATTATTCAGTAGAAAACTAATGTTTGTTACTTTAATACTCTACTTTTGGATCTTATGGTATAAAATGATCGTAGTATTTATATATATCGCATATTTACATTAAATAAAAGATGGGTGTTACAAGTTGGTAATCAGAGCTTAAGGTTGTCAACAAAGTGTTCGGTTCAAGCTTGATCAATCGTTCGGTAAGAATTAATTTATTATGCTAATAAATTAGGTCTTATGTAAGAAATGAGAAATAAATTGAGATGCATGGGAAGAGTGTGTTAACACACTCAAACCCGGAAAGTGCATTAAAAGTGAACGGTTAAAGCAAGTTAGGAACTTGGCTAAACCGAAACAAATGAAACAATGTTATAAATGAAATGTTTAATGTTTAAATGTAAACATTTCAGTTTCAAGATGTCGGATGGGAATGATGATAATCCGGTGCAAACAAGCACCGAACAAATGAAAGAGATAATTGCCGAAGAGGTAGGGAAGGCAATTGAAGGAAGTCTATCCGGGTTTATAGACAAAATTCAAAACACGGTGTTGTCGCTTGTTGAAGAGCGAGTTAAAAGGTTGGAGGATATTGTCAACCTTATGAAGGAGAAAACAGGAGAACGTAAAGGATGTTCATACAAGGAATTCATGGCGTGTAAACCGCCAATCTATAACGGGGAGGTTGACCCGATAATTTGCTAAAGATGGATAAGTGATGTCGAAGGGGTGTTTGAACGGACCCATTGTGATGTAGGTGACTTTGTTTCTTACGGAACGGGCCAATTGAGAAATCAAGCCAAGGATTGGTGGGATAACAAAAAGAAGGAAATGGGAGCCGAAGCGGCGAGGGTTATGACTTGGGACGAGTTTAAGGTACCATTCCTTAAACACCACAGTCCCAAAGCGGTTATTAATAGGATCAAGGAAGAATTCATCTAGCTAAGACAAAAGGGTGAAACAATTGACAAGATCACGGGCATCTTCATGGATAAGCTGAGATTTTGTGACGAGTTAGTCACCACTGAAGAGCAAAAGATATACTACTATTACAACATGTTGAGTGCCAAGTAACGTGAGTTCATGACTCCGTCAAAATATGAAACTCTCACAGAAATCATCAACACCGCCCGGGAGCGGGAAATTGAGTTAAAGAAACAAGTTGAAAGGGGCGAGCGGAGGGCACAAGATGTGAATCCAAGCCCTACAAAGAAAGCTAGAACTGCTTCGTTATGTGGGAAGACGGGGCACACTGCTTCGTTATGTCCCGGAAAAGTTTCTGTTTGTTACAAATGTTATCAACCCGGTCACAAGAAATCTGAATGCCCCGAGTTGGTGGGAAAGAGAGACACAAAAGAGTCTCCAACAGAAGCTCCCAAAGCGAAGGCTAGGTCCTTCCAACTTACCGCGGCCGAAGCAAAGACAGAACCCAATGTGGTTTCAGGTATATTCACAATTAACTCAATTCCAGCACGTGTACTGTTTGATACGGGTGCGAATAAATCCTTCATTTCGCATGGATTTATTCGACATCCTTCTTTTGTATTGACAAAATTATCTGTGCCCTTAGAAGTTGAAATAGGAGACAACAAAAGTTTTATAGTTTGTGATGTTTGTCGAGGCTGCAAATTAAGCATCGACGATGAGGAATACTTGATAGACCTAATCCCGATGTCAATGGGGGAATTTCAAGTAGTAGTTGGGATGGATTGGCTATCTCAGCACCATGCAAAAGTAGTGTGTTTTCGTAAAGAGATAAAACTAACATCTCCGAGCGGAAAACACGTCACCATTTATGGCGAAAAAGGAGGTAACCCCATAGTGTGCTCAATGTTGAAAGCTCACAAGCTTATGAAGCGAGGATGCAAGGCATTCATGATATACGCAAATGAGCCCGAGAAAGAATCACGGAAGATTGAAGATGTACCGGTAGTACGAGACTATGAAGATGTGTTTCCGGAGGATTTACCGGGGATACCGCCTGAACGGGAAGTAGAGTTCGGGATCGAATTGATTCCGGGTGCAAAACCCGTAGCTATAGCACCGTACCGACTCGCGCCGTCGGAATTACAAGAGTTGATGTCCCAAATTCAGGATCTGCTTGACAAGGGATTTATAAGGCCGAGTGTGTCTCCTTGGGGCGCACCGGTACTGTTCGTGAAAAGAAAGATGGAAGCATGCGGATGTGTATAGATTACCGGGAATTAAACAAACTCACGGTAAAGAACCGATAGCCGCTTCCGAGGATAGATGATTTATTCGACCAATTACAAGGTGCGAATTGGTTTTCAAAAATTGACCTTAGATCGGGGTATCACCAACTAAAGGTCAAGGAAGAAGATGTGCCGAAGACGGCTTTCCGCACGAGATACGGACATTACGAATTCCCCGTGATGTCATTTGGGCTAACAAATGCACCCGCGGCCTTCATGGACCTCATGAATCGGGTTTTCAAGCCAATGTTGGATAAGTCGGTCATCGTGTTTATCGATGATATTTTGGTATATTCAAAAAGTGAAGCTAAACACGCACACCACTTGCAAGAAGTGTTAGAGACACTTAGACGAGAAAGGTTGTATGCGAAATTCTCTAAGTGTGCCTTTTGGTTACGAGAGGTACAATTCCTTGGCCACGTTATAAGTGCCGACGGAGTATTGGTGGATCCGTAAAAAATTGAGGCCGTGTCAAAATGGAATTCCCCGAAGAACCCTTCGAAAATTAGAAGCTTTTTGGGGCTTGCGGGATACTATAGGAGATTCATTCAAGATTTCTCCAAGATTGTATCACCGCTAACAAAGCTAACCCGAAAGAAAGAAAAGTTCATTCGGGGTGTCGATCAAGAAAGAGCATTTCAAACGCTAAAAGAAAAGTTAACTCAAGCTCCGGTACTGACATTGCCAGACGGAGTCGAAGACATGGTGGTTTATTCGGATGCTTCACTATCAGGGCTCGGATGCGTTTTGATGCAACGGGGCAAAGTTATAGTTTACGCCTCGAGGCAATTGAAGATACACGAGAAGAAATATCCCACGCACGATCTTGAGTTGGCTGCAGTGGTATTTGCCTTAAAAATATGGAGGCACTACTTATATGGAGTAAAGTGCACCATATTCACAGATCATAAGAGCTTAAAATACTTCTTCGATCAGAAGGAGTTAAATATGCGACAAAGGCGATGGTTAGAAACGGTGAAAGATTTCGACTGTGAAATACACTATCACCCCGGAAAGGCAAATGTGGTGGCGGATGCTCTGAGCAGAAAAGCGGACTATGCCCCAATACGAGTAAGGTCGATGCAGCTCGTGGTGACCTCGGGTATACTTGAACGTATTCGAGAGGCGCAATTAGAAGCAGTAAAAGAGGAAAATTGGAAGAAAGAAAGATTAATCGGTCAGTTGAAAGATTTATCGGGTGGGAATAACGGGTTGAAGACTCGATCCAGAAGGATATGGGTTCCACATACTTGTGGGGTAAAGGCGCTTCTACTTGATGAAGCTCATAAATCCCGATAGTCAATTCATCCGGGTGCGACCAAGATGTACAATGATCTGAAACAAAATTATTGGTGGCCTGGAATGAAAAGAGATGTGGCGAAGTACGTGGAAAAATGCTTGACATGTCTACAAGTCAAGGCAGAGCACCAAAAACCATATGGCAAACTCCAACCGTTAGAAATCCCAGTTTGGAAATGGGAACATATTACAATGGACCTATTAACCAAATTGCCTAAAACAAATCGTGGTTTTGATGCCATATGGGTAGTGGTGGATAGATTGACGAAAAATGCTCACTTCATTCCGATTCGTGAGACTTATACTTCAGAAAAGATGTCAGAAGTTTACACTAACGAGATAATAGCACGTCATGGAGTACCGGTATCCGTAGTGTCTGATAGGGATACCCGGTTCACTTCAAATTTCTGGCGAGATTTTCAAGAGCAAATGGGAACCAAATTGTTCATCAGCACTGCGTACCATCCCCAAACAGATGGACAAAGTGAAAGAACAATACAAACATTGGAGGACATGCTACGGGCGTGTATAATCGACTTTGGAGGAAGTTGGGATGTTTACCTACCGTTAGTTGAGTTTTCGTATAATAACAGCTATCATGCTAGTATTAAGATGGCACCGTATGAAATGCTCTATGGTAGGAAATGCCGAACCCCGGTATGTTGGGGTGAAGTGGGTCCACGTGAACTAGCCCACCAAGAGGTAGTACGAGCCACTAATGAAAAGATTGATGTGGTTCGGGCACACTTGAAAGCGGCCCAAGACAGGCAAAAGGCGTATGTTGACAAACGGAACAGGCCAATCGAATTCCAGGTTGGCGACAAGGTTATGCTGAAAGTATCGCCGTGGAAGGGGATAATACGATTCCGAAAAAGGGGAAAATTGAGCCCAAGATTTATTGGGCCATTCAGAATCACTGAACGGGTTGGTAAAGTAGCATATCGTCTCGAATTACCCGAGGAGTTGAGTGGGATTCATAGCACATTTCACGTGTCACATCTCCGTAAATGTTTAGCAGACGAAACTGCTCGTATCCACTACGATGATATCGAGGTGGATAACAGTCTCAACTATGCGGTAAAACCAATTGCGATTTTAGATCGTAAAGAGAAGAGCTTGAGAAACAAGGTGATTAATCAGGTCAAGGTCAAATGGGAGCATAGGAAAGGTTCGGACACTACGTGGGAGTCTGAAGAAGAGATGCGACGTCTCCACCCTACATTATTTGGTACGTACTACGGTTTCGGGGACGAAACCCTTTTTAAGGGGGGTGGACTTGTAACACCCCGAAAATATAAGACTTTATATTAAAACTATAAAGTATAAATAAACAAGAATTTACTAACTAGGTAAATTATAACCTAGTTAACTACAAGTCTAGAAAGGACTTGAAGTAGGGTTAAACAACCAAAATTAAATGTTAAACAAAAGTGGAGGGGCTAATGATGTTAAAATTGGGCTAAATGATAAACTAGAGATTTGATGTTTAATCATGTAAACATCTGCCCTTGAAGTGTTTGTTGAAATGCCTCTAAGAAGGCTTAAAACTGAAATTCCAAGTTTAAACGCATAATTATGATGTTTTGGTGTATTATGCGAATTATGATTTAAAGAGAGTTCTAAACATATCATAAATGAACTCTATAGGAACGGGCGCAGGAGCGTCAAGCGGACAAGCGGGTGGCGAATCACGTTTGAAAGGCCTACTTTGAAGGTATGTAACTTGACCCGTTACATTAAGTAAATTTTGATGATTATAATATGCGTAGTTGAATTTTTAGAATAAGGGTTGTTTTGAATTTAAAGCGGTGATGTTGCTATATTGAATAATTGGTCAAAAATTTGGTTGGAACTCGTTGGTAGTCGTCATATGGGAGGATTCCTTAGACGAGCCAAACGGGTCGAATAATCAAATAAAGCATGGATATTGCTTTGTAATATGATTGATTTGTTTATTTTTATCGATTAAATATTGACATATTAAAACACGAGAATTTAATATGTTGGTTTGTTAGAATAAGGATTTGAGAAAAGTGTGTGGGCAAAACAAACAAAAAGCCAAAACTTATATGTGCAGGGGCTACCGTAAGTTACGGTGTCACCGTAACTTACGGTAGAGATCAGGAGGCTTACGGTGGGAGTCTACTGGTTTACGGTGGACCATTGTTGTAAATTGACTACCGTAACTTACGGTGGAACCGTAAGTTACGGTAGAGCCTGAATTTTTATAAATTTTGTAATTGTAAATATTCAACTTCACTTCGATCGTAGTTTCGATCAAGTATTATTTCTAAGCATTCTATTACAAATGTTTTATGTAAACATTTCAGTTTTAGGTACTCAAGGATTACGGATGACGATCAAGCAAGCTTTTGAAGAACCGAACACATACTTTTGAAGCTTCCGCATAAATTAACTCGGTTTAAACAATGTTTATGATGTAAATTGTTTGCTAAACAACTTTTGGATGTTTAAATTATTCAGTAGAAAACTAATGTTTGTTACTTTAATACTCTACTTTTGGATCTTATGGTATAAAATGATCGTAGTATTTATATATATCGCATATTTACATTAAATAAAAGATGGGTGTTACAACTCGACACAAAGAGGTTAGAAATGTTTCATTAAATTCACTATTAGGAATGGTGCTTACCACACTGATGTTAACGCTTTTGATATTCTTGGGGTTTGTCACCGTGTCACTCGGTAGTTGACCTTTGCTCTTTTTTAAGAGTGCTACCTCACTTGCAAGTTAACCCATTTGAGTGGTCAAAGATTGGATAGCTTTATCACGGATTTCATCTTTTTGCATGTGAACATCGTCCATTTGATTTCTTCGTTGCATCTCTAGTTGCATCGCCTTGAGCAAATCCATGACTTCATTCCCACTCGAAACAACTTGACCCGAAGACCCACTTTGATCATTACCCAATTGTTGGAATTGCCTTTGAAAACCTTGATTATTGAATTGTTGTCGAGGAACATAATTTCCTTGGAAATTAGGATTGACCTGATTAGATGGATTTCCATAGCGAAAGTTTGGATGGTTTCGCAATCCGGGGTGGTATGTATTCGAGTTCATATTGTAGTTTCTACCACCTCCACCTTGACCTTGGATTGCATTTACTTCTTCATATTGCCCTTCACCTCCTAGGCAATTTTCAGCCGCATGCCCCAATTCATTGCAAATAGCACAAACATCATAAATTTGGTTTGTAGTTTGTACATTTGCATCTTCCGCCGCATGCACTTGAGTTCGGGTAATGGCCGATCTTGCTCTCCTTGACGATTGAGCCTTCCTCTTTGATGTGACCGCCATTTGTTCCAAAAATGCCCAATCATCTTGTCGTAATTGGTACCGAATGTACCATTCGTGATAGACATTAAATCACGAGCATCCTCGGAACATAAACCCTCATGGAAAGCGTTCAATAATTCCCGTAATTCAATACCATGATGTGGGCAATTTTTAAGCATCATATTGAACCGCTCAAAAGCTTCATGGAACATCTCACCTTGTTGTTGTTGGAAGCTTCTCAAACACCTTCGTGCGTCGTTGGTCTTTTGGGCCATGAAAAATTCCTCCAAAAACCTCTGTTGCATTTCGAACCATGTACAGATAGATGCGGAAGGCAATGTATAAAACCATCTCTTTGCCTTATCTTCCAATGAAAATTGGAACAACACCAACTTTACATCATCCGATGTAAAACCTTGTCCTCCAATGGTGTTACAAATCGAATCATAAGCCTCCAAATGAAAGTACGGTTCTTCCGTTGCTAACCCCTTGTACTTAGGTAAACTTTGAAGCGCATTAGTTCTCACCTCGAACGTTCTTCCATCTGGGTGATGAGGAATCACTACCGGAGAGGGGTTGTTAGTGATAACGGGTCGGAAATGAGCCTCAATTCCCCGTACGACTTCACGGTGATATCTTCTTGGTACACCCAAAGGCACTCTTGGACGTGGTGGACCCATTGGTCTTTGAACTTGTGGTCTTTGAGGTGCGAATTGTTGAAGCGGTGTTTGAAACATTTGCCCCACTTGTTGTTGTTCCGGAATTTGTCTTTGAATTGGTGGACCTTGTGGTGGCAATTGTTGAGAAACAATTTGTTGTATCACTTGTTGTTGAGGAGCTCTACCATAACCTTGCATTCCTTGACTTTGACCTTGCACATAAGTATACTCCCATTTATCTTCATTACCCCCATACATGTACCCCTCTTCCTCATATCCCCCGAACTCTTCATCGTATCCATCATCATACCCATCTCTTCTTGCTCCCGAAGTTTGTGGAAATCGTGATGTTTGATATTGTACTCTCGGTTGTAAAGGTGGTTGAAATGTAGATGTTGTATGGACTATGGATGGACCTGGTAGAAATAGACCTGGTGGTGGTATTTGTTGAGAAGATGATGATTGGCCGAATGTCAGGAAGAATGATGAAAACGCATGTACGGTTGATGACGGATTATAGCTAAATGAGTGGTCGGGTTCGGTACTTGTGGGTAGTGTAGTGTTGGTTGGTTTAATCTCAGGTGTAGATGTAGGAATGGTAGAATTTGGTAGAGATGTGGATAGTGTTGGTTGACCTGTAGCGGGTGGTGGTGGTGGTGGATTCATTGTATTAGTTGGTGTAACTGGTGTTGTAGGTGTTGTTGGTGAACCACTGATTTTGTTTTCTCGTAGTAAAAATCTGTTTCTTCTCAAAGTTCGCTCAATTTCCAGATCGAAGGCTAATGGTGATAGCTTGTGAGAGCCTCTAGTATGCATGCATCTGTAAATACCTGCACACTAAACACAACCAGCGTAAACCCGAAAAATAACAAACTAAACTACAAAAGATAACACACGTTGAGCACTACTCCCCGACAACGGCACCAAAATTTGACGTGAGGTCGAAGTCTCAATCAAATTTAATCCAAATACTACTAATAGTTAGCGGTAAGTGGGTATCGAACACAGGGAGTTTGTGGAATATGCGTTATCTAAATGGTTTATCTAAAATGACTAAAGTTAACTAAATTGCAAGAAAAGTAAATTCAGAATTTTGGTTGTTTGGTTTTAAAAATTGAAAACTAACTAGATAAATTGCAAATCAAAGGTTTAGGTTGTGAACAGATTAGGAAAAAGCGACCATCCTAGATTTCAGGTTTTTAATCCACACTAATGTTTATGCCCAACTAGAAAGAACCACATAGACATGGCTCGTGTTTGATTATCTGTTTGTGATGAAAGGGAACTAAGTACTCAGGTTGTAAAATGCGAGGGTATTACCCGATGATCAATTGACTATTATCCAACCCTAATCCCTCCCATGATATATCGATTGCCAACGGCACCAAGAACGTATGGTTTAGACTAACACCAAACAAGAATCAACACTTTAAAAACAAACATTTAAACACCATAATAACTTAAACAAACATTGAAAAGTCATTATTCTAGAAATTCAAGCACAAACATAGTGTTTCAAAAGCAAACCTTACATCTAGGATGACCACAAAGGAAATTAGCCTCTCATGGTTCGGTGCATCATCATAACACAAAGTCTAATGTTCACACGGATTAAAAACACAAACCAAATGTTTTGAATTGTTTAGAACCAAGAAGAACAAGCCAAATTCGCCCAAGAAACTGCTCCAAAATGTCCAACAATGATTGCCAATGAAAAGACCCCATAAAACACCTTAAAAGTCGGGAGTTACACATTTTTCGCAGGCTCCACCGTAAGCTATGGTGGCCACCATAGCTTAAGGTGGCTTGAAATGGCCTATGGTGGCAAGAAACTGTCTTACGACATCAGTTTTTGTCAGGGTCTACCGTAAGCTACGCCCTCTACCGTAAGCTACGGTAGGCTTCAGCATGAAATTTTGTTTTAAGCATAACTTTTTCGTTTCAACTCCGTTTTCTTCACCGTTTTCGCCCACGTTCTCGTAATTTAATCCTCTATTATGTTATGTTATTAATTCTTCAATTCCAATAATTGAATTTTTTTTATTCTCCATCTTTCAAACTCCAATCCAGTCGCGCCTATTCGAAGCTTCATTTCCACACTTTTAAGCCCCGAATGTACCTGAAACACAAGCAACCGTAGCTATCTAATTCAAGATAAATACATGGATAAATGCAGGATTAAATTATACTTTATAACCCTTAAGGGTCGTCCTACGGACCACCCGTCAATGACCAAAACTTAAGGTTTCAAATTTATATACGCAACGGTATTGGGCCATAATAAAACTCTCAGTAGCAGTGAAGATGTGACATCATGACATGTAAATAACATGCAAATTCAGGGGCTATAACTTTAATATCAAACCTATCATGGCATGCACAAAATGGATCAAAGCAATGGCATCATCAATATCATTGTTGTAGTTGTTAACAAATTTTAATTTCCTTCCATAGACAATTTTCTTTTCAATATTATGTTAAACTAAAAGCAGCAGACACCAATATATGAGCTATGACCTCCCACATAATCAACATGAATGAACGAAAGCAAACCAATAATAAAACTAGTAACAACCATACCTAACCAAGCTTATATCACCAAAGAAAAACAATAATATATATAGGACTGGATCCACTCATTAATAGCCAGGAAACAACTGCAAAACTCCCTTGTTGTTGGTGAACTTAGACAAAGTTGACCATGTAGCCTAGTTAAAAACTTATTCAACTTGCATAATGTTGTCTGATTAAGAAAAATGGTTAAAGAACCAAATAAAGAAACAATAATGAAAATGTGATCAAGAAACTAGAACTAGTTTTTGGAAGATAGAACCTACTTTGATTCTCACACAACACTTTAATTTGTGATATTAAACCAAAAAACTAAAACCGGAACACTTTTAATCAATTAAGTTTTCTTTGCTATCATGTGCACGAAGCTTTTATTTATATTCATATACAAGCCTCATCATAAATATAACAACTATGTAATTCATACAAACCAAAAACCACTGCTAACTATCTAATTGATATGTAGGTTTCTATGATAATATGAAAGACATGTTAAATGTTGTCATGATCATAAGTGGTAGTCAAGCAGCTAGAGCTAAAGATATAGAAGAATAAGAAATCAGAGAAGGAGAATACGCTCATATCATTAGTTATTTCATTACTTTCAATCCTTTTTTAAGTACACAATTCAACTAATAACATAGACAATGAAACAATTACAATATAGCACATCTACTACTTGACACGTAACAAGTGTGTTGTGTTGTCAACCTCATGAATTATGACCTAAGTCTAGTTCAATATATCCCAACAAAGCCAATTGGTCCATGCGGTCGAATCCGTGATAAAGATAGAGTATGTCAGATGCAATCTTTTTATTCTCGTACTGCATCACATATGATCTATGATTATACTAGTTAAGCGTACCTACTATCTTTTTCACTTGTATATAAATATAACCTAAGAATTACGACCACTTACAATCATATTATATCATATTAAAAAACAAAATACTACACATGATAGAGTAGAATAGTAGTTCCTAATCTTTGTGTATTGTTGGTGTGTCTCACTATCATGGCTTCCCATTTCCCTGATGTTCAGTGGAGGCTCACAAAATCCGGTGAAAAAAAAAACTTCTGTAACCAGGGGTTGGTGTTCACGGACTGGGCCATGTGTCATCGAGCCCTCACCAGGTCCTACTCTGTTGGCCCTAAGATAAACTAAATTGTGGGATAAAAAGGAAATACGTGTCTACCATCCAACCCGACCAAAGCGAGTTCCCAAGGGGTCTTATATGCCTTATATCCATGCAATGACCAACTAGACTCGGTATCATTCGAATAAGTCATGTGATGTATATTAATCTTTTTGTACCTTTCCTCTTCAGGTGGAAACATGTTGCCGCTGCGACAAGCTCCGATATGCACGACCTGCATTAATTAACTTATTGGGACCCGATGGTTACTAACTCCTCAACATAAAGGCACATGTGTGAAATGGAATGTATGTGTTTCAAACCATCTTTAATGATCAAGTCATCATGTGTTGATTCATTTTGTGGATGCAGCTCAGTTCGGTTTGACAACGTTAGGAAGTGAAGGCCGAGGTCAAGATATCCTCCTATCTTGACCCGGTACGACGATTGTTACGTATTTGATGTAAATCAGCTGCGGGTGTGCAGACTGATATTTGTGTGTATATCGTTCTAGTTGTTAGAATCATGTATGCAAGTTCTGCATTTGATATGAGCCAAGAAAGATCTTGAACCTGCATGAAGGACACGAAATACATCGGCATGCGAAGAACCATTCACAAGCAATCTCAAGAAGAGTGTTCTTCTTGGGTTTGGTTCTTCGCTGGCAAGTGTTCAAGAAGAATGTTCTTCTTGGGTTTTGGTTCTTCGCTGGAAAGTGTTCAAGAAGAATGTTCTTCTTGGGCCTTGTTTATGGGCCCAATGAGTCTTTCGTTGGGTGTGCTGCTTCTTTGATTATAAATAGACCTTGCAGATCAGATAGAACACAGAACACACCAGTTGAGTTTAGAGGTTTTTCTTGTGTAAACTTTGTATTGTAACTCTACTGAAATTTATACAAGTGAGCTTTAACTTTGAATCTTTATACTTGTATTTTGTGTGTTCTTTGCTTGGTTGCATACTTGCTTGAATTCCGCACTTGCGGGTGTGTTCGATAACAAGGATAAGGTTGTTCTAGATCCTCCTCTAGGGACCTACATCATGCTTCATAATAGGTCATGTTTCCTGGGATCAATTATAAACATGGATCAACTGAGTATGTACATATTGTGCATGACTCATGAAATAGGGACAGGAGATTCTATGGAGGTTGTTGATCACAATCATTTACCCCATATAACTTAATGTAATACTTATCTTTCTAAAGCTAAAAAACATGTCATGTTGATAGCTGATTTGAGTATGTGCCGTTAAACAGGAAATCATTGAAGGTTTGCTCTGCGTATCCTAATAAATCTCATCCTTGTTGAAGAACCTGTATAAACAACTTACAAGGTAACTAGAGATCAGAAGCCGAGCGACAAAGTTGTTGAATTTACTTGTTCTTGTTCTTAAGGAGGAGGAAGATATGTATAGATCATAAACCAGTGATGCGTCATGGGTGCCAACAAGAAATCCGGGATCCTTTATGTATGGTCACTTTCATTGCAGGTCTGTTTCAAAGAAGGGACTAGTAAAAAACACAACACATTATATATAACAACACATGTTTGCTACAGTACCTTTTGTCTTTTTCTGCTTTTAGTTGTTCTTTTAGGTTTTTGTCTTTTGTGTTTTTTAAGTTTTCTTCGCACACTTATACTTTAAATAACTTGTGTTTGTTAATTATATCAATTGCTAGGATTGTACAAGTAACGAAACGAATCGGACCGATGCTGTCTCAACGTCGATACCACTCTCGGTATTCATTTTTATTATTTTTAGTCGATGTAAAACATGTCTCGATATCATTTTGATCATATAACGACGTTTTTTTTGTTTCTTGATACCCACATAATTCCCACCACATAGATGTATAAATTTTTAAAGCTTTAGTTTTGAGTGTGTGTATATATATTTGTAACTTTTAATATACGATGTTTAATGAAATTAGGAGTATATTATTGTGACATAACTATTTTGATCTATGCTTCGATATAGTTATTTCCCAAAACCACGCTGTAAGTAGTAATGTACAAGTTATCAAAGCATATACATAAATGTTATCAAAGTGACCTCACATTTAGTTTTTTTTTTTTTTTTTTTTTTTTTTATAAATAAGTTAGCATCGTTTAGGCCGGTGGGTGTGGCATGGCGCCACCCCGCCACATCATCGACGATAGCGCCACCGGGGCGCCACCATCCATACCGCACGATTTAAAGGGGGTGCCATCCTTCTTCCGCCATGCTGCTGACAAGCAAAAAAAGGGGTGTGGGTGGGGCCCACCTCTTTTCAACCAAGAAAATCGTTTTTTTTTTTTTTTTAATTTTGTTTAATAGAGAGGCTTTATACGGACCCTGCAAGTTAAATGAATGAGCTCTAAAGCCCTCCATATGACGTGACGCCTAGTTGGATCTGGCGTGGCGTTACCACACCCTTCAGCCTTACTATCTTTGTTATTGTAATAATATAATATAATATAATATAATGTTTTATGAAGTTCTGGATATACCGTTGGAATGTGCTTATTTTTATTCACGTATAAATTTTGTTGAAAATTAAATTTTATTCGTAATAGAGTATCTTTTATCATATCGTAAGCCATAGTACAAGTGTCGACATCCTTTCGAGCTTATCAAGACTTTATTTTTTAAGTTTTCTAAAATTGTTGCTATATATAATGCCGGTATCGTATCCATACCATAATTAACTGAACCAATATCGACAACATTTCTTCCATTAACCTTATTTTACTATTACGTCTACATTTTCATTTAAAATTTATTAAAAAACAGGGTCGCCCCGTCATAAAGCACGGGTGTAACCCACTAGTATGTATTATTTTATATTTGTTTATGTTATTTTCCTTTTCATTTTTCCTTAGTATGATTACCTATTTAAATTAACAACGTAATTAGTAAAGAGTAATTGATGCCAGATTCACATAACCAAAACGAAAATTAGGAGTAATTGATGCCAGATTCACATGTCAATGGCTAACACCCAAAATACGTTTATTTTCAAGGAAACTCAAAACCTTGATTACAGAAATCCCTACCCATGTTCACGGTATGTATAGCTAATATATCTCATTAGACTATAAGTAGGATTCCTATTAATTAGTTTACATCTAGTTCTTGCTACTCCTTATCTCCTACTCGATGGAATAAAGCCCTTCTAAAGAAAGTAAACATCATGGTGTGAAGGTTTCTTCTCGATGACCAACTTGGGAAAATCTTATAAATTGGGGCTGTGAAGTTTTCCTTATATTATGTGTCCTTTCTGCTCAAGAGATATTGAATCACTTAAACATATTTTTGGAGATTGCAATATTGCTCGGAAAAAGATTTCAGGTACTAGTACCGAAAATATTTTAGTACGGGAAATTCGGTATTGATATAGTGTTAGTACCCTGTACCAAATGTTGATCCCTAAAGTAAAATGGCTATCTCATCTTTATTTATTGTTATATAGTACGAGGATTTTAATTTATCTCATTTAAACTTTGACCTTTAGTACTTGTATTATATTTAAGGAGTTTTTCTTTTTCACAACATTCTATAACCGGTTGATCACCAATCTGGTTTCCAAAACCATCACTTCATTATTCTTTTTTAGGCAATGGTTAACCTATCTCTTCATGGACCTCATTTACTAGGATCTCTTAATTTATCTCATTATATAAACACATGATCACTTCCACTTACCAATAAGGGTAGAGGGTATGATTCAAAACACTTTAGAGTGTTTGAGTTTTCACTACCCAATAATCTCATGCGATGTCAACCCCCTCTTTCACTCCCCATTTTCTACTCAAACACTAGAAATGGTTTAAACACCCACTCAATTAAAAAAAAATTGATTGGTTCTCTCTCCCTCCATTTCTACTTCTTCACATTCGGTGAATACTCACCGATCACATCCCTTCTCTCCTACTCCCCACTCACCGATCCACCACCCGGAATCAATCCCCGAGCGGCAACCCCACTCCCCGCATCCATTCCCCGATATCACTCCGTCTGTAACAACCCTCAAAAATATTCTCGACAACAACCCGTAATCAAAACCAGAAGGGTACGCGACGAAACTTGAAAACTTGACGTTTAATGAACCAAACCGCACAAAAGTAACTTTCATTAGATTCAAATTAAAAACCAAACCAAATGGAATCAAGACCCGAGCATACGTGATAAGTATCGACACGAAAATCGAGAAAAACACATGATTGGACGAAAAGGCGGCCGAGGACACGCGTCACGCGGAAGCGATACGTGTTAAAGCTACGTGGGACACGTGGCAGTCGAAGCCAGGCCAACCATCCCCGCGACACGTGGGAGAATATTGGTCTCCTGGCGCGACGCGTGGGAGAGTCCAAATTGGGCTATATAACCAGCAGCGTGGGACTGAAGTTTCTGCACCAAATCGATCGAAAAATCGATCCTCTTACTATCTCTAAACTCTGTCCAAGTCCTGAAACCCCTAAAACCCTAAAACTGTGCCTCGTTGTAAGTGTTTAACTCTAATCACTGACACGGTACTATATCTGATCGATTGAAACCAATCTAATGGATGTTTAAGTATTGCCGGTACCCGGCTATACTTTGTCATTCGTTGTGGGTTTGGATCTCGTGATTATCCTTAAAGTGGAATTTGGGTTAATACACTAATACGTGTGCATTGTGTGTATTTAATTAGGAACCCAAGAATTAGACCAGGAGGCTACTACTGAAACCCTAAGTCCGCATTGTGAGTCATTCTTATTTTTATCAAATTGCTTTCAAAACCCTACTTGTTTTCAAAGTTGTAATTACAGTGATTAAGTCTTTGTATTCTTCAATTACTGCCAGTATGTGAGGTTTTGTATACACTACTTGATAAGCTTCACCATTGGACAACGGGTAGCCAATGTGTGATATGATCATAGTCACAGATCCGGTCGAGTGACAAATACCGATTTGGGTAACTGGTTGATATAAACATTGTAATCTCTCTTAATACTGTATATTATAACAATGTGTCTTTTGTACAAATTGAATGCACTCGCCAGTATTTTCTGCTGATCAAATGTTTTTAAAACGCGTTTCAGGTAATTACAGTAGATTGGAATAAGAGTTGAATACGACACTGAAAGGCTTAAAGAAGTGGCTTATTTTATTAAATTAAATCAAGTAACGTTATTTTATATAATCAGGTTTATCCCGTATTAAAGCTACATTTGTAAAACATGGGTTATTCTCATCTGTTTAATAAATAAAATCCGGTGTTTCTAAAACTCTGGTATTTTCCTAACTCACGGTCTTGATGAAAAATTTTCGCTGCAATGTTTTCAAAATAACCACCGGTACCACTTGACTGGCTCGCGTCTCCTGCTCTCAGGGTGGGGTCGGGGGCTGTGACACCGTCCCCCCAAAATCACTACACACTTTTTAGTATGACGTGTGTTTTTTTAAGGGATATGATAAATATACTCAAAATAAGGATTAATATACTAAATTAGTCAACTTGATAATGATTAACTATTTTAATACATTATTTTATTTTAAAGTCAAAAGTAATAATTATTTTTTTTATATTATAATATTTGTTGCTTTTTTTACCTTTTAATATTGCTTTTTTTACTTTTTTATATTACTTTTTTTTTTACCTCTAATCTGAATGGCAGTTGGCCTTAAATCTATTATTTCCATTATTATGTATTTTGAAATTAATAATACAATATATAATGAAATACATAAGTTGATAACTTAAAACTACGTACATTTGAGTTATTGACTTTATACTTTATTGTATGTTTTGTCATATTAAAATTCAAGATGTGTTTGATGCTATATATTTTCCCTTGGATATTCGATCAAAAGATTCCATGATCAATAATAATGTATATACAATGATAAAATTGATAAAAACCAGAGAGAATTAGGGATAAAACTGAATCCTCCATTATTCAACATTACAATATATAGATGAACACAGCTATAAACCCTAAAGCCCATAAGTAATGGGTTGGACCTAAAATGTCTGGTTTATAACACTCCCCCTCAGACATTTAGAATTTTACACGGTTTAACAACATACTTCAGGATGATGTTAAATAGGTACTTCAGGACCTGAATAAATAAACTGATACTACTGGATCAGCTATGCTGCCTCATTAAAAACCTTACTAAGAAAACTCAGTGGGACAAAACTTAGTTAAGGGAAAAATAGTACAGCATGTATAATTCTCCCCCTGAATTCAACAAACATCTTTCAATCTACGAAGACCGATCTTGTGTGATAGCTGCTCGAAACTGCTTCTAGGTAAAGATTTCGTGAACAGGTCAGCTAGATTTTCACTTGACTTAATCTTGCGAACATCAATTTCCCCTTCCTTTTGCAAGTCATATGTTGAGAAGAACTTTGGTGAGATATGCTTTGTTCGATCACCCTTGATGTAACCTTCTCTGATCTGAGCTATGCAAGCAGCGTTGTCTTCATAAATAATCGTCGGCTCCTTCTTGATCTGTTCTAATCCGCATGCTTCTTGTATGTGATTAATCATTGATCTCAACCACACGCATTCTCGACCAGCATCATATAGTGCTATCAATTCGGCATGATTTGATGACGTTGCTGTAAGTGTTTGCTTAGTTGACTTCCAAGAAATTGATGTGCCACCGTATGTGAATACATAACATGTCTGAGATTTTGCTTTGTGAGGATCTGATAGATATCCGGCATCAGCATACCCAACAAGCTGGGACTTTTGATCTTTCTGATAGAAAAGACCTAAGTCTTGTGTCCCGCAAATATACCAGAATATATGTTTTACACCATTCCGGTGTCTACGTGTTGGAGTCGAACTGTATCTCGCTAGTACATGCACTGCAAATGCAATGTCAGGTCTTGTGTTATTTGCGAGATACATAAGGGCACCGATCGTGCTTAAGTACGGTACTTCTGGACCAAGTACATCTTCTCCTTCTTCTTGAGGGCGATAAGGATCTTTGTGTGGATCTAGCGGTCGGACAACCATAGGTACGCTAAACGGATGTGCTTTATCCATATTGAAACGTACTAACATCTTCTGGATGTAGTTTGATTGATGGACAAATGTGCCATTGCACAAATACTCAAATTGTAGTCCGATGCATACTTTTGTCATACTGAGATCTTTCATCTCAAATTCATTCTTTAACAACTGAGCAGCTTTCTCTATCTCTTCAGGAGATCCGATGATGTTGATATCATCAACATAGACTGCTATTATAGTGAAATTTGAGAGTGACCAACTGCTGCAGGTCCACAACATTATCAATCATCCTTTCGTTAACAACGGAGGGGGTAAGTTGTTCAAAGATCTTTTTTTCCGGCTCTAATGGAGGTATAGGTGAGTCGAGTAATCCAAATAATAGCGAAGTAAGGACAGGGAGTTTTATTACAATCCCTGAAGACACGTCGGCCTTCAAGGAAAGTATGGGTAAAGCACTGGTGGGCAGATGCAGGGATATTACGACTCTGAGAACGCTTAACGTCCTTCTCGCTGGAAGTGATCTTCAAGGAGTTTCATTAAGTTACCTTGGTGGTCTTTCGATGCTTATAAAATTCAGGAATAGAAACAACCATAAAAACAAGTTGAATAAGCATCAACAAATAAAAAATAAACGTTAAAAAATTAACCATCAGTAACTTCATTCTAACTTCATTTTGAATGCGAGTTTTCTAAAGTTTCTTGTTTGTTAATTGAAATAGAAAAGCGATCTCCAAAGGATTCCCATTGCTGCAAAGGCATTAGGGTTTGAGGTAATGGAATGGACGAGTTAATGGAATGGACGAGGTAATGGAATGGATGAGGTAATGGAATTGATCATTACCATTCCATGTCTTGTTTGGTTACCATGTGAGAATGGATTGAACCATTATTTTTTGTTGTTTTGAATGATAGAAAATACGAAGGAATAAATTAAGATGGCGATGGTCAGTGATGGGCAGTGATCGTGGGTGGTGATAGGTGGCAGTTGTCGCGGCGACAGTGGTTGGCGATGAAAGTTCCAAGTCCCCCATCATATGTATGTTGCAAGATGGCATGTTTGAAATGTAGATGGGTGTGTCCACATTTATAGTGGTGTGGAAGTTCCTCAATAACCTGGTCCACAACATTATATTGACAGTTTTCTAATATTATTCCCATTTTATTAAAAAAAATATTTTTCAACTTTAAATACCCCAATACCCTTAGTTATTTTTTTCACATTCATTTCTCTGGTTTTCTAAACGGCAAATCGTGAGAATGACCTTCATATCCACTTCCATTTGCAGATTCATGATGGGGAACCAAACAATTCGACAGCTGAGCCTCATGGTAACCGTAACTTTCGGGTGCCACAACCACACCATCCTAATGTTTTGCCCAATCTAGGTACACAACCTAACCATTCAACCCATCCCAATGTTGTGCACTATATGGCGCCACACCCAAACCGTCCAACCCGTTCCTCCGTTGAACAACACCCTAACCGTCCCCATCTCGTGAAACGTGATATCGGTTGTTCTTTCATCCAACGTACTCACCCACCACCTTTGGTGCAAAACCCAAGCCGCCCCTCATCCAATGTTATCCACCCCATATGTGCAAACGGGTGCATCTACCAATCTTTGTGCAACCACCAATATGACAACGATCGCGACTTAAATGCATTATCAGATGACGTCGTTGTTAGTGACGATCCATGGGATCATGGTTACAATAACGAAACTGATTCAGATTCCTCATTTTAATAAGTTGTTAGTTGTATTATATGCTTGTCATTCGGCTAAGTTTGTTGGGATTTAACTTGTATTATGAAATTATGTGTTGTTTTCAACATATTTTAACACAGTATAAAATAGCAAACTATGAAATAAATAACAAACTAACATTGCAGGGATTTGATCGTTTTTTTACAAACCAATAAAATACAATACCACATACACTTATATAAAAGTGTAAATACAAAAGAAAATAAGACATGGAAATAACTACAACTCCACAAGTCATTTCCAAGTTCCCTTTGTATAAGTGAGTTCTTCTCGGATTAAGATACATTCACTTGGAGGGAGAATATTATTTTGCAATCCAAACCTGCTAGGTGCAAAGGAACCTGCAATTTTAAAGCTCAGAAACACGTCATTTGAAACAAGACAATCCTTTTATGATAGGTTTTTTCCTACCATTTCAAAAAATAATGATGAATATCATTTTTTCATTGCAAAGTTATAAAAAACATCAATTTCTCCATTTAGAGTAACTCATGATACTTTGTTATTACGTGTTACTCTATATATAACCCCATTCAAAAAACAAAAGTCCAAAGATCTGTGACATAAATTAGCATAAATCGCCATTTGCATTGGAGTGTACTAGAAGTCGCCATTCTAAATGGAGTGTGTACCAGAAATCTCTATTGTGAATGGAGTGTGTACTAGAAAGTACCAGAAATCGCCATTCCCTATGGAGTCTATGTTCAGAATTCGCCATTGTGAATGACATCTTGTAAGAACTTTATCTGAAATGGCCATTGTGATTGGATATGTACAGAAAATCGCCATTCACAATGGATTTTGTACCAGAAACCAATGATTAAAACTTACATTCCCTGCCACACCCTACTTCTCAAAAATCGCCATTTAAAATGGAATTAGCATTACTTGTGAAATTTTTTTGAGCACGGCATTAGTTGTGAAAATTATTTTCAAAGTGGCACTATTTCTGCAAAAAAAAAAAAAAAAAAAAAAAAAAAAAAAAACACAACACTCGATTTACCAAAAACAAGGATGGACGGGAATTGTTATATATATAATGAGTAATGAGAAATTCCGACTGTTATGGTTTCACTCTTTCTTTTAATCTAAACTACTCTTCCTCCACCGACAAAATTTGGGATGGTCAAAAGTAAAGAAAGATGAGGAAGAAGTTATACACATATGTTAGGGGATGGGGGTGGTGATCACTCATCACTCACAACATTCAATCAAATTCTGTCATGTTATCAACCATTATTCTATTACTCACAAGCTTTTTTAGTGGCGGTGGTCATCACTAGTGATGGAATTCCATCCCTCACAATTTTTTTTAATTTTTTTGCAATTATAAATTAACAATAAAACACTAAAATTACAAATTATAAATTTCATCTAAGGCATCTTCCAACCCAACTTTTCACATATCTCGCGTTTGCGTTGAAGTACGATCGACTTAAATGGTTCGTCGAGATTGTTGTGCGGTTGTAACAAGACGTTTAAATCACTATTTTTTTTCTTTTTCGGGCAAGTGTCGAATATATTTCTTGTCACGTTTAAGTTTGAATAAATAATTGAACAGTTATATAAAAAAATCAAAGTCAAGATTGAAAAAAAAGCTAATTATTTATATACATTCTTTTCGCTGGCCACCCTCTTCAAGCTCAATTACACGTGCCACCTCAACCACTGTCATGTTGTCAACATCACATGCACAACGATTGTTTTTGTCAATTTTTCCACGCGTGAACTCATCTTCTCAAGACGACAATGCAATATTATTTTTCTCTAATTTGTATTTCAGATAATGTTTCTCTAAGTTCTTATATATTTGATAAAAATGAGAAATCTAGTTATTTTTTTTTAATTTACATATTTAAAGTATTAATATCAAAACTATTTTTTTTAAAACAAGTTTGGGCCAAACCAATAGGCCCGACTCAAACCGATTTGGGTAGGTTCGAACTTTTAAACATGAAATCGGTTCTAAACTCGGGCCGGTTGTACCAAACTGGTTTGAGCGCATAGGAAAAAAATCCGGACCGGGGTTACGATCCTGGTCAGATATTTTCTGTTTTATTGCTAATGAAAAAGGGTTGGATTAGGGTTTCGAAGGTATTTTCTGTTTTCACACATTTCAAATGCTCTCGTCTATTCTCTACTTTGAAGATTGCTACGATCAGGTCAGATAATGTAGGTTAATTGATTGTAGAACAGTTGTTTGTTTTGTGATCTTGTATTATGTCTTTGGATCTTTGAGTCGAAGAATATTTTGAAAGATTTACAGTTTTTATCATCTTATTTTTCTGAAATGTACCATTTAACAAAGGAACCACTAAACACACGTTTGCATGATTGCATGCATGGTGTGGCAACGTGGATGTGGGAACCCTAGCTAGTGTGGCACGTATCATCTTCTTCATTGAAACCCTAATGATACGATTTGATTTTGATTTTCGCCTTTTGTGATTGCAAATAAGGGTTTTGACATTCGGTTTTTCGTTTTTGTTGTGCAGCAATGGATTCTAGCAGGATTGATGGCAACTCTTTTTTGCTTTTAACATTTTGTAATGTAGTGATTGCTATAGCGCACTACGTAGCGATCGCTATAGCGCACTACGTAGCGTATAGGTCTAGACATGCTATTAGGTTGTAGTGATAGATAGCGACAATTTATTTTATTTTAATAGAAATAGCAATTAAATATAGCTATAAAAGAGCTGGATTTTAGGTTTTTTTTAAATATACATGTAAAATAGCATATATATATACCAGGGTTATTTTGATATAATATACATATAAAAATTTTTAAAATATTTTTTCTTGTGTATCGCTATTTATAAAATAGTCGCCCTGTATTTATCGCTATTCGCCATTATCAACTACGTGACCCTCGTAGAAGTTTAGCTTAACCCCTAGTTTTATAATTAAGTTTCAAATAAGCCCAAAATTTATATATGTATGTTGTTAGGTCTTTTTTCCTTTTCACATTCTGTTCTAACTGTTCTTTACAGGTAATGGGAAAGCATCCAATAAGGGGGGCAGAAAATCACTTGGTCAAGGTATGTATGTTGTTATTTCTTCTAACAACATTCTTTATGTTTGTTTGTTATGATTGTATGTATGTTTTGAAATTAATCATACAGCTAATAAGAAACCATCTAAGAAGTGGAAGGGTAAAAAATCACTGGGGCCTGGTATGCGTCTTTCACATAGTAGATTGTTCGTTACAAAACCATCCAAGAAGGGGAATAGCAGAAATTCAGTTGGTCATTGTATGTTTGTTTGTTATGATTGTATGTATGTTCTTAAATTAACCATATACGTAACGGTAATGTAAATTGTTCGCTACAGGTAATGTGAAACCATCCAAGAAGGGCAAAAAATCACTTGCTTCAGCTTCTCAGGTTTTGAGTAAACCATCTGTTGATCCAAATATTGTTCGCATGTGGAAGGCGTTTTACTTTCATGATCATAGTAAGTGTATCCAACAGCCACCATTAAGATTATTTGATCCCCGCAAGTATCGGGAGACTCTTTTGGAAATTGGGAGAATAGATGGCACAAGAGGTAAACGAACAAACGTATTAAATCTGTCTGTCTGTATCCATCTAGCTAGCTAGTAACTTACCATTTTTGTTTATTGTTCAGCTATAAATCTGGATGTTAAGCTCCCTCCTGATTACAGTTCATCTTCTGATTCTGAGTTGGATAAGAGCCTTTCTGATTGCAGTTCAGGTTCTGAAACTGAGACGGAGGATGGCTATTAACCGGCCCAGATAAATATGATTGGAGGTACGTTATCTGTTTTAGCAGTGGGTCGGTCTTGGTTTTAAAACCCTTGCCTGAGGCGCGAGGCGCCCTAAGGTGCAGGCCTCAGCGCCTCAGGCTACACAAGAAGGCACACGAAATACAGGACGCAACTGAGGCGCACTTTTTTTCTTTTTCTTTTCTTTTTTTTTTTTTGCAAAATATCCCCACGATGCGCGAGCCTCACGTATTCATCGGATTTTTGTGCAGCAAACTGGTGTTCAATAGTTTTTTTGGCTTGTAGATTTGGGCAAAATCATAAAAACCCTTTATTTATAGCTATATTTTGGATAAGGGGTGCTAAAAATCTATAGGATATATATAAAAAAAATTATATAATCACGCTGCGCCTCGGATACGAAAAGCCCACAGCTTTTGCACTTTGCCCTTTGCGCATCTGTTTTAGACCTCATCGCATTTTTGCATTTCTCGCCTTTTTAAAACAAGGGGTCGGTTTCTTTTATGTGTTATTCTAGAGGCGTGGGATTATAATGGGTTCATTTTTTTTGATACATAATCAACTATTACAATTTTTTTAACGTGTTAAAGTACTCTCCAACCTGTTTTTTTGAGTTAGGCCCATTTTTAAAGAAAATGAGTTGGAAATTGGAATTGATGTAATCAATCTGTTATATAGGAAAATGCTTAGATTTTTAAGATAAATAATATAATACCTTAAATCTGTGATTTTCAAATTGTTGGAACAGGCATCATTCTGTCAGCAGCAGCAGCAGCCGCCACCGCTCTTGAGTTTCAGTTACTTACAAAACCCTGTCTTTGATTTTGTTTTGTACTAGGATGTTACTTTTGTGTCAAAAACCAACCTTTGTTTGAAACCAACATATAATGTTACTTTTATTCATTTAACTATGATCACCATTCCGAAGCCACTCGATCTTAGCTTATATAGGGTCTTAAGGAAATAACTTGAACTATGATCACCATTCCGAAGCCACTCGATCTTAGCTTTTTGTATTAAAACCAACTCTTCATCCATAAGAGCAGCCTTATAAGCTTTTATTAATACACACCTCGCCAAGATGAGTATCCCCGCAAGTTTCGGGAGTCTATGTTGCAAATTGGGGGTATAGATGGCGAAGAAGGTAAACGAACAAACGTTTTAAATCTGTCTGTCTGTACCCGTCTAGCTAGCTAGTAACTTACCATTTTTGTTTATTGTTCAGATATAAATCTAGATGTTAACTTCGCTCCTGATTACAGTTCAGCTTCTGAAACTGAGTTGGAGCATAGCCTCTGATTCCAGTTCAAGTTCTGAAACTGAGACGGAGGATAGCATTTAACTGACCCAGATAAATATGATTTGAGGTACATTACCCGTTTTAGCAGTGGGTCGGTCTTGGTTTTAAAACGCTCGCCTGAGGCGCAAGGTGCCCTAAGGCACAAGCCTCAACGCCTCAGGCTATACATGGTGCGCGAAATACATTAACCACACCCGAGGCACACTTTTTTGGCAAAAAAAAAACCACTAAGGCGCAAGCCTCACGTATTTATCAGATTTTTGTGCAACAAACTGTTGTACAATAGGTTTTTGGCTTGCACATGTAGGTAAAATCATATATATACCTTATTTCTAGCTATATTTTGTATAAGGGATGCTAAAAATATATGAGATATATAAAAAAAATTATATAATCACCATGCGCCTCGGATACAAAAAACCCGCCATATTTGCAGTTTGCCTTTCACGCCTCAGTTTTAAACCTCGGTTTCTTTTGTGTTATGCTAGAGGTGGGATTAAAATGGGTTCATTTTCATATGAGTTTTTATCACTAACAAAACCCTGTCTTTGATTTTTGCATTGTATTAGGATGTTACTTGTGTGACAAAAACCAACCTTTGTTTGAAACCAACATGTAATAACTGAGTTTGGTTTTACTTTGTGTTAAGTTAATATAGAATTACTATTTTATTTAAAAAATATAATGTATAGAAAATGCGGCTGAAGACAAATCATTTCCAACTGAGATGATTGACTTTAGGTATCTGTTTAGTTTGTGTAATTGAAATTAATTTTCAAATTTTTTGATCTTGTTGCTAAATTTGGTAGAATTGCAAATAATATTCATTGGTTTTTTCTTTAACCTATTTAGCTGTGATTTTGGTTAAAAAATGCGTGCCTGAAAAGTGAAAACGCAGCATCGGCAAAAAGGCACGCCTCGTGTAGCTCTGACTCAAATTTGGTCAAAGTTTCCTGGGCGCCTTTTTTAGTTTGTGTAGTTGAGATTAAGAGATCTCTGAGATGAATTATCAGGATTTTGATCAAGTTTCTGAATTTCGTAGAACTGCAAATGATAAATCTAAATAGATTTATAATAGCAATGTATAATTATTTCATTCATACTTAGTCAAGTTACATCAAAACAATCAAAACAGAAGGTAGACGGACAACAAGTTGCGCTGCCACCCATTTCTGAATTGCAAACCCTAATCTACCAAAGACAAAACCCTGGCCCCTGAGGCTGAGCAATTGCTATGGATGACCCGTTGGACCCTGGTCAGGAATTGGATAGCTTCTTGCGCTAGGGAGCCAAATGTGTCAAAGGCAAAAGGGACAAAAACATGTTGTGGTAAAAAAATGAATAGAAGTGTGAGTATTTATAATGAACAAATAATTTTTTTTAAACACTTAGTCGTTGGCCAATGGCTAGCCCAACGATCCCGCCATGTCATCTTGATAGCCCCGCCCAACGCCCGTGCTAAAACCCCCAGCCAAGGGGCCAAGCCGAAACCCCCCACCCGGGATGGTGACTTGGGCGTTTATACCCAACCCACGCCACAACCCCCACCCCATACCTTATATTCTAATTCACTTTCCTTTTTATTATATATAGATTGATCATATTTAAGAATTTGTTTTTTTAACTTTTAATATTTATTATTATATTTTATTTTTAGTAATAACTTGCATTAGTTAACTATTTTAAAATTTTAAATCTGTAACATTTATTTTCATAACATTGTAAGTTATCTGGTTGCACGTTGTGACGGTACGTTACAACGAGCATTAGATCGGTATTGATTCGGTTAGTAACAATACCGATATAATACATGCATTCGGTAAAGAAATCAAGACGTGATTTATATTGACCGAAAACGATAAAATCGAACATTGGCACCGACACCGATGTTCGAACGGTTCAGATTGTCACAATACAGTTTCCGATATTCATTTATCGTTGCAAACAAAGTTGTATAAACGATTTTTTTTTAAATCAGTAACTATAAAAATAAATACAAGTACCGTTTATTTATCAAAAGAAAACAATAAAAAATAGTTTTACCGAAACCGATGTTTGTTCAGTTCACTGTGGTAGCGACAATGTATCCGTTATTAAATAGAAATTCATAAAAAGGAATATATTCCGGTGCTGATGTTGTCTGGTACGGTAAGGTAGCGATACAATGTTTGTTTATCGATAGCAAAACAATAGTTTTAAGTACACACACCGACACATATGTTGTTCAGTCGGGTTCGGTTCGGTTGGATACGATAGCAACACCCACTGCAAAGCACGAGGAATCTCGCTTATATGGTGTAAGTTTATCAAAAGCAAAAACAATAAAAACAAATACCGAAAACAATACATACGTTGTTCAGTCGGGTTTAGCTAGGTTTGGTACGATAGTGGCACAATATTCGTTTGCAATAAGATTTATATCAGAATGTTGTAAAAAATAAACGTACAACGGAAAGAAACAAACTGAATCGATATCGACTAAACAACATCATATTCGTTTTTATTGTTTTTTATCGATGTAAGGTTTTCTCTCTCTATTACTATAGCGAATGCCGATACCATAACGATCCGAATAGATAACACTGAATTCCCGCCGCAAAGCGCGAACGGGAAACTCACTAGTTTGTATTATATTTAAGGAGTTTTTCTTTTTCACAACATTCTATAACCGGTCGATCGCCAATCTGGTTTCCAAAACCATCACTTCATGGACCTCATTTACTAGGATCTCTTAATTTATCTCATTATATAACACATGATCACTTCCACTTACCAATAAATCACTACACACGTTTTTAGTATGACATGTGTTTGTTTTAATTGTCATTGTAATATTTTGGGTCGAGTAGTTAGGTGGGTTCAACTAACAAAGGTCCATGTCTGTGGTGGGTTGGGACATGGTGTGGTAATAAAGGTGTCGCCTTTATTCTAGAGGTGAAGGGTTTAAATCCTGCAAGGTACAACGTTAGGTGATTTAGGAGTAGATTAAGATTGTCGTTCTAAAAAAGTACTTACATGCTTTTATGTTCTATCAACAGACTTGGACCAGTCACCAAATCTTGATAAACATAATAATGACAATCGATGAAGTATAATAACTAACATGTGGAACATTATAATTTGCTTAACATGTGTATTAGAAGCAACATCTTTCTACAAACAAGTGTTACAAGCTCAACATAATTGAAATGTACATCTTTGGATTGGTCATCAATGTCAACGAGGAGTACCTTGGTGCATCAATCTTTAGTAGCGTCGATGTACAGGTTGTTTTTTTTTTCACATTTGTGTTCGATTTATATATGATCTAAAGCATGTTAGAATTAGTGTTGATATATTTGCTACAAAGCCGCCCAGTTTCATCACGTTAACTCCTAATTGTAACCCATAAATCTATCCGAATAGTTTCAAAGCTTTTTTCCTTAAATGTAAGCGTTAAACGCTCTAATGACCGATGTCACATGAGTAACTTGTTTTGACGTGTTATAAATGTATCTTAATTCCATGAGATTATATATTTTCAAATAATAAATGCATCTTAATTCCATGAGATTATATATTTTCAAATAATAACGCAAAAATCGTGGTGGCACTTTCAAAGCATTTTTTAGTACACTTATTGTTGCCTGTTGGGCTCTTGGTTTATTGATAGGCTTGTAAACGAACCAAACGAACACGAACATGGCACGTTCGTGTTCGTTCAATTAACTTTAAACGAACACGGACATATAATCGAACATATTTTTTTGTTCGTGTTCGTTCATTAACAAACATAAATTAACATTACTGAACAAACATAAACGAACACAAATGAACGTAATTGAACAATTATAAACAAACAGTATTTAACATTAGTGAACACAAACAAACACAATTTAACATTAGTGAACACAAACAAACAAGTTTAATATATCACAGTTTATCCGAAAACACATTTAAATTAAAATTCATAGATACTAAAATTAAGTAGTTTTTATATAAATATTAAGTAGGTGATCAATTACAATCTAAGAAAAATTTTAAAATATCATTTTTTATTACTAGAAAACTCAATTACTAATTAGTTATATTTATATAAGTAGTTAGGGAACCTAATATTTATATAAATATAACTATTTATGTATTTACAAAAACGTTCACGAACATAAACGAACGTAAATAAACGAATGCTTATGAACATAAATGAACGAACACAAGTGGTGTTCATGTTCGTTCTTTTATTAAATAAACGAACATAAGCGAACTTCCCACTGAAGAAGTTCACGATCAGTTTATGAAGGTTCGGTTCATTTACAGGCCTATTTATTGCTGACTAGATGACAGCCAGGCAGGGTCGGCCCTGAGAATTCATGTACCCTGTTCGAGCTTGAAATAACGTGCCCTTAGGCCTTAACGAAATTGGGTATGGGCTCACTAAAGGTCTATACCTAATGCCAATGGGCTAATAACTAATCTAAACCATAAAAATAGTTTTGTAAATGGGCCTATGTTGGTGTTTGTATGTGTATACCCTATTAATTTATTTATATTTACATATTGGAGTTTTTAAAAAAATATCGTACCCTTCAAAATATCAGGCCCTGACCAGTGGTCCTCCTTGCCCACCTTTAGGGCCGGCCATGCAGCCAAGCCTGATGGGTTGTTTTTTATAGTGTAAGCAAAGTTTCTTCTGGAACTATAAGTCTCAGTAAATAGAAACAACCATAAAAACAAGTTGAACAAGCATCAACAAATAAAAAATAAACCTTAGAAAATTCACCATCAGTAACTTCATTCCAACTTCACTCTGAATGTGACTATTCATAAATGGCATGATAAATACATTAATAAGTCAGAAATTTACATACCTTTTTGTTACTATAAATAAATGGTAAACAGGAATCAACAACATATGTATGTTGCAAGCCCCCTATCATATCTATCAGTGGCGGAGCTTGACCAAAAGTTTCGATGGGGCGTAAAGTGATGAGACACAATTTTTTTTTCCTATAGTTATGTTTCGAGTCGGGTCGGTGATACGGTTCACCTACCCTAAACCCACGTTTACTTGCATACGTGCATAACACATCAGCAACCAAACCCACGTTTACTTGCATGATACCCATGTTCCTTTGTTTACTGCATGCATGTTCTCACTTACTAGGAAGTTATTAGATTAGTTTTGCATATTTAAAGTCATGTATGATGCACTTTGAAAGGAGAAGAGAAAATTGTTGCAAAGTTAAGTCTTGTTCGTTATCTAATTCTTGGAGTCTAACCCACTCTACGGGTATATCTATCGGGAGATTAGCCATCTCAAATCGGCTTACTAACAATGGTGCTTTCATTCTTGAACTCACCTGTGGATTTCCATAACACCAGTTCCACATCCACTTCTGACGAGGATATGCATTCCAGGCTCGCCATTCAAATGGCCGCCCAAATTACCGACGTCCTCAAACCCGCTCTTTCCGCCCTCACCGACGCCATTTCTAAATTCCGCTATGTTCCTCCACCAACATCCGCAACTACCCTCATACCGCCACCAACAGCAAACAACCATGCTGCCATGGCTGTCCAGCAAGCCGCCCAAGCCACTAAACCCACCTCAAACGACAACATTGTATGCAATATTGTTCCTTGTGAAACTTTCAATGGTGACGTGAAGAAGGTAAATACTATTCTTTTGGAAAGCAATGAGCAATATAATATCATGTTAAATACCAAAGGGATGGAAGCATGGCAACCACCACCGTGGCGCCCCATTGAGACTAAACCAAACGCTACCGGAAGACGCGAATGGCGACCACCGTGGCAACCACCACAGCGCCCAATTGAGACTGAACCAAACGCCACCGGAAGACGCGAGTGGCGACCGCCATGGACCGAGCATACCGTCCTTGAGGACAAGGACGTTTTGAAGGGCGGAGTATTGATACGGTTCACCTACCCTAAACCCACGTTTACTTGCATACGTGCATAACACATCAGCAACCAAACCCACGTTTACTTGCATGATACCCATGTTCCTTTGTTTACTGCATGCATGTTCTCACTTACTAGGAAGTTATTAGATTAGTTTTGCATATTTAAAGTCATGTATGATGCACTTTGAAAGGAGAAGAGAAAATTGTTGCAAAGTTAAGTCTTGTTCGTTATCTAATTCTTGGAGTCTAACCCACTCTACGGGTATATCTATCGGGAGATTAGCCATCTCAAATCGGCTTACTAACAGTCGGGTTGGCTATTCCATTCAAATCGGGTCAAATAATAATAGTTACAAATAAAACAAAATGTATATTTACCAAACAACCCATCATTTATATACAAAGTTTATAAATATTTAGGATATACAATTTAGGATAAATAATCGGGGGGCGATCCTATATAATTTTAAAATTTTCGGACGAAAATCGGAACTTGTACACTTCTAACCAATATATTGGGATGGGCGGGTGCACCCCCGGGCACCCACAATGCTTCGCCTCTGATATCTATGTGCATACGGGTGCATCTATCAATGAAAGTTCTTGAAGCTCCAGAAATGAAAGTTCCAAGTCCCCTATCATATGTATGTTGCAAGATGGTATGTTGAAATGTTGATGGGTGTGTCCACATTTATAGTGGTGTGGAAGTTCCTCAATAACCGGGTCCACAACATTATATTGATAGTTTTCTAATATTATTCCCATTTTATTAAAAAAAATAATTTTCAACTTTAAATACCTCCATACCCTTAGTTATTTTTTCACATTCACTTCTCTGGTTTTCTAAACGGCAAATCGTGAGAATGACCTTCATATCCACTTCCATTTGCACATCCATGATGGGGAACCAAACAATTCGACATCTGAGCCTCAAGGTAACCATAACTTTCGGGTGCCACAACCACACCATCCTAATGTTTTGCCCAATCTAGGTACACAACCTAACCATCCAACCCATCCCAATGTTGTGCACTATCTGGCGCCACACCCAAACCGTCCAACCCGTTCCTCCGTTGAACAACTCCCTAATCGCACCCATCTCGTGCAATGTGATATCAGTTGTTCTTTCATCCAACGTACTCACCCACCACCTTTGGTGCAAAACCCAAACCGCCCCTCATCAAATGTTATCCACCCCACATGTGCATACGGGTGCATCTACCAATCTTTGTGCAACCATCAATATGACAACGATCGCTACTCAAATGCATTATCAGATGACGCCGTTGTTAGTGACGATCCATGGGATCATGGTTACAATAACGAAACTTATTCAGATTCCTCATTTTAATAAGCTGTTAGTTGTATGCATTCTGGACACAAACTACTTTGGAGTTAAAACGTCTTCTTTATAAATAAATAAAAATCTAACAAACTGTGAACGAGACTACCCTTCATCATCATGATCATCGTAATCGTCATCGAGGATTGCTTTACGCTTTATATGAGCCAAAGCTTCATACTCCAAAGAATGAACTCCCTTAGCATCATCAAACTCTGTGAGACACATCTCTCCTTCAGAGAAAGAAATAAAGGAGTAGTTTTTTGTCGGCCGGCGACGATATTCAGAAAGAAAGAAAGAAAGAAGAAAGTAATAACTATGGAGGCAGGCGAAAGTGCGTGTGAGAAGACATGGGTTTTTTAGTTGATGAGCCCATCATAAGTGGTAGTGGTAGCCCAGTAACATTCCATTGCCTTGCCCCCCTTGCAATATTACTTTTCTTTCTTTCTTTCCTTTTATTTTATTTTATTTTATTTATTTAGTATTTTTATATGATAAACAAATAAATAATAAAGCAATATATCTTTTCAATGACAATTTGTTATTGAAACTTGATGCAAAAATGAAATTTATACCTCATCATTTCATACATCCAATAATCCTTGCAATTCCATCTATCAATGAGTAGTGCTAAGATTTCTATTCTAGTTAATATCACACATCTACATAGAAAACATATCACACATGCATTATCAACTTAGTATGTAGTTTATTTATCGTCGATTTTATATTTGTTAACTTTCTTCACCTCCATATACATGTATTCATCTCCGTATACATGTATATCTCTACTTTAAATACTTGTGATTCAACTTTACTTTAAGAATTGCCACTCCCAATATAGGGTCTATTCATTGATATAGCAATAATTAATGTATAGAGTTAATTACTGTTTTCGTCCCTGGGGTTTGTAAAAAATAACGGTTTCAGTCCATTAGTTTAAAAATTGCGATTTCAGTCCATTAGTTTCATTTTCGTAACCATTTCAGTCCACTAACTTAACTCCATCCATTTATTTTGTTAACTTTGAGTTAACTAACTAATTCAGGGATGGTTTGCGTCAGTTTTAGAAACACAGAGACTTAAGTGTAAACTCTAAAACATTAAAACAAAAAAATAGTAAATTCCAAAAAATAAAAAAATTTCCAAAAAACCAAACAAATTCCAAAAAATTCTAAAAAATCATAAAAATTCTAAAAAATCCAAAAAATCCGTTTCGGCGCGAACTGTTTCGAACCCGAACCGTTTCGAGCTGAACCGTTTCGACGCGAACCGTTTCGACCCGTACCGTTTCGACCCGAACCGTTTCGAGTTGAACCGTCCGTACCGTTTCGAGCTGAACCGTTTCGACGCGAACCGTTTCGACCCGTACCGTTTCGAGCCGAACCGTTTCGACCCGTACCGTTTCGAAGCCGAACCGTTTCGACCCGTACCGTTTCGAACCGAACCGTGCCGTTTCGAACCGAACCCTTTCGAGCTGAACCGTTTCGAACCGAACCGTGCCGTATCGAACCGAACTGTGCCGTTTCGAACCGAACCGTGCCGTATCGGTTCGAAACGGTTCAGCTCGAAATGGTTCGGTTCGATACGGCACGGTTCGGTTCGAAACGGTTCAGCTCGAAAGGGTTCGGTTCGAAACGGCACGGTTCGGTTCGAAACGGTACGGACGGTTCAGCTCGAAACGGTTCGGGTCGAAACGGTTCAGCTCGAAACGGTTCGGCTTCGAAACGGTACGGGTCGAAACGGTTCGGCTCGAAACGGTACGGGTCGAAACGGTTCGCGTCGAAACGGTTCAGCTCGAAACGGTTCGGGTTCGAAACAGTTCGCGCCGAAACGGATTTTTTGGATTTTTTAGAATTTTTATGATTTTTTAGAATTTTTATTATTTTTTAGAATTTTTTGGAATTTGTTTGGTTTTTTGGAATTTTTTTGATTTTTTGGAATTTACTATTTTTTTTTGTTTTAATGTTTTAGAGTTTACACTTAAGTCCCTGTGTTTCTAAAACTGACGCAAACCGTCCCTGAATTAGTTAGTTAACTCAAAGTTAACAAAATAAATGGATGTAGTTAAGTTAGGGACGAAAATGAAACTAATGGACTGAAATCGCAATTTTTAAACTAATGGACTGAAACCGTTATTTTTGACAAACCTTAGGGACGAAAACAGTAATTAACTCTAATGTATATTATTGCAAGGGCTTCAATGAATCTAAAATCAACGCTTATCACATTATTTTATATTAACTACGACGGATTCCTCGCGTTGCGGCCCAGAATTTTTTAATGCGATTTGAGCGGATGGATTTTTATTTATTTATTTTTTTTTTTGCAATTGCCTTTGAAGAGAAAATAATGAGTGATTACATTTCCAACCCTAGATACTTCAAAAGTTGTTTGAGAAATCAACTGTAGCCGGATCTCATTGTGTGTTAATGCGTTTGAACCTACATCTTACCGCAATTTTGTATTTGTTAATCGAAGTTGGAGCTCATGGGCTATTTTAAATCAAACATTTCAATTAATTATAGAATATTTACTATCACAAATTTATCCAAATAGGGGGTTTGCATACACTGTTCATGAGGTCCATAAACACTGCAGGTGCATTAGTTAAGCCAAAAGACATGACTAAGAACTCATAATGGCCATATCGTGTTCTAAAAGCAGTCTTTGGAACATCTTCATCAGCAATCTCTAAATGGTGATAGCCTGAACGCAAATCAATATTCGAGTAGATTAAAAATAATAAGTATTACAAATAATAAATTATATCATTTTCATTAATCAACCCGTGTAATACACGGGGCCATAACCTAGTATATAATATAATATATCTATTGCATTTTGATACATCAATAAGTTATTTGTGAGTGAAATAAGTTGAATACGTATCTTAAAGTCACTTATTCCCAACAACATTTCTAAAAACAATAACCACACGAGCAGTCTTAACAAGTAATCCCAAACACCCTCTGCATGTAACCAAGTAGTTATTAAGTTCTATAAAGATAATATTGTGGAACAAGTTCTTCCTATTAATAGCAAGAACTCGAATATTCGAATCAATGCTGGTCTAGAAACTATAAATTTGTCATTGATTATAATCTAAAACGTTTACAATACAAGAGGAACAGATCAAATAACTAGAATCATGTTTATCATCTACTTAAACAACCCGCCAATATTACAAGTTTTGAAAATTATCAGACATCAACAATTTACAACAAACCCAACTGATCTTTACACAACTACTAGAAATAAGTAGAATGCTTGCAGAATAAAACATAATTTATGGCGCAAGTTTAGAATGAAATCTACCAATGCTGAATGCTGATGCAAACTCGCTACTTCTGAACAAAATTTCATCGACTGCAACCCAATATATCGTGTGTTTAGCAGTAGACACCCGCGTTTGAGCATTTGGATGAAGAAAAGTGTTTTATATTTATCCACGTATTTTAGCGTGATTTAAGCAAACCCCAAACACCCCCCGAATTTTGAAATGAAGATCCAAACATCCCTTAGTATCTAAACACAACCATGAAGTCACTAAAACCCTATCTTTTATAAATGTATTAAATGACAATCAGAATCAACTCTACTTTGCTTAGTAATATCAGGATCATGCCACTGAATTCAAATTTTGAATCAAAATCTTGTAGGTTAGTCACAGCCTTGGTTTGAAACAAGAATGCGGCGCGCACATAAGTATGTGAGGTACGCATCTATGTACAACCAAATTAGCTTTATTTACAAAGCTCAAACTGCAACTCTCTTAATTGCTTTTCATGCTTTCTTCATTCCGTAGGTGGTTTTTTTTCTACATAAAACTCCTACATATCCTAATTTTGACCTAGAACACACAAGGCAAGACTTTTAGCCAAAGAGTCTTTTTTTCCAACAAGTAGGCATGTAAGTATGTAACTCATGTTCGGCGGGAGGTTCGTTTACATTTATGTTCGTATTCGTGTTCGGTTAAAGTTAATTGAACAAACACAAACATGTCCGCGTTCATGTTCGTTCGGTTCGTTTACAGGCCTACCAACGTGCCTTTTTAAACAAAGATCACTCATCACGGCTAAATCCAAGAAAAAACAAAAAATATTTTTATGAATCTAGTTAGATTATCATTTGTAATTCTACTAAATTCAGAAACTTGATCCAAATCTTGATAATTGATCTCAACTACACAAACTAAATAAGCGTGCAGGAAACTTTGACCAAATTTGAGTCAAAGCTTACACGAGGCGTGCCTTTTTGCCCATGCTGCGTTTTCACTTTTCTGGCACGCATTTTTAAACCAAAATCACAGCTAAATAGGTTAAAGAAAAAACCAATGATTATTATTTGCAATTCTACCAAATTTAGTAACAAGATAAAAAAATTTGAAAATTAATCTCAATTACACAAACTAAACAGAAACCTATATCAATCATCTCAGTTGGAAATGATTTGTCTTCGGCCGCATTTTCTATATCTATGAATGAAAATTCGGAATACATTATATTTTTTTAAATAAAATAGTAATTCTATATTAATTTAACACAAAGTAAAACCAAACTCAGTGATTACATGTTGGTTTCAAACAAAGGTTGGTTTTTGACACACAAGTTACATCCTAATACAACGCAAAAATCAAAGACAGGGTTTTGTTAGTGATAAAAACTCATAAAAAATGAACCCATTTTAATCCCACCTCTAGCATAACACATAAAAGAAGCCGAGGTTTAAAACTGAGGCGTGAAGTGCAAACTGCAAAAGTGGCGGGTTTTTTGTATCCGAGGCGCATGGTGATTATATAATTTTTTTATATATCCCATATATTTTTAGCATCTCTTATACAAAATATGATTGAAGATCCTGTACATTAATTCAAAAGTGTGAGAAGTGTGAGAAATATTGTGAAGATGACATGTGTCCTCAAACTAAATTAATTCAAAAGGGTAAACAAGTAATTTTCTTATTGATTTAATTAATTGATAACATTCCATAACCGCCACCCTTAATTATAGGAATACGAATTAAGAATTAATCTACGAATTTGTGTCATCTCGTTCAGAACTGTATAGTGTTATATATTTTTATATAGTGTTATATAGTGTTACATAATGTTATATGGTGTTATATGGTATTATATGGTGTTATATAGTGTTATTTAGAGTTATATAGTGTTATAGTGTTATATTTTTCTGATAGCATGTCTATGATAGATGTATAGTGTTATATATTATTATATAGTGTTATATAGTGTTATATGGTGTTATATGGTGTTACATGGTGTTACATAGTGTTATACGGTGTTATATAGTGGTATATGATGGATGTATAATGTTATATATTTCTTGTAGCAGTTACATATTTCTGGATTTTTTAGAATGTCCGGATTTTAGAATAAGTTTAAAATTGAATCGCTAGAATTTAGGAGTGAATCGCTAGAATTTAGGAGAGGTTACCTAATTTGAAACATATACAAAGACACTATTACCCCTACAATTTTCAAATCAGTCCAAATAATTAAAACACAATTTATAATTTGGTTCCTACTGATCTCAACCATTAGATCAAAGATCTAATGGTTTGAAACACTTTTTACACTTCTCACACTTTAGACACTTTGTACAATATCCATACCCTACAAAATATAACTATAAATAAGGTACATATATGATTTTACCTACATGTGCAAGCCAAAAACCTATTGTACAACAGTTTGTTGCATAAAAATCTGATAAATACGTGAGGCTAGCGCCTCAGCGGTTTTATTTGCCAAAAAGTGCGCCTCAGGTGCAGTTAATGTATTTCGCCCACCTTGTATGGCCTGAGGCGTTGAGGCATGTGCCTTAGGGCGCCTTGCGCCTCAGGTGAGCGTTATAAAACCAAGACCGACCCACTGCTAAAACGGGTAATGTACCTCAAATCATATTTAATTATTTATCTGGGTCAGTTAAATGCTATACTCCGTCTCAGTTTCAGAACCTGAAACTTGAACTGGAATCAGAAAGGCTATCCTCCAACTCAGTTTCAGAAGCTGAACTGTAATCAGGAGCGAACATAACATCCAGATTTATATCTGAACAATAAACAAAAATGGCAAGCTACTAGCTAGCAAGATGGAGACAGACAGACAGATTTAATACGTTTGTTCGTTTACCTTCTTCGCCATCTATACCCCCAATTTGCAACATAGCCTCCCAAAACTTGCGGGGATACTCATCTTGGCGAGGTGTGTATTAATAAAAGTTTATAAGGCTGCTCTTATGGATGAAGAGTTGGTTTTAATACAAAAAGCTAAGATCGAGTGGCTTCGGAATGGTGATCATCATGGGCGGACCTACTTTCTAAGGTGGGTGGGTGGTCGCACCCCTTGAAAAAAAAAATTTAGTGGTATTTTTCGTGAAAAATCTCGACCGCACCCCTTGGAAATTTTCGTCCGCACCCCTTAGAAAAAGATGTTAGGAATTTATATAAAAAAAATTGTGAACACAGATTGAAACCCGAGCAAATTATGTAAACAAGTTAGCCCACTAACCCCTTTAATAAAACTTAAATCCAATCCAATCCATCAAGCCCAATAACTTAATACCCATTTAAGCCCCATTCCAACTACTAGTTTTGTTAAACAAAATCAGTCCACGTAATAAAAAAAAACCCAAATCGTTGGTGGTTTTGTTGATAATATGATTGTTGGTTGGTAAATAACAATACTAGGGCTTGAAATTCAAAATTTTAAATTGAAAATCAAGGAACATGTGCTATGGTTGAACACTTGAAGATCCTTGTTTATTTTGTATGTGATAGGATTAGGAAAGATCAATGAGTAGGGAAATTATGTCGCAATTTCTCAAGAGGAAAGGGGTTGAGCCACTTTTCTTCGTCGGATTCTTCTAATTAAAGACCAATGTGTGTTTTAGATAAGTTTTTTTGTTATTTTATTTAATGATTAGGAGAAATAGAAGTAGGGATGATTTGAATGTTGATGATTTTTTGTTTGTTAATGTGATAGGAAGTTAGGAACTAGGGTTTGATTGTTTGAAAATTGAAATGGACCCGACCCGATCTGATTTGACCCGCTATGAAACTTTGTTTGTTTGTGTTTACTTGTTTTACATGACCCGACCCGACCTGATCCGACCGCTATGAACCGATTTTTTATATAGCTAGGGGTCTAAAATCTTTAAAAAATTTCTGCACCCCTAGGAAAAAAATCCTGGGTCCGCCACTGAGAATGCCACCAGAAAAGAAGAAGTTCAGAATAGAAGAAAGATATCAACAGTTATTGGACGAAATGACACACGGAAACAAAAGAAAGTCAAACAAGGTATCACATTTGTTGTGTCAATAGGCTAGGCCAAGTTAGAGGTTATCTCTACAAGTCTCCAGCCCATTGTTGTGTAAACTACATCGCGTTGACGTTGGGACTCGCGGTTGGGTTACTAAGCAATAATAATAAATATTAATATGAAAAGCGATAAGTAACAAAAATGTCCGACCGTTTGGGTCAGGCCCAAGACCATACCCCATCATGTCCCCCAGTCTAGTGTTGCTCTCGCGTGCAAGCGTGGGAGGAGCACTAGACTTATTAGGAGTGCTCGGGAGTGAAGATTGTGAGTTTTAGGCTTACCTGTCGGCTGTCGCACGGTCGACCCATTTGGGGATTTTGTTCCCTTTTAACTTATAACACATGTTCACAAAGTCACAAACTTCTGTCCCTGTTAACTTGTAACACATAACTTGTAATATATTTAATTATATATAATAGATAGATAATAGATATGGGATAAATTCTGTATACTAGCTTTTGGAACTCCTGGAACCAACATCATTCAGTTTCAACTTTCAACCATTGCCATCTTTGTTTTCATTCTAGCCTTGCTGACTTTTTCTTTAATGCAATTTTTGAACTTGTAAACTAAAATTAAGATTTGATCATGTGGTGTGATTCACTCTTTTCATATGATTTTTTTTGGTTTAGTATCCCAACATTTTCATTCCAGATTATTCTGCTGTAACATGCATAGTTAATGCCTGGTTGCTATGGCCTACCTTTTGAGTTTTGACTAATGTAAATTATGGCAGATTAAGAAAAGAGGCAGGAAGAAAGGATCAAAGAAGAAAATTAGTCTAGAGATTACACGAAAATTAGGTGATGCTACACAATACTTTGCACATGGGCGATATGAAGAGGTATTTATGATAAGTTTTACCTTTAAAGCATTCCTTAAATAGATGAGCATACGAGTTACGAGACATTTGGCTGGTTACTATTTGCTTTTCTTGTGTACCAATGCCGCCATCATTTTCTTAACGTTTATGTTTTGAATCTTCTGGTTATGTGTATATTTCCTTTCCTTCTAGTGTTATTATCTCCCTGGTCTTTTGAACTCTAGGCCATACCTCTATTGAAAGAAATCATAAAGGCTTTACCGAATCTGCCGGAGCCTTATCATAGACTTGGTCTTATATACAAAACTATGGGAGATAAAAAGAAAGCTCTAAATTATTATATGCTTGCTGTACCTTTGACTCCCAAGGATATATCTCTCTGGAAGCTTTGTTTTACATGGTCTATGTGAGTTATATTTCCTTATTATTGCAAGTAAATGACCATATAGTTACATAGAAGATAACAAAAATATAGTTTTATTGAATTGTATGTATGTATGTATGTACCTAAATGATGCTGCAGGGAACAAGGGATCCTTGATCAGGCCGGTTATTGTCTTGATGGAGCAAATAAAGCAGATCCTGAAGATATGGGTCTTAGACATTCGCGGGCCTCATATTTTGTTGATCTTGGAGAACATCAAAAGGCTGCCGGATCATATCACCAAATTTGGCAACTTCGTCCTAAGAATCTTGAAGCACTCAAGAAAGCAGCAACAGTTATGGATTACCATACCAATCTATATGAATATTTACTTATATTTTTGTTTACCAGAAGCATTCTTGTACCAAAATGATGTTTAACTTTTTGGTTGTTTCCAGTTGTACCAAAAATGTGGTCAGCAAGAACGCGGTATCAACATTCTCGAAGATTACATGAAAAAGAACCCAAAAGATTCTGATGTGGATGTGGTTCGTTTGTTGGCTTCACTTCTTATGTCTGAAAGTGCACATGAAAAAGCTCTTCAATATATCCAGACTTGTTCTGCCTCTAAAGAATTACCAGTTGACCTGTTGGTAAAAGCGGGAATATGCCATGTTCATCTTGGAAACTTGGAAACAGCAGAGGTTTAATTTTAAATGATCTTTATTTATCATGAACATAAATATCTATATTTTCTACTTTGTTGAAGCTAAACTTTTTTCTATTTTCAAATGACATGTAGGAATATTTCAGTGTGGTGAATGTAAATGATTGTGGCGACTTAGTTGTCGAAGTTGCAGACTCGTTAATGAGTGTTAAGAATCATGAATCTGCATTGAAGTACTACCTGATGTTAGAAGGGAGTGCTGGTGGTGACAAGAAAGTAAGCATATATATATATAGCTCGTTTAACATAATGTTGTATTTTCCATTCCTTGACAATAATAATTTGTTTTCCTGTTAACTTGTCTAAAGGGCCTCCTAAATTTGAATATCGGTCGTTGTTACCAATTTTTAAGTGCAAGAGCACAAGCAATTGACTACCTGTACAAAGGTATGGTTCTTCAAGTTTAGCTTCATCTATCTATATGTGTTTGAGCTTTTCTTTTTAAACACATGTTAGTTGTATGGAAACTAAATTTTTTTAATTTTTTGACAGCCTTAGAAGAACTTGACAACGACATTGATGCTAGGTTAGATCTAGTGTCATTACTGTTAGAAGAAGATAGAGAAGATGAAGCCATTTCTGTACTTTCTCCTCCTCCTGATTCAGGTTTACCAGATTTTTATATATATATATTTTTTAAAATGGCATTGATTAGGAATTCTTTACTTATACATTTTCAGAATCAAGAACCTCTGATAGGAGGAAACCATGGTGGACTGAAGGAAAAATAAAGTTAGAGCTATCTTACATTTATAAGTCCAAAGGTTTTACCAAGGCCTTTGTTGAAACAATACTTCCATTAGTTCGTGAAACATTGTTTCAACGAAAGGTAATTGTGCATCTCTCTTCAAGATATTTGGTGTTCAGTAATCATCTTATACTTTCATAAATCATAATTTTATACTTATGCTTACTTCATGAAACATTATTTGCCAACCATGGTAGTGATGGAAGTTTTACGAGCAACAGCTTTCAGAGAGAAGAGATAGTGTTACTTAACAGAAATAATACATTAAACTTTTATATATATTATCTGTCTTTGTTTTAGGCTAGAATAAAGAAAAGGTTACCAAAAAGCGTGCTGTATAAAAGACTTCAAGTGCTGGACGAACATCAAACCGGCAACGTATTTCATGGATTCCGTCCCATTGCTTCGTCTTCAGACCTGTAAGTGTTCCTCGTATGTTTTTATTTATATGTAAATTCAGGACATAAAATAAGGTTAATATGATACTATTGCCATTACGTGTTATTTTCTTTGCTCAACTAAAAAATAATTCATCCATTTACTGCTCAACAGGTCTAAAGCTGCTCGAGCTAAGAAGTTGCTTCAGAAAAAAGAAACAAAAAGCGAAGAAAAACGAGCTGCAGCATTGGCTGCTGGAATTGAGTGGCAAAGTGACGAATCGGATGATGAATCTCCTGTAAGTATTCTATGTTTTATGTGAGGGGACAAAAAAAGTAAATATTGATCAAATTAATTGATTTAATTGCACTTTTAGCATCATATTGACAAACTTATTTGTTCACTTATGACTTATCTAATTAATTTGCTTCACATGACAGGCATATAGAGAACCTCCCCTACCTAATATCTTAAAGGATGATGACCAAGTTACACTTATTGTGGATGTGAGCTCTTATTCTGTTTTTATACTTGTTTTAATTCTTAAGGAACAGTTGATCAATTTGCGTGTGGAATTTTACCTTTTCTAAACCGTGTTTTCTCAATTAATATATGTGTGTTATATCTAGTTATGCAAAGGATTAGTATCAGTGAAAAAATATTCAGAAGCACTTGAAATTATCACATCGATTCTGAAGTTGGCACAAAACACTTTATCAATAGAGAAGCAAGAGGAACTTCGAGCGCTTGGAGCACGTAAGTCTTCAAGATCATAGAAGAAACTAAGTGTTACAATTCTCTTGAAGTTTAATGCATGATAATATTTGAATTTCTTTACAGAGATAGCATACAATAATATTGATGGCCCAACAAATGGATGGGACTGTGCTCGATACATCGTTACCCAAAACCCTTACAGCTTTGCAGCATGGAATTGCTACTATAAATTAATGTTAAGGTGCATACTTCTGTTCTACATCAACTAAAGTCTAAAACACTTACATCTCTAGCTTATTCTTAGGATTCTAATTGTTGGCCTAATGTTAGCTGTTTTCTTCTAACATACTTTTTGTCACCTGACATTTTGTGGATCTTAATGTTCAAATCTGTACATTATTTGGTGTTTTTTTCCTCTTGTTGTAAGATCGAGGCTGGATAAGCATAAGAAATTCTTGCAAGAGAAGTTTGTAAAACATGAAGATTGTATACCGGTTCTTTTAATTAAAGGCCATCAATTTACAATGCTTAGCCAACATCAAGCAGCTGCAAGCTGTTACTTGAAAGCCTATAAATTGATGCCTGAAAATGCCTTGGTCAATCTTTGTGTTGGTATAATTTTCTCCCATCTGATTAGACATAACTTTTCTTTCTGAATTCTAAGTTATTAATATTTGCTAATTTGTTTTTCTTTAATTTAGGAACTGCCCTCATCAACCTATCTCTCGGACTTCGACTTAATAACAGGCATCGATGTGTTCTGCAAGGTTTAGCTTTTCTCTATAACAATCTTCGCCTTTCAGAAAACAGCCAGGTGTTTCTCGTTTTCTTTATTCTTCTCGTTAATCAGTTTTTTATTTTATTATTATTATTATAAATTAGAAGATTTTAATACTAGAGCAACCAAAACTTATTTTACCAAACTATGCGTGAAGTGGCTCACGGAAGTTGTTTATGTAACAGGAATCCTTATACAACCTAGCCCGAGCCTATCATCATGTTGGTTTAGTCTCGGTTGCAGCTACATATTATGAAAAGGTGCTTGCGGTTCATCAAGAAGATCACCCTATACCAAAGCTGCCAAATGATGGTCCAGAAATCACTAATGATCCGAAGCCCGGATATTGTGACCTTAAAAGAGAAGCAGCTTACAATTTGCACCTTATCTATAAAAGTAGTGGATCTGTAGATCTTGCTAGGCACGTACTTAGAGATCATTGTAGTATTAAATAATAATGTATGACTTTTGGAATGCTTGGACTATTTCTCATGAAAAATAAAAACATAAAAGAGTACATACGGCTTTACATTGTTGGGGTCCGTTCAATATAACTGGTTAAACCAAATGGGTCAAACAGCCCACCAGGTTGCAGCTTGTCTTCCAAATCTTGCACATAACTGGTTAAACCGAGTCCTGGATCCAGAAAAAAAAACCTCTTAAATGTTTTAAACTAGTAAACACACCTGCGCTAGGCAGCGGGGTTTCGGATTGTATCAATTCGGTTTGATATAGCACCGACACTTAGTTTAGCAATCAAAAGAAATGCTCAAAATGATATTTACATTTGTTTTAAATCGATCGAGAATCTTACATTGGAAAGGAGCGTTGTTAAACCGTAAATTAATTAACATTTTCCAAACAAAAAAAAATCATAGATATATTATTTTAAAAATATCTTGACATCATCAAGTTTGGACGTTAAAAAATTAACATATCTATACTATATAATAAAAGAAACCTAATTTGGGACACATGTCATTCAATGATGGTATCAATAATTTATTGATAAATTTTAAATTTAAATTAAAAAATTTAAATATTATATTAGAATTTTATTTTGATTGTAATTCATATTAATATAGTTTCAATATTTGTAGATGTAAATGTCTCGCTAAGTGATATATATCTTAAATAATTCATATTAATATAGCTTTAATACTTGTAGATGTATATCTCGCTAAGTGATAGATAATTTATAATTCATGTAATTGTAGATAAGTAAGATGATTATTAGTTTAGTTATATTAATAAATTCTTGGCAAGATATACATGGAACAAGAATTACTTTTTTTTGTTAGTGGAACATACACAAATAATCATGTAACATGTCATTTTTTTATAAAATAAAATAATTATAACAATATTATATGGAGGCATCTACTATTTAGTTTCCCGTCTTCGTTTTATACTTATCTTATATAAACTAATATTAAATCTTATCCTACTTTGAATTCGACGTGTAATAAATGAGATTTTTAAGTGTAATACACATGGTTTTTAAAGATATATCTTTTTTTTTATTTACTATATAAAATTAGATTTATTCAACCCGTACAATACACACAGGGTTTTTTTAAAATATAACTTTTTTTTGTGTGGTATATAAAATTACATTTATTTAACCCGTACAATAAACGAGGTTCTTAAAGATATAATTTTTTATTATTTAATATATAAAATTATATTTACTCAACACGTGTAATAAATGGGGTTTTTAAAAAAATAATGTTTTTTTTATTTAGTATATATAAAATTACATTTATTCAGCCCGTGTAATACATGGGGTTCTAACCTAGTTTAATGATAAATAAAATCAGTTAATTGAATAGGATATATTAGACGGGTTTTCTTATCTCGATCTAATAATCTATAAAAATGTCTAGTTGCATGAGTAAGGATCAACTCGTACATTAGGAATTTAATGACAATGTGAATGGTCACTAATTCAATTTTTTTAACGAGAAATTTGGATCACTGACGGACCACTGGAGTATCATCGTGCCACCAGTGGAACCATCACCTCCAAGATACCACTAGGCTATAATACCATGGGCAATTCAATTTTCTTTTACTAATTAAAAAGATAAGTCTTCTCCTAACTAATTAGTGAAGACATCATTAGTTAAGTTTTTACTTAAACATGAGTGAAACCCTTAAAATAATTACCGAACAAATATACTAAACATGGTTGTACATGTATAACCCTCCCTAAGAACAAATGTTGAGTTTGAAAAAATACAATTTGATTTATAAAAACCAAGTAAAAATATAAAACAAAAAACTCTTTTTTTTAATGTAAATTCACTATTAAAGACTCACATCCCTATTTTTCTATTTTCACATTCCTAGGTGTATACGGACCGTATAGAATGTTGTTGCTTAGAAATAGATGCAGTGGAATGTTCTTTTTTTTTGTTGAGTAAATTACAAGTTTTGTCCTTTATGTATGTCCCAAATTGCAGGCGCTGTCCTTTGTCTTTAAAATTGATGAGTTTTGTCCTTAATGTTTGCAAATCTTGCACGTTATGTCCTTTAGGCCAAACTCAGTTAGATTTTTTGGTTAAAACTGACCATGTGCAAGGCACATGAGGGTACTATTGTAATTTCACCATTTAAGGGGCTATTGTGTAACTGATTATGTCCTTTAATACCCCACCATCTTCAAAAGTTGCAGACCCACCACTTGCCACCACCACCCTCACCTGCCGCCGACCACCACCACCTCCCACCCTCACATGCCGCCGACCACCCACTATCTCCACCATCGCCTGACCCACCATCACACTCCACCGTCTCCATCATCACCATCAACATCCACCCCTTCGATCCACCATCACAAAAAACCAAAAACATTCATCAATTACTCCCCTCTTTCTCTCAACCGAAAATACCCAGCCCAAGTTAATTCAGCACAATTCGATGGTTTTAGTACGTTAATTTAACCCTAAAAGACATCAGCTTCTCTCTCTATCTCTCTCACTTTGAAAACCCTAACATTCAACTTTGCAGCCGCCACCCATCTGTTCTTTTCTCTTTATCTATCCTCTTCTACTCCTTTATCTCTCAAAAACAACCGTCTTTCCATTTCCCCCTATTGTAAACAAACAATCATCCATTTTTAATATCAAATTCGATTCTTTCTATATTTCACATTAATCCAGCGATATACACGAGAAACAGAGATCTATTTCTGGTGATGGTGAACAACAGTGGCTGACCGGTGGACAAAGACGGTGACCGATGGTTGACGGTGACCGGTGACTAATGAACGGAGAATGTGGTGAGGATGGTTGTGAGATGCGGCGGTGTGTGGTGGCGAACGGTGTTTACTGCGGTGTTGGTCGGAGCTTGGAGGTGAAATTTAAAGTAAGAGGCGGCGGAGAAGTGGGGAGTGGTGACAGCGGCTGTGGAGGTGGAGGTGAAGGGGACGGCGGCGGTGGAGCGGCTGTGGAGGTGGAGGTGAAGGGGACGGCGGCGGTGGTGGTGGAGCGGCTATGGAAGGGGGAGCGGCTGTGGAGGTGGCGGTGGTTTGTAGTGAGAGAGGATAGAAAGAGAGAGAGATGAGTGTCTGAATGTTGATGGTGGGTATCTATTTTAAGTTAATAAAATTACACAAAATTCCCTAAAAACAAAATTACAAAAATGCCCTCATGTGTCTTGCACATGATCTGATTTAACAAAAAAAAAATTAACTGGGTTTGGCCTAAAGGACATAACGTGAAAGATTTGCAAACATTAAGGACAAAACTCATCAATTTTAAAGACAAAGGACAGCGCCTGCAATTTGGGACATACATAAAGGACAAAACTTGTAATTTACTCTTTTTTGTTTTACATGTATGCGGGCCATATAACATTATACGAGCCGTATACAATTGTATACGAGCAATATAATGTTATACAATCCGTATATAATTATTTTTTTTTTATTTTTTTGTGTGAAACCGAACAACCGTTTAATAACTTTTAGTAATTGTTTAGATAGCGTTTGTCGTATTATTTAGATATATCGGATTATGTTACGAGTTTGTAATTAAACGTATTATTAACGTTGAATAATTTTCCACTTTATTATGTGAAACATCTACGTTACAATAATATTTGCCGTATTATTTTTTATATATATTTGATAATCAAAATATGTGCATATGATAACAATTATTAAACAAACAAAATGAAATGTAAACATAAGATTAATATTTACAATGTTGTACATCTAAAACAACAAAAAACAAAATACAATAAGCAGCTACGGCGATGGTGGTGGTGGTGCAGCGCCAGCTCGTGGAGGTAGTGGCGCGCATAGAAATAATCGTCTCGACCATCCACTGTACGTCGCTCTGTATACGGGATACGTCCACCCGTACAACAGCTACATCCGACTCGACCTGAGATAGTCTCTCCTCCACCCCCAGTGGAGGCATCACACGTGGTCTCACGCTCCGTCGATCGTATGGGCGATCACCATGTACATCCTCCACACCCATCTACGATCTGTCGACCGCAGCATTAACTGCCCCCTGTACCCCGACTCCCTCGCCTCCCTTTCTCCCGCCTCCCTCTCCCCCGTCGCCCTCACCCTCGCCCGCCTCCCACGGTAGTGGCTGCCCTGGGTACCACTCGGTACGACCCTCATCATACGACCAAATCATCCGGTAGCACCTCGTGAGCAATCTTCATCGCGCATGTTGTGGCCCTACCTACCAGATCAACCTGGTGTGTGACGGCCATATCCAGAGCCACTTGCGGGGACAAGCGACGCGGCCAGTGCTTCGCCAAACGGGTGACGAAGCCGCCACAGCTAATGTGGCTAGAGGTACACTTAAAAGCGTACTCGGCGAAGTATGTGGCCAACTTATATGCCAAGTCCCCCCCCCCCCCTTCGGTAAGTAAGTCGGGCAAGAAGAACAGGTCATTTGGGTGACCCACTCCCTACTATTGTGCCAACCCGTAATCGTCACGGCAATACACTGATATAGGTATCGAGTGATCAAACACCGATACCATCTGAAGAACGTCGGAAGCCGCGAAAGAATTTCTTTGGGCGCTAAAGTCAAATGATTGAAGTTTTTTGAAGACAAACCAAGACTACGGCAACATCCAAGGGGGAGTTTGTTGGTGCATTATGTTTATTGCGTACGTCTTAGGGTTGTGTCTATAATAGGACTGAATTGTTAGATTTGATTTTGTAATGTTTGTATTTATGTTGAAATATATATTTTGTCTATATTGTTGCCTTCTTCCAATTCAATATTTTCCTTTTATAATAGGCCCTAATTTTTCCCTTTTCCTTTTTTGGTTCATGTTTACGTTGCTGCTTCTTGGGCTCATTTGGCTGTCTTTTGGGCCTCTTATTTTCGGGTAGGGCAAAGCCCTGTTTCCTTTATAAAAAAGAGGCGCTGGCATAGGGAGAATACACAACAACAGTAATAGCCAATATACATCGCTGCTGAAGTCTGTCTACTTCGAGAACTATCAGCAAGAGAGTCTTATTATTTTCTCAGTTTCGAGAGTCTTAGAGATCTTGTTTTGATCTCAGTTTTGTAACAGATCATTCCCTGATCTGAGTTCTTTGTCTGTGAGGTTAAACCGGTATATTTGCCGGACTCATTCTGTAACCATTTGGAATAATCGTGCCGACTGGTGCATCAATAAAGCTGGGTGTTTGTGATACCTGGTTCTTGACATGGTATCAGAGCACTAGGTGCTCTTGGATTACGTATACCGCTGTCCGCTGCGATCTAGGGTTCCATTCTGTTCTGGTTTGGCAGATTGGAGGTCTCTGCCAATTCTGTTTTTCGGTGTTGTTCATCTTCTGAAGGTCTTTGCCGGTTTTGGTCTCTTGAAGAATCTGAACCCTAGTATTGAGGGCTTTATAGTGCTGTGAAGGGGTTCTAGTTGGTCTCTATTTAGGGCAAACCAACAGAACATTTTGTTCATCATCTGATCAGAATCTTGTAACCCTATGTGAAGGTTACAGGTCTGATTCATTGCAGTTATTCGCACCCGCTGTGAGATTGTTCTATCTCTGTTCTTTATTTATTTATTTTTCATGTTTCCTGCATCACTGAGTCAGTGTGTCTAGGCATCCACTGTTTACCGGACTAGTCGGGCCGGCTCTTGATCGAGTCTTATTTGCTTATATGTTGCATTTGTCTTGTCTGTGTTATCAATATGCCTGGTAATGATAACTCTGTTATAACATCTCCTAGTGTCACTCTAGTTAGTAAAATAGATGCTGGTGACCCGCTATACCTTCATCCTAGTGACTCGGCTAATTTGACCATTGTTAATATAAAACTTAAAGGCACTGATAATTACAATGTTTAGGCTAATGCTATGAACCTGGCTTTACAAGTTAAAAATAAATTAGGGTTTATTGATGGTTCTTGTGTTAGATCTACTACTGATGAAGTGTTAGGAAAACAGTGGGATCGTTGCAATTCTATTGTTCTTACATGGATTTTGAACTCAGTGTCTGAGGAATTATACTTGGGTCATGTTTATTCTAAACTTGCTTCTGTTGTGTGGAAAGGGCTAAAGGAAACGTATGATAAGGTTGATGGGTCGGTGGTCTTTAATTTGTATCAAAAAATTAATTCATTTTCTCAAAATGGTATGCATGTCTCTGAGTATTATCATAAACTTAATTGCATGTGGAAACAATTAGATCAAATTCTATCTCTTCCTACGTGTACTTGTGATGCATCTAAACAATTTAATGATTTCAATCACTTGATTAAACTGATGCAGTTCTTAATGGGTCTTGACAGTACTTACCAGTCTGTAAGAACTTCTTTACTAACTAGGGAAGTTCTTCCTTCTGTGAAGGAAGCCTTCTCTGTTGTTTCCAGAGAAGAATCTCATAGAAATTCAAATTTTTTTTCTGAAAAAATATCTAGTAATCCTGTCGGCTTTGCTGTTAAAACCAGTCAATCTTTTGATTCAAAAAAGAAAAATGTTAGACCCCCTAATCCAAATCTTAAATGTTCACATTGTAACAAGACTGGACATACTGTTGAGAGGTGTTATGAACTAGTTGGTTATCCTTCTTGGATGAAATCTAAAACCAGTGGTAATAAGGGAGGCAGGGTTAGTAATAATGTGGTTGTTGATGCTTCTGAAACTGCTTCATCGTCTACTGTGAATGGTTTAACTAATGAACAGATTGCTCAATTACTTAGCCTGTTGAATGAAAAGTCTAGAAGTGAAACTCAAAGCAGCAACTTTGCTGGTAGGTCTAATTATGTTTGTTTTAACAGTTATACTAATGAGTTTAAACCTACACGTGACTTTAAACCTGCTTATTGTTTCTCCAACTTTGGAAATAATGGGAAAAAGGCTGGGTGGATAATTGATTCTGGGGCAAATCAACACATGATTACAGATGACACCAATCTTATAAATCAAATGGATGTTACAGAATATAACATCAAAGTTAAACATCCCAATGGGACAAGTGCTTTGGTAACTAAGATTGGTGATGTTAAACTAAGTGATAAGGTCATCCTATATGATGTGTTTGTTATTCCTGATTATTGTGTCAATCTTGTTTCTGTTCATAAACTTGCCAAAGATTGCAAACTTACTGTCTCTTTTGATGAACATAATTGTTATATTCAGGACTCTCAAACAAAGAAAGTCCTGGTGACTGGTAGTCAACTTGATGGACTGTATTTCTGTGGTAGTTCGTCTGTGTCTGACAAGGTGTGTAATGCTAGTCTTGATGTTAATCTTTGGCATGCTAGATTAGGACACCCTGCTGAACCTGCGTTACATTTCTAAGAGACAAACTAGATATTAAAAAGGATGTTAAACTTGAACCTTGTGAAACATGTCATAGGGCAAAACAACATAGGGAATCGTTTCCTTTAAGTGAACATAAGACTAAGTCTTTAGGAGACCTTGTTCATCTTGATATATGGGGTCCCTATAGGGTCCAAAGTAGGGATGGTTTTAGATATTTTCTCACAGTGGTTGTTGATTACACACGGGCAGTTTGGGTCTACCTTATGAAAAATAAAGATGAAGTGTTTTATAATATTAAAGGGTTCTTTAACATGCTTAAAACCCAATTTAGTAAACACATTAAAATATTCAGGAGTGATAATGGTACTGAGTTTATAAACAAACAAATGAAAGATTTTTGTTACAATAATGGTATTATTCATCAAACCTCGTGTGTTCATACCACACAACAAAATGGGATAGTTGAGAGGAAACATAGGCACCTTTTAAATATTGCTAGAGCCTTATTGTTCCAAGCTGGTTTTCCCCTTAACTTCTGGTCTGAGTGTATTCTAACTACTTCCTATTTGATTAACAGGACTCCGTCTTCTGTCTTAAATGGTAGGTCTCCTTATGATCTTGTGTTTGGTTTTGCTCCTGTGTTGAGTCAGCTTAGGATTATTGGGTGTCTTTGTTTTAGCACTGTTTTAAACAATTCTGATAAGTTTAATAGTCATGCTGAAAAATGTGTCTTAGTTGGATATTCTAATGAGAAAAAAGGGTATAAACTATGGAGTCTAGATCAAAGAGTTATGTTTTATTCTAGGGATGTCAGATTTTATGAATCCGTTTTCCCTTTTAAAGAAAAGAAAATCTCTCCTGATCTAGATTCTGAAATTAATACCTTGAATTTTTTTAACTTATTTGATCAAAATGACACCCAAAATTCTAAATCTGACTCCACTCCCTATGATGATAACACAAGCATGAATCCTGCAGTCCTTAATCATTCTCAGCAACCTGTTAATGACTCTGACAATGCTTTAGGTAGGGCTGATATACAGCAACCAGGTAATGTTGAGTTAGAAACTGGTAGGGTTGAGTCTGATTTAGACGTTGAGGAAAACACTAGCAATTCTGAGGGAGATAATATAGGGCAACCTAGCAGTGTTTTAAGGAAATCTTCTAGAAACATAAAATTTCCATCTAAACTTGATGACTTTATTATTGATGGTAAAGTTAAATATGGTCTCGAAAAAGTGTTAAATTATGCTAATCTTGATTCTGAAAGTATGTGTTTTGCTTCTATGCTTAATAAAAGTTGTGAACCTAAAAACTATTTTGAAGCTAAATCGGATAATAATTGGGTTACTGCCATGAATGATGAGTTAGAAGCCTTACACAGGAATGATACTTGGGAAATAGTTGATTTGCCTCCCAATAGGAAAGCTATAGGCTGTAAATGGATTTACAAAATCAAATATAAAGCATCAGGCGAAATAGAAAGATACAAGGCTAGACTTGTAGCCAAGGGTTTTAGTCAAAAGGAGGGCATAGACTTCTTTGAAACCTTTTCTCCTGTTGTGAAAATGGTAACTGTTAGATGTGTTCTAACCATTGCTATTAACAATGGTTGGGATATACATCAACTTGATGTAAATAACGCGTTTTTATATGGCAATTTGAATGAAGAAGTTTATATGACCCTTCCTGATGGTTATAATCTCAACCATGTTAATAAAGTCTGTAAGCTTAAAAAGTCTCTTTATGGTCTTAAACAAGCTCCTCGGATGTGGAATGAGAAGCTTGTTGATGTTTTGCTTGAACTTGGTTTTGAACAAAGTAAGTGTGACCACTCCATGTTTGTCAAAACAAGTAAATCTGTGTTTATTGTGTTACTTGTTTATGTGGATGATATAGTCATAACTGGCAGTTGTTCTACTGAGATTTCTAAAATTAAATCCCTTCTCAAATCAAAATTTTTGATTAAGGATTTGGGAATGTTAAAATACTTCCGTGGGATTGAGGTTTTAAAAACCAAAGATGGCTTATGTCTATCACAAAGGAAATATTGTCTTGACCTACTTGCTGAATTTGGTTTGACTGGATGTAAACCAGTTAACACTCCCATTGAACCTAATCACATTTTAAGCCATTTATGTGAAAAAGATAATCAAACTTTACCTGATATATCTGTTTATCAAAAATTAGTGGGAAAACTAATATATCTTTCTCATACTAGACCTGATATTGCCTATTCAGTTCAATATCTAAGTCAATATATGCACAGTCCCACTAATGCTCATTTTAAAATCGCTTTAAGACTTTTAAGATATCTTAAGGGTTCTCCTGGGAAAGGTATATTATTTAAAAAAGGGGATTCCTTAGAGATTAAAGCCTCTGCTGATTCTGACTGGGGCAAATGTGTTAACTCTAGGAAATCTATCACTGGTTTCTATATCTTCTTAGGAAACTCTCTTATTTCACGGAAAAGCAAAAAACAATCTACCATTTCTAGATCTTCTGCTGAGGCATAATATCGTGCTATGTGTGCTGCAACATGTGAAATCATTTGGCTTCTCAACATATTAAACGAACTTAAAATTGATGTCAAACTTCCTGTTTCACTTTCACTACTAGAAAAGTTGTCATTTTACTACGGAAAAAAATGCGTCACAAATTTTGACAAAATTGTGACGACAAAAAAACCCCAATTTTTTGAAACAAATTTGCTACACAATAGTGACAAAAACCAAAAACATCTAATTTTGTCACAGTTTCGTTGTAAATTTGTTGAATACTTTTTTTAATATGTTGATCAATTAGTTAATTTACCATTATTAAATACATATTACTACTTTGTGACGCATTTCCTACGAAAACCAATTAACAGAAATACATTTCGTCTTTACTTAGTAGTAACTAACTTTTTAGAATTATTCCAATTTTAAAAATTATTAGTTTTTTACTTAGTAATAACTAACTTTTTATATTTATTCAAATTTTAAAAATTATTACGATGATTATTGATGCAGGTTCCTTCCTTTTTGTCAAAAGTTTCAATTGATAATTACCATTATGCCTATCACTAATCCATGATAGCAGTTTTCATTTCACGTATAACTAAAACACAATACAGGGTTAGTGATGTAATTTTAAAAATTCCTAATTGTCTTCCCCGAAACATTTCGTATTCATTCCAGATCTCAAAACCCCAAAACATAAAACAAAGCAACACATTTCAGATCTCAAACCATCTCGCATTCCATATCTCGAACCATTATCGGTGCCCTAATTTCTATGAAATCGATACCGTGATTGAACCATCTCGCATTAGGATCGAAGGATGAACAATGTAGGGAGATCGATCCTTCGTTCAGAGAAAGCCTAGCTACAGTTGAGGACTGGCGGAAGGCGCTGCCGGCGGTAGTGGTGCTTCGAACCACCTTGTGTCGTGCGTTTGATACGGAATTGGCTTGCGCGAGCTACGATACAGGGTTTGTTGTGGATAAAAGGCATGGAATTATATTAACCAATCGTCATGTGGTTAAACCTGGTTAGTTAGTTATCATCATTTTCCCCAAATTGAAGTTAGGGTTATGAGATGCAATATTGTAATGAAGGTTGATTGAAGGAGAGGTAATTTCTTGTGTCATCTCTGTTACTTCAGGTATGGTTCTTCGGTTTGGATGGCCTCGATTCGGATTTTGGAGCCCTAGGTGTCCCCTCGTGTAAAAGATCTAGTCACTATTTGATGTTAGGGTTCGGTTATGTGGTTTGATTTTGTCAGATCTGTATTGATGTGATAATTTGATTACTGTTATGCTAAAATGTTTTTGTTGATATGCATGCCTGTTATGATTAGGATATAGTTAAGAGTAGTTTTAGTGTAGTTATTGATTAGTTTGGTAAGATTTTGAGTTGATTGTGTTAATAGGAATGCAATTATGCATGTAATTAGGAGGATCTAGTATTTCTCTGCTTGTATTGTAGAATGTGAATGTAATATGTGAGTGTACTGGAAGCACATGTGAAACACTATACATTAGTAACTACTTATGCTTTGAAACATACATGCATGACTAGCTTACCCATATATCTCATAAAGTCATCAAGTGCAATGCAAATTCTACATTTTTAAATTGTTGCTTGAGATAAGCAGGTTTTGAGGTGATTACTGTTGGAAAAAGAAAGCTTGTTCGTTCTAGCCCAACTGAATTGAAGAAAGATCACAATGAAGTTCTAGAGTTATCCAAGGTTAAGTTTATAACTTCTATATGCCAGCAATATTCTTCGTGTAGTTTACTTTTTGACTTTTAAGTCATATGTTTGAGTAAGAAAAATCTTTGCTCTCAAGGTTTTGTGACAGCTGAAGAAGTAGAGAGGTGTCTATTGTTGTCCATTGGCCGTGCCATGAAGCCCTTGAAATTTTATTAGATGTGAGCACTTATTTTCATTTTTTTATTTTAGTGCATAACCCGTGGTTTATTTGTGTGTACATGAGGGTCTTACAATGATTGAAGACAGTGAAGTTGTGCTGGGACAATATGAAGGCTATACAGATGATCCAACGGTTTCTGATAACTCAAACGCTCCCACCTTTGCAACCTTGGTTATGAGAATTCATAATGAAAGATGGGAAGGTGTGACAGCTTATCAATGCAAATAAGCATTCAGTAACAGTAACACTTACTGCTAGGTATCTCAGTTGCCCGATTGACCTTCATTCTAGTTGGTCAACATGGGCAGAAACTGGTCATAAACAATGGAAACATGGCTCTAGGTAACTTTTAACTCATTTGACCTGTACCAACTTTAGCTAAAATTTTCTAGTTTACTACAATGTACAAGAAAATTGTGGCGAAGCGCGGGATACATTTATTAGTTATGTTATAATTTAGGCTTGCTTTGGGTTTTGGTATCTTATTTTCTTATATGGGCTGTTGTCTCTGCTATTATTTCTTTTATATTGATTTATGTTTTGTTTATCGATTAAGGTACAATCTTAAGAAATTAACTTACGAAGAGAGGAAGGAGAAGTTAACTTACGAAGAGAGGAAGGAGAAGCTTATCAAGAGGTTGAATGTTGCTGCTGGCGCAAATGATGATGATGATTCAAAAGAAGAAGAAGATGATGAAGAAGATTGATGATTTTTGACGTTTGTTAAACGATTGTTAGTTTGTGGTTTAAACATATTAGAAGTATATTGAATTTAAAACAGCTTTTGTAATTCTTTTGATGCTTTTTCTTGTAATCTTTCAGCAAATAAAAAAACTGGATTTTTGTTTGTTTTTTTTTTTTTTTTTTTTTTTTCAGTATTTCGTCACAAATGCGTTGCAAAACTTTAAAGCTTTAAACGAAATGGCGTAGGAAATGCGTCACAAATTTCCGACGCCATATTTTTGTTGGAAATGCGTTGAAAATTGCGTAGTAAATGCGTAGTAAATAGTTTCCGACGGGGCTTTTTCCAACATCAACGTTTTGTTGCAAATGCGTAGCAAACCTGACTTTACTACGCATTTGTAACGGAAAAGCTTGTTAGAAAATGTCAAATTTCTAGTAGTGTTTCCTGTGACAATACAGCAGCTATTTCAATAGCTGTTAATCCTGTTTTTCACGATCGTACAAAACATTTTGAAATTGATCTCTTCTTTTTAAGAGAAAAAATCTCAAAAGGTGTTATTAAGACCGTTGGTGTCTTGTCTGAAGATCAAACTGCAGATGGCTTTACCAAAGGATTGCATGTTCAGGCTCATGACAAGGTTTGTGCCAAACTTGGTCTTTTTAACTGTTTTGCATATTGAATTGAGGGGGGTGTTGAAATATATATTTTGTCTATATTGTTGCCTTCTTCCAATTCAATATTTTCCTTTTATAATAGGTCCTAATTTTTCCCTTTTCCTTTTTTGGTTCATGTTTACGTTGCTGCTTCTTGGGCTCATTTGGCTGTCTTTTGGGCCTCTCATTTTCGGGTAGGGCAAAGACCTGTTTCCTTTATAAAAAAGAGGCGCTGGCATAGGGAGAATACACAACAACAGTAATAGCCAATATACATCGCTGCTGAAGTCTGTCTACTTCGAGAACCATCAGCAAGAGAGTCTTATTATTTTCTCAGTTTCGAGAGTCTTAGAGATCTTGTTTTGATCTCAGTTTTGTAACAGATCATTCCCTGATCTGAGTTCTTTGTCTGTGAGGTTAAACCGGTATATTTGCCGGACTCATTCTGTAACCATTTGGAATAATCGTGCCGACTGGTGCATCAATAAAGCTGGGTGTTTGTGATACCTGGTTCTTGACAATTTAACTTCGCACGAAGGTAGATTACCTTCGTACGAATGTAAATTACTATCTACCTTCGTACGAAGACAAACTTCTACCCTCGCACGAAGGTAATCACAAGTCTATAAATAGATGTGTTAGGGTATTGAGTCTGTAACTTTTGTGACTAATACGGCGAAGCCCTATCGGATTTCACGGTGATCTGTAACTGTTAAACACTTAATGAAATCAGTAAATTGATAAGTAATCTTGTTAATTGTCACTGTTACATATGAATTCAGCGCATATGGACTAGATATTCAAATTAGGACCTTCGCTATTGGACAAAACGATTAGAGATGTATTGTAGTTATAAAATACCTTAATGAAAAAACATGTTATGTGAAACCGAGCCTAGAAAATAATTAGGTTTAAAAAGCAGCTAAACATGTCATGGTCTCATCAAGGGAGTATCCCTTAGCAGTGGAGCATCGAGAAATACAAACACTTGTCACATACCACTACTTAATAGTTGCTCAAAGAATACACATGAGTAACTAAAATGCTTATCTAAAAAGTCAAAGTTTAAGTTCTTAATAATATATGCAAGTTAGATAAAAAAAAATGTTAATGCCGAGTTGAAAATAAAATATTAAAAAAATTAAAACGGGCTTTAAAAAAACCAGTAATATTATCCTGATGGTTTATTATGAAAAGAAAAAAATATGAGATGTTGTGTATTATTATTGTTGTGAAATAACGGGTGGGAAAACCCAGTGAGACAAAACCTTAGCTGAGGGAAAAAGAGTGCAACGGATATTTACTCCCCCTTATACTTCTGGATCAGATATGTTGTTTCATTAGAAACCTTACTAAGAAAACCTAATGGGATAAAACTTAGTTAAGGGGAAAAAGTTCAACTTGTATAATACCCCCCCCCCCCCCCCCAAGTTTTACATGTATCCTCTAAGCGACTCGTGCCGGTCTTCGGTGAAAGTTCCTCAAAACTTTGTAGTCAATGATTCGCCACTTGATCCTTGGATGTGCAATTTTGTCTGTTGAACACTGTTGTATAATCTTCATAAACGAATACCACAAGATTCACGACTATGTTGTGTTACATTCTTTACATCTACAAGACTACCCGCTGTATAGAAGAACCGGTTCCGGGTTTAAAAAGCCCATAGGTTCTTACCCGGTTCCACATTTTATAAAAAAATAGGTTTATACCCGGTTCCTACCTTGAACTGATTCCTCCGTAAACAAAAAGAACCCGCTGCATTAAAATAAAACCGATTACATTAAAACCAAACATTACGTACCATTAAAACATAACATTAACATAAAACCAAACATCATAACTAAACATAAGATTAACATAAAACACACTCAAACCAACATCACATAAACACACGAAACCTTCGAAGAACCGGTTCCGGATGATTCACCGCCTTCACTTTTCTTCGCCGTAGCCTTTGTCACCGGACAATGACGGCCGGTGTGTTTTTTAAGCGTCAAGTTAGCTGTAGCCTTCATGAACTTCCCGCAACCTTTGCACCGTGCCATTTCATGGCTATAGGACATCAAGCACAGATCAAAGTGCTTCTAAACTTGGGGGTTTCTTTTGGTTTCCAAAACCATGACCCCTTCATCGTTGCACGCCATAACCGATTTGAGTGGGAGTAAGTTTTGTTTGATGGTGATACGCATATAAATACTTGAAACCGATTTTAATGGCAATGAATCGATTCCTAACGGCTTTATATCCGTTGGAATCGATTCCGGCAGCCTTTTGAAGCTTTTTCTGGAAGTTACCCGGAGGAACTGGTTACAATATACCCGGATCGGTTACTAACAGTTCGGGTAATTTTGGTTTGAAACCGGGTAGGAACGGGAACCGGTTCCTACAAGGAATTTAAAAATTAAATGAATAATCACTCTGTGATTTTTCTACCCAGGCCTAGAGGTGTAAAAAAACCGGTTTTAGAACCGAAACCGGGAAAAAACCGAAATCATTTTTTTATAGCCGGTTTTAGAACCGAACCGCCGGTTGTAGGCCGGTTAGGGATATTCACCTTCGAAATCGGTTTTAAAACTGAAACCGGTTATAAGAAAAACCGATTTTTGTTTTTGATGAAAAAAACCAGTTCAGTTAATAACCGAAACCGATTTTTTTTTTATCGATTTATACACCTCTACCCCAGCCTCAAGCAACCCTTTGCAATCGGCGCTACACTTTATTTCCAATGCTTCTTCGTTCTTATTTCTTGATGCCAGTGCCGATTAATTGCACCACTGCCATGTTTCTTATTTGACAATATATTAGCTTAACTTTGTTAGCAAGGGTTGATCTAGTACAAGTATCGTACTAGTCAGAGACAGACAGAGTGTGTGAGATGAAAAAAGGAGCCGTTGCAGGCCGTGAAGTGGTAACAATACTTCCTCATAATAATAATTCATTCCAACATGACGCTTTCTAAGCTTTAGATTTGAAGATACACCGCCACTCCCGTCCAGGTATACTCACATCTGAATGCTAACTGCTTGGTTGTTGTGGCTATGATTTGGAGTTTGATAACATATGACATTGTATGTTATGATCTAGGCTCGTTCAGTGCTATCTAAAAAATAACAACCCTCTAAATTTAATCACCAAACAATACGTCAATGACAACGCTAAATACTTTATTAGTAGATTCTGTGGGGTTACGTGATGTGTTCCTTCTCTGACATGCAATGTTCAGTTCGTATGTTCCTAAAATGATGTTCTCCATGTTTCAATTATTCATTTAATTAAGGATGAGAGTGGTCATGGTCAAATGAAGCTACACGTGGGTTTTATTATTCCTTTAATTAGTTTTTATGCATATTAGTGTGTGTGAGAATAAAGGGAGATATGGGGATGCCCATGATCCCATGTTTTCGTAAGTAGTGGTAGAAGTGTTTACGTTCATGTTTGTTTACAATTTTGTATCCCTATATAAGGGAAGTTTATCAGTTTAGTAGGTATGAATGAAAAATATTAAATGAGAGTTATCTCAAAGTCTTGATTCTTGCTATTTTCTTTTGAGCTTAATCCACTCAACGGATTATCTATCACAAACCAATTTGGTTCATATCAATATTGATATGTGCCTTCTAAGTTGGAGCTCCGTGGATTTTGCATAAAAATGATATTTCCTTTATATGTATATTTCTCACATGTTTAATTATTTTTCTTTATTGTTTTACTTGGTCAATAGAGTGAGTAGTGGGTTGTTACCCATGATCTCCAGGTTCTTAGTTAGTGGTTAGTGTATTTTGTTTATTTCGTAAGCCTAAAATTCTCTCTAAATTGCTTTCTGGTTTCCTTTCTATTTTCTTTGGCCAACGAAATCGTTGGAACCACATCATTACGCGAAAAAGAAAAAAAAAATAAAAAAAAACAAAAACAAAAACAAAACAAGAGCAATCAAAAAAAGATAAAGGTGTTTGGGCCTGTTTTGGGCTCACTGGGCATCTGTGACATATATATAATACACACATGTCTATGTCTTTGTGTTTACCTGTGCCTCTTGCCTTTAGTTTTTGCAGCGCTCTACTTGTCATTGTATTCACTTTTTGTGCCAAATTGCTGTTAAGTGTTGCCTATTTTAATATGGTTGTTGTTGTCGCTATACAGGGTAGATCAAAATCCAGTTATGCTTGTAGAGTTCGCCATCCAACTGCGTGTTAGTGTGTAAGCAATCGCCTTCCTTAACTACTGTTAAGTATGTTTCCATGTTCTTTTATATACTAATCTGAATTTGTAATTTTTATTTTCTAGCGTTCTGTTGGCCCGGGTGCATTATCAACTTGGCCATTTGTTTGGCCTCGATGAAAAATTCTTTCTACAAAGACGAAGGGACCCTAGCTATATCTTGCCTTACTATATAAATGGTAACAGTTGATTGTCGCACAATGGTCCATATTGCAAGTTTGGTCCTTTCTTTTGAGATTTTACATATATGAGCAGTAACGTTTTTGGTCGACGTTAGGTTTATAAGTTCCATGTTTGGTTTGTTTCACAAACTGCTCAACCCTATTTTTACGTAAAAGAGATTTTAATGTCCCTTAGTGAATGTGTTACTAGTCGGTGAACAGTCCGGGGTCTGTATAGGTATTTTCCGAAAAGAAAAGATCAAACTTACAATACGATCGTTAATACAAGGACAATCCATGAGATCTGTTGTTTGTTACTTGTTTCTATGGTTGATGCTTGTGTTTTAGACCTAGTGGAAAAAGGAAAAGCTCTGCAAATTCAGAACACTGCATTGTATCTGCTAGCTTGTATGAAAACTCACTTGAATGAGGTTCGATCCTTTCTTAATTTTTTATAATTCTCTCTTTGTGAGTTTATTTATTATGAAGTTTTCGTTTCGACTGCCAGGAAAGAAACCTAGTTGGATGTGTGCTGCAGCTATCTTTTTCTCTTCTCAGCTACATGGATGTGCTTTATTAAAGGATGATGTTGTGAGTATAATTCTCTAACTTTTTAAATTTATGCAGATATGAATTGTTATTTCGTATCGAATGGTTGTTGACATTTTACTATATTATTGTCAGCTACAAGTTTGTGGAACATCATTGATGGGTGGACGGTTTGGTACTAAAACCGCAAGAGCTGGGTGATGTAAAGTGGGTAGAAGGATTTATTTATTTATTTATTTATTTATTTGTGTGTGTGTGTTTATTTACTTGTGATCTGATTTAGAATGGTTGACTATATGTAGCTTGAAAAGGAGTCCTTCAGGAATGCCATGAATTATTGATGAATTGCGATTCTGTCAACAATTTGCCACCCGTGGTGATTGCAGTCACAGAAGCAAAGAAACTGCTGGTTTTTTTTCAGCTTTGCGATGCGTGTTGTTTGGAGTTCCGTGACAATATAGCGTTACAGGTAGCGGTTTTGACCCATTTACTTATTATGCGTCTATCTGGGCCGTGTTTTACCTTCCATGGGTGAAATGAAAAAAGTAGCATAAAGGGAAAGGTTTTTTTTTTTTACACTGGATGTCAATATTCTATCTTTTCTGTTCATAATTTCACATTGAATGACAGTCTTGAGTCTCGTTTGGGTCTTTAAAAGCTTTCGAAGTTAGTCTTGTGTTTTGTAACAGGTATACACACATACATATACTGATATACATATGCATTTAACAATTTTCTTTTCTTTTTTAATTAAGAGTTGTCATTTTTGAAATCATTGTATGTGCACTAAAGCATCTTCAAATCCTAGATTATATTTAGATTTATGTATAAAATGTTCAGCTTAAATAGATATATTAGATGTATATACAGTAAATAATGTTCCTTGAATATAATTAAGAAAATTTTTAATTATTACCCAAATGGGACATCAAACCATCTAAATGGCTCAGTGATGACAAAAATAGTACATTATATTGAAAACCCGAAATGAAACATGTCAAAAGTTGCCATCTAGTGTATTTCTATGTCAAAAAAGTTTAAGTAGTAGTTTTATTCAAAAGTTAGTTTTTGTAAATGATAGGAATTTTTTTAATCATATTTCACACAATTTTTTGAAGAAATGATGTGAACAAATAATCATATTTCACACATTTTTTTGAAGAAATGATGTGAACAAATAGTGTTTCATGTCACCTTATTCTCACTTGTACAAAGGTTACATGTTTTGACATGCTCATTTTGCCACCTTTATATAAGGTATTTATTGAAGTTCTTAAATACATCTATTCAAACAAAAAAAAAAACTATTCGCTACAGTAGGAAATTTTTTATTTTTAATCTTTTATGATATGTTGGCTAAACTAACAGAAAAAAATCGCTCGTCTATGAAGTATGGAATGCATGTTGATGAATTTTTTCCTTGTGAAGTGTAGTCTTGATATAACATGTCAAAGGCTGGCTAATTTGGTCAAAGTAATGAAGAGGGTTTAAAGTTGAACCTAGAAAAGAATCGGCTGGAACATTTTGTTTGGTATCTAGTATAAGTATAGGGTATAGGTGGCATGGGTGGTCTTTTGTTCTTAATAAAGTTTAAATAATTAGACACACCTGTTAGTTAAAAACATTTACTAAATTGGCTCAACTATTTGCGGTTGATGAAATTAGTGTTCTGACTTTACGATTGTATGATGTGAAAGCAGAAGTTAAGGCCTTCTCCCAAAACTGCTGCAGAAGCTGCTTGGAGTCACTTTAAAAAGGTAATCTTGACCAAAATTAAGTAAAAATGACTGTTTTGGTGTTTTGTATCAACCAGCTTTTGTTTTTTGTGTGCAGAAACATCGTGTTTATACGGATTTGAATGAGTTTAGGTCTATGACTTTTGAGGAGGTAAGCGATATGATCTTATCTTGGTTTGTTGCAAATTAAGAAATAGGGGCATAAACGAGCCGAGCCCGAGCTCAGCTCAGGTTCACTTGGCTCGTTTATGATTTACTAATTTATAATGAATGTATGTAACTATCTTTACATTCATTTGTAATTATAACTTTTAATATATGTAGTTAGGTTTGTATCTTAATATTACAGATTTCGTCAGTTAGTTATATAGCAAATTTCAGTTTTCGTTCTTTGCTCTAAAGGAACTTTGATTTTAGTATTATGCCGGGTGTGCCTATTGGCACACTAAAGTGCCTATTGGCACACCAAACCCTAGCAAAATTAGGGTTTATCTACGCAGCGTATTGGTCAATACGCAGCGTATAGGGTTAACCCTCTACGCTGCGTATTGACCAATACGCGGCGTAGATAAACCATGGATCTCAGTGCCTGATAACCAATCATTGCACAGAAAACAAGGGTCATATAGGCTGCGTAGGGACCTCTAAGGAGCGTATATAAAGCTCCATTTTTGTATTTTTTTATTGTGTATTCCTTTGTTTATTTATAAAAAAAAAGAAAATTATTTATAAAAAAACAATATTATTGGTAAATAATACAAATATAAATTATAAAAATAAAAAATAATATAAATATTATGAATTATAAAAATTAAAAAAGAAAATTATTTATAAAAAAACAATATTATTGGTAAATAATACAAATATATTGTTTTGTTATCGTTTAAATTAAATTATCGTATTCCTTTGTTTATTTATAAAAAAAAAAAAGAAAATTATTTATTAAAAAACAATATTATTCGTAAATAATACAAATATATTATATTGTTATCGTTTAAATTAAATTATCTTATCGTATTGCATCGTATCGTATCGTATCGTATTGCATCATATCGTATCGTATAATGTATAGTATATAAGTCTCGTATAGAGGCCTATACGGGTGTTATTGTATAGTATAGTATAGTATAGTATCGTATCGTATCGTATCGTATAGTGTAGTATAAGTCTCGTATAGGTTTCCTATAGGTCTTGTATATGCATATAGGATTAGACGGGACCTAAACCACACCTATACGATACGATATCACACTTATAGGCTTATACGAGGTTAATACGTGACCTAAACCACACCTATACGATACGATATCACACTTATAGGCTTATACGAGGTCAATACGTGACCTATACGACGCTATACGATACGATATCACACTTATAGGCTTATACGAGGTCAATACTTAACCTATACTACGTTATACGATATGATATCACACTTATAGGCTTATACGACGTCAATACGGGACATATACTATGCTATACGATACGATATCACACTTATAGGCTTATACGAGGTCAATACGTGACCTATACTACACCTATACGATACGATATCACACTTATAGGCCTATACGGGACATATACTACGCTATACGATACGATATCACACTTATAGGCTTATACGAGGTCAATACGGGACATATACTATGCTATACGATACGATATCACACTTATAGTCTTATACGAGGTCAATACGGGACATTTACTATGCTATACGATACGATATCACACTTATAGTCTTATACGAGGTCAATACGTGACCTATACTACACCTATACGATACGATATCACACTTATAGGCTTATACGAGATCAATACGGGACCTAAATCACACCTATAGGCCTATACGGGTGTTATATCGTATCGTATCGGGTGTTATTTTCCTTTTTTTTATAAATAAACAAAGGAATACACAAAAAAAAATACAAAAATGGAGGTTTATATACGCTCCTTATAGATCACTACGCAGCATATAAGACAAAAATGACACAACTACCCTTGTATTTGGCTTCGTATAGCCTCAATACAAGGGTATAAATGACATTTTCAGACCTTTACATACGCTGAGTATTGGTCAATACGCAGCATATATAAACTATAAGGGTTAAAAAGATAATTTTACCACAGGTTTGGGGTTAAAAATAATTTTACCACCCTTTAAATACGCTGCGTATTGACCTATACGTAGCGTATATAAAGGTCTGAAAATGTCTTTTATACCCTTGTGTTCAGGCTATACGAAGCCAAATACAAGGGTAGTTGTGTCATTTTGGTCTCATACGCTGCGTAGGGACCTCTAAGGAGCGTATATAAAGCTCCATTTTTGTATTTTTTTTATTGTGTATTCCTTTGTTTATTTATAAAAAAAAAGAAAATTATTTATAAAATAACAATATTATTGGTAAATAATACAAATATAAATTATAAAAATAAAAAATAATATAAATATTATGAATTATAAAAATTAAAAAAGAAAATTATTTATAAAAAAACAATATTATTGGTAAATAATACAAATATATTGTTTTGTTATCGTTTAAATTAAATTATCGTATTCCTTTGTTTATTTATAAAAAAAAAGAAAATTATTTATTAAAAAACAATATTATTCGTAAATAATACAAATATATTATATTGTTATCGTTTAAATTAAATTATCTTATCGTATTGCATCGTATCGTATCGTATTGCATGATATCGTATCGTATAATGTATAGTATATAAGTCTCGTATAGAGGCCTATACGGGTGTTATTGTATAGTATAGTATAGTATAGTATCGTATCGTATCGTATAGTGTAGTATAAGTCTCGTATAGGTTTCCTATAGGTCTTGTATATGCATATAGGATTAGACGGGACCTAAACCACACCTATACGATACGATACGATATCACACTTATAGGCTTATACGAGGTTAATACGTGACCTAAACCACACCTATACGATACGATATCACACTTATAGGCTTATACGAGGTCAATACGTGACCTATACGACACTATACCATACGATATCACACTTATAGGCTTATACGAGGTCAATACTTAACCTATACTACGTTATACGAACGATATCACACTTATAGGCTTATACGACGTCAATACGGGACATATACTATGCTATACGATACGATATCACACTTATAGGCTTATACGAGGTCAATACGTGACCTATACTACACCTATACGATACGATATCACACTTATAGGCCTATACGGGACATATACTACGCTATACGATACGATATCACACTTATAGGCTTATACGAGGTCAATACGGGACATATACTATGCTATACGATACGATATCACACTTATAGTCTTATACGAGGTCAATACGGGACATTTACTATGCTATACGATACGATATCACACTTATAGTCTTATACGAGGTCAATACGTGACCTATACTACACCTATACGATACGATATCACACTTATAGGCTTATACGAGATCAATACGGGACCTAAATCACACCTATAGGCCTATACGGGTGTTATATCGTATCGTATAGTATCGTATCGGATGTTATTTTCCTTTTTTTTTAAATAAACAAAGGAATACACAAAAAAATACAAAAATGGAGGTTTATATACGCTCCTTATAGATCACTACGCAGCATATAAGACAAAAATGACACAACTACCCTTGTATTTGGCTTCGTATACCCTCAATACAAGGGTATAAATGACATTTTCAGACCTTTACATACGCTGAGTATTGGTCAATACGCAGCATATATAAACTATAAGGGTTAAAAAGATAATTTTACCACAGGTTTGGGGTTAAAAATAATTTTACCACCCTTTAAATACGCTGCGTATTGACCTATACGCAGCGTATATAAAGGTCTGAAAATGTCTTTTATACCCTTGTGTTCAGGCTATACGAAGCCAAATACAAGGGTAGTTGTGTCATTTTGGTCTCATACGCTGCGTAGGGACCTCTAAGGAGCGTATATAAAGCTCCATTTTTGTATTTTTTATTGTGTATTCCTTTGTTTATTTATATAAAAAAAAAGAAAATTATTTATAAAAAAACAATATTATTGGTAAATAATACAAATATAAATTATAAAAATAAAAAATAATATAAATATTATGAATTATAAAAATTAAAAAAGAAAATTATTTATAAAAAAACAATATTATTGGTAAATAATACAAATATATTGTTTTGTTATCGTTTAAATTAAATTATCGTATTCCTTTGTTTATTTATAAAAAAAGAAAATTATTTATAAAAAACAATATTATTCGTAAATAATACAAATATATTATATTGTTATCGTTTAAATTAAATTATCTTATCGTATTGCATCGTATCGTATCGTATCGTATCGTATTGCATCATATCGTATCGTATAGTGTATAGTATATAAGTCTCGTATAGAGGCCTATACGGGTGTTATTGTATAGTATAGTATCGTATCGTATCGTATCGTATAGTGTAGTATAAGTCTCGTATAGGTTTCCTATAGGTCTTGTATATGCATATAGGATTAGACGGGACCTAAACCACACCTATACGATACGATACGATATCACACTTATAGGCTTATACGAGGTTAATACGTGACCTAAACCACACCTATACGATACGATATCACACTTATAGGCTTATACGAGGTCAATACGTGACCTATACGACGCTATACGATACGATATCACACTTATAGGCTTATACGAGGTCAATACTTAACCTATACTACGTTATACGAACGATATCACACTTATAGGCTTATACGACGTCAATACGGGACATATACTATGCTATACGATACGATATCACACTTATAGGCTTATACGAGGTCAATACGTGACCTATACTACAGCTATACGATACGATATCACACTTATAGGCCTATACGGGACATATACTACGCTATACGATACGATATCACACTTATAGGCTTATACGAGGTCAATACGGGACATATACTATGCTATACGATACGATATCACACTTATAGTCTTATACGAGGTCAATACGGGACATTTACTATGCTATACGATACGATATCACACTTATAGTCTTATACGAGGTCAATACGTGACCTATACTACACCTATACGATACGATATCACACTTATAGGCTTATACGAGATCAATACGGGACCTAAATCACACCTATAGGCCTATACGGGTGTTATATCGTATCGTATAGTATCGTATCGGGTGTTATTTTCCTTTTTTTTTAAATAAACAAAGGAATACACAAAAAAAAAATACAAAAATGGAGGTTTATATACGCTCCTTATAGATCACTACGCAGCATATAAGACAAAAATGACACAACTACCCTTGTATTTGGCTTCGTATAGCCTCAATACAATGGTATAAATGACATTTTCAGACCTTTACATACGCTGAGTATTGGTCAATACGCAACATATATAAACTATAAGGGTTAAAAAGATAATTTTACCACAGGTTTGGGGTTAAAAATAATTTTACCACCCTTTAAATACGCTGCGTATTGACCTATACGCAGCGTATATAAAGGTCTGAAAATGTCTTTTATACCCTTGTGTTCAGGCTATACGAAGCCAAATACAAGGGTAGTTGTGTCATTTTGGTCTCATACGCTGCGTAGGGACCTCTAAGGAGCGTATATAAAGCTCCATTTTTGTATTTTTTTTATTGTGTATTCCTTTGTTTATTTATATAAAAAAAAAGAAAATTATTTATAAAAAAACAATATTATTGGTAAATAATACAAATATAAATTATAAAAATAAAAAATAATATAAATATTATGAATTATAAAAATTAAAAAAGAAAATTATTTATAAAAAAACAATATTATTGGTAAATAATACAAATATATTGTTTTGTTATCGTTTAAATTAAATTATCGTATTCCTTTGTTTATTTATAAAAAAAGAAAATTATTTATAAAAAACAATATTATTCGTAAATAATACAAATATATTATATTGTTATCGTTTAAATTAAATTATCTTATCGTATTGCATCGTATCGTATCGTATCGTATCGTATTGCATCATATCGTATCGTATAGTGTATAGTATATAAGTCTCGTATAGAGGCCTATACGGGTGTTATTGTATAGTATAGTATCGTATCGTATCGTATAGTGTAGTATAAGTCTCGTATAGGTTTCCTATAGGTCTTGTATATGCATATAGGATTAGACGGGACCTAAACCACACCTATACGATACGATACGATATCACACTTATAGGCTTATACGAGGTTAATACGTGACCTAAACCACACCTATACGATACGATATCACACTTATAGGCTTATACGAGGTCAATACGTGACCTATACGACGCTATACGATACGATATCACACTTATAGGCTTATACGAGGTCAATACTTAACCTATACTACGTTATACGAACGATATCACACTTATAGGCTTATACGACGTCAATACGGGACATATACTATGCTATACGATACGATATCACACTTATAGGCTTATACGAGGTCAATACGTGACCTATACTACAGCTATACGATACGATATCACACTTATAGGCCTATACGGGACATATACTACGCTATACGATACGATATCACACTTATAGGCTTATACGAGGTCAATACGGGACATATACTATGCTATACGATACGATATCACACTTATAGTCTTATACGAGGTCAATACGGGACATTTACTATGCTATACGATACGATATCACACTTATAGTCTTATACGAGGTCAATACGTGACCTATACTACACCTATACGATACGATATCACACTTATAGGCTTATACGAGATCAATACGGGACCTAAATCACACCTATAGGCCTATACGGGTGTTATATCGTATCGTATAGTATCGTATCGGGTGTTATTTTCCTTTTTTTTAAATAAACAAAGGAATACACAAAAAAAAAATACAAAAATGGAGGTTTATATACGCTCCTTATAGATCACTACGCAGCATATAAGACAAAAATGACACAACTACCCTTGTATTTGGCTTCGTATAGCCTCAATACAATGGTATAAATGACATTTTCAGACCTTTACATACGCTGAGTATTGGTCAATACGCAGCATATATAAACTATAAGGGTTAAAAAGATAATTTTACCACAGGTTTGGGGTTAAAAATAATTTTACCACCCTTTAAATACGCTGCGTATTGACCTATACGCAGTGTATATAAAGGTCTGAAAATGTCTTTTATACCCTTGTGTTCAGGCTATACGAAGCCAAATACAAGGGTAGTTGTGTCATTTTGGTCTCATACGCTGCGTAGGGACCTCTAAGGAGCGTATATAAAGCTCCATTTTTGTATTTTTTTATTGTGTATTCCTTTGTTTATTTATAAAAAAAGAAAATTATTTATAAAAAAACAATATTATTGGTAAATAATACAAATATAAATTATAAAAATAAAAAATAATATAAATATTATGAATTATAAAAATTAAAAAAGAAAATTATTTATAAAAAAACAATATTATTGGTAAATAATACAAATATATTGTTTTGTTATCGTTTAAATTAAATTATCGTATTCCTTTGTTTATTTATAAAAAAAGAAAATTATTTATAAAAAACAATATTATTCGTAAATAATACAAATATATTATATTGTTATCGTTTAAATTAAATTATCTTATCGTATTGCATCGTATCGTATCGTATTGCATCATATCGTATCGTATAGTGTATAGTATATAAGTCTCGTATAGAGGCCTATACGGGTGTTATTGTATAGTATAGTATCGTATCGTATCGTATCGTATAGTGCAGTATAAGTCTCGTATAGGTTTCCTATAGGTCTTGTATATGCATATAGGATTAGACGGGACCTAAACCACACCTATACGATACGATATCACACTTAAAGGCTTATACGAGGTCAATACGGGAACTAAATCACACCTATAGGCCTATACGGGTTGTTATATCGTATCGTATAGTATCGTATCGGGTGTTATTTTCCTTTTTTTTATAAATAAACAAAGGAATACACAAAAAAAATACAAAAATGGAGCTTTATATACGCCCCTTAGAGATCACTACGCAGCATATAAGACAAAAATGACACAACTACCCTTGTATTTGGCTTCGTATAGCCTCAATACAAGGGCATAAATGACATTTTCTGACCTTTACATTTGCTGAGTATTGGTCAATACGCAACATATATAAACTTTGTGAAAAAAATGATCCCTCAAACCTACCAAAATGACCCAAAAAAGTCTAATGGTTTATATACGCTGCGTAGAGAGCTATACGCAGCGTATATAAACCTTGTTTTCTGTGCAATGATTGGTTATTAGGCACTGAGATCCATGGTTTATATACGCTGAGTATAGGTCAATACGCAGCGTATAGGGTTAACCCTATACGCTGCGTATTGACCAATACGCTGCATAGGTAAACCCTAAGTGTGCAGATAGGCAAACTGGGTGTGCAGATAGTTAGGGCCATTATGCCTTGCGCATGAGGGTGGTTTTGTCATTTTTACACGATTAGGGTAAAACTAACAGAAAGAAAAAAAAAACTTGCTCTGCTATGAAGTAAGGAAAGCATGTTTGATGAAATTACATATCATCTGATTTTTTGGAACATTTGGTTTGGTAAGGATTAAATTAGGAGAGTAGTGTTTCTGTTTCCAGTTAGATTAGAAGTCTTGTAGGTTAAGTTAACTTGGTTAGCGAGGATTATAAATATACTGAGGATTTGTCTTTTATTTATAAATGTAGATACCATCGGGTGAGCATGTAGTACAAGGTAGTATCGCGCGTGGTTTTGTGGGTTGTCAAGACCTTAACTATGTTGAACATGATGTCCTTGATCATCCTGGTGACGATGAAGATGACGATGATAGTGTTCCCTCTGATGACGATGACTCTGATGCTGGTGAAATTCGTCGGATTAAAAAGGTAAAGTTGATAATGGTAAAATGGGTGGGCGGTTTTGGGTAAGCACAGATAGTTTTTTACTTTTGTTGATGCATATGATTTTATGATGTGAAAGCAGGAAGTTGCTAGGGAAGTTTAAGGAGGGTAACGGTGAGCTGACTTATCTACAAGCTGCGAAGCAAGTAATCAGTGAGGTAATAACTCTGACCAAAATAAGTTAATATAATTGTGTTAAGTAGCTCTGGGGTTTTTCTTTTCTTTTTTGAGCATTAATTAATTTGGTTGGGATTTGACCTTGGATCCAGTGTAAGACCAAGTCTGCCAGTGGAAAACGTGATAGTACTGATGATACCAAGGTAAATTGGCTTGGGATCTCTATGCTCGTTTTTAGAAATCATATTTTTTTTACATTTCTTTTAAAAGTATATTAAACTCCTAAATCCTAACATGAAGTGATTACAAGTCAAACTGACCCGTTTGACCATTTTCACAAAAAAAAAAAAAAATGATTTCTAAAAACGAGCATAGAGATCCCAAGCAAATTTACCTCGGTATCATCAGTACTCTCACGTTTTCCACTAGCAGACTTGGGCTTACACTCAATGTTTTAAAAACCGGTAAATACCGACCAGTTATACCGGTATTACCATTTCCAGATGTAAATCCGGTACGAAACACCCCGGTAAATAAGTGAAACGGCATAAGGTTTGTACCGGCGGTAAAATCCGGTATATCGGTTTGAAACGTAATACCGGTACCGGCTTAGGGTTATTTTAGTTTGGGTTGTCACTTATCTTGCGCCCCGCTTGCGGTCTGCTCATATAATGTAATATATGTGTGGGCGCTCGGGGGGGCAAAAGCAAAAGTGCACTAATTTTTAACGTTATTTTACTAATTTCGTGAAAATAACGTTAAAAAGAGGGGATCGTTAATCAGGCATCATGTGGTGGCGTTGATAGCCGAAAGACAAGGGGGTACATGCACCAATTGGCGTTTGTCTCAATTGCTGAGTGTTATGTGCCTTATGTCCAAGGCTTGATGCAAAACCACAATCGAGCCGGGGGTCTCATTGGAAGCAGCCTCTCTATTCCTACGGGTAGAGGTAAGGCTGTCTACATCCCACCCTCCTCAGACCCTACCTTAGCTTTGCTATAGGTGGGATATACTGAGTACGATGATGATGATGATGATGATGTCACTTATCTTACGTAATTTTTATATATTATGATTATTCGTAACTAAAAGTTCTTATTTAATATTGCATGAAACGAAAATAGTTATCCTCTAGTTGATGAGGATGGTGATAATAGTGAATTTCATCTTTTATGCGATCGTGAACTTGATGTATTCAACACTCAAATGGCTCAAACATATCGTACACCTTCGTTTAAAAGAGCTTGTTGGAAAATTGAATGATTTCGATTATCTTTTGGATTTTTTTTTATTATCGATTTACTTTTAGATCATCTTTTAATATGTAATCATGCATTTTTTTGATTAACTTTTAAGTTAATGTTGTAATTTATGAAATTATAGAGTTAGTTAGTCAACCCGGTTGAACAGCTCGGTACAACCTGGTTCAACCGGTTGAACAGCTCGATACAACCTGGTTCAACCGGTTGAACCATTTTTTAGCCTAATCCGGTTTGATTTAAAAACCGGTTTTTAAAACATTGCTTACACTGGATCTAAGGTCAAATCCCAACCAAATTAATTAATGCTCAAAAAGAAAAGAAAAACCCCAGAGCTACTTAACACAATTATATTAACTTATTTTGGTCAGAGTTATTACCTTACTGATTACTTGCTTCGCAGCTTATAGATAAGTTAGCTCACCGTTACCCTCCTTAAACTTCCTGCTTTCAAATCATAAAATCATATGCATCAACAAAAGTCAAAAACTATATGTGCTTACCCAAAACCGCCCACCCATTTTACCATTATCAACTTTACCTTTTTAATCCGACAAATTTCACTAGCATTCCTATGCTGATGGTTACCCAAAACTCTTTTTAAACTGTCCAAACCCAACATGCGTTCAACATTACAAACTGTTTTAATCTGTGTTCTTGTGTAGTATTATTATGCAAAGCATAGTGTAGCGACTCCTAGCTAGAGGTGCCGGTTAACCAAACCAAACTGGTTTGTTATCGATATCAACCTGTAGGTTAGGGATTATGGAGCATGGGTTTTTCTCTGATATGCTTGATAACCGCCTTTGTTGTTTGAATACAGTTATCTCGATGAAAATATCAACCCAACTACAGCGACAAGCGTTTAGAATGGAGATCTGTTATAAAATTCATTTTTATCAAAATTCGAGGACGATATATACCTAATAAATAGGAATCCTCAAGAGGATACTGAGGTCAACTGTGCTCCTTTGCCAAGTGCTGACAACCGAGCCCTTAAAATATCGGATGACAATAAACCATTTGGATTCTTTTGATCCAATATACGTTACCTTGATAGACATTTGATCATCAGAGGATACAATCATGTCGAATGAGTCACATGAAAGGTTACTCTAATAATGTCATCACCATTGGTATAGGAGAAAAATATAGACATCGGTGGTATTTAACGAAGTATTATCCAGACCTTTAATATTTATAGGATTAAGGTTGGATAATATAACCTAACCGAGGTAACAGGTCTACATAAGATACAAGGGTTACTCGTAGACCTGGCAAACGGGTCAAGTCGGGTCAGGTCATGTGTCAAAACGGGTTCGGGTCAAAACAGGTCAATTATAAAAAAAGGGTTGTTTTGTTTCGGGTCGAAACGGGTACGGGTCAGAACGGGTTTCGGGTCGGGTCTGGGTCATAACGGGTTTCGGGTCGGGTCCGGGTCAGTTTTTTTTTCCCTCCTGAAGCTTATTGAAACAAACACAGTAATAAATCTATCCTAACTACTGATAAAGTTCAATAATAAATATAATAAAAAGTATTTGGACATGGGTCTCCAAATACCGAATCTAACTATATAATAAACAATTCATATCATAATAAACAATCACAAACTCATGCACCCATAATATATAATATATATTTGAAACACATGCTATGATATGCCTTTTTCTCAAACTCAGCTTGTTTCTTTCACTGCTAATTTATCACACATAAAACAAATATTGCAACTCTACAAAATCATTTTTAAAACTGGCAAGATGGGCAAGGTTGAATAGCAAGGTAATGTTGTTTAGAACGTTAACAAACATTCTGATGCGGATAAGCCCGATCTCTTTAGTTATCTCTTTATTTGAATTTAATATTTTATCTTATTTTGTTACCTTTTGAATTATGATTCATATCTTATAAATAGGATGTTTAGAGTTATTGTTTAGGAGAGTTTTTGGTTGATTGATATTTAAAGAACTATGTTCTTGGAACCGCTGGTTCAATTTATCGTCTTTGATTATCAATAGTTTTTTGAGCCATTTGTATGCTTCCGAAACTGCATCAGGTGGTATCAGAGCTTTGGTTTTCAAATGGCTCGACGTGATAGTGATTACTCTTATGCCTGTAGAATCGCCGACCGAGGCAACGGCAGAGATGGTCCCGAATCACGTGCTCGTGGAGAAGACAAACATCCTACCCGCAGAATCGCCGACCGAGGCAGTGGAAGGGTTGGTGCTGAACCACGGGATTTTAAGATTAGAAGACTCCAGCAACGAGTCCGAGACCTCGAATTACAACACGAGATCCAACGACTCAAGCAACGGATCCACGATCTTGAGGCACCGTCGACATGGGAGGAAACGGAACCGAAAGGATTCGTCGGGGACGGGTTATCCGGGGATGAGGAGCATCCTACCAATGGTGACACTATCTATGATTCTCCTCCCGTGTATGATGAATACGGGGACGAAGATTGGTATTCTTGGGTTACCGGTGGTGACTTACCGGGTGATGAATGGGGTTTCAAAATTCATAATGTTGAAGGTGATACGACGGTAGATAACGGTGGTGATGTGGTAGCTTCTGGTGTTGTATCGACCACGGAAGATACAAGATTTGTTGAGCCGCAAATCATGGAGGAATTTTTTTATTTTTTTTCTACGGTAAAAAAGGAAAGTAGAGATATGGTATCTCCATTTATTAGTTTGAAAATTAAAATTATTAATATTAGTGAGGTTGAAGATAAACCGACTGAAAAGATGAAGTTTTATTCAATTATGGGGGACAATCAAAAGTCTATAGTGGGCCCCATTGTTGGTGATTCCATGGACATGAAGGTTGCATCTGGATGGGGCATGCATGGTTTATCCAAAGTGGCTAATGGTGAACACATGAAAAAACAAAAAAAATAGAGATGCATTGCATGTGAATGGGCTGAATAAGAAGAGTCAACAGGATAAACAAAATGGCTTTGGGTCAAAGAATTTAAGTGGTATAGTTGATGGGCCACAAATGGGTGGATCCGTTTCTGAATGGCTGGTGAAAAAGAAACAGTTAAGTGCTCCTTTTGATCCAGGTGCTACAGGCCTAGAGTCGGGTGAGAGAACTGGTGAAGTTGAGTTGTTAAGGCGGGTCGTTATGATAAAAAATCGGAATCGGGTTGATGTTCCTTTCCACCCAGGTGGCTTTGGTTTGAAGACAAAACTCGAGGACGAGTTTTTTTTTAAGACGGGGAGAATGATGCGGATAGGCCCGATCTCTTTAGTTATCTCTTTATTTGAATTTAATATTTTATCTTATTTTGTTACCTTTTGAATTATGATTCATATCTTATAAATAGGATGTTTAGGGTTATTGTTTTAGACAGTTTTTGATTGAATTTTATTGAAGAGAACTTTGTTCTTGGAACCTTTGGTTCATATTAGAGAGTTTGATTATCGAATTGTTCTTGAGCCATTTGAATGCTTCCGTAACTGCATCACATTAAAACTATAGTTAGAATAACAACAATAATAACTAAAAGAGATAATAAAGTTGATTAAAATTACCAAATGATACACTGAAGCACCACAATCTAAACCATCAAGCTACCAGAAAAATCACCATACATTCCTTTCAAAAGTGGGATACCCATAACAAGTGTGTTAGGAAGTGTAGACAAAGAAAACAAAGTGATAGACCATTCTAAAGAGCCTCTAGCAAAAAGAAAGCAAAGGGACAGCAAAAAGAGCCACAACAAATCTGTTGATACCAGAACACTGGTCCGGTGTGAAAATCTTCCACCATTTCACTGAACCATAGGCTAAGATCATGGCTACATAGAGTGGAACCACTGCTGTGAACACATGGTAAAGGTCCTAGGCAGTGATCATGGTGTGAAAAATGCATTCTCACTTGCTCAATGGGACCAGAACCATAAAACTAAAGATAATCAAACCAGAACCATAAAACTAAAGATAATAATCATAGAAGTCAGGTTACAAATTCCTAAAGTTGCAAAAAATCTAACCAAATATTAAAGCAAATATCTCATTTAACCCCGATCCATCGTTTATGCCATTCATTCAGGTCTAACTGGTTTAGCACAGTCTTATAACTGCGCATTACTCATTTAACCGGTTTAATGTTTAGCCAATTACTCCATCTAACCCATGAACTGATAGAAAACTTAAATAAGAACTAACCAAATATTAAAGCAAATATCTCGCCTAAAAATCTTTCAGCATGGTTAATCCATCTCATTCTGTATATACGTGGAACTCATAAAATGAAAGCGTCAACAGCCAAAATAGATAGATAGCAGCCAAGCAACTAACATTATATGCTCTTAGTTTGTATTAGTTATATACTTATTTCACTCTATTTCGTTTTGTACTTGCCAAGTTAAAAGTCAAGTAACCTTATATTGCGTTTCAATAACGAAAATTAGAACATTAATGAAAAAACATTGAAAATATATGTTCAAGATCATGAGATGACATCAAACTATAAACTGTAAAAAGTTTCAAAGCACAAGGTTACGTGAGATGACATCTTTCAACAAAATCAAAACAAATTAACAAGAATCATGGCATACCCATTTCGAACAAATGAAAACCCAGTTCGATTAACACGCAGAAAACATCAAGTTCAACTCTAATTTGGTACAGAAGAAGCAAAGATTTGGGTTTTGAACCTGTGTCCGATTCGATGTGAAGAAATCGTTGATGCAGACCAAGAGATTAACCAGCGAAGAAGGATTTCTTGAAGGAGAGGTTGAAGATTGAAGATGATGTATTGACGGCGGAGGTCTGTGGTGGAGGACTGGAGGCGTTGATGGAAAGTTTGATTGATTCAATCAGATTGAAGAAGATGACCCATTGTTCACCCGTGCTTTCTTTTTTTTCAACCCTAACACTGTGTTCCCGAGTTAAGATAAGGAGAGAAAAGAAATGATTCTTTCATTTTCTTTTTTTTTTCTCTCTGTTTCTTTCCAAATTGGAAAGATTAATTTTAGGCAAAAAACTCTCATTTTCTCTTTTTTTCTCTCCTCTAATGAAGCTCCGGAACACAACTAAAAATGATTTCCTTTTAAACCTTTTCTTTTCTCTCATTTAATGAAACTCAGGAACTAAGCGTAAGTCCCTAACTGACCCGCCAGTCCTAATTTCTCAACCCTGTATGACCCGTAAATAAAACTTTTTATTTTTTTAAATAACTCACTTTGACCCCCTTGTCTAAACTTCCTCACCCAAATTCACCCAATATAATCTAAAAATGACCCAGATTGACCCATTGTATGCTATTTGGGTCAAAATTGCCCCCTCTAGTTACTAGGAGGGATTTCAAAGATGTTCCAAATGATGGAATCATAAGACCAAGGAATGTTATGATGTGGGCCAATTGTTACCCTTTAAAGGCTAAGTAACTAATAATTCGCGAGCCACGCCGAGGCTAAAAACGACAATTTCAAATGTCAATAGGGGTACGTATTAGGGGCCATGCCATGACTAGGGGGTAGTCTTCTAAGATGAATGATTTAATAAGTGAGAAAGGCGAAACAAATTTTTTGGGGTTATACGCGGTGATTCGGTTGTTCGGTTCAGTTCAGTTTTGAGCCATAGCTCATAACCATGGTGTGTTCAAATTATAGAGTTATATGTTCCGATTATAGAGTTACAAAAACACGGGTAATCTAATTGAAAAGAGGAGGTTAACCGTATTGGGGTTACTTCGAAAAGAAACTTGCGACACCATACTTTATCAAAAAATATTAAAAATTAAAAGATCTCTTAAAACAATATTTACTAGGTTCCCATTAATAAAGAGAACCCTCCCACTAAACTTGTTATCCCGTAAGCGTAAAATTGTGTAAACACTTAAATTTTGTTGGTATCTTTCTCAAATGCATTATTACAATATAGTATAGATGTTTACTAAGTTACCATTAATAAAGATGAACCTCCCACTAAACATGTCTAACGGTCAAAACAACACCAATCACAACATTCATTTCAATAATATTCACCCTACTTTACCAAAACATTTCCCATGAAAATCTTAAGAATATGTGTAGTGGGGCATTACCCCTCCCTTAGGCATGAAACAAGATGTTGCATCTAGGGGTGATAAACGGGTCGTGTTCGTGGGTTGGCGGGTTCAACCTGACCCGAACCCAAAAATTTTATACGAACCCGAACCCGAAAATTGTGTCATACCAATGAACCCGAACCTGACCCGAATATTCGTGGGTTGACCCGAACACGACCCGTTCAACCTGAAAACTTTTATTTTATAATTTTTTTACACAAATTAGTATATTAAATTTTAAGTTTACTTAAAAAACACAAATGTATATAATACAATTACATTTAAATTATAAAATCTTATGTGAATTTCCTTTTCTAAGTTATAATTATAGCATAAATACATACCCAATTTAATTTATAATATAAAACATATTGTAAAAAAATATTATATAATATAAAGGGGATGACTTGCATCCTAGTCACCATAGGGCATTATTGCGGGTGAAGTTCAAAAGTGGTGTTAGTGGTATAATGTCTCATAATGCCCTTGGAATGATTACCCAATATTTATTTTTTAATTTATTTTCTTTTTTTAAATGAAAATTGAAATAAATAAAAAATTCATTACCATTATTAAAATACTATTATAATATTGGATGACAAATTTGACTAATTCCTACACCTACTCCTCCACTACTCAATACTATAAAGTCAAAGATAGGAGGGTTACTCGATCCTATATATTTATGTAAACGTGGTTGCTCATGGACTGAATATTCTCATATTTTCATTTTATAACCTATTTTTGTTTCTTTACTCATTTCTACTTGATAATAGCATCAATAATCAATGAAGTTGAGAAAGCACATGAATTTCAGCTCGGAATATAAAATATCCTTTTTAGGCTAGTTTTATAACACGTTATCAGCACGAGGCTCTAGCCAAGCACGAGGTTCTAGCCAAGGAAACGTTCAAGCAATTATAATCAAAGTAAGTGTTTGATTAATTTATATAAACTATAATTATTATGATAAACGTAATATTTCTTTTATACCGTGGGATTGTTACCTAACATTTATATTTATGTTATCTAACATTTATTTATAAAATCTAATGTTTAATAACGTTTATTTATTTTATTATTGTGCATACTAATTATATATATATATATATATATATATATATATATATATATATATATATATATATATATATATATATACATCCGTAAAAATGGCTATGGATATTTTACTATAAAATTACCAATTATTAATATCATCACTGTTGTTATCAGAACCATTTAGAAGTGATACTCAGCACGTTACCCACAATACCTACCGAATCTAATATTAGTTTAAACATTTTGTTTGTTACCGAAATTTTTCAAACCTAATACAGTAAAACTATTTTCAAGGTGCATCATGGAAGCCTTAACCAAGCGTATTGTGTAAGCTTAAATTTGTATCTATATAAGTAACCCACCACTCGTGTAAATCCTCAAACCAACTGAACTTCTGATATAGTTCGACACATACCCAAAACAACTCATACTCAAATTCAATTTTTTTTAGAACTCAAACAAAGCCCAATATTACTATCATGAGTCTTCAGTTTTCTACTCGTGCACACGCTGAATCTTCAAACGCAGCAGAAATTCGTGCCCAGATCGAAGTCCATAAATTTCTTAAGTTTAAGGATGTACGCACCCATACGAAATGTCTAACCCTCAGGAGGCTTAAAGCTAATACTATTAATAGTATCGACTGGAACATAACGGGGATTCTAGACAAAGATGATCGACTGACGAAGTTACTACCAATTGGTTCACCATGGCGTCGTTTTTTTGATATCTTAGAACCTTCATACGATGAACTTGTATACGAGTTCTGGTCTACTTTTCATTTCACACGAAATAAACACCTATCTGAGCCCTGTATCGATTTTAGACTCGGTGGAGAAACTTTTAAATTGTCATTATCTGAGTTCGCAGTACATTTAGGTATTTATACAGAAGAAGAGGTTAGATCACCTATTTTTATAAACGCATTAACATAATATCCTGGTCACATACAAGATTATTGGTCTACACTTACACCAACAGTATGGAGTAAAAATAATAATTCAAGAACATTTAGAGATCCTCTTTATCAGTATATGCACCGTGTTCTAGCCAACACGATCAGGGGGCGCACGTCTAATCTACACAGGGTTAGTGGTACCGATCTCTTCCACTTATACAGTATATTCGAGTCTGTCCATTGTAATATTGCTTACTCTCTTGCTATGTACTTTGAGCAATACCAAACACGTCCCCTGAAAAACCTTATGGGAGGATCATACATAACAAAAATAGCCAAATCTCTAGGTGTCATAAACGATCAGATTATTCAAGAATTATCCCCACCACGATTACCTGGAGTGATAAATTTTACAAATATCGAGATACTACCTATTGATATTACTACACAAACACAATCGTTTCAATCTGAGGCAGCACCGGTTATCCCAGAAAATACATCACAAAATCTACAACAATTACTGTTGCAGTTTCCTCAATCATCTTTTTATCAGCATGATCTGTTGTCTCAACAGCAGCTAACACCACCCGTGTTTGAATATATTTCAACTAACACATCTCAAACACAGCATACTCAACCACAAACACCAGGAATCTACCAGGCACTTTCACCTTTATCTTTTGGGCAAGGAGAAATGATGCAACAATCCATATTTAATGATAACATGACATTCCAAGAGTTGTTAGCACCAGAACAACCCATATCACCACTATTACAGCAACAGTCTTCACTACATCCGGAGCAACAACAACAGTCAATTGTTGAAGCCGGACCAAGTACGGTGCCTCTAATAAATCCATTTTTAGATCCAATAAAGGTTGATAAACTAATAAAAAAAAGAACCGGAAAATGTCCAGACAAATAGAGTGGTTGACGAAAAAGAATGAGTGGCAGGAAGAAATGCTAAGACAAGTAGCTAGTATTATCTCAAAACAATTTACTCCGCCACCACCATCACCTCATGATTCTGATTCTGATTAATTTCAGTTGTATACACAGACAGAGATCCGTAAACATAACTATATACTAGAATCATTTTGCTACGATTCAATTATTTTAATATATTTATTCAAGTATCTGGAAAATACGTACAAACTAAAAAGACTTACTTGCTATAGCTGAAACTAAACCATTCGTAAGTCTGTGAATAAGCATAAATTAAAGGCTACGTATCTGGATAAGTAGCCATATGAATTGAAACATGTTTACATACAACATTGATATGGAAGATGACACGCGAGCATTGTCATCTCAACAGCAACTCCCATAACAATTAGATGGAACCCACCACCATATTAATAATTACTTCAGTTATAGATTGCCAATTTTGTTACAAAACATAAATAAGATAAATATTAAAATCTAAATACTCATTAAAAATGAGATAACATACAAAGGAACAGCTATGAACAAATAAATGAATACATAAGTACTAAATAGATGAGGCGGAAGCTCATACATTAATATCGGCAATAATATTAACATTATGCCGGTCAATATTAAAACCGGGTGAATCATCTTCGAAAAATTTTTCTTGAATAACTTTGAGAAGAAGAGGGTTTGATGTGAAAAAAAAATGAGATTGATAATTGGTTATTTATAGTGGTAAATTATAACCGTTTTGTAACGGTTATATTACCGTTTTATAGCCGTTGTACAACAGTTATATATATACAAAAGTTATATATATATATATAGATATATATATATATATGTATGTATATATAATAAATGATGTATTAAGGAAATGTTATTTTTTGGAAGTTAGAAAACTGTCAGGTTTATTTGATTCATAAAACAGGTTTATATTTATAAAATATATTAAATGGTAAAGACGAAGCATGATAAACATACAAGTTTGGGTTGTACATACATACACACATACAAATGTTTTGTGGAAATACAATGACAAACATATGTATATATAAATTATTCATAAATTAGACGAATAATGCAAATAACGGTTTTGCCTGGGACATTCAAAATTAATAGAAAGAATGGGAAAAACTAATTACCTGATAGTACAAAGTTTTTAAATAGAGGACGCTCTATTTTTCCCAAAAAAAAAATCAATAAGAAACTTATTGAGTTTCAAGAATATATATATATATATATATATATATATATATATATATATATATATATATATATATATATATATATATCATCAAGGATATGATAGCATGTCAGATTAAGTCATCAAGGATATACTATGATGAAAAGGATTCACATATCATATGATAATCCTAAATAGGATTAAAGGATACACATATCCTAGCATGATACCATTTAGTATTTAAATCGATGCATCGTCTAAATGGTTATCAATTTGCAACTTGAAGTTTGCACATATGGCTTAGCTAATATAGCAAGAATATTATTCTGAAAAATTTATTTTTGATAAATTCTTAATTATCAATGATCATTGGAACAACTATTATTATTGAAACATTTATTCCCCATTACATTTATTTAGAAACCAAATATTTATCATTTTTGGATGTGCGATATATATATATACTATATATATACTGAAATTGTTACAACACAACGCACAAAGGTGAGATTTAATGACATGTTGGGAATAAATAATATATAGCCATATAGGCTTCATTTGCTGATTAATTATAAATCCCAACATAAGGGGGAGATAGAAAACAAATAAAAGTGAAATAAATTTGAAGTTATCATTGTATTATCTGTATCCTCGAGTAAAATATTTAAAAGATACTTTAAGAAGGAAATTCATCCAAAAAGTTTTTTTTGAATTGCTCCGGTTAAAATTAAAGTTTTGAATTACTCTAGTTAAAATTAAAGTTTTGAATTGCTCCAGTTAAAATTAATGTCCAAAAAGGACAAAGACATATTGAAAATCTTATATACCAGATGCTAAGGCTTTAGCTCGAGTTGATATTACAGACAAGCAAAGGGATAATAATAATAATATGGCTATTAAATCCCGTTTGAAACATGGGAGGCTAGTTGGGTTCAAAGGATAAAACATCCTTGAAATAGAAAAGGCCATGAAAAGGAAATTGGGTTCAAAGGATAAAACATCCTTGAAATAGAAAAGGCCCTGAAAAGGAAATTGGGTCCAAAGGATAAAACATCCTCGAAAAAGAAAAGGCACTGAAAGGGAAATTGACCATAAAAGAAAATGGTAAATTCAATTCCCTCTAGAAGGAGTAAACGATAAAACCTTCCCTTAGGAATGAGTGAATGATAATACCTTCCCCCAGGAAGAAGTAAATGATTCCAACAGAGAATTGACGGTCAATTATGGTCATACACATATATTATGGAATCAAGATGAAATAGAAAGTTTGAAGCATAATAGACCATTTGATTTTTCAAACATTAAATTTCTTAAAAAATAGGAAGTTATTGTACATGTGCTTATATTTAACCAAAACGGAAATTTCACAAACTAGGCACCTAGCTCGGTTGGCTAGGTGCGCGAAAGGGTGTGGCCTAGACCCGGGTTCAATCCAGGGGACGGCCAGTTTCACCATTTTTACCATACAAATTTAGAATTTTTTCATTAACACGTTGCAAGAAGAATTATATTTTCTTTTTCATATTCTCCTAAGGTGAAACAAAATTTTTGATACACTTGAGATATGTAAGGTATAATTTATATTTTTACTAACCCATCGAAACAAGTTTGGTTAGTTTTTGTAAATGCAGGTAATGTAACAAAACACAATTGAGGATATTATGATATTTGTTTCCAAAAAGGAACCAGAAGTCTCATATGAAGATCATATAACACTGATCGGCAAAAGATTATCTACCTAAGGATAAAGCGAAAAATTGTTGTCTATAAAGCTATGATCAACTTTCAAGAAAGATAGAGACAAGTCACATAAATGATACATATTAAAATGAGGGGGAGTACTATACAAGTTGCACTCTTTTTCCCTTCACTAAGTTTTATCCCATTGGGTTTTCTTAGTAAGGTTTTTAATGAGGCAACATACATGATCCAGAAATATCAGGAGAAGACTATACACTGCACTATTTTTCCCTTAGCTATGGTTTTATCCCACTGGGTTTTCCTAGCAAAGTTTTTAATGATGCAGTACTTAATTACCCCAAAGTTTGCAAAGTGTCATCCAAGGGGGAGTGTTATAATATTGGATGACAAATTTGACTAATTCCTACACCTACTCCTCCACTACTCAATACTATAAAGTCAAAGATAGGAGGGTTACTCGATCCTATATATTTATGTAAACGTGGTTGCTCATGGACTGAATATTCTCATATTTTCATTTTATAACCTATTTTTGTTTCTTTACTCATTTCTACTTAATAATAGCATCAATAATCAATGAAGTTGAGAAAGCACATGAATTTCAGCTCGGAATATAAAATATCCTTTTTAGGCTAGTTTTATAACAAATACTAAAAAATAAAGACAAACATGCAAAAGTACCAAAATTTAAAAAAAACATACGAATGCTTAAAAAAAATAAAGCTTTAAAGTTCGTTTTTTCATGGATTTGTTGCCTACACATTTGTGCTAGGATCAAGGTGTCTTCTTGAAGGTGCTCGATCGGTTTAGACAACTCTCTCCATTTGCCTATAATGCCCTTGCAATGATTACCCAATATTTATTTTAAATTTATTTTATTTACTTTTTATAAAAAATAAAACAAATAATACTTCATTAAAGAAAAAAATTACATTACCATTAATTAAAATACTAAAAAATAAAGACAAAACATGCAAAAGTAGTAAAAAAAACATACGAGTGCTTAAAAAAATAAAGCTCTTAATTTCGTTTGTCACGGATTTGTTGTCTATGCATTTGTGCTAGGATCAAGGCGTCTCCTTGGAGGTGCTCGATCGGTTTAGACAAATACTCAACGTCTATCTCCATTTGCCTCGAATCTTGGATCGCGACGAATTTTTTTATTTTCGGCGTTTCTTTCTTGCAATGTTTCCAAACGCCTATGCCAATGTCTCGTAGGTTAGGGATTATGGAGCATGGGTATAAAGAATTCATATTTGAAAAGATAAATATAAACCATTAAAACCTATAACAAATATTTCTCTAGTAAATAAAACGTTTATAATCTGGGAATTTATGAAACTTATAAGTGATGGATTTGCGTAAGTCAGAAAATTTTTGAGCATGCTACTAAATCCTATAAATATATTGTTAACCATTTATTTTAACTAAGTTCATAAGATACATATATTGGTTGATTAATTAAATGTTTCCAAAAGCTAGAAATTTGGTTGTTACTATTATATATATACTCACACGTTTATTCCTAAAAATATATCATATTTATTTATTAATGAAATGAGTTTTATATGAGGGGTTTTATTTTTACGAATTAAATTTTATATGTCACATTTTGAACCATTAAACTTATCAAACAAAGATAAAGAAATGAGCAAAGATTTTATAAAATCTTAAATCACAAGACGTATCAATCAGAAATTAAAAACATCTAATTCAAGACATAATGATATTGTAGGATTTCATGATCTCTGGACGCACTTGTTATCTTATTAATTATAACCATCGCCTTGGATCATAAAGGTACGGGCCCTTACCCCCCACTCTTTGTTGCTTCATATTCAATTGTTATAAAACCCGCTAAGTTTTTATATCTTTTAAAAAACTCCTCACGTCATTGAATTATCGATTCATTTGACTGCCTGTTGGATTCCTATTCTGATTATAATATTGGATTTACCTTCCATGTCATGGGATAGTATTATTTTTTGTTGTACTTATCATCGCATGTTCCGATATATGTTACGATAATATATTTGCTATGAGTTATGTGAATAAGATCATTGATTGTACTCTGATACCATAAGTGTCGCTTCTCGTGGAGTGTCCCACGAGCATGTTGTTGCGGCATCAAGAACATGTGCTCCTCCCGTGACGGAGAGATCAGTTCACGACGTCCCTAGGTACAAGTGTGGTACAAAGGCACAAAGCTACTAGGAGGAGTATAGATCGATACTAGGATTTAAGTTTAAGGAGGTGGATAACGGGTATGCCAACTCGCCATCTCGTGTGATAAATATACATGAGTAGCTACGTGTGTATTTTCACGTTTTATGTTTGACTCATGGGTACATCCGTATGGTATGATTTATTTTACGAAATTACGTATCATTTTACTGTAAGTTCTATCTGGAAAACATTTTAGTTGAACATTATTTGTTATTTGAGCTATTATTCCGTACTGGGCCTTCGGCTCATTCCGTAAACCCTTTTGTTGTATAGGTTCACATGTTACTTTGGGCGGGAGTAATAGAGAGCGAAAAAGCTTAGGAACTTAATCAAGACGATGATAGTTAAATTAGATGTTGCGTTAGTTGGAATTTTTTTTCCAGTTACGTTCGCCTTTTGGCTTGTACCTTTGACAAATAAATAAATGGAATTTTGACTTTTGTTCTGAAACCAATGTTATTGTGACACGTCAGCTCATCCGGGTTTGGGTGTCATAACTACTATGAGAATCACATTCTTTAAAATACTATTGTTTCATTTGTACCTAATAAATTAAAATGGATGTAACCATCACTAGTGCTCTAGTGGTGGCCACGGGTATTTAAGTTCCACTTATGGTCGGCTCGGGTGAGTTTTCCCCTCAAGGTCTCAAGTTCGAGTCTTGGTGATAGTGGTTTCTCATTGAGGGTTTTAAATTGGGGATCTATTGTGCGAGGGGGCTCTCTAGCGCGGACCCGATTAAGACAACGTATGCTAGACCTCCCGACATTCACGAATAATTCACACCTTAAAAAAATAAATTAAAATGGATGAAGAGTTTGACTTGTGGCAGTAGGACACGTGTCAGCTGCAGAGATAAGCATTTTATGGGGCTACAATAAAGGTTTTTTTTTTGGTATAATTTTGACTTTTTGTATTTTTGATGCCACTTCAATCAATTATCTGTGATGCATAAGAAGTACCAATATATGTTCTTTTTTTTTGTCTGCAGGTTATATTAGGGTAGGGGGTATAATGCTCGGTGAGTGGTGCGGGGAGTGGGAGTCACCGATCGGTGACTATACCCACTTGATGAACATGATCGGTGAGTTGGAGAGAGGTGAGCAAAGTCGGAGTAAAGTCACCGAATGATGGAGAAGGGTGATGGAGGAGAGAGAGAGAGAGAGAGAGAGAGAGAGAGGAGAGATGAACCAATCAAAAAATATATAACTCAAACACCCTAGGGTGATTAACCATACCCCCTGATTGAGTGCAAAATGGGGAGTGGAATGGTGAGTTGACATGGCATAATATTATTAGGTAGGATTTCACTCAATCACCCTAGAGTGATTAACCATACCCTCCACCGTTATACCGCTAACAGAGATGATTACAGACTAATGGCAGGTAGACGGGCAACAAGCTGCGCCGCTACCCCCTTCCGAATGGCTAACCCTACCATGCTAAACACAAAATTCTGCCCTTTAACATGCGCGGTGTTACTACTTACCACCTGCTTGTTGCGAAAATGTCACACCCCCAAAATCCACCATGCGGAGTATCACCGCTTAGAGGCGTGACATGACCAGGATCGAGCCACCAATCATATTGAACAACGTAATTAAGTAAATAAAACCAACCATAATACAATTGGTGACCAAAAGCTAGTTAACCAAGTTCAAATTAAACAGCGGAAGCATTAAAGATAAAACCCAAAACATAAGTTCCATAAGTTTATAAAGTTCAATTATTAAGCACGGGACATAACAGTCCGCATCCCACAATGACCTCCTCCACGAGCAGGCTCCATAAGCATCTAACGACCTGTAAGGCATGTAACAACGAGTCAACAACAAAGTTGAGTGAGTTCACTGTTGGTTGTTTAGTTTTAAGTTGTTTCTGAAAACATGGTTTGTCTAATGTTGGCTTACTTGCCGTGGGGGTTACCCCATAGTTGAAAATATGATTAACCAATTCCTTCTTTATTACCCAAACCATATCCATAATCAGTGGGGGCTTCCCCATGTGAACCACTAGACCGTTACCATATCGACAACTGACGAACAATAATTGTGCCCTACGTCATTGTCTATCATCATTGACAGTTTGCCATAGTCCATTAGTACACGCTCGTCCGACTGGCACGGTGTGAGGTTTGTTAAACCTAATAGCGCTATTAACTAATGACCCGCTCGCCATTGGCCTCGGCGATTAAGTCGATATAAAATGAGGGACTTAATGATAGAATTTTGTCTAGTAAGTTTTAAGGTTGTTGTCCTACCTAAGGAGGACGAACGTACGTATTCTACCCAAGGAGAATACGCAGGATTAATATTGGCATCCTACCTATGGAGGATGGCGGTACATATCCTACCCAAGGAGGATATGTAGGTTCCGTTTTAATTCTTTAACCCATTCCCAACCACCGGGAATCCCATGCCTTAGAAAGTGTGAATTCACCTTGGTTTGCTCGGTTAGATTAATTACTCTAATAATCAGGAAATCAAGCACGTCCTAATAAGGTACATATAACAATCAGTTTCTCAAGCATAACACGTATCCTACGTACAGTTTATCTACTCATTACTTCTATCACGTACCACACAATTCTAATGTCAAGGTACTTTGTTAAGTTATATTATTTTACCCTAAAATAATATAACTATCTCACAAAATAAACAAGTATCCGCACAAGTGTTCTAGTATAAGATATATATATTCTAAATATATATATTTACCCATTTTTATTTACAAAAACCAACCTCCGACTCTTTGTATTTTTGTGACAAAACCCATGGCGAAGTTTATATTCGAAACAAAGTTGTAAAATATACTAGTAACATTTGTTAGAAGAATATTTTCTAAGTGTTGGAATTTTAGAAAATTTCGCCAGAGTTTCCTTTGTAAACGGAGATGTCCATGCTTATTAGCATATCATTTTCTTTTCAAAAAAAATCCATCCAAACAATTCTCAATCAACAATATACAATCTCTACTTACCAATCTTGTTAATACATGCATAAACTACCAACTCATGAACTTGAAAATTTATAAAAATGTGTAGTAACTTACTAGTGTAATTAGTAAGTCTTGTTACCCTTGGAAGTGTAATTATTTCTTTAAAAACTCCATTTTTAAAGAATATGGAGATTTACAACTTATGTTCATATTTTCCAAAAATACTTCTTCATGTATTTTTCTTGTTACACATGTGCTTCTTAGCTTTGTTAGCCACTAAAATGATGTATATTTATGTAAGAACCAGGATTTAGTAGATTCGTATTTTTAACTTGGTTACTTGGTAAATCATACTTGAAATATTTAGATTTACAAGACTTTAAACTTACTTTGTACATCATTTTTACAAAAACATTATATTCATTCAAGTTCATGACTTTAGTGAGGATGATTCATAACTTTTAACATGTTCATCCTCTCATCTTGCTAGATTATGTTTTTAATCATGATCTATCAAGACTACATGATGATCAACATCATTTCTACAAACAATCAACAATCAACAAGTATATCAACATGATTTCTTCATAACTTTAGCTTATGTTCATGTTTCAAGTTCAAGTTTCTTAGTGTTCTTTAAGTTTATCATCAAGTAACCTACTTTAACCACTTAAATAAGATGAAATATGAAGTGTAGGATGTTCTTACCACTAGCTCAAGGCTAGGGATGTTCAAGAGAAGAAATGAGGTGGTTAATAGCAAACGAAGAAGGTCTTTGAACTTCCGAAAGCTCCTAGCTCCTTTGTACGCCTTCTAACACCTTTGTTGGTGCACTAGTGTCTGTTAACTTCGTATTAATCGAGTCTTATGTCTAGATAGGATAAACGAGCACACAACAGGGTAGAAATTAGGGTTAGAATATGTTAAAGTGGGTAATTCCGCTTGAAAGTGACATGGACCAGTTCAAGCGAAATTAACCATGTTAATTCCGCTTGAAATGGACAAGTGGCATGTTCAAGCGAAATCACCTAATTCTGCTTGAAACTCATGTCATGTTGAAGCGGAATCACATCTCTATATATAGGTGTGTTGTTGTGTCATTTGGAGCGAAATTAGAGGTCATTGTTTGTGAGCCGAGGTGCTGCCGAATTGTAATCAGATCTGTAAAAGCTCAGGAAATCAGTAATAGATAAAGATTAGAAAGGAACAAGCCGTGTTGACATCATTTACATTAATTCCGCTTTTGTTCTTGATGATGAACTACTCAAATTGACTCATTAGGGTCACACGACGATCCAACAAGTGGTATCAGAGCTCAGGACGAGGAGTTCATACCAATTCAGCTTGATTTCACCGGATTCTATCACTTCTACTCCTTCTTTTCTGATTTGAACAAGTTTGAACGGTCAAAATGGCTTAAAACTCACACATATCAAGCGAAACATAGTTTTAACTAATCCTTGAAAGAATTGGACCTTAAATTGAACAAATTCTGATAAAAACTTGTAATTCCGCTTGAAAATCTATTCGAACATGCTGATGTCATCATAATTTCGCTTGAAATTGTCTGTGTTGTTTCAAGCAAAATCACTTATCTCGTTTTGAAATTGCCTTATTCCGCTTGAAACTGCTGTTGAGTTCAAACGGAATTACTTATTTCGCTTCAAGTGACCTTATTTCGCTTGAGTTGCTATTCCGCTTGAAAGTTAAAGCGAAATAAGTGATTCCGCTTCAAACCTGATTCCGTTTGAGTGGTATTTCGCTTGAAAGCTTATTCCACTTGAAAGCTAATTCCGCTTGAAAGCTGTTTTCGTTTGAGATAATCCCGTTTGAAACTGATTTTCAAAACTTAAAATTTTCTAAGTGTTTGTTGATCATTTCAGGTACTTGAAAGATGGATGATTTCATGAATCCTTTCTGTGATGTGTTTGCATTTACCGGTGGTTCGGGAGATGGCACTTCAGATAACACAAATGAAACTACACCAACATCGAGTGCAAAGAAGACTATTTCTGATGCATTAAGTGTTGAGAGTGCTTATGGGACGTACAACAAACCTTCCAAGTTGATGGCTATTGAAGATTACAATAGGTGGGCAACAAGGTTTGATGAGTGGCTTCAAGCTTTTGCATATCCAAGCTGGAAAAGTTTAAAGATTGGTTACGTTAGAGGAGGACGGTTTGGTGAAAGTTTGACAGATACTGATGAAATTGAAAGATATGTTGCTGAACAAAAGTGCATCGCGTTGATTCATCAGTCTGTGAGAGATGATATAATTTCTATGATTGAATATGAAAATTCAAAAGATCTTTGGGAGAAACTGAGGGTAAAATGTGTAGGTAGTGCTGAGATAGTCAAAAACAAAAAGAAAATGTTAAGAAAAGAGTTTGATTTATTTGGTTGTTTAAAGAACGAGTCTGTTTCCAAGATGATTGAGAGATTCGGGCATCTGAAATTGGAGCTGGCAAGACACCAAATTGTATATACTCAAGAAGAGTTGGTTGACAAACTGTTCGACTCGCTGCCGAATGAACAAGATTGGCAGTACTTTGCATTAATGCTGAAAAATACAATCAAGTCTGAAGAGTTGACAGTGGATCTGCTTATCGAAAGACTGGAGAGTCATGAGTTGGAGATCAAGAAATCTAGTAAAGTCAACAACTCATCTTATCAGCAGAATGTGGAGTTGTACTACAGAGGAAATCTACCAAAGACTGGTTCTCCAAGAACAGCATTTTCTGCAGAGAGTTCAAATAATGTGAATCAAGAAATTCCTCACAGTGGTTTTCATAGTGGATCTTCTTCAACAACTCCAAGCCAATCTGCATCAAAGAATCTGTTCCAATGTAACATTGCTGTGGATCTGAAGAACGCTCAAAATTTCAGTGAAGAGTTAGTAAAACAACATATGGTGTTCTTAGCGTCAGTGTTAGAATCGTACGAGAGTCTCGTGGCGGGCAAGATTGGAAACACCAACCTGACTAAGGAGGACTATGATCAAATAGATCCTGAAGAGATGGAACTGATCGATATCAGGTTATGTATGGCCAGTGTAGTCTGAAGAGCGCAACGGTTCATGGAGATTACTGGGAGACATTCTATCGGTGGGCCGTCTACAAAACTTGGCTTTGAGAAATCAAAAGTCACGTGTTTCAGGTGTAAACAAAAAGGATATTTCAAACGTGAATGTCGTAACGCTCCTGCTGATGATACTGCAAATCCATTCCGCGAGGATTACTACAAAAGAGCGATCTATCATCAGAATAAATCAAAACCGCCCAGAATGAAGCAGCTTGAGGATGCCCCCAAAGAAAAATCAAGAGCTCTTGCTGTTATTCATGATGACGAAGGTTATGATTGGAGTGAACTGCTACCAGAGGAAGATGTGGTTGGATATGCTTTCGTAGCAAAAAAGATTATTCCTTACAAAGACACCAGAACTGAAGAAGAAAAATACCTCAGTAGAAAGGGAAGAGCAGAATTCAAGATGATGAGATTGTCTAAGGTGTTCAGTGAAGCCAAGAGATGGGATGCTGATAGAGAATGTTACCTTGATCCTCAAGGAAACATTGCTATTGATACTAAAACTCTTAGTATAGAAGCTTTCATTGAGGAGTTTGCTGAAGAAGAGGAAGCCTTACAGAGAGAATGGTGGGGAGGTGAAGAAGAGAAAGAAAAAGAAAAAGAAAAAGAGAAAGAGAATAAGTCGCAATCTAAGAAGATTGATGGTGGGATTATTGATACTTCACAAGAATTCACCGCTGAAAACTTCGGGAAGATGGCTGACAAAGTGCTTGCTGCAAAGGAACTTGAGGTAGACTCTAAGTCTGAAACTGAGTCTAAAAGCAAGGTCAGTCCAAACATTTCAACAAGAGAGACATGTAAGAAAGTCAAAGGTAATAGTGACTGCAAAAGTTGCATGAAAAACTGCAAGTTTTGTAGTACACTCACTTACCTTAGTGATACAAAGGTTGAAGAACTGACAACAAGAGTCAGAAAGGTTGAAGATCAGATTCTAGACCGTGATAAAATGCTAAAAGCTTCAAATGATCGAGCTAAAAATTTAACTGAGAAAATTGAAAATGATAAAATTGAAGTAGAAAGAATTAGGAAAGAGAATGAAAAGCTAATTCAAGAAAATCGTCAACTCTCAGAAAATTTTGACAAACTAAAATGAACGGTAAAAGATTCTGATGAAAGAAACGGTAAAACCAATAAAGAAAATGAGCATTTAACTGTAGTTCTTAGATACAAAGAAGAGCAAATCAACCAACAACTGGATGAGATTGCTAAATTGAAGCTTCAGTTTGAAGAAGCTAAGATTGAGAATGAGCGTATCAATTTGAAACTGAATAGTTACAACTCTGCAAGCTTTGTTTTACAACACATTGTTCCCAAACCCATCGGGAAAAACAAAGCAGGCGAAGATGTATACTGTGATGGACCCGGGGTTGGGTTTCACCAGGTTCCACCACCAGTTTTAAAAAAAATTTCAAAGAAAAAATCAGGGTTGGTTAATGATGAGGAAGTTAATGAAGTTAAGCTTCCAGACACGATTGATGTCACATTCACTTCATCATCTGATGAAGATAGTGTCCAGTCTGAAATTGTTAAAAGTATGGCTGAAAATGTTTTAAAATTTGAAAGTGATACTACTTAGGATGATGAATGCTTTTTGGACAAGTATATTCTGAAATCAAAGTCCAAAAACAACTTAAGTGAAGAACCTACTCTTGTCATGTACAAGATGTCGGGATTGGATAAGTTGTTTTCGGATTCTGAGTTTTCACTGGAAAATGTTAATGTTGCTAAGTTGACAAATGTGTTCAAATTGGTTGAAATTGACCTGTCTGAGATTGAAGGTCTAAAACAAACGAAGATGCAAATGAATTTTGAAAAAGATAAAGCTTACTACAAGAAACCTGTTGTTCCACCACGTTTTTATAACAACAATCGTAACAGATGGTCGGGTGGTTATCAGGGTGGTAAGAATTATCAGAAAAAGAATGTTCAAAACAAGAAGTTTGCTGAGAAAAAGGTGTTTGTAAAAAGTTCAAGTTCACTTTTTGATGAAGAATCTAAGATTTTTTCGAAAACAAACAAAGAGTTCTTTGAGAAGAAGGCCTCACAGCCTCAGTCTGAAGGTACAAATAGAGTAGTTGACACCCGAACATGCTTCAAATGCAATCAAGTTGGACATATTGCACGAAAGTGTACCAACTTGAAGCCTAAGACTGAAGTTGTGTTGAATTCAAGAAAGAAAGATGATGTGAAGGGAAAAGCTCCATTGGTTGTTGAGAAAAAGGTTTTGAAAAATGACAACACCAAGATCAAAACTGAACCTGTTAAGAATATGGTAACTAAAAATAACAAATTTTACAAATAGGTTGCATCGACTCAACAAACATGGAAGCCAAAAGTGGTTGAAAAGCCAAAAAGTGTTCCAAAACCAAAGGTTTCAGAGTCAGAAAAACAATCGTCTTCTACCACTCCGGTAAAGATGGATGTTCCTTTGGATTATTATGAACAATTGGAGAAACAATCTTCTACTCCACTAGAGAAGAAGAATGTTCAAAAGAAAGATCAACCAACTGGTCAACCTAAGAAAGATGAGTTTTTCTTATACAAAAAGGTTGAGGTTGGATCTGAAGATAGCTTGAAGATGAATAACAAAAACTTTCCGCCATTTTATATTGCAAAATCTCACATCAATGTCAAGTTACCCGAGTCAAAAGAGGCTTGGGTGGCATCAAAATCTTACTAATTGATTTTGAAATGTGCAGGAGCTTCCAAGATCCGTTTCACGATGGATTATGGATAGTGGAGCTTCTCGGCACATGACGGGGAAGAAGACCCTATTGTTCGATGTTAGAGGGTTTAATGGAGGTTATGTTGGTTTTGCAGGCAATCAAGGTGGTAGAATAGTTGGTGAAGGAACGTTATCCAATGGGATTGTTACGTTTGAAAGAGTGAATTACATAGCTGAGCTTGAGAATAATCTTCTGAGTATATCTCAGATCTGTGATCGCATGTATACAACGCATTTTACAGACAAAGAATGTTTGATCTTGAAACCAGGATTTGTTGTTCCCGAATAGTAGATTATCATCAGGGCACCTAGAGTGAATGATCTATACGTGTTGGACATGAGCGTAGCTACTACAACCACAGATCAGGCTCACTGTTTTGTGTCAAAAGAAACGGAAAAAGAGTCAAAGTTATGGCACCGGAAGATGGGCCATATTCACTTGAGAAAAATGAATCACCTGGTGCATAACGACTTAGTTACTGGTGTTCATGTGAAAGGATTTCATCTGGAAGGGGAGTGCATTAGCTGCGTCAAAGGCAAGCAGAAAAAGAAATCACATCCTAAAAAGAAAGTTAATTCAGTCTCAAGACCATTAGAGAGGCTCCATATGGATCTGTTTGGTCCAGTAAACGTCAAAAGTATTACCGGGGATCTCTACTGTCTAGTAGTAATTGATGATTATTCCAGATTTTCGTGGGTTTCATTTCTGAAGTCTAAAGATGAGACGTTTGATAGTTTGATGGCGTTGTTCAGAAAAATTGAAAACTTGTACCAAAGGCGTATCAGAAGAATCAGAAGTGATAATGGTACTGAGTTCAAGAACAATAAGATGGAAGAATATTGTGATGAGAGAGGTATATTGCATGAATTTAGTGCTCCTTATACTCCGCAGCAGAATGGAGTAGCTGAAAGAAAGAACAGGACGCTAATTGAAACGGCCAGGACGATGCTTGCTGATTCCAAACTACCTGTTAACTTTTGGGCAGAAGCAGTCTCAGCTGCGTGATATACACTCAACCGGGTTCTCACTGTAAAGAAATTCAACAAGACATGTTTCGAGCTGATCAACAACCGCAAACCGAACCTGAAGTATTTAGAACCGTTTGGGTCTCCCTGCACTGTTCTAGAGCCTTTTGGAAAATTTGGTGCAAAGAGCATTGAAGGAATTTTTGTGGGTTATGCTAGTCCACAAAATGAGTCTTTGTTCCAAGCTTGAAGCGGATCATTGAAGCACAAAATGTTGAGTGTCAGGGGTATACTATGCCACCTCAGAATCCCGGTGACTCATGGCGTTTTAATTACGATACTTTGTGGGATTCGTTTGACATGGAAGAAGAAAAGGAAGAAGAAGAAGATTTCTTTGACGAGTTGGATATTTTGAGAGAGTATGAAGATTTGCAGGAAAGGTTCCCAGCAGAGTATTCAAGTCGACCACGACGAGCTTTGAACGATGATGAAACAGGTCCGAGCAATGCTGGAGAGCATGATGATATTCAACAAAATCAAGTTGCTCCTGATAATCAGACGACAGACAATGATAATCAAGAATCTAATAACATGCCAGTATTTGATCATAGTGATTCAGATTCTGAGGGGGAGCAAATCCAGATTTCAAGTCAAACAAACCCAGTTAGTGAACAAGGTGTAAATCAGAATGTTACAAATTTGGAAGGCGAGGTGATGCCGAGAACTCTTTCATACCATCCAGAGGAATTGATAATTGGAGAATTGCAGACAGGCGTTCGCACTAGACATCAAATTGACCAAGGCTTTACTTGTTTTTATTCTACAGTAGCATCTTTACAAACTGAGTTTTCACTAAGTTGTTTTATTTCGTAGATCGAACCGCGAACATACAAAGAGGCGCTAACTAAAGATTCTTGGGTCAATGCCATGCAAGAAGAATTAAGTCAGTTTGAGAAGTTAGGTGTGTGGAAATTGGTAGACTTTCCTGATGGTCAGAGGAAGATAAACACTAAGTGGGTGTTCAAGTGCAAGAGGGATGATCGTGGGTTGTTGTTTGTAACAAAGCTCGACTCGTAGTCCAGGGCTTTAGTCAGCAGGAGGGTATAGATTTCACCGAAGTGTATGCTCCGGTGGCTCGACTAGAAGCGATCAGAATCTTCCTAGCATTTGCATTTTGGAAAAACTTCAAAGTTTATCAGCTAGATGTGAAATCGGCGTTTCTCTATGGGAAGGTAAAAGAGGAGGTATATGTCGGACAGCCACCGGGCTACACCGATCCAATCCACAAAGAAAAGGTTTACTTGTTAGACAAAGCGCTGTATGGTTTACACCAGGCCCCGAGAGCTTGGTACGAGACATTGTCTCAACACCTGCTAGCCAACAGCTTCATTCGTGGAAAAGTGGATGCCACTCTCTTCACCAAAGAGGTCGACGGACATCTTCTGATCGTTCAGATATACGTGGACGACATCATATTTGGGTCAACAAATGAGAATCTGTGCAAAGATTTTGAACAAGTTATGAAGCAGAAATTTGAAATGTCATCAATGGGTGAGATGAAATTCTTTTTGGGACTGCAGGTTGATCAACTACCCAAAGGAATTTTCATACATCAAACGAAGTACGTTCATGATATCTTGGAGAAATTCGGGATGTCAGGTTCTACTCAAGCTTCCACCCCATTAGTGACAAATCATGGGATAAACCCTGATCTCACCGGAGAGAAGGTAGATGAAACGCTATATCGTTCCATGATCGGATCATTGATGTATTTGACAGCTTCAAGACCCGATATTATGTATCCAACCTGCCTCGCAGCGCGGTTTCAGTCTAATCCTAGAGCTTCGCATATGGTGATTGTGAAAAGGATATTACGCTACCTGAAAGGAACTCCATCACTGGGGTTGTGGTATCCAAGAGAAGGCTATTTCATGCTCGAAGGGTATTCTGATTCTGATTTCGGATGCTGCAAAGTTAACGCTAAATCAACAACAGCAGGGTGCCAGTTTTTCGGACCTCGATTGGTCACCTGGCAATGCAAGAAGCAGACCTCTGTGGCTCTATCCACATGTGAAGCGGAGTATGTATCTGCTAGCAGTTGCTGCTCTCAGATTTTGTGGATCCAGCAACAGATGCGCGACTACGGTTAGCAATTTCTAAACACCCCTATATTTGTTGATAATGAGGCAGCGATAAATATTACTAAAAATCCTGTACATCACGCTAAAACCAAACACATTGAAATTCGCCATCACTTCATTCGCGATTGTTTCGAGAAGAAGTTGATACGAATTGAGAAAATCCACACTGACGATCAAAAAGTTGATTTACATACCAAAGCATTTAATAAAAATCGTTTTCAATATTTGCTAAAACTAAACGGTATGAAGCTTTTATCGGTGTTGGAGGAGATTCTTGGCGTTGATGAAGGAGACATTGTAGATGATGTTGAGAAGCAATATGCAATGGTTTGTTGATTTTTTACTTGTTTTGGTATTTAGGGGGAGAGTATAGGGTAATATTTTCAGAAAATACAAAAACAGTAAAAAAATTTCAAAAATACAAAAACAATAGAAAACCAGAAAAGAGCTTGTGTAAAAAGGGAAAATGATAGTACATCGGCTTGATAGTTACGGTATGCTAAAGATATGTAATGTTTAAAAAGTCTTAAACAGTCTCGCTGATGATGTGCCAATAGGTTTTTACACATTTAGTAGGTTTGTTCGGGATATAAACCTAAATCTTTACTTACTTATTTCGTGGAGAACACTACTTGGATATATAGGTAACCCCTGAAATCTTGTTTGAAAGATCCCTCTTTCTGAGATACTAGGTCTTTATACTCAGTGATATCTGGGGTATTATCCCGGGACTTCTGATAATGCGGAAGCAATGGCCTAGTCCCCGGAGAATACTTTACTGCTTGCTTGAAATATAGCGGCGCCCTCAGCATAAAATGATGAGACAATAAAATTGCTAATCAATGCTGTTGTAAAAAAAGATCCTATAAAGGGGACCCACTAAAGTCGAACCGTCATCTCTCTGCTGAACGGAAGTTCTGACCTGAGCTCTCACGGCCTCGCAATTTAACCCTTTACAGATATCATCTGTGGTATGCTCACCTGTAAGACTGAATATTGGGATCTGGATACGGGAGTATATTCAAGAGGTGGGACACATGAATAAGTTTAAGTCTCTAAAACACTTAATCCATATCCTGGACAGATTGAAATTTGTGTGAGAATTTAAGTGGATCAGTATATCGACAATCTAAGTGAATTGTTTAATTCTAAGTATGAAATTAAAGCTTAACGGTACTTGTGATTTGTTGAATAGCTGATATGATTCCCTAACACGCTCACCAAAAATATGTTTGTAAATAGTTTATTTACTGCATTTTATTTCTGTATTTCATTTTCTAGTTTAGAAACTTTATTAAAAATCCAAAAAGATTTTACATTTCTGCTTTATTTTCCGACAAACCAAAGTGGAGAGTTGATCTTCAGATTCGAATTGAAGCAGATGCAGGAAGTTTCTGGACTGGAGGATGAGGAAAGCTTATCTTGATAAAATCTGATTGTTGAAGAGTCAAAAAACAAGTTCATTAATTTGAAACTTGTAACTTTCAGAAAATTGTTTAAAAAAGTTGAACAAATGTCAGTGTGATTTATCTCAGGTCAACCAAGGTCATTAAGTTGGACTTGGTAGACAAATTGAGTAATCAGGGTCATTAATTTGGACCTAGATACTTAAGTGGATTTCTAAACACTGAATAGTCTATCAATTGAGATTGAATGGTAAGTTTGGATTGAAAATGTTATTGTCATATATCTTATAGTTAGGTAGAGATTGTGAAGGAAACAGGTATGAATTTGAGAAAGCAGCTAAGCAAAATCCCAGCCTACTGATAGGGGGAGTCTGAAGACTTAAAGTCAAATGCAGTTCCTGGATCTACATTCAAGGGGGAGCTTGAAAATATTAAAGATTCAGATTTTGTGATTCATGCTAGTTGTTGATTGATTAAAGATTTGAAGAAAGTTTTTACAGTGTCAAGACAATTTGGAAAGAGACAAAGACTAAAGACTCGACGCCAAAGACTTCGTCAACATCCAAGGGGGAGTCTGTTGGTGCACTAGTGTCTGTTAACTTCGTATTAATCGAGTCTTATGTCTAGATAGGATAAACGAGCACACAACAGGGTAGAAATTAGGGTTAGAATATGTTAAAGTGGGTAATTCCGCTTGAAAGTGACATGGACCAGTTCAAGCGAAATTAACCATGTTAATTCCGCTTGAAATGGACAAGTGGCATGTTCAAGCAAAATCACCTAATTCCGCTTGAAACTCATGTCATGTTCAAGCGGAATCAGATCTCTATATATAGGTGTGTTGTTTCAATTGGAGCGAAATTAGAGGTCATTGTTTGTGAGCCGAGGTGCTGCCGAATTGTAATCAGATCTGTAAAAGCTCAGGAAATCAGTAATAGATAAAGATTAGAAAGGAACAAGCTGTGTTGACATCATTTACATTGATTCCGCCTTTGTTCTTGATGATGAACTACTCAGATTGACTCATTAGGGTCACACGACGATCCAACAACCTTTGAGTATGCTTGGAATTGAATGAAGAAGATTGAATGATGGTGATTGTGGGGTTTTTGATCTCGGCCGAACCAAGAGAGGAGAAGAGAGAGTTTTGTGGTGTGTTTTGATGTGTGTAAGTAATGAAGTTAGGTCCATGTTGCATTCTTATAATCCATACTACAACACAATCCCTTGTATAAAATGTTTCTTAAAGTACAAACATATCTTAATTAAAAATTCAAAGAAATCCCACCACTTTAGACATGTGGTCGATTAGGCTAGGAGGGGGGGGGGGGGGTTAAATGCAAAATTGTAACTAGTTGATTACTTATTAGTTAGAAATCAAGTGTATGTTTACTTGAGTTAGTTACTAGATATTTGGTGGGTGTTATGGTGTACGGGAACCATAACTAGTTTAGAAAAATAAAAACAATGCTTTTTGCAATATTTCAGTGTTCCGGGTAATGTCCGGTTGTTCGGTTAGATATCGTTTCGTTAAAATGCTAAGCTATATCGTTTAGTGTCTTTCATGTTTCTTTTTGTAACACTTTTAATTCCCAACACTTAGGAAAGCATACGGGACCCTTTAGTCAATTTTCTGCACAAGACTAGTATGTTAAAAAGCACATGTAAGTATGACACAGAAATCAGAAAGCAGTTAAGTAATTCAACACAGTCATCAAGCACTTTAATTATCATTAATCAATCGTACGGATACATATGATTTTGAGGGTTGTCACATAAAATTACATCTTCTTAGCTACACTCTACTTTCATAGTGAAATGTTTCAACCATGTTCTTTTACTTAATTATGTTTTGATACTTTTATGTATTCTTTTACTTGATCAACCTTGTTTCGGCGAGAATTCCTACGGTGAACAACATCCATTGAGGTTTTTATCACTAAATTCTGGTTCTGTTACTATGAAATTTAACTTCATGCTTTAACTTTTTCGATATCAAAGTTTTAATGCTAGGGCAAATTTTACATGTTAAAGTTTATTCAATTGTACATTCTCTCACTAGTGGTGATAATACTAAACCAACTTGTGGAGCCGATAGATGTATCCTTGCTCAAATCATCACATATCCTCTCTAATCGATACTAATTTATTTCCTTGAGTCTCTAATTTGTATTAAATCATAGCAAGTTAGTAATCAACAACAATTTGCTTTGAATCTTGGTCCACTTGCACAATCAACTTATAGTGCATATACACGAACATCAATTTGGTTTCATCCTTCATAATTTTGGTAATAATTATCAGCAATCAAGTTCAAATTCGCCGATTTCACCTTAAAATTTGCATAGTTTGGCCTCATTTCACGACACGAGCATCAGTTTCATGGAATATTTGAATTTATTCATAGAAATTGAAGCATAAAGTTGAGACTCGGAAGAGTTTTGTTTGCGTTTGGATTCGTATATCATTTGCACCCCTAGTTCTAAATAATCTCACTTTCTCTGTAGTTGCACACCCAATACTATTGACAAAAGAGATCACTCTTGTAGTGTCTTTCTTGATTCATTTGAGACTATATGTACTAATGGTGGCAAGTGGACAGTTACTAGTAGCAGAAAGGCTGGTCTTGAGAGTTGAGACTATGTGGCTTGAAACAGTATGTATAGTGTATTCTTTTTTTAAAAAGTAGAGCCTTGTGAGCATTGATGTTTTTATGGGCCTGAAAGCATTTTCTTCTTTGTAGTTGATGGCTTTAATCAGTGAGCAATTTGATGATGCTGATGAAATATGCGTTGTCGTTGCTAGTGTCAGTCAAAGGCAGGATAAACTTTCTTTATGGAGTAAGAAAGCAGTTAATGAGGCTGCTTGGGTATTACTTATACTCTTCAGTATCACTATGTTATGCGTGTTGGGTCCTTGTGATGCTATCAGCATAGTAAATACACTGCTTGTATTCGTACTGCCCGTCTTGTCTATGTAGACGTTGCCTTAAGGATAGAGACGATGATTAGATCGTTCTTTGTGATGGCTGTGATCATGTGTATCATATCTACTGTATGTCACCACAACTTGCTTGTATTCAAAACACTAAGAAGATGTATGAGAGTATGCAAAAGAAAGTAAAAATAGGATAGTTGACTTTCTAATTGTGATGTAATGCACACCATGTAGATTGTTTAATTTCCTAATTTTGATTAAGAAGTGAATGTCAAGCATATAAGAATCCTAGAAAAGGGTAGTGTTGGAATGATGTCGGGTCAGCTAATTATGGGTTATGGTGTTAGTTGTGAAGATATGAAAGTGCTAGCGTGGATGGAATAGATTATGAATGTGTATGTGTATACAATTAGATGATCATGTAATACTATGGTATACCATATTAAGATGGATATATGTTCATAAGTTGAAAGTATGTAAGTAGGATAATTGACTTTCCGAAAGTCAACAATGTATGAATAGCATGGTTAGACTTTTGGACCCAATTGTAAGAGTAGAGAAGTTGTGTGTTATGTACTAGATGATTTGTGTAATGTGTATGATGATAATTGAGTTGCATGAATGTGGAACATGGTGACTTTTAGTCTATGCCTTATGTATGTGGTATTTGGTTAATAAAAAGTCAAGTAATGTATGAATGGAAATAAATGAATGTTAGTATGAATGAACATGTGCGCCAACCATAATGTGATTATGATGACATGAAAGGATAGGAATCACATTAGCATGGACTCAAGCAAGAAAGGCTAACGGATCAAGAGGAGGCGAAGAAGCAAGCATGAATACAGATGCTTAAGGTAAGTGATTTCTAACTAATTCTTAGTAAGTATAAAGAGTTTTGATATCTATGAATGTGGGGAATCATGTAAGAATGTGTAATAAATGGAAGTACTAAGGTAAGTATTGTTGTAGGGGATCGAAAGTAGTTAACTATGTCGGAAACAACTTGGTAAAATCAAACGATCAAAATCAAGAAAGTATGATAAAAGTATAGATTTGATTATGGGGACATGGGGTTAAGTGTTAGAATGATTTGGGGGCTTGGAATAACGTTATTTTACGATTTGGGAAGTTCGGGATGGGCGAACGGGGGTCGAAATGGCGACAGGCGACAACCGAGTGCTGGAGGTGGCGTCGCCGACGCTGGGCAGCAGCTGACCGACACCCTAAACTGTTGTCTACGTGACAGCCGATGCCAGCAGCCACGTTTCTTCGTTTTTCTTTGATTCCGGACCCCGTAGACGCATTCCCAAGCCCCGTTAAACTTTCATAATGTACCCAACCTTACCAAATACTTTTGTGAGGTATGGGTGAGTATAGAACTCATTTTTAAGCTCCCGAAATATACCCCAAACTCATTAAAGATTGTTTATGAGGTATGGGTAAGAATGGGGCATGTATGCAAGTATGTGCGGGAATGAAATAAGTATGTGGGCATGTATGTAAAGATTTAATTGCATGTCAGTAGATGGAACCCATAGGTAAGCATGAATAGAAATGAGTATGCACGTAGGTTGGTATGTACGAGACTTATATGTATAGTAGTTTGTGACTAAGATTTGTTCGTACGAATATGTGAGAATGTAAATTGTATGTAAGAGTTTGGATAGAAGGGTAGGTGTATGAAGTAGGATTTATTATACACGAAAGAGTTGGATTAGATAATATGTACGCGTGTTATTGAACCATATGTATTCGAATATGTGAGACTTATATGTAAGTATGTATGGTGTTATTATACATGAGTATTAACGATGCTAACTGGGTTGCCTTTGAGAATGAAATGAAATGTAGGTACATTATTTTTTACTCACTGAAGGTTAGACACCGAGACGAAATGCTTGAATTCAGAAAGATAACCGAATGGAATGTATATGAGAATAGAACGCGATGTGATCCCAAAATTATGAATCTTGGATATATATTTATAAGGTCTCTAAGTACTAATGATGTGAATGTATGTGGTGTCTGCAAGTTGTACAGAATTATGGATCGTCATCAGGAAGGACAAGTGGGTGAAGATCGAGTTAAAGAGACATGGATTGTACGAAATGGGTGGTCATGTAGTTTGTCTTAGCATGTTATATTTGATACATTAATGAAGGATGCATGATGTAATTCTTCTAAAGAGGTTGTTTTAAATGGTTTTCAAGTATGATAGAACATTTATAAAGATACAAATTTTATGGTACGTATTTCCGCTGCGTCTTTTCGGTTAAAACGTGTTAGGGTTTTACGGAAAAAGAAATTGAAAGGAATACATGTGGGGGATGCACAACGACTCTAAAAATGTTTAAAGAAAATACAACAGAACACAATCCCTATATGAATTTCAAGCAAAAATCAACCATTATCTTGTGATATTATAGAGTTGAGAGACCGAAATATTAGAGAAATACAAGGAAACGGTTGATGATAGAGAAGAAATTAGGGATAAAATATGATTGAATGGTATAGATGAGTTCTGCAAGTTCTGAAAATATAATGATCTTTACCCTATAGGTGAGGTCATTTAAGAATCCAAAACTTTTACAAACTTGCAGAGCTAATTACAACTACTCATTTTATTTTCTTTAATTTTTTCATTATTTTATTAACCAAGGGCACTAAAATAAATTTAAACATACAAAACTATCACATTTTTTATATATATTTTTTTAAGATAAACTTTCAATACCACCAAAAAGGACAAGCTATCACCAAGACGGGAAAAGCAAGCCAAAAACCACAAAAAACACGAATACAATTACATCAAATCAAAACGACACCATCTATCCCAATCCACTACACCTTCTTTGAATCTATGTTTGTACCAAAGAAAACCCAAAGTCTTGATGTCGGCAACCAAATCCACTACCTTCGACTCTTTATTGGAAAAAATATTGTCATTCCTAGCTCGCCACAATATCCAACATGCAATTATAATCGCCCCATGAAGCACCGCCTTCTTGATTCCGGGCTTCCCACATACCTCATGCATATTCACCAAATCTTTAACGTGGAAAGCGAATATATCTGGGATTCGACACCATCTAGAAACCCCATTCCAAACTCCGGCAGAAATAACACAACCCGTGAAAATATGTTCGACCGTTTCTTCCTCAATGTCACACCACACGCATAACTGATTATCCACGTGTGTGTTTTATGACCGCCTAAACAAATGTCGCAGGAAAAAATGTTTAATTAATCTGAGCGGTTAAAAAGCCGCCCAAAAATAATACAAAATCCGCCCAAAAAAACATGCCAATAATTTTGTGTTTTTGAGCGGTGGTTTAATATCCCAACCACCCAAAAAAAATAATGTAGAGCTCAAAATAATGGCTATATTTAGCTCAAAATAATGGGGAGAGCCCAAAATAATGGCTGCTATATACACAGAAAGAGAAAATAATGTGTTGGCTCAAAATAGTGGATAATGGATACACAGAACTAAAACAATCAAAAACTCAGCAAACATCATAGAACCTCTTGATTACATAACTTTCAAAGTTTACAAAAGTTGTTCTAAACATAATAATCCAAAGTTGTTCAAATAACTACCACTAACCTAGCTAACCCATCTTCCAAAGTAGTTCAAATAACTACCACTAACCTAGCTAACCCATCTTCCAAAGTAGTTCAAATAACTACACCAACCTAACCTAACCCAACCAACCTACACTCTTACTCTTAAAAAACCGCGTCATGATGTTTTCAACCAACATGTCGATTTCCTCTTGTGTTACGCTTGTTGTCTGGGTCCAAATCTAAAAAGAAATCAAACAACAAGGTTATTTTGTGGATATTGAAGTAGGCAACTTTAGGGTCTTCTGGAACTATTTTATAAAATACTATGTTATACAAATATCTGATATCAAACAAGAAAAAAATTACAAGAAGGCCAATTCGGTCATTTTGTATATAAGAAGGCCATTGCTATTTTAGTCCATTGGGTTAACTTCATCCTTTTTTTCTGTTAATAAGAAGGCCAATTCGGTCATTTTGTATGGCTGAATTGCCCTTCTAGTTAACAGAATTACATATAAAATGGCCTAATTAGCCTTCTCGTTAACAAAAAAAAATGGATGAAGTTAACCCAGTGGACTAAAATGGCAACTGTGAAACCTTTTTGGACCCACAGGTTAAAAATAAAACCTTTGGACTAAACTGGCAAGATGGCCCAAACCACAGGGACTAAAATGGCATTTAACTCTAAAAATAATAAGAAAAAACTTACATTTGACACCAATGCAAAAGGCTAGCCTCAAGCAACCCGTTCGCCAAAAATTGTAATATCCCCTCATATTCGATGGATTCAACTTCGATATCAAACGAAGTCTTGGGGTACATCTCCTTAGGAAAATTAATCTCAATGCTCATCTTTCCATTAAAGAGATCCTTTAATCGTGCAGCCCATAACCTAATATTTTCAGGCCGCTCATTTTCTATCTTCAACAAGGCATTTTGTATTTTTTGTTCAGCCGTTGACAACTTTGGAGCGGGAGGTTCTTCATCGAACTACATAATTAAACAAACACTTTTAAGAGTATATATACACACATACACACACACATTTAACATGTTCGAGTTGTTGATTACCATCTCATCGAGTCGTTCCGACATGTGTACATCATGTTGATTAGGAAAAAATGCGCCAGAAACAAACTACATTAATTGAAAAACTAATTATTTGTGCATTGTTTATATATATGTGTATATATATAATGAGAATTTGAGTTGTTGATTACCTCATCATCAAAATTTTCTATAGTAGTCGGATCAATATGATAATGTTGAGTTTGATTTAGTTCATCAAGATCCTCAAACTACAACAAACGAAATTGTTGCAATATAAAATAAAATTAATATAAAATATATATTACCCGGACCAAAGTAATACCAAACCACTAACCTGTGGCTCATAACATGTGACGTCCTCCAACTGTTGTGTCAAGTCTTGGTTTTGGGGAGTTGTCTCTGTGTTCAAAAGCTACAATTTAACAAAACATACATTATTTTCTTTCATTTGTCAAATATGTGATAATCATATGATTGTATTAGGAGCCCATCCATCAGATGGGTAAAAATCTCTAGTCACCTACAATCTTTTTTAATGGCTAATGACTTGTAATTATACTAAAATTAGTCTTTTAGTATTTTCTAACATTTCTCATTTATCATCTCATGTGCTATTACATTTACAATCACAATCAGACCTTTGAATTACCCTTAAAACCTAATTCCAAAAAAAAAAAAAACTTCTAAAATCGCTAAAAGACTCATGACAATAAAACCAAACTTAACCTAACGAAATGTTAGGTAAGCCCGAAATAAACCTAATTCAAAACAACACACTTACTAACTGTCTGAAACAATATAAACATGAAACTATAAACCACAAATGTTACGTAAACCCGAAATTACCTTTATTGCAAAAAGTGGCCATTGAACATATTTACCACGAGCATCACCTAAATCTAATTTGTCATATATGTATACATACATATTATGCATAAAAAAATAAAATACATCAACAACAAAGATAATAAGAAACAAAAGTTCATACCTTTAACCTCTTGATTTGATTTAATGAAGAATAAAAGCTAGAATAATTCAATTTTTATCTACAATCAAATAACAACAAATAATTAATTAATACATATTGATCAAACAATTAATATATGTATATACAAGAATACATATGATATATACCTGTTACTAAAGTAATGTTTGAATAGAACGAAGAATGAATTGAATTGAAGAAACAGAGGCTAGGCTAGCTAGGGTTTGCAAAGAGAAAAAAAATAATTAAAGAGATGGGATTTTCGTAGGGTTTTTTTAAATATGATACAAACCCTTTATTTATTTGAGCTAGGTTGTTATGCTCGCACAAAAAAACCTATTTTTTTGAGCTAAAATTTGTAAGAGCTCAAAAAAAATCATTTTTTTGAGCCATATAGCTCAAAAAAACGTGGGTGTAAGTTTATTGTGCTGATTTTTGGGCGGTTTATGCGTCTAACCGCCTAAATTAATAATTTTTGAGCTCAAAAAAATCATAATTTGCCATTGTACCACTCCCAACTATCATTCCTCTTATCCACATAGACACCATGCAACAGGACCTCCAATATTTGCCTTTCAGCGACCTCCTCATCACTAGCCAAAGGCTGGCGCCAATTCCAAACTAAAATTCGAACCGAACCTTCAAATCTGATCCGATCACTCACCATCACCCTTTTTGTGTTTTTCCACCGCAAACAAGTTGGGAAATTTATCTTTAAATGGTTCGTCACCATCACCATCACATTTTTTATATACCTTGTTTTATCTCTTTGCTTTTGAATAAATTCCTATTATTTCTCACATTGACATCTACACAAATCAAATACAAACGTATTTAATCACACACATTATCCAAATTTTACACATCCTCAATTGTCTAATTTTTTAAAGTGGTTTATCACTATTTCAAAAGAATGAGATTGAATAAATTCCTTTTATCTCACGGTCACACCTAAATAAATCAGATAAAGATATGAAGTTGATGTCATAATCACAAAAAAAAATCAGGTTCTTCAGATTTATGCGTATACATTCAATCAGTTGTTTTTAGTTCTATTTTGTATTTACACAGGTATATGCTTTCTTGTTTCTTTCTTACTTATCAGCAATGGATTCGCAGAATTTAGTTTCCAAACGTGAAGAAAATATCCAAGTTTATGATGATCAAACTGGAAAAGACGATATCACAAGTGTTGAAGCGGCTCAGTTTGTTTTTGAAGGAGATGTATGAAGCACAAACCATGGAAAACGACTGAAGAATCGAATGGCTTTGTGCAACTTATGAATCTGAGTTTATTTTATATTTAAACTTATGTGCAACTTTCAACAAATGGCTAACGGCTAGCCTACTTGTGTGCATGCATAACTCTTCTAATATTGGCATAAAAAATGAATGTGATCAGATTACACACCCCATTAGGAGGAGTTAAAATCCCTACAGCATAACCATCTGCTGCTGGTGGCCTCCACGCAGTTGACAGAACCTAAACATATTGAAAAAAATCAAAACTATAAAAAATGAAAAAAGAATCCAGCAAATAGAAAAACAGACCTGCTTGGGCATTGCTTTGACTCCGGTTGATAAAACATATCAATCTCCAACTCAGCAGTTTTCGGTTTCACTCTAACCTACAGATTTAAACTACTCAGCATCTTTCTTTTAAAATACAAATAGAATAAGTATCAAACACATACCCCAGAACACCTATCCTCTAGTTCATATGGCAAATAACACTTGTCTGGTGGTACTACTTCAAAAGGCCGCCAGCCAACAGGGCCTTGAAGGACATTGCAAAACATATAGCCATAAAACACAAGAAATTACCAGTTAAAACTCAATATACTTCAAACTACGTACATTACAACTAGGTTTAATGTCAAAAGCAATACCAAGTAATGAAATTGTAGATAATAACCTTAGAATTGGCAAAAGCATTAGAAGTAAGGAAGACATCAATTTATCTAACAACCTCATCTTCTCCATCATCATCATCCACTTCGGGTTTGGTTGCCTTTGACGGACCACCAACGTATCGATATCCATAGATTAGTTAAAACTCAAAACAATTACCTGAATGTCAGAAACAGAATAATAAGAGCATCGGCGTCGAGGAGCAGGAGATAAGATCGTTTTGAGCTGTATAGATAGTGGCGGTGTGGGTTTTAAACTTAGTTGTGTTTCAATACCTTACATTTTATTATTATATAACTACAACCTAACCGTACGCTTTCATAACTGAACCCTACCAAATTACGCAACGCACAAAACAAAACAAAAGACATAGAATCAAAAACACCGATCTTATTGTACATTACGTGTAGGTTTCGCGAACTTACATGCGTGCGTGGAGACGAAGATCTTCAAGCTAGTAGCGATTTAGGCAGCGGAAAAGACACGCAACGTCGCAGATAGGGTTTAGGGGTCAAATCCTCAAAGGTGCGTTAGAGCATTCACATCCATGACATCGAATTCTGTGTGTGGTGTTTTTAAAATATAAAGAGTATAAAAAGTGGTTGTGAGTGGAGGAGAGAGAAAATGTTACTATTCATCTGTATATTTGGGGGGACACTGTTCACCCCCTATAATTTTTTAATATATTTTGAAAGTGGTTGTGAGTGGATGAGAGAGAAATAGTAATGATAAAGGTATAAAAAATATTAATTCTCTAGAAATTTAAATATTAGAAAATAGTTTTCAGTGCCTACCAACCGCCTTTGAAATTGGTTGTCAAACCACTCAAACCCACTATTTTCACATCCTTATTTGTATACGGGCCGTATAGTCTAATACGGGCCGTATAGAATGCTTAGTCACAGAATTTAATGTGGTGGAATGTTTTTTTTGTTTTTATATGTATAAGGGACGTATAGTTATATACACGCCGTCTACATATTTGCATAATTTTGTTTCGAAGGTTTGATCAGGCTTTTTAGTTTTAAAATCTGTATATGGGCCGTATAATGTTATACGGCCCGTATAGCCCGTATAGAAAAGTTAAATTTTTGTTGCAATCGGGAAACCGTTTAATAAGTTTTGTAAATTTAAAATAGTGTTGTATATATCGGATTATGTTACGAGTTTGTAGTATTTATTATTTTTAATAAGTTTCCACTTTGTAAAACGATAAATATGTATAGAAAAGTTAATTTTTTGTTGCAATCGGGAAACCGTTTAATTAGTTTTGTAACTTTTAAAATAGTGTTGTATATATCGGATTATGTTACGAGTTTGTAGTATTTATTATTTTTAATAAGTTTCCACTTTGTAAAACGATAAATATGTGATATGATTATGATAAACTACGACAACAATTATTAAACAAACAACTTAACATCTAAACATAAGATTAATATTTAGAATGTTTTACATCTAAAACAAACAAAAAGATAAATTTTTACAATGTTTCAAACGTAAAATAACAAAAAAAAAAATACAATAAGCAGCTACGGCGGTGGTGGTGGTGCAGCGCCAGCTCGTGGTGGTGGTGCAGCGCCAGCTCGTGGAGGTAGGGCGCGCCAGAATGCATAGCCACAATCGCCTCGACCATCCACTGTATATCCCCTCTGACTGCACCTACATCCGACTCGACATGACCAAGTCTCGACTCGACCTGACCGAGCCTCGACTTGACATGAACGAGTCTCTCTTCCACCTGAACGAGCTTCTCCTCCACCCCCGGTGGAGGCATCACACTCTGTCTCACGCTCCGTCGAACGTATGGGTGATCACCAAGTAAATCCTCCGCAGCTATCTATGATCGATCGAGACTATGATTGACCCCCTCATGTACCCCGCTTCCCTCTTCGTCGCCTCCCTCTCCCTCACATCCCTCTCCCTCGCCTCCCTCGCCATCGCCTCCATCCCCCTCGTTTCCCTCTCCCCGGGGTCCCTCACCCACACCATACGCCCAAACCAGCCGCCCTCCCTCGACCTCGCGAGCCAAACCCATCGATTGGGCTGTGTCCCTCCCAACCATGTCAAGCTGGAGTGTCAGGGTCATACCACTTGCCACCTGCAGGGACAAGAGGCGAAAGAAATGCTTCGCCAGACGGGTGACGAAGGCCCCACAGCTGATGTGGGTAGAGGTACGCTTAAAAGCGTACTCGGCGAGATATGCGGCCAACCTGTACGCCAAGTTGGCCTCCCCGCCGGTAAGTAAGTCGTGCAAGTAGAATAGGTCACTTTGGGTGACCCATTCCCTGCTATCATGACTTCGGGGATAGCTGATTCAGTTCCGCGAACTCCCCGAACCCAATAGTGCGCCACCAAGGCCACAACACGTCACTGGACGTGCTGATGTGCGCATCAAAAAATTCCTGGGACATTGAGTACTCCTGTGAGTACAGACCCAAGGCAACGGCGAGCTGAGGAAGTGTCATCCTTTGAGGCTTGCTGCAAATAGTAAAAGCTACGGCGTCTGTCGTCAAAAATGTTATAATCCCCCACTTTGGGTGTCCGTAAATGTAAAAGTAGATAAAAACTCTAAAGTAATCTCCCTGTGGGCCCGCTCTGCGGCGGCATCAAATAAGCGGTCCCACGGGGAGTTAGCTGGCATGAGCTCCCGGACCCGACCGATCGATCCAATATCGGTCAAAAACTGAATATCAATGGTCCGAGCCGCATCCAGCACCATATCTCGTAATATGACCAAAACCCTATAGGCAGCCGTACCTCGGGGGATATCTCTAATAAATTGCCCCGTCTCAGTAAATCGGGCACAATCTCCTCCTCTTGTCCACGTCCCCGTCCACGTCCACGGCCTCGACCCTGACCTCGACCTCTACGGGCCACAGCAGCTGCTGATGACTCAGTCATATCGTCTGTAAAAATAACAATTACAACCTAGCAATCACTATACGATTAGCGTTAACGTATTATACGACTACTGTTCTTGTATACGAACGTATTGTACATCTCATATATGCTCAGTACACATCAAGTATAGGCTTCGTATACTCACGTGTTATACATCTCGTACACGATCTGTAAACATGAAGTATACGACCGTACGCGCAAGTATTATACGCACGTATACGCTACGTACACCTCAGATATACGTTTCCTATACGCACATATTATACGTCGCGGATACGCTAAAAATAAAACAAATTGGGAATAAAATATAATTTTATACGATCGTATACAATGTTTACGATCGTATACAGCTTGAACATTCAATCTGTATACGACCATATATATCGTATACGGTCGTATATAGTTTGAACATTCAAATATTATACGAGCGTATATAGTGTATACGATCGTATACAGTTTGTATACAGTTTGAATATTCAACGGCTATACGAGCGTATATAGTGTACACTATATACGACCGTATACACTTGAATAATCAGTTACAATTTTCAGTTTCAATTTTTTTTTTCCAAATTCAATTATACAATCTTAATCGTTACGCCTATCTACGCTATTTGATCCTTTACTATACAAGACCATAATCTAACATGTTTCGGAATTTGGAAGTATACTATACGAAAACGTACCGTATAGGAAGAACGAGAAGAAAACGCCACAAACGCTATCCAAGAACGATCCGAGAGAAAACCGAGAGAATTTTTGGTGGAATGTTGAGGCCGTATGGTGGAAATGAGGTCGTATAAGTCTTATACGATCTTTTTTTCTACGTATACGGGCCGTATAAACGTATGCGACCCGTATACAATAATTTAATGTTTTTTAATACAGTCGTATACTTCATATACGATCACCGTATACGCACCGTATACATTTATACGGGCCGTATACAATTGAGTATTTTTCATTTTTCATAAATTACTATATGCGGAAGTGACGAAGATACAGTCGGTATGTGTTAACGTTGATTCGTTTAAACATTTTTTCAAGTTCAATTTCAACAAGTTGCCAAAACATTTATATAACGTGTATGTTCATTATTACAAATTTTCAAAACATGCTAATGACATTTTAAACGTTGTTTCAAGTTCAATTTCAACAAGTTGCCAAAACATTTATATAACGTGTGCGTTCATCATTACAAATTGTCAAAACATGCAACTAACATTTTATATTCATAGGCCACCTAAATCCACGTATGCCCTGGTCCTGTATTCATCAACGATCCTATCATATTGGTCAATACGTTCCTTGTAATAGTGATACCAACTTTCTGCTGCCGTATTCTGTGTCGGTTGTCACCAGTATCCTGATGCGGTTGGCATTGGATATTCACCTTCTAATCTGACGTGAATAAAATGGTTCCTGTGTATATGTACAAGCGCGACTGTTCGATGCGGAATACTTTTTTGTGCTGTTCTGAACATGGGAAAAAAATGAAGCACAACCAAGGTCACTTAATAAGAGACAAACGACATTCCACCGGTTTGCTATCAGAAGCCCCGTGAAAGGCATTTGTAGCCACTTATGTCTAGGTGCTCCTTCTATACCAGACCAAACTAATGACTCCAGAACATTTTGATACTCAGGTTCATTTATCTTTTTCCATAATTCGTGGAACCGGTTGCACTCAGCATGAAGCTCCTGCCATATGAACGGCCACTCCCACTCTTTAAGCGATAAGCCGACCGCTATAGATCGAAACCCACAATTACCATCACCCTGCACATTTTGTATGTGACTGAGGTGTGGATAGAAGCAAGGTGGAATGAACTTTTTGAAGTGCATGAATATGTTAAATTGTGCGACAGGCAGCAAAGGTAAGTGTGGTTGCTCTTCCTTTGATTTTGCGACCTTCTTTTTCGTTTTCGAATTCTTAGCGCCTTTCGTAATCTCGCTGAAGAACATAGGTGTTTCAGCACAATAACTTTGTGACTCGACAAACGAGTTGTGCCTGGTAGGTTCAATGATTGACTCTTGTGTACCAAACACAACGGGAGAATCACTATACTCGTCCTGCGTTGTAAAAAAGCTGTGTCTTGAAGGATCCTTAAACGAATCATCCTTCCTTTGTTGCTGAGCTTTTAAAGTTGGACGACCCCGTGTTTTTTTGCACAATTGGCTGTTTGAGCTTCGTCTTATTGAGTTGTACCAACTCCTTCATCTTTTGAAAGAGGTTTTTCTTGACTTCTCTCAGCTGGGCAATTAAATGTTGTTTGAGAATCGCAAGTTCCTCGTCTAAGTCGAAACAGTCCACCTCGCTCGGTTTCAGTATGGAGTCCAAATTTAACTTTCTCCAAAAAGGGTCTATCAACTCCAACGAGATCATTTGACCTAAGAAACATATCAAAAAACAACATAAAACGTGAATAATATTTTGCGTGATGAAATGCTATGATTATAAAATGTGGTTGGTCGAATAATGTATTACCATTCGTTGTATACGGTTCCAACCGACACGCGCACGGCAACCCACAACTTGTATACAAACGACACGCGCATGTACCGTTAGATGACTTTAACTTTTCTATTTCATTTACTTCGGCGGATATCAACTCTAGGCAGGCATGTGAAACCTTCTTTCGTAGGAGATCAAATATTGGTTTGTTATGTTAAGGCAATGTTCGACTCCTGCTTGTTTCAATGCTACTTTTGATTTCTGTCACCTGGTTTCTTATGAGCTTATCAATAAGTGGTACCACTTTATCCAAGGTGTAATTAGAGTCGCCTAGGTACTGCTTCAAAAGGGCATGTTGACCCTCTGCCCTGTTCGTTGTACGTTGACCGAAGTTCAGATGTTGGTCACTCCAGAACGAAACAAACCGGTCTCTATATGGTTGTAACCAGATTAAATCCAAATAGTCCATAATCTCTGTAATCAAAGTCAAGTGCAGTTAAGACAAGTCAAATAAATACGATTATTAAACAAAAATAATATAAAACTTACCGTCGGTTTTTTTGCTTGGCAACTGTCGCAACCCCCGATCCCTTATCTGTCCCGGGAACGGGCGGACGCGAACTCAGAATTTCGGTGGTATCAGTTGGTTAATTTGGAAGCGGAAATTACATCAGGACCGTAGTTAGGAAATGTTTATCAGAGTAAAACCCCCATATTTGATATTAATAACCACATGGGAAAAAACCTAAGTTTCTTATTACAATATTTTTATAGGGATAAACCCTATTTTATTGAATTTAAAACATCGTCTTTTAGGTAACTTTTATAGCCACATTTTTCCCAAGCCTTCGGTGCTCTCCAGCTGGCTTTTTACTAATTGGCTGTCACATTGTGTTACCTGAAACGCGTTTTAAAAACATTTGTCAGTGGGAAATACTGGTGAGTGAATCCCAGTTTAATCAAGAAATATTTTAACAATTAACACAGTATTGAGAGCGATCACATTGTTTGATTCTACACAATTACTCATTCAGTACTGTCAATCCTGACTGGTGGGTCATATTACACATTGGCTAACTCGTCGTCCAATGGTAACGTGTTCCACATTTTGTATACAAAACCCCAACATACCGGCAGTAATTGAAGAACTATAAAGACTCAATCACCGCTTAATCATATTGTAAAAAATTTAAGGTTTTGTAAAATATTACAAAAAGTTTAAAAAAATTGGATAAACTCACATTGCTATCTTAGACTTCGCGTAAGGGTTTCCTAGGATTAATCTATAATTTACACAAATGTACATTGGTTAGTATAATAACCCTTTGATAATATTAATGATTGTAGGTCCGGCTAGGGGAGGATCTAGTCGCCTAATCCTTGTATACGAACCACTCCGGTTGTGCGGAATCCAACCGGAATAGCAAACCGAGACAGAACACGTAAAAACACGACACGCAAATATCACCGTTTAACACCACTGTATTAATAACGAATGAATGGTCCGGTTACAAATCAACGTTTACAAATGTGCTCTGTAAACTCTCTCTCTCGTGTGTGTGTGCTCTGTTCTTGTGTCTGTCGAAGTCTCCCCAAAGTCTCTACTGAAATGAACACACTGCATGGGATTATATACCCAGCACAGATCATTTGGTCGAAGGATCAGAATTACTGATCGAAACATCATCTTTCGATCATGCATCCATCGAAGGATCCACATATACTTCGAAGGATGGCATATCCTTCGAAGTCCATCAGTATCCTTCGTGGGATATCTTTCGAGCTCATCCTTCGAGACAAACATGTTACAACAATGTTCCAACTGTTTTTGCTCTCACACTTGTTTCTGCCTTGTGTCCTTGTTCGCTCTTTACACACCCACCGAAATCACAAGTGATTTCGGTATAAATATAAGTCTTGTGCGATTGGAGGTGGGGTTCGGCCCAATGATGGTCAAAGCCCATAGAAAAAGGCCCACAATACATGCATGCACGTACAGATCCAGCTTGTTTCAATATTTGAAGTTTAGTCAACATAGTGACATCATCATGACATCATCATGATGATGTCAGGATGATGTGTCAAGCGGGAAACGTCCTCGGCTCTCCGTGCTTCGCGTGACGAATTCTGGGACGCACGACGGAGGAATGTCGTGACGTCGGGCTTGAGCCGAACCTAACCGGGTCGAACCGAACCGAGTTGAACCGAACCAAGTCGCGTCCACATAATATGTATCAACAAACTCCCCCTTGGACGCTACTCGTGAGGTTCAACTTCCATATCTTCAATGTCGGAGGATCTTCAAAGTCTTCACGTCTTGAAAGCAGAAAGTGTATCAACAAACTCCCCGTTTCATGTAGGAAGTGTGTTGACAAACTCCCCCTTAACATAAGCTCCCCCTTGAGTTATGCTCGTGAACGACTTGATCTTTATAGCTTGAGATCCTTGTGGTGTTGATGATGGCCAGCGGCAACTCGATCATCTTTGTCTTTTGAGTGCCTTCACGTCGTGTCTTCATTCCGAAGCTTGTCATCGACCATGTTCTCCTTGCCTTTAGAATCTGCACATGCAAGAAATCTAAACGCGTAATGAGAACAACTGCTTGGAATATAGTAAACATAAACAAACGACACACGTATGACCATGTATCAATCAACTACCGTCAGACAGTTTGAAAGTTTAATAAATTTGTCAATTTTAGTTTTTAACTTTCAAAACTTGCAAATTTTGACCGTTTATGAAGATTTAGTCATTTTCGGTTTTCGTTCAGGTTTCAGGTAACGAAGACTCGAGCTCCAACATCGTACGATCGAAAATAAAACAGAAATAAAATCTTTTTGGCTTTTTAGAAAGTTTATATTAAAACAGATTTTAGGTGTGTTTTAATATTTGAAATGAAAAGACTGAAAGCAGTAAATAAATATTTACAGACATTCTTTTTGTGAGTTTCGAGGGTAAGAGAATCATATCAGTTTACGGTCATGCCAAAACGCTCTTGTTGTTCAATTAGTTAACATTAAGATAAGCATCCTATAACAATTATCGGTATTGTTGTCCACTTAAGCTCAACTTATCAGATGTAATCATGGCGAGGGGATACGTTAAGGTATGATTTATACTTACCGACCGGTGTTCATCCACATCACGACACATTCCCGTATCAAGGTATGCACGAGGGTTCATCTTACCGGTGAGTATACCGATTATCATCTGTTTGACCGTATATGATGTGAGATTCTCACTTATTTGAATTGAAAACAAGCCCTATGTGATAGAATCACTTATTGATGAGGAACTTGATTTTCGATGCATGAGGGCACAGGAGCAAGTCCGTGAACAGGTCAGTACTTTCGTACAGCAGAGAGACGAACTTGACACCCGGAAAGAATTTGTGATATTTTATCACTTATTTTGAGGGACATGTGATTGTTGATCACTTATTGAGGTCGTATGCAATATGTACACGTATGTATAGTATCATGGAAGATCTAGACTTGCGTCCCCGTTATTTTTCGGTAAAAGATACAACCATGATACCCAGATGATAAGCAACATAAAGACCGAATATCTCAGAACCTCAGCAATCTCTCAAACGAAATTTCGGTACTAAGACCATATGCCAATGAATGGTTCCCACCCAGTCTTCAGTCGATTTAAGTTTTATATCACCCTGCACACTTTAAAATGATTGTGAGCCTACCGATACATCTTATATAGAGCTGCTTATCGTTTTTTCATTTAAGGTTTAAAGAGGTTTAGACAGACCACTGATGTACTATCATTTTCTCTTTTGCTCGCCAGGAAACTCATTTTTGCTTTTCTATTGTTTTTGTGTTTTTGAAATTTTTCAATGTTTTTGGATTTTCAAATTTTTGGATTTACTCCCCCTAAAATCAACAAACTAAGACAACTTTAAAAACACAAAGGTATTTACAAAAATGATTTTCCGATGTTGGTTTTACTCTTGCTTGACCTTAATGCCGTTTACCAATAAAAGATAGTCAAATCTTGATTTGTCAAAAGCTTTGGTAAAAAGGTCGGCACGTTGGTCATCGGTGTGGACGTAAGCAACATCGATTAGCCTTTTCTCAAAGCAATCACGTATGAAGTGATACTTAATGTCGATGTGCTTAGTCTTTGAATACTGCACAGGATTTTTGGTGATCTGTAATGCAGCAGAATTATCAACGTAAATAGGAGTAGTTAGGAATTCAAAACCGTAGTCACGCATTTGCTGTTGTATCCACAGGACTTGGGAGCAACAACTCGAGGCAGCAATGTATTCAGCTTCGCATGTTGATGTAGCGACGCACGTCTGCTTCTTGCACTGCCATGTGACTAGGCGATTTCCCAAAAACTGACATCCAGCCGTTGTGGATTTGCCGTCGATTTTGCATCCGCCAAAATCAGAATCACTGAATGCGATCAAGTCAAAGTTATTATCCCTAGGGTACCACAGACCGGTGTCAGGGCAACCCTTCAAATAACGAAAAATCCTCTTTACAGCTGCAAGATGTGAGGCCTTCGGGTTCACTTGATATCTGGCAAGCAGGCACGTTGGGTACATTATATCTGGTCTTGATGCTGTGAGGTACATAAGAGATCCAATCATCGCGCGGTAGTATGAGGGGCTAACATCTTGACCCTTCAAGTCTGGAGTAATTCCGTGATTTTGTGGCAATGGGGTACCGATGGGCATTGCATCAGACATCTGGTACCGGCTCAAGATGTCACCAACATATTTAGTCTGATGGATGAATATCCCAGACTCTGTTTGTTGTACTTGTAGGCCCAAAAAGAAAGTCATTTCCCCCATAGTACTCATCTCGAATTTATCCTGCATTACACGCTCGAAATCCCTACACAAAACATCATTAGTAGAACCAAAAATAATATCATCAACGTATACCTGTACCAGTAGAAGATCTCCATCTTGTTCTTTGATGAAAAGAGTGCAGTCGATAAGACCTCTGCGAAAACCGTTCTCCAGCAGATAATTAGATAAGGTTGCGTACCAAGCTCGCGGTGCTTGATGTAGACCATATAGAGCTTTGTTGAGCAACCAAACCCGATCGGGATGGATAGGATCTTCAAAACCTGGAGGTTGTTCGACGTACACCTCTTCTTCCACCACACCATGTAAGAAAGCACTCTTCACGTCCATCTGGTATACCTTGAAACCTTTGAATGAGGCATAAGCCAGAAAGATCCGAATGGCTTCTAGACGTGCAACAGGTGCATACACTTCGTTGTAGTCGATTCCTTCAATCTGACGAAAACCTTGAACGACTAGCCTTGCTTTGTTCCGGATAACGATCCCACGGTCATCCTTTTTGCATTTAAACACCCAACGGGTACCAATCTTCTTGTATCCAGCAGGTTTCTCTACGAGTTTCCAGACACCAAGCTTCTGGAATTGTTGCAGTTCTTCCTGCATCGCTTCAACCCATGAGCTATCTTTCAAAGCATCTTTCCAAGTTCTTGGCTCTTCCTGTGAGACATAACACGCGAAAGACCAATCATTCTGTTGACCAGATTCTCGGATAGTTGCATACAAGCCTGCATTGTTGTTGTTTCGCAACATGTTTCTTGTTTGAACGCCACTTTGTACATTCCCGATGATGTTTTGTTGAGGATGGGTATTATGAATCCTTGTTTCTGGATTATCTTGAACTGGAATATTTGTACCCAGATTGTTGAGATTCAGATCAACAATCAATTCAAGGCCCGGAATTGACGAAGAGGATGATGCAGAAGTTTCAGCTGTTCGAGGGACATCCACTGGAGGTGTACCTTCTGAAATACCATGAACTGCTGTTGGAGCTTCTTGATCTGCATCGAGAAATTCATCATCCTCTGAAGATTCGTTCAACTCGGTAGCATCTTGAAAATCCTCATTGTCGAGAGCATTATTGTTCACTGAAGATGGTTCTTGATTGACTATAATGGGACGAACCAACGGTGAATCTGTTGCATTGTCGCTCTCGAAAAACATCCTTGCCGTAGCACTTTCTTCAACGGCTTCAACATTGATCGAATTGAAAAAGTCATCGTACTCAAACATCCAAGGCTGACCAGGATTTCTAACTGGTAAAGTGTGCCTTTGTACTCTGACTTCAGACCATTCCTCGACCCTTTTAGTCTCTAGATTCCAGACTCTTAAGTTTGGGGTGGAATACCCAAGAAAGTATCCCTCAATGGCTCTAGCCCCAAACTTTCCATTAGGATCGATAATTGTGCAAGGAGCTCCAAACGGTTCAAGATAAGACAAGTCTGGTTTCCGTTTGTTGATAAGCTCAAAGCAGGTCTTGTTGTGCCTTTTGACTGTAAGGACTCGGTTCAAAGTATAGCATGCAGAGGACACAGCTTCAGTCCAGAATGGAATGGGTAGCTGCGACTCTACCAACATAGTCCTAGCAGTCTCGATCAATGTGCGGTTCTTACGTTCAGCGACGCCATTCTGTTGAGGAGTATAAGCTGCACTAAATTCGTGAAGAATACCTTTTGAAGAGCAAAACTCCGCCATGGCATGATTTTTGAATTCAGTACCATTGTCGCTACGTATCCGCCTAACCTTCAGGTTGTAAAGATTCTCAATCTGAATGATCAAGTTTTTAATAATACCGAAGGTTTCACTCTTGTGTGCCATGAACGCCACCCACGAAAATCTTGAATAATCATCAGTAATCACGAGGCAGTATTGATCATTCCTAATGCTTTTGTGCTTGACAGGACCGAACAAATCCATGTGCAAACGTTCAAGAGGAACAGCCACCGTGTTGACTTTCTTTGTGGGGTGTCGCTTCTTCGTTTGTTTTCCTTTCTGGCACGAAACACAGACGTCTTGAAGATGGAAATTTTTGAGAGGGACACCATTCACCAATTCATTTGATACCAAATGATTCATTTTGCGTAAGTGAATGTGGCCCATTCGTCTGTGCCAAGAGATTGTGTCTTTTTCTGTGGCTTTGGAAACGAAACATGTTGCTTGTGCAGACGTTGTGATAGCTTGGCTCATATCAAGGACATACAGATCATTTATCCTTGGAGCCGACAAGAGAATCCATTCTTCTGGAATTTTGAAGCCGGGTTTCAGCACATAACATCCATTAGCATCAAAGTGTACTGAGAACTGCTTGTCACAAATTTGAGAAACACTAAGAAGATTGTGATCAAGTTGTTGCACAAAGTTGATCTTGTCAAAGCTAACAACCCCGTTGGAAATCATTCCTTCACCCGTTATATATCCGCCCTTATCTCCAGCAAAAGCAACATAACCTCCTCTAATAGATTTGACGTCGTAGAGAAGCTTCATGTCGCCTGTCATGTGCCTGGATGCCCCACTATCAACAATCCAATGACTACTGATAGTTCCTCCTGGAACACCCTGCACATAAACTCAATCGATTAGTTGGAGATGGGGACCCAAGCCATTGTGGTCTTGGGTCTTCCATTTTTATCAACAACAATAACTTCCACCTTTTGATGATTCGGAAATTGTGATGGTCCCCCTGATTCAGTAACCGTTTTCGGTTTCTAGGTCTGTTGAGTTTTACCAGTTTGATTGTTTGAAGTTTTTGAAAACTTTGAATTATCTGGTTTAACTGAAACAGATGGTTTGTGAACCACATCGGTTTTAATTGCTTTTTCAATTTTCTTGACCTGTTGGCGTTTCTGTTTCTTTTCCCTTTCTCTTATGAGTCGGGGATCTTGTTTTACAGAAACAGATCGCTTGCGGTCAATGTGGTCACGGGGAACATCAACTATGCCTTTTTGTTTATGAAGATACGGGCAATTGCGAATGACATGCCCAATTGTACCACATTCAAAACATGATCTTCGTTCAACAAACCCCGAAGTATCATGTGATCTTCTTGCTGATGATGAACTTTGTGAACCCGAGGTACTAGGTTTTGAACTACTTGGTTCATTCCTTTTCATCACAGTTGCTTTTTGGACAAAATCTAAATTAGATTGATTTGCAAATTTTTCAATTTTGTCCGTTCCCTTCGATTCCACAAAGTTCACATTCTTCTTCTTCTTCTGATTCGGCTTCCTTTGACTCTGAGTCGGTGTCTTACTTTTGGATTTGGTATGATTTTGCTGTGCTTGCACTGTTGGTAATTTCTTGTTCCCAAATTGTTTTCTAACTTCAGCCTTTGGGATAGGAGGACACTGTGTGACTGTAACATGTGGTCCTGTCTTTCCCAAGAACTTACTTGTAGAATTTTCAAAGACTTTACTGATTAAAGATTGATTAACATTTTTAATAGGAAAATCTTTGTCTGAATAGATTCTATCATCACCAACAAGAGTGTACAGCAAATCCACACTCTCCGACTCTTTTGCAGATGTGGACTCGGTTGGAACAGTCTTAGCAGGTTTTGTGGGAGGATCACATAGGATGTGATTCTCAAGAGGTATGTCCTCTTCTTTGATTACTGCATCAGACTTTTCCGAATCAGTATCATCAGACTCATCATCAGAAGAATCAACATCCTCAACCACCACTGGAGGATCCTGATTCTGTTCAGCAGTTACAAATGTATCTGCTGACACATCTGAATCTGACGATACTTCTTTCTTGTATCCGAGCCCTGCTGCAAATTCCTCAACGTCCAAAGGAACAGATGGCTCAAAGTGAGTCCTATACTCCTCATCAGGCAAAGCATCAAAATTGTTTCTCACGGGTGGTGGACATTTCTTATAGCCTATGCATGTGACATCCCGTTTCTCCTTTTGAACATCAATGATGTGATCCAACACATAGCTAGAACTCAAATAACTGTCTAACTTGAGTCGGATCGCCTCACTTTCTGTTTTAACACAAGCCATTTCTTTTTGCATAACCTCAAGACGAGTTATATACAGGTTAATGTCAGTTTGTTTTCTGGAAACCATTTTTGTCAACTCTGTTTTATCTTTCTTTAGCGTTTCAATCATTGACTTAAATTCCTTTTCATGGTTTTCATAAAACATATTGGCTTCAGTGCACTTGGAAAGATCAACGGTCAATTTCTGATTGTGAATAAATGTCACATCATATTTCTCTTGCAAAGCCTCGTGTTTGCTTTGCAAATCACACCACCTATCATTCACAGAAACATGTTTGTCTTGCAAGTCAAACAAACTAGCTTGTAAAGCACCATGTTTGCCTTGCAACTCAGACATGTTTGCCTCTAAATCAGCACATTTAACACGCAAACTATCACAGTTATCACAACTAACAGCAGTGGGTTCATCGACACATACCTGACTGGAATCACTCTCAGATGTTGACCTTTCTGCATCAGAATCAACAACCTCCCTTGATGATTCATATTCAGATCCATCCTCGCTTGAACTTGAAGTTGTATCATCCTCAACTGAAGTTGAAACATCTTCATCTGAACTACTGTCATGTTCAGAACTGTCATTATTTCCCGAGGATTCACCATTGCTGGCATCTTTGACAATTTCAGCATACAACGCCGTTTTTGTCTGACTACAGTTCCTTGTATCAAGAGATGATGGTGCTACCGTAGAAGGATGGCACTGTGAGGCAACTGTTGGAGGAACTGGTTGAAGCGGATTTCCGTACATATCTGTTGTTCTGATTTGCTGTTGCTGTTGTGGTGCTGGTTGAGGAGCTGGATTAAGCGGATTTCCAAACATGTCTGTTTTTGGAGGGACCGGAACTTGGATTGGAGTGCCAAAACAATTTGTGATTGTGACAAACGCCGTTGGTCTTGAGGAAGCTGTATCCGGAGACGGAGTTCCATAATACATATCCGTATTTATCGGAGTACCCCAAATCGGATTCATTTTTGATCAAGAAAAATAATACTTTAAACTTGTGTCGACGAAACAACTAGACAACCAATTCTGTCTTGGACTTTAAAATGACGAAATAGGGAGCCCAATCCTAGTCGACGAAACAAACCCACTTATGATTTGGGCTTCCACTCGACGAAACAGAAACAAGCCAAAGACTACGAAGCTGGCCCAACACTTTAATGACGAATCAGAAGTTCAACGAAGACGACGAAACTGCCTTTGGGCTTGCAAATCGACGAAACTGATTTTGCTTGATGTTATGCGACGAAACACAATAGGATATGGATGGGACGAAACTGATGTGTTTTGTATGTTGACGAAACAGACTGTTATATATTTGACGAAACTGAATTTCTCGTTTTGGGCTCCTAAATGACGAAACAGGCCCAAACTAGTTTGAGGCCCACTATGTAACGAAACGGATAAAGCCCATGTATGTTTTTTTTTTTTTTTTTTTTTTTGGCGAAATGAGTTTTTGTTTCGTTGATGTCTATTTAGTTGGAAAAGTCTATTTAGTTGGAAAAGTAACAAGAGTTAGTGAAAAGTTGGTGAGACTTTCGGCTGACCCTTATCTCTTTACTGACATACACAGACAACCTTTTTCAATTATACATCATGCCTATATCCAACATACCAACCAAAGCATGGGATACAATTTTTTAATTCATTTTGTTTGTAAGATTATTCAAACTATGTCAGACACCCTACACACCTTTTCAACTTACACCATACCCAACATATATGTCTTACCAATATTTTAATCAAACTTACACTATACCCAACATATATGTCTGAGTTGAAATTTTCAATAATAAACAACTTTGACAAGTTAATTTTAAGATCAAAAAGGTGAAAACATGAAGAACATCTTGAATACGTCAAGAACACTATGAATTTTCCGGTGCCGACAAATTTTCCGAAAACGCGACTTTGCTCAAAACTTCACTAAAAACCAACTTTTAACATGTGAACGTGAAAAATAAAAGGTTTTTATATGAACTTCCAGCAAAATACGAGGATTTTTGAAGATTCGAACAGATTTTTCATGAAAAATAAAAACTTCAAACACCCGAAAACAACTCGGTTTTAACAAGGAGAAGAGCCAAGGCTCTGATACCACTTGTAGGTCCGGCTAGGGGAGGATCTAGTCGCCTAATCCTTGTATACGAACCACTCCGGTTGTGCGGAATCCAACCGGAATAGCAAACCGAGACAGAACACGTAAAAACACGACACGCAAATATCACCGTTTAACACCACTGTATTAATAACGAATGAATGGTCCGGTTACAAATCAACGTTTACAAATGTGCTCTGTAAACTCTCTCTCTCGTGTGTGTGTGCTCTGTTCTTGTGTCTGTCGAAGTCTCCCCAAAGTCTCTACTGAAATGAACACACTGCATGGGATTATATACCCAGCACAGATCATTTGGTCGAAGGATCAGAATTACTGATCGAAACATCATCTTTCGATCATGCATCCATCGAAGGATCCACATATACTTCGAAGGATGGCATATCCTTCGAAGTCCATCAGTATCCTTCGTGGGATATCTTTCGAGCTCATCCTTCGAGACAAACATGTTACAACAATGTTCCAACTGTTTTTGCTCTCACACTTGTTTCTGCCTTGTGTCCTTGTTCGCTCTTTACACACCCACCGAAATCACAAGTGATTTCGGTATAAATATAAGTCTTGTGCGATTGGAGGTAGGGTTCGGCCCAATGATGGTCAAAGCCCATAGAAAAAGGCCCACAATACATGCATGCACGTACAGATCCAGCTTGTTTCAATATTTGAAGTTTAGTCAACATAGTGACATCATCATGACATCATCATGATGATGTCAGCATGATGTGTCAAGCGGGAAACGTCCTCGGCTCTCCGTGCTTCGCGTGACGAATTCTGGGACGCACGACGGAGGAATGTCGTGACGTCGGGCTTGAGCCGAACCTAACCGGGTCGAACCGAACCGAGTTGAACCGAACCAAGTCGCGTCCACATAATATGTATCAACAATGATACCCTCCCCGAGACGGTATTCCAACAACTACGTCGGGCAGAACCACGACAGTTGTTACGGAACCCTAAATCAATTGGGCAGCGTATCTAATACGAAACTGGGGTTATAATACTTACAATGGAGCAGAACATCGCTAATTAGGGGGTATAATACTCGAATATAAAGCCTATAATTCAGAATTTGAGATTGAGAAATGATTTTTGAATGATTTCTAGTTGAACCCGATGGCTCCTTTATATAGTTGCTGAAACTGGTTCCCTCGCGGCCCGCGTAACATAAGCCCACGGCTTACGTGGCCCGCGTCAAAGCTAGTCAACGGACTAGCTTGTCCGGGTCATCAGGTAGGTCCGCCACGATGCTGGCACGTGTCAGCCTGGGGTGTTGCTGCGTTCTTGATCTCACGCGGCCCGCGTAAACTAACGTGGGGTCTTACGCGGCCCGCCTAGACTTAATGTTAGGATCTTGGGCTTTCATGATTATGTTTGTTTGTATGTTTTCAACAATTAGTAAATATGAAAACATGTAAAGTGCAGCGGAAATAGATACAAACTTTGTAAACACAATCAATGGAGAAAATAGTTTGATAGCATTAGCTTCTCATAGAGTCAAATGATTACAAATCAAAGCAAAAGATTACAGACATGCTTACAAACTAATCTCCCCCTCAGCCTGATGCCCCAAGGTTGGTTGCACACAAGATGAAAGGATTAGACATGAGAAGAAGAATCCGCTCAGTCAATCAAATGTAACAGTACAAGGTACTGTTACATTTATAGGCAAACCAAACCACTGAGGTATCTCAGCTGACGTCACCATGAAAGCGACGTCTAACAGCCTAACAACCTGTATCTACTGTCCTTTTACAAATACTGCTATGCCTAACCAATGACTATACATAAAACAGATAATTCACAAAACAACTGCTCTCTCTTTACATCAGTGCTTTCCTCAAGGTTGATCAGTCCTTGATTGGGCAGAGCTTTGTTATCAGCAGTTTGTACCAGCAGTGCTTAGTGTCCAGCAGTCTTCTAAGCTTCATCAGTAGTTATGCAGAACAGCAGCAGTTGTATCCAGTTAGTGGATGCAAGACAATCAGTTGTTATAAATCACTTTCAAGGGGGAAGCTTAATGTAAACCGCTGCTTATTGTGGATCCACTGTTGTGACCAGGTTTTGACTTTACATTATCTGTTCCTCTGGTAGGGTTCAATCCCAACAATCTCCCCCTGGAACAGATAATGCAAAAACCTGTCATTATTCTGGATCTTTATTCCTCATCAAAAGTTCCTTTGCTTCTCTTTTAAAATCTGCTTCAAAGTCTCTGGAACTTATATCATCTTCTTCCCTACACAGTGTAAGTTCAAGGAGATCCTGCAAATCTTGAACACTAAGGCCTAGTGCTTCTTTCCTTGATATATACTTCACCTCTCCATTGGATCTGACCAGAGTCAATATGTGGGTCTTTTGATCAGAGAGCCACTTTAGTACTTTTAAACCCAATGGATTTCTTGGGAGAGATTTATTTGATGATGAGCTTTGAGATATTGGCCTTGAGAAAACTTGCACACTTTCAGACATTCTTTTGAAAGCCATTTCTATGACATCATTTGCTGCAGCTATATCTTCTGCAGTTTCTCTTTCAATCAGCTCCTGCCTTTCAATGTCTGTCATGTCTGTTGAAGTGTCTGATGATGCAGGTTTGGTTAACATCCCTTTTAAAAGGTTTTGAAGTTTTTCTGAGCTCTCTTCTTTTAGACCCATTTTCATGATGGATTCTTTGAAGTACTCAACTTCTTTTTCTTTTACCTCTTCACTGGTCAGCTGTTCTCCTTCTTCTTGGTTTGTCACAAAAGTAGACCGGAACAGTGTTTTGAGGTTTTCTATCTGCTGTTCAAGCTTCATTCTTTGTTCATGCTTCTTTGAGGTGTTTGAAACAGTTATCTTTCTTTTCTTTAGCCTTTCATAGGCTTCATCAGTCTGCTGTTTTGACCATTTTGATATGGCTTCAGCAGTATCCATTTTTGCATCCACCAGCTCCTTTTTCTTTCTCTTATACTCAGCAGTTAGGTCAGCAATGAGCTTTTTGTATTTTCTCCAGTTTGGAGCATTCTTCTTCTTTGTAGGATCATTCTTAATTTTCTCAATCCTTTCTGCCTCACGCTTAAGAGCGACTACTGGCCATTCTTTGAACTGTTGTTCTTCAGCAGGATAGAATTTCTCTTTCATGATGTAGGCTAGATATTGTTTTCTTAACTCTTTCTTTTGATCAGCCTTTTCTTTGTTTAAGTCTTGTGCAAACTCTTCTATCTGCTTTACTTTTGTGAAGTAGAACTCCAGTCTTTTAGCAATGCCATCTTCGCTTAACCGTTCTTTTTCACTCTCAACTTTAGCTCTTAGTCTTGCTTGCCTTGCCTTGATTTTGAGGTAATCATCCATATCATCTGGTGGCATGTAGCCTATGAGTGAGGAGAACCTTCTTTTTGAAGGATCTTCTTCTGTATAGAATTGCCTCATCTCATTTTTGATGGCTTCAAGCTCCAGTGGATATTGTGCAGCATTAGGATCATGTGTACCCTCATCGGCAGAGATTGGCTTTCTTTTTCTGTTGAAGAGCTTTGGTTGTGTTGTAGGAAGGATGAGAGCAATGGTGGATGATTGACTAACAGCTGTTGAAACAACTGGTGTCTCAACATCTGTTGTCATTACAACTGCTGATATGTCAGCAGTTGTCTTCTGCTTTTGAGCAGGGGATGGAAGTGGTGAGGTAGTTTTTGATGGTGGTGATGATGGTGGTGAATCATCATCTGATATGAGATTCCTTCTCCTTTTTAATGAAGAAGGGGCAGATGATGTTTTGGATGAATCAATGGTTTGAGATTGTATAGCAGTGGTTTGTGATTGTGATTGACTGACAGTGGTTGAAACAACTGGTGTTTCAATCACTGTTGTCATTACAACAGATGTTGTAACATCTGCTGTCTTCTACTTTATGGCAGGAGGCAGTGGTGGTGATATGATTATAGATGAGGATGGTGGTGGATAAGTGGTTGTAATGGTGTGTGATAGAGTGGTGTGTGTTGAAAGTGTGTGTGTTGATGAAATGGCAGCTGTTTGGCTACTGACAGCAGTTTTTGTAACTTCTGTTGTATCAGCTGTATGACATTTCGTGGGAGGTGGTTTAGATGTTTGCTTTGCTTGCTCAGGTTCAACACACAGGCCATGTTCTATTCCCTTCTTCTTCATTTGCTTCATTATCTCCCCCTTTTTGGCATTATCTGCAAGGGGGTCATCAAAGAACAGCAAAGTTGAAGGAGCTTTGCCAGTGGTAGTTTGGATGCTGGCCTTAATAGCCTTGATATCTGCTTGAGTATCCTTGAACCTTGATTCCACCATATTGGTCAGCATTTGTATATGCATTTCATGCTGCTGATCAGCCACTTGTTTTTGTCTTTCAAGCATAGGTTGAAAAAGATTCCAGAGCTCATTTGCAGCATGTGCTTGTTGTGGAGCAGGTGCTTGAGGTGGAACAGCAGTGGATTGTGCTTTCTGAGCTTTTAAAATCTCTTGCACCATCTCCTTTATTTCAGAAACTGATTCTTCAAGTTTTTCAACTCTGCCCGTCAATTCCTGATATTTTGAATCATCACCTACTTTAGTAGGATCATCTGAATCCCCACCAGCAGTGGTTATATCAATGTGTGACTTAGGAACAGAGTCCCAAAAATCACCCATTGATGCCCCTTGTTCTTGGTACTGGGGACTTCTTTCTTCAGCACTCGACAAACCTTTGATGGTGCCAGTAGTTAGATCTAACTCACTGGTGGTTATCGAAGTTGCCATGGAAGAAATTGCCTTCAAGGGAGTCTTATTTATGAAACAACTGTCCAACTGAAGATCTGTTGATCCACTAGTTGTAGTTGTTGCTCCACTTGAACTACCACCGAGAGTTACTTGTAACTCAGGGGGTGTAACCTCCTCAATTGTTGCTGGGATAGCAGGAGTAGTAGCATCAGACCCAGTCACTTGTGGGGGTATACTCTCAGTGATAGGTGATAGAGAGGAACTGGTTTGTGTCTGAGCTATAGCAGCTGCATGCAACAAGGGTAGCATGGATTGTGGCATTATGATTGGTGAGGGTATAGGTGTTGAAAGAGATATGTCCTTGGGATCAGGACTGTGGAAGATAGAGCCAAGTGGATCTTGAGCTTCATAATTTGGTGTCCCTGTGAATACAACCTGATCCTTTGTGAGGATGCAGGAGGAGTTTTAGGCATGGGTTGAGATCTTTCTTCCAACTGCTGTGAGGAAGTAGCAGCAGTGGTTTGTGGTGACTTTTGTGTTGTCACAGGCATTTCCTCTGGGATCTCATCTTCCAGAGTTGCCTTTGTTTTGGGTTTGGTGGGTTTTCTGGATGTTTTTCTTTTGGTCTTTTTGGTGATATCAGGTGTGGGTTTCAAAGCAATGGTTGTGTTGCTTTGATCACCTAGAGCAGTGGGCTCAGCAGCTGATACTTGAGGAGCAGTTGTAACCGCTAAAATCTGCTCAGGTACCCCTGCTTTTGTTTTTATTGGTGCCAACATTCTAGTGAATGTTTCAAGTGTCAAGCTTTTTATTTGAAAATAGACACCTTGTTTAAGTAAATTTTCATTTTTCTTATCAAATTTTTGTATAAAATAGTAACTCAAAAATCTTGGAAACAACAAAACTGCTTTACTTTCAACGTTTTTCACCATGTCATTGAAAATTTCCTAGGAGTAGTTGTAGTCTTTATTATTCAAAATAGCATAACCCAGGCATTGAATTTTCAAAGGTATTTCGTTAAAAGATGTTGTTTTATTTGAAGCACACATCAGAAGTGTGTGAAATAAAAATCTGGGTGCAGATGGAAAATAACCCTTTTGTAGGGTATCTACCTTTGACTGTTCTGCATAGCCCCTTTTCAGAAAATCAGCTTTTAACTCGTTTTTGTCAAAGGAAGCTTTACCTTTCTGATCATCGAGTTTGAAGATTTCTGATAGTGATTGCGGAGTGATTTGAATCGCCGTACCCTGTATCGAGGAGTTAATGGCTACTACTTTATCATCTTGTTTTTCAAGCGTAGCATTTTTCCAGAACTCTCTCTGGGTTTGCAGATATATGGGAGCGTCTACTGTCAACAAAGTTTTGTACTTTGATGTAGATATGGTGTCGAGAATGGAATCGAAGGTATGGTTGTTTGTGGGTTTTGTGAGTAAACCCAAATAGTTGTGAGATTGTTTGTATGGTTTTCGATTGATTCTTCGGTCGTTTGAGCGACCTCATTGGAGGGTGGTGGTGATTTAGGGTTTGATTTTGATTTCGACTTTGATTTTGTCATTTTTGCGGAGAAGAATGAAAAATGATTTTGAAGATTTTGAGAAGAAGAGTTGGAAACAGCTTTCTGAAGAGAATTTTGGAATTCAATTCGACAGTGTAAAACCCTGTTTGGGGGTTTAGGGCAGGGTTTTATTTAGGAAAAAAATGATTGCTGATGTGGCAGCGGTTATTACGATCTGAGGGCTAAAAACTGACCACGTGTCAAACACTGATGAAATGGATGAAGTATGGAGAACAGTTGCTTTAAGGGCCACTGACGTATCAAGCATCAGTGGTTACAACGGTAAAAATTGTGGGCAGTGGATGATATTTGCTATCAGTGGATAGCATATCAGTGGATAAGACGCTGATTTTGAATATCAGTGCTTTTCAAGAAAATGAGGGATCAGTGTTTAACTTTCAGCAGTGGACAGTGTTTTGAGATCAGACGTTGGAACAAAACAGTGGTTAGGGTAAATGGTACAGATCTGAAGGACAAGTATTCCAGCAACAGTTTTGAGAATTTTCATTCAAGGTTTTGCCAAATGTCAATTTTGAATTACAGTGGTTTAAGTACCCCAGATGATGAAAAACTTTTTACTAAAGCAACTCATTCTCGTTTAATATTCAATTAAAACATGAGTACCCTAGTAATTCAAGCACAGTTAGCAATCAACCTTTGATAAAAATTTAGGAGCAAACCTGAGAATGACATGATTTTGGCATATGTACCATTTCCTTTTGACCCATTAGTAAGGACAATAATACCACCAAAAATAAGGTATTACATCCTGACAGGAGCTGAAACTATTGCCAATAAAAACAAGCAAAAGTTCCAAATATATTATTCCAAAAAAAATATGAATAATATATCCTGGTTATTCGAGAAAATCCTTTGAACGCGATAAAAAAATGGTTAAAGGATTTTCTGAGAATAGTATCAAAAAGGATTTGGTATAATTTCAATAGAGTATATAATCACATCATCCACAAGTTATTTAAAATGGTCAGTGGTTTAACAACAGTGGTAGGAAACTTTTGGATACAATTTGACCACTGTTTGGTACCATTTTCTTTGTCAGTTGATTGCAAACATGAGGACACATGAATGAATTTTTGAATATTTGTCTAGTCCTCTTGAAATTTAATCACTGGAGACACTATTATCACTTGAACTTACTTGAACCAATAAGCACAGACAGTTGCTTAATGACCATTATTACCCCAAGCTTTGACTCTTAAGTGTTTTATATTTATACTCTTTTCTTTTGACTTCAAAAGTTTTGAGATAAACACACTTTCGAGTTTTTGTGAATTTTAGTCCAAAATCATTTTGCAGTAATGTTTTGAGAGACTTGGTCATGTTTGCACAAGTTTTTCAGCCAATCTCACACTACATATGATACGGACTATGTTGACCCCTGTTATCTTAATGTATTTAAACAAGGTTGATTTGTTCCTTTTGAGGATCTCAACCTGTTTTCAACACATTAGATCTGAATAACTAAAGTTTTAATTTCCCTCATTTTATGTTAGCAAAACATCAATGTTTTATGAACATAGGTTTTGTTAATCTGAGGTTCATACTTTAGTATTTCATAAAAACATCACAAATTTTACATCAACAATTGAGATCAATTTAGAAAATAGGAAGTAATCTCATAGTTTAAACAGATATTGTTTTCAGATCTAGAAACCATGAGTGTCTTGTGCATGAAATCACTTGTTATGTGGAATTTATGTGTCATATGACATCTTGGTTGATTTACAGAGTTTTCGAATAACCATTTTGAACATGATTTACTCGATACTCTGTTTTTCAACTAAATACAACCAACCTTAGTATCAATGAATTTTGAGCCGAACTGTTATATCAATTTGACTGTTAAATCGAAATTGACTGTCCAGGCTCTGATACCAATTGTTAGGATCTTGGGCTTTCATGATTATGTTTTTTTGTATGTTTTGAACAATTAGTAAATATGAAAACATGTAAAGTGCAGCGGAAATAGATACAAACTTTGTAAACACAATCAATGGAGAAAATAGTTTGATAGCATTAGCTTCTCATAGAGTCAAATGATTACAAATCAAAGCAAAAGATTACAGACATGCTTACAAACTAATCTCCCCCTCAGCCTGATGCCCCAAGGTTGGTTGCACACAAGATGAAAGGATTAGACATGAGAAGAAGAATCCGCTCAGTCAATCAAATGTAACAGTACATGGTATTGTTACATTTATAGGCAAACCAAACCACTGAGGTATCTCATCTGACGTCACCATGAAAGCGACGTCTAACAGCCTAACAACCTGTATCTACTGTCCTTTTACAAATACTGCTATGCCTAACCACTGACTATACATAAAATAGATAATTCACAAAACAGATGCTCTCTCTTTACATCAGTGCTTTCCTCAAGGTTGATCAGTCCTTGATTGGGCAGAGCTTTGTTATCAGCAGTTTGTACCAGCAGTCTTCTAAGCTTCATAAGTAGTTATGCAGAACAGCAGCAGTTGTATCCAGTCAGTGGATGCAAGACCATCAGTTGTTATAAATCACTTTCAAGGGAGAAGCTTAATGTAAACCGCTGCTTATTGTGGATCCACTGTTGTGACCAGGTTTTGACTTTACATTATCTGTTCCTCTGGTAGGGTTCAATCCCAACACTTAAAATTCACAGAAATCAGGTTTTAGCCTTGATACCGCTCGCGTAAAGGTTGGGGTGGGTCTACGCGGCCCGCCTCAACTTAAATAATAAATTTTTAATTTATTTTTTTAATGCTATATTGTATTTCGGGCTCGGTTTTCACGTATGGGTGTATTTTAAGACATATTGGGACATTTTAAAATATACTAGGGTGTCGGAAATATTCGAGAGTGTCGGTTTTATTGAGGATTGTTACATCCTCCCCACCTTGTTTTAGAGCTCGTCCTCGAGATCTACTGGAACAAGTGCGGACATTTCCTTTGCATTTCTGATTCAAGCTCCCATGTGTACTCAGGTCCTCTTTTGGAGTCCCACTTCACTTTGACCAGGACTAATCTCTTATGTTTGAGATTCTTGACTTTCCTGTCTTCAATCTGTAGAGGCCTTTCTACAAACTTAAGTTGTTCATTTACCTCTATATCCTTAAGAGGTACCATTAGTGATTCATCGGCTAAGCATTTCTTGAGATTAGATACATGAAATATATCATGTATTCCTGCCATTTCCTCTGGCAGTTGTAGCTGATAGGATACAGGTCCTATTCTTCTAATAATCTCAAAAGGTCCAACATACCTGGGACTTAGATTTCCCCTTTTTGTGAATCTTACCACTCCTTTCCAAGGAGAGACTTCTAATAATACTTTATCTCCTACTTGAAATTCCAAGGGTTTGCGTCGGTTATCAGCATAGCTCTTCTGTCGATCACGTGCTGCTTTCAGTCGTTCCTTGACTTGAATAATCTTGTCGGTTGTTTCTTGCACTATCTCAGGTCCAGATAGTTGCTTTTCCTCAATTTCTGCCCAACAGACTGGGGTTCGGCACTTTCGTCCATAAAGTGCTTCAAATGGTGCAGCATTGATACTTGTGTGATAACTATTATTATAAGAAAATTCTACTTAAGGTAAGTGATCGTCCCAATTATCTCCAAAATCAATTACACAAGCTCTAAGCATGTCTTCCATTGTCTGGATCGTCCTTTCACTTTGTCCATCCGTTTGAGGGTGATAAGCCGTGCTTAGATTTAACTTGGTTCCCATGGCTTTTTGGAAACTTGACCAAAAATGAGAGGTAAAACGGCTATCTCTATCAGAAAAAATTGATAAAGGAATTCCATGTAATGAAACTATTTCATTTACATATAGTTTAGCTAGCTGTTCCATGCTGAAAGTTTCCTTCATTGGTAGGAAATGAGCTGATTTGGTTAGCCTATCTACAATCACCCAGATTGTATCATTGCCTTTCTTTGTTTTGGGTAATTTAGTAACAAAATCCATGTTATCAATTCCCATTTCCACACTGGCATTTCTAATTGTTGTAGAAATCCTGAGGGTTTTTGGTGTTCAGCTTTGACTTGTGAACAAGTTAAACATTTAGAAACATAGGCTGCTATGTTCTTTTTCATTCCTATCCACCAGAAATTCTTTCTTAAATCCTGGTACATTTTATCATTTCCTGCATGCAGCGTATATTTAGACTTATGGGCTTCTTCTAATATACGATGACGCAGGTTTCCTAATTTAGGTATCCACATTCTCTTTTCATGGAATCTCCAAATTCCATCTGTTCCTTGTTCCAATTCCTTAATCATACCTTTCAATTTTTCAGTATCATCCTTGATTACTGATTCGTGTGCTTCTCTAATTTGCTCATTTAAATCTACTTGTAGATTTAATTTAAGAGAGCGTACCCCTTTTTGGCTTTTCATGATACTTTCGGCTTAAAGTATCCGCCACTACATTTGCTTTTCCATCATGATACTGGATATCACAATCATAATCACTAAGCATCTCCATCCAGCATCTTTGTCTCATATTCAACTCCTTTTGCTTGAAAACATACCTTAAACTCTTATGATCGGTGAATATGGTAAACTTACTACCATAAAGGTAATGTCTCCAAATCTTAAGAGCAAAAATTATAGCTCCTAACTCTAAATCATGGGTTGAATAATTCTCTTCATGATTCTTAAGTTGTCTAGATGCGTAAGCTATAACTGTTTGGCGTTGCATCAACACACATCCATAACCTAATTTAGAAGCGTCACAATAGACTACAAAGTATTCAGTTCCTTCTGGTAACGCTAATATGGGTGTATGGGTTAATTTATGCTTAAGAATTCTAAATGCTTCTTCTTGTTTTAATCCCCATTCAAACTTAACAGATTTACAGGTTAGCTTAGTTAAGGGAATGGCTATTCTAGAAAAATCTTGAATAAATCTTCTATAATAACCGGCCAATCCTAAGAAACTTCTAACCTCGGTTGGTGATTCAGGAGTTTTCCATTTGATAATTGCCTCGATCTTGGTTGGATCCACATGAATTCCTTCATGGTTAACTAGGTGTCCGAGAAATTGTACCTGTTCTAACCAAAATTCGCACTTTGAAAATTTAGCGTAAAGCTTTTCCTTTCATAATAAACTTAAAAGTGCGTGCAAATGTTTTGCATGTTCCTCTTTACTCTTAGAGTAAATTAGAATATCATCTATAAAAACAATTATGAATTTATCCAAATATGGCTTACATATTCAGTTCATCATGTCCATAAATGTGGCTGGGACATTGGTTAAACCAAATGGCATGACAGTAAATTCATAATGGCCATACCTTGTTCTGAATGCGGTTTTAGGAATGTCCTCTTCCTGTACCTTTAATTGATGATATACTGACCTTAAATCGATTTTAGAGAAAAATCGAGCTCCTTGCAGTTGATCGAATAGATCATCGATTCTTGGTAATGGGTGCCGATTCTTAATTGTGACCTTGTTCAATTCACGATAATCAATGCACATACGCATTGATCCGTCCTTCTTTTTAACGAACAGTGTCGGCGCTCCCCATGGCGACGAACTTGGTTGTATAAATACTTTCTCTAGCAATTCTTCTAATTGTTTCTTCAATTCTTGCATTTCTGCAGGTGCCAAACGGTAAGGTGCTTTGGCAATCGATGCTGTTCCTTGTATTAAATGGATTCTGAATTCAACTTCCCTATCTGGAGGTTGCCCTGGCAATTTTTCTAGAAATACATCTGAAAACTGGGATACTACTGGAATATCCTTCAAATCCTTTCCTTTAGTGTTAGTGATTATAGAAATCAAATACACTATAGAACCTTTTCTTATATAACTTGCAGTTTTCCTCACAGAGATGAATTTAGTAGATTTGGAAGTTTTATATCCTTTAATTGTGATCTTTTCACCTTTTGGTAAATTTGCTTGAATTGACTTTTGATCACATAAAATACTGGCTTTATTGGCTATTAACCAATCCATTCCTAAAACAACATCGAATCCTGCCAGATTCATGGGGTAAAGGTTTGCAATAAATTTCTGATTTAAAATTTCTATGCTTGCTCCCTACAAGATTTCAGAAATCCTAACGGTTTCTCCATTAGCTGTCTCTACTAGACACTCTTGTGGAAGTTTAGTTAATGATTGCTTAAGTAATTTGCAAAATGAAGTATTAATAAAACTTTGGTTTGCACCAGAGTCAAATAATACTTTAGAAAAAATATCATTAACTAAAAACGTACCAGTGATCACATCTGGGATCATCTTTGCTTCTTCTGCCGTTAGAACAAATGCTCTAGCATTTTTGGTATTCTTGTTATTTGTAGCAGGAGCTAATTTCGGGCAATTAGGCTTGATATGACCTTGTTCTCCGCAGTTGTAACATATCCAGTTGTTAGCTTTCTTCCTGCAGTCTTCTTCCTTGTGTCCCGATATTTTGCAAAAGTTACAGTATATGGAGCATCTTCCTGAATACTTTCTTTTGCAATTCTTACAATAAGGTGTAGAGGTAGAACCTATATTTTTCCCACGATTAAAATTTCCAGAATGAAATTCTTGTGTGAGTTTCTGGGTTAGGTTCCTCCTTTGATCCTCTTCTCGGGTACAGACTAATTCATCTGTCAAGGTATTTTCTAGTTCCACAGCTTCTTCTATGGTTTGAGGTCTAGCTGCCTTGACTACGTGTCTTATTTCTCCAATTAATCCGCAGATATAACGGGAAATTAACACTGGTTCAGGTGAAGTAAGGGTTGGCACTATTCTAGCATATTCGAAGAATAATTTAGTGTATCCCTTACTATCCACACCAGTCATCCTAAGGTTTAGGAAATTGTTTGTTATCTGTTCCTTCTCATTGGGTGGGCAGAATTTCCTTTCTACCTTGTTCTTAAATTCCTCCCATTCCATATTGTAAGTTCTATCACTTCCTCTTGATTGTAGGATAGTGTTCCACCATTCTAGTGCTGAATTCTTAAACAGATTAGAAGCAAACATTATCTTATCTTCTTCAGCACACTTGCTTATTCTTAAGACTGCCTCAGTTTTCTCTATCCAGCGTAGGGTTGCAATGGCCCCTTCGTTGCCCGAGAATTCCATTGGTTTACAAGACCAGAATTCTATATAAGAACAACCGTAAGACACGGTTCTTCTCCTTTTGGGAATTGGCATTTGAAATACAGGTCCATTGTTCACACTGTTTTCGGGTTCAGAGGGTCGCTTGCTATCATGTATACTCTTATTATCGGCTTCCCTAACTGTTTGAATAATATATGGCATTGCATCTATTATTCCTTGTGCAACTATGTGTTGGATAGCACTGTTATCCACTTGATTTCCATTGTTATTGATGCTTGGATTCTCATTAACCACGTTAATGTTACTTTGGTTATCATTATTCAGATTTCCTGGATTTCCTTCATCGGCCATCTGAATTTTAAACAATTACCATTCATTAATAGAATAATTAAATAGTTTAAGTAACAACCACATAATACACATATTGGTCAAAAACATCGTGCATTGCGACTTTACTCTTTTTGCTATAGTATGCGTCAAATACACACTAAAACATAAATTAAAAATTACAATACTACTATGCCTCGTTAACCACAAAGTGGTCTATACTACGATAGATTTATTATTATTACACATATATTTTATTTATTATTATTACCAACTTCACCATCACTTTCACGGGTATGGATTTTCCCTGAAATCCATCTGACGCTCATCTTATTTCCATACGAGTTGCTCTCCTACATACCTCATCCTCTCGCTACTTTCTATGATTTCTTCTCCAAAATTTCGGAGTTCTTGCAAATTCTCTGCACTCATTAGGGGTGCAGGTACTAGTATTGGATCTTGGTACTGAGGTACTGGATTCTCCTGAGGGTATGGATTCTCCAAAATCTCCCTAATGTATTCATCGTTGTCATAATAGGGATCTAGATGGTCCAAACCTGGATATGCTGCTAAGTTCGGCAAGGTTTCTTCGTTTAAGTTATAACGTGGTACATAATCCCTAAGATCATCAAACCATGGATCATAATTTGGATCTAGAGGATTAGGGGCTGGTATCCTAGGTATCTCCTCAGGGTTAAAATCATGTATTTCTACCTCAATCGGTTGAGTGGGAATTAAAGGTAAGGGTTGTGGGGCTACTAGTTGTTCCAGACTTGGGTCAACAGCAGTTGTAGCTAGGATATGAAAATTGACTAGGCTTCTATTAAGCATATCCTGTGTATAGGCATCTAACTTTCGCTTAGCAGCTGCTAGAACTCTTTGCTGTTGCAACTTTCGCATTCTTTTCCTATGTGCAAATGCTTACTTACTGAACCATCCTCTCTTTTTATGAGGGAATGGCTCTTCTGACTGAGCTTTAAAGGCAAACATCCCTTCTTCCTGATCAGCAGAATACCCAGAAAGGGCTGGCTGTGAAGAGGTACCTTCTCTCATAGGTGAATCAGACAACTGACGACACATGTCTGAGGGTCCTGATCACTCATACTGTAAACTAACAAATAGTCAAATAACACAAAACACATAATCACATAAATTATTTCCTAACAAAAAATTTAGAATTTAAGTGTCAGCAGAACACTTCTTTGGCTTAGACCAGTGGCTAGGCTCTGATACCACCTTCTGTCGCAACCCCGATCCCTTATCTGTCCCGGGAATGGGCGGACGCGAACTCAGAATTTCGGTGGTATCAGTTGGTTAATTTGGCAGCGGAAATTACACCAGGACCGTAGTTAGGAAATGTTTATCAGAGTAAAACCCCCATATTTGATATTAATAATCACATGGGAAAAACCCAAGTTTCTTATTACAATATTTTTATAGGGATAAACCCTATTTTATTGAATTTAAAACATCGGCTTTTAGGTAACCTTTATAGCCACATTTTTTCCCAAGCCTTCAGTGCTTTCCAACTAGCTTTTTACTAATTGGCTGTCACATTGTGTTACCTGAAACGCGTTTTAAAAACATTTGTCAGTGGGAAATACTGGTGAGTGAATCCTAGTTTAATCAAGAAATATTTTAACAATTAACACAGTATTGAGAGTGATCACATTGTTTATTTCTACACAATTACTCATTTAGTACTGTCAATCCTGACTGGTGGGTCATATTACACATTGGCTAACTCGTCGTCCAATGGTAACGTGTTCCACATTTTGTATACAAAACCCCAACATACCGGCAGTAATTGAAGAACTACAAAGACTCAATCACCACTTAATCATATTGTAAAACATTTAAGGTTTTGTAAAATATTACAAAAAGTTTAACAAAAATTGGATAAACTCACATTGCTATCTTAGACTTCGCGTAAGGGTTTCCTGGGATTAATCTATAATTTACACAAATGTATATTGGTTAGTATAATAACCCTTTGATAATATTAATGATACCCTCCCCGAGACGGTATTCCAACAACTACGTCGGGCAGAACCACGACAGTTGTTACGGAACCCTAAATCAATTGGGCAGCGTATCTAATACGAAACTGGGGTTATAATACTTACAACGGAGCAGAACCTCGCTAATTAGGGGGTATAATACTCGAATATAATGCCTATAATTGAGAATTTGAGATTGAGAAATGATTTTTGAACGATTTCTGGTTGAACCCGATGGCTCCTTTATATAGTTGCTGAAACTGGTTCCCTCGCGGCCCACGTCAAAGCTAGTCAACGGACTAGCTTGTCCGGGTCATCAGGTAGGTCCGCCACGATGCTGACACGTGTCGGCCTGGGGTGTTACTGCGTTCTTGATCTCACGCGGCCCGCGTAAACTAACGGGGGGTCTTACGCGGCCCGCCTAGACTTAAAATTCACAGAAATCAGGTTTTAGCCTTGATACTACCCGCGTAAGGGTTGGGGTGGGTCTATGCGGCCCGCCTCAACTTAAATAATAAATTTTAATTTATTTTTTTAATGCTATATTGTATTTCGGGCTCGGTTTTCACGTATGGGGTGTATTTTAAGACATATTGGGACATTTTAAAATATACTAGGGTGTCGGAAATATTCGAGAGTGTCGGTTTTATTGAGGACTGTTACAGCAACTTTGATCGTATTCCCTCGTACCAGAAGTTGTAGTCAAGATCGGTCGTTGAGTTAATTAGCATGTACCACTTGTAAAGAAACCTTTCCCAGCTTTCTTCTGTTCTAAAGCTTTGCCTGCAATGTTTGAAGATGTTTTGCTGTATGTGCCACCTACACAATGAATGTCTAGCCCTTGGAAACACGGTTGCACATGCGTTCATTACAGCACGATCTCTATCCGCTACTATTACACGGGGTTCCATAACACTGTCTAATTAGTGTTTCAACCGCTGTAGAACCCATGTGAAGTTTTCCTGTTTCTCGTTGCTTACGAACGCATGAGCAATGCAAAACGACATCAACGTGGATGTAACACCGATAATCTGGACTAGCGGCATTTTGTACCGATTCGTCTTGTAGGTGGAGTCTATAAGCAACACATGCGGGAAGGCGCGCCACAACATGTTCGACTCCGGGTGGATGAAGAAAACATCCTCGACCCGTTCGCCGTTTTGAGATGTTCTATGGTAAAAAACAAACCCAACCTTCTCCAACCGGTCGAAAAGTATCTGCATTGGAGTGTCGCCGACTTGTTCCATTCGACCCAATTTGGCCCGAGCGTTGTATATGGTGTTTCTTGTTGAGACATTATGGGGGTTCTGTTCTTTAATGGCAGCAAGATAGTCTCGTGGTTTTATGTTCTGATGCGTCATTTGCTCCACCGTCCTCTCTTCCGATGGAGTCAGCCTCATTAGGGACGGATGACCCTCTGGATACAGAAATGGTTCGTGGTTATGTTTAGCCTCCTCAACCCTTAGATCCCAATAACCTAACCTCTTTCTGTATGTTCCGATCAGTTGGAACTTGCAACCGGTTTTCCTGGTCTCGCTGCGTCTGACCGTGGCTATTGATTTGTACTCGCCGGCACAATCGCACGTAAGCCAAATTTTTAACGGCTGACCGCTTGGGGGTTTATCGTAGATGGTGCGTTTGGTGACGAGGGCGTAGCAATTTTCGCGTCTGACGTCTCTACACCACTCTACCAATTCATCCATGCTAGCGAATTTCTAACGAAAACACTTATATGTGTCAATTAATGATTAACTCAAATGATTAACCCATCGGTTTAGTTTTAGTATAAACGGGTTCGGGTCAGTTTCAGGTTGAACTTGCGAACCCGTTTGGGTTCACGGGTCGGGTTCGGGTCAACATGGTCGGGTTCGGGTCAACCCATGAAACTTCGGGTCGTGTTCGGGTTCTTATGTATGATGCGATTTTCGGGTTCGGGTCGGGTTCGGGTTTGTGTAAAATTTTCAGGTTCAGGTCGGGTTGAACCCACCAACCCGCGAACACGACCCGTTGAGCAACCCTAATCTAAGATTTTAATACAAACAACATCAAACGTAAAAACACTAAAATAGTTAACGTACAACAAATAAACGTATAATTAAATGTTATACCTGCTTGTTTTGAAACTCACTAGGTTCCTGGTCAGCATTTGAACACTCAGGCGGTCCACCACTTATGGGAGGAGAATGAGAACTATCAGTCGGCGGTCCAACACTAACAGGAGGTGCTTCAAAATTAACCGGGTGTTGCAATGGATAATAACCAACATAATTAGGCTGAAAGGCATCCAAACCCCAAGTATCCTGACCTGCATCAGACGCAAGACTGGGATCGAACGGAGCATTCAGATCAAACACGCCCGCTTTGTTATCTTGATTGTTATCATAACTCCCCTGATTCGCCGCGTTACCAAACATATTTAAAAAGTCACCCAAACCCGCCATCATAGCGTAAATAATTTGAATACAGAGAAAAATAGAAGAAACGAATAGAAGTTGAATGAAAATGAATGAAATTAGTGTCGTTTATATAGAGAATTTTACGGAATATTACATTGTTTCAAAAGATTAACACGCGAATCGAGGAATCTAACGTCGAATCAAATAAATCACACGAATATCGAGGAATCTGACGTCTAATCAAATAACTCGCACGAGAATCTAGGAATATAACATCGAATCAGAGAATCTTACGTCTACTCGCACGTGAATCGATGAATAATACATCGCGTCAAATAGTAATAAAACAATAAAATAAACGAAATTCATTGTATACGGGCCGTATAGGTATATACGACCCGTATAACATCGTCGTATAATATATATACGACCACACTATAATCTTATTCTAACATGCTAAACCCATGATTTCATATCCAAATGTTGATATTCATCTGAAAGTCTCGTACATAAAAAAGACAAAATCACCAAAGAATAAATATCATTCCTTGCTCCCATCTGGCAGGTAGTAATATAAAAGAAACCAAATAAATAAATTCAAGTTCATGAATCATTTGGCAGGTAGTAGCTAGCATCAGTAACATTGTATTTATTTTGGCAGGTAGTAGCTAGCATCAGTAACATTGTATTTATATCATAACTAAGGCCATCCGTAGTCATAAAGCCCCTTGTGGGGCGTTATGCGACACGTGTCGTGCCACGTCACACGGGGGCTTTATGGGGCTTTATATCACTAGAGCCCGTAGTCATAAAGCCCCTACCCATCATTACCTATTTATTAATTTTCGTTTTTATAAATTAATTATAAAAACCCACCTTTTTTGTGATTGGTCAAGGTTTGAAAACCTTCCACATAAAGCCCCTCACCTTGCGCGATATCCATAGCGCCACCCACCTAAACCTTCCCCATAAAGCCCCTATAAAGCCCCTCGTAGCGGTGTTTGGGGCTTTATAGGGGCTTTATGGCGCCACATAAAGCCCCACTACGTATGCTCTAAAGTAAATACTTTTACATAAGCTAAGAATGAAAGCTATACCATATGAATTTACTAGGGGTGTTCAATTTCGGATCTATCCAACAATTTGGGATATTTGATTTTACTACCCGAATCCACATCTGAATTATCTGATATGGAAACGAATCTAAAAAAATATTTCATATGTTTTGAAAAATACTGTTTTACCATTAATCTCCCTAGAAACGGAGTCTCAAACACTCCATATGATCACTTTGGTTTAATCCAATGGGCAAGAAAAAAGATTGAGAAGTGAGAAAACTATAAAACAAAACAATAGTAATATCCAAAATTTCTTGGTAAGTAAATCATCACATTTTTTTCTTATTAATCAAATACGATTAGTATAAACCGGCGACTGAACGAAACCAAAAAGGACTCGATTCTTTGCATTCAGAAACAGTTTGAAGGAATAAGGCTGAAGATGTGGTGTTTGGTGAGCAACGAGATGGAGACATTCAAATAGGGATTCAGAGTTTGAAAACAGAAATAGGATTTATATATAAACAAAATATAATTCAAAAATAAAATAATATTTAACTAATTGGTTTTACTCCACCATTCTTTTGTGACTTGTACCCTCTTTTCTTGTCCTTCCTCTAATCCACACCAGTCTTGTAGGTACAAGTAATTGGTACTCAGTACTTACGAACATCGATACCTGTTTTGGTGTTTTTCAGGATTAGTACTTTTGATTCGGTACTAGTTTGGTATTTTACCACTTTTGCCTTTGAATAGTGCATCATACTACTGATCATTTTCAGTATCGGCACCTATTTTTGGCGATTTTCGAGATCAGTATATTCGGTATCAATACGGTTCTATACCGATACGGTACCAAACTAATCCCTAGCTACAAGGAAAACGGTATAACATTTTACTACGCCCCTGATTTTGTTTTACTTAAAAGTTGTATTATAATCTTGGTATTTGTTTAAAGTGAAGGGGCGCTTAACCCACTACCCCCTCCTGTAGCAAATAGAATTTTATCACCAAAAATCATGGTTGCAGAAATCGGCCTAGGCGGCCGATTAATCGGCGCCTAGGCGCTAGGAGGTCATCTACTGCCTAATTTTGAGCTAGGCGGTCAAAATCGGTCCTAGGCGGTCAAAAATCGGATTAATCGGACAATATTAGTCGGTCAAAATCGATCAAAATTGGTCCTAGGCGGTCCTAGGCGGTCAAAATCGGTCAAAATCGAACCATACTCTCTGAAACTTGAAGTATTTATGTGAATTTTGAAGTATTATTTTTATATTATTGGGTATATATATATAATTTTAAAAAAATACATATAAAATCCCATTCCGATTAATCCCGATTAATCCCGATTAATCTCGATTAATCCCGAGGCTGTACCTCACCGCCCGACTAACGCCTAGCGCCTTCTACAACATTGCCTAAAATACATCATTTCAACCCAAATGTGAATGTGCATCCAGCCATGAGCCATCCATCTAGCTAAAGGCCTAAAGCCACTATTCAACCTATTATTTTCAAAATTAATCATTTAAATAAAAATACTTTTTCATTGATTAAAAAATAAAAAAAACCAAAATTTCCCTACTCACAATAATTATAGTGTGTATATATGTTTGGATGATAATTTTATCATGTATTCGAAATACATGATAGTTGTGGTGAAAAAAACTACAAACTAACCAAACTTAATAAATCTAGTTAAAATATATATATATATATATATATATATATACACATATATATATTTTGTTAAAACTAGCGGGTTACAGCCGCGTTTCGCGGCGAGGCGAGCCGATTTTTGATCCGATATAGCAGTCGAAAGAGAAAACTTACAAAATAAAGTCGTGGTAAGTAAAAAAGTACGTCGACACGTGTTTTACATCGACCGGAAAACTCGATTACAAAATTACTTAGAAAGTTAAACGGTTGTCAGTGTCAATGCTAAAAGTTGAGAAAATACAAAAAAAATGTCAAAATGTAAGTCAACTTAAGTTTATATCGACACGTAAGTAAAAATAAAGACGTAAAAGTCGATTAAAAAGTATTTATAAAGTTAAGAGGTTGTAAGAGTCAATGCTGAAAATTAAAGGTTAAAAGTAAAAAAAAGAAAAAAAACCACCGACTAAAAAAAATATTTAGAAAGATAAAGGGTTGTCAGTGTGAATACTGAAAGTTGAGAAAACACAAAAAAAAATTATGTCGAAACGTAAATCAACTTAAGTTTATATCGACACGTAATAAAAATAAAGACGTAAATCTCGGTTAAAAAGTATTTAGAAAGTTAAGGGGTCGTAAGAGTTAATACTGAAAGTTAAAGGTTAAAAGTAAAAAAAAACAAAAAGACAAAGTCAAAGATAAAGATAAAAAAAAAAGAAAAAAATTAATGTAGTTGTAGCACTATTCGTTGGGATGTTTCAAATTAATACATGTATATATGAATATGTATTAATGGAATAACAAGATAGTTATGTTCATTTCTTGGATAAAGATTTTATTGAAATGTATTTATGTTAAAACACGTATTAATGGAATAAGAAATATATTTATCTTAGATTGGGTGGTATGAGGTAGCGTCCCCTCCACCTCAGTCCAACAACACCCCTATGCCCATCTCTCGGGTGTTATCGGGGGGCGCGCCAACTTAATAACAACCGTTAACAAGAGGATGGTGGTGGCCCCATGTATTTGACTAATCAACTATTTTGTTTTTTTTTTCTGTCTGTTTTTTAGTTTAGGGGATTTTATTCCATCGTATGGGTGTTATTGGAAGAAGGCAATGAAGCCCCCTGTCTACGTGGCACTAAGGTGACACAGAGGTGGTGGAATAAAGTCCCTAGAGGCTCTATTCTATATCATATATCCTTATTTTCTTTGAGAAAGATTTTATTGAAATACTAGTAAAGTTTATCCAACTTAAGTTCTTCTATATCTAAAATTAGGTAAATAAACTGGTGTGATACATGATTGCAAACGAGGGCTGTCCGTTAGAATTTTTACTTATCATGGGCCTGTATGAGAAAATATGGGCCTCTATAAAATAAACCCTCCCCAAATATATATATATATATATATATATATATATATATATATATATATATATATATATATATATATATATATATATATATATATAGAAAGGTTAACATACTTCACGGCTTATCATACTTCACGTAGGAGACAATGGTAACCGTTGGATCAAGGGTATAATCACGCATGGAACATATAATCACGCATGGGACCACATAATCACGCATGGGATCCAAAATCACGCACGTTATTTTGGTCAAAAAAATAATTACGCATGTTGTATATTTCGTGAAGTACGTTAATGTACGTTAAGGCGTGAAGTACATTATACTTTCTCTCTCTCTCTCTCTCTCTATATATATATATATAGGGGGCCGCTAGAATGAGAACCACCTCGAGTTATGAGAACCACGAGAACTACTTGATCCGGGGCGAGGTGGACCAAATTTTTTTTTTCAAAAACGTAGATGCATGTATTATAAACACATTCGTAAAAAAAAAATTTTAAAAAACGCCGTGTGTGTAGTTTTTTACACCACAAACACACACCGCGTTTTTTTTTAAAATTTTTTTTACCAATGTATTTATAATACATGCATCTACGTTTTTGAAAAAAAATTGGTCCACCTCGCCCCGTACGGTGTGGTTCTCGCGGTTCTCATAACTCGAGGTGGTTCTCATTCTAGCGGTCCCCTATATATATATATATATATATATATATATATATATATATCTTTACTATCTTAATAAGCATATTGCAAGGCAGAAATGGTCATTTGCCATTTTTTCAACATGTACAAGCATTTAAAGCTTATTGTACAAAACTTCAGAGCACACCAACTTTTCAACATGGTTGTGATGCCGCATAGACCTTGAACCAGATATTGTTGACCCGTTTTTATCTTTCGGATCCAATATAATCTTTCTTTCTCTCTACAAAACCCTACTCATTCATTCATTCAGCCGCTTCCCATCCTTTCTCTCTCTTTGCAAACCCTAATCTTTCTTTGACCCCTGAAATCCTCACGCCAAGAAACAAGATGGTGAACAACAATCAAATCCTTAATCTAATCAACAAGAAGATGTTCATCGGTCAGTTTCTTCCTTTACAGGTCTAAGTTTTCTAGCTACATTCGGAAGTTATACAAACATTTAATTTCTTCCTTTGCAGATCTGAGTTTTCTAGCAACATTCGGGAGGTTACATTCAGATCCGGGCCCCTTCGTCGAAGAAATCGAATCTGAGAAGAAGATTGAGGTACTTTCATTATGTTAAAACAAACATCATTGTAATCAAGATTCAATCTTTTCACACTTATTGTTACTTATACAGGAAGAGATTCTGGTTGTTAATGAGTGCGTTGTTGAGGATGTTAAGGAAGAAGATGACCACAACGATGATGATGTTGACGCTGATTCTGAAACCCTGCACTTGAGAAAAGTCAATAAGTTGAAAAGTCAATAAGTTGAAAAATAATGTTTGGCAAATGGAGAAGAACTTTTAAAATGACTTTTACTTTGCACTTGAGAAAAGGCTTTTTGAGAAGTAACAAATTCTTACTTTTCAAACCCCAAAAAGTCTTTTTAGGGACAAATTCCCCATTAACCCCTCCACCTTCATCTACCGCCAACATCCCCATTCATCATCTCCAACTACCCAACAATTACTCCATCTCTGTTCATCAATTACACCAGACTCCGAGTGCAGATGGTCAAAATATAGCAAAACTGATTGTTGATCGATTGTTCTGTTCATCTGCGCCAACATCCTCATTCATCATTAATCTTCAATTTCTCCAACTACACCAGACAACTACTCATCTCTGTTCTCATTAATCTTCAATTACTCCCTCATCTACCACCCTTACATATGCCCAACAAACATCAAACAAGCGACATCAGCAGCTGTTGCTCCGGCGGCCCTTCTTCTTCCACACTCCAACAGGCCGCATTTACAATCTAAAGGTGCTTTTGATTGATTGTGCAAATTTCATACCTTGAATTGCAAGTGGAATAGCCTAAGAAAACTGATTGATTGTGCAAATTTCATACCTTGAATTGCTTGTTTTTTTTTTCTGAGGAATGAAGGGGGATGAGGAGATGAAATATACAAGGGCAATTGTCGAATGTTCGTTTTTTTTTTTCTAACTGAGAATTGACTGGTTTTCTTTTTTTTTTTAACTGATGTCGAATGTTTGTTTTTTTTCTTACTGAGACAGTTTGTTTCTTTTCAAACTGAGAATGTCTTTTTATTTACTGATGTCGAATATTTCGTAAAATGTTTTTCAATAGGCTATAGAGAAAAAAAAATAAATAAGCTAAACTAAACACTTATTAAAGGATGTCCTTTTTGATCATTTTACATGAACAAGCTAAACCAAACACTTTTTAGAAAACTACTTATTAACTTATTGGCTTACAAACTAACCCAAACACTTTTTTTTTGAAATTCCTTTTCAAAAAGTCCTTTTGACAAAAGTCCTTTTGTACTAAAATAAGGAATCCCAAACACCCCCTTAAACAAGCTTTTTCTTGTTGCTGTTTTGTATGATATGGTGGATGTAAAGTTTTAGTTGATTTTGTTTCTTTGATTTTTGTCTACAAATCATGGTTCTTACTTTTACTCTTAATCGTGAACCATTTATAATATGTAGTAACAAATAATTGCTTGAAGGAACAATATTTATTTTCTAAGTTATGATACAATGAACAATGTTTGTTGTTATCTACAGATTGTGAGAGCTATACTTTGGCTTATGAGCTAATAAATACTTTGAATTGGAAAGCTAATGTAACCAGACGAGCTCTATAGCAGCTTCTCATGTTCAATATGAGACCATTCAGGCCAAATCCAAGGTATCTATTTAGTTGGACATGAACTTTTTTACCATTCTTTTTTGTTTTTAAGGATATTCATTTGGTCGAATCACAGGGATTAACTTTGCTTCCAAACTAGAGAGAAAGGGAACAACTTCACCGATTGGTACCCTTTTTTACCCTATCTATCGTTTTTGTTTGTTAAATTTTATATCTTGTATGTTTCTTTAAACATCTTTGTCAGATCTGTTATAATAACTTTCAGATATGTGTTGGTTTGTGTTTTTTTAATGTTTTGTGAATGGATCTGGAAATGTGAATACAGTTGAAGATGAAGACCGATGAGACGGAAATCTGCCAGATTTGGAAAATTATGAAACAAAAACATTGAAGAAAGATGAAACGCTAGGAGAATGAACAGGTGAAAGAGAGAACACTGCGGCTTGGTTTAAGAACCTTCAAATTCAGCCTTACCATCCCCCACGGGACAGTTACACATAGCGAACACTGACTCAGCTTTCTCAAACCATCGAAGTAGCCCCACAGCCCCTTCAGTCCCACTGAAGGTCTGTGGCTTACAATCCATAAACGTCTTGAAAGTGCAAGAAGGTGGATGGTTTTGATTCTGATTCGCTGGCTGACCTAATGGACGAAAGGAAATACAACACAAGGGTAAGAGTTGTGTACGCGACACAAGAATAAAGAAGATTTGGCACATATTGTACCAGCTTGGTCATTTTACATGAACAAACTAAACCAATATGCTATAGAGAAAAAAAAATTAAATAAGCTAAACTAAACACTTCTTAAAGGATGTCCTTTTTGGTCATTTTACATGAACAAACTAAACCAAACACTTTTTAAAAAACTACTTATTAACTTATTGGCTTACAAGCTAACACAAACACTTTTTTAGAAATTGCTTTTCAAAAAGTCCTTTTAATAAAAGTCCTTTTGTACTAAAATAAGGAATCCCAAACACCCCCTTAAACAAGCTTTTTTCTGTTGTTTTGTATGATCTGGTGGATGTAAAGTTTTAGTTGATTTTGTTTCTTTGATTTTTGTCTACAAATCAGGGTTCTTACTTTTACTCTTAATTGTTAACCATTTATAATATGTAGTAACAAATAATTGCTTGAAGGAACAATATTAACTTTCTAAGTTATGTTACAATGAACAATGTTTGTTGTTATCTACAGATTGTGAGAGCTATACTTTGGCTTATGAGCTAATAAATACTTTGAACTGGAAAGCTAATGTAACTAGACGAGCTCTATAGCAGCTTCTCATGTTCAATATGATACCATTCAGGCCAAATCCAAGGTATCCATTTAGTTGGACATGAACTTTTTGACCATTCTTTTTGTTTTTAAGGATATTCATTTGGTCGAATCACAGGGATTAACTTTGCTTCCAAACTAGAGAGAAAGGGAACAGCTCCACCGATTGGTACCGTTTTTTACCCTATCTATCGTTTTTGTTTGTTAAATTTTATATCTTGTATGTTTTTTTAAACATCTTTGTCAGATTTGTTATAATACTTTCAGATCTGTGTTGGTTTTGTGTTTTTTTTAATGTTTTGTGAATGGATCTGGAAATGTGAATACAGTTGAATATGAAGACCGATGAGACGGAAATCTGCCACATTCAAGATCCGACTTTCCAGACTTGGCAAATTATGAAGCAAAAACATCGAAGAAAGATGATGCGCTAGGAGAATGAACAGGTGAAAGAGAGAACACTGCGGCTTGGTTCAAGAACCTTCAAATTCAGCCTTACCATCGACCTTTTTTAGGTTTCTACTTGTACAAAATTCACCACATCTAATAACTTATTTACACCAGATTCTTATTTTTGATTTTTTCTAAAAAGTCTAGGCCCTAACAATGTTCAAGTCTAGGTCAAGGCTCTTGTTTGCGATAGCTATGCTCATCACAATAAGGTAAAATTCTGCATGTATATATTCTATTTTTTTTGTATTAGTAAAATTAATTGAAAATAAAACCGGGTTTAATGGTGAGCGTATTATCTGTTATTTGTTTATGAGATCGGGTTACAGTCAACGGAAGGTCAGAACCAGTCAACTGTAGAAACAGAGTATTCGGGTCACGGTCAACGGTAGTCGGTGTTGAATTAGTAAGAAATTCTAATGTAGGCTGGCCTTCCGAATGATAAATTTTCTCATTTTTTGCATTTCTTCTTTTGGTTTTGATTACTTTATAACGTAATATTATCAGTTTTGAAGCTATATTCTTTGTTGTGTTTTTAGGCATGAATTTTGTGGATCCAGTGAAGAAGAGTAGTGTAGTAAGAAAGATTATTCTTGCTACCTGTCTTATCAATCTATGCATCATCTTAAATGAAAATCACCGAATTTAGCAGCCTGAGCCCAGTAAGTAGATAGATTTTTGTCTCTGCACTTTAAGCTGATCAACTCTTTTGTTGGATAAACTGATATGAAGCTATATTCTTCGTTGTGTTTTTAGGCATGAATTTTGTGGATCCAGTGAAGAAGAGGAGTGTATAATTGTTAATGGCGAATGGCGACAAATAGCGATAAGGTACCAACTGGTTATCTTATTTGGGTTCATTAAGTTGCAATTTATACAAACAAACTTCTGCAGTATCATTCATCAGCTATGGTCTAATGAATAAAGTGGGATAGAATAATATTAATAATAGGACTGCGGGTAATTTGAATTGTTTTTTTTTTTTTCGTTTTGAGGGATCTAATGGAATTGTGTAGTTATTGATCTAATGTAATTCGAATTGGTTTTATTGGCAGGTGTGGATAGACTGAAACTCAGAATTAGAAATAAGGTGAGTTTGGGGAGGTGGTCACCGGGCACGAAAGATGGCCCGTATGGTCAAATTGCTACTCAGACTTTCACAATCCGTCAGCTTGCAGCTGTAACTTGTGATTAGTCACTTGAAAACAAAATCACTATCTACTATATTTCTACAAAACACATATACTTACACGAAGCCAAAAGGGGGTTTATGTCCACAGGAAACGCAGGTGTGAGGAAATGGTTTCTACATTCAGTACATCATCAGAAGGTAACAAGAATGAAACATAAATCGTTAAAGGATTAGTCACTTGAAAAGAAAATTACTATTACTATTTCTAATGAAACACAAATACTTACAAGGTGCCCAACGTTCTTCTACCGGTGGTCATAGTTATCTTGCGACAGTAGTGGCATGAATCCTCCATCTCTTAGTCAGAGAACTCTCTCTCTCTATCAGCAAAGTAAACAAAATTAACACACACGACTCATAACTATTCAAGATATCTTAAGCAATTCGATTCCCTAACTACTACAACTAACTAATCACACAACAATCAGTTCATTGAGTTTGAGCGTTTGTAGTGGCCGCTCCTCACCACTGATCCAGGTTTGCAAACGCTCAAACTCAATGAACTGATTGTTGAACATGATGTCCCTGATCATCCTCATGTTGATGAAGATGACGATGATAGTGTTCTCTCTAATGACGATGACGATGATAGTGTTCCCTCTGATGACGATGACTCTAATGCTGGTGAAATTCGTCGGATTAAAAAGGTAAAGTTAATAATGATAAAATGGGTGGGCGGTTTTGGGTAAGCACAGATAGTTTTTGACTTTTATTGTTGCATATGATTTTATGATGTGAAAGCAGGAAGTTGCTAGGAAGTTTAAGGAGGGTAACGGTGAGCTGACTTATCTACAAGTTGTGAAGCAAGTAATCAGTGAGGTAATAACTCTGACCAAAATAAGTTGATATAATTGTGTTAAGTAGCTCTGGGGTTTTTCTTTTCTTTTTTGAGCATTAATTAATTTGGTTGGGATTTGACCTTGGACCCAGTGTAAGCCCAAGTCTGCCAGTGGAAAACGTGAGAGTATTGATGATACCGAGGTAAATTTGCTTGGGATCTCTATGCTCGTTTTTAGAAATCATTTTTTTTTTGTGAAAATGGTCAAACGGGTCACTTTGACTTGTAATCACTTTATGTTACGATTTAGGAGTTTAATATACTTTTATATGTTCCAGGACCCGGGCCCTAAAGGAAATGATGGCAAGGGCAAAGAAAAAATCTTGTAATGAAGACGAGTCAAGGTACGGGTGGTGGCTGAAGACACTATGAACAATTTGTACCCCTCAACGACTTAATTTTCGTCTCTCGCTTTTACATTTCTTTTTTTGCATTCCTATGCTGATGGTTACCCAAAACTCATTTTAAGCTGTCCAAACCCAACATGCGTTCAACGTTACAAACTGTTTTAATCAGTGTTCTTGTGTAGTATTATTATGTAAGTATAGTGTAGCGACTCCTAGCTAAAGGTGCCGGTTAACCAAACCAATCTGGTTTGTAACCGAGACCAAACTGTAGGTTAGGGATTATGGAGTATGGGTTTGTTGTTTGAATACACTTATCTCAATGAAAATAGCAACCCAACTACAGCGACAAGCATTTAGAATGGAAATCTGTTATAAATTCATTTTTATCAAAATTCGAGGACGATATATACCTAATAAATAGGAATCCTCAAAAGGATAAGTGAGGTTAGCTGTGCTCCTTGGCATAGAAGAACGTGTGTCTCACCTACCTCGACTCAAATTAAAACTAATGTCAAAGCCCTAAGAATTATGACTCGACATGTAAACAAAATTTTGAGGTATATCATCTCACATGTGTTTCACAGTTTCAATTCTATCTCGGTCCTTGATGCATAAAACCACATAACTTAATTTAATTCATCAGTGGTAACTTAACTGTACACTCAACTTTGCCAAGGGCTGACAACCGAGCCCTTAAAATATCGAATGACAATAAACCATTAGGATTCTTTTGATCCAATATACACTGATAGACATTATATCATCAGAGGATACAATCATGTCGAATGAGTCACAAGAAAGGTTACTCTAATAATGTTACCCCCAAAATACCACATGCGGTAACCCCCGCTAGGCGTGTGACGTACCAGGATCTAGCCACCAATCACATTGAACCAACCATAATATGTTTAACAAAATTCCATTCATTAAATAAAAACATTCATAGAATATAATCCCAGTTAAATAGTGACAGCGGAAGCAAATAACAATTCATTGTTTAAATGTTTCAAAACCCAATGTATACGAATTCAGTAAACAAGACACGCGTAGCCAAGCACTGTGACCCATGACCACTCCAGCCATCCAGATAGCAAGTTCCCATCCAAAGTACCTAACGACCTGCGAGCATGCAACAAGTGTATCAGACAACGCTGGTGAGTTCATAGTTTTACGAAAACATTAGTTACCAAGTGTTTAGTTTAACCATTGAATTTAATGTTGATAATATCCCGAATACAAGATGGCTCCTGATTATTTTGCCCTTTCTCCAATGCTCCTATCAAAGCATTGGTCATGACTAGGTCATTAGTTCACACCCGTCCTCTCAGGTACGGGGTGAGGGTGCCAAACCTAAGTAGCGCTACCAACTAATACCTTGTTACCTCTCAGGTAACCAAACAACACGTAGGGACTTTAATGGTGATAGGATGAGTATATTATCCAACATTCCAGATTTACCCAAAAGACATATTCCTCGCAGGAATACCAATGATTTACCCAAAGCCAATCCCTCTCAGGGATACCCAAAGACTGTCCCAGCCACCGGGACGCATGCTCAAGAGGAATGAACTCACCTTGGTTTGCTCGGTATGTTTTAATTACCCGTCCAGTTGGTCAACCCCAAACCCTATCATGGTTACCAAATGTTATCAGTTACATAGTCAAACAAATCGCGTAATACTCACAACAGACAGGTTTGTTATTCACACAATGATCATTGTTAACATGCAGCATATATCCCTTTCTCCAGAAAATCCACATCTCATGTGATTGTCACCCACATAATAATAATGATAATAATAAGTATACATTAACCACGTTCATTTCAATATATCGCTGCTACAGTTCAAGTGCATGACGGAAGACTTATTCGGTGAAATACTACTAAGTTTCGTCAAGCTAAGGTGTGGCGAAACACCTCATGTTTTGTCATAAACCATCCCAACGAAACACCCATGTTTCGTCATAATCAAGCCCGACGAAACACCCATGTTTCATCAATATACCACCCTGACGAAACACCCAACTTTCGTCACTACAGGATTTAGACGAAGTGTTTACATTCCAGATCAATTACACACACATCAGTTACACATTTTTAACGTATGTCATGGATCAAACGACGGTTATACACATAACCTAACAAACCCTAATACGAACCATCATCCTAACAGTTTCTAATTTACACACATACTTCTAATCATTGAACTTGCAACCCTAATCATCAAATAACTCATCAATAGAACAATCAGCCTATCCCAAAAGCAGTGCACAGCAAGATGGACAGAATTGTTAGCGTAATCACAACATTCACAAAATCAATGCAGTTCAAACAATAACAGTACCGGATTCCTTATCAAACTCTAATTCATAAACAATCCTTCACATCAGGCATCAATCATTCCTCAATAAAACCCTACAAGTTCTACAGACAATTTCATGCATCAAGTAACAGTTATCAATCATCAATTAAACAATACGTTTACTAACCGGTATGAGGATTAACACGAGGGATTTAAAAGATCAAAGGTATGCTCGAACAGGACTGCCGATGCTTGAAGGATTGCTAGAGAGCTTCTAGGGTTTATCTTTTTTTTACGGTGACTTGTCACAATTGATTATATAATACACAACAGTTGGGCCGCGACTAATCTGGGCCTAAGGCCTTCCTCGGTGAAAGTCTAACCCGGCGAAACACCCTTGTTTCGTCGAACTTTTTGATGCACAAGAATGTCTGTTGACTGCATCTTCATCAAGTCTTAAATCAAGAAAGTCAAGAAAGTCAAGATTAGGGTTTTTATTGTTAATTTCGCTTTAATGTACATGTTTATAGGTGATTTCGCTTTAAGGGACACATGGTGATTTCGCTTCAATGTACATGCCATAAAAGCGAAATCAGATTACATGTGATTTCGCTTTAATGGACTTGACATTGAAGTGAAATCAGCCTTAGTATAAATACCATACATGTGTTCGTTCATGGTAACCATTGGAGCGGAATCAGGTCATTAGCTTGGTAACGAAACTATGTCAAAATCATTCTAGAAAGCTAATAAAGAGAAGAAATTGAAAGGAAAGGCTGTTGTTACTTTACGTGCATTGATTCCGCCTTTACACGTGAAGATGAACTGCCTTGACTGATCGTTTAGGGTCATGACACGGTCCAACAAGTGGTATCAGAGCTCAGGACGAGGAGTTCATACTACTACAGCTTGATTCTACCGAATTCTCTCATTTCTACTCAATTTCTCTCATACTTTTTCGATTTGAACTATTTCCTACGGATGAAATGGTCTGAATTTCGAGTATAACGTGTAAAACATATAAATAACAAATCCTAGAAAGTATCATGTTGAAATTCGGACTAAAAATGGTGAAAATTGATTAAAAACGTGATTTCGCTTTTACGGACAATTTTAGTCTGATTTCGCTTATTTGAACATAATTGATTTCGCTTATTCAGACACTTGATTTCGCTCATACGTCAACCTGATTTCGCTTTTGTGACACTGATATTTCGCTTATCTGTCACTTTCAGACTGATTTCGCTTATCAGTCACATATACTGATTTCGCGTATTTGTCATATTGGTGATTTCACTTTTGTGTCATCAAGATGCTTGATTTCTCTTGATCAGTCATCATTGTGTCTGAACATTTAAAGATTGTCGGGCATTTAATTAGTTGTATGTGATTAATGAATAGCGGTCAAATGAGAAGGATGTTGTGTGTTGAGTATTCAGAATTGCTTTAAAGTTGTCGGCTCCTTAATTGATGTTGTCTGATGGTTTGCATGTGACTTAAAATTTTGGCCAAATCACAATCAAGTACAACTCACAAAACACTCGGCTCAATCATGTTAAGTGCACCGCCCCATTAATATAAGTGGCCCAATCACAGCCCAATCACATGTGAATACATTGATTTGAAATGGTCGGCTAGTTGTTGTCGGTATAAGGGCTAGTTGTTTGAACATTAATAGTTGATTTGAATATATGTGAATACATTGATTTGTTTGTCAGTTTAGTGGACTTGCAATAGGCTTTTAAAACATATCAAAGTTGTCCTCGGCCCAAGTGAGTCATAGTTGCAGCCCATATAAAGAAGTTTACGGCTCAATCAGTGAAGGCCCAGTTCATCTTTTGTCCGTATCTTGTGAATTGTTTTTGTTCAGGTTCATTCATTAAGTGTTCTCACGACATCAACATTGAAACAAATCCGCCAATCTTTGACAAGAGTCTTAGATTGATTTCATCAAACACAACTGTTACATATTCAGTTTGTTTGAACTGATATCTTGTTTGTTTTTGTTTTCAGGTGATTCGAGGTGATTTACAAGGCACAAATACCAAGAATTCAAAATGTTTGACGAAAAGGAAAACATGAATCTTGAAAATTTAAATGATTGGCATTGTGAATCTTGGTGTGGGAGATTAGGTGATAAGGATGTTTATGTTAAAAGATTCGAAAATTTTTTATGTAAGAAGAATGAATCTGTGGAAGAGTTGAAAGAAAGGTTTTATGATCTAATCATCAAGTTAGAAAGACATAAGATATATCATTCAAATGATGAAAGAATCTCAAAATTTGTTGAAGCGTTACCTTTGGAATGGGATAAATTCGTGAATGGACTGAGACGGGATTCTAGTTTATCACGCTTTGATTTAAGAAGTTTCATCAATACAATAACAAATCATAGGGGTCATAAAGATTCGAGAAAAAGGGAGTTATTGGATGAAATAAAAGGAGAATCAGGAAAGATAGATTTGGATGTGATCATTGAAATGAGAAAACGAATCACTGTGTGTCTTGCAGCAAAAAATGTTATGAGATACGATATTAAGAGGGGTTACTATATTGATGAAAATATGAATCCTCTTGATTTTGTTAAAATTTTCTGTGCAGGAACATACAAGATGGAAACAAAGAAAGAAGCTGATAATGGAGAGATGAATGGAAAATGCTTGAAATGTGAAAAATCAGAAACAGACAATGTCAAATTTCTGAAGAATGTAGAAAGTTTAACATTGGAAATCAAAAGCTTGAAGGATGAGAAAGAATCTGATGATAAACAGATTTTTGATATGCGAGAAATTTGTGAAAATTTGAAGTCTGAAAATGTTAAACTGCTTAGTGATGTGAACAGTTTGACAGCAGAAAACAAAATTTTAAAAGAAAAAATTGAAAATTTTGAACATGAAAAATTAAAATTTGATAAAGATTTTCAAAGTAAAATAAAGATTTTAGAAGATGAGAAAGATATTTTTGGTAAAGATAATCTTGAAAAACAAATTAAAATCAATTCTCATCTTGATAAATTCATTCAGCTTGAAAAAGAAGCTGAAAAAGCTCGGATGAAAATCAAAGAGCTTGAAGTGAAATTGAAAGGTTTTGTGACTTCGGCACCATATGAGTGTCCAAAACCGATCAATTCTGTTCCAATAAGTGACAATGTCACAAATTTTGACAAAGTCAAAGTCAAAATTGAAGATTGTGATGAAATATCTGATGATGAAAAAGAAAATAAGAGAAAAATATATTTAGATTTACAAGAAAAATTTAAAAATGCTGTTTTGCAATCTACTGAAACAGGTGAATGTTCTAAACAAAAACCTGTTAAGAAGAGTGTAGAACAGAAACAAAAAGATAAAAATTTGAAAAATTCTAAAATTGAAAATAAAAGCTCATCAGATAAGTCATCCAATCATTATAAAAAATCACAAAAATTTAAAAATGAAAACTCACAAAATGTTGGTAATAAGTGGTGCAGGTTTGACCACAGAGCTCAAATGCCAAAACCAGTTTTCAAGAAGAGTGATGATTACCACAAAGCCAGACAATGTTATGATCTAAGCATATGGTGTGAAAGTGGTGAATGGTATGATAACAGAGTGTGTTACACATGTGGTGTGAGAGGACATATTGCTGTTAACTGTCAGAATTGGAATTATGAAACTAGAAGATGCTATAATTGTCATATCAGAGGACATATTGCCAGAGATTGCCCAAGGAGATCGATGGGAAGATCGAGGGTTGAATCTCAGAGAATGGTAAAGAAACCAGTCAACGTCAAGCCCCATGAACAGAAGGTTCTAAAACCTAAAGTTCAGGATCAGAAAATTCAAGAAAAGAAAGTTAAACTTTCAAAGGGGTAGAAAGACAGACTGCGAAAGAAAAGGAAGAAGGCGAGAGAGTATCTCGAGAAAATTTTGTCTTCGGTTTCAAAGGACAGATTGAATAAAAGTTCTGATGAATCAACTCACTCGACTGCAAAGCCAAGTAAATTGAATTCTTCAGATGCAAATCTGAGGACAAAAGAGAACAAGAAGAAAAAGAAAGTTATTGGCGATGAATCTGGCTCATCCAAGTCAGACAAGCCAAGTTCGGGCAATAAATCTGATTCCACAAAATCAGAGGAGCCACAAGTTGAGGTAAAAAAGGAAGAGACAGTTCCTTTAATGAATGATGAGAATTTTCCACCATTACTAGCCGCAAACCTAAAATCAAAAGGGGTTGATGCTGGAAAAATGTTTAATAGCAATGTTAAACATATTTTTAGTAAGATGGTTGATGGTAAGGAAAAAGGAGTGAAAGAATTTTATGAAGAAAAGAGAAAAGCTCAAAATGCACCTAAGGCTGGTCAGGCTTGGGTGTCAAAATCTGTTGGTTGAATTCCTGACTTGCCGGAGCTTCCAGGTTGGTAAGTGTGAAGCAGGTATCGGCATCTTTCTTGAGAAATTCACAAAATGGTAACTGTGATATTTCGATTTACATGTGGTAAATCAGGGACATTAAGTTGTACTTGATTTTCTACTAGTGTTTGTTGTTGACAAGGGTCTTAATTGTTAAATCTTTCAAAATGGTTAAAGAAGAACAAGGTGATGAAACCCCAAGTTTCTAAAAAGACAAACAAAACTAATTTTTCGGAAAAATCATTTGATTAAAACAAACTTAAGTGTTTTGAAATCTAAATGGGAAAATAGTTTGTTGTCAGGGGGAGTTCTGATTGTTTATGCCAAGTGGATGGCGAATTGAAGTGATTTGATATCAGTTTGTCACGTTTCTTGTATAGTCTGTTTTTCAAATTTTCCCAGAAAATCAAAATTGAAACATATTTTGATTTTAGGGGGAGAAAAATTTAAAAAAATTAGGAAATTTGAAAATGCCAAAAACATTGAAAAGCAAAAATGAGTTTTGTTGTGAAAAAGAGGAAATGATAGTAAATCAGTGAACTATCACAGCATGCTAAAGATATGAAATGTCAAATGTGATAAACGGTCTCACTGATGATGTGTCAGTAGGTTTTTGCACATTTAGTAAATTGTGACGAGATATAAACCTAAATTTCAAACTTGCTTATATCGTGGGTAACATCTCTCGGATATATGGGTAACCCCCGAAATCTTGTTTGAAAGGTTTCATATTCTGATATACTAGGTTTTTATACTCAATGATGTCTGGGGTATTATTCCGGGACTTCTGCTGAACGGTGGTTCTGACCTAGTCCTCGAATAATACTTTCTGCAAATGCTTGAAACACATCATCACCCTCAGCATCAATGATAAGACAATAAAATTGCTTAGCAATGCTGTTGTAAAAAAGATCCTCTAAAGGGGACACACCCATAAGTTGAGTCATGATCTCTCTGCTGAACGGTAGTTCTGACCTGAGCTCTCATGATTCTTCATAAATTATTAACCCCTTACAGATATCATTTGTTTCATAATTACCTGTAAGACTGAATATTGAAATCTGGATACGGGAGTATATTCTGAGGTGGGATACGCGAATAAGTTTAAGTATCTAAGACATTAAACTCGTATCTCGAAGCAGTTGAACTTTGTGTGAAAATTTAAGTGGATCAGTATACTGACAATCTATGTGAATCGTTTAAAACTTAACATGTTTAAAGCTTAACGGTGCTAGTGATTTGTTTCATAAACTGATATGATCCTCTTACACAAACTCACAAAAATATTATTTGTACATATTTGTTTACTGCATTTCTTTAAAATCAAAATTCAAAAAGATTTTCGACGACTGATGTTGAAGAGCTGATATTCAAAATTCCAAATGCTAAACATGATGAATTGGGTTGGGAGAATATGTTGAAAACTTTGAATGTCATATACAAATGTTTTGAAAGTCTGTGTGGATAGTTTATCAAGGTCATTCATTTGAACTTGATGTAACTAGTATGATTGATTGTGTTAGTGATGTTTACCAGTAAGTTTACTAAATTCAATTGTTATAAATTTGTGAAACTTATGTTGAGGTAGAGGATGTGCAGGATAACAGGTTGTAAACTTCATTATTCCCAAAGGAAGCTATAATCTTGAACCAGATTTCTCAGATTCTAGCATATCGAGAGGGGGAGTCTGTGAAAGGGGGAGTCTGGATCAACATTCAAAGGGAAGAAAGAAGTTAGAGCCAGGAGGACAAAATCCTGAAACCTGTGAAGATAGAGTGCTTATGATGAGACGATAGAGAGTTAGAGAAAAGACGAAGACTGAAGACTCAGGAGCTGAAGATTACGTCAACATCCAAGGGGGAGTCTGTTGATGCACAAGAATGTCTGTTGACTGCATCTTCATCAAGTCTTAAATCAAGAAAGTCAAGAAAGTCAAGATTAGGGTTTTTATTGTTAATTTCGCTTTAATGTACATGTTTATAGGTGATTTCGCTTTAAGGGACAGATGGTGATTTCGCTTCAATGTACATGCCATAAAAGTGAAATCAGATTATATGTGATTTCGCTTTAATGGACTTGACATTGAAGCGAAATCAGCCTTAGTATAAATACCATACATGTGTTCGTTCATGGTAACCATTGGAGCGGAATCAGGTCATTAGCTTGGTAACGAAACTCTCTCAAAATCATTCTAGAAAGCTAATAAAGAGAAGAAATTGAAAGGAAAAGCTGTTGTTACTTTACGTGCATTGATTCCGCCTTTACACGTGAAGATGAACTGCCTTGACTGATCGTTTAGGGTCATGACACGGTCCAACAGAACTTGAGGGTGGCGAATGACTGGACTTTCGTCGGGACCAAAGGTGACAAAGAAACTTTATATTAAATCTCAGTTAACTATGCTTAATCATATTAAACACTACTCATACCACCACCAAGCAAACACATAACTGTTAACCATTCACATAACCACTAATCATTCAAATATACCAAATTATAAAACAAGGTTGTGCACTCAGTGATGTGTAAAAGATAGACCTCGAAATCTCGGGTTGTCACATCATCCCCAACTTGAAAGAAATTTCGTCCCGAAATTTGACAAGCAGTCCAAAACAGCAAGACGTTAACTCAGGATGACTGTGGATTTTCCGCGGGTACCACATCATCCCCAACTTGAAAGGGAATTTCGCCCCAAAATTCACCAGTTGCATCAGGTTTAGATCCGCCAGACTTGGACTTGTCATCTGGGAATAAATGTGGGTACTTGAGCTTCATTTGATCCTCGTGTTCCCATGTGAACTCCGGTCCACGTCTTGAGTTCCAACGAACTCTCACAATCGGAATTCGGCTATGCTTACGGACTTTGACCTCCCGATCCATAATTTCTATTGGTTCTTCGACAAACTGCAACTTGTCGTCGATTTTCAGCTCTTGAAACGGTACCACAAGTGTTTCATCAGATAAGTACTTCTTTAACTGGGAGACATGGAAGACATCATGGACGTTACCCAACTCAGCAAGTAACTCCAACTTGTAGGCCACTTTACCAATTCGCTCCAGAATTTTAAATGGCCCAACATAACGAGGGTTAAGCTTGTCGCATTTTCCAAAACGCACCACACCCTTCCAGGGTGAGACTTTTAACATAACACGGTCACCAACTGCGAATTCCAAAGGCTTCCTACGCTTGTCAGCGTAGCTTTTTTTACGGTCGTGTGCTACTGTTCCTGATCTGTACAATCCTTTCAGAAGTTTCAAGGACAAGTTATGGGCCTGTGACTTGGCTGTCACCCACCTCAGCCCAACAGAGAGGGGAACGACATTTCTGGCCGTACAACGCTTCAAATGGAGCTGCCTGAATGCTAGTGTGGTAACTATTGTAGTAGGAGAACTGGATCAACAGCAAATGTTTCTCCCAGCCCTTACCAAAATCAATCACACATGCTATCAGCATATCTTCAAGTGTCTGTATGGTTCGCTCACTTTGACCATCCGTTTGTGGGTGATAAGTAGTACTCATGTCGAGACGCGAGCCGAACGATTTGTGCATCGACTGCCACAAATCCGAGATGAAACGCGGGTCACGGTCAGAGATAATAGAAGTTGGAACCCCATGCCTAGAAACCACCTCCTTGAGGTAAACAGCAGCTAATTGTGAGAACTTATCCGTTTCCTTGATTGCTAGAAAGTACGCTGACTTCGTGAGACGGTCAACGATCACCCAGATGGTATCGTTTCCATTTTGAGTTCTCGGAAAACCAGTGACAAAATCCATAGCAATCTGCTCCCATTTCCACATGGTTATTTCTGGTTGTTGCAGCAACCCAGACGGTTTCTGGTACTCTACCTTAACTTTCGCACAAGTCAAACACTTACTCACGTACGTCGCGATGTCAACCTTCATTTTTGGCCACCAATACAAAACCTTGAGGTCCTGATACATATTATTCGAACCTGGGTGAACAGAGTATCGAGACTTGTGCGCTTCGTCCATCACAAGATCTCTAAGGTTACCAAACAACGGAATCCATATCCGCTACATAAAATAGTAAATGCCATATGATCTCTTCTCGAGTCGTTTCTCCATGCCCCGTAAATACTCAGCTTCATAGTTTTCTTCCTTCAACGGTTCTATCTGAGCCGAACGAATCTGATTAGGAAGATTTGAGTGAACAGTGAGCTGTAAGGCTCGCACACGCTTAGGTATCGTCTCCTTTCTGCTGAGGGCATCAGCTACAACGTTAGCTTTACCTGGGTGATATTTGATGGCACAATCGTAGTCGTTCAATAGTTCTACCCAGCGACGCTGTTGCATATTCAAATCCTTCTGGTCGAAGATATGCTGAAGGCTTCTGTGATCGGTGTAGATGATGCATTTGGTACCGTACAGATAGTGCCTCCAGATCTTCAACGCGAAAACCATGGCCCCCAACTCCAAATCGTGAGTCGTGTAATTCTTCTCATGAACCTTTAGTTGTCGAGAAGCATAAGCTATCACTTTGTTGCGTTGCATCAGCACGCAACCAAGACCCTGAATAGAAGCATCACAGTATACCACCAAATCTTCTGTTCCTTCAGGTAGAGACAAAATCGGCGCACTGCAGAGTTTCTGTTTCTAAAATTGGAAAGCATCCTCCTGCTTTGTTCCCCAAGAATATACCACGCCTTTCTGTGTTAACGTGGTTAGAGGTTGAGCGATCTTTGAGAAATCCTTGATAAATCTTGGATAATACCCAGCGAGACCAAGGAATTGTCGCACCTCTGAAGGATTCTTTGGTGCTGCCCAATTCCTGATAGCATCAATCTTAGCAGGATCCACGTGAATCCCCGATTCATTAACAATGTGGCCAAGGAAGTGTACCTCTCGAATCCAGAAGTCACACTTGGAAAACTTCGCGTAGAGTTGCTCCTTCCTCAGGAGCTCCAAAATAAGACGTAAGTACCGCTCGTGATCCTCCTTGCTCTTTGAGTAGATCAAGATGTCATCAATAAACACAATAATGAAGTCATCAAGATACGGCTTGCACACACGATTCATGAGGTCCATGAAGACTGCGGGCGCGTTTGTCAACCCAAACGGCATAACTAAAAACTCATAATGCCCATACCATGTTCGAAAAGCCGTTTTAGGAACATCCTCCTCTCGAACTCTCATCTGATGATAGCCCGACCTTAAATCGATCTTCGAGTAAAAACTTGACCCTTGTAACTGGTCAAACAAGTCATCAATACGCGGTAAAGGGTAGCGGTTCTTGACTATCACCTTGTTGAGTTCTCTATAATCTATACACATACGAGAAGTCCTATCTTTCTTCTTCACAAACAAAACAGGGGCTCCCCAAGGCAATGAATTGGGTCGGATAAAACCTCTATCCAACAGTTCTTGAAGTTGGTTAGACAGCTCTTGCAACTCTCCTGGTGCAAGACGATAAGGAGCGCGAGCAATCGGAGCTGCTCCTGGCATAAGGTCAATCTGAAATTCCACCTGGCGATGAGGAGGTAAACCAGGAAGTTCCTCAGGAAACACATCGGCAAATTCACGTACGACTGGCAGATCCTCGATCTTTCTCTCTTCAGACGGAGTATTAGTAACAAGTGCTAGAATAGCAGGATACCCCTTACGTAGACACTTCTGCGCTTGCATAACTGAGATGATACCAACTATCGCCCCACTACGATGCCCTTGAACCGACAAGGATTCCCCATTGGGAAAAGGGATATGCACGACTTTCTCTTTACAGAGAATCTCCGCTTGATGCTTGGACAACCAGTCCATGCCAATGACCACATCAAAACTTCCAACAGTAACAGGGAGTAGATCAACGTCTAACACTTGACCCATGAGATCAAGTTTACAACCAAACAGAACTTGAGAAGCTTCAATCGACTTACCATCAGCTAATTCTACTACATGCTTATTTACAAGAGGTGTGGGAGTCAACCCTAACTGACGACTGAACCCCAAAGACACATAACTCCAATCGGCACCAGAGTCGAATAAAACAGAAGCAAAAAGATCGTTCACAGAAAACGTACCGGTCACAACGTTACCATCATTACGAGCTTCCCCAGCGCCAATAGTGAAAACTCTTCCACGTGCCCCGTTCCCACCATTGTTCCCATTGTTGTTATTCCCAGTGTTGTTGTTGTTGCCAGTATTCTGATTAAGCTGAGGGCAATCCCGCTTAAAATGACCCTCATCACCACACTGAAAGCACCCCCTTCGATTCCCATGATTCTGTTGAGGCTGATGCCTCTCCTGTTGCTGCGGCTGCTGCTGCTGCGGTGGTTTTGGGAGCCAGACCCTACAATCTTTAGCCATATGACCCACTTTGTTGCACTTGTGACATACCCGGGTGCACGGCCCCTGATGGTGGAACATACACTTTGTCACACCCCCAAAATCCACAAGCGGAGTATTACCACAGGAGGCATGACTGACCAGGATCCAGCCACCAATCATATTGAACAATGTAATTAAGTAAATAAAAGTCCAACCACACAATATAATTGGTGTTCAAAACAAGTTAATCAAATTCAAGTTATCAGGGGAAGCATAAAGTCTAAAACCAAAATATAAGTTAAAAAGTTCAAATGTTCAACATGGAACTCAACAGTCCATGTCCCACAACGACCTCTCCTCCTTGTGCAAGCTCCATCTATGCACCTAACGACCTGCAAGGCATGTAACAACGAGTCAACAACAAAGTTGAGCGATTTCACAGTTGGTGTTCATTTTAAAGTTGTTCCAAAAACCATAAGTTCATTTGTAAACCATGAGTTAACCAATTCCTTGTTCCCAAACCATAACCCGTGGGGGCTTCCCCATGTGAACCACTAGACCCATTACCATATCGACTACTGACTGAAGTAAGTTGGTGCCCTAGCGTCAATGTCTATCATCATTGACGTGCCCAGATCCATTAGTTCACGCCCGTCCTCTGCGGCACGGTGTGAGGCTTGTCAAACCTAAATAGCGCTATATAACTAATGACCCGCTCGCCATTGGCCCGGCGACTATGTCGATATAAAAATGAGGGACTTCATGATAGAGATTTTGGTCTAGTATCAATGTTATCACCCTTCAATAAAGAGGATGTGGTACGTGTCCCCAAACCAGGAGATCACGCAGGTTCCGATTAAATCCTTAGTACATGTTATCACCCTTCAATAAAGAGGATGTGGTACGTGTTCCAAACCAGGAGATCACGCAGTTTCCAATTTAATCCTTTACCCATTCCCAGCCATCGGGAATCCCATGCCTTGTAGAAAGTGTGAACTCACCTTGGTTTGCTCGGTATGATTAACTACTCGCTCAAACTTATTCAGTCAAATCCTATGGTATTCACGTATACAAAATCAGTTTCACATTCACAAGGTTCACGTATAACATAGAATCACAGTGTGCATTCGAATCATCTTAACAGTCATTCAAGTTTATGCAAAGCCAGTCTTCACTATCATCAATAACAGATAACAACATAGTTATTTATTATCTTAAGTGTTCTATCCTACAGTCTGTTATGACTACACACAGGGCGGCGAAACCCCAACGACAAAACTTATAGGGTTTCGTTGAGATGTCAGGTGGCGAAACTTATAGAGTTTCATCGAGTTAACATGTGACGAAACATATAGAGTTTCATCGACCACAAAAATGGCAAAACTCCCTGAGATGATAACGGTTTCAATTATTAGCCTTAACTGCTCCCGTAAATCTCGCAAACACTTCCTAATTTCCCCAAAGCAGATCAAACAAGCAACCCTAACATAAACCCTAGGTTAACAGATCATCATCATGCATGTACCATATCACCAATTCATCGATATACAAAAACAACTGATAACATATACTGTAAACATCAAACAGGAACATCAACTATGAGCAGTGAATCATGAATGAATACAAATCATAGTAAGTCTTAACTGTAAGTTCTAATCCAATCGATTAATCAATTAAACTATCTAAACCCTTATACAAACCATACCGCAAACAATCCATTAAATCCCCAACGTAACGGTTACAATATTTTAGCAAACCCTAAGCATACACAACATTATGATGGAGAGTGTGAAACCCGAGTGTTAACGTGCATATCTTGTGTGATTTATTGTCGTTTACATAATTATATGCTTTGAATATGTTGACTACGCAAGTATGTGGTTTTACAGGTTAATCGATGTAATTCGGTGAAGTTTGGAGAGTTTAGTGATGAAGCAGAATTATCAAGGATGATAGTAGAGACACGCTACATTATTCGTGAGCCGTTACGAGTCGAAATGTATCTTGAATGTGCGAGAAACATGAATGAATAAAGTGCAGGGAGCTTTGGGTCATTTGTTGAAAGTCAAAATGTAGGTTACAGAGTCTAATGTGTAAGCTACGGCCAAGAATTAGAAAAGAAACATAATATAAAAACCGTAACCTACGGTCATCACACTAAGGCTACGGTGGACTTAATTGGAACCTCTCGTATTTGTGGCTTTGTTGGATGACATTTAATGGGCTAAAGAATCTACATCACGTGATCTTGGCAAACATAGGAGGACACAAAGTCAACATCTAATCATCATATTGGACTCCTTACATGCATACATAGTGGATTGTTATTATTATTATTTTTTAATAATAAGCACAATTCTCATCATCTTGGAGGTTGGGCTTGGGAGTCATGTACGCAGACAAGAGAAGACACAAGGAAAAATAGAGAAGTCAACAACAACATTATCATCATCACGCATATAAAGGAGCGGCTGACATTACCACATCAAAATGGGGCGCCATCTTGACTTGGAGGGTTGTTGGGCCGATCATTGGAGATATCATCATATGATAGTTCACAAATGGGCTTCGACTTGATACACGGCACATGGAAGGCATCACGTGAACAAGTCTTCGAGGACATAGGGTTATATTGGAATTCGATATAAAAACATCAATCATCTCGACGGAAAGAAGGGAAGTCAGCCACTTCTCAAGCAGGCGAAGATCATCTCACCGTCATGAGCAGCTAGTCTTTGTATGGTTTCCTCCAGATGGAGGGTTTTTGTAAGTTAATTGATACTATGTGTTGACACAATCGTTTTAACTTGGTGATCTAAGCATTCGATGCTTTTCACCATTGATTTGATTTGTTGGTTGTAAACAGTTACGTTTATTTAAACCTTAATTTCTAAGCATTCAGTTCCCGAGAGTTCTAGTAATTGGGATATATTTGACATGGGGTTAGGGTTTGTAAATTGTAATTGATAATCATTCGATAACCTCCAGTTATGTATTGACCGGAGTACTTAGTCATTGGTTATCACAATTAATTAATTGAATTTAACACCTATGTCTATGTAGGTTACGATTAAACACATAGTTGAAATTAACTGTAAAACCTGAATTCTGGAGGAACCATTTTCTCACCTATTGATTTAAACCTGAGTTTTTATTCGCAAACTTAGACAATTCTCCTAAACAATCAAACCATCACTTGAATTTTACTTTTTAACATTAGTTAGTTAATACTTAGCATTATAACACTTTCCACAATCCTCCTCTGGTTCGATATCCGACTTACTCTATCTACATAGTTTATTTCGGTTTTTGCATGTCCATAACGACAGACATCAAAATGGCGTCGTTGTCGGGGAGGCGTGTGCAAAGTGTTTAGTGTTAAGTTTTAGTTAAAAAAATCCGAAAATAGTGTCAGTTTTGTTTTGTTTTGTTTTGTTCAGATTTATGCTTGGTGCTTGTGTTTCCGTGTTTCTACAGGATGGCAAGTTATTTGAGAAGAAGATCTCCCGGGTACTCTACATGTATACTTTGCAAGAATCCGCTGCATCTGGGAATTACCTGTTGGGAGGCTCGATTCAGGCGTGAAGAAGAACAGAGGAGAGCAGATGAGTTGGATTTTTATTTTGATGATCTTGTCCACCCATACTACTCTTATTCTGATTCGCTGCGAGTTGCATATGATTACCAAACGGATTATTGTTATGATGAGCAGACATGGGATGAGAGTGGCTATGATCCGGGGATGGTACAAAGCGTGAGTTACCAAGAGGAGTATGACAATTTTTATGATGAATACTCTCGACTTTCTTATGAAGGCCATCAGGTACAATATCAGGATGCCTATCATACCCAGCATACATTTGATCAGGATGAGTCTGAATGTGCGTCCCAGTCACATAGTTACTATCAATCACTCTATTTGGAAGTCTTATGGAATATATGAGACAAAGAGACCTGGCATACATTGAAAAGGAATTGGCGAAACCTGACCTGTCAATAGAGGACCAGTTGGAGATGTGGATTATGAAGTATGATCTTTTGATGGCTGAAGTAAAGGATGATGGGCCAAGAATAACTCAAATGGAAAAACGCCAAGCCAGGGATAGATGGGTGTCTCTACAGATGTCTTCTTCTCAAGTAAGGGATGAGGGTGTTTATACTTATCAGACCAAGGAGGAGAAAGAGGTTGCTATGTTGGAAGTGACTTTGTCCAAACTCGAGCAGTATTTATCAGCACCCAACCTTTCTGATGAAGATCGAATCAGCTGTTTAGTTTCTAAGTGTCAGAATTTAAAAATGAAGATAGAAATAGAATAACGCCTTTCACCATTACCTGATGACATTAGAGATTATTCTCACATGGAGGAGGAGGTTGTGGAGGATAATATCACATCAATGAATCCTCTATCTGATGAAGAGTCACTGGTGGATCAGATGGTGTGTGAGGATGATGAGGTAGAGCAGACTGATGAGATGAATGTGTGTACCGAACCTCTCCCCATATCAATCATTCCAATTAATAAGTGTGGGGAAGAGGGTTCGAGGAAGAAGATGAGAGGGGTGAAACAACAAGACATCAAGGTATATCTCATGATATGGATAAGCGAAACCCGCAGGTGCAGCCTGAACATGCCAATTATACTTACAAACCTATGGAGATGGCATGTAAATTTCCGGGCATTCGTTGGAAATGTTTTGGGTAAGTGTGCATTGAGACCACCGTAGCGCATAGCAGGTACGGTCTGGCTGAAGACCTTTAAACTTAGCGCTCTCGGGAGGCAACCCGAGGATATAGAGTATTGTATTGTATTTTGGTTTGGTTTGGTTTTGTTTTGGTGTGTTTGTGTTTTGACAAGTTTTTACGTTCTATCTTCACGTATGCAATGAATCAAGTGTGGGGATGTTTGGCAACATCCTCGGTGAGATCTCAAGGAATCCATGAGGGGCGTATGTTCCGGTTAGATCGCAGCAGCTACACCAATGCAAACACTCACTTGTTTTCTGATCAGGTGCATGTGTTTATCTATCCTGTGTTTTATTTGTTTTCGTTTACTTGGTGGTGTGAAAATTTTTGTGTTGGGAGTGGTTTTGTTTGTGAGTCAAGTTGATTATTAGCCGTTCATGGTTTGCGGGTGGTATCTCTCGATTTTAGAGTATAAATTACACCATACATTGGGGACAATGTATCCCAAGTGTGGGGATGCGGTAACTCGAGAGAGGGTTGGTAAGATTGTGATCTTAAATGCTTGAAGGGTTGAATTTGCTAAAAAATTGAAAAAATTTTGAAATTTTTTGTCTCAAGTGTGCTTGAACTACATGAAAACCAACATTTTCAATCGCTAAAGGGTTCCTACTGATATTAAACTAACTTAGATCCCTAGTCATGGTTGTCCCTTTAAGTTTCATGAGAGTATTTCTGACATGTTTTTTGAGAATAGTTGAGAAGAGATGCCTAACTAGGGGTAACATGCTTTAGGAATTACACGTGCTATATGTCGGTAACCAATATTCCTTTTATTCGGTGAGGTATTTGAGCCTACTTAATGATAGTTGAATTTTCTATAAATGTTCAATTGCTGAGAGTAGGCCATATGTTGCTTTGTGTTAGAACTTGTGTGGTTTGATACATGCTAAGACTGTGGTTTAGCGTATGCACATAGATGATAAAGGCTTTAGGATTCCTTCGTTGTGTTATTTGTTGATTGTTATCCATCCCACCTTAGTTAACCAGGTTGAGCCTTATACCTTTCGGTTGTTACACCTTGTTTGACCCGTTTGATTACCAACCATAAATGACAAGTGTATTTAGAAGTGATTTTATGAAAAAGAAAAAAAGAAAAAAATATATATAGAGAGAGAAAAAATAGAAAAGAAAAAAAAAGAAAAGCAAAAAGAAAAAAAGAAAAAAAAAATCATTGTTATGTTCGTGTTAGATAAATGGGTCGAAAAATCACCCAAAGTGTTAGTAGTATTGTGAATACATTGTCATGGTTTGGTATGTTCATTTGTGTTCGCCATATAAATACAAAAAGTAAAAAGTATTCCTTACCTTTACCCATAACCCATAACCCAAAACCCAAAAGTCCTTTCGATATGTGCTATGTTATTTGATACAGTGGAGGTATGATTGTTATACAAGCTTATGATTGCAAGGTAGCATATTTGGTTTTGAGCGAAACACATACTAGCACATTACACGCTAGTCTTGATTAAACCGAGAGGAGTGATTATTGTGAGGGGCGTGTGGCATGTGTGTAGTATCATAAGCATGTTAGTTTTAGTTTAGCAAGTCTTAAATTGTTTTAACTGCGTATCACTTATTTGTCAGATTGTCAATCTCGATTGTGTCAGTCTATGGGACGGGTATGACTTGGGACCTTAAACTGTTGATTCGGTAAGGGATTTAATGGTGATTTGTTAATAAGGTGAGTAATGTGTATGATGGTTGCTTGAGGACAATCAATGATAAGTGTGGGGATGTGATGGAGAGTGTGAAACCTGAGTGTTAACGTGCTTATCTTATGTGATTTATTGTCGTTTACATAATTATATGCTTTGAATATGTTGACTACGCAAGTATATGGTTTTACAGGTTAATCGACGTAATTCGGTGAAGTTTGGAGAGTTTAGTGATGAAGCAGAATTATCAAGGATGATAGTCGAGACACGCTACATTATTCGTGAGCCGTTACGAGTCGAAATGTATCTTGAATGTGCGAGAAACATGAATGAATAAAGTGCAGGGAGCTTTGGGTCATTTGTTGAAAGTCAAAATGTAGGTTACAGAGTCTAATGTGTAAGCTACGGCCAAGAATTAGAAAAGAAACAAAATATAAAAACCGTAACCTACGGTCATCACACCTAGGCTACGGTGGACTTAATTGGAACCTCTCGCATATGTGGCTTTGTTAGATGGCATTTAATGGGCTAAAGAATCTACATCACGTGATCTTGGCAAACATAGGAGGACACAAAGTCAACATCTAATCATCATATCAGACTCCTTACATGCATACATAGTGGATTGTTATTATTATTATTTTTTATTAATAAGCACAATTCTCATCATCTTGGAGGTTGGGCTTGGGTGTCTTGTACGCAGGCAAGAGAAGACACAAGGAAAAATAGAGAAGTCAACAACAACATTATCATCATCACGCATACAAAGGAGCGGCTGACATCACCACATCAAAAGTGGGCCGCCATCTTGACTTGGAGGGTTGTTGGGCCGATCATTGGAGATATCATCATATGATAGTACACAAATGGGCTTGGACTTGATACACGGCACATGGAAGGCATCACGTGAACAAGTCTTCGAGGACATAGGGTTATATTGGAATTCGATATAAAAACATCAATCATCTAGACGGAAAGAAGGGAAGTCATCCACTTCTCAAGTAGGCGAAGATCATCTCACCGTCATGAGCAGCTAGTCTTTGTATGGTTTCCTCTGGATGGAGGGTTTTTGTAAGTTAATTGATACTATGTGTTGACACAATCGTTTTAACTTGGTGATCTAAGCATTCGATGCTTTTCACCATTGATTTGATTTATTGGTTGTAAACAGTTACGTTTATTTAAACCTTAATTTCTAAGCATTCAGTTCCCGAGAGTTCTAATAATTGGGATATATTTGACATGGGGTTAGGGTTTGTAAATTGTAATTGATAATCATTCGATAACCTCCCGTTATGTATTGACCGGAGTACTTAGTCGTTGGTTATCACAATTAATTAATTGAATTTAACACCTATGTCTATGTAGGTTACGATTAAACATATAGTTGAAATTAACTGTAAAACCTGAATTCTGGAGGAACCATTTTCTCACCTATTGATTTAAACCTGAGTTTTTATTCGCTAACTTAGACAATTCTCCTAAACAATCAAACCATCACTTAAATTTTACTTTTTAACATTAGTTAATTAATACTTAGCATTATAACACTTTCCACAATCCTCCTCTGGTTCGATATCCGACTTACTCTATCTACATAGTTTATTTCGGTTTTTGCATGTCCATAACGACAGACATCACATTACATCATCAAGACTACAATGATAATTAGGGTTGACACTAACCGTGATACCGAAGAGTTGAGATAGGTCAAGATGGAACGAACGCCTTAAGGTTTCGCACTGCCGTCGCACTAAGAATAGGGAGAGAGACCCTAGGGTTTCGCTAATATCAACTTACGTAAATTATGCGCATACACCGTTCTTATAACTTAACACCTTTGGGCCTCACATGGGCCAAAAGCCCACTTCGGCGAAACTCCACTGGACGAAACCCCAGGGTTTCATCGTCTGAAGGGTGTGACAAAAGTCACGTGTTTCGTCGAGTTTGAATGATGGCGAAAGTCTAAGTTTCGTCGAGTGAGGTGTGTGGCGAAAGTCCTATGTCTCATGGTCATGAAGGTGAGGATACATGGTTTATACTCAAACAATTCATAACTCAAACAGTTAATAAATTTCCATCAAATCCAAACAATAACACAATATCTCAACATATAGTCAAACGTGTACCATTACAAAGCAAACAAGTTATGCAAACACAATTGTGAAACAAATAACGTGTCGAGGAAAGACCTTGAAAACTCGGGTTGTCACACACTTATTACACTTTGGTAGCTTTCCCGCGTAGGAACCCAGATTTGAATTGTTGCTCTGGTTCTGATTCATAGAAGACGACTGGCTAAAACTGTGGTTGATACTGCTGTCAGGCCTTTTCTGAGATTGATTGGCACTGGTTGCTTTGTCAGCATCATTCCATTTACGCTTGTTATCACTAGCAGGTGTGGTAGCTGTAGCAGCAGTGGTAGTAGCAGATTTACGAGGCGACAATGAGCCACGTTCGACCTCTTGGTCAGTAATCTTATGTGCCAAACGGATGATCTGAGGCAGATTGTTAAGGTTTGCAGCAGTGACATAACCCTTTACAGCTGATACTAGGCCCTTGAGATACAACTCAATTCGTCGATGTGGAGGTCGAGACAGGTTAGGGCAAAAAATTGCTAGTTCATGAGATCGTTTCGTGTAAGCCTCAATCTCGGATCCTTCCATCTGCAAATCGTAGTACTCATTCTCGAGCTTCTGAATCTCATCACGAGGACAGTACTCTTCTCGCATTAACTCCTTAAAATCATCCCATGTCATTGCATTAGCGTCACACCCCGATATTTCCACGTATTACCGGTGGGCCCGGTGGGAAGTATCGTGACGTAGTTGATATCTTCATAGACAAATAATCACAGTTCAAGGCACAGCGGAAGTCTAAAGTAAAAATATTACAAACCGAATGAAAGTAACATAAAGTATTACAACGGAATGTAAAGAGATCCACAGGCGGACCAAAAGGTAAACATAATTATTCTTCAACAGATTTTTAAACATCTAAAGCTTGCAAGACTCTTTATTCGATGCTAGGAGTAGCCAACCCATTTCTCTTAGTACCTGCACTTAGCCTTTTTGAAAAATACGCCAGTTTACACTGGTAAATACAATTAACCGACTCTTTTGAAAAGTGTTTATAAAAAAATTGATTTAATGCACAAGGCACAAATATCCTTTTATAACTTGGGATAATTATTTAAAAATAATCTTGTAAAAGAATTATATGTTTGTTATACGTTCAGTAGCCCGGGTTGAACACCGGGTTAAAGATTAATAGACACACCACACAAATAAACCCACGGCGAGTTATTCTCGAACAAGCGGGCATATTATTTTACATACACACCGGCAGGTGTATGCCTACACCCCGTGCTTAAGTCGTGGCCATTTCAATGAATGAGCCGAGGATATCCAGGACATGGTCATTAACCCCCCCCCCCAAAGGCTTAAAAACAAACAAAACAGATTAAACGGGTTATCTCAATGATTTAACCTTCATATGATTAAAAATTCAATACCCGACCAAGCGGTATTTTATATTTCGTACCCCAAGCCCGTATAAGGGAAAATAAGTTAAAAGTATTTACTTGAGCAAAATATTCAAATTTATCTCAACCGTATACAATCAGCAAGTGCAAATATCTTTTACTAGGCTCCTAAATAAAGGCTCTTAGCACGAATTAGGAACTTGAGGAAACTTGCTTGAGCTCCAGGAAGTTCCAGAGATGAGTTAAGAATGATTTTTGTGAATGAGCATGAGAACTAGCAAACAAGAACTCTTATATAGCCAAAAACAATTCACAAGATCACTCCACACAAGTCTATAAATGTTTCCTGATCATCCCAGGTGTCCCCTATGCATGAAATACCATTGGTTCAGTCCCTGAATTCGAAAACCAGCTTTCTAAGGTAGCGGAACAGGCCAAACCCGCAGCTGTCAACATCTGGCTATTACTAGCACTTCCACGCGGCCCTCGTAAGACATAGGGAAGTCTTACGCGGCCCGCGTCAACCTTCAAAACCGGGAAAAATGTTTTAAACTTTGCACTTTCAGTCCCTGGTCCATTTTAACTTTGTTTTACTTTCATTTATTACCTTTTGGACCCCCATAGTTAACTTTTAAGGACTTTGGTCATTAACTAACTCCGTTAAGCTCCCGGTTAGTTGTACGATCACCCGAAAAGTCTTGTTTTCTTCGAAACTCCACAAGATTAATATCTAATATTCTTGAGATCAAAATATAAACATTACAATGTTTTTGGGATAAAGGTCACTCAGAGGTTACTTTCAATATGTTGACACTTTTAACCCTTATGTTTGATAAGATCCTTATTTTTAACACAAACGACTTCTATTGTTCGATAAATTATTCATTAAAGAATACAAACGTCGTGTGAGGTCAATCAGAGGCAAAAGAATGGCATGTTGACACTTTGGATCCCTTTATTCGCATATTTACATTGTTTGACAATTTTAGTCCCTCAGAAATAATTCCTTACATGTTTAAAGTCCATGACACGTGTCTTTATCATATTGGTCGTGATTTTACGAGGTGTTACATCCTCACCCCCTTAAAAGAAATCTCGACCTCGAGATTTACTGAAATAAATGAGGGTACTTCTGTTTCATTTTGGATTCGACCTCCCACGTGTATTCGGGACCTCTACGGGCATCCCATTTAACCTTCACAATCGGTACGTGCTTCTTTCGAAGCTTCTTAACCTGTCGATCCTCAATCGACAAAGGTTTCTCAACAAACTTTAAGCTCTCATCTATATGCACATCCTTATGTGACATGGCTAACGATTCATCAGCTAGACACTTCTTCAGATTGCAGATGTGGAACACATTATGAATTCCACCGTGCTCTTCAGGCAGGTTTAACTTGTAAGCCACTATTTCGACACATTCGATGATCTCGAATGGTCCTATGTATCTTGGGCTTAGCTTGCCTTTCTTGCCAAAACGCATTACCCCTTTCCAAGGTGATACCTTAAGCAACACTTTGTCACCAACCTTGAATTTCAAAGGTTTACGTCTTTTATCGGCGTAGCTTTTCTGCATATCCCTGGAAGCTTTGAGACGATCACGTATCTGCACAATCTTATCTGTCGTCTCCAGGAATATATCTGGTCCTGTTAGTTGGACATCTCCAACTTCTACCCAGCAAACTGGCGTCCTGCACTTTCTTCCATACAAAACTTCAAAAGGTGCAGCTTGAATACTGGAATGATAGCTATTATTATATGAAAATTCTATCAATGGAAGATAATCATCCCAACTTCCACCTAAATCAATAACAGAAGCCCTTAACATATCCTCCAGCGTTTGAATTGTGCGTTCGCTTTGACCATCCGTCTGAGGATGATAGGCAGTGCTAAAGTTTAAGCGAGTGCCTAGGGATTGCTGAAAGCTTTTCCAAAAATGCGATGTATATCTCGTATCTCTATCAGAGATGATAGACACTGGCACTCCGTGAAGAGATACAATCTCGTCCACGTATAACTGGGCTAACTTATCTGAGCTGTGTGTTTCATTAATAGGTAAGAAGTGAGCTTACTTAGTCAGTCTATCCACTATAACCCAAATAGTATCATTTCCTTGCTTTGTTTTTGGTAACTTAGTGATAAAATCCATAGTTACCATTTCCCACTTCCAGGTGGGAAGCTCAGGCTGTTGTAGCAAACCTGACGGCTTCTGGTGTTCTGCCTTAATTTGAGCACACGTCAGGCATTTAGCCACATAAGTGGCTATAGATTTCTTCAAACCTATCCACCAATAATTTGCCTTTAAATCCTGGTACATCTTATCACTACCAGGATGGACAGGATACTTGGAACTACGGGCTTCTTGAAGGATAACGTCCCGAAGTCCTCCATAGATTGGAACCCATATTCGTCCATTCAATCTTAGGATTCCATCCTTGCCATATGATAATTGTTCAGCAGTTATTCCCAACTTTTCATTTGGATAGTTAGCTTCTAATACAGCTTCTTTCTGAGCGGCTAACAATCTTTCATTTAAGTTGTTCTTCAATTCAATGCTCTTGGCATTGATCCTAATGGGCGTAACTCTTTCCTTCCTGCACAACGCATCGGTGACTACATTCGCCTTTCCTGGATGATATCGGATTTCACAATCATAATCATTCAGTGTCTCCATCCATTGACGCTGTCTCATGTTTAGGTCCTTCTGGTTAAACAGATGTTGAAGGCTCTTGTGATCCGAATAGATCACACATTTGGTACCATATAAATAATGCCTCCAAAGTTTTAGTGCAAACACAACGGCACCCAATTCCAAATCGTGGGTGGTGTAATTCTTTTCGTGCACTTTTAATTGTCGGGAAGCATAGGCAATAACTTTGCCTTTCTGCATAAGCACACATCCCATGCCTGTGTGTGATGCATCACAATAAACCACAAATTCTTCAATACCTTCAGGCAATGTCAACACAGGTGCATTGCTTAACTTCTGTTTAAGAATATCAAAGGATTCTTGTTGCTTAGGACCCCAATCAAACTTGATATTCTTACGAGTTAATGAAGTTAGGGGTGCTGCAATCCTTGAGAAATTCTCAATAAAACGCCTATAATATCCTGTCAGACCCAAGAAGCTGCGAATCTCTGTGGGCGTCTTCGGTTCTTGCCAATTCATGATGGCTTCAATCTTAGCGGGATCCACCTGGATACCACGCTCACTAACCACATGTCCAAGAAATTGGACTTCACGAAGCCAAAACTCACATTTTGAAAACTTGGCGTAGAGCTTCTCTTGCTGAAGAAGTTTAAGAATACAGCGAAGGTGTTTCTCATGATCAGCCTGGTTCTTCAAATAAATAAGAATGTCATCAATGAAGATGATGAAAAACTTGTCCAAGTAGGGTGTGCAAACGCGATTCATGAGGTCCATGAACGCCACTGGTGCATTAGTGAGCCCGAAAGGCATCACTAAGAACTCGTAGTGACCATAACGAGTTTTGAATGAAGTCTTATGTACATCTTCATCTCTGACCTTCAGCTGATGGTAACCTGACCTTAAATCAATCTTGGAGAAATAACTTGCCCCTTGCAGTTGATCAAACATATCGTCGATCCTAGGTAATGGATATCTGTTCTTGATTGTGACCTTGTTTAGCTCGCGATAATCAATGCATAAACGCATTGATCCCTCCTTTTTCTTCACAAACAGAATCGTTGCTCCCCAAGGAGATGAGCTAGGCCTAATAAATCCTTTTGCCACCAAGTCATCCAGTTGAGTCCTTAACTCTTTCATCTCAGTCGATGCTAATCTGTAAGGTGCTCTTGCAACAGGTGCTGCTCCCGGAATAATGTCAATTCTGAACTCCACTTGCCTATCTGGAGGTATACCAGTTAGTTCTTCAGGGAATACGTCTGGATATTCAGAAATGATGGGGATGTCTTCAACCTTGGGCTTTGGTTCATCAATAGTCACATGTGCCATGTAAATGACACAACCCTTCTTCAAACACCTTGGCGCCTTAAGCATAGACGCTTGCTTAGGCAACCCATACTGAGTATCTCCTTGTATTGTGAGTGGCTCACCATACGGAGTCTTGATAACCACTTGTTTCTTGCCACAAACAATATGGGCTTGGTTATGAGATAACCAATCCATGCCAATTACTATGTCGAAACCAACTAATTTCAAAGGAAGCAAAGATAACGGAAAAGAGTGGTTCCTAATGGATATAAAACATCCATCTAACACAGTTGAAGCAGTTTCTATGGTACCATCGGCCAATTCTACTTCATATTTTATGCTTAGGGTTTTAACAGCAAGATTTAACAACTTACAAAACTTATCATCAACAAACGACTTATCTGCACCTGAATCAAATAATACCATTGCATAAACATCATTGATAAGAAAGGTACATGTTATCACGTTGTCATTCTGGATTGCTTCTTGAGCATTCATTTGAAAGACCCGAGCATTGGTCTTTTTACCTTCTTCAGGTTTCTTGGCATACTTTGGGCAGTTAGACTTGATATGCCCCTTCTCGTTACAGTTGTAACAAGTCGCATCCTTTATCTTTTTACAGTCTAATGTCTTATGCTCACTGGATTTACAGATCCCACAAGCCCCAGGCTGCGATTGGGATTTTGATTCATACCTGCACTTTCCCAGATGACGCTTCTTGCAGGTCTTGCATTTGGGCTTCTCACCCAACTGTTGGTCGTCCTTCTTGAACCCTGAACTCTTCTTGTGATCAGAGTTCCCCTTACGCTTCTTATCTGAACGGTGTGACTTATCATCCTCACGTTTCCTCTTCCCCGAATCAGAATTCCTAAGAGATCTCTGCCTGACCGCATCAAGGGTAAGAGATAATGACAAATTAGCTACTGACCTGAAGGTAGTAGGTCGAGACGCTTTCACACTAGCTTTGATCTCCGGGGCCAAACCCCCAATAAAACGGGCTATATGTTTTGGTTCTGGGGTCACCAAGTAAGGAACCAATCTAGACATGATGTTAAAACTCGTGAGATATGCCTGATAGTCTAAGTTCTTCATAACCAATGTCAGAAAGTCAGTCTCGATATTCTCAACTTCATGTTGAGGACATAAATTTTCTTTGATCAAAGCAACAAACTGAGCCCATGTTAAGTTGTATAACGGAATCTTTCCAGTAGCTTGGATTAAGGACCTCCACCAAGCTAGAGCTTCTCCCTTGAACGATTGTGAAACATACTTCACAATATCTTGCTCCGCACATCCGTTAATATCAACCACTGTATCCATCTCGTCTAGCCACGTCATGCAATCAATGGCTCCTTTTTCCCCAGTGAAATCCCTGGGCTTGCATGAGACGAAATACTTATATGAACAGGTCTTTACACGTGGCTCTTGGTTGAATATAATCTTCTTAGACGGAACACTATGCTGATTTGATGAGTGTTGGGCATCATCCTTATTCGTCCCCTGAGATTTAGAAGGTGGCTTACTGTGAGCCACAGAGTGAGTCTTAGAGTGAGTACCACTAGACTCTCTAAATTTCCTGTCCATGGCTTTAGAAACAGCATTGTCAATCAATGCTTGAAGTTCCGCACCAGTTACGTTGATTCTGGTAGTATCATGATTCTCTATAGGGTGACTATTGATTTCTTTAGATTCTTCCATGTAGCTTGATTGCTACATAAAATAATGATAATGATTCATTCAGAAGTCTATAACATAATTGTCATCTTGATAATTTTATTAACCATGGTATTAATAAACCATATTGGTTAATTTATTAAGTATTTTCATTCAGGATTTTTCATTTTAATTATCCTCAGTCATAATTTATTAATATAATAAAATGGCACAAAAGGCCAAGTCACAGGGACAAATTAAATTATAAGCCATGATCTTATAGGATCAAGGCATTAAGGCATTGAATCATAGTTCATTACCTTTTCTTGACAGAGAGTCGTAGACTGCAACTGTCTTTTGTCTTATATGACAATGAATATGGCCCGTAGGCCCTATATCACAAATGGATGTTTAAATAATAAAGAAAGGAATTTGAAGAATCCAATATAAGGATGACTTACGTGATTTTATCGAATCACATTTTCCAGGGGTGTTAATATGTTTTCAGATGTTAACAAGGATTTTGAATCTTAAAAGGAACTACCATCATGGCCCTATCTTAAAATGACACACGGCTAGGTTTTGCCTTTAAGATTTTGTTTAATATATAATGGCAGATCTGACAAAAGGGATGATATATTTTTATTTATTTCTTATTTTATATTAATGCACATAGTGACAAAATGAAATTTAATTAAAACATTCCACTAAAATTAAAAAGGAGTACATAATTGCCCTAAACGGGACTTTTACATAAATAATTTGCCCACGCAGGGGCTAAACTGAAAATACAAGTCCTCGCAGGGACTAGGTACATAAATAGATGTCCACACAGGGACTTAATTGAAAATTAAAGAAATACAAAACAAACAAATAAGGAATTTCAATGATCCCTCTTGTTCTTCCCTTTGATCAGATTTGCCAAACCCTTCAGAAATCCCCGGTGGCTTCTACGCTCTTCTTGAACCTCACGCTCCACCTGGCTCAACCTTTGAAGAATCTCCTGCTGCTGCGGTGGTTGGATCTTCGGCGGCTGCGGCTGCTGTTGCTGCGGAGGTTGAGGAGGTGGCAGGTATTGGTACCCATAAGCCGGGTACCCAGTCTGATATGGGGCTCCGTAGGGCCCCTCAGGATGAAGAGCATTGTAGTTTGCCGCTACAAGATACGGGTCAACATCGGGGGCATTGTAGTAATTGTAGCCAGAATGGCCTGGCTGCTCAAAAGGGTTATACGCTGCTACACCAGCGTAAGAAGGTATTGGGTTATTAAAACCCATGTGTGGTGGTGCGACTGGCGCGGAGTCCACCTCGAAAACAGGGTTTGAAGGCCCTCCCATCTGCGGGTCTTCATACAGTGGTGGGTAGTGACTGCCACTGGAGGGTTGAGGGATGCTGAAACGGAATCCCCCTCGCATGGACATCCATGGTCCTGATCTTCTCCACCTCAGTGGCTCCGGAGGCAGTTGCTGCTCTGGCGGCGGTGGTGGCGGTGACGTAACCGCCTGGAATCGTGAATCCTCGGAGGGATCCTGCTGTTGAGGTGCTGGGTTAAAAGGGGGAGTGAACTCCTAATGGTACGAGGCAAACCTTGCTTCATAGCTGTCTGGGCCCCGATATGGAGAACCGTGAAAGGACGATCCATCTGAAATCTCAATGGGATGCGTCGGCGTCCCACTCGGTGGCATCTATGGATCGGGTTCATCGTCCATATCCATAGCTTGGTTACCAGAGAAATGATCTTCTGGTCCCAATGGGTTGAAACCCACCGGTTCTTGCACCTGATTTGCCGGATTGAACCGGCTCTGGAAGTACGGGGTCGGGTCTTCAAAGGCGCGGTGTGAACCCGACCGCTGCAACGGTAAGTAGGAGTGGCGAGAATGTTCGGACTCGTTACCTTGATGGAGCCCGAAAGAATCATGGTACGAAGGTGAGGAGCTGAGCGAGACAGAACGCCTCGCAGGCTCTAAGTACATCCTCCAGTCTTCTTGGGGACTCGTGCTCATCGTCACTGAAGGAGTTCGCCGGTGTGATGGCCCGGCTTCATGGTCATGGGTGGCGAAGATTGGGGCTTTACCGCCTCTTCCTTGTCCTCTAATACGCGGTGGCATCTTCTGTTCATGACAACACAAACAAAAGAAACACAAAGGAAAACAATAAAGGACAAAATAAAAGATTAGGATTAGTCCTAAGTCCTTTGCCTAGACTCGGAAGTCAAGGAATGTGCAACTGTGTCATTGAGATTAAACACAAAAAGGCTAGTGTTTAATTCACTCAATGTTGGCTCTGATACCAACCTGTCACACCCCGATATTTCCACGTATTACCGGTGGGCCCGGTGGGGAGTATCGTGACGTAGTTGATATCATCATAGACAAATAATCACAGTTCAAGGCACAGCGGAAGTCTAAAGTAAAAATATTACAAACCGAATGAAAGTAACATAAAGTATTACAACGGAATGTAAAGGGATCCACAGGCGGACCAAAAGATAAACAAAATTATTGTTCAACAGATTTTTAAGCATCTAAAGCTTGCAAGACTCTTTATTCGATGCTAGGAGTAGCCAGCCCATTTCGCTTAGTACCTGCACTTAGCCTTTTTAAAAAATACGTCAGTTTACACTGGTAAATACAATTAACCGACTCTTTTGAAAAGTGTTTATAAAAAATTGAATTAATGCACAAGGCACAAATATCCTTTTATAACTTGGGATAATTATTTAAAAATATTCTTGTAAAAGAATTATATGTTTGTTATACGTTCAGTAGCCCGGGTTGAACACCGGGTTAAAGATTAATAGACACACCACATAAATAAACCCACGACGAGTTATTCTCGAACAAGCGGCATATTATTTTACATACGCACCGGCAGGTGTATGCCTACACCTCGTGCTTAAGTCGTGGCCATTTCAATGAATGAGTCGAGTATATCCAGGACATGGTCATTAACCCCCCCCCCAAGGCTTAAAAACAAACAAAACAGATTAAACGGGTTATCTCAATGATTTAACCTTCATATGATTAAAAATTCAATACCCGACCAAGCGGTATTTTATATACCGTACCCCAAGCCCGTATAAGGGAAAATAAGTTAAAAGTATTTACCTGAGCAAAAATATTCAAATTTATCTCAGCCGTATACAATCAGCAAGTGCAAATATCTTTTACTGGGCTCCTAAATAAAGGCTCTTAGCACGAATTAGGAACTTGAGGAAACTTGCTTGAGCTCCAGGAAGTTCCAGAGATGAGTTGAGAATGATTTTTGTGAATGAGCATGAGAACTAGCAAACAAGAACTCTTATATAGCCAAAAACAATTCACAAGATCACTCCACACAAGTCTACAAATGTTTCCTAATCATCCCAGGTGTCCCCTATGCATAAAATACCATTGGTTCAGTCCCTGAATTCGAAAACCAGCTTTCTAAGGCGGTGGAACAGGCCAAACCCGCAGCTGTCAATATCTGGCTGTTACTGGCACTTCCACGCGGCTCGCGTAAGACATAGGGAAGTCTTACGCGGCCCGTGTCAACCTTCAAAACCGGGAAAAATGTTTTAAACTTTGCACTTTCAGTCCCTGGTCCATTTTAACTTTGTTTTACTTTCATTTATTTCCTTTTGGACCCCCATAGTTAACTTTTAAGGACCTTGGGTCATTAACTAACTCCGTTAAGCTCCCAGTTAGTTGTACGATCACCCGAAATGTCTTGTTTTCTTCGAAACTCCACAAGATTAATATCTAATAGTCTTGAGATCAAAATATATAAACATTACAATGTTTTTGGGATCGTCAAAAGGTCACTCAGAGGTTACTTTCAACATGTTGACACTTTTAACCCTTATGTTTCATAAGATCCTTATTTTTAACACAAACGACTTCTATTGTTCGATAAATTATTCATTAAAGAATACGAACGTCGTGTGAGGTCAATCAGAGGCAAAAGAATGGCATGTTGACACTTTGGATCCCTTTTTTCACATATTTACATTGTTTGACAATTTTAGTCCCTTGGAAATAATTCCTTACATGTTTAAAGTCCATGACACGTGTCTTTATCATATTGGTCGTGATTTTACTAGATGTTATAATTAGCCATCTCGATGCCCAACATCTGCACCTGGGCATTCCACCAAGTTAAGGCACCATCCTCCAAAGTGCCAGTAGCATACTTCACCCGGTCCCCCACGGGACAGTTACACATAGCGAACATTGACTCAGCTTTCTCGAACCATCGAAGTAGCCCCTTCAGTCCCACTGAAGGTCTGTGGCTTACAATCCATAAATGTCTTGAAAGTGCAAGCAGGTGGATAGTTTTGATTCTGATTCGCTGGCTGACCTAATGGACGAAAGGAAATACACAAGGGTAAGAGTTGTGTACGCGACACAAGAATAAAGAATATTTGGCACATATTGTACCAGCTTGGTCATTTTACATGAACAAACTAAACCAATATGCTATAGAGAAAAAAAATTAAATAAGCTAAACTAAACACTTCTTAAAGGATGTCCTTTTGGTCATTTTACATGAACAAACTAAGCCAAACACTTTTTAAAAAACTACTTATTAACTTATTGGCTTACAAACTAACCCAAACACTTTTTTTAGAAATTCCTTTTCAAAAAGTCCTTTTAATAAAAGTCCTTTTGTACTAAAATAAGGAATCCCAAACACCCCCTTAAACAAGCTTTTTTCTGTTGTTTTGTATGATCTGGTGGATGTAAAGTTTTAGTTGATTTTGTTTCTTTGATTTTTGTCTACAAATCAGGGTTCTTACTTTTACTCTTAATTGTTAACCATTTATAATATGTAGTAACAAATAATTGCTTGAAGGAACAATATTTACTTTCTAAGTTATGATACAATGAACAATGTTTGTTGTTATCTAGAGATTGTGAGAGCTATACTTTGGCTTATGAGCTAATAAATACTTTGAACTGGAAAGCTAATGTAACCAGAGGAGCTCTATAGCAGCTTCTCATGTTCAATATAAGACCATTCAGGCCAAATCCAAGGTATCCATTTAGTTGGACATGAACTTTTTTACCATTCTTTTTGTTTTTAAGGATATTCATTTGGTCGAATCACAGGGATTAACTTTGCTTCCAAACTAGAGAGAAAGGGAACAGCTCCACCGATTGGTACCGTTTTTTACCCTATCTATCGTTTTTGTTTGTTAAATTTTATATCTTGTATGTTTTTTAAACATCTTTTTCAGATTTGTTATAATACTTTCAGATCTGTGTTGGTTTTGTGTTTTTTTTAATGTTTTGTGAATGGATCTGGAAATGTGAATACAGTTGAATATGAAGACCGATGAGACGGAAATCTGCCACATTCAAGATCCGACTTTCCAGACTTGGCAAATTATGAAGCAAAAACATTGAAGAAAGATGATACGCTAGGAGAATGAACAGGTGAAAGAGAGAACACTGCGGCTTGGTTCAAGAACCTTCAAATTCAGCCTTACCATCGTCCTTTTTTAGGTTTCTACTTGTACAAAATTCACCACATCTAGTAAGTTATTTACACCAGATTCTTATTTTTGATTTTTTTCTAAAAAGTCTAGGCCCTAACGATGTTCAAGTCTAGGTCAAGGCTCTGGTTTGCGATAGCTATGCTCAACACAATAAGGTAAAATTCTACATGTATATATTCTTTTTTTTCGTATTAGTAAAATTAATTGAAAATAAAACCGGGTTTAATGGTGAGCCTATTATCTGTTATTTGTTTATGAGATCGGGTTACAGTCAACAGAAGGTCAGAACCAGTCAACTGTAGAAACAGAGTATTCGGGTCACGGTCAACGGTAGTCGGTGTTGAATTAGTAAGAAATTCTAATGTAGGCTGGCCTTCCAAATGATAAATTTTCTCATTTTTTGCATTTCTTCTTTTGGTTTTGATTACTTTATAACGTAATATTATCAGTTTTGAAGCTATATTCTTTATTGTGTTTTTAAGCATGAATTTTGTGGATCCAGTGAAGAAGAGTAGTGTGATGTCTGTCGATAGTTACATGCAAAAACCTAATTAACCTAGGTAGCTAGGGTAAGAAAGGTATCGAATCCAGAGGAGTCTGTGGTTAATGTTAATTATTATTTGTTTGTAAATATTTGAATTACTTTGAGAACTTGCTAGAAAACTATAAACAATAACTCTGAGATTGTAAAAACAATGATAGAAAAAACGTGGTCACTCCGGGATTTTGATTCTGTAATTACTAATAACCTAGTTCTGATTTTATTGGATGCTGTTGATTAAATAGTAAATCTGTCACATCTACCAATTACCTATGCAGTTCAAAATCTTAATATTAATTGATCAGATAAATATTAAAACATACATACATAGAAATCATTCAATCAACAAAAGCATAGTTGGATTCAAAACATAATTATAACTCTGACTGTCACTCAGGATTCGTCTGTCACACAAATAATATAATCATGTAAATAGTCGGCTGTCACCCGACTACAAATCCAAATCTCAATACAAACAGAAACTAGAATTAAAAGTGTCTCACAAGAATCATTCACCCAGAGTGTCCACGAGAGATTTAGCCGCTCATGATGTTCGTGCGATCTTCAAAAGCTTGAAATGAGGTTGAGTGCATGATCGAGTCGGTATGTTGTGCGGCTGATGAGTGACGAATGATATTAATGATGTTCGATGATGTTGAGTAATTCCCTCCTGATCATATGTGATCTCCCCTCAATCTTTACATATGTTGCCACCGCCCGAGAGATGTCGGCCCAATCCAATTCAAGCCCACATGTGTATGATGTTGACTTGTGTGTCGCTTATATCGGCCCAAGTCCACATGATATGGCTGCATTCCTATGTTTGCCAACAATTGAGAGTCATGATGATGTTGTCTTTATTAAAAGTGACAATCCCCCTAAAAGAAGTCTGCCTTCTTGATTCCTATGTCAGCCGCCAAAGATAAAGCCCACCAAACCCTATGCTCACGTGATGTTGTTTAATGTTGTTGACTTCTCTTGCTGCCTTTCACGTGAGTTAGGGCTTTTGGCCCATTAATTGCAATCCAACAAGTCAACATATGCGCATCCCAAATAAGTCCACCGTAGCCTACGGATTAAACCGTAGGTTACGGTCCGTAGATTCTGTTTGTTGGTCCTTTCTCCAGCCATGGGTTGTGACGTATATTCCATAAGCTATGTTTGAGCTTTACTAGAAGTCATTTGTATGCTTTGCAACTTTTATTTAATTACCAAATGGCCTATGGACTTCATTCCTTCTCGTTTCTTTCGACTCTAAGCCATTTTCTAAGCTGAATTAACTTCCGAATAACGCCTTTCGCTATGTTTATCATCCACAGGTGTTCCGCATCATCTCTAACCACTTTAACTTCACTGAATTACGCATTTTACCTGAAATAACACAAACACTCGCACTAATCACATTCGAAACTTATAATCACATAAAACACATTAATTCACACAGGATAATACACTTAAGGCTCATGTTTCACACTCTCCATCACATCCCCACACTTAACCTTGATTGTCCTCAAGCAACCATCACAAACATTACTCACCTTATTAACGAGTCACCATTAAATCCCTTACCAAATTAGCAATTTAAGATCCCAAGTCATACCCGTCCCATAGACTGACACAATCGAGGTTGACAATCTGACAAGTAAGTGATACACATTTAAAACAATTTAAGACTTACCTAACTAACACTAACATGCTTATATTACTAAACACATGCCACCCGCCCCTCACAATGATCACCCCTCTCGGTTTAATCAAGACTAGCGTGTAATGTGCTAGTATGTAATTCACTCAAAACCAGATACGCTACTTTGCAATCATAAGCTTGTATAGCAATCACACCTCTACTGTATCAAATAACGTAGCACATATCAAAAGGACTTACGGGTTTTGGGTTAAGAGTAAAGGTAAGAATATATTTTTGGGTTTTTATGTTTATATTTATTGGCGAACACAAATGAACATACCAAACCATGACAACTTATTCACAATAATACTAACACATGGGTTATTCTCCACCCATTTATTTAACACGAATCAAACAATGATTTTTTTCTTTTTCATTCTTTTTTTTTCTCTTTCTTTTTCTTTTCATTTTTTTTTCAACAAACATCTAACACGTACTTGTCATTTATGGTTGGTAGTCAAACGGGTCAAACAAGGTGTGCAAACGACAGGTATAAGGCTCAACATGGTTAACTAAGGTGGGTGGATAAACAATCAACAAATAACACAACGGAAGGGATCCTAATGCCTTTATCATTTATGTGCATACGCTACACCACAGCCTCGGCACGTATTAAACCACACAAGTTCTAACACAAAGCAACATATGGCCTACTCTCAACAAATGAACATTTATAGTAATTCAACTATCACTAAGTAGGCTCAAATATCTCACCGAACAAAAGGAATATAGGTTGCCGACACGTAGCATGTGTAATTTTTCTAAAGCATGTTACCCCTAGTTAAGCATCTCTTCTCAACTATTTTATAAAAACATGTCAGAAATACTCTCATGAAACTTAAAGGGAAAACCATGACTAGGGATCTAAGTTAGTTTAATATCAGCAAGAAACCCTTTAGCAATTGAAAATGTTGGTTTTCATGTAGTTCAAGCATACTTGAGAAACAAAAATTTTAAAATTTTATCAATTTTAAGCAAATTCAACCCTTTCAAGCATTTAATATCAACAGTCATACCAACCCTTTTCTCGAGTTACCGCATCCCCACACTTGGGATACATTGTCCCCAATGTATGGTGCAATTTATAATCTAAACTCGAGAGATACCACCTACAAACCATGAACGGCTAATACCCTACTCGACTCAACACAAAGAAACCACTCCCGACACAAAGACTCACGCCACCAAAAACACAAAAACAAATAAAATAAAGGATAGAGAGACACATTGACCTGATCAGAAAATCAGCAAGTGTCTGTAGCGGTGCAGCTGCTGTGATCAGATAGGGACCCAAACTCCTCTTGGATTCTCTGACATCTCATCGGGGATGTTGCCAAACATCCCCACACTTGACTCATTGCATCCGCGGTGATTGAATCGTAGAAACCTGTCAAAACACAAACACACCAAAACGAACCGAACCAAACCAAAGTACAATACTCTACATCCTCGGGCTGCCTCCCGAGAGTGCTAAGTTTAAAGGTCTTCAGCCAGACCGTACCTGATATGATCAAGGTGGTTTAAATTGCATCTCTCGTGCAAAGAACACCTGTGCTGGTGGATGGTTAGTATCCCACTGCCATCCTTCACTCCATATGGCATCCAAATGATCTGGGTTATCGAAATCTATCGACTGTAAGAATTCACCCTTAATTTTCCTTGTGGGCTTCTTCTTTTCCTTCAACTGTGAGAACTCACCCATATTCACCTCAAGTGGTTTCTTCTTGTATTTGGTTGCATCCTTTGGTGACTCCTTTTCTAACTTGACTGAACGCTTTATGTTTCTCATCTTGAGCCACCACGATGATTTGACCACTTTATCCTTCACGACCTTTTCATCTTTAGACCTGGCAATCATAGCAACACTCTCTTTTGGGACATCCTCATTAATTGGAGGATGACACTTATTAGCAATATTAGAATAAGCACAAGTGTGAGACATAAAGTTTAAGGAAAACTTACGTGACCCGAAGACCATATTTACCGTATTAGCATTGCAATCAATGATAGCCTTCGTGGTTTTCAAGAATGGCCGACCTAAGATAACGGGCGGTTGTCCTTCAACATTGGATGGCGTGTGGTCCACAACTAGGAAATCTTCTGGGTAATAACAATCGCCTACTCTTACAACAATTCCTCTCAACATCCCCCTAGATGGTTTCCTTGACCCGTCTCCAAGCACAATCGTGGTGTCCACCTATTCAAGCTCACCAAAATCGTATTCATCAAACACCCGACCCACCAATATGCTTATGCTTGCCCCATGATCCATCAATGCCCTATCAGTCTTGAACTCACCCAACTGGACTGGGATCATAGGCCCATTATCCTCTTCATCTTCAACACTTGCAACCAAACGGATTGCACCACTGGTCATATTTAAACGGACGGGTGAATCATTATCATCAACTATTACCCGTGCAGGAGTTACTGCCTCTACATCTGATTCTTCAATACAAACCTCATCTTGGGAATCCATGATCAACTTAGATATTTGAGATTGTGAGTCCACTTGATTGTTGCTTCCTAACGTATCAGACTCTCTTTTAACCCGCTCATTGCATAGTGCATTTATTAATTCACTTAGCTTGACTATATCTTCATAAATCTGATATATATCAGGGATGTCTTGGGCGTAACTTGATGAGTCATATTCATTAAAATGACCATGGCCTCCATAACCATAGTCCTCAAAATATTCTGATTTTCCATTACAACCCCAATCTGGCTTGTACCGGTGACCATCATCCATCTCATAACCACTGTACTCCCAATTTGGATCATGATGGTAGTCCATATCATCGATCTCTTCTTGATATCTATGTTGATAAGAATAACCCTAGTAACCCTCATCTTCTTGTTTTTGCATGCGTTGGGACCATACCCACTCATCAAGTTCAGCCTTACTCTCGAACATTGGGCATAGGAATGCCCAATGTCCTTGGCACCCACACCTTGTGCATGAAACATATTTTTTTATATTCACAACTCATACTTCCTGCACAAGTAGCAAACGAAAAGCAGTACCGAACAAAAAGAAAACAAAGACAAAAGTGAAAGAAAAAAAAACAAACTAACTAGAAAAGGCAAATACTTTTTAGATTTTTTAGTTTTTATGTAAAACGAAAGCAAACAAACAAAACTAAACTAAACTAGCACTAAGCGCACGACTCCCCGGCAACGGCGCCATTTTGATGTCTGTCGTTAGTGACATGCAAAAACCTAATTAACCTAGGTAGCTAGGGTAAGCAGGGTATCGAATCCAGAGGAGTCTGTGGTTAATGCTAATTATTATTTGTTTGTAAATATTTGAATTACTTTGAGAACTTGCTAGAAAACTATAAACAATAACTTTGAGATTGTAAAAAAATGATAGAAAAAACGTGGTCACTCCGGGATTTTGATTCTGTAATTACTAATAACCTAGTTCTGATTTTATTGGATGTTGTTGATTAAATAGTAAATCTGTCACATCTACCAATTACCTATGCAGTTCAAAATCTTAATATTAATTGATAAGATAAATATTAAAACATACATACATAGAAATCATTCAATCAACAAAAGCATAGTTGGATTCAAAACATAATTATAACTCTGACTGTCACTCAGGATTTGTCTATCACACAAATAATATAATCATGTAGATAGTCGGCAGTCACCCGACTACAAATCCAAATCTCAATACAAACAGAAACTAGAATTAAAAGTGTCTCACAAGAATCATTCATCCAGAGTGTCCACGAGAGATTTAGCCGCTCATGATGTTCGTGCGATCTTCAAAAGCTTGAGATGAGGTTGAGTGCATGATTGAGTCGGTATGTTGTGTGGCTGATAAGTGACGAATGATATTAATGATGTTCGATGATGTTGAGTAATTCCCTCTTGATCATATGTGACCTCCCCTCAATCTTTACATATGTTGCCGCCGCCCAAGAGATGTCGGCCCAATCCAATTCAAGCCCACATGTGCGTGTGTAATTATAGATGATGTATGATGTTGACTTGTGTGTCGCTTATATCGGCCCAAGTCCACATGATATGGCTGCATTCCTATGTTTGCCAACAATTGAGAGTCATGATGATGTTGTCTTTATTAAAAGTGAAAATCCCCCTAAAAGAAGTCTGCCTTCTTGATTCCTATGTCAGCCGCCAAAGATAAAGCCCACCAAACCCTATGCTCACGTGATGTTTAATGTTGTTGACTTCTCTTGCTGCCTTTTACGTGAGTTAGGGCTTTTGGCCCATTAATTGCCATCCAACAAGTCAACATATGCGCTTCCCAAATAAGTCCACCGTAGCCTACGGATTAAACCGTAGGTTACGGTCCGTAGATTCTGTTTGTTGGTCCTTTCTCTAGCCGTGGGTTGCGACGTATATTCCATAAGCTATGTTTGAGCTTTACTAGAAGTCATTTGTATGCTTTGCAAATTTTATTTAATTACCAAATGGCCTATGGACTTCATTCCTTCTCGTTTCTTTCGACTCTAAGCCATTTTCTAACCTGAATTAACTTCCGAATAACGCCTTTCACTATGTTGATCATCCACGGGTGTTCCACATCATCTCTAACCACTTTAACTTCACCGAATTACGCATTTTACCTGAAATAACACAAACACTCGCAGTAATCACATTCGAAACTTATAATCACATAAAACACATTAATTCACACATGATAATACACTTAAGGCTCATGTTTCACACTTTCCATCACATCCCCACACTTAACCTTGATTGTCCTCAAGCAACCATCACAAACATTACTCACCTTATTAACGAATCACCATTAAATCCCTTACCGAATTAGCAATTTAAGATCCCAAGTCATACCCGTCCCATAGACTGACACAATCGAGGTTGACAATCTGACAAGTAAGTGATACGCATTTAAAACAATTTAAGACTTACCTAACTAACACTAACATGCTTATATTACTAAATACAACAATCAGTTCATTGAGTTTCAGCGTTTGTAGTGGCAGCTCCTCACCACTGATCCAGGTTTGCAAACGCTCAAACTCAATGAACTGATTGTTGAACATGATGTCCCTGATCATCCTCGTGTTGATGAAGATGACGATGATAGTGTTCTCTCTGATGACGATGACGATGATAGTGTTCCCTCTGATGACGATGACTCTGATGTTGGTGAAATTCGTTGGATTAAAAAGGTAAAGTTGATGATGATAAAATGGGTGGGCAGTTTTGGGTAAGCACAGATAGTTTTTGACTTTTGTTGATGCATATGATTTTATGATGTGAAAGCAGGAAGTTGCTAGGAAGTTTAAGGAGGGTAACGGTGAGCTAACTTATCTACAAGCTGCGAAGCAAGTAATCAGTGAGGTAATAACTCTGACCAAAATAAGTTGATATAATTTTGTTAAGTAGCTCTGGGGTTTTCTTTTCTTTTTTGAGCATTAATTAATTTGGTTGGGATTTGACCTTGGATCCAGTGTAAGCCCAAGTCTGCCAGTGGAAAACGTGAGAGTACTGATGATACCGAGGTAAATTTGCTTGGGATCTCTATGCTCGTTTTTAGAAATCAATTTTTTTTGTGAAAATGGTCAAACGGGTCACTTTGACTTGTAATCACTTTATGTTAAGATTTAGGAGTTTAATATACTTTTATATGTTCCAGGACCCGGGCCCTAAAAGAAATGATGGCAAGGGCAAAGAAAAAATCTTGTAATGAAGACGAGTCAAGGTACGGGTGGTGGCTGAAGACACTATGAACAATTTGTACCCCTCAACGACTTAATTTACGTCTCTCGGTTTTACATTCCTTTTTTTGCATTCCTATGCTGATGGTTACCCAAAACTCATTTTAAACTGTCCAAACCCAACATGCGTTCAACGTTACAAACTGTTTTAATCAGTGTTCTTGTGTAGTATTATTATGCAAAGTATAGTGTAGCGACTCCTAGCTAAAGGTGTCGGCTAACCAGACCAAACTGGTTTGTAACCGATACCAAACTGTAGGTTAGGGATTATGGAGTATGGGTTTGTTTTTTGAATACACTTATCTCAATGAAAATAGCAACCCAACTACAGCGACAAGCGTTTAGAATGGAAATCTGTTATAAAATTCATTTTTATCAAAATTCGAGGACGATATATACCTAATAAATAGGAATCCTCAAGAGGATAAGTGAGGTCAGCTGTGCTCCTTGGCATAGAAGAACTTGTGTCTCACCTACCTCGACTCAAATTAAAACTAATGTCAAAGCCCTAAGAATTATGACTCGACATGTAAACAAAATTTTGAGGAATATCATCTCACATGTGTTTCACAGTTTCAATTATCTCGGTCCTTGATGCATAAAACCACATAACTTAATTCAATTCATCAGTGGTAACTTAACTGTACACTCAACTTTGCCAAGTGCTGACAACTGAGCCCTTAAAATATCGGATGACAATAACCCATTAGGTTTCTTTTGATCCAATATACGTTGATAGACATTTGATCATCAGAGGATACAATCATGTCGAATGAGTCACAGGAAAGGTTACTCTAATAATGTTACCCCCAAAATACCACATGCGGTAACCCCCGGTAGGCGTGTGACGTACCAGGATCTAGCCACCAATCACATTGAACCAACCATAATATGTTTAACAAAATTCCATTTATTAAATAAAAACGTTCATATAATATAATCCTAGTTAAATAGTGACAGCGGAAGCAAATAACAATTCATTGTTTAAATGTTTCAAAACCCAATGTATACGAATTCAGTAAACAAGACATGCATAGCCAAGCACTGCGACCCATGACCACTCCAGCCATCTTGATAGCAAGTTCCCATCCAAAGTACCTAACGACCTGCGAGCATGCAACAAGTGTATTAGACAATGCTGGTGAGTTCATAGTTTTACGAAAACGTTAGTTACCAAGTGTTTAGTTTAACCATTGAATTTAATGTTGATAATATCCCGAATACAAGACGGCTCCTGATTATTTTGCCCTTTCTCCAATGCTCCTATCAAAGCATTGGTCATGACTAGGTCATTAGTTCACACCCGTCCTCTCAGGTACGGGGTGAGGGTGCCAAACCTAGTAGCGCTACCAACTAATACCTTGTTACATCTCAGGTAACCAAACAACACGGAGGGACTTTAATGGTGATAGGATGAGTATATTATCCAACATTCCAGATTTACCCAAAAGACATATTCCTCGCAGGAATACCCATGATTTACCTAAAGCCAATCCCTCTCAGGGAGACCCAAAGACTGTCCCAACCACCGGGACGCATGCTCAAGAGGAATGAACTCACCTTGGTTTGCTCGGTATGTTTTAATTACCCATCCAGTTGGTCAACCCCAAACCCTATCGTGGTTACCAAATGTTATCAGTTACATAGTCAAACAGATCGCGTAATACTCCCAACAGACAGGTTTGTTATTCACACAATGATCATTGTTAACATGCAGCATATATCCCTTTCTCAAGCAAATCCACATCTCATGTGATTGTCACCCACATAATAATAATGATAATAATAAGTATACATTAACCACGTTCATTTCAATATATCACTGCTACAGTTCAAGTGCACGACGGAAGACTCATTCGGTGAAAGACTTCTAAGTTTCGTCAAGCTAAGGTGTGGCGAAACACCTCATGTTTCGTCATAAACCATCCCAACGAAACACCCATGTTTCGTCATAATCAAGCCCGATGAAACACCCATGTTTCGTCAATATACCACCCTGACGAAACACCCAACTTTCGTCACTACAGGATTTAGACGAAGTGTTTACATTCCAGATCAATTACACACACATCAGTTACACATTTTTAACATATGTCATGGATCAAACGACTGTTATACACATAACCTAACAAACCCTAATACGAACCATCATCCTAACAGTTTCTAATTTACACACATACTTCTAATCATTGAAGTTGCAACCCTAATCATCAAATAACTCATCAATAGATCAATCAGTCTATCCCAAAAGCAGTGCACAGCAAGATGGACAGAATTGTTAGCGTAATCACAACATTCACAAAATCAACGCAGTTCAAACAATAACAGTACTGGATTCCTTATCAAACTCTAATTCATAAACAATCCTTCATATCAGGCATCAATCATTCCTCAATAAAACCCTACAAGTTCTACAGACAATTTCATGTATCAAGTAACAGTTATCAATCATCAATTAAACAATACGTTTACTAACCGGTATGAGGATTAACACGAGGGATTTAAAAGATCAAAGGTATGCTCGAACAGGACTGCCGACGCTTGAAGGATTGCTAGAGAGCTTCTAGGGTTTATCTTTTGTTTTACGGCGACTTATCACAATTGATTATATAATACACAACAGTTGGGCCACGACTAATCTGGGCCTAAGGCCTTCCTCGGCGAAAGTCTAACCCGGCGAAACACCCTTGTTTCGTCGAACTTGAGGGTGGCGAATGACTGGACTTTCGTCGGGACCAAAGGTGACAAAATGACTGGACTTTCGTCGGGACCAAAGGTGACAAAGTAACTTTATATTAAATCTCAGTTAACTATGCTTAATCATATTAAACACTACTCATACCACCACCAAGCAAACACATAACTGTTAACCGTTCACATAACCACTAATCATTCAAATAAACCAAATTATAAAACAAGGTTGTGCACTCAGTGATGTGTAAAAGATAGACCTCGAAATCTCGGGTTGTCACAAACATTCATTTCAATAATATTCACCTTACTTTACCAAAACATTTCCCATGAAAATCTTAAGACCATGTGTAGTGGGGCATTACCCCTCCCTGAGGCATGAAGCGACATGTTGCATCCCAGTCACCATAGGGCATTATTGCGGGTGAAGTTCAAAGGTGGTGTTAGTGGTATAATGCCTCATAATGCCCTTGCAATGATTACCCAATATTTATTTTTTAATTTATTTTCTTTTTTTAAATGAAAATTGAAACAAATAAAAAAATCATTACCATTATTAAAATACTAAAAAATAAAGACAAAACATGCAAAAGTACTAAAAAAACATACGAATGCTTAAAAATAAAGCTCTGAAGTTCGTTTTTTCACGGATTTGTTGCGTATACATTTGTGATAGGATTAAGGCGTCTTCTTGATGGTGCTCGATCGGTTTAGACAACTCTCTCCATTTGCCAATAATGTCCTTGCAATGATTACCCAATATTTATTTTATTTTAATTTTATTTACTTTTTATAAAAAATAAAACAAAGAATACTTCATTAAAGAAAAAAATTACATTACCATTAATTAAAATACTAAAAAATAAAGACAAAACATGCAAAAGTACTAAAAAAACATACGAGTGCTTAAAAAATAAAGCTCTTAATTTCGTTTGTCACGGATTTGTTGTCTACGCATTTGTGCTAGGATCAAGGCGTCTCCTTGGAGGTGCTCGATCGGTTTAGACAAATACTCAACGTTTATCTCCATTTGCCTCGAATCTTGGATTGCGACGAACTTTTTATTTTCGGCGTTTCTTTCTTGCAGTGTTTCCAAACGCCTATGCCAATGTCTCATAGGTTAGGGATTATGGAGCATGGGTGTGTGTGTTCATGTGTGTGTGTCTCTCTCTCTATATATATAAAGAATAATTATATTTGAAAAGATAAATATATACCATTAAAAACTATAACAAATATTTCTCTAGTAAATAAAACGGTTATAATCTGGGAATTTATGAAACTTATTAAGTGATGGATTTGCGTATGTCAGAAAATTTTTGAGCATGCTACTAAATCTTATAAATATATTGTTAACCATTTATTTTAACTAAGTTCATAAAATACATATATTGGTTGATTAATTAAATATTTCCAAAAGCTAGAAATTTGGTTGTTACTATTATATATATACTCACACGTTTATTCCTAAAAATATATCATATTTATTTACTAATGAAATGAGTTTTATATGAGGGGTTTTATTTTTACGAATTAACTTTTATATGTCACCTTTTGAACCATTAAACTTATCAAACAAAGATAAAGAAATGAGCAAAGATTTTATAAAATCTTAAATCACAAGACGTATCAATCAGAAATTTAAAACATCTAATTCAAGACATAATGATATTGTAGGATTTCATGATCTCTGGACGCACTTGTTATCTTATTAATTGTAACCATCGCCTTGGATCATAAAGGTACAGGCCCTTACCCCTGTCACAGTCCCCGACCCCACCCTGGGAGCGGGAGCCGTGAACCAATTAGATGGTATCGGTGTTTATTAATTACACAGCGGAAAATTTTTCATCAGGATCGTAGTTAGGAAATAATTTCAGAGTTTGTAAAACACCAAACTTTTAATATTAAACAAATGGGCTAAAAAACCGTATTTAATTCAATTGTTTTTATAGGGATAAACCCAAATAAATAAAACATAAATTTCTTCTTTTATTCAGGTAATTATAGCCACTTTATTTAAGGTAATTATAACCACTTTATTTAAGCCTTCAGTGCTCCATAGCTGGCTTCTATTATCTTTACAGCAATTACCTGAAACACGTTTTGAAAATATTTTATTAGTAATAAATACTGGCGAGTTCATTCCATTTTTATAAAATATATTGTTATACTTTACAGCATCAAGGTTTTTATATTTATTTATATTTACACAACTCAATCAGTATTTGTCACATGGTGGCAGTTCCGATGTGACAGTGGTCATATCACTCATTGGCTCACTTTCGTCCAATAGTGAATTTATCAAGTAATAGATATACTTATAGTATATCTTACTATTATATTGGTCACTAGGCGATTCCTGTGACGGTGGTCAAATCACTGTTGATCATTCGTTCAACTAGTGACTCGGGTCATATTACTGTTGATCATTCTTTCAACTAGTGACTCGAGTCATATTACTGTTTCATTCTCTCAACTAGTAATTGTGGTCATATCACTGTTGATCATTCTTTCAACTAGTGACTCGGGTCATATTACTGTTGATCATTCTCTCAACTAGTAATTGTGGTCATATCACTGTTGATCATTCTTTCAACTAGTGACATTTATCAAATAATGTATACCAAATTTCACATACCGATAATAATTGCTAAATACATAAACCAACTATACATATATAGTAATAGATTACTAGTTATATTAGGTTATACAACTGTAATTTTTATGTAACATAACAGGGGTTAAAACTAATATATTTATTATGTCACCTTAAACATTTAATAGTTATATTATAGTATATCTAACATAATCTTATATACATTATGAATAAAATTTTTCAATAGTGATTCTTTAATATAACTAATCTTCTTTTAGATGAACATATATATTCATTAATTTCCTGGCCCGCTAATACTATTTTAAACATTAAATATAACTATCATAAAAATTATAATAGTTATATTAAATATTTAAATTTATTTCAATATATTGTTTTAACGGTTTGAATGGGGTCAAGTATTTATTGTAAACACACAATTAACGTTATGATGTGTATAATATATATATATATATATATATATTAAAGTTAGGTGTACGTATTATTAAATAGTGGTATATATTGTATTCTATTTATATTACTATTATAGAATATATTAAAACCAAAAATATATATATTACTATTGTAGGATATATTAACAGTGTCTTGAATATAATGTTGATTCATTACAGTTTATATACCCATCATTTAAATTTATTTCATTCATACATTAAGTTTAATGATTTAGTGTAAAAATAATATTAGTTATAGGCTATGGCTACTGAGGCATAATTTCCCCCGTGGTTGTGGTCATGCTACTATTGGCTAACTTTTTGGCCAATAGTAACGAGGGTCAAGTAATATATAAAAACCCCACATACAGGCAACTATTGCAAAATATAAAAACTTAATCACTGTAAGTATAACTGATAAACATTTAGGATTTTTGTAAAGCATTTTTAAATATAAAGGTATCATAAAAAGGTGATAAAAAGGATAATGACTCACAAACGGTGAGAAAAGAGAATGGACTCACCTTGTAACTTTAGGATTCAACTAGAAAGCCTCCTGGTAGAATCTTGGGTATAACTTCTGAGCTATTTTAAAATATATATATATATATATATATATATATATTTGCACTCGTGTTAAGTATAGTAACCCTAATTCAACCTTATCCCTATGTCACGAGACAGAACCCCAACTAACTTAGTCGGGCAGAGCTTTGACATGCGTTATGGGGCTCCAGATCAATCGGAAAGGGTATCAGTGATCGGGAGTTAAAACACTTAAAACGGGGCATGGCTTTATGATGATTATTAAAGAAAAGAAAGGAAAAAAAAGAAATTTAGAAAAGAATGATCCAAAGATAGCGAGAGAGCATAGCAAAGGAAATTAGCAGTTGTGAAAAGCTCCCACCCCTTCGTTATTTATAGTCCATTCTGAAAGCTTGATTGGTAAGTTATTTTGATTCCTTCTTATCTTTTGAAATACCCACGCAAGACATACGTAAAAAACATTTATTAAATGTTTAAGTTTTATTATTATTATTATTATTTTATTATTATAATTAATTTAACTGTTTCACTTATTTGGCGCGTATAACTTCTAGAATATGACGTTTTATAAAACAATGAATACGTCTTTAGAACGAGAATATTTGTATCTACATTTTGAACCAAGTTTCATTAAAAACGGAGTAAGTTTAAATATAATGTATTTTTAAAATTTAATTATTAAATGGTTCCTAGGCCCGTCTAGGTACTTCATATTTCTAACGGTCAGCTTACCCGTAATCTACCCGTTTAATAATATAAGTTTTATATATTCTATTTTAATATAGAAAATAGAAATGTCACACATATACAAGCCAATTAATTAGTATAACATTCCAACCAAATATATATAAAATAGTTTTTAAAACTATTTGGGTCGAATAATTATTTTAAAAATAAAACTAGTTACTAGTGGTTAATAAATTTAAACAACCTATAATTCTTATATATAAAAAAAATTGATATGTTACATCCTCCCCACCTTGTTTTAAATCTCGTCATCGAGATTGGGGCTACGATGTCTTCTTTAGGGTTATGTCACGTCTTAGTCAATAAGAACAATATAAAGGTAAATGACACAGAATCAAGACATGTTCAAATGAATACGTGTTTTACAATAAACATGGCTCAATGGTTCAACTGAATTATTTCTAGGAATCAATGTCAAACGAACGGTGTGAAATTATATAATTTCAAAGGTGAATAGGTTCAAGCCAAAAGAGATTTATGATAAATAGATGTCGAAATTGACTGTAAAAGACTTTTAGAAACAGTAGAATTCACTTGTTAAAAGAAAACTTACTTTGATTGTCAACTGAGGAAGACTCGGAATCAACAAGCTCAAATGAAGTAGAAGCACGAAAATAAGTTGTCAATTATCAAACCATGACATGAGAAAAATCAATGTTTTGACATTATTCAATAGCAAGGATACACCGAAATACAACAGAGTTTGGTGTATCATTGTCTTAATACATAATTGCATCAAGACTATTTTCAACGATGAGTCAAACGAAAGACATATGTGGTTTTGAATGATTCGTATGATTATGATTAGCCCAAGCTACAAGTTTACATTGACGCCGCAAGGTGTCGTAATGATTGGAATAGTTTAATAATTATGGTGACCGAACAAATTCACCGTTTTCGTAATCAACCGAAAGTTTTAATGAAGTAAATTTGGATATTCATTTCAAATAAATATTATAGGATTTTCAATTGATGATGAAAAGACCAAATGAATATCATAGAATTTTCAATGAAAGAATCTTTAGAGATACATCGGAATAAGATATGAATTTGTGTACTCTTATCTTAACACATAATTGTATTAAGACTGTTTAAGATAATGAACCAACAGAAATTAAATAAATAAATCCGTACATCAGGTGTGAAAACGAGATTAGAGCAAGCTTCACATTAAAGAAAACGCCACCACAAGGTGTCGTAACCAATTAAATGATTCAATGAAGATGAAGACCAAACAAGTGTATTATGGTTCTGAATAGATGAAGTACTTGACATGATGCATTTATTTAAAAACTTTTATTTATGCTAGGGTTAAATAATAAATTAACTTAGATATTACATATCAGCAATTACGTCTGGAATCATTTCTGCTTCTTGCGTAGTAAGTACGAATGCTCGCGCGTTCTTCTTAGCTTCGTATGTTGTTCTGGCCTTGTTGTCGGGTGCTTTGGTCAGTTTCGGGCAATATGGTTTGATGTGTCCCGTTTCTCCGCAATTGAAACATATATTAGCTTTCCTTCTACACTCTTTCTCTATATGCCCGGTCATCTTGCAGAAGTCACAGTAGGGCGTTCTCCTAAAACGACATCTTCCTGAATGCTTTTTGTTATAGCTTCTGCAGGTAGGTTGCTCCAGTGACGGTTCAGTTCCCTTCTTCTTGAATTCTTGAGAAATTTTCCGGGCTAACTCTTTCTTCTTGTTTTCTTCTCTTGTGCGGATTAGTCCATCTGTCAGGATGTTAGCTAGTTCAACTGTTTTTTCAATAGTCTGTGGTCTGGTGGCCTTGACCATGTCTCGGATTTCGCTCACTAATCCCCAAATATAACGAGAAATTAGTATGGGTTCTGGCGAAGCCAGAGTTGGTACCATTCTTGCATATTCGAAGAACGTTGTCGTATATTCACGACAATTCACATCTATCATTTTATGATTTAGGAACTTGTTGGCCATTCGTTCCTTTTCATAAAGGGGACAGAATTTCCTTTCTGTCATTTCCTTGAATTTTTCCCAGTTCATGTGATAAGCCATGTCACTTCCTTTTGCCTAAAGAATTGTATTCCACCATTCTAAGGCTTCTTCCTTAAAGAGGTTGGAAGCATACATCACCTTGTCTTCTTCGGTACATTTGCTGATCTTAAGAACAGCTTCCGTCTTTTCCAACCATCGCAGTGCAGCCGTGGCTCCTTCACTGCCTGCGAACTCAGTTGGTTTACAAGCTAGAAATTCTTTGTAGTGTAACACCCGTTCCTATAATCCAAGGTTTAACGTGTCAATTACGAAAAAAAAGGTTAAAATCATGTAATTAAGAATTACATATACATCGGATTTACGGGTTTATTAAAACCTTTTACAATTTGAAAGTATACATCACATCGTGTGTAAGTTTGTCGTTTAACATAACAACGATACATAGTGTGGAAGCTTATTTCTTGATCGTGTTCGATCTTGCTCGCCGCTTAATCTTCATCCGGGCACTCTTGGCGATCACCTATGATCAAAACCAACTTAAAAGTTAGTTTTGATAGTCAAATATTAAGTTCAAACAAGTACAGGGGTTAAAATGACAAAATTTAAAAATTTTCCGGAGTTAGGGGCGTCGCGTGACGCCAAGGGCCTAGGCGTCACGCCTAGCCCTTGTTTTCACAGACTGTTGCCTTCAGCTGTTGCTGTACATTCCCAGCTCAACCCGATTTCACGGAAACGGCCATAACTTCTTCGTTATTGATCCGTTTTACCCGATTCTTTTTCCTACGCGTCCGTAATTTAATTCTCCATCTTATGAAGTTAAAATCCAACATCCAACATAAATAAATTTTGAGACTTTCAAGCCTTCGACTCGTTACCTTTTTATCAAATTTTACCCGTTTATGCATTTTATCAAACAAACATATTTGTTTGATTCCTACATCACCTACACTTCTTCAAATAAATGTTATATACTACTTTAGGTTCTAATCATAGGTTATTTACATAATTTAAACCCGTTTTTGCTCGTATGCTTATTTTGACCCGTTAAGGGTATTTTAAGCACTTTAAAGCTTAAAATCGCTTTCATTCCCTTCTAGCATTGTAGTTCTACATTTCTTATCCAATAACCTCCCACTACGACTATATGTGTATTGGGTTTAATGTGAAAATCTATATGTTCCGAGTTTTACCCCTCATATTACCATTTTACGGCAAAGGCTCATATAAAGCCCTTCGACCCAAGAATTTACGTTTTTCACTATCTAACTTATCCTAAGCATTTATATAATCATAAAACTCATTTCCGAACCACCTTTAAGGGTCGTTCGTCCAAATTAGCTTACAAGGGCAATTTGGTCAATTTTCATCCTTCTTTAACTACAAGGGTCCTTTAAATACTTGATTGACTCAAAATCCGACCCTTTTTACTATAATCCTATTTATAAACCCATGTGCTTCTAAAACACCATGAACATAATTCAATTTATTCGGTTTACCTTAAAGATAACCGAATATCTACACTTTAACATTGTCTAACTCTTATAGAACTCCAACTTCTACATGATGAGTTGTGTTATTATACATACCTGGCTCGGATCAATATATTGACCCGTTTCAATACCTTGCCTTAGTAGCCGCTAAGCAATAGCGATGTACTTATCCTTTTGATATTTATTCCTATAACATGTAACTCGACAAACCATTAGACAATATTGTCAAAAGGGTGATAATTTCACCTTTTGACCCGTTTATTTACCTAGTGGTCTTCATCACTTCAAGTAAATGCCAATTTCATGTATTATGCTAACTTAAAGTCTACTAGCGAGAATACGGAAATCAAGCATAACATAACGGAATCGTAGTTACGTACCTTTTAAGCACTCTTTTTAAACGCGTATTTCCACCGGCTTGTCCTTTTGACGATCCGGATTCCTTGCCTAAAGAGTTCAATTCACAATCCGTTTAGAACCCCTTTTTATAAGTCTTTACGCACAATTTCTTAACATATTCAAATCTGCGTTTTACCCAACCTTTACATTTTAACCTTCATTTAGGCGTTTTATCAAACACCTAGCGGGTCAGATTCCTACATAATCTAAACCAAGTTCATGACTTGAGTTTATCACCCTAATTAACTTCAATTAGACTATGTACACATATTTTAACATCAACAATTCAGAGATTTCCTCATAATTTCAGACTAGAACAAGGGTTTAAATCCTAGTGTTTATCAAGCTCTATTAACATATTAATCACCCACTATGGTGATTTTGATCCTTACAATTATCATGCAAGAATTTTGACAAGAAATCATCTAGGGTTTTTTCCTATACCTTATATCACTTCCAATTTCATGTTTACAACACATAATTAAGCTCCATACTCGATTTCAATCACATGCATGAACTTTGAATCGAATCAAAATGACCTAATTTGACATACCTTATGACCCCTTTGACGAGGTGATCACGATTCTATGTTCAGATTCCGATTTCAACTGGATTTTGGCCTTCAATTTGATAGTTTAGCACATGTTAGGGTTTTGGAAGTGAGGGTGTCGTCCCCTTCCTGTTCTTGATCGACTAGAGCCTCATTTGAGGTGTTTGGTTTTTTTTTTTTTTATTAAAACTAATAATAATAGTTTCAAGTTTAACAACATTGGTCCCTCCCCTTTTGTTTAACATTTAATTTTGGTTATTCTAAGCTTATTTCAAGTTATTTCTAGACTTGTAGTTAACTAGGTTATAATTTTTCCTAGTTAATTAGTTCTTGTTCAAAAACCCGTTTTATTTTAAGTCCCGTTAAATCTCGGGCCTTTTTATATACTTTGTTTTCTCAAAGTATTTCCCATCCTTTTAATAAATATTAGATTTATTTATTTAAATCCTAATATTCACCGGGTTAATTTTACCACTAACGGTAGTTTACCCGTTTTTACTATTAACGAGGTTTGATTACCAAACCCGTTTTCGGGGTGTTACAAGTCTACCCCCCTTAAAGAGGTTTCGTCCTCGAAACCTTTTCTTTCATAATTTATAGAGTTTAACTCCATGCATATGCTCTCAATAATCAATTGAGCATTGCTCATATTTTAATCGATTGTTAGTATTACCAGAAAAATTATGGTAATACCTTTTTGGTTACAAAACATCTACGTGCCTCATTCGACATAATGCAACTTGAAATAACGTAATTTCGTTATTTCTACTAGTTTAGTTAACTTAGCGATATCCATATTATCGAACCCTTTGTGAATCCGTTACCTTGACCCGTTTAAAGGTCTTTAGTGAAATCTTTCACTTTTAACTACAATTTCTTTTGTTTTCAAGTTCATTTATTCGGTTCTGTTATACTGAATCCTCCGCTTATAAGCAACCAAATTTATTTAAATGACCTTAACCGGTCCCACTGACTAGACTTATTAGTCCAGTTACTCTTTACCGCTCGCTTGGTTATATTGTGATTCCACTTCACATTGTATTTCTTGACCGTGATCGTGTCACGTCATGTTTAATTTATATCAACGTTTCTTTATCATACTTCTTCTTTTCGAATGTATTGTCTCGCACCTATCGATGTTAAGACCCATACTCTTTGATATTAACCATTTTCTAATCTCTCTCGTAACATCCATATTTGTTAAAACATTGTTTCTTACTAAAACTAAATTTTAGTTTAACGTTTCCTTTTTCTCCTTGTCTTACATCTTTTACTCATTTCCAGGACTTTTACGTCTGAAAATTTATTCCTTTCCGTTGTCTTTTCGGTAATATTTTTGTCCTTTTTGTAAATTATCAGAATTTAAATAATTGTGAATCCTTTTTGTTATTTCTGCCCGTTTAGATGTTTTAGTGAAATCCCTCACTTTTGTCAACCAGGCCTTTCACGATCTCTTCGCTTTTAACTCACTCAGTTAAGTTAGCGAAACCCCTCGCTTTTATACTACCTTTACCTTCCGTTATTATTTTACGCGGGGAGTTTAACCATTTTCCTCGCTTCATGTTATTGACCCGTAGGTTCTTTCACTTAGCCTCGTAGGCTTATTTCTTTAGATTTTTACCTTTTTAAGGCAAGGCCTTTATGATCCCTTTGCTTCAATTCATGTCCCGTGGGTCATTTTGGCCCCGTAGACCTTTACACTAATTAATATCCCGTAGGTTATGATGATCCCGTAGATCATCTTTTATTCTAGTATTTATTCAATTGTGTATACGTTTATATACGCATATGGCGTTAAGGCACCCCTTTTTATGTTTATAATTATTCACCTTTACTTTTTGGATTTCATTTGACCTTGACCGTAGTCTAAGGCTACATTGTTTTCTTTCGAATCATCTTTCCGACTTCTCGACTTCTAACGTCAATTTACACGTCGGTTTTCCATACACTTACCGTTACCCGGTTCTTACATGTACTTCTTTACGTCCCATTACCCGGGTTCTTTTATTTCAATGTTTTAACGCCTATAACTCCTTTACATAGGTTTATTAATATTTCACACTTTTATTTATCCGATTCGCGCTTACTTACTTTAGCAAGTGTCATCCTTTATTAATTTGTTTGACTTGTTCGTGTGAACATTCATCACTTATGAAGGCCAAACTTCAGTCTTTGTTTGACCCGTTCAGCTTTGAAATAGCTGAGCGTAGTTATTAACATTTCTATGTGCAAATTCTCATTGTCTTTTATTCATGACTCATATTCCGAGTCTTTTGACTTTCTATCTCGCGTTCCCCTCTCTTGGTTTACGCATTCTTTCCAAATCCTACCCATTCATCGGGTATCTTTACCGTAATCATTTTCAAGTAACCATTCTTATATGGTTTTAGACGTTATTTTAATTTATTTGGTCGTCTTAGTGAGATCCATCGCTTTTATTCAATCAAGTCCTTTATTCTTTATTCAGTTCGTTTGACTTGTCTATGTGAATTTCATCACTTGTGACAGTCAAACTTTTATTCCTATGCCTTAGCATTCCTATTGGTCGGTCTGTATTTTCTTTTTACTTGATCCTTGTCCCTTCTCTCGGGCTCGTTATTCTTACGTAATACGCTTCTGTCATCCGACTTACGTTTACGTTTACTATCAAACATCTTACTTATTTGATTCATTTGGGTACCATTTAAGTTAGTCCCATTCACCCGACCCTTACTACATCGGACATAAATGTATCCGCTATAAGAAGTTCATGGTATCATATGCAACTACTTACTTGGCCATAGTAAGCGATTAACACATGACACGCATGACTTTTCTTATAGTTTTCACATCACGCCCTATGTAAGTAATGTCTCTATTTGTTTCTCTTGGAAACAATATCCCGAATACATTTTCTATTCGGGTTTTTCCAAGTTTTTAATCTACATATGCAACTTTTATTTTCTACATATTTGTTGCATATTACTATTTGTGCAATTATAATTAAAATGTGCACCTGGTAATGCTTGCCTTAACGGGCTTTCTTGCCATTACTTATTTGCGATCGTTACGCGATTTAGCCTTTGGTGAGCATGCTCCTCTTGTCATACTTCGGACCATTCCTCTATCATATCTGTAATCTGTTCAACTCTTGTCATCTTTAAATGTAAGTGTCCTTCAATTAAGACATTCACAAAAGTTAGTAATGTCAACTTTACTAAATGCCCGTATCATAATACAAGGCTTTTCTACTATATGTGTCATCGCACGAAATTTAGTTAACTATATCTATCATTTAATTGGGTTAACGTGTATTACACGATAACCCTATGTGTTGTTTACAACACTTTAATACGCTAAACGATTAACATACATGCACTTACCGGATTTGCGATCAAGCATCGAACCGAACACCAATCTTTATTAAGAGCATAGGTTTAAGTCCAAGCATAGTTTTCCCACCATACTTGAATCTCTTAAACCAAGGCTCTGATACCAACTTGTAACACCCGTTCTTATAATCCAAGGTTTAACGTGTCAATTACGAAAAAAAAGGTTAAAATCATGTAATTAAGAATTACATATACATCGGATTTACGGGTTTATTAAAACCTTTTACAATTTGAAAGTATACATCACATCGTGTGTAAGTTTGTCGTTTAACATAACAACGATACATAGTGTGGAAGCTTATTTCTTGATCGTGTTCGGTTCTTGCTCGCCGCTTAATCTTCATCCGGGCACTCTTGGCGATCACCTATGATCAAAACCAACTTAAAAGTTAGTTTTGATAGTCAAATATTAAGTTCAAACAAGTACAGGGGTTAAAATGACAAAATTTAAAAATTTTCCGGAGTTAGGGGCGTCGCGTGACGCCAAGGGCCTAGGCGTCACGCCTAGCCCTTGTTTTCACAGACTGTTGCCTTCAGCTGTTGCTGTACATTCCCAGCTCAACCCGATTTCACGGAAACGGCCATAACTTCTTCGTTATTGATCCGTTTTACCCGATTCCTTTTCCTACGCGTCCGTAATTTAATTCTCCATCTTATGAAGTTAAAATCCAACATCCAACATAAATAAATTTTGAGACTTTCAAGCCTTCGACTCGTTACCTTTTTATCAAATTTTACCCGTTTATGCATTTTATCAAACAAACATATTTGTTTGATTCCTACATCACTTACACTTCTTCAAATAAATGTTATATACTACTTTAGGTTCTAATCATAGGTTATTTACATAATTTAAACCCGTTTTTGCTCGTATGTTTATTTTGACCCGTTAAGGGTATTTTAAGCACTTTAAAGCTTAAAATCGCTTTCATTCCCTTCTAGCATTGTAGTTCTACATTTCTTATCCAATAACCTCCCACTAATACTATATGTGTATTGGGTTTAATGTGAAAATCTATATGTTCCGAGTTTTACCCCTCATATTACCATTTTACGGCAAAGGCTCATATAAAGCCCTTCGACCCAAGAATTTACGTTTTTCACTATCTAACTTATCCTAAGCATTTATATAATCATAAAACTCATTTCCGAACCACCTTTAAGGGTCGTTCGTCCAAATTAGCTTACAAGGGCAATTTGGTCAATTTTCATCCTTCTTTAACTACAAGGGTCCTTTAAATACTTGATTGACTCAAAATCCGACCCTTTTTACTATAATCCTATTTATAAACCCATGTGCTTCTAAAACACCATGAACATAATTCAATTTATTCGGTTTACCTTAAAGATAACCGAATATCTACACTTTAACATTGTCTAACTCTTATAGAACTCCAACTTCTACATGATGAGTTGTGTTATTATACATACCTGGCTCGGATCAATATATTGACCCGTTTCAATACCTTGCCTTAGTAGCCGCTAAGCAATAGCGATGTACTTATCCTTTTGATATTTATTCCTATAACATGTAACTCGACAAACCATTAGACAATATTGTCAAAGGGTGATAATTTCACCTTTTGACCCGTTTATTTACCTAGTGGTCTTCATCACTTCAAGTAAATGCCAATTTCATGTATTATGCTAACTTAAAGTCTACTAGCGAGAATACGGAAATCAAGCATAACATAACGGAATCGTAGTTACGTACCTTTTAAGCACTCTTTTTAAACGCGTATTTCCACCGGCTTGTCCTTTTGACGATCCGGATTCCTTGCCTAAAGAGTTCAATTCACAATCCGTTTAGAACCCCTTTTTATAAGTCTTTACGCACAATTTCTTAACATATTCAAATCTGCGTTTTACCCAACCTTTACATTTTAACCTTCATTTAGGCGTTTTATCAAACACCTAGCGGGTCAGATTCCTACATAATCTAAACCAAGTTCATGACTTGAGTTTATAACCCTAATTAACTTCAATTAGACTATGTACACATATTTTAACATCAACAATTCAGAGATTTCCTCATAATTTCAGACTAGAACAAGGGTTTAAATCCTAGTGTTTATCAAGCTCTATTAACATATTAATCACCCACTATGGTGATTTTGATCCTTACAATTATCATGCAAGAATTTTGACAAGAAATCATCTAGGGTTTTTCCCTACACCTTATATCACTTCCAATTTCATGTTTACAACACATAATTAAGCTCCATACTCGATTTCAATCGCATGCATGAACTTTGAATCGAATCAAAATGACCTAATTTGACATACCTTATGACCCCTTTGACGAGGTGATCACGATTCTATGTTCAGATTCCGATTTCAACTGGATTTTGGCCTTCAATTTGATAGTTTAGCACATGTTAGGGTTTTGGAAGTGAGGGTGTCGTCCCCTTCCTGTTCTTGATCGACTAGAGCCTCATTTGAGGTGTTTGGTTTTTTTTTTTTATTAAAACTAATAATAATAGTTTCAAGTTTAACAACATTGGTCCCTCCCCTTTTGTTTAACATTTAATTTTGGTTATTCTAAGCTTATTTCAAGTTATTTCTAGACTTGTAGTTAACTAGGTTATAATTTTTCCTAGTTAATTAGTTCTTGTTCAAAAACCCGTTTTATTTTAAGTCCCGTTAAATCTCGGGCCTTTTTATATACTTTGTTTTCTCAAAGTATTTCCCATCCTTTTAATAAATATTAGATTTATTTATTTAAATCCTAATATTCACCGGGTTAATTTTACCCCTAACGGTACTTTACCCGTTTTTACTATTAACGAGGTTTGATTACCAAACCCGTTTTCGGGGTGTTACAAGTCTACCCCCCTTAAAGAGGTTTCGTCCTCGAAACCTTTTCTTTCATAATTTATAGAGTTTAACTCCATGCATATGCTCTCAATAATCAATTGAGCATTGCTCATATTTTAATCGATTGTTAGTATTACCAGAAAAATTATGGTAATACCTTTTTGGTTACAAAACATCTACGTGCCTCATTCGACATAATGCAACTTGAAATAACGTAATTTCGTTATTTCTACTAGTTTAGTTAACTTAGCGATATCCATATTATCGAACCCTTTGTGAATCCGTTACCTTGACCCGTTTAAAGGTCTTTAGTGAAATCTTTCACTTTTAACTACAATTTCTTTTGTTTTCAAGTTCATTTATTCGGTTCTGTTATACTGAATCCTCCGCTTATAAGCAACCAAATTTATTTAAATGACCTTAACCGGTCCCACTGACTAGACTTATTAGTCCAGTTACTCTTTACCGCTCGCTTGGTTATATTGTGATTCCACTTCACATTGTATTTCTTGACCGTGATCGTGTCACGTCATGTTTAATTTATATCAACGTTTCTTTATCATACTTCTTCTTTTCGAATGTATTGTCTCGCACCTATCGATGTTAAGACCCATACTCTTTGATATTAACCATTTTCTAATCTCTCTCGTAACATCCATATTTGTTAAAACATTGTTTCTTACTAAAACTAAATTTTAGTTTAACGTTTCCTTTTTCTCCTTGTCTTACATCTTTTACTCATTTCCAGGACTTTTACGTCTGAAAATTTATTCCTTTCCGTTGTCTTTTCGGTAATATTTTTGTCCTTTTTGTAAATTATCAGAATTTAAATAATTGTGAATCCTTTTTGTTATTTCTGCCCGTTTAGATGTTTTAGTGAAATCCCTCACTTTTGTCAACCAGGCCTTTCACGATCTCTTCGCTTTTAACTCACTCAGTTAAGTTAGCGAAACCCCTCGCTTTTATACTACCTTTACCTTCCGTTATTATTTTACGCGGGGAGTTTAACCATTTTCCTCGCTTCATGTTATTGACCCGTAGGTTCTTTCACTTAGCCTCGTAGGCTTATTTCTTTAGATTTTTACCTTTTTAAGGCAAGGCCTTTATGATCCCTTTGCTTCAATTCATGTCCCGTGGGTCATTTTGGCCCCGTAGACCTTTACACTAATTAATATCCCGTAGGTTATGATGATCCCGTAGATCATCTTTTATTCTAGTCTTTATTCAATTGTGTATACGTTTATATACGCATATGGCGTTAAGGCACCCCTTTTTATGTTTATAATTATTCACCTTTACTTTTTGGATTTCATTTGACCTTGACCGTAGTCTAAGGCTACATTGTTTTCTTTCGAATCATCTTTCCGACTTCTCGACTTCTAACGTCACACTTACCGTTACCCGGTTCTTACCTGTACTTCTTTACGTCCCATTACCCGGGTTCTTTTATTTCAATGTTTTTAACGCATATAACTCCTTTACATAGGTTTACTAATATTTCACACTTTTATTTATCCGATTCGCGCTTACTTACTTTAGCAAGTGTCATCCTTTATTAATTTGTTTGACTTGTTCGTGTGAACATTCATCACTTATGAATGCCAAACTTCAGTCTTTGTTTGACCCGTTCAGCTTTGAAATAGCTGAGCGTAGTTATTAACATTTCTACGTGCAAATTCTCATTGTCTTTTATTAATGACTCATACTCCGAGTCTTTTGACTTTCTATCTCGCGTTCCCCCCTCTTGGTTTACGCATTCTTTCCAAATCCTACCCATTCATCGGGTATCTTTACCGTAATCATTTTCAAGTAACCATTCTTATATGGTTTTAGACGTTATTTTAATTTATTTGGTCGTCTTAGTGAGATCCATCGCTTTTATTCAATCAAGTCCTTTATTCTTTATTCAGTTCGTTTGACTTGTCTATGTGAATTTCATCACTTGTGACAGTCAAACTTTTATTCCTATGCCTTAGCATTCCTATTGGTCGGTCTGTATTTTCTTTTTACTTGATCCTTGTCCCTTCTCTCGGGCTCGTTATTCTTACGTAATACGCTTCCGTTATCCGACTTACGTTTACGTTTACTATCAAACATCTTACTTATTTGATTCATTTGGGTACCATTTAAGTTAGTCCCATTCACCCCACCCTTACTACATCGGACATAAATGTGTCCTCTATAAGAAGTTCATGGTATCATATGCAACTACTTACTTGGCCATAGTAAGCGATTAACACATGACACGCATGACTTTTCTTATAGTTTTCACATCACGCCCTATGTAAGTAATGTCTCTATTTGTTTCTCTTGGAAACAATATCCCGAATACATTTTCTATTCGGGTTTTTCCAAGTTTTTAATCGACATATGCAACTTTTAATTTCTACATATTTGTTGCATATTACTATTTGTGCAATTATAATTAAAATGTGCACCTGGTAATGCTTGCCTTAACGGGCTTTCTTGCCATTACTTATTTGCGATCGTTACGCGATTTAGCCTTTGGTGAGCATGCTCCTCTTGTCATACTTCGGACCATTCCTCTATCATATCTGTAATCTGTTCAACTCTTGTCATCTTTAAATGTAAGTGTCCTTCAATTAAGACATTCACAAAAGTTAGTAATGTCAACTTTACTAAATGCCCGTATCATAATACAAGGCTTTTCTACTATATGTGTCATCGCACGAAATTTAGTTAACTGTATCTATCATTTAATTGGGTTAACGTGTATTACACGATAACCCTATGTGTTGTTTACAACACTTTAATACGCTAAACGATTAACATACATGCACTTACCGGTTTTGCGATCAAGCATCGAACCGAACACCAATCTTTATTAAGAGCATAAGGTTTAAGTCCAAGCATAGTTTTCCCACCATACTTGAATCTCTTAAACCAAGGCTCTGATACCAACTTGTAACACCCGTTCTTATAATCCAAGGTTTAACGTGTCAATTACGAAAAAAAAGGTTAAAATCATGTAATTAAGAATTACATATACATCGGATTTACGGGTTTATTAAAACCTTTTACAATTTGAAAGTATACATCACATCGTGTGTAAGTTTGTCGTTTAACATAACAACGATACATAGTGTGGAAGCTTATTTCTTGATCGTGTCCGGTTCTTGCTCGCCGCTTAATCTTCATCCGGGCACTCTTGGCGATCACCTATGATCAAAACCAACTTAAAAGTTAGTTTTGATAGTCAAATATTAAGTTCAAACAAGTACAGGGGTTAAAATGACAAAATTTAAAAATTTTCCGGAGTTAGGGGCGTCGCGTGACGCCAAGGGCCTAGGCGTCACGCCTAGCCCTTGTTTTCACAGACTGTTGCCTTCAGCTGTTGCCTTCAGCTGTTGCTGTACATTCCCAGCTCAACCCGATTTCACGGAAACGGCCATAACTTCTTCGTTATTGATCTGTTTTACCCGATTCTTTTTCCTACTCGTCCGTAATTTAATTATCCATCTTATGAAGTTAAAATACAACATCCAACATAAATAAATTTTGAGACTTTCAAGCCTTCGACTCGTTACCTTTTTATCAAATTTTACCCGTTTATGCATTTTATCAAACAAACATATTTGTTTGATTCCTACATCACCTACACTTCTTCAAATAAATGTTATATACTACTTTAGGTTCTAATCATAGGTTATTTACATAATTTCAACCCGTTTTTGCTCGTATGCTTATTTTGACCCGTTAAGGGTATTTTAAGCACTTTAAAGCTTAAAATCGCTTTCATTCCCTTCTAGCATTGTAGTTCTACATTTCTTATCCAATAACCTCCCACTACGACTATATGTGTATTGGGTTTAATGTGAATATCTATATGTTCCGAGTTTTACCCCTCATATTACCATTTTACGGCAAAGGCTCATATAAAGCCCTTCGACCCAAGAATTTACGTTTTTCACTATCTAACTTATCCTAAGCATTTATATAATCATAAAACTCATTTCCGAACCACCTTTAAGGGTCGTTCGTCCAAATTAGCTTACAAGGGCAATTTGGTCAATTTTCATCCTTCTTTAACTACAAGGGTCCTTTAAATACTTGATTGACCCAAAATCCGACCCTTTTTACTATAATCCTATTTATAAACCCATGTGCTTCTAAAACACCATGAACATAATTCAATTTATTCGGTTTACCTTAAAGATAACCGAATATCTACACTTTAACATTGTCTAACTCTTATAGAACTCCAACTTCTACATGATGAGTTGTGTTATTATACATACCTGGCTCGGATCAATATATTGACCCGTTTCAATACCTTGCCTTAGTAGCCGCTAAGCAATAGCGATGTACTTATCCTTTTGATATTTATTCCTATAACATGTAACTCGACAAACCATTAGACAATATTGTCAAAGGGTGATAATTTCACCTTTTGACCCGTTTATTTACCTAGTGGTCTTCATCACTTCAAGTAAATGCCAATTTCATGTATTATGCTAACTTAAAGTCTACTAGCGAGAATACGGAAATCAAGCATAACATAACGGAATCGTAGTTACGTACCTTTTAAGCACTCTTTTTAAACGCGTATTTCCACCGGCTTGTCCTTTTGACGATCCGGATTCCTTGCCTAAAGAGTTCAATTCACAATCCGTTTAGAACCCCTTTTTATAAGTCTTTACGCACAATTTCTTAACATATTCAAATCTGCGTTTTACCCAACCTTTACATTTTAACCTTCATTTAGGCGTTTTATCAAACACCTAGCGGGTCAGATTCCTACATAATCTAAACCAAGTTCATGACTTGAGTTTATCACCCTAATTAACTTCAATTAGACTATGTACACATATTTTAACATCAACAATTCAGAGATTTCCTCATAATTTCAGACTAGAACAAGGGTTTAAATCCTAGTGTTTATCAAGCTCTATTAACATATTAATCACCCACTATGGTGATTTTGATCCTTACAATTATCATGCAAGAATTTTGACAAGAAATCATCTAGGGTTTTTCTCTACACCTTATATCACTTCCAATTTCATGTTTACAACACATAATTAAGCTCCATACTCGATTTCAATCACATGCATGAACTTTGAATCGAATCAAAATGACCTAATTTGACATACCTTATGACCCCTTTGACGATGTGATCACGATTCTATGTTCAGATTCCGATTTCAACTGGATTTTGGCCTTCAATTTGATAGTTTAGCACATGTTAGGGTTTTGGAAGTGAGGGTGTCGTCCCCTTCCTGTTCTTGATCGACTAGAGCCTCATTTGAGGTGTTTGGTTTTATTTTTTTTATTAAAACTAATAATAATAGTTTCAAGTTTAACAACATTGGTCCCTCCCCTTTTGTTTAACATTTAATTTTGGTTATTCTAAGCTTATTTCAAGTTATTTCTAGACTTGTAGTTAACTAGGTTATAATTTTTCCTAGTTAATTAGTTCTTGTTCAAAAACCCGTTTTATTTTAAGTCCCGTTAAATCTCGGGCCTTTTTATATACTTTGTTTTCTCAAAGTATTTTCCATCCTTTTAATAAATATTAGATTTATTTATTTAAATCCTAATATTCACCGGGTTAATTTTACCACTAACGGTACTTTACCCGTTTTTACTATTAACGAGGTTTGATTACCAAACCCGTTTTCGGGGTGTTACATGTAGGTACACCCGAGAGTCATCGCCTTCATTTTCTTGGGAAATGGGGTTTTGATATTATCATCATTGCCTCCATTGACACTATGGCTAAAACTGTCATCACGAGTATGCTTGCTACACACAGTTTTGGTGTGTTCTAGGGGGTTTTTAACAGCTTTAATTATTAAAGGTATAGCATTAGCTATTCCTTGGGCTGTCATATTTTCTATAGCCTTTTTATCCAAAGAATTTTCATTATTAGTTTGAACTTCTGGATTATGTGATACTTCATTCGACATCTGAATTGTAAACATTTTCAATTATTAATATCACAGAATAATTAAAACAAAACAATACTTCCAGGAATCATATGTGCATATCTACATATATTATCAAATATAATATATTAATTAAGTAATTGCAATATTATTATTTAATATATATATATATATATATATATTCATATATTTAAATCTACAAAAATAACACATATGTTACTTTGTATTCATTTCCTAACTTTATTGTTTTAGATTAGGTATTAAAAGAACACCTAAATAGCTTAAACAAGTGGCTCTGATACCACCTACTGTCACAGCCCCCGACCCCACCCTGGGAGCGGGAGCCGTGAACCAGTTAGATGGTATCGGTGTTTATTAATTACACAGCGGAAAATTTTTCATCAGGATCATAGTTAGGAAATAATTTCAGAGTTTGTAAAACAACAAACTTTTAATATTAAACAAATGGGCTAACAACCGTATTTAATTCAATTGTTTTTATAGAGATAAACCCAAATAAATAAAACATAAATTTCTTCTTTTATTCAGGTAATTATAGCCACTTTATTTAAGCCTTCAATGCTCCATAGCTGGCTTCTATTATCTTTACAGCAATTACCTGAAACACGTTTTGAAAATATTTTATCAATAATAAATACTGGCGAGTTCATTCCATTTTTATAAAATATATTGTTGTACTTTACAGTATCAAGGTTTTTATATTTATTTATATTTACCCAACTCAATCAGTATTTGTCACATGGTGGCAGTTCCGATGTGACAGTGGTCATATCACTCATTGGCTCACTTTCGTCCAATAGTGAATTTATCAAGTAATAGATATACTTATAGTATATCTTACTATTATATTGGTCACTAGGCGATTCCTGTGATGGTGGTCAAATCACTGTTGATCATATTTCAACTAGTGACTCGGGTCATATTACTGTTGATCATTCTTTCAACTAGTGACTCGGGTCAAATTACTGTTGATCATTCTCTCAACTAGTAATTGTGGTCATATCACTGTTGATTATTCTTTCAACTAGTGACTCGGGTCATATTACTGTTGATCATTCTCTCAACTAGTAATTGTGGTCATATCACTGTTGATCATTCTTTCAACTAGTGACATTTATCAAATAATGTATACCAAATTTCACATACCGATAGTAATTGCTAAATACATAAACCAACTATACATGTATAGTAATAGATTACTAGTTATATTAGGTTATACAACTGTAATTTTTATGTAACATAACAGGGGTTAAAACTAATATATTTATTATGTCACCTTAAACATTTAATAGTTATATTATAATATATCTAACATAATCTTATATACATTATGAACAAAATTTTTCAATAGTGATTCTTTAATATAACTAATCTTCTTTTAAATGAACATATATATTCATTAATTTCCTGCCCCCTAATACTATTTTAAATATTAAATATAACTATCATAAAAATTATAATAGTTATATTAAATATTTAAATTTATTTCAATATATTGTTTTAACGGTTTGAATGGGGTCAAGTATTTATTGTAAACACACAATTAACGTTATGATGTGTATAATATATATATATATATATATATATATATATATATATATTAAAGTTGGGTGTACGTATTATTAAATAGTGGTATATATTGTATTCTTTGTATATTACTGTTATAGAATATATTAAAACCCAATATATATATTACTATTGTAGGATATATTAACAGTGTCGTGAATATAATGTTGATTCATTACAGTTTATATACCCATCATTTAAATTTATTTCATTCATACATTAAGTTTAATGATTTAGTTTAAAAATAATATTAGTTATAGGCTATGGCTACTGGGGCACAATTTCCCCCGTGGTTGTGGTCATGCTACTATTGGCTAACTTTTTGGCCAATAGTAACGAGGGTCAAGTAATGTATAAAAACCCCACATACAGGCAACTATTGCAAAATATAAAAACTTAATCACTGTAAGTATAACTGATAAACATTTAGGATTTTTGTAAAGCATTTTTAAATATAAAGGTATCATAAAAAGGTGATAAAAAGGATAATGACTCACAAACAGTGAGAAAAGAGAATGGACTCACCTTGTAACTTTAGGATTCAACTAGAAAGTCTCCTGGTAGAATCTTGGGTATAACTTCTGAGCTATTTAAAATATATATATATATATATATATATATATATATATATATAGGGGAAGGTTTAAATGAGAACGCTAAATATTGTGAGAACCGTGAGAACAAATGAAAAAACCGCAAGAACTTGGTCAAAAACGAATCAAATTAAAAAAAAATTTCTACACTTATCATTATTATTCGAATACAATGTTAGAAATTTAATTTACACGTTTAAATTTACATGAATTCGTAAATAAAGAAAATTTACACATGTGTAAAAAATCTAAAAAGAGTGATTTTGAAATGAGAAATGAATTATTTGATGTTGTAAATTCTTTTTTTGATGTTGTATCTTAATTACAATGGGTTTTGTATTAAAAAAATTGGTTTTGATTAGTTTTTTCATTCGTTCTCACGGTTCTCGCAATATTTAGCGTTCTCAAGATAACCCTCCCCTATATATATATATATATATATATATAGGGAGGGGCTCATGCAAGAACTCCATTTATTGTGAGAACCATGAGAACCAATGTGAACACAACCTAAAATAGCTAAAAAAACCTAAAAAACCTGACCCCCACCCCCCCCCCCCCCAAAAAAAAAAAAACCTAAACCCCTCTCAAGCTAAATGCTAAAAACTAAAACCCCCAAAAAACCTAAAAAGAAACCTAACCCCCCCCCCCCCCTAAAAAAAACCTAAACCCCCTCCCCCACCCCCCAAAAACCTAAACCCCCCTCCCCACCCCCAAGCTAAAATGCTAAAAACTAAACCCCCAAAAAACCTAAAAAAATAAAAAAAAAATCTAAAAACATCAAAAAAAAAATCTAAATTTTTTTTTTGATTTTTTTAATATTTTTTATGTTAAAATCGCTACTTTTCGAATAAAAAAAAATTAAAATTTTTTTTTTCTTCGAAAAGTAGCGATTTTAACATAAAAAATATTAAAAAAAAAAAATTTGTGTGATTTTTAGCTATTTTTAGGCATTTTTGGTTGTGTTCACATTGGTTCTCACGGTTCTCGCAATAAGAGGTGGTTCTCGCATGATCTTCTCCCTATATATATATTTGCACTCGTGTTAAGTATAGTAACCCTAATTCAACCTTATCCCTATGTCACGAGACAGAACCCCAACGAACTTAGTCGGGCAGAGCCTTGACATGCGTTATGGGGCTCCAGATCAATCGGAAAGGGTATTAGTGATCGGGAGTTAAAACACTTAAAACGGGGCATGGCATTATTATGAATATTAAAGAAAAGAAAGAAAAAAAAGAAATTTAGAAAAAAATGATCGAAAGATAGCGAGAGAGCATAGCAAAGGAAATTAGCAGTTGTGAAAAGCTCCCACCCCTTCGTTATTTATAGTCCATTCTGAAAGCTTGATTGGTAAGTTATTTTGATTCCTTCTTATCTTTTGAAATACCCACGCAAGACATAAGTAAACAACATTTATTAAATGTTTAAGTTTTATTATTATTTTATTATTATAATTAATTTAACTGCTTCACTTATTTGGCGCGTATAACTTCTAGAATATGACGTTTTATAAAACAATGAATACGTCTTTAGAACGAGAATATTTGTATCTACATTTTGAACTAAGTTTCATTAAAAACGGAGTAAGTTTAAATATAATTTATTTTTAAAATTTAATTATTAAATGGTTCCTAGGCCCGTATAGGTACTTCATATTTCTAAAGGTCAGCTTACCCGTAATCTACCCGTTTAATAATATAAGTTGTATATATTTTATTTTAATATAGAAAATAGAAATGTCACACATATACAAGCCAATTAATTAGTATAACATTCCAACCAAATATATATAAAATAGTTTTTAAAACTATTTGGGTCGAATAATTATTTTAAAAATAAAACTAGTTACTAGTGGTTAATAAATTTAAACAACCTATAATTCTTATATATAAAAAAAATTGATATCCCCCCCACCCCCACTCTTTGTTGCTTCATATTCAATTGTTATAAAACCCGCTAAGTTTTTATATCTTTTAAAAAACTCCTCACGTCGTTGAATTATCGATTCATTTGCCTGTCTGTTGGATTCCTATTCTGATTATAATATTGGATTTACCTTCCATGTCATGCGATAGTATTATTTTTAGCTGTACTCATCATCGCATGTTCCGATAATATATTTGCCATAAGTTATGTGAATAAGATCATTGATTGTACTCTGATACCATAAGTGTCGCTTCTTCGTGCAGTGTCCCACGAGCATGTTGTTGCGGCATCAACAACATGTGCTCCTCCTGTGACGGAGAGATCAGTTCACGACGTCCCTAGGTACAAGTGTGGTACAAAGCTACTAGGAGGCGTATGGATCGATCCTAGGATTTAAGTTTAAGGAGGTGGATAACGGGTATGCCAACTCGCCATCTCGTGTGATAAATATACAGGAGTAGGAGTAGCTACGTGTGTATTTTCACGTTTTATGTTTGACTCATGGGTACTTCTGTATGGTACGATTTATTTTACGAAATTACGTATCATTTTACTGTAAGTTCTATCTGGAAAACATTTTAGTTGAACCTTATTTGTTATTTGAGCTATTATTCCGTACTGGGACTTCGGCTCATTCTGTAAACTTTTTTGTTGTATAGGTTCACATGTTACTTTGGGAGGGATTAAGAGAGAGCGATAAAGCTTAGGAACTTAATCAAGAGTTCAAGACGATGATAGTTAAATTAGAGGTTGCGTTAGTTGGAATTTTTTTCCAGTTACGTTCGCCTTTTGGCTTGTACCCTTGACAGATAAATAAATGGAATTATGACTTTTGTTTCTGCAACCAATGTTATTGTGACACGTCAGCTCATCCGGGTTGGGGTGTTACAACTACTATGAGAATCACAATCTTTAAATTTCTATTGTTTCATTTGTACCTAATAAATTTAAAAATGGATGAAGAGTTTGACTTGTGGCAGTAGGACACGTGTCGGCTCCAGAGATAAGCATTTCGTGGGGCTACAATAAAGGTTTTTTTTTTTTGGGGGGGGGGGGTATTGGATTTTATCACTTGCAACTATCACTTTGACTCCCACCACTCTTAACTTAATAATTTGTGTGTTGTATCACCCCGCATGTGAACATTTCTTAGTGTTTGACTTTTGTTATTGGTGATATTATGATAACACTTTGTGAATTACTAATGGTTGTAGATGAATCTGCTCCTAAAAGACAAAATGGGAGCCAAAAACCACTCAATCGGATTGACACAGCACATAAAGTGTTAAGTTGGGAGTGATGAGAATCAAAGTGATAGTTGGGAGTAACAGCGGCCAATACCCAATAGTTCAGAGTGATAAAATCCAATAACCTTTTTTTGGGTATAATTTTGACTGTTTGTATTTTTGATGCCACCCTTAACATGCGCGGTGTTACTACTTACCACCTGTTTGTTGCGAAAATTACATCTTCTTAGCTACACTCTACTTTCATAGTGAAATGTTTCAACCACGTTCTTTAACTTAATTATGTTTTGACACTTTTACGTATTCTTTTACTTGATCAACCTTGTTCCGGCGAGAATTCTGACGGTGAACAACATCCATTGAGGTTTTTATCACTAAATTCTGGTTCTGTTACTCTGAAATTTAACTTCATGCTTTAATTTTTTCGATATCAAAGTTTTAATGCAAGGGCAAATTTTACATGTTAAAGTTTATTCAATTGTACATTCTCTCACTAGTGGCGATAATACTAAACCAACTTGTGGAGCCGATAGATGTATCCTTGGTTAGATCATCACATATCCTCTCTAATCGGTACTAATTTATTTCCTTGAGTCTCTAATTTGTATTAAATCATAACAAGTTAGTAATCAACAACTAGAGGCGTCTCTGAGAATTCACATACCCTTTTCGAGCTTGAAAAAGGTGCCCTTCCGTTATGTTATGTTTTGTTATTATTTAAAAAAAATCAAATTAGTATTGGGTTCAATAAACCTAATTCCAAGTGGGCTAAATTCTAAACCATAAAAAAGATTTGTAAATGGGTCTATATTGGAAGTGGTATGTGTTTACTATTTAGAAAAAATAACATATACGTATCTGATTTTTTTTTTAAATCGCATGCCCCTCGAAATAGTAGGCCTTGTGCGGAGGTCCTCCCCGCACACCATCAAAACCTCCCATGTCAACAACAATTTGCTTTGAATCTTGGTCCACTTGCACAATCAACTTATAGTGCATATACACGAACACCAATATGGTTTCATCCTTCATAATTTTTGTAATAATTATCAGCAATCAAGTGCAAAGTCGCCGATTTCACATTAAAATTTGCGTAGTTTGGTCTCGTTTCACGACACGAGCATCAGTTTCATGGAATATTTCAATTTATTCGTAGAAATTGAAGCGTAAAGTTGAGACTCAGAAGAGTTTTGTTTGCGTTTGGATTCGTGTATCATTTGCACCCCTAGTTCTAAATAATCTCACTTTCTCTGTAGTTGCACACCCCAATACTATTAACAAAAGAGATCACTCTTGCAGTGTCTTTCTTGATTCATTTGAGACTATATGTGCTAATGGTGGCAAGTGGACAGTTACTAATAGCAGAAAGGCAGGTCTTGAGAGTTGAGACTATGTGGCTTGAAACAGTATGTATAGTGTATTCTTTTTTTAAAAAGTAGAGCCTTGTGAGTATTGATGTTTTTATGGGCCTAAAAGCGTTTTCTTCTTTGTAGTTGATGGCTTTAATCAGTGAGCAATTTGATAATGTTGATGAAATATGCGTTGTCGTTGCTAGTGTCAGTCAAAGGCATGATAAACTTTCTTTATGGACTAAGTAAGCAGTTAATGAGGCTGCTTGGGTATTACTTATACTCTTCAGTATCACTATGTTATGTCTGTTGGGTCCTTGTGATGCTATCAGCATAGTAAATACACTGCTTGTATTCGTACTGCACGTCTTATCTATTTAGACGTTGCCTCAAGGATAAAGACGATGATCAGATCGTTCTTTGTGATGGCTGTGATCAAGTGTATCATATCTACTGTATGTCACAACAACTTGCTTGTATTCCAGAAGGAAATTGGTTTTGTGGAAAATGTGACAGGGAATTGTAGAGAATAAAAACACTAAAAGGATGAATGAGAGTATGCAAAAGAAAGTAAAAATAGGATAGTTGACTTTCTAATTGTGATGTAATGCACACCATGTAGATTGTTTGATTTCCTAATTGTGATTAAGAAGTGAATGTCAAGCATATAAGAATCCTAGAAAAGGGTAGTGTTGGAATGATGTCGGGTCAGCTAATTATGGGTTATGATGTAAGTTGTGAAGATATGAAAGTGCTAGCGTGGATGGAATAGATTATGAATGTGTATGTGTATACAATTAGATGATCATGTAATACTATGGTCTACCATATTAAGATGGATATATGTTCATAAGTTGAAAGTATGTAAGTAGGATAATTGACTTTCCGAAAGTCAACAATGTATGAATAGCATGGTTAGACTTTTGGACCCAATTGTAAGAGTAGAGAAGTTGTGTGTTATGTACTAGATGATTTGTGTAATGTGTATGATGATAATTGAGTTGCATGAATGTGGAACATGGTGACTTTTAGTCTATGCCTTATGTATGTGGTATTTGGTTAATAAAAAGTCAAGTAATGTATGAATGAAAAGAAATGAATGTTAGTATGAATGAACATGTGTGCCAATCATAATGTGATTATGATGACATGAAAGGATAGGAATCACATTAGCATGGACTCAAGCAAGAAAGGCTAACAGATCAAGAGGAGGAGAGGAAGCAAGCATGAATACAAATGCTTAAGGTAAGTGATTTCTAACTAATTCTTAGTAAGTATAAATAGTTTTGATATCTATGAATGTGGGGAATCATGTAAGAATGTGTAATAAATGGAAGTACTAAGGTAAGTATTGTTGTAGGTGATCGAAAGTAGTTAACTATGTCGGAAACAACTTGGTAAAATCAAACGATCAAAATCAAGAAAGTATGATAAAAGTATAGATTTGATTATGGGGACATGGGGTTAGGTGTTAGAATGATTTGGGGGCTTGGAATAACGTTATTTTACGATTTGGGAAGTTCGGGATGGGCGAACGGGGGTCGAAATGGCGACAGGCGACAACCGGGTGCTGGAGGTGGCGTCGCCGACGCTGGGCAGCAGCTGACTGACACCCTAAACTGTTGTCTACGTGACAGTCGATGCCAGCAGCCACGTTTCTTCGTTTTTCTTTGATTCCGGACCCCGTAGACCCATTCCCAAGCCCCGTTAAACTTCCATAATGTACACAACCTTACCAAATAGTTTTGCGAGGTACGGGTGAGTATAGAACTCATTTTTAAGCTCCCGAAATGTACCCCAAACTCATTAAAGAGTGTTTATGAGGTATGGGTAAGAATGGGGCATGTATGCAAGTATGTGCGGGAACGAAATAAGTATGTGGGCATGTATGTAAAGATTTAATTGCATGTCAGTAGATGGAACCCATAGGTAAGCATGAATAGAAATGAGTATGCACGTAGGTTGGTATGTACGAGACTTATATGTATAGTAGTTTGTGACTAAGATTTGTTCGTACGAATATGTGAGAATGTAAATTGTATGTAAGAGTTTGGATAGAAGGGTAGGTGTATGAAGTAGGATTTATTATACACGAAAGAGTTGGATTAGATAATATGTACGCGTGTTATTGAACCATATGTATTCGAATGTGTGAGATTCATATGCAAGTATGTATGGTGTTAATATACATGAGTATTAACGATGCTAACCGGGTTGCCTTTGAGAATGAAATGAAATGTAGGTACATTATTTTTTACTCACTGAAGGTTAGACACCGAGACGAAATGCTTGAATTCAGAAAGATAACCGAATGGAATGTATATGAGAATAGAACGCGATGTGATCCCAAAATTATGAATCTTGGATATATATTTATAATGTATCCAAGTGCTAATGATGTGAATGTATGTGGTGTCTGCAAGTTGTACAGAATTAGGGATCGTCATCATGAAGGAAAAATGGGTGAAGATCGAGTTAAAAAGACATGGATTGTACGAAATGGGTGGTCATGTAGTCTGTCTTAGCATGTTATATTTGATACATTAATGAAGGATGCATGATGTAATTCTTCTAAAGAGGTTGTTTTAAATGGTTTTCAAGTATGACTAGTGGGGAACCCGCGCGTTGCGGCGGAGTCAACAATAAGTGACGAGAACATGATATGCATCACGTGATCAGTATAGTGATGGCATCATGAGAGGTTGTTGTATAACCTAATATAATATCAATTTTGAAATAAATGACTTTTTAAGACATGTTATGCAAGTAATATGTTTGGTCTTTCGATATGTTGGTCCTTTGGGGCGTTTGGTCGTTGAGTAATATAACAATAGTATTTTATCTAATTTGAGTTTAAAGTCGATACATAGCTCTTGAGAGTTTAACTCAATTAAAAATTTACATATAGTTAAATAACATTTGTTTTATTTACAGAAAAAATAATAAAACTAAATTTTATATAATCAATAAATATAAGTCAAACTTTATTAGAAATGCATAATGAAAATTGAAAATCTATTATATAAACTATGAACTAAAATAAATAAATAATAAAATAATGTACAAATATGAACTAAAATGAATACGTAACTCATATAATTTAATAAATTAAACTAATAAAACCCTAAATAAATAATCCGATAAACAAAATAGTAATTGTCTCCCCCAAATTATTTGTTGTCAAATGAATTTTAGCATCAAGAGTCCATGGGAGGTAGTTGTTACCCGAGATGTCAAGTGCGGTGAATTCAAGCTTTGATAAGTTCGACATTTTATCTACAAAAGAAAGAGACATGCATTTAATAACAAGCATGTGTATATAATGGATAGTCTAGGAGAACTTCGGGTTCTTTATAATTAGAACTTCGGGTTCTATACAAGAAGACAAATTTCATATGTAGTGATGAGTTTGTGTATAAGAAAATGAGAGAAATATGAGAAGTGTATTCTTATTCATCCAACTCTATCTTTATATGCATGTACATATGTAGTGGAAGATGTAACAGAAAATACAAACCAGGACATATTATCTGTAATCATAACATTCGTATTAATCTTGACAGCAGGAAGTTGAAAGTTGGTGTTAGTTTTTTAGGGATATTGTATATGGAAGCCACACATGTATTAAAACTACTTTATAGGTGTTACATGTCAAAACAAGTAGAGGGTCTTATGTGTAATTGTTGTATTCTTGGAGGGTTTATTATTAGAAAAAAAAAGTAACGAACTGGAATCAGATAGTTATAAGTTGTTGTAATCAGTTGTAAAGATCTTATCTCAATAATGAATTGACTCTTGTTCCTCTTATGATTCTTCTCAATTTCTTATTGCAACGTTGGTATCAGAGCTGTTCGATTCTCTGGACGCCCTTGAATTAAACCCTAATTCATTAAATTCCGCATTCAAATCGATCAATCAGCTTTCGTACAATTCGCTGAAATTGATCACTCTTCCGATCAATTTCAACTCGACTTCATTTCAATTCACTGAATTTGATCACTCTTACGATCAATTTCACTTCGAACTCATCGATTTTGTTCTTCGTTTTCGTTTCAATTCAAGGTTACGGCAATCTACAATTGCGTGTTTTTTCTATAATCAAATTGGGAAAATTAGGGTTACGATCGTTGTTTATGCCGATGAGACACCAAGAAATGGAAAAATTGGAAAAGTTAACTCAAGACAGCGCAAGAGTAATTGAAGGGCAACAAGCAATTTTAGACCAGAACTCAGATTATTGCAGATCAGTATGACAACATTAGTTACTCAAATGGCGGAGATTAACAGCAAATTGGGTAATGATAGGGGTACAGGACACCGAGATCAACGGCTGGTTCGCACGGTCGGCTTGATTTCCCAAAATTTAATGGTGAGGAAGTTTAAGGATGGATTATTCGTTACAACCATTTCTTTGTAGTAGACGACCCCTGAAAACGCTAAGGTTCATTATGCTGTTATCAATTTCGAACTGATGTTTTAGGGCTTTTGATTAGAACAGGATAAAAGTTGATTGATGTAAAACTTATCTCGAAACGGTGCTCCAAACGGCTTAAATTTTATCAATTGGAAGTTTAAATACCCGAATTGAAGCACCGTTTCCGTCATTTGGAACACCGTTTCGAGGTAAGTTTTACATCAATCAACTCGTATCCTCGAAATTCGGAAAAAAACTTAACTCAGTTAAATTTGTTTATAATGGAGATGCAGTGAGAAAAAAATACTTAAAGGGTGGGACTGCTAGTGGTAATATTCAAAGGTGATAGTGCCAATGGCCAACCACATCTAGGTGAGATTATTAAAATCCAATTTCCTCTTTTTTTAATTGGTGCTCGTTTGTTTTTGTTTACGCTTATTCGCTTATATTCATGCGTGTTCGTTCGTTTATGCTTGTGAACCGTCTGTTATGTGTATTCTTTATGTTATATAATCTATCAAGAAAATAAATCTCATAATCGAAACATAAAGTAACAAAAAAAATCTCATTAGACATATGTTTTCTCTCTCGGATGGTTACATATAAAATGAAGAGTGAACATAATTAAAATTGTATTCTAGAGTTCAACATTTTTAGTTTCGGGAGATTTAAGAGGGAAATTAGTATGCCCATACATGTTGCAAACCCCTTGGATACTCGTATCGCGCAGCATACGAATGTATCCCTTCTCTCCCCATCCTTCGCCCCACGAGTTCTTAACAATCCAGTACTTGGTTCCGTCAGGATCCTGATCGTATCCAACTAGCAACATCGCGTGCATCAGCTCCATTCCACATGGTCCACTATAAATTCCCTAAACACCATGAACTATTAAACAACATATCGATAACAAATGAACGATGCGTGATTGAAATGTTACCTCTTTGTAGAACATGAAACCGTCACCGCCAGGATCCATTTGAAAAGTTACAGGCTGATGTGCCACTGCTTTCAATAGCGCTTCTTCATCGTGTTCTGGCAAATACTCGGTTCCATCAACAGTTACCGAGTGATGACCGTACTGGTTTCAAAACACAGATTGTTAGAATCAAATACAAATAGCTTTTAACGTGCGAATGATACAAAAAACTAAAGTAAGTATGTTCAACTAGAAGAATTATTATTACGGTACAGTTTTAAAGTAGCGTTAATATTACTCTAGTTCATCTGTTGTAGAGTAATAAGTATTACACTTCAACAAAATGAACTATAGAATTTATTATTATGCATTTACGCTACTTCAAAAGGGTAGTGTAATAATACTTATAGTGGTTCGAACATAATTGCTATAATTATTTGTACAATTCGTACGTTAAAAGTTGTTTGTACTTGATATAACAAGCATTGTAATATAGTTATCTACACTATATTCATTAGTTTTGTTTGTACCTTAGATGTATCGCATATTTCCCTTTTACCTACATAAGGGTAGAATTCATCTGTAGCTATACCTCCATGCTCTTTGACGAAAGTGAATACGCCGCAGACCATCCCTCCGTCGCAATGGAAGGTTCTGTCGCTCGAATCACAATCAAGAAGTTGTTGTTCTGATAATGATAAGAGTTGACCCGTTCTGATGGCGTTTATTCCTTCAATTGCACCCACCGCAGCAAATGCGAAACAACTTCCTGTAAACTCGACACCAAAATTATTTGTAAATATGTGTGCTAAATATGGTTAAAAAAATATAACATCATTGTTTTGAATATAGATAATTGTTTATGGTTACAAAAATATAACATTATTGAATATATAGATAATTGTTTGTGTTAAATATGGTTACAAAAATATTTGTTTTTGAACTGCGATTTTTTTAATCTATGTTGTTTGTGGGACTTGAATCCAAGACTTTCCCTTTCTAAACACATGTGTTTAAAGGCTTTGTCTTTGTCAATGGACCATCACCCCATTGGTTGATTAGAAGAATATAACGTTAGTATTTTGAATATATAGATAATTGTTTGTGTTAAATATGGTTACAGGATCATATCATTACAAGGGTAATCTAAAGTTACTATTTTATGTATTAATTTCAATATAAATATGTAATTAACCAACCTTAGTTATAGAGACAAAGGGTGATGTTAAATTTACCCTCTTCTCTCACAAACTTGGGAGAGGGGCCCACCCCAAAAGACTAACTTGTATGTAAATGAGACAAATGTGTTACCGCACTGTCCTTGATTTTTCACACGGGTGACAGCATTATGTTCCCTCCAATCCATCCTCGGTGGAATAGCGTTTATATCGATATCATTATAACTGGAACTCAAGTTGGTCTTACGAATCCCGTGAAGAGCAATGAGGTGGCCACCCTTCGAGTCGGCATGGGTTTTCCTAAACTCATGGTGAGTCATGGTAGCAAACTCGTTTATTTGCAACTTGTATCCCAGGTTCATCTTGTTTTTCTTGTGAATATTTCGTACGTTGTGCTTGAATACATTGAACCGTTGGGGGCTTCTATCGGTCACTTTGTGGTGTTCTCGCCACCTGTCGTACAACCCTTGGAATCCCTCCTCCGATTCGAGTTCTTGCTCATTGTAATTGAAGCTTTCCACAACTCCTAGTATCAAGACCAAAGAAAGTGAAAAAAATATAAAATTGTTGATCTTCATTTGGAGGAAAATGGTGTAAGAAATGAGATTGTTATGATCCAAGTAGTACCCATTTAAAAGTGCTTATTCTTGCTTGTTTTTAGGATTTATATGTGGAGGTTTATTTATGGTGTCAAGGGAATGTATGGATGGATGGTTAAGCTGATTTGAATGTAAAAACTAACTAAATTTAAATAAAGGACACCTAGATACCTTTTGAAAAAGCAAATATTAAAAACTAAGGCATTTATTTATAAAAATAAACAGTAAAAGTTGTGTATGCCACCAACTTTGCATAATGTATGTATACATAATTTGTTTACATATGCATTAATAAAAAAAGCAAGTAAAGTGTACACCTATATAGGTTTAATACATTATGATTTTATAATTCCAATTATGTTAGTTATATAAAAGTTGTAGCATTATCTTAACAACCTGAAAACAAAGTTAAATGATTAATTATATATTACTAGTGGGGAACCCGTGCGTTGCGGCGGAGTCAACAATAAGTGACGAGAACATGATATGCATCACGTGATCAGTATAGTGATGGCGTCATGAGAGGTTGTTGTATAACCTAATATAATAACAATTTTGAAATAAATGACTTTTTAAGACGTGTTATGCAAGTAATATGTTTGGTCTTTCGATATGTTGGTCCTTTGGGGCATTTGGTCGTTGAGTAATATAATAATTGTATTTTATCTAATTTGAGTTTAAAGTCGATACATAGCTCTTGAGAGTTTAACTCAATTAAAAATTTACATATAGTTAAATAACATTTGTTTTATTTACAGAAAAAATAATAAAACTAAATTTTATATAATCAATAAATATAAGTCAAACTTTATTAGAAATGCATAATGAAAATTGAAAATCTATTATATAAACTATGAACTAAAATAAATAAATAATAAAATAATGTACAAATATGAACTGAATACGTAACTCATATAATTTAATAAATTAAACTAATAAAACCCTAAATAAATAATCCGATAAACAAAATAGTTATAGTCATTTTCTAATAAACAACAAATAAATACAAATTCCTGATTTATTTAGAACTAAAGTAATAAATATATAAAAAAACCTTAAAATAAATAAGACATCGCATACTATTGTCAGCTCATGCCCCGTCGCATTTTTTGTTGTTGTGCCTAATCAAACCGTAAGAAAGGAAGCACAAGTTTAATTAAAAACCTAACCCATACCCATTCGACTTATCTTCTTCATCTTTTTAATTCTCTTCACAAATAGAATAACCAGCATAATGCACCACATCATACGCTTCTTATCTTCTCTTCAATCTCTTCCACGGTAACTGCTCAACAAATTTGAATGGTCAAACAGGTCGACTGTAAATTTATGCGGGCGCTAAGTATTTTAAATTAAGGTGGATGGCTGCCCCGGTTAGCTAGACCATAGGTCCCCCTGTTCACTTGAGAACAGTCAATCGTAACCATAGTAAGGCTGCTAGAATTCTTCCACGACTCATTGTGGGGGCTGTCGGCGTTCACGCCAAGACACCGGTACCAGACCCGTAAAAATGGAGAGAGTTGACATGCTTTAATAAGAGAGGAGCAGAAGAGGAAGGAAAATGGATCGAAATTTATGAGATTTGTGTGTTACATATATAGGCTACTAATATGTGTAGTTATAAAATTCAATCTCCAATAATTATGAATTTATGATGATCAGTTACCAGCTATAATAAATAAAAATAAATGAAAACAAACAATTTTTTTTTGAACGGCACATGAAAACAAACAATTAGATAAATGAATAGGCGTCTGTTACTCTGTTACTTGAATTCAATAGTTATTGTGAGGGCAGTTTCAATGTTGGCATTCAATTTCACAAAGTGTTTAAACTAATTTTATTTTTCCTTGTAATGTTAATTTAAGATGAGTCATGACATTCAATTAATTATAGTCCCTAGAGATCCATTTCAATTAATTATAATCGCTTAGAATTAGAATTAAAATATTAATTTAATATTCATGTTGACAAATTTACCCCTAAAACATAATTAATATAAGCATTGTGTGTTGTATGCTAAGTATTTTTACTTATACCTCTTAACTTTTAAGAAGCCCTTGAGGAAATGCTTTATAATATATATATATATATATATATATATATATATATATATATATATATATATATATATATATATAGTAAGTATAGATATAGATAGAACATTTATAAAGATAGAAATTTTATGGTACGTATTTCCGCTGCGTCTTTTCGGTTAAAACGTGTTAGGGTTTTACGGAAAAAGAAATTGAAAGGAATACAAGTGGGGATGCACAACGACTCTAAAAATGTTTAAAGAAAATACAACAGAACACAATCCCTAATCCCTATATGAATTTCAAGGAAGAATCAACCATTATCTTGTTGATATTATAGAGTTGAGAGAACGAAATATTAGAGAAATACAAGGAAACGGTTGATGAGAGAGAATAAATTAGGGATAAAATATGATTGAATGGTATAGATGAGTTCTGCAAGTTCTAAGGTGAGGTCATTTAAGAATCCAAAACTTTTACAAACTTGCAGAGCTAATTACAACTACTCATTTTATTTTCTTTAATTTTTTCATTATTTTATCAACCAAGGGCATTAAAATAAATTTAAACATACAAAATTATCACATTTTTTATATTTTTTTTGAAGATAAACTTTCAATACCACCAAAAAGGACAAGCTATCACCAAGACGGGAAAAGCAAGCCAAAAACCACAAAAAACACGAATACAATTACATCAAATCAAAACTACACCATCTATCCCAATCCACTAAACCTTCTTTGAATCTATGTTTTTAACAAAGAAAACCCAAAGTCTTGATGTCGGCAACCAAATCCACTACCTTCGACTCTTTATTGGAAAAAATCTTGTCATTCCTAGCTCGCCACAATATCCAACATGCGATTATAATCACCCCATTAAGCACCGCCTTCTTGATTCCGGATGTCCCACATACCTCATGCATATTCACCAAATCTTTAACGTGGAAAGTAAATATATCCGGGATTCGACACCATCTAGAAACCCCATTCCAAACTCCGGCAGAAATAACACAACCCGTGAAAATATGTTCGACCGTTTCTTCCTCAATGTCACACCACACGCATAACTGATTATCCACGTGTATGTTTCGCCTTACCAACGCCATTTTAGTAGGCAAACGATCAAGGAAAGCACGCCACATAAAGATATTGCATTTAAGCGGAACCCACTTACTCCAAGAAAAACCAAACCGATCACCGTTTGTCGGCGAACCATGCATCCACTTTTTAACCTGAGCCACTGAGAAGCCATCATTCCTGCCATTGTACCACTCCCAACTATCATTCCTCTTGTCCACATAGACACCATGCAACAGGACCTCCAATATTTGCCTTTCAGCGACCTCCTCATCACTAGCCAAAGGCCGGCGCCAATTCCAAACTAAAATTCGAACCGAACCTTCAAATCTGATCCGATCACTCACCATCACCCTTTTTGTGTTTTTCCACCGCAAACAAGTTGGGAAATTTATCTTTAAATGGTTCGTCACCATCACCATCACGTTTTTTATATACCTTGTTTTATCTCTTTGCTTTTGAATAAATTCCTATTATTTCTCACATTGACATCTACACAAATCAAATACAAACGTATTTAATCACACGGATTATCCAAATTTTACACATCCTCAATTGTCTAATTTTTTAAAGTGGTTTATCACTATTTCAAAAGATTGAGATTGAATAAATTCCTTTTATCTCACGTTCACATCTAAATAAATCAGATAAAGATATGAAGTTGATGTCATAATCACACAAAAAAAAAATCAGGTTCTTCAGATTTATGCGTATACATTCAATCAGTTGTTTTTAGTTCTATTTTGTATTTACACAGGTATATGCTTTCTTGTTTCTTTCTTATCAGCAATGGATTCGCAGAAGTTAGTTTCCAAACGTGAAGAAAATATCCAAGTTGATGATGATCAAACTGGAAAAGACGATATCACTGGTGTTGAAGCGGCTCAGTTTGTTTTTGAAGGAGATGTATGAGGCACAAACCATGGAAAACGACTGAAGAATCGAATGGCTTTGTGCAACTTATGAATCTGAGTTTATTTTTATATTTAAACTTATGTGCAACTTTCAACAAATGGCTAACGGCTAGCCTACTTGTGTGCATGCATAACTCTTCTAATATTGGCATAAAAAATGAATGTGATCAGATTACACACCCCATTAGGAGGAGTTAAAATCCCTACAGCATAACCATCTGCTGCCGGTGGCCTCCACGCAGTTGACAGAACCTAAACATATTGAAAAAAATCAAAACTATAAAAAATGAAAAAAGAATCCAGCAAATAGAAAAACAGACCTGCTTGGGCATTGCTTTGATAACATCAACATCATCAGTAATAAATTGCTCCGACTCCGGTTGATAAAACATATCAATCTCCAACTCAGCAGTTTCCGGTTTCACTCTAACCTACAGATTTAAACTACTCAACATCTTTCTTTTAAAATACAAATAGAATAAGTATCAAACACATACCCCAGAACACCTATCCTCTAGTTCATATGGCAAATAACACTTGTCTGGTGGTACTACTTCAAAAGGCCGCCAGCCAACAGGGCCTTGAAGGACATTGCAAAACATATAGCTATAAAACACAAGAAATTACCAGTTAAAACTCAATATACTTCAAACTACGTACATTACAACTAGGTTTAATGTCAAAAGCAATACCAAGTAATGAAATTGTAGATAATAACCTTAGAATTGGCAAAAGCATTAGAAGTAAGGAAGACATCAATTTATCTAACAACCTCATCTTCTCCATCATCATCATCCACTTCGGGTTTGGTTGCCTTTGACGGACCACCAACGTATCGATATCCATAGATCAGTTAAAACTCAAAACAATTACCTGAATGTCAGAAACAGAATAATAAGAGCATCGGCGTCGAGGAGCAGGAGATAAGATCGTTTTGAGCTGTATAGATAGTGGCGGTGTGGGTTTTAAACTTAGTTGTGTTTCAATACCTTACATTTTATTATTATATAACTACAACCTAACCGTACGCTTTCATAACTGAACCCTACCAAATTACGCAACGCACAAAACAAAACAAAAGACATAGAATCAAAAACACCGATCTTATTGTACATTACGTGTAGGTTTCGCGAACTTACATGCGTGCGTGGAGACGAAGATCTTCAAGCTAGTAGCGATTTAGGTAGCGTAAAAGACACGCAACGTCGCAGATAGGGTTTAGGGGTCAAATCCTCAAAGGTGCGTTAGAGCATTCACATCCATGACATCAAATTCTGTGTGTGGTGTTTTTAAAATATAAAGAGTATAAAAAGTGGTTGTGAGTGGAGGAGAGAGAAAATGTTACTATTCATCTGTATATTTGGGGGGACCCTGTTCACCCCCTATAATTTTTTAATATATTTTGAAAGTGGTTGTGAGTGGATGAGAGAGAAATAGTAATGATAAAGGTATAAAAAATATTAATTCTCTAGAAATTTAAATATTAGAAAATAGTTTTGAGTGCCTACCAACAACCGCCTTTGAAATTGGTTGTCAAACCACTCAAACCCACTATTTTCACATCCTTATTTGTATACGGGCCGTATAGTCTAATACGGGCCGTATAGAATGCTTAGTCACAGAATTTAATGTGGTGGAATGTTTTTTTTGTTTTTATATGTATACGGGACGTATAGTTATATACAGGCCGTCTACATATTTGCATAATTTTGTTTCGAAGGTTTGATCAGGCTTTTTAGTTTTAAAATCTGTATATGGGCCGTATAATGTTATACGGCCCGTATAGCCCGTATAGAAAAGTTAAATTTTTGTTGCAATCGGGAAACCGTTTAATAAGTTTTGTAAATTTAAAATAGTGTTGTATATATCGGATTATGTTACGAGTTTGTAGTATTTATTATTTTTAATAAGTTTCCACTTTGTAAAACGATAAATATGTATAGAAAAGTTAATTTTTTGTTGCAATCGGGAAACCGTTTAATTAGTTTTGTAAATTTTAAAATAGTGTTGTATATATCGGATTATGTTACGAGTTTGTAGTATTTATTATTTTTAATAAGTTTCCACTTTGTAAAACGATAAATATGTGATATGATTATGATAAACTACGACAACAATTATTAAACAAACAACTTAACATCTAAACATAAGATTAATATTTAGAATGTTTTACATCTAAAACAAACAAAAAGATAAATTTTTACAATGTTTCAAACGTAAAATAACAAAAAAAAAATACAATAAGCAGCTACGGCGGTGGTGGTGGTGCAGCGCCAGCTCGTGGTGGTGGTGCAGCGCCAGCTCGTGGAGGTAGGGGCGCGCCAGAATGCATAGCCACAATCACATCGACCATCCACTGTACATCCCCTCTGACTGCAGCTACATCCGACTCGACATGACCGAGTCTCGACTCGACCTGACCGAGTCTCGACTTGACCTGAACGAGTCTCTCTTCCACCTGAACGAGCTTCTCCTCCACCCCCGGTGGAGGCATCACACTCTGTCTCACGCTCCGTCGAACGTATGGGCGATCACCAAGTAAATCCTCCGCAGCTATCTATGATCGATCGAGAGTATGATTGACCCCCTCATGTACCCCGCTTCCCTCTTCGTCACCTCCCCCTCCCTCACCTCCCTCTCCCTCGCCTCCCTCTCCATCGCCTCCATCCCCCTCGTTTCCCTCTCCCCGGGGTCCCTCACCCACACCATACGCCCAAACCAGCCGCCCTCCCTCGACCTCGCGAGCCAAACCCATCGATTGGGCTGTGTCCCTCCCAACCATGTCAAGCTGGAGTGTCAGGGTCATACCACATGCCACCTGCAGGGACAAGAGGCGAAAGAAATGCTTCGCTAGACGGGTGACGATGGCCCCACAGCTGATGTGGGTAGAGGTACGCTTAAAAGCGTACTCGGCGAGATATGCGGCCAACCTGTACGCCAAGTTGGCCTCCCCGCCGGTAAGTAAGTCGTGCAAGTAGAATAGGTCACTTTGGGTGACCCATTCCCTGCTATCATGACGACCGGCGATCGTCACGGCGATACATCGATGGGTCGTAAAGATCAGTCGCCCGTGCCTTCGGGGATAGCTGATTCAGTTATGCGAACTCCCCGAACCCAATAGTGCGCCACCAAGGCCACAACACGTCACTGGACGTGCTGATGTGCGCATCAAAAAATTCCTGGGACATTGAGTACTCCTGTGAGTACAGACCCAAGGCAACGGCGAACTGAGGAAGTGTCATCCTCTGAGGCTTGCTGCAAATAGTAAAAGCTACGGCGTCTGTCGTCAAAAAATGTTGTAAACCCCCACTTTGGGTGTCCGTAAATGTAAAAGTAGATAAAAACTCTAAAGTAATCTCTCTGCGGCGGCATCAAATAAGCGGTCCCACGGGGAGTTAGCTGGCATGAGCTCCCGGACCCGACCGATCGATCCAATATCGGTCAAAAACTGAATATCAATGGTCCGAAGCGCATCCAGCACCATATCTCGTAATCTGACCAAAACCCTATAGGCAGCCGTACCTCGGGGGATATCTCTAATAAATTGCCCCGTCTCAGTAAAATCGGGCACAATCTCCTCCTCCTGTCCACGTCCCCGTCCACGTCCACGGCCTCGACCCTGACCTCGACCTCTACGGGCCGCAGCAGCTGCTGATGACTCAGTCATATCGTCTGTAAAAATAACAATTACAACCTAGCAATCACTATACGATTAGCGTTAACGTATTATACGACTACTGTTCTTGTATACGAACGTATTGTACATCTCATATACGCTCAGTACACATCAAGTATAGGCTTCGTATACTCACGTGTTATACATCTCGTACACGATCTGTAAACATGAAGTATACGACCGTACGCGCAAGTATTATACGCACGTATACGCTACGTACACCTCAGATATACGTTTCCTATACGCACATATTATACGTCGCGGATACGCTAAAAATAAAACAAATTGGGAATAAAATATAATTTTATACGATCGTATACAATGTTTACGATCGTATACAGCTTGAACATTCAATCAGTATACGACCATATATATCGTATACGGTCGTATATAGTTTGAACATTCAAATATTATACGAGCGTATATAGTGTATACGATCGTATACAGTTTGAATATTCAACGGCTATACGAGCGTATATAGTGTATACGATCGTATCAGTTTGAATATTTAAACTGTATACGATCGTATACACTATATACGACCGTATACACTTGAATAATCAGTTACAATTTTCAGTTTCAATTTTTTTTTTCAAATTCAATTATACAATCTTAATCGTTACGCCTATCTACACTATTCGATCCTTTACTATACAAGACCATAATCTAACATGTTTCGGAATTTGAAAGTATACTATACGAAAACATACCGTATAGGAAGAACGAGAAGAAAACGCCACAAACGCTATCCAAGAACGATCCGAGAGAAAACCGAGAGAATTTTTGGTGGAATGTTGAGGCCGTATGGTGGAAATGAGGTCGTATAAGTCTTATACGATCTTTTTTTCTACGTATACGGGCCGTATAAACGTATGCGACCCGTATACAATAATTTAATGTTTTCTAATTCAGTCGTATACTTCATATACGATCACCGTATACGCACCGTATACATTTATACGGGCCGTATACAATTGAGTATTTTTCATTTTTCATAAATTACTATATGCGGAAGTGACGAAGATACAGTCGGTATGTGTTAATGTTGATTCGTTTAAACATGTTTTCAAGTTCAATTTCAACAAGTTGCCAAAACATTTATATAACATGTATGTTCATTATTACAAATTTTCAAAACATGCTAATGACATTTTAAACGTTTTTTCAAGTTCAATTTCAACAAGTTGCCAAAACATTTATATAACATGTGCGTTCATCATTACAAATTGTCAAAACATGCAAATAACAGGCCACCTAAATCCACGTATGCCCTGGTCCTGTATTCATCAACGATCCTATCATATTGGTCAATACGTTCCTTGTAATAGTGATACCAACTTTCTGCTGCCGTATTCTGTGTCGGTTGTCACCAGTATCCTGATGCGGTTGGCATTGGATATTCACCTTCTAATCTGACGTGAATAAAATGGTTCCTATGTATATGTACAAGCGCGACTGTTCGATGTGGAATACTTTCTTGGGCTGTTCTGAACATGGGAAAAAAATGAAGCACAACCAAGGTCACTTAATAAGAGACAAACGACATTCCACCGGTTTGCTATCAGAAGCCCCGTGAAAGGCATTTGTAGCCACTTATGTCTAGGTGCTCCTTCTATACCAGACCAAACTAATGACTCCAGAACATTTTGATACTCAGGTTCATTTATCTTTTTCCATAATTCGTGGAACCGGTTGCACTCAGCATGAAGCTCCTGCCGTATGAACGGCCACTCCCACTCTTTATGCGATAAGCCGACCGCTATAGATCGAAACCCACAATTACCATCACCCTGCACATTTTGTATGTGACTGAGGTGTGGATAGAAGCAAGGTGGAATGAACTTTTTGAAGTGCATGAATATGTTAAATTGTGCGACAAGCAGCAAAGGTAAGTGTGGTTGCTCTTCCTTTGATTTTGCGACCTTCTTTTTCGTTTTCGAATTCTTAGCGCCTTTCGTAATCTCGCTGAAGAACATAGGTGTTTCAGCACAATAACTTTGTGACTCGACAAACGAGTTGTGCCTGGTAGGTTCGATGATTGACTCTTATGTACCAAACACAACGGGAGAATCACTATACTCGTCCTGCGTTGTAAAAAAGCTGTGTCTTGAAGGATCCTTAAACGAATCATCCTTCCTTTGTTGCTGAGCTTTTAAAGTTGGACGACCCCGTGTTTTTTTGCACAATTGGCTGTTTGAGCTTCGTCTTATTGAGTTGTACCAACTCCTTCATCTTTTGAAAGAGGTTTTTCTTGACTTCTCTCGGCTGCGCAATTAAATGTTGTTTGAGAATCGCAAGTTCCTCGTCTAAGTCGAAACAGTCCACCTCGCTCGGTTTCAGTATGGAGTCCAAATTTAACTTTCTCCAAAAAGGGTCTATCAACTCCAACGGGATCATTTGACCTATGAAACATATCAACAAACAACATAAAACGTGAATAAGATTTTGCGTGATGAAATGCTATGATTATAAAATGTAGTTGGTCGAATAATGTATTACCATTCGTTGTATACGGTTCCAACCGACACGCGCACGGCAACCCACAACTTGTATACAAACGGCACGCGCATGTACCGTTAGATGACTTTAACTTTTCTATTTCATTTACTTCGGCGGATATCAACTCTAGGCAGGCATGTGAAACCTTCTTTCGTAGGAGATCAAATATTGGTTTGTTATGTTAAGGCAATGTTCGACTCCTGCTTGTTGCAATGCTACTTTTGATTTCTGTCACCTGGTTTCTTATGAGCTTATCAATAAGTGGTACCACTTTATCCAAGGTGTAATTAGAGTCGCCTAGGTACTGCTTCAAAAGGGCATGTTGACCCTCTGCCCTGTTCGTTGTACGTTGACCGAAGGTCAGATGTTGGTCACTCCAGAACGAAACAATCCGGTCTCTATATGGTTGTAACCAGATTAAATCCAAATAGTTCATAATCTCTGTAATCAAAGTCAAGTGCAGTTAAGACAAGTCAAATAAATACGATTATTAAACAAAAATAATATAAAACTTACCGTCGGTTTTTTTGCTTGGAAACTGTCGCAACCCCCGATCCCTTATCTGTCCCGGGAACGGGCGGACGCGAACTCAGAATTTCGGTGGTATCAGTTGGTTAATTTGGCAGCGGAAATTACTTCAGGACCGTAGTTAGGAAATGTTTATCAGAGTAAAACCCCCATATTTGATATTAATAATCACATGGGAAAAAACCTAAGTTTCTTATTACAATATTTTTATAGGGATAAACCCTATTTTATTGAATTTAAAACATCGTCTTTTAGGTAACTTTTATAGCCACATTTTTCCCAAGCCTTCGGTGCTCTCCAGCTGGCTTTTTACTAATTGGCTGTCACATTGTGTTACCTGAAACGCGTTTTAAAAACATTTGTTAGTGGGAAATACTGGTGAGTGAATCCCAGTTTAATCAAGAAATATTTTAACAATTAACACAGTATTGAGAGCGATCACATTGTTTGATTCTACACAATTACTCATTCAGTACTGTCAATCCGGACTGGTGGGTCATATTACACATTGGCTAACTCGTCGTCCAATGGTAACGTGTTCCACATTTTGTATACAAAACCCCAACATACCGGCAGTAATTGAAGAACTACAAAGACTCAGTCACCGCTTAATCATATTGTAAAACATTTAAGGTTTTGTAAAATATTACAAAAAGTTTAACAAAAATTGGATAAACTCACATTGCTATCTTAGACTTCGCGTAAGGGTTTCCTAGGATTAATATATAATTTACACAAATGTACATTGGTTAGTATAATAACCCTTTGATAATATTAATGATACCCTCCCCGAGACGGTATTCCAACAACTACGTCGGGCAGAACCACGACAGTTGTTACGGAACCCTAAATCAATTGGGCAGCGTATCTAATACGAAACTGGGGTTATAATACTTACAATGGAGCAGAACCTCGCTAATTAGGGGGTATAATACTCGAATATAAAGCCTATAATTCAGAATTTGAGATTGAGAAATGATTTTTGAATGATTTCTGGTTGAACCCGATGGCTCCTTTTTATAGTTGCTGAAACTGGTTCCCTCGCGGCCCGCGTAACATAAGCCCACGGCTTATGCGGCCCGCGTCAAAGCTAGTCAACGGACTAGCTTGTCCGGGTCATCAGGTAGGTCCGCCACGATGCTGACACGTGTCAGCCTGGGGTGTTGCTGCGTTCTTGATCTCACGAGGCCCGCGTAAACTAACGGGGGGTCTTACGCGGCCCGCCTAGACTTAAAATTCACAGAAATCAGGTTTTAGCCTTGATACCGCTCGCGTAAGGGTTGGGGTGGGTCTACGCGGCCCGCCTCAACTTAAATAATAAATTTTTAATTTATTTTTTTAATGCTATATTGTATTTCGGGCTCGGTTTTCACGTATGGGGTGTATTTTAAGACATATTGGGACATTTTAAAATATACTAGGGTGTCGGAAATATTCGAAAGTGTCGGTTTTATTGAGGATTGTTACATCCTCCGCACCTTGTTTTAGAGCTCGTCCTCGAGATCTACTGGAACAAGTGCGGACATTTCCTTTGCATTTCTGATTCAAGCTCCCATGTGTACTCAGGTCCTCTTTTGGAGTCCCACTTCACTTTGACCAGAACTAATCTCTTATGTTTGAGATTCTTGACTTTCCTGTCTTCAATCTGTAGAGGCCTTTCTACAAACTTAAGTTGTTCATTTACCTCTATATCCTTAAGAGGTACCATTAGTGATTCATCGGCTAAGCATTTCTTGAGATTAGATACATGAAATACATCATGTATTCCTGCCATTTCCTCTGGCAGTTGTAGCTGATAGGCTACAGGTCCTATTCTTCTAATAATCTCAAAAGGTCCAACATACCTGGGACTTAGATTTCCCCTTTTTGTGAATCTTACCACTCATTTCCAAGGAAAGACTTCTAATAATACTTTATCTCCTACTTGAAATTCCAAGGGTTTGCGTCGGTTATCAGAATAGCTCTTCTGTCGATCACGTGCTGCTTTCAGTCGTTCCTTGACTTGAATAATCTTGTCGGTTGTTTCTTGCACTATCTCAGGTCCAGATAGTTGCTTTTCCTCAATTTCTGCCCAACAGACTGGGGTTCGGCAATTTCGTCCATAAAGTGCTTCGAATGGTGCAACATTGATACTTGTGTGATAACTATTATTATAAGAAAATTCTACTTAAGGTAAGTGATCGTCCCAATTACCTCCAAAATCAATTACACAAGCTCTAAGCATGTCTTCCATTGTCTGGATCGTCCTTTCACTTTGTCCATCCGTTTGAGGGTGATAAGCCGTGCTTAGATTTAACTTGGTTCCCATGGATTTTTGGAAACTTGACCAAAAATGAGAGGTAAAACAGCTATCTCTATCAGAAAAAATTGATAAAGGAATTCTATGTAATGAAACTATTTCATTTACATATAGTTTAGCTAGCTGTTCCATGCTGAAAGTTTCTTTCATTGGTAGGAAATGAGCTGATTTGGTTAGCCTATCTACAATCACCCAGATTGTATCATTGCCTTTCTTTGTTTTGGGTAATTTAGTAACAAAATCCATTGTTATCAATTCCCATTTCCACACTGGCATTTCTAATTGTTGTAGAAATCCTGAGGGTTTCTGGTGTTCAGCTTTGACTTGTGAACAAGTTAAACATTTAGAAACATAGGCTGCTATGTCCTTTTTCATTCCTATCCACCAGAAATTCTTTCTTAAATACTGGTACATTTTATCATTTCCTGCATGCAGCGTATATTTAGACTTATGGGCTTCTTCTAATATACGATGAAGCAGGTTTCCTAATTTAGGTATCCACATTCTCTTTTCATGGAATCTCCAAATTCCATCTGTTCCTTGTTCTAATTCCTTAATCATACCTTTCAATTTTTCAGTATCATCCTTGATTACTGATTCTTGTGCTTCTCTAATTTGCTCATTTAAATCTACTTGTAGATTTAATTTAAGAGAACGTACCCCTTTTTGGCTTTTCATGATACTTTCAGCTTAAAGCATCCGCCACTACATTTGCTTTTCCATCATGATACTGGATATCACAATCATAATCACTTAGCATCTCCATCCAGCGTCTTTGTCTCATATTCAACTCCTTTTGCTTGAAAACATACCTTAAACTCTTATGATCGGTGAATATGGTAAACTTACTACCATAAAGGTAATGTCTCCAAATCTTAAGAGCAAAAATTATAGCTCCTAACTCTAAATCATGGGTTGAATAATTCTCTTCATGATTCTTAAGTTGTCTAGATGCGTAAGCTATAACTTTTTGGCGTTGCATCAACACACATCCATAACCTAATTTAGAAGCGTCACAATAGACTACAAAGTATTCAGTTCCTTCTGGTAATGCTAATATGGGTGTATGGGTTAATTTATGCTTAAGAATTCTAAATGCTTCTTCTTGTTTTAATCCCCATTCAAACTTAACAGATTTACAGGTTAGCTTAGTTAAGGGAATGGCTATTCTAGAAAAATCTTGAATAAATCTTCTATAATAACCGGCCAATCCTAAGAAACTTCTAACCTCGGTTGGTGATTCAGGAGTTTTCCATTTGATAATTGCCTCGATCTTGGTTGGATCCACATGAATTCCTTCATGGTTAACTAGGTGTCCGAGAAATTGTACCTGTTCTAACCAAAATTCGAACTTTGAAAATTTAGCGTAAAGCATTTCCTTTCTTAATAAACTTAAAAGTGCGTGAAAATGTTTTGCATGTTCCTATTTACTCTTAGAGTAAATTAGAATATCATCTATAAAAACAATTATGAATTTATCCAAATATGGCTTACATATTCAGTTCATCATGTCCATAAATGTGGCTGGGGCATTGGTTAAACCAAATGGCATGACAGTAAATTCATAATGGCCATACCTTGTTCTGAATGCGGTTTTAGGAGTGTCCTCTTCCTGTACCTTTAATTGATGATATACTGACCTTAAATCGATTTTAGAGAAAAATCGAGCTCCTTCCAGTTGATCGAACAGATCATCGATTCTTGGTAATGGGTACCGATTCTTAATTGTAACCTTGTTCAATTCACGATAATCAATGCACATACGCATTGATCCGTCCTTCTTTTTAACGAACAGTGTCGGCACTCCCCATGGCGACGAACTTGGTTGTATAAATACTTTCTCTAGCAATTCGTCTAATTGTTTCTTCAATTCTTGCATTTCTGCAGGTGCCAAACGGTAAGGTGCTTTGGCAATCGATGCGGTTCCTTATATTAATGGATTATGAATTCAACTTCCCTATCTGGAGGTTTCCCTGGCAATTTTTCTGGAAATACATCTGAAAACTGGGATACTACTGGAATATCCTTCAAATCCTTTCCTTTAGTGTTAGTGATTATAGAAATCAAATACACTATAGAACCTTTTCTTATATAACTTGCAGTTTTCCTTACAGAGATGAATTTAGTAGATTTGGAAGTTTTATATCCTCTAATTGTGATCTTTTCACCTTTTGGTGAATTTGCTTGAATTGACTTTTAATCACATAAAATACTGGCTTTATTGGCTATTAACCAATCCATTCCTAAAACAACATTGAATCCTGCCAGATTCATGGGGTAAAGGTTTGCAATAAATTTCTGATTTAAAATTTCTATGCTTGCTCCCTGCAAGATTTCAGAAATCCTAACGGTTTCTCCATTAGCTGTCTCTACTAGACACTCTTGTGGAAGTTTAGTTAATGATTGCTTAAGTAATTTGCAAAATGAAGTATTAATAAAACTTTGGTTTGCACCAGAGTCAAATAATACTTTAGCAAAAATATCATTAACTAAAAACGTACCAGTGATCACATCCGGGATCATCTTTGCTTCTTCTGCCGTTAGAACAAATGCTCTAGCATTTTTGGTATTCTTGTTATTTGTAGCAGGAGCTAATTTCGGGCAATTAGGCTTGATATGACCTTGTTCTCCGCAGTTGTAACATATCCAGTTGTTAGCTTTCTTCCTGCAGTCTTCTTCCTTGTGTCCCGATATTTTGCAAAAGTTACAGTATATGGAGCATCTTCCTGAATACTTTCTTTTGCAATTCTTACAGTAAGGTGTAGAGGTAGAACCTATATTTTTCCCACGATTAAAATTTCCAGAACGAAATTCTTGTGTGAGTTTCTGGGTTAGGTTCCTCCTTTGATCCTCTTCTCGGGTACAGACTAATTCATCTGTCAAGGTATTTGCTAGTTCCACAGCTTCTTCTATGGTTTGAGGTCTAGCTGCCTTGACTACGTGTCTTATTTCTCCAATTAATCCCCAGATATAACGGGAGATTAACACTGGTTCAGGTGAAGCAAGGGTTGGCACTATTCTAGCATATTCGAAGAATAATTTAGTGTATCCCTTACTATCCACACCAGTCATCCTAAGGTTTGGGAAATTGTTTGCTATCTGTTCCTTCTCATTGGGTGGGCAGAATTTCCTTTCTACCTTGTTCTTAAATTCCTCCCATTCCATATTGTAAGTTCTATCACTTCCTCTTGATTGGAGGATAGTGTTCCACCATTCTAATGCTAAATTCTTAAACAGATTAGAAGCAAACATTATCTTATCTTCTTCAGCACACTTGCTTATTCTTAAGACTGCCTCAGTTTTCTCTATCCAGCGTAGGGTTGCAATGGCCCCTTCGTTGCCCAGAATTCCATTGGTTTACAAGACCAGAATTCTTTATAAGAACAACCGTAAGACACGGTTCTTCTCCTTTTGGGAATTGGCATTTGAAATACAGGTCCATTGTTCACACTGTTTTCGGGTTCAGAGGGTCGCTTGCTATCATGTATACTCTTATTATCGGCTTCCCTAACTGTTTGAATAATATATGGCATTGCATCTATTATTCCTTGTGCAACTATGTGTTGGATAGCACTGTTATCCACTTGATTTCCATTGTTATTGATGCTTGGATTCTCATTAACCACGTTAATGTTACTTTGGTTATCATTATTCAGATTTCCTGGATTTCCTTCGTCGGCCATCTGAATTTTAAACATTTACCAATCATTAATAGAATAATTAAATAGTTTAAGTAACAACCACATAATACACATATTGGTCAAAAACATCGTGCATTGCGACTTTACTCTTTTTGCTATAGTATGCGTCAAATACACACTAAAACAGAAATTAAAAATTACAATACTACTATGCCTCGTTAACCACAAAGTGGTCTATACTACGAAAGATTTATTATTATTACACATATATTTTATTTATTATTATTACCAACTTCACCATCACTTTCACGGGTATGAATTTTCCCTGAAATCCATCTGACGCTCATCGTATTTCCATACGAGTTGCTCTCCTACATACCTCATCCTCTCGCTACTTTCTATGATTTCTTCTCCAAAATTTCGGAGTTCTTGCAAATTCTCTGCACTCATTGGGGGTGCAGGTACTGGTATTGGCTCTTGGTACTGAGGTACTGGATTCTCCTGAGGGTATGGATTCTCCAAAATCTCCCTAATGTATTCATCGTTGTCATAATAGGGATCTAGATGGTCCAAACCTGGATATGCTGCTAAGTTCGGCAAGGTTTCTTCGTTTAAGTGATAACGTGGTACATAATCCCTAAGATCATCAAACCATGGATCATAATTTCGATCTAGAGGATTAGGGGCTGGTATCCTAGGTATCTCCTCAGGGTTAAAATCATGCATTTCTACCTCAATCGGTTGAGTGGGAATTAAAGGTAAGGGTTGTTGGGCTACTAGTTGTTCCAGACTTGGGTCAACAGCAGTTGTAGCTAGGATATGAAAATTGACTAGGCTTCTATTAAGCATATCCTGTGTATAGGCATCTAACTTTCGCTTAGCAGCTGCTAGAACTCTTTGATGTTGCAACTTTCGCATTCTTTTCCTATGTGCAAATGCTTCCTTACTGAACCATCCTCTCTTTTTATGAGGGAATGGCTCTTCTGACTGACCTTTAAAGGCAAACATCCCTTCTTCCTGATCAGCAGAATACCCAGAAAGGGCTGGCTGTGAAGAGGTACCTTCACTCATAGGTGAATCAGACAACTGACGACACATGTCTGAGGGTCCTGATGTGTGTAAAATGCAACATATAAATTACATCAAATAAGGCATAAAACTAACCCTTTTTTAGTACTAATGTTGGAAAAAGTATGTTTTTGTCTTCCTTTTGAATTTACAGGGTCAGATGAGCTTAAACGAACAAAAGGAACAAAAATACAGCCAAAACCAACATAAATACAAAGAAAAGAAAGAAACGTGGCATGCCCGACCCCTCGACAACAACTCCCAAAGCAAAAACAAGAAGAAAGCTGAGCATGGGGCTGTGCCCAGCTTAGCATGGGGCTGTGCCCAGCCCGACACGGGGCGTGCCCAGCCCGACACGGGGCGTGTCCAGCTCAACATGGGGCCGTGCCCAGAATGGTCAGCCCTGGCACAAAAGACAAACCTGTAGAAGTTTCTATTGCCCACCACGGGGCCGTGCCCAGCGGACACGGGGGCGTGGCGAAAGTACAGCAGGCGCATTAATTGTAATTGCGAATTACAATTAATGAAGAGAGAGAGTGTCAGACGGACACGGGGCCGTGCCCAGCGGACACGGGGGCGTGTGGAGCTAATAAAGACAAACTGTATTAATGAAGAAAGAGAAAAGGGTGGACACGGGGCCGTGTCCAGGCTTCTGTACAGGCTATAAATAGGAGTGATTGGCTCAAGCTCAAACCATCCCTTGGCACACCACCTCTCTCACACTTCATCCACCACCCACCACCATCACAACACCATCATCCACCACCATCATCCATTGTCCATCGTAGAGTGTGTGAGTCGTCTCGGGATCCAAGATTGATCGTAAGAGTTCTTGACAATCAAGGCCATGTTTGCCTAAGTCTCTTACATCACTTGGTGAAGACAAAGTGTCTAGTATAATACTTTTTATTTCTAATCTTTTGCACTTTTTATTTGGTTTTGTATTAATGACTTTAATAACTAGTTACTTATGTTGAAGGTGATTTTTCCTTATCGTTTGTCCGTGGTGTCTTGGCATTATTTTACTGTCTATATAAAATAAAGGATTTTCACCATTCATATCTCCACGGTCTATATGGAGGTATGTTGGCTACCTGGTAGGGGGTTAAGGGAACGGTTTGGTAAAGGTCTTGCCATTGTTCAGCGTTTAGAGGTCCTGCAATGGACCTGGGTCAAATTTAGTAGGACCTCCTTCAATACTTCACGGTATTGGATGGCGGGGGTCCAAACTCTTTGATCCCCTCATAAGTTAACTACTATTAATACTATAACCCGGCTATTTAGGACTGTATCCCTGCTGACTCAGACTACTTAGTCGAGGGTAACGTCACCGCCAAAAGCGGGGCCTACCACAATACTGCATTAATAACTTAATTCATTATCTTCCAATAATCCACCCCTTTAGGATTGTATCCCTGCTGACTCAAACTACTGGGGTGAGGGTAACGTCACCTTCAAAAGAGGGGCCTACTACAATAACTAAGATAATCTCTTAATTATGTGAAACAGTGCGGAAATAATCAAAGGTTATACTAGATACGAGTCGGAACCAAGTGATTCATCTTGTCTATCTGTTTTTATTTTTATTTTTATTTTCAGCATTTTAGTTAGTTTTACTTTTCTTAGTTTAAAACATTTTCTAAACTTTTTATTTTGGTTAGACGTTGAGGATAAACCGGTACTAAAAGCTCTTGTGTCCTTGGACGACCTCGGTATCTTACCAACGCTATACCACACTCAACGATGGGTGCACTTGCCCATATGTGTGTTTAGTGTTAGTGAAATATCGTGTTTTATAAATTTAAAACTTGGCTAAAATAAGTGTTAAAAAGGGCTTAAAATATACACCTAAAATACACGACACTTACCGCACATCAAGTTTTTGGCGCCGTTGCCGGGGACACAAGGATTTTAGGAAAGCTTAAAATCGACGGCCTAATCAGTTTTTCAAAACCATTTCAAAACGGGCCCACACTTTTCTGCATTTTAGTTTAGTTTTGCATTTACAGTAGGTTGAACACGGGCCGTGCTCACTGAACACGCCCCGTGCTCAACTAGATCAGTAAATTTAATTAAAACGCCCAGATACAGATCCTGAACACGGGGCCGTGTCCACTGAACACGGGGCCGTGTCCAGCCTCTGTTTCCGTTTTTATTTTTGTTTTCTGATCTCGAGACTCAGTTGTGGTCTACTGAGTGATTCTTATGGATCAATACTCAGGAGGTTACAACTACACCTATGAGGAGGATGATTATAGGGGTAATTATTGCACTAATTGTCGTAACGCACGATCGGTTCAAAATAATCACTCATATCAACCATCCAATTCATACACCTACTATGAGGAGCCCAGGTACGAGCCATCAACTTCATACACATCCTATGAAGACCAAAGGTATGAACCTCCTCCCTCATACTCATATTTTGATGAACCAAGGTATGAGCCTTCATACTCATACTTTGAGGAACCAAGATATGAGCCACCACCTTCGTATACTTACTATGAGGAACCATGGCGTGAACAACCCACCTCATATGAGTATTACGAAGAACAAAATTACGACCCTTATCCATCATATACTTATAATGAAGAACAATGGTGCGAACCATCTACTTCATATGGGTATTATGAGGAACAAAGGATCGAACAACCGGATTCAAGCTTAGAAAATACCGATTCTTTTTCTATAACCGAAGTGACCGATAGGATATTAGAACACATTAGAGTTATCGATCGATGTATAAAAGAAGCTCGCGCAAGGGAAGAGGAGTCCCGCGCAAGAGAAGAATTAAAAAGGGAAGAGATAACTGAAAGTGTTAAAATGGAAGAACAAATAAGTGAAAAACCGACACATGAGCTAAACAACGAAAAAGGTGAGTCCGACAACGTTAAAATTCAAGAAGAGTCTAATTTTGAAGAAATTAATCTCTTGTCACCTTCTTTTGAAAATCAATGTTTAGTACCCACTCATTCTAAGTTTTTAAAAGAGTTAAACGCTAACACTAAAATTGACGAAACGGTAAGTGTTAAGTTAACTAATGATCAAACTTCGCTAATAAAAGAAGACCCATTTGAAATTAACATTACACCGGTTCCATGTTTCTTTCAAAATTCGTTTATTAGTAATGTCACAATCGATAAAGATCTTTGTGTTAACATAATGCCTAACTACATTTTTGAAAAATTAAGTATTAGTGATTTTTCTCCACTTCAAATACCCATTTTTCTATCCAATCGGAAAGTAATAAAATCAATCGGTATAGTTGAAGATGTCTTGGTTCAAACAAATCAAATGGTAATCCCGACCGATTTTGTCATCCTCGATGACGCTCCTCTAGTGTTGGGACGACCATTTGTAAAAACTCACGAAGCTTTGAAAAACCGGAAGTTCAACAATCTACCTCTTCAATTAGGGGCATTTAAAAGAAGTGTCGATCTTGAGCGATCAATGAAATATCCATTCGGCAATGACGACCCCCTAATTGAAGATGAGCCAGAACCACCCGATAAGGTGGGTCTAGCCAAGGACCCTTATAAACGTGGCGCACCACGGAGGCATTCCGCGGAACTATCCTTAGTTTTAGATTAGTATAACTTTTATATTTTCTAGTTTAGTTTTAATTTTCAGGAATAAAACACACTCGGGATGGTGAAGGATGATAAGGGAAGCTTGAACCAACACCCCATGCACAAAAACAGAGCCTCCCGATAATTTTTCTTCATTACAGCAGGTTCAGCACGGGGCCGTGCTCACCCCAACACACCCCGTGCCCAAGGTTCTGTAGAAAATGCCCAGTTCAGGTACCTGGACACGGGGCCGTGCTCACTGGACACGCCCCCGTGCCCAGCCTTCTGTTTACTTTTGGTACTGGCAGTCTGGACACTGGGCCGTGCTCAGCCAACACCACCCCGTGTTCAGCTACCCAGTACCATAAAATCTTGTTTTTAACCCATTTTTACACATTTAATCAGCCTAAAAACTTATTTTTGGGACACATTGAGGACAATGTGTAATTTAAGTGTGGGGGGATGCTAAAACCTTGAATCTTGCAAGTCCTAATAACAAGCCTTACACAAAACTCTATTGGAACCGCTAATCACCCCAAATTTTTTAAAAATTTTCAATTTTTTTTTTACTTGTCTAGGTTTAATTTGGGAATTTCAAAATTCTAAAAAGGTTATATTTTTACAAATTTACAACCGATAGCGTCGTGATTAAAAAGAACCAATATAAGAAAATTATGAAAAGGCATGGCAAACTTAGTTAAAATTTGATTATATATACTTGATCACATAAAAACCCATTCCCACAAAAGTGAGTTTTGAGCCTTTATTGAGCATACAAATTTACATCTTTAGATTAAATGCTCATCTTTCGTTTCTTGTGTGAATAGCCGCTTGGTTTCTTACGACTCTAGAACTTGCCATGATGATACATTCCCGGCCCTTACCAACTTAAACCCGAGTAAGTAAATGACGGAGGCATTAGGACTAACCCTTTTTTATTTCTACACCATTATTTTTTTTTTCTTACCACCTACCCAAAAATCCCCCTAGTTAGCCCTTTTGAGCCTAAACCTTTTCATTTCATCACCCAAACAAAAACCCTTTCAACCACCAAAACCCCTTTTTTCATTTTTAACCCTTTATTTTAGTAACAAGTTCGGTTCTTCGCGAAAAAAAAAATCGTGATGATGATGAAGCAAAAAGAAAATAAACAAACAAAGTAATCAAAAAATAACTTTGTTTGAATAAAAGCTTCATCAAAAAAAAATGCGAAAACCGACACTTGTTACGCTTTTAGCCCTTTTTCTACTAACCACTAACCCAACCACCCACCTTTAACCCTAGCCAACCCTTAACCCACAAAGTCCTCTTGATATCTACAAAGGTATAAAAGTTAAAAAGGAGGAGGATTGATTTCTTGGCAAGCCTGTGGTAGGAATAAGTTCCATGCCGCTCTCGAGTGATTCATTAAAAATACACCTTCGGCCGAGTGTGAGTGATTCCCCGTGAGGTATGTGAACTTGTATATAAATAAAATTTTAAAGAGGCATGTTATGCCCAAATAAGTAATCTCTCTTATGAAAAGTTCAAAATAAATCATAACGAATAGGATTGTAAATAACATAAAAATAAAGCCTAATAAAGAATCTTGGATTCCCGGCACTCTATGACAAGCCCAAAAACCTTCTCTTCTACCAATTCCATTTGGGAGTGTAAAGCCACATTATAAAGAGTTTTGCTTGAGGACAAGCAAAGATTCAAGTGTGGGGGTATTTGATGTGTGTAAAATGCAACATATAAATTACATCAAATAAGGCATAAAACTAACCCTTTTTTAGTACTAATGTTGGAAAAAGTATGTTTTTGTCTTCCTTTTGAATTTACAGGGTCAGATGAGCTTAAACGAACAAAAGGAACAAAAATACAGCCAAAACCAACATAAATACAAAGAAAAGAAAGAAACGTGGCATGCCCGACCCCTCGAGAACAACTCCCAAAGCAAAAACAAGAAGAAAGCTGAGCATGGGGCTGTGCCCAGCTTAGCATGGGGCTGTGCCCAGCCCGACACGGGGCGTGCCCAGCCCGACACGGGGCGTGTCCAGCTCAACACGGGGCCGTGCCCAGAATGGTCAGCCCTGGCACAAAAGACAAACCTGTAGAAGCTTCTATTGCCCACCACGGGGCCGTGCCCAGCGGACACGGGGGCGTGGCGAAAGTACAGCAGGCGCATTAATTGTAATTGCGAATTACAATTAATGAAGAGAGAGAGTGTCAGACGGACACGGGGCCGTGCCCAGCGGACACGGGGGCGTGTGGAGCTAATAAAGACAAACTGTATTAATGAAGAAAGAGAAAAGGGGCCGTGTCCAGCGGACACGGGGCCGTGTCCAGGCTTCTGTACAGGCTATAAATAGGAGTGATTGGCTCAAGCTTAAACCATCCCTTGGCACACCACCTCTCTCACACTTCATCCACCACCCACCACCATCACAACACCATCATCCACCACCATCATCCATTGTCCATCGTAGAGTGTGTGAGTCGTCTCGGGATCCAAGATTGATCGTAAGAGTTCTTGACAATTAAGGCCATGTTTGCCTAAGTCTCTTACATCACTTGGTGAAGACAAAGTGTCTAGTATAATACTTTTTATTTCTAATCTTTTGCACTTTTTATTTGGTTTTGTATTAATGACTTTAATAACTAGTTACTTATGTTGAAGGTGATCTTTCCTTATCGTTTGTCCGTGGTGTCTTGGCATTATTTTACTGTCTATATAAAATAAAGGATTTTCACCATTCATATCTCCACGGTCTATATGGAGGTATGTTGGCTACCTGGTAGGGGGTTAAGGGAACGGTTTGGTAAAGGTCTTGCCATTGTTCAGCGTTTAGAGGTCCTGCAATGGACCTGGGTCAAATTTAGTAGGACCTCCTTCAATACTTCACGGTATTGGATGGCGGGGGTCCAAACTCTTTGATCCCCTCATAAGTTAACTACTATTAATACTATAACCCGGCTATTTAGGACTGTATCCCTGCTGACTCAGACTACTTAGTCGAGGGTAACGTCACCGCCAAAAGCGGGGCCTACCACAATACTGCATTAATAACTTAATTCATTATCTTCCAATAATCCACCCCTTTAGGATTGTATCCCTGCTGACTCAAACTACTGGGGTGAGGGTAACGTCACCTTCAAAAGAGGGGCCTACTACAATAACTAAGATAATCTCTTAATTATGTGCAAAAGTGCGGAAATAATCAAAGGTTATACTAGATACGAGTCGGAACCAAGTGATTCATCTTGTCTATCTGTTTTTATTTTTATTTTTATTTTCAGCATTTTAGTTAGTTTTACTTTTCTTAGTTTAAAACATTTTCTAAACTTTTTATTTTGGTTAGACGTTGAGGATAAACCGGTACTAAAAGCTCTTGTGTCCTTGGACGACCTCGGTATCTTACCAACGCTATACTACACTCAACGATGGGTGCACTTGCCCATATGTGTGTTTAGTGTTAGTGAAATATCGTGTTTTATAAATTTAAAACTTGGCTAAAATAAGTGTTAAAAAGGGCTTAAAATATACACCTAAAATACACGACACTTACCGCACATCAGTCCTGATCACTCATGCTGTAAACTAACAAATAGTCAAATAACACAAAACACATAATCACATAAATTATTTCCTAACAAAAAATTTAGAATTTAAGTGTCAGCAGAACACTTCTTTGGCTTAGACCAGTGGCTAGGGTCTGATACCACCTTCTGTCGCAACCCCCGATCCCTTATCTGTCCCGGGAATGGGCGGACGCGAACTCAGAATTTCGGTGGTATCAGTTGGTTAATTTGGCAGCGGAAATTACATCAGGACCGTAGTTAGGAAATGTTTATCAGAGTAAAACCACCATATTTGATATTAATAATCACATGGGAAAAACCCAAGTTTCTTATTACAATATTTTTATAGGGATAAACCCTATTTTATTGAATTTAAAACATCGGCTTTTAGGTAACCTTTATAGCCACATTTTTTCCCAAGCCTTCAGTGCTCTCCAACTAGCTTTTTACTAATTGGCTGTTACATTGTGTTACCTGAAACGCGTTTTAAAAACATTGGTCAGTGGGAAATACTGGTGAGTGAATCCCAGTTTAATCAAGAAATATTTTAACAATTAACACAGTATTGAGAGCGATCACATTGTTTATTTCTACACAATTACTCATTCAGTACTGTCAATCCTGACTGGTGGGTCATATTACACATTGGCTAACTCGTCGTCCAATGGTAACGTGTTACACATTTTGTATACAAAACCCCAACATACCGGCAGTAATTGAAGAACTACAAAGACTCAATCACCGCTTAATCATATTGTAAAACATTTAAGGTTTTGTAAAATATTACAAAAAGTTTAACAAAAATTGGATAAACTCACATTGCTATCTTAGACTTCGCGTAAGGGTTTCCTGGGATTAATCTATAATTTACACAAATGTACATTGGTTAGTATAATAACCCTTTGATAATATTAATGATACCCTCCCCGAGACGGTGTTCCAACAACTACGTCGGGCAGAACCACGACAGTTGTTACGGAACCCTAAATCAATTGGGCAGCGTATCTAATACGAAACTGGGGTTATAATACTTACAACGGAGCAGAACCTCGCTAATTAGGGGGTATAATACTCGAATATAATGCCTATAATTCAGAATTTGAGATTGAGAAATGATTTTTGAACGATTTCTGGTTGAACCCGATGGCTCCTTTATATAGTTGCTGAAACTGGTTCCCTCGCGGCCCGCGTCAAAGCTAGTCAACGAACTAGCTTGTCCGGGTCATCAGGTAGGTCCGCCACGATGCTGACACGTGTCGGCCTGGGGTGTTACTACGTTCTTGATCTCACGCGGCCCGCGTAAACTAACGGGGGGTCTTACGCGGCCCGCCTAGACTTAAAATTCACAGAAATCAGGTTTTAGCCTTGATACTGCCCGCGTAAGGGTTGGGGTGGGTCTATGCGGCCCGCCTCAACTTAAATAATAAATTTTTAATTTATTTTTTTAATGCTATATTGTATTTCGGGCTCGGTTTTCACGTATGGGGTGTATTTTAAGACATATTGGGACATTTTAAAATATACTAGGGTGTCGGAAATATTCGAGAGTGTCGGTTTTATTGAGGATTGTTACAGCAACTTTGATCGTATTCGCTCGTACCAGTAGTTGTAGTCAAGATCGGTCGTTGAGTTAATTAGCATGTACCACTTATAAAGAAACCTTTCCCAGCTTTCTTCTGTTCTAAAGTTTTGCCTGCAATGTTTGAAGATGTTTTGCTGTATGTGCCACCTACACAATGAATGTCTAGCCCTTGGAAACACGGTTGCACATGCGTTCATTACAACGCGATCTCTATCCGCTACTATTACACGGGGTTCCATAACACTGTCTAATTAGTGTTTCAACCGTTGTAGAACCCATGTGAAGTTTTCCTGTTTCTCGTTGCTTACGAACGCATGAGCAATGCAAAACGACATCAACGTGGATGTAACACCGATAATCTGGACTAGCGGCATTTTGTACCGATTCGTCTTGTAGGTGGAGTCTATAAGCAACACATGCGGGAAGGCGCGCCACAACATGTTCGACTCCAGGTGGATGAAGAAAACATCCTCGACCCGTTCGCCGTTTTGAGATGTTCTATGGTAAAAAACAAACCCAACCTTCTCCAACCGGTCGAAAAGTATCTGCATTGGAGTCTCGCCGACTTGTTCCATTCGACCCAATTTGGCCCGAGCGTTGTATATGGTGTTTCTTGTTGAGACATTATGGGGGTTCTGTTCTTTAATGGCAGCAAGATAGTCTCGTGGTTTTATGTTCTGATGCGTCATTTGCTCCACCGTCCTCTCTTCCGATGGAGTCAGCCTCATTAGGGACGGATGACCCTCTGGATACAGAAATGGTTCGTGGTTATGTTTAGCCTCCTCAACCCTTAGATCCCAATAACCTAACCTCTTTCTGTATGTTCCGATCAGTTGGAACTTGCAACCGGTTTTCCTGGTCCCGCTGCGTCTGACCGTGGCTGTTGATTTGTACTCGCCGGCACAATCGCACGTAAGACAAATTTTTAACGGCTGACCGCTTGGGGGTTTATCGTAGATGGTGCGTTTGGTGACGAGGGCGTAGCCATTTTCGCGTCCGACGTCTCTACACCACTCTACCAATTCATCCATGCTAGCGAATTTCTAACGAAAACACTTATATGTGTCAATTAATGATTAACTCAAATGATTAACCCATCGATTTAGTTTTAGTATAAACGGGTTTGGGTCAGTTTCAGGTTGAACTTGCGAACCCGTTTGGGTTCACGGGTCGGGGTCGGGTTCGGGTCAACATGGTCGGGTTGGCGAGTTGACCCATTACACATTTATACTATATTATATTTTTTTTTACAATATATTTTAGGTCATAAATTAAATGGGGTGCGTATTTTTATGCCATGATTATAACTTAAAAAAAGAAATTAACATAGATTTTATAATTTAAATATGATATTATTATATATATATTTGTGTTTTTTAAGTAAATTTTAAGTTTAATATATTAATTTCAGAAAAAAATCGGGTTGAACGGGTCCTGTTCGGGTCAACCCATAAAACTTCGGGTCGTGTTCGGGCTCTTATGTATGATGCGATTTTCGGGTTCGGGTCGGGTTCGGGTTTGTGTAAAATTTTCAGGTTCAGGTCGGGTTGAACCCACCAACCCGCGAACACGACCCGTTGAGCAACCCTAATCTAAGATTTTAATAAAAACAACATCAAACGTAAAAACACTAAAATAGTTAACGTACAACAAATAAACGTATAATTAAATGTTATACCTGCTTGTTTTGAAACTCACTAGGTTCCTGGTCAGCATTTGAACACTCGGGCGGTCCACCACTTATGAGAGGAGAATGAGAACTATCAGTCGGCGGTCCAACACTAACAGGAGGTGCTTCAAAATTAACCGGGTGTTGCAATGGATAATAACCAGCATAATTAGGCTGAAAGGCATCCAAACCCCAAGTATCCTGACCTGCATCAGACGCAAGACTGGGATCGAACGGAGCATTCAGATCAAACACGCCCGCTTTGTTATCTTGATTGTTATCATAACTCCCCTGATTCGCCGCGTTACCAAACATATTTAAAAAGTCACCCAAACCCGCCATCATAGCGTAAATAATTTGAATACAGAGAAAAATAGAAGAAACGAATAGAAGTTGAATGAAAATGATTGAAATTAGTGTCGTTTATATAGAGAATTTTACGGAATATTACATCGTTTCAAATGATTAACACGCGAATCGAGGAATCTAACGTCGAATCAAATAACTCGCACGAATATCGAGGAATTTGACGTCTAATCAAATAACTCGCACGAGAATCGAGGAATATAACATCGAATCAGAGAATCTTACGTCTACTCGCACGTGAATCGATGAATAATACGTCGCGTCAAATAGTAATAAAACAATAAAATAAACGAAATTCATTGTATACGGGCCGTATAGGTATATACGACCCGTATAACATCGTCGTATAATATATATACAACCACACTATAATCTTATTCTAACATGCTAAACCCATGATTTCATATCCAAATGTTGATATTCATCTGAAAGTCTCGTACATAAAAAAGACAAAATCACCAAAGAATAAATATCATTCCTTGCTCCCATCTGGCAGGTAGTAATATAAAAGAAACCAAATAAATAAATTCAAGTTCATGAATCATTTGGCAGGTAGTACCTAGCATCAGTAACATTGTATTTATATCATAACTAAAGTAAATACTTTTACATAAGCTAAGAATGAAAGCTATACCATATGAATTTACTAGGGGTGTTCAATTTCGGATCTATCCAACAATTTGGGATATTTGATTTTACTACCTGAATCCACATTTGAATTATCGGATATGGAAACGAATCTAAAAAAATATTTCATATGTTTTTAAAAATACTGTTTTACCATTAATCTCCCTAGAAACGGAGTCTCAAACACTCCATATGATCACTTTGGTTTAATCCAATGGGCAAGAAAAAAGATTGAGAAGTGAGAAAACTATAAAACAAAATGTAACACCCTAAATTATACCCTTGATTTATATAATAGTTTATATAAATTATAAGAAAAGATAATTACAAAACCTGACTTTCATTAACTAGGTTATAACTTAATTCAAAAGAAGTCAAGTATTAACTAAGTTGAAACATTTTAACAGCTGTTCAAAACATGATTACATCCATATACAAACGTTTTAAAGATTCAAACATAGCGGAAGCTTAGATATGTAGTGTTCGGTTCTTCAATTGTCACTTGATCGCCAACCGTAAGATTTGTCGAATTACCTAAAATTTAAAACCATTAGAAACATTAGTTTTAATGATTTCGAATAATTAAATAACGAGTTCGAACATCACATTTCAAATAATAGAAACAAAACAATTATTCTGACTCCACCGTAAATTACGGTATCACCGTAATTTACGGTGAACCCTGAACATTTCTGGTCACCGTAAATCAGTAGACCTACACCGTAACATGTTTGCCCCTTTACCGTAAATTACGGTATTACCGTAATTTACGGTGAGACCTGGAAATGTTAAGTCTTGTTTGTTTAGTTCACCTCATACGAACCAAATCTTGTAATTCACCTTAAATCACCATATTCATCAATTCTAATATTCTAATGATGTGATAAATATTAATCAACTTTCATAGCAAAATCCAAAATATTCCGGAGTGTAAATTATGTTTTACTCGATTATTTGACCCGTTTAGATACCAAGAGTCAATCTTCAATAATGTAATACATACATTCAAATTTTCTAACAATTGTCTTGACCCGTCTCGCTTGACTAAGACGAAGGTCACTTCCGTGATATATTGAACTATATTGTTTACCATGTTTTCGAGACTACAACATAATACTATTAATTGATTCATAATGTAACGAAATGGTAAATTCGTACCTTTAGAGCACGCCTTTCCCCCGTGGATTCCCTTCGGCTTGTCCGCTTGATGATCCGGACTCCTTGCCTAGAAAATTCAGTTTTTACAACTTGTTTAGAACTCTTTCCCATGACCATATTCATATCATTGTGAAACATGATCAAATCTGCGTTCTCATCAAATTTAACATCAACATCCTCACTTAGGCATTTCTACAAACACCTAACGGGTCAGATTTTCCTACCATCATCTCCAAGTTCATGACTTGCAAATAAAACCTCAAATTTCATTTTAATTAGTAAACCTTGCACACATTTTAGCATCAATATCACAGGAATTACCTCCTATGATGAAATTTATACTAGAATTATCATTCAAATCCTAGTCATCATCATCATCTAACAAAACCCATAACCTAGCTTCCATGGATTCATAGAATTCCCTGAATTTGGGCATGATTTCTCAAATAGTTAACTAGGTTGTACTTCTAAACACCTATTCAACTTCAATCTAACCAAGTAATAGACATGCAAGCATCTAATTTCAGATTTCCAAAATCATGAGAATTTCGAACAAGGATTTAACACGAATTTTTACATACCTTATGATTCTCACTACGAGGGGATCACTAATTCGTGTTTAGAACTTGATTTGGGACAGATTTGGGGCTTCAATTTAAAGGATTTTGGTGTGAAGCAAGGGTTTGGAGAACCCCCTTGTCGCCCCTCTTCTCTTGATCGACCAGACACACCAATTTTGGTGTGTTTGGTTTGGTTTTGTTACTATTAGTAACCAACTTTTCTAATTTGTCAAGTTTAGTCCCCCAACTTTGTTTTGTTCTTAAGTTAATGTGTTTTAGCCATATCATGCATTATTTCAAGACTTGGACTTAACTAGGTTATGTTCCTAGTTAGTAATTTCTTATTTATTAATTCTTTAAAATTTCAAGGTATGGGTTTTTATTTTCGGGGTGTTACAAGTCCACCCCCCTTAAAAAGGGTTTCGTCCCCGAAACCGAATTACGTACCGAATAAGAAAGGGTATAGCCGTTGTATCTCCTCTTCGGACTCCCATGTAGTGTCCGAACCTTTCCTATGCTCCCATTTGACTTTGACTTGATCAATTCGTTTATTTCGTAAACGTTTGACCTTTCTGTCTAAAATTTCAACCGGTCTCACCACATAATTTAGACTATTATCCACTTCGATATCGTGGTAATGGATATATGTCGTTTCGTCTGCTAGGCACTTTCTTAATTGCGATACATGAAACGTGCCATGGATCCCCACTCAGCTCCTCCGGTAGTTCAAGACGGTAAGCTACCTTGCCAACTCTTCCGATGATTTTAAATGGCCCGATAAACCTTGGGCTTAACTTCCCCTTCTTTCTAAATCTTATAACACCTTTCCATGGGGACACTTTTAGCATGACCATGTCACCGACTTGAAATTCAATTGGCCTTTTCCTTTTGTCAACATACGCCTTTTGCCTGTCTTGAGCCGCTTTCAAGTGTGCCCGAACTTTATCGATCTTTTCGTTCGTGGCTCGTACTATGTCTTGGTGGGCAAGTTCACGTGGACCCACTTCACCCCAACAAACCGGGGTTCGACACTTCCTACCGTAAAGTAATTCGTATGGTGCCATTTTAATACTAGATTGGTAACTGTTGTTATACGAAAACTCGACCAATGGTAGGTGAACATCCCAACTGCCTCCAAAGTCGATTATACATGCCCGTAGCATGTCGCCCAATATTTGTATCGTTCTTTCACTTTGTCCATCCGTTTGAGGATGGTACGCAGTGCTTATGAACAATTTGGTCCCCATTTGTTCTTGGAAATCACGCCAGAAATTCGAAGTAAACCGGGTATCCCTATCGGACACGATGGACACCGGCACTCCATGACGTGCTATGATTTCATTGGTATAGACTTCTGACAACTTTTCTGACGTGTACGTCTCACGAATCGGAATGAAGTGAGCACTTTTCGTCAATCTATCCACCACTACCCATATGGCATCAAAACCACGATTCGTCTTAGGCAGTTTGGTTAACAGGTCCATTGTAATATGTTCCCATTTCCAAACCGGAATTTCTAACGGTTGGAGTTTACCGTATGGTTTCTGGTGCTCCGCCTTGACTTGTAAACATGTCAAGCATTTTTCCACATATTTCGCCACATCCCTCTTCATTCCGGGCCACCAATAATTTTGTTTCAAATCATTGTACATCTTGGTCGCACCCGGATGAATCGAATAACGGGATTTATGAGCTTCATCAAGTAGAAGCGCCTTTACTCCACAGGTATGTGGGACCCATATCCTCCCGGATCGAGTCTTCAACCCATGATTCCCATCCGTCAAATCTTTCAATTGTCCAATTATTCTTTCTTTCTTCCAATTTTCTTCTTTCACTGCTTCTAACTGCGCCTCTCGAATTCGTTCAAGTATACCCGAGGTCACCACGAGTTGCATTGACCTCACTCGTATTGGGACATAGTCCGCCTTTCGACTTAGAGCGTCAGCTACCACGTTTGCTTTTCCGGGGTGATAATGTATCTCACAGTCGTAGTCCTTCACCGTCTCTAGCCATCGCCTCTGACGCATATTCAACTCCTTCTGATCGAAGAAGTATTTCAAACTTTTGTGATCGGTGAATATGGTGCACTTTACCCCATACAAGTAATGTCTCCATATTTTTAATGCAAACACTACCGCTGCCAATTCGAGATCGTGCGTGGGGTATTTCTTCTCGTGCATCTTCAATTGTCTCGAGGCATAGGCTATCACCTTGCCCCGTTGCATCAACACGCAACCGAGCCCCGATAACGAAGCATCCGAATAGACCACCATGTCTTCGACTCCGTCCGGCAATGTCAGTACCGGAGCTTGAGTTAGCCTTTCTTTTAGCGTCCGAAACGCTTTTTCTTGATCGACTCCCCAATCAAACTTTGCTTTCTTTTGGGTTAGCTTTGTTAGCGGCGATGCAATTTTGGAGAAGTCTTGAATGAATCTCCTATAATATCCAGCAAGCCCCAAAAAGCTTCTAATTTCAGAAGGGTTCTTCGGGGGGTTCCATTTTGACACCGCCTCTATCTTTGACGGATCCACCAAAACTCCATCGGCACTTATGACATGACCGAGAAATTGTACCTCTCGTAACCAAAAGGCACATTTAGAAAATTTTGCATAAAGCTTCTCTCGTCTAAGTGTCTCTAACACTTCTTGCAAGTGGCGTGCGTGTTCGGCTTCACTCTTTGAATACACCAAGATATCATCGATAAACACGATGACCGACTTATCTAACATTGGCTTGCAAACCCGGTTCATGAGGTCCATGAAAGTCGCGGGCGCATTTGTTAGCCCAAATGACATCACGAGAAATTCGTAATGTCCGTATCTTGTGCGGAAAGCCGTCTTCGGCACATCCTCTTCTTTGACCTTTAGTTGATGATACCCCGATCTAAGTTCAATTTTGGAAAACCAATTCGCACCTTGTAGTTGGTCGAATAAATCATCTATCCTCGGGAGCGGGTATCGGTTCTTTACCGTGAGTTTGTTTAACTCCCGGTAATCAATACACATACGCATGCTCCCGTCCTTCTTCCTTACGAACAATACCGGTGCGCCCCAAGGAGACACACTCGGCCTTATGAATCCCTTATCAAGCAGGTCTTGGATTTGGGACATCAACTCTTGTAGTTCCGACGGTGCAAGTCGGTACGGGGCTTTTGCCACAGGTTTCGCGCCCGGAATCAATTCGATCCCGAACTCTACTTCCCGTTCAGGCGGTATCCCCGGTAAATCTTCCGGAAAAACATCTTCATAATCCCGTACTATCGGTACATCTCCGATCTTCCGTGATTCTTTCTCGGTCTCATTTGCATAAATTATGAATGCCTTGCATCCTCGCTTCATGAGCTTGTGGGCTTTCAACATCGAACATACTATGGGGTTGCCTCGTTTTTCGCCATAAATAGTGACGTGTCTTCCGCTCGGAGATGTTAGTTTTATCTCTTTGCGAAAACACACGACCTTTGCATGGTATTGAGATAGCCAATCCATCCCCACGACTACTTGGAATTCTCCCATCGACATCGGAATTAGGTTTATCAAATATTCTTCCTCATCGATGCTCAATTTACAATTTTCACATACATCACAAACAATAAAGCTTTTGTTATTACCTATCTCTACTTCTAAAGGCACAGGTAATTTTGTTAAAATAAACGAAGGATGTCGAATAAACCCATATGAAACAAAGGATTTATTCGCACCCGTATCAAATAATACGTGTGCGGGAATTGAATTTACAGCAAATATACCTGAGACCACGTCAGGTTCAATCTTTGCTTCTGCAGCAGTTAGTTGGAAAGATCTCGCCTTTGCTTTCGGGGCTTCACCTTTCGGTTCTTGCCCATCCTTCTTTCCAACCAGTTCCGGGCATTCCGACTTCTTGTGACCCGTTCGATAACAGTTGTAACAAACCGTCACTTTCTCCGGGCATGACATAGCCATATGTCCCTTTTTCTTGCATATGGGACATGGCTTATCTTTGTAACGACATTCGCCCTTATGATTCTTCCCACAAATTTTGCAACCTGATGTACTACCTCTAGCGTCGGATTTCTTTGCGGATTCACCCGTTCTTGCTTTCTTGGCAGGGCTTGGATTCACATCTTGTGCCCTTCGTTCGCCCCGTTCTATACTCTTCTTCAATTCGATCTCCCTTTCCCGAGCAGCGTTAACAATCTCGGTAAGGGTCTCGTACTTTGAAAGGGTTATGAACTCTCTATATTCCGCACTTAGCATATTATGATAATAATAGACCTTTTGCTCCTCGTTCGTTATCAAATCATCACAGAACTTCATCTTGTCCATAAACATTCCCGTGATCTTGTCTATGGATTCACCTTTGTGTCTGAGTTGCATGAACTCTTCCTTGATCTTGTTTATGACCGCTTTGGGGCTATGGTGTTTAAGAAACGGCGTCTTAAACTCCTCCCAAGACATGGCCTTAGCCGCTTCACTTCCAATCTCCTTCTTTTTGTTGTCCCACCAATCTTTCGCTTGATTCCTTAGTTGACCCGTACCAAAGGCTACGTAGTCTTCTTCGTCACAATGGGTTCTCTCGAATACCCCTTCGATGTCACTTAGCCATCGTTGGCACACTATTGGGTCAACCTCCCCATTGTATACTGGTGGTTTACAAGCCATGAATTCCTTGTATGAACAAGGCTTTCGTCCTCCACGCTTTTCCTTTACTACATTTGAATCATCTTCCAGTTTCTTGATTCTATCTTCTACTATTGATAAAACCGTGTCTTGGATTTTATCAATAAAGTCCGACAAACTGTTTTCGATCGCCTTTCCTACCTCTTCGGCAATCACTTCCCTCACTTGTTCGGTGACTCTTGGCACCGCATTATCATTGTCTTCATCAGCCATCTCGATTTCTGAAATGTTTACATAGATCGTTAAACATTCTATTTATAACACATGCTTTACTTGTTTTGATTTAATCAAGTTCGTAACTTGAATTAATCATTCTTGTTTTAACTTAATCAAGTTCGTAACTTGATTTAATAATTCTTGTTTCTATCCAATCAAGTCCATAACTTGATTTGATCATTCATGTTTCTATTTAATCAAGTCCGTAACTTGATTTAATCATTCTTGTTTCTATCCAATCAAGTCTATAACTTGATTTGATCATTCATGTTTCTATTTAATCAAGTCCGTAACTTGATTTAATCATTCTTGTTTCTATCCAATCAAGTCCATAACTTGATTTGATCATTCTTGTTTCTATCCAATCAAGTCCATAACTTGATTTGATCATTCATGTTTCTATTTAATCAAGTCCGTAACTTGATTTAATCATTCTTGTTTCTATCCAATCAAGTCCATAACTTGATTTGATCATTCTTGTTTCTATCCAATCAAGTCCATAACTTGATTTGATCATTCTTGTTTCTATCCAATCAAGTCCATAACTTGATTTAATCATTCTTGTTTCTATCCAATCAAGTCCATAACTTGATTTGATCATTCATGTTTCTATTTAATCAAGTCCGTAACTTGATTTAATCATTCTTGTTTCTATCCAATCAAGTCCATAACTTGATTTGATCATTCTTGTTTCTATCCAATCAAGTCCATAACTTGATTTGATCATTCTTGTTTCTATCCAATCAAGTCCATAACTTGATTTGATCATTCATGTTTCTATTTAATCAAGTCCGTAACTTGATTTAATCATTCATGTTTCTATTTAATCAAGTCCGTAACTTGATTTGATCATTCATGTTTCTATTTAATCAAGTCCGTAACTTGATTTGATCATTCATGTTTCTATTTAATCAAGTCCGTAACTTGATTTGATCATTCATGTTTCTATTTAATCAAGTCCGTAACTTGATTTGATCATTCATGTTTCTATTTAATCAAGTCCGTAACTTGATTTGATCATTCATGTTTCATGCATTTCTTGCTTTTTGAGTGAGCTTACACACTCTTTTCATGCATATTGTTCATTTCTCATTTTATACGTAGTACATAATTTATTAACAAAACAAGTTAATTCTTACCGGACGATCGATCAAGCTTGAACCGAACACTTATTGACAACCATGAGCTCTGATACCAACTTGTAACACCCTAAATTATACCCTTGATTTATATAATAGTTTATATAAATTATAAGAAAAGATAATTACAAAACCTGACTTTCATTAACTAGGTTATAACTTAATTCAAAAGAAGTCAAGTATTAACTAAGTTGAAACATTTTAACAGCTGTTCAAAACATGATTACATCCATATACAAACGTTTTAAAGATTCAAACATAGCGGAAGCTTAGATATGTAGTGTTCGGTTCTTCAATTGTCACTTGATCGCCAACCGTAAGATTTGTCGAATTACCTAAAATTTAAAACCATTAGAAACATTAGTTTTAATGATTTCGAATAATTAAATAACGAGTTCGAACATCACATTTCAAATAATAGAAACAAAACAATTATTCTGACTCCACCGTAAATTACGGTATCACCGTAATTTACGGTGAACCCTGAACATTTCTGGTCACCGTAAATCAGTAGACCTACACCGTAACATGTTTGCCCCTTTACCGTAAATTACGGTATTACCGTAATTTACGGTGAGACCTGGAAATGTTAAGTCTTGTTTGTTTAGTTCACCTCATACGAACCAAATCTTGTAATTCACCTTAAATCACCATATTCATCAATTCTAATATTCTAATGATGTGATAAATATTAATCAACTTTCATAGCAAAATCCAAAATATTCCGGAGTGTAAATTATGTTTTACTCGATTATTTGACCCGTTTAGATACCAAGAGTCAATCTTCAATAATGTAATACATACATTCAAATTTTCTAACAATTGTCTTGACCCGTCTCGCTTGACTAAGACGAAGGTCACTTCCGTGATATATTGAACTATATTGTTTACCATGTTTTCGAGACTACAACATAATACTATTAATTGATTCATAATGTAACGAAATGGTAAATTCGTACCTTTAGAGCACGCCTTTCCCCCGTGGATTCCCTTCGGCTTGTCCGCTTGATGATCCGGACTCCTTGCCTAGAAAATTCAGTTTTTACAACTTGTTTAGAACTCTTTCCCATGACCATATTCATATCATTGTGAAACATGATCAAATCTGCGTTCTCATCAAATTTAACATCAACATCCTCACTTAGGCATTTCTACAAACACCTAACGGGTCAGATTTTCCTACCATCATCTCCAAGTTCATGACTTGCAAATAAAACCTCAAATTTCATTTTAATTAGTAAACCTTGCACACATTTTAGCATCAATATCACAGGAATTACCTCCTATGATGAAATTTATACTAGAATTATCATTCAAATCCTAGTCATCATCATCATCTAACAAAACCCATAACCTAGCTTCCATGGATTCATAGAATTCCCTGAATTTGGGCATGATTTCTCAAATAGTTAACTAGGTTGTACTTCTAAACACCTATTCAACTTCAATCTAACCAAGTAATAGACATGCAAGCATCTAATTTCAGATTTCCAAAATCATGAGAATTTCGAACAAGGATTTAACACGAATTTTTACATACCTTATGATTCTCACTACGAGGGGATCACTAATTCGTGTTTAGAACTTGATTTGGGACAGATTTGGGGCTTCAATTTAAAGGATTTTGGTGTGAAGCAAGGGTTTGGAGAACCCCCTTGTCGCCCCTCTTCTCTTGATCGACCAGACACACCAATTTTGGTGTGTTTGGTTTGGTTTTGTTACTATTAGTAACCAACTTTTCTAATTTGTCAAGTTTAGTCCCCCAACTTTGTTTTGTTCTTAAGTTAATGTGTTTTAGCCATATCATGCATTATTTCAAGACTTGGACTTAACTAGGTTATGTTCCTAGTTAGTAATTTCTTATTTATTAATTCTTTAAAATTTCAAGGTATGGGTTTTTATTTTCGGGGTGTTACACAAAACAATAGTAATATCCAAAATTTCTTGGTAAGTAAATCATCACATTTTTTTCTTATTAATCAAATACGATTAGTATAAACCGGCGACTGAACGAAACCAAAAAGGACTCGATTCTTTGCATTCAGAAACAGTTTGAAGGAATAACGCTGAAGATGTGGTGTTTGGTGAGCAACGAGATGGAGACATTCAAATAGGGATTCAGAGTTTGAAAACAGAAATAGGATTTATATATAAACAAAATATAATTCAAAAATAAAATAATATTTAACTAATTGGTTTTACTCCACCATTCTTTTGTGACTTGTACCCTCTTTTCTTGTCCTTCCTCTAATCCACACCAGTCTTGTAGGTACAAGTAATTGGTACTCAGTACTTACGAACATCAATACTTGTTTTGGTGTTTTTCAGGATTAGTACTTTTGATTCGGTACTAGTTTGGTATTTTACCACTTTTGCCTTTGAATAGTGCATCATACTACTGACCATTTTCAGTATCGGCACCTATTTTTGGCGATTTTCGAGATCAGTATATTCGGTATCAATACGGTTCTATACCGATACAGTACCAAACTAATCCCTAGCTACAAGGAAAACGGTATAACATTTTACTACGCCCCTGATTTTGTTTTACTTAAAAGTTGTATTATAATCTTGGTATTTGTTTAAAGTGAAGGGGCGCTTAACCCACTACCCCCTCCTGTAGCAAATAGAATTTTATCACCAAAAATCATGGTTGCAGAAATCGGCCTAGGCGGCCGATTAATCGGCGCCTAGGCGCTAGGAGGTCATCTACTGCCTAATTTTGAGCTAGGCGGTCAAAATCGGTCCTAGGCGGTCAAAAATCGGATTAATCGGACAATATTAGTCGGTCAAAATCGATCAAAATTGGTCCTAGGCGGTTCTAGGCGGTCAAAATCGGTCAAAATCGAACCATACTCTCTGAAACTTGAAGTATTTATGTGAATTTTGAAGTATTATTTTTATATTATTGGGTATATATATATAATTTTAAAAAAATACATATAAAATCCCATTCCGATTAATCCCGATTAATCTCGATTAATCCCGAGGCTGTACCTCACCGCCCGACTAGCGCCTTCTACAACATTGCCTAAAATACATCATTTCAACCCAAATGTGAATGTGCATCCAGCCATGAGCCATCCATCTAGCTAAAGGCCTAAAGCCACTATTCAACCTATTATTTTCAAAATTAATCATTTAAATAAAAATACTTTTTCATTGATTAAAAAATAAAAAAAACCAAAATTTCCCTACTCACAATAATTATAGTGTGTATATATGTTTGGATGATAATTTTATCATGTATTCGAAATACATGATAGTTGTGGTGAAAAAAACTACAAACTAACCAAACTTAATAAATCTAGTTAAAATATATATATATATATATACACATATATATATTTTGTTAAAACTAGCGGGTTACAGCCGCGTTTCGCGGCGGGGCGAGCCGATTTTTTATCCGATATAGCAGTCGAAAGAGAAAACTTACAAAATAAAGTCGTGGTAAGTAAAAAAGTACGTCGACACGTGTTTTACATCAACCGGAAAACTCGATTACAAAATTACTTAGAAAGTTAAACGGTTGTCAGTGTCAATGCTAAAAGTTGAGAAAATACAAAAAAAATGTCAAAATGTAAGTCAACTTAAGTTTATATCGACACGTAAGTAAAAATAAAGATGTAAAAGTCGATTAAAAAGTATTTATTGTAAGAGTCAATGCTGAAAATTAAAGGTTAAAAGTAAAAAAAAGAAAAAAAACCACCGACTAAAAAAAATATTTAGAAAGTTAAAGGGTTGTCAGTGTGAATACTGAAAGTTGAGAAAACACAAAAAAAAAAAAATTATGTTGAAACGTAAATCAACTTAAGTTTATATCGACACGTAATAAAAATAAAGACGTAAATCTCGGTTAAAAAGTATTTAGAAAGTTAAGGGGTCGTAAGAGTTAATACTGAAAGTTAAAGGTTAAAAGTAAAAAAAAAAACAAAAAGACAAAGTCAAAGATAAAGATAAAAAAAAAAGAAAAAAATTAATGTAGCTGTAGCACTATTCGTTGGATGTTTCAAATTAATACATGTATATATGAATATGTATTAATGGAATAACAAGATAGTTATGTTCATTTCTTAGATAAAGATTTTATTGAAATGTATTTATGTTAAAACACGTATTAATGGAATAAGAAATATATTTATCTTAGATTGGGTGGTATGAGGTAGCGTCCCCTCCACCTCAGTCCAACAACACCCCTATGCCCATCTCTCGGGTGTTATCGGGGGGCGCGCCAACTTAATAATAACCGTTAACAAGAGGATGGTGGTGGCCCCATGTATTTGACTAATCAACTATTTTGTTTTTTTTTTCTTTGTCTTTTTTTTTTAGTTTAGGGGATTTTATTCCATCGTATGCGTGTTATTGGAAGAAGGCAATGAAGCCCCCTGTCTACGTGGCACTAAGGTGACACAGAGGTGGTGGAATAAAGTCCCTAGAGGCTCTATTCGATATCATATATCCTTATTTTCTTTGAGAAAGATTTTATTGAAATACTAGTAAAGTTTATCCAACTTAAGTTCTTCTATATCTAAAATTAGGTAAATAAACTGGTGTGATACATGATTGCAAACGAGGGCTGTCCGTTAGAATTTTTACTTATCATGGGCCTCTATGAGAAAATATGGGCCTCTATAAAATAAACCCTCCCCAAATATATATATAGGACAAAGATCCGTTAGGAACCACTCCTTATTGCGAGAACCGCGAGAACCAGTGTGAACACAAACAGTAATTCCTAAAAAAATCTAAAAAACACCCAAAAAATTTTTTTTTATTTTTTTACTATTTTTTTTGAAAAAATCGCAATATTTTGTTAATAAAAAAAATAAAAAAAAATTTCAAAAAAAAAAAAAAAAAAAATTCGAGTAACAGTTATCCATGCACATGTGCATATGTATCGTTTCTTTGTCAAATTCCGTAATTCATTACAAATAATAGTCAATTGCACTTTCATTTACACTACCACGTGTAATACACTACTTTTTACGTTAACAATGTTAGAAATGCACATGTGCATTTATATGTATTAACAGGAAATAAGGTGTTTTGGTACACTACTTTCTCTTTCATCTATCATTCCATCCATAATACACAAGCATGCACATGTGCATTTTTGTCATTTCTTTGACAAATTCCGTAATTCATTACACATATTAGACAATTGCACTTTATTTACACTACCATATGTAATACACTACTTTTTACATTACCAATATTAGAAATGCACATGTGCATTTATATGTATCAACATTAAATAAGGTGTTTTGGTACACCACTTTGAATACACTTTCCTTTTTCATCTATCATACCATCCATAATACACTACCATTACCTCCTACCATCCATAATACAATACCATTACCTCCTACCATCCATAATACAATACCATTAACAATATTTTCACTTTATTACATGTATGTAAACACCATTTATACCATCCAATAAACATATTACATAAAAAATTGACAACTATAACCAAACCATCAACCACTAGATATAACTAACCAAAAAACATGTATATGGGTCTACTTCTCCATTTAAAATCACAAACTTTTTGTACCAAAATACGTTATATCATGGTTATACCTAATTATGCACATGTGCATTTTGAATATTGGTAATGTAAAAAGTAGTGTATTACTAATGGTATTGTAAATTAAAGTGCAATTGTTTATTCCTGATAACGTATTACCGAATTTGTTGAAGTAATGATACATATGCACATGTGCATGGATAACTGTTACTCGAAAAAAAAAAGTTTTTTTTTTTTTTTTTTTTTTTTTTTTTTTATGGTAACGAAATATAGCGATTTTTTATTAAAAAATATTAAAAAAAAAATTTTGAGTGCTTTTTTGATTTTTTTTAGATTTTATTTTGTGTTCACATTGGTTCTCGCGGTTCTCGCAATAAGGGTGGTTCTCGCATGAACCTTACCCTATATATATATATATATATATATATATATATATATATATATATATATATAGGGGGCCGCTAGAATGAGAACCACCTCGAGTTATGAGAACCACGAGAACTACTTGATCCGGGGCGAGGTGGACCAATTTTTTTTTCAAAAACGTAGATGCATGTATTATAAACACATTCGTAAAAAAAATTTTTAAAAAAAACGCCGTGTGTGTAGTTTTTTACACCACAAACACACACGGCGTTTTTTTTTTAAATTTTTTTTTACCAATGTATTTATAATACATGCATCTACGTTTTTGAAAAAAAATTGGTCCACCTCACCCCGTACGGTGTGGTTCTCGCGGTTCTCATAACTCGAGGTGGTTCTCATTCTAGCGGTCCCCTATATATATATATATATATAGGGTTGGGTTCAATGCAGTACTCACATTTTATGCAGAACTCTTAAGAACTCTTTAGATCCATTGATCAAAAAATCAATGGTTGAAAATAGATCATGGTAAACTTGTAATTAATTGAAAATTTGAGGTGTCAATTATAGAAGGTCTAAGGGTAGAATCGTAAAAAACTTTACTTGAATTTTGAAGAAACGCAAAATATATTCCGTTTTTTTCTCCACATTTGCTATATCCACGTTTATTTTCAAATAAGGAATTTATTTGATGGAGTCCATTAAATATATGAATGGACTTACCGTTCCTCAATTTTCTTTTTTGATTTTGAAGCAAGTGTTATACATATATGTAATAGTTTCTTGTATTTTTTTTATTAGAACCAGAAGTTGTAACAATTCAGTTGATTACATAAGTGTAATTGATTTTAAAGCATAAATGCATGTATGACCAGACTTTGACTTTCAGTTTCACTTCTAAGATTTTACGCTTCTTACATATGTGTAAAGTGTTGTATATAGAAATGGACTGGATGTTATTAAAAAGTATTACATAACTTTGTGTCCTAAGTTTTGATTAGTAAAGACCATATACATGCATTAAAAAAAGGATGATGAAAACCCTATTTTGCTTTGGTATTATATTTCGTAAAAAAAATGGGTTTCATACAATTTTGGATTTATGGTTCTTAAAAGAATTTAATTTGATATCTGTAGACACTTGTTATGTGGTAATTAACTATTACATACGCAAATAATAATTAAATTTGTCAGTTGCGTATATGTAAATTACATAATTACATATATGTAAATAATTAAATACGTCAATTACATATATGCAAATAACATATTTACATATATGTAAATATCATACTTGTATGTACTCTACTAAAATTATACAATGCAAGCTCCAAGATTCTTTTCTAACATCAAGGGTTAGTGGTGCTCAAATTTGACCATATGCTCTACTACCGTTCATCAATTTTCAAGTCTGGGTTCAAACCATTAAATAGGAATATGAAAACCGAAGATTTCAAAAATCACTATCGGGTTTTCAAGAATTTGATTAGTATGGTTACTCCAGTACCTTTTTAATATGCGAAGATAAATATGGTTAATCTAGTACCTTTTAATTAATCTTTGAAAACTGGTTTACATTTCCACTCACTTTACTACATTTCCACTCACTTTACTGCTAATATGAATTGCATTAAATTTAAAGGGTGTTGGTTTACGCTAATTTTTAATTTATACATGTGTAAAACAATTAAGTTGGTCAACGGAAAAAAATTTAATCATGCTGAAAATTAGGGGCTACAAATCTGGGAATTATAATCAAATATTTATTAATTTACCATCCTACCCTTTATTTTAAAAATAATAATTATGTAGATCAATGGCTAATATTAGTTCTGCAAGTTCTGTAAAAATTTAGGGTTCTGAAATGATCTTCACCCTATATATATATATATATATATATATATATATATAGGGGAGGGTTATCTTAAGAACGTTAAATATTGCGAGAACCGTGAGAACGAATGAAAAAACCAATCAAAACCAATTTTTTTAATACAAACCTCATTGTAATTAAGATACAACATCAAAAAAAGAATTTACAACATCAAATAATTCATTTCTACTTTCAAAATCACTTTTTTTAAATTTTTTACACATGTGTAAATATAACAGATTTACACATGTGTAAATGGCAAAGTTACACATGTGTAAATTTTCTTTATTTTCGAATTTACGTAAATTTAAACGTGTAAATTAAATTTCTAACATTGTATTCGAATAATAATGATAAGTGTAGAAAAAAAATTGAATTTGAATTGTTTTTGACCAAGTTCTTGCGGTTTTTTCATTTGTTCTCACGGTTCTCACAATATTTAGCGTTCTCATTTAAACCCTCCCCTATATATATATATATATATATATACATATATATATATATATATATATATATATATATATATATATCTTTACTATCTTAATAAGCATATTGCAAGGCAGAAATGGTCATTTGCCATTTTTTCAACATGTACAAGCATTTAAAGCTTATTGTACAAAACTTCAGAGCACACCAACTTTTCAACATGGTTGTGATGCCGCATAGACCTTGAACCAGATATTGTTGACCCGTTTTTATCTTTCGGATCCAATATAATCTTTCTTACTCTCTACAAAACCCTACTCATTCATTCATTCAGCCGCTTCCCATCCTTTCTCTCTCTTTGCAAACCCTAATCTTTCTTTGACCCCTGAAATCCTCACGCCTAGAAACAAGATGGTGAACAACAATCAAATCCTTAATCTAAACAACAAGAAGATGTTCATCGGTCAGTTTCTTCCTTTACAGGTCTAAGTTTTCTAGCTACATTCGGAAGTTATACAAACATTTAATTTCTTCCTTTGCAGATCTGAGTTTTCTAGCAACATTCGGGAGGTTACATTCAGACCCGGGCCCCTTCGTCGAAGAAATCGAATCTGAGAAGAAGATTGAGGTACTTTCATTATGTTAAAACAAACATCATTGTAATCAAGATTCAATCTTTTCACACTTATTGTTACTTATACAGGAAGAGATTCTGGTTGTTAATGAGTGCGTTGTTGAGGATGTTAAGGAAGAAGATGACCACAACGATGATGATGTTGACGCTGATTCTGAAACCCTGCACTTGAGAAAAGTCAATAAGTTGAAAAGTCAATAAGTTGAAAAGTCAATAAGTTGAAAAATAATGTTTGGCAAATGGAGAAGAACTTTTAAAATGACTTTTACTTTGCACTTGAGAAAAGGCTTTTTGAGAAGTAACAAATTCTTACTTTTCAAACCCCAAAAAGTCTTTTTAGGGACAAATTCCCCATTAACCCCTCCACCTTCATCTACCGCCAACATCCCCATTCATCATCTCCAACTACCCAACAATTACTCCATCTCTGTTCATCAATTACACCAGACTCCGAGTGCAGATGGTCAAAATATAGCAAAACTGATTGTTGATCGATTGTTCTGTTCATCTGCGCCAACATCCTCATTCATCATTAATCTTCAATTTCTCCAACTACACCAGACAACTACTCATCTCTGTTCTCATTAATCTTCAATTACTCCTCCATCTACCACCCTTACATATGCCCAACAAACATCAAACAAGCGACATCAGCAGATGTTGCTCCGGCGGCCCTTCTTCTTCCACACTCCAACAGGCCGCATTTACAATCTAAAGGTGCCCAACAAACATCAAACAAGCGACATCTACAAAACCCAAACACTTTTTTTTTGAAATTCCTTTTCAAAAAGTCCTTTTGACAAAAGTCCTTTTGTACTAAAATAAGGAATCCCAAACACCCCCTTAAACAAGCTTTTTTTTGTTGCTGTTTTGTATGATCTGGTGGATGTAAAGTTTTAGTTGGTTTTGTTTCTTTGATTTTTGTCTACAAATCAGGGTTCTTACTTTTACTCTTAATCGTGAACCATTTATAATATGTAGTAACAAATAATTGCTTGAAGGAACAATATTTACTTTCTAAGTTATGATACAATGAACAATGTTTGTTGTTATCTACAGATTGTGAGAGCTATACTTTGGCTTATGAGCTAATAAATACTTTGAATTGGAAAGCTAATGTAACCAGACGAGCTCTATAGCAGCTTCTCATGTTCAATATGAGACCATTCAGGCCAAATCCAAGGTATCTATTTAGTTGGAAATGAACTTTTTTACCATTCTTTTTTGTTTTTAAGGATATTCATTTGGTCGAATCACAGGGATTAACTTTGCTTCCAAACTAGAGAGAAAGGGAACAACTTCACCGATTGGTACCCTTTTTTACCCTATCTATCGTTTTTGTTTGTTAAATTTTATATCTTGTATGTTTCTTTAAACATCTTTGTCAGATCTGTTATAATAACTTTCAGATATGTGTTGGTTTGTGTTTTTTTAATGTTTTGTGAATGGATCTGGAAATGTGAATACAGTTGAAGATGAAGACCGATGAGACGGAAATCTGCCAGATTTGGAAAATTATGAAACAAAAACATTGAAGAAAGATGAAACGCTAGGAGAATGAACAGGTGAAAGAGAGAACACTGCGGCTTGGTTTAAGAACCTTCAAATTCAGCCTTACCATCCCCCACGGGACAGTTACACATAGCGAACACTGACTCAGCTTTCTCAAACCATCGAAGTAGCCCCACAGCCCCTTCAGTCCCACTGAAGGTTTGTGGCTTACAATCCATAAACGTCTTGAAAGTGCAAGAAGGTGGATGGTTTTGATTCTGATTCGCTGGCTGACCTAATGGACGAAAGGAAATACAACACAAGGGTAAGAGTTGTGTACGCGACACAAGAATAAAGAAGATTTGGCACATATTGTACCAGCTTGGTCATTTTACATGAACAAACTAAACCAATATGCTATAGAGAAAAAAAAATTAAATAAGCTAAACTAAACACTTCTTAAAGGATGTCTTTTTTGGTCATTTTACATGAACAAACTAAACCAAACACTTTTTAAAAAACTACTTATTAACTTATTGGCTTACAAGCTAACACAAACACTTTTTTAGAAATTGCTTTTCAAAAAATCCTTTTAATAAAAGTCCTTTTGTACTAAAATAAGGAATCCCAAACACCCCCTTAAACAAGCTTTTTTCTGTTGTTTTGTATGATCTGGTGGATGTAAAGTTTTAGTTGATTTTGTTTCTTTGATTTTTGTCTACAAATCAGGGTTCTTACTTTTACTCTTAATTGTTAACCATTTATAATATGTAGTAACAAATAATTGCTTGAAGGAACAATATTAACTTTCTAAGTTATGTTACAATGAACAATGTTTGTTGTTATCTACAGATTGTGAGAGCTATACTTTGGCTTATGAGCTAATAAATACTTTGAACTGGAAAGCTAATGTAACCAGACGAGCTCTATAGCAGCTTCTCATGTTCAATATGAGACCATTCAGGCCAAATCCAAGGTATCCATTTAGTTGGACATGAACTTTTTGACCATTCTTTTTGTTTTTAAGGATATTCATTTGGTCGAATCACAGGGATTAACTTTGCTTCCAAACTAGAGAGAAAGGGAACAGCTCCACCGATTGGTACCGTTTTTTACCCTATCTATCGTTTTTGTTTGTTAAATTTTATATCTTGTATGTTTTTTTAAACATCTTTGTCAGATTTGTTATAATACTTTCAGATCTGTGTTGGTTTTGTGTTTTTTTTAATGTTTTGTGAATGGATCTGGAAATGTGAATACAGTTGAATATGAAGACCGATGAGACGGAAATCTGCCACATTCAAGATCCGACTTTCCAGACTTGGCAAATTATGAAGCAAAAACATCGAAGAAAGATGATGCGCTAGGAGAATGAACAGGTGAAAGAGAGAACATTGCGGCTTGGTTCAAGAACCTTCAAATTCAGCCTTACCATCGGCCTTTTTTAGGTTTCTACTTGTACAAAATTCACCACATCTAATAACTTATTTACACCAGATTCTTATTTTTGATTTTTTCTAAAAAGTCTAGGCCCTAACGATGTTCAAGTCTAGGTCAAGGCTCTTGTTTGCGATAGCTATGCTCATCACAATAAGGTAAAATTCTGCATGTATATATTCTTTTTTTTTTCGTATTAGTAAAATTAATTGAAAATAAAACCGGGTTTAATGGTGAGCGTATTATCTGTTATTTGTTTATGAGATCGGGTTACAGTCAACGGAATGTCAGAACCAGTCAACTGTAGAAACAGAGTATTCGGGTCACGGTCAACGGTAGTCGGTGTTGAATTAGTAAGAAATTCTAATGTAGGCTGGCCTTCCGGATGATAAATTTTCTCATTTTTTGCATTTCTTCTTTTGGTTTTGATTACTTTATAACATAATATTATCAGTTTTGAAGCTATATTCTTTGTTGTGTTTTTAGGCATGAATTTTGTGGATCCAGTGAAGAAGAGTAGTGTAGTAAGAAAGATTATTCTTGCTACCGGTCTTATCAATCTATGCATCATCTTAAATGAAAATCACCGAATTTAGCAGCCTGAGCCCAGTAAGTAGATAGATTTTTGTCTCTGCACTTTAAGCTGATCAACTCTTTTGTTGGATAAACTGATATGAAGCTATATTCTTCGTTGTGTTTTTAGGCATGAATTTTGTGGATCCAGTGAAGAAGAGGAGTGTATAATTGTTAATGGCGAATGGCGACAAATAGCGATAAGGTACCAACTGGTTATCTTATTTGGGTTCATTAAGTTGCAATTTATACAAACAAACTTCTGCAGTATCATTTATCAGCTATGGTCTAATGAATAAAGTGGGATAGAATAATATTAATAATAGGACTGCGGGTAATTTGAATTGTTTTTTTTTTTTCGTTTTGAGGGATCTAATGGAATTGTGTAGTTATTGATCTAATGTAATTCGAATTGGTTTTATTGGCAGGTGTGGATAGACTGAAACTCAGAATTAGAAATAAGGTGAGTTTGGGGAGGGGGTCACCGGGCACGAAAGATGGCCCGTATGGTCAAATTGCTACTCAGACTTTCACAATCCGTCAGCTTGCAGCTGTAACTTGTGATTAGTCACTTGAAAACAAAATCACTATCTACTATATTTCTACAAAACACATATACTTACACGAAGCCAAAAGGGGGTTTATGTCCACAGGAAACGCAGGTGTGAGGAAATGGTTTCTACATTCAGTACATCATCAGAAGGTAACAAGAATGAAACATAAATCGTTAAAGGATTAGTCACTTGAAAAGAAAATTACTATTACTATTTCTAATGAAACACAAATACTTACAAGGTGCCCAACGTTCTTCTACCGGTGGTCACAGTTATCTTGCGACAGTAGTGGCATGAATCCTCCATCTCTTAGTCAGAGAACTCTCTCTCTCTATCAGCAAAGTAAACAAAATTAACACACACGACTCATAACTATTCAAGATATCTTAAGCAATTCGATTCCCTAACTACTACAACTAACTAATCACACAACAATCAGTTCATTGAGTTTGAGCGTTTGTAGTGGCCGCTCCTCACCACTGATCCAGGTTTGCAAACGCTCAAACTCAATGAACTGATTGTTGAACATAATGTCCCTGATCATCCTCGTGTTGATGAAGATGACGATGATAGTGTTCTCTCTAATGACGATGACGATGATAGTGTTCCCTCTGATGACGATGACTCTGATGCTGGTGAAATTCGTCGGATTAAAAAGGTAAAGTTAATAATGATAAAATGGGTGGGCGGTTTTGGGTAAGCACAGATAGTTTTTGACTTTTATTGATGCATATGATTTTATGATGTGAAAGCAGGAAGTTGCTAGGAAGTTTAAGGAGGGTAACGGTGAGCTGACTTATCTACAAGCTGTGAAGCAAGTAATCAGTGAGGTAATAACTCTGACCAAAATAAGTTGATATAATTGTGTTAAGTAGCTCTGGGGTTTTTCTTTTCTTTTTTGAGCATTAATTAATTTGGTTGGGATTTTACCTTGGACCCAGTGTAAGCCCAAGTCTGCCAGTGGAAAACGTGAGAGTACTGATGATACCGAGGTAAATTTGCTTGGGATCTCTATGCTCGTTTTTAGAAATCATTTTTTTTTGTGAAAATGGTCAAACGGGTCACTTTGACTTGTAATCACTTTATGTTACGATTTAGGAGTTTAATATACTTTTATATGTTCCAGGACCCGGGCCCTAAAAGAAATGATGGCAAGGGCAAAGAAAAAATCTTGTAATGAAGACGAGTCAAGGTACGGGTGGTGGCTGAAGACACTATGAACAATTTGTACCCCTCAACGACTTAATTTTCGTCTCTCGCTTTTACATTTCTTTTTTTGCATTCCTATGCTGATGGTTACCCAAAACTCATTTTAAACTGTCCAAACCCAACATGCGTTCAACGTTACAAACTGTTTTAATCAGTGTTCTTGTGTAGTATTATTATGTAAGTATAGTGTAGCGACTCCTAGCTAAAGGTGCCGGTTAACCAAACCAATCTGGTTTGTAACCGAGACCAAACTGTAGGTTAGGGATTATGGAGTATGGGTTTGTTGTTTGAATACACTTATCTCAATGAAAATAGCAACCCAACTACAGCGACAAGCATTTAGAATGGAAATCTGTTATAAAATTCATTTTTATCAAAATTCGAGGACGATATATACCTAATAAATAGGAATCCTCAAAAGGATAAGTGAGGTTAGCTGTGTTCCTTGGCATAGAAGAACGTGTGTCTCACCTACCTCGACTCAAATTAAAACTAATGTCAAAGCCCTAAGAATTATGACTCGACATGTAAACAAAATTTTGAGGTATATCATCTCACATGTGTTTCACAGTTTCAATTCTATCTCGGTCCTTGATGCATAAAACCACATAACTTAATTTAATTCATCAGTGGTAACTTAACTGTACACTCAACTTTGCCAAGGGCTGACAACCGAGCCCTTAAAATATCGAATGACAATAAACCATTAGGATTCTTTTGATCCAATATACACTGATAGACATTATATCATCAGAGGATACAATCATGTCGAATGAGTCACAGGAAAGGTTACTCTAATAATGTTACCCCCAAAATACCACATGCGGTAACCCCCGCTAGGCGTGTGACGTACCAGGATCTAGCCACCAATCACATTGAACCAACCATAATATGTTTAACAAAATTCCATTCATTAAATAAAAACATTCATAGAATATAATCCCAGTTAAATAGTGACAGCGGAAGCAAATAACAATTCATTGTTTAAATGTTTCAAAACCCAATGTATACGAATTCAGTAAACAAGACACGCGTAGCCAAGCACTGTGACCCATGACCACTCCAGCCATCCAGATAGCAAGTTCCCATCCAAAGTACCTAACGACCTGCGAGCATGCAACAAGTGTATCAGACAACGCTGGTGAGTTCATAGTTTTACGAAAACATTAGTTACCAAGTGTTTAGTTTAACCATTGAATTTAATGTTGATAATATCCCGAATACAAGATGGCTCCTGATTATTTTGCCCTTTCTCCAATGCTCCTATCAAAGCATTGGTCATGACTAGGTCATTAGTTCACACCCGTCCTCTCAGGTACGGGGTGAGGGTGCCAAACCTAAGTAGCGCTACCAACTAATACCTTGTTACCTCTCAGGTAACCAAACAACACGTAGGGACTTTAATGGTGATAGGATGAGTATATTATCCAACATTCTAGATTTACCCAAAAGACATATTCCTCGCAGGAATACCAATGATTTACCCAAAGCCAATCCCTCTCAGGGATACCCAAAGACTGTCCCAACCACCGGGACGCATGCTCAAGAGGAATGAACTCACCTTGGTTTGCTCGGTATGTTTTAATTACCCGTCCAGTTGGTCAACCCCAAACCCTATCATGGTTACCAAATGTTATCAGTTACATAGTCAAACAGATCGCGTAATACTCACAACAGACAGGTTTGTTATTCACACAATGATCATTGTTAACATGCAGCATATATCCCTTTCTCCAGAAAATCCACATCTCATGTGATTGTCACCCACATAATAATAATGATAATAATAAGTATACATTAACCACGTTCATTTCAATATATCACTGCTACAGTTCAAGTGCATGACGGAAGACTTATTCGGTGAAATACTACTAAGTTTCGTCAAGCTAAGGTGTGGCGAAACACCTCATGTTTTGTCATAAACCATCCCAACGAAACACCCATGTTTCGTCATAATCAAGCCCGACGAAACACCCATGTTTCGTCAATATACTACCCTGACGAAACACCCAACTTTCGTCACTACAGGATTTAGACGAAGTGTTTACATTCCAGATCAATTACACACACATCAGTTACACATTTTTAACGTATGTCATGGATCAAACGACGGTTATACACATAACCTAACAAACCCTAATACGAACCATCATCCTAACAGTTTCTAATTTACACACATACTTCTAATCATTGAACTTGCAACCCTAATCATCAAATAACTCATCAATAGAACAATCAGCCTATCCCAAAAGCAGTGCACAACAAGATGGACAGAATTGTTAGCGTAATCACAACATTCACAAAATCAACGCAGTTCAAACAATAACAGTACTGGATTCCTTATCAAACTCTAATTCATAAACAATCCTTCATATCAGGCATCAATCATTCCTCAATAAAACCCTACAAGTTCTACAGACAATTTCATGCATCAAGTAACCGTTATCAATCATCAATTAAACAATACGTTTACTAACCGGTATGAGGATTAACACGAGGGATTTAAAAGATCAAAGGTATGCTCGAACAGGACTGCCGATGCTTGAAGGATTGCTAGAGAGCTTCTAGGGTTTATCTTTTTTTTACGGTGACTTATCACAATTGATTATATAATACACAACAGTTGGGCCGCGACTAATCTGGGCCTAAGGCCTTCCTCGGTGAAAGTCTAACCCGGCGAAACACCCTTGTTTCGTCGAACTTGTTGATGCACAAGAATGTCTGTTGACTGCATCTTCATCAAGTCTTAAATCAAGAAAGTCAAGATTAGGGTTTTTATTGTTAATTTCGCTTTAATGTACATGTTTATAGGTGATTTCGCTTTAAGGGACACATGGTGATTTCGCTTCAATGTACATGCCATAAAAGCGAAATCAGATTACATGTGATTTCGCTTTAATGGACTTGACATTGAAGCGAAATCAGTGATGTGCGTTAAAGTGTTATATATATTAGGTGTATATTTTAAACCCTTTTTAACACTTATTTTAGCCAAGTTTTAAATTTATAAAACACGATATTTCACTAACACTAAACACACATATGGGCAAGTGCACCCATCGTTGAGTGTAGTATAGCGTTGGTAAGATACCGAGGTCGTCCAAGGACACAAGAGCTTTTAGTACCGGTTTATCCTCAACGTCTAACCAAAATAAAAGTTTAGAAAAATGTTTTAAACTAAGGAAAATAAAACTAACTAAAATGCTGAAAATAAAAATAAAAATAAAAACAGATAGACAAGATGAATCACTTGGTTCCGACTCGTATCTAGTATAACCTTTGATTATTTCCGCACTTTTGCACATAATTAAGAGATTATCTTAGTTATTGTAGTAGGCCCCTCTTTTGAAGGCGACGTTACCCTCACCCCAGTAGTTTGAGTCAGCAGGGATACAATCCTAAAAGGGTGGATTATTGGAAGATAATGAATTAAGTTATTAATGCAGTATTGTGGTAGGCCCCGCTTTTGGCGGTGACGTTACCCTCGGCTAAGTAGTCTGAGTCAGCAGGGATACAGTCCTAAATAGCCGGGTTATAGTATTAATAGTAGTTAACTTATGAGGGGATCAAAGAGTTTGGACCCCCGCCATCCAATACCGTGAAGTATTGAAGGAGGTCCTACTAAATTTGACCCAGGTCCATTGCAGGACCTCTAAACGATGAACAATGGCAAGACCTTTACCAAACCGTTCCCTTAACCCCCTACCAGGTAGCCAACATATCTCCATATAGACCGTGGAGATATGAATGGTGAAAATCCTTTATTTTATATAGACAGTAAAATAATGCCAAGACACCACGGACAAACGATAAGGAAAGATCACCTTCAATATAAGTAACTAGTTATTAAAGTCATTAATACAAAACCAAATAAAAAGTGCAAAAGATTAGAAATAAAAAGTATTATACTAGACACTTTGTCTTCACCAAGTGATGTAAGAGACTTAGGCAAACATGGCCTTGATTGTCAAGAACTCTTACGATCAATCTTGGATCCCAAGACGACTCACACACTCTACGATGGACAATGGATGATGGTGGTGGATGATGGTGTTGTGATGGTGGTGGGTGGTGGATGAAGTGTGAGAGAGGTGGTGTGCCAAGGGATGAGATGAAATGAATCCAAGCACTCCTATTTATAGGCTGAACAGAGAGCTGGACACGGCCCCGTGTCCGTCTGACACTCTCTCTCCTCATTAATTGTAATTCGCAATTACAATAAATGCGCCTGCTGTACTTTCGACACGCCCCCGTGTCCGCTGAGCACGGCCCCGTGATGGGCAATAGAAGCTTCTATAGGTTTGTCTTTTCTGCTGCTTCTTGGGCACGGCCCCGTGTTGGCTGAGCACGGGGCGTGTTCAGTCTTCTGTTTTCTCTATTTTGCTTTGGAAGGTGCCGTTGAGGGTTCGGGCAGTCCACTAATGTTCCTTTTCTTGTATTTATGTTGGATTTAGCTGTCTTTTTGCTTCTTTTGCGTTTTTAAGCTCATTTAATCCTGAAAATACAAAAGGAAGACAAAAACACTCTTTTTCCAATATTAGCACTAAAAAAGGGTTAGTTTTATGCCTCATTTGATGTAATTTATATGTTGCATTTTACACACATCAAATACCCCCACACTTGAACTTTTGCTTGTCCTCAAGCAAAACTCTTTAATATGTGGCTTACACTCCCAAATGGAATTGGTAGAAGAGAAGGTTTTGGGCTTGTCGTAGAGTGTCGGGATTTCCAAGATCTTTTTGGGTTTTATTTTTATTTATTTACACTCCTATTCGTAATGATTTATTTAGAACTGTTCATAAAAGAAATTACTTATTTGGGCATAACATGCCTTTTTAAAATTCTATTTATATACAAGTTCACATACCTCGCGGGGAAATCACTCACACTCGGCCGAAGGTGTATTTTTAGTGAATCACTCGAGAGCGGCACGGAACTTATTCCTACCATAGGCTTGCCAAGAAATCAATCCTCCTCCTTTTTAACTTTTATACCTTTGTAGATATCAAGAGGACTTTGTGGGTTAAGGGTTGGCTAGGGTTAAAGGTAGGTGGTTGGGTTAGTGTTTAGTAGAAAAAGGGCTAAAAGCGTAACAAGTGTCGGTTTTCGTATTTTTGCAACTTTTTATTTTGATGAAGCTTTTATTCAAACTAAGTTATTTTTGATTAACTTGTTTGTTTATTTTCTTTTTGCTTCATCATTATCACATTTTTTTTTTTTTACGAAAAACCGAACTTGTTACTAAAATAAAGGGTTAAAAATGAAAAAGGTTTTGGTGGATGAAAGGGTTTTTGTTTGGGTGATGAAACGAAAAGGTTTAGGCTCAAAGGGGCTAACTAGGGGGATTTTTGGGTAGGTGGTAAAGGAAAAAGAAAAATAATGGTGTAGAAATGAAAAGGGTTAGTCCTAATGCCTCCATCATTTACTTACTCGGGTTTAAGTTGATAAGGACCGGGAATGTATTGTCATGGCAAGTTCTAGAGTCGTAAGAACCAAGCAGCTATTCACACAAGAAACGAAAAATGAGCATTTAGTCAAATGATATGTAATTGTGTGCTCAATAAAGGCTCAAAACTCACTTTTGTGGGAATGGGTTTTTATGTGATCAAGTATATAATCAAATTTTAAATAAGTTTGCTATGCCTTTTCATAATTTTCTTATGTTGGTTCTTTTTATCACTACGCTATCGGTTGTAAATTTGTAAAAATATAACCTTTTTGAGAACTTGAATTTCCCGAGTTAAACCTAGACAAGTAAAAAAAATAAATTTTTAAAAAATTTTTGGGGTGATTAGCGGTTCCAATAGAGTTTTGTGTAAGGCTTGTATTTAGGACTTGCAAAATTCAAGGTTTTAGCATCCCCCCCACACTTAAATTACACATTGTCCTCAATGTGTCCCAAAAATAAATTTTTAGGTTGATTAGATGTGTAAAATAGTGTTTAAAAAGCAAAAAATTTGTGTTACTGGGCGCTGAACACGGCCCCGTGTTATCCGGGCACGGCCCCGTGTTCAAGTGCCAGTAACAAAATTGAAATAAGTCAAACAGAAGGCTGGACATGGGGGCGTGTTGGGTGAACACGGCCCGTGTCCAGGTACCTGTACTGGGCGTTTTTCTGCAGGTGGTTCGGCACGGGGCCGTGTTGGTTGGGCACGGCCCGTGTTGAACCTTCTGAAATGGAGAAAATTGTCGGGTTGCCTCGTTCTTGTGCATGAGATTATTTTTCTCGTTCCCCTTTTCATCCTTTACCAGCATGAGTGTGTTTTACTCATTACAAACCATCCAAACCTTAAAACCATCATTTCATTTCATCATAGAGAGAACTTACATAATCCTAAATTAAAATAAAACTAAAACTTATCTAGATAGGTCAGCAGGTACACGAGGTTATCATAAGGAGTTCTACTATTTTAAGAAAATTTCGAGAACGATTTCCCGATATAGTAGGACTTTTTGCCGAACGAATTCTTCCCTAAACGTTGTTTAAAGCCATTCTTCGATCTCCCTAGGGAGGAAGAATGCGGCTTCGTTTTCCTCTGCTGCTGGTGGTTGAGGGGGAACATTCACCGGGACTCCTTGCACCACTCTTCGCGGAAGCTCTTGGTGCATGGCGTACCATTCGGCTGGAATGACAACTTCGGGCACCATGTTCCACGCCCTTTGGGTTATTATGGGTACCAAAGGCGGGGAGGCGAGAAGGTTCAACCTCTGGTGCAAGAGGTTTACTTCATGGAGACAACCCTCCAGCCCCACAGTAAGATGGTTGATACGGTCGACCAATGCTTCTTCCACTCCCGTCATTTCATCAATAGCCTCCCTTAGAGCGTAAACATAGTTTACAAGAGAGTCTTCTGCTGTTGAAGATCTCCTCCCTTGTCGGTTATTCCTTGAAGATGATCCGCTTGTTCTGCTTGCCATTTTCTGCGAAGAAAACCGAAGAAAGCTAAATTTTTACAAAACAGAGCCCCTGGACACGGCCCCGTGCTCGTTGAGCACGGCCCCCTTGTCCATTTGTCTGCAGGATTTTTGGCTAAAGAATTTTGGAGTTTTAAATTATCTTTATGATTTCTATCTGGGTTTTAAGCTCAGATAATTTAAAACAAAGTTATACAACTAACTTTAAGCCAGAATCTTTAGCAAATAATCTTACAAACTTCACATAGAGGGTTGGAATCAAGGGATTTCCAAGCTTCCATGGAGGAACTTTTGAAAAAAATTTGAAAGAGGAGGAAATGAATAAAAGTGGAAGGGACAAGAGGGTCCCTTGGAACCTTCTTTTAACACTTACCTAGGATGGTATGAGTGAAAATCCCAGGGATCTCTATCAATTGAAGTGGTCAAAATGAGCAGGAATCAGGCTGCATTTAAAGAAAACGACAGCGCCCTGGGCACGGCCCCGTGTTGACTGGACACGGCCCCGTGTTCAGAGGAAATCCTGACACATTTTGTCCGTATTCTGACCAAATCAGCAGAGAATCTTTTGATGGACACGGGGACGTGTTGGCTGGACACGGCCCCGTGTCTAGGGACTGTTTTATGAAGTTGTCTAGTTTTTTTAAGGAACTTGTTAGTATCGGGTGGCTCCTGACTGGTTGGAACAACCCCAAAGTTCCTAATATACCTTAATTGTCCTAGACTAAGGCGAGAACGCAAGAGGTTGTCGGTGAGGGTAATTCCTATTTTCATTCTAGGTGGACAAGTCCAACCCTTTCCCGGGCTCTTGTTAAAGAAGGTATATGCCGAATCGCTCAGGTCTATGTATGCACCGAACGAAGTCGATGGAGAGTCCTTCACGGCACAATCGACACAGGGACGACTATCGTCCAAGTCTTTGCTAGGTACGAAGGTATTTTTGGGAGCAACGAGGTTGTCGGAATGCAGTTCCAACATTTCTTCATGGGTATCGTCTTGGGGTGGATCAATAAAATCCTTCCCAAGCTCTTCTATCCATTTCAGAATTAGCTCTTCTAGTTGAAATAACTCGCTAAGGAGCATTTCCCCTAGAATATCTGGCTGGGCGCATTCGAGGGAGAAATATTGCTTATTTTTACTTTCGCCCCTCTTAAGGTTGTGAGAAGATGGTGGGTCCATGTAGTGGGGCCTATAATTTAGGAAGTAGCATTTTACTTCTTCATGTTCGCCACCACATAATTGACACCACGTACCATAAGAGTACCGAAAGTAAAAATAATTACTATCACTCATGTTTATGTCAGAAATTACCAACCGTCGGGATCTAACGGTTCTGTTTTCAGTAACTGAAACTTGGGCACGGGGGCGTGTTGAGCGGGCACGACCCCGTGTTCAGCTTACTGTCTGATGTAAAACAGGATTGCCAGTTCCAATGATTGAGCACGGGGGCGTGTTCAGCGGGCACGGCCCGTGCTGAGCTCTGCAGAAGCTGAAAAACTAAGAAAATCCTAAAAAAAAATAAAAGAAAAATAAAAGATGATTAGGCCGTTGATTCCTAACTTTCTTAAAATCCTTGTGTCCCCGGCAGCGGCGCCAAAAACTTGATGTGCGTTAAAGTGTTATATATATTAGGTGTATATTTTAAGCCCTTTTTAACACTTATTTTAGCCAAGTTTTAAATTTAGAAAACACGATATTTCACTAACAATAACACACATATGGGCAAGTGCACCCATCGTTGAGTGTAGTATAGCGTTGGTAAGATACCGAGGTCGTCCAAGGACACAAGAGCTTTTAGTACTGGTTTATCCTCAACTTCTAACCAAAATAAAAGTTTAGAAAAATGTTTTAAACTAAGGAAAATAAAACTAACTAAAATGCTGAAAATAAAAATAAAAACAGATAGACAAGATGAATCACTTGGTTCCGACTCGTATCTAGTATAACCTTTGATTATTTCCGCACTTTTGCACATAATTAAGAGATTATCTTAGTTATTGTAGTAGGCCCCTCTTTTGAAGGCGACGTTACCCTCACCCCAGTAGTTTGAGTCAGCAGGGATACAATCCTAAAAGGGTGGATTATTGGAAGATAATGAATTAAGTTATTAATGCAGTATTGTGGTAGGCCCCGCTTTTGGCGGTGACGTTACCCTCGGCTAAGTAGTCTGAGTCAGCAGGGATACAGTCCTAAATAGCCGGGTTATAGTATTAATAGTAGTTAACTTATGAGGGGATCAAAGAGTTTGGACCCCCGCCATCCAATACCGTGAAGTATTGAAGGAGGTCCTACTAAATTTGACCCAGGTCCATTGCAGGACCTCTAAACGCTGAACAATGGCAAGACCTTTACCAAACCGTTCCCTTAACCCCCTACCAGGTAGCCAACATATCTCCATATAGACCGTGGAGATATGAATGGTGAAAATCCTTTATTTTATATAGACAGTAAAATAATGCCAAGACACCACGGACAAACGATAAGGAAAGATCACCTTCAACATAAGTAACTAGTTATTAAAGTCATTAATACAAAACCAAATAAAAAGTGCAAAAGATTAGAAATAAAAAGTATTATACTAGACACTTTGTCTTCACCAAGTGATGTAAGAGACTTAGGCAAACATGGCCTTGATTGTCAAGAACTCTTACGATCAATCTTGGATCCCGAGACGACTCACACACTCTACGATGGACAATGGATGATGGTGGTGGATGATGGTGTTGTGATGGTGGTGGGTGGTGGATGAAGTGTGAGAGAGGTGGTGTGCCAAGGGATGAGATGAAATGAATCCAAGCACTCCTATTTATAGGCTGAACAGAGAGCTGGACACGGCCCCGTGTCCGCTGGGCACGGCCCCGTGTCCGTCTGACACTCTCTCTCCTCATTAATTGTAATTCGCAATTACAATAAATGCGCCTGCTGTACTTTCGACACGCCCCCGTGTCCGCTGAGCACGGCCCTGTGATGGGCAATAGAAGCTTCTATAGGTTTGTCTTTTCTGCTGCTTCTTGGGCACGGCCCCGTGTTGGCTGAGCACGGGGCGTGTTCAGTCTTCTGTTTTCTCTATTTTGCTTTGGAAGGTGCCGTTGAGGGTTCGGGCAGTCCACTAATGTTCCTTTTCTTGTATTTACGTTGGATTTAGCTGTCTTTTTGCTTCTTTTGCGTTTTTGAGCTCATTTAATCCTGAAAATACAAAAGGAAGACAAAAACACTCTTTTTCCAATATTAGCACTAAAAAAGGGTTAGTTTTATGCCTCATTTGATGTAATTTATATGTTGCATTTTACACACATCAATCAGCCTTAGTATAAATACCATACATGTGTTCGTTCATGGTAACCATTGGAGCGGAATTAGGTCATTAGCTTGGTAACGAAACTCTGTCAAAATCATTCTAGAAAGCTAATAAAGAGAAGAAATTGAAAGGAAAAGTTGTTGTTACTTTACGTGCATTGATTCCGCCTTTACACGTGAAGATGAACTGCCTTGACTGATCGTTTAGGGTCATGACACGGTCCAACAAGTGGTATCAGAGCTCAGGACGAGGAGTTCATACTACTACAGCTTGATTCTACCGAATTCTCTCATTTCTACTCAATTTCTCTCATACTTTTTCGATTTGAACTATTTCCTACGGATGAAATGGTCTGAATTTCGAGTATAACGTGTAAAACATATAAATAACAAATCCTAGAAAGTATCATGTTGAAATTCGGACTAAAAATGGTGAAAATTGATTAAAAACGTGATTTCGCTTTTACGGACAATTTTAGTCTGATTTCGCTTATTTGAACATAATTGATTTCGCTTATTCAGACACTTGATTTCGCTCATACGTCAACCTGATTTCGCTTTTGTGACACTGATATTTCACTTATCTGTCACTTTCAGACTGATTTCGCTTATCAGTCACATATACTGATTTCGCGTATTTGTCATATTGGTGATTTCACTTTTGTGTCATCAAGATGCTTGATTTCTCTTGATCAGTCATCATTGTGTCTGAACATTTAAAGATTGTCGGGCATTTAATTAGTTGTATGTGATTAATGAATAGCGGTCAAATGAGAAGGATGTTGTGTGTTGAGTATTCATAATTGCTTTAAAGTTGTCGGCTCCTTAATTGATGTTGTCTGATGGTTTGCATGTGACTTAAAATTTTGGCCAAATCACAATCAAGTACAACTCACAAAACACTCGGCTCAATCATGTTAAGTGCACCGCCCCATTAATATAAGTGGCCCAATCACAGCCCAATCACATGTGAATACATTGATTTGAAATGGTCGGCTAGTTGTTGTCGGTATAAGGGCTAGTTGTTTGAACATTAATAGTTGATTTGAATACATGTGAATACATTGATTTGTTTGTCAGTTTAGTGGACTTGCAATAGGCTTTTAAAACATATCAAAGTTGTCCTCGGCCCAAGGGAGTCATAGTTGCAGCCCATATAAAGAAGTTTACGGCTCAATCAGTGAAGGCCCAGTTCATCTTTTGTCCGTATCTTGTGAATTGTTTTTGTTCAGGTTCATTCATTAAGTGTTCTCACGACATCAACATTGAAACAAATCCGCGAATCTTTGACAAGAGTCTTAGATTGATTTCATCAAACACAACTGTTACATATTCAGTTTGTTTGAACTGATAGCTTGTTTGTTTTTGTTTGCAGGTGATTCGAGGTGATTTACAAGGCACAAATACCAAGAATTCAAAATGTTTGACGAAAAGGAAAACATGAATCTTGAAAATTTAAATGATTGGCATTGTGAATCTTGGTGTGGGAGATTAGGTGATAAGGATGTTTATGTTAAAAGATTCGAAAATTTTTTAGGTAAGAAGAATGAATCTGTGGAAGAGTTGAAAGAAAGGTTTTATGATCTAATCATCAAGTTAGAAAGACATAAGATATATCATTCAAATGATGAAAGAATCTCAAAATTTGTTGAAGCGTTACCTTTGGAATGGGATAAATTCGTGAATGGACTGAGACGGGATTCTAGTTTATCACGCTTTGATTTAAGAAGTTTCATCAATACAATAACAAATCATAGGGGTCATAAAGATTCGAGAAAAAGGGAGTTATTGGATGAAATAAAAGGAGAATCAAGAAAGATAGATTTGGATGTGATCATTGAAATGATAAAACGAATCACTGTGTGTCTTGCAGCAAAAAATGTTATGAGATACGATATTAAGAGGGGTTACTATATTGATGAAAATATGAATCCTCTTGATTTTGTTAAAATTTTCTGTGCAGGAACATACAAGATGGAAACAAAGAAAGAAGCTGATAATGGAGAGATGAATGGAAAATGCTTGAAATGTGAAAAATCAGAAACAGACAATGTCAAATTTCTGAAGAATGTAGAAAGTTTAACATTGGAAATCAAAAGCTTGAAGGATGAGAAAGAATCTGATGATAAACAGATTTTTGATATGCGAGAAATTTGTGAAAATTTGAAGTCTGAAAATGTTAAACTGCTTAGTGATGTGAACAGTTTGACAGCAGAAAACAAAATTTTAAAAGAAAAAATTGAAAATTTTGAACATGAAAAATTAAAATTTGATAAAGATTTTCAAAGTAAAATAAAGATTTTAGAAGATGAGAGAGATATTTTTGGTAAAGATAATCTTGAAAAACAAATTAAAATCAATTCTCATCTTGCTAAATTCATTCAGCTTGAAAAAGAAGCTGAAAAAGCTCGGATGAAAATCAAAGAGCTTGAAGTGAAATTGAAAGGTTTTGTGACTTCGGCACCATATGAGTGTCCAAAACCGATCAATTCTGTTCCAATAAGTGACAATGTCACAAATTTTGACAAAGTCAAAGTCAAAATTGAAGATTGTGATGAAATATCTGATGATGAAAAAGAAAAGAAGAGAAAAATATTTTTAGATTTACAAGAAAAATTTAAAAATACTGTTTTGCAATCTACTGAAACAGGTGAATGTTCTAAACAAAAACCTGTTAAGAAGAGTGTAGAACAGAAACAAAAAGATAAAAATTTGAAAAATTCTAAAATTGAAAATAAAAGCTCATCAGATAAGTCATCCAATCATTATAAAAAATCACAAAAATTTAAAAATGAAAACTCACAAAATGTTGGTAATAAGTGGTGCAGGTTTGACCACAGAGCTCAAATGCCAAAACCAGTTTTCAAGAAGAGTGATGATTACCACAAAGCCAGACAATGTTATGATCTAAGCATATGGTGTGAAAGTGGTGAATGGTATGATAACAGAGTGTGTTACACATGTGGTGTGAGAGGACATATTGCTGTTAACTGTCAGAATTGGAATTATGAAACTAGAAGATGCTATAATTGTCATATCAGAGGACATATTGCCAGAGATTGCCCAAGGAGATCGATGGGAAGATCGAGGGTTGAATCTCAGAGAATGGTAAAGAAACCAGTCAACGTCAAGCCCCATGAACAGAAGGTTCTAAAACCTAAAGTTCAGGATCAGAAAATTCAAGAAAAGAAAGTTAAACTTTCAAAGGGGTAGAAAGACAGACTGCGAAAGAAAAGGAAGAAGGCGAGAGAGTATCTCGAGAAAATTTTGTCTTCGGTTTCAAAGGACAGATTGAATAAAAGTTCTGATGAATCAACTCACTCGACTGCAAAGCCAAGTAAATTGAATTCTTCAGATGCAAATCTGAGGACAAAAGAGAACAAGAAGAAAAAGAAAGTTATTGGCGATGAATCTGGCTCATCCAAGTCAGACAAGCCAAGTTCGGGCAATGAATCTGATTCCACAAAATCAGAGGAGCCACAAGTTGAGGTAAAAAAGGAAGAGACAGTTCCTTTAATGAATGATGAGAATTTTCCACCATTACTAGCCGCAAACCTAAAATCAAAAGGGGTTGATGCTGGAAAAATGTTTAATAGCAATGTTAAACATATTTTTAGTAAGATGGTTGATGGTAAGGAAAATGGAGTGAAAGAATTTTATGAAGAAAAGAGAAAAGCTCAAAATGCACCTAAGGCTGGTCAGGCTTGGGTGTCAAAATCTGTTGGTTGAATTCCTGACTTGCCGGAGCTTCCAGGTTGGTAAGTGTGAAGCAGGTATCGGCATCTTTCTTGAGAAATTCACAAAATGGTAACTGTGATATTTCGATTTACATGTGGTAAATCAGGGACATTAAGTTGTACTTGATTTTCTACTAGTGTTTGTTGTTGACAAGGGTCTTAATTGTTAAATCTTTCAAAATGGTTAAAGAAGAACAAGGTGATGAAACCCAAAGTTTGTAAAAAGACAAACAAAACTAATTTTCCGGAAAAATCATTTGATTAAAACAAACTTAAGTGTTTTGAAATCTAAATGGGAAAATAGTTTGTTGTCAAGGGGAGTTCTGATTGTTTATGCCAAGTGGATGGCGAATTGAAGTGATTTGATATCAGTTTGTCACGTTTCTTGTATAGTCTGTTTTTCAAATTTTCCCAGAAAATCAAAATTGAAACATATTTTGATTTTAGGGGGAGAAAAATTTAAAAAAAATTAGGAAATTTTAAAATGCCAAAAACATTGAAAAGCAAAAATGAGTTTTGTTGTGAAAAAGAGGAAATGATAGTAAATCAGTGAACTATCACAGCATGCTAAAGATATGAAATGTCAAATGTGATAAACGGTCTCACTGATGATGTGTCAGTAGGTTTTTGCACATTTAGTAAATTGTGACGAGATATAAACCTAAATTTCAAACTTGCTTATATCGTGGGTAACATCTCTCGGATATATGGGTAACCCCCGAAATCTTGTTTGAAAGGTTTCATATTCTGATATACTAGGTTTTTATACTCAATGATGTCTGGGGTATTATTCCGGTACTTCTGCTGAACGGTGGTTCTGACATAGTCCTCGAATAATACTTTCTGCAAATGCTTGAAACACAGCATCACCCTCAGCATCAATGATAAGACAATAAAATTGCTTAGCAATGCTGTTGTAAAAAAGATCCTCTAAAGGGGACACAGCCATAAGTTGAGTCATGATCTCTCTGCTGAACGGTAGTTCTGACCTGAGCTCTCATGATTCTTCATAAATTATTAACCCCTTACAGATATCATTTGTGTCATAATTACCTGTAAGACTGAATATTGAAATCTGGATACGGGAGTATATTCTGAGGTGGGATACGCGAATAAGTTTAAGTATCTAAGACATTAAACTCGTATCTCGAAGCAGTTGAACTTTGTGTGAAAATTTAAGTGGATCAGTATACTGACAATCTATGTGAATCGTTTAAAACTTAACATGTTTAAAGCTTAACGGTGCTAGTGATTTGTTTCATAAACTGATATGATCCTCTTACACAAACTCACAAAAATATTATTTGTACATATTTGTTTACTGCATTTCTTTAAAATCAAAATTCAAAAAGATTTTCGACGACTGATGTTGAAGAGCTGATATTCAAAATTCCAAATGCTAAACATGATGAATTGGGTTGGGAGAATATGTTGAAAACTTTGAATGTCATATACAAATGTTTTGAAAGTCTGTGTGGATAGTTTATCAAGGTCATTCATTTGAACTTGATGTAACTAGTATGATTGATTGTGTTAGTGATGTTTACCAGTAAGTTTACTAAATTCAATTGTTATAAATTTGTGAAACTTATGTTGAGGTAGAGGATGTGCAGGATAACAGGTTGTAAACTTCATTATTCCCAAAGGAAGCTATAATCTTGAACCAGATTTCTCAGATTCTAGCATATCGAGAGGGGGAGTCTGTGAAAGGGGGAGTCTGGATCAACATTCAAAGGGAAGAAAGAAGTTAGAGCCAGGAGGACAAGATCCTGAAACCTGTGAAGATAGAGTGCTTATGATGAGACGACAGAGAGTTAGAGAAAAGACTAAGACTGAAGACTCAGGAGCTGAAGATTACGTCAACATCCAAGGGGGAGTCTGTTGATGCACAAGAATGTCTGTTGACTGCATCTTCATCAAGTCTTAAATCAAGAAAGTCAAGAAAGTCAAGATTAGGGTTTTTATTGTTAATTTCGCTTTAATGTACATGTTTATAGGTGATTTCGCTTTAAGGGACACATGGTGATTTCGCTTCAATGTACATGCCATAAAAGCGAAATCAGATTATATGTGATTTCGCTTTAATGGACTTGACATTGAAGCGAAATCAGCCTTAGTATAAATACCATACATGTGTTCGTTCATGGTAACCATTGGAGCGGAATCAGGTCATTAGCTTGGTAATGAAACTCTGTCAAAATCATTCTAGAAAGCTAATAAAGAGAAGAAATTGAAAGGAAAAGCTGTTGTTACTTTACGTGCATTGATTCCGCCTTTACACGTGAAGATGAACTGCCTTGACTGATCGTTTAGGGTCATGACACGGTCCAACAGAACTTGAGGGTGGCGAATGACTGGACTTTCGTCGGGACCAAAGGTGACAAAGAAACTTTATATTAAATCTCAGTTAACTATGCTTAATCATATTAAACACTACTCATACCACCACCAAGCAAACACATAACTGTTAACCATTCACATAACCACTAATCATTCAAATAAACCAAATTATAAAACAAGGTTGTGCACTCAGTGATGTGTAAAAGATAGACCTCGAAATCTCGGGTTGTCACATCATCCCCAACTTGAAAGAAATTTCGTCCCGAAATTTGACAAGCAGTCCAAAACAGCAAGACGTTAACTCAGGATGACTGTGGATTTTCCGCGGGTACCACATCATCCCCAACTTGAAAGGGAATTTCGCCCCAAAATTCACCAGTTGCATCAGGTTTAGATCCGCCAGACTTGGACTTGTCATCTGGGAATAAATGTGGGTACTTGAGCTTCATTTGATCCTCGTGTTCCCATGTGAACTCCGGTCCACGTCTTGAGTTCCAACGAACTCTCACAATCGGAATTCGGCTATGCTTACGGACTTTGACCTCCCGATCCATAATTTCTATTGGTTCTTCGACAAACTGCAACTTGTCGTCGATTTTTAGCTCTTGAAACGGTACCACAAGTGTTTCATCAGATAAGCACTTCTTTAACTGGGAGACATGGAAGACATCATGGACGTTACCCAACTCAGCAAGTAACTCCAACTTGTAGGCCACTTTACCAATTCGCTCCAGAATTTTAAATGGCCCAACATAACGAGGGTTAAGCTTGTCGCATTTTCCAAAACGCACCACACCCTTCCATGATGAGACTTTTAACATAACACGGTCACCAACTGCGAATTCCAAAGGCTTCCTACGCTTGTCAGCGTAGCTTTTTTTACGGTCGTGCGCTACTGTTCCTGATCTGTACAATCCTTTCAGAAGTTTCAAGGATAAGTTCTGGGCCTATGACTTGGCTGTCACCCACCTCAGCCCAACAGAGAGGGGAACGACATTTCTGGCCGTACAACGCTTCAAACGGAGCTGCCTGAATGCTAGTGTGGTAACTATTGTAGTAGGAGAACTGGATCAACAGCAAATGTTTCTCCCAGCCCTTACCAAAATCAATCACACATGCTATCAGCATATCTTCAAGTGTCTGTATGGTTCGCTCACTTTGACCATCCGTTTGTGGGTGATAAGTAGTACTCATGTCGAGACGCGAGCCGAACGATTTGTGCATCGACTGCCACAAATCCGAGATGAAACGCGGGTCACGGTCAGAGATAATAGAAGTTGGCACCCCATGCCTAGAAACCACCTCCTTGAGGTAAACAGCACCTAATTGTGAGAACTTATCCGTTTCCTTGATTGCTAGAAAGTACGCTGACTTCGTGAGACGGTCAACGATCATCCAGATGGTATCGTTTCCATTTTGAGTTCTCGAAAAACCAGTGACAAAATCCATAGCAATCTGCTCCCATTTCCACATGGTTATTTCTGGTTGTTGCAGCAACCCAGACGGTTTCTGGTACTCTACCTTAACTTTCGCACAAGTCAAACACTTACTCACGTACGTCGCGATGTCAGCCTTCATCTTTGGCCACCAATACAAAACCTTTAGGTCCTGATACATATTATTCGAACCTGGGTGAACAGATTATCGAGACTTGTGCGCTTCGTCCATCACAAGATCTCTAAGGTTACCAAACAACGGAATCCATATCCGCTACATAAAATAGTAAATGCCATATGATCTCTTCTCGAGTCGTTTCTCCATGCCCCGTAAATACTCAGCTTCATAGTTTTCTTCCTTCAACGGTTCTATCTGAGCCGAACGAATCTGATTAGGAAGATTTGAGTGAACAGTGAGCTGTAAGGCTCGCACACGCTTAGGTATCGTCTCCTTTCTGCTGAGGGCATCAGCTACAACGTTAGCTTTACCTGGGTGATATTTGATGGCACAATCGTAGTCGTTCAATAGTTCTACCCAGCGACGCTGTTGCATATTCAAATCCTTCTGGTCGAAGATATGCTGAAGGCTTCTGTGATCGGTGTAGATGATGCATTTGGTACCGTACAGATAGTGCCTCCAGATCTTCAACGCGAAAACCATGGCCCCCAACTCCAAGTCGTGATTCGTGTAATTCTTCTCATGAACCTTTAGTTGTCGAGAAGCATAAGCTATCACTTTGTTGCGTTGCATCAGCACGCTACCAAGACCCTGAATAGAAGCATCACAGTATACCACCAAATCTTCTGTTCCTTCAGGTAGAGACAAAATCGGCGCACTACAGAGTTTCTGTTTCTAAAATTGGAAAGCATCCTCCTGCTTTGTTCCCCAAGAATATACCACGCCTTTCTGTGTTAACGTGGTTAGAGGTTGAGCGATCTTTGAGAAATCCTTGATAAATCTTCGATAATACCCAGCGAGACCAAGGAATTGTCGCACCTCTGAAGGATTCTTTGGTGCTGCCCAATTCCTGATAGCATCAATCTTAGCAGGATCCACGTGAATCCCCGATTCATTAACAATGTGGCCAAGGAAGTGTACCTCTCGAATCCAGAAGTCACACTTGGAAAACTTTGCGTAGAGTTGCTCCTTCCTCAGGAGCTCCAAAATAAGACGTAAGTACGGCTCGTGATCCTCCTTGCTCTTTGAGTAGACCAAGATGTCATCAATAAACACAATAATGAAGTCGTCAAGATACGGCTTGCACACACGATTCATGAGGTCCATGAAGACTGCAGGCGCGTTTGTCAACCCAAACGGCATAACTAAAAACTCATAATGCCCATACCATGTTCGAAAAGCCGTTTTAGGAACATCCTCCTCTCGAACTCTCATCTGATGATAGCCCGACCTTAAATCGATCTTCGAGTAAAAACTTGACCCTTGTAACTGGTCAAACAAGTCATCAATACGCGGTAAAGGGTAGCAGTTCTTGACTGTCACCTTGTTGAGTTCTCTATAATCTATACACATACGAGAAGTCCCATCTTTCTTCTTCACAAACAAAACAGGGGCTCCCCAAGGCGATGAATTGGGTCGGATAAAACCTCTATCCAACAGTTCTTGAAGTTGGTTAGACAGCTCTTGCAACTCTCCTGGTGCAAGACGATAAGGAGCGCGAGCAATCGGAGCTGCTCCTGGCATAAGGTCAATCTGAAATTCCACCTGGCGATGAGGAGGTAAACCAGGAAGTTCCTCAGGAAACACATCGGCAAATTCACGTACGACTGGCAGATCCTCGATCTTTCTCTCTTCAGACGGAGTATTAGTAACAAGTGCTAGAATATCAGGATACCCCTTACGTAGACACTTCTGCGCTTGCATAACTGAGATGATACCAACTATCGCCCCACTACGATGCCCTTGAACCGACAAGGATTCCCCATTGGGAAAAGGGATATGCACGACTTTCTCTTTACAGAGAATCTCCGCTTGATGCTTGGACAACCAGTCCATGCCAATGACCACATCAAAACTTCCAAGAGTAACAGGGAGTAGATCAACGTCGAACACTTGACCCATGAGATCAAGTTTACAACCAAAGAGAACATGAGAAGCTTCAATCGACTTACTATCAGCTAATTCTACTACATGCTTATTTACAAGAGGTGTGGGATTCAACCCTAACTGACGACTGAACCCCAAAGACACATAACTCCAATCGGCACCAGAGTCGAATAAAACAGAAGCAAAAAGATAGTTCACAGAAAACGTACCGGTCACAACGTTACCATCATTACGAGCTTCCCCAGCGCCAATAGTGAAAACTCTTCCACGTGCCCCGTTCCCACCATTGTTCCCATTGTTGTTATTCCCAGTATTGTTGTTGTTGCCAGTATTCTGATTAAGCTGAGGGCAATCCCGCTTAAAATGACCCTCATCACCACACTGAAAGCACCCCCTTCGATTCCCATGATTCTGTTGAGGCTGCTGCCTCTCCTGTTGCTGCGGCTGCTGCTGCTGCGGTGGTTTTGGGAGCCAGACCCTACAATCTTTAGCCATATGACCCACTTTGTTGCACTTGTGACATACCCGGGTGCACGGCCCCTGATGGTGGAACATACACTTTGTCACACCCCCAAAATCCACAAGCGGAGTATTACCACAGGAGGCATAACTGACCAGGATCCAGCCACCAATCATATTGAACAATGTAATTAAGTAAATAAAAGTCCAACCACACAATATAATTGGTGTTCAAAACAAGTTAATCAAATTCAAGTTATCAGGGGAAGCATAAAGTCTAAAACCAAAATATAAGTTAAAAAGTTCAAATGTTCAACATGGAACTCAACAGTCCATGTCCCACAACGACCTGCAAGGCATGTAACAACGAGTCAACAACAAAGTTGAGCGATTTCACAGTTGGTGTTCATTTTAAAGTTGTTCCAAAAACCATAAGTTCATTTGTAAACCATGAGTTAACCAATTCCTTGTTCCCAAACCATAACCCGTGGGGGCTTCCCCATGTGAACCACTAGACCCGTTACCATATCGACTACTGACTGAAGTAAGTTGGTGCCCTAGCGTCAATGTCTATCATCATTGACGTGCCCAGATCCATTAGTTCACGCCCATCCTCTGCGGCACGGTGTGAGGCTTGTCAAACCTAAATAGCGCTATATAACTAATGACCCGCTCGCCATTGGCCCGGCGACTATGTCGATATAAAAATGAGGGACTTCATGATAGAGATTTTGGTCTAGTATCAATGTTATCACCCTTCAATAAAGAGGATGTGGTACGTGTCCCCAAACCAGGAGATCACGCAGGTTCCGATTAAATCCTTAGTACATGTTATCACCCTTCAATAAAGAGGATGTGGTACGTGTTCCAAACCAGGAGATCACGCAGTTTCCAATTTAATCCTTTACCCATTCCCAGCCATCGGGAATCCCATGCCTTGTAGAAAGTGTGAACTCACCTTGGTTTGCTCGGTATGATTAACTACTCGCTCAAACTTATTCAGTCAAATCCTATGGTATTCACGTATACAAAATCAGTTTCACATTCACAAGGTTCACGTATAACATAGAATCACAGTGTGCATTCGAATCATCTTAACAATCATTCAAGTTTATGCAAAGACAGTCTTCACTATCATCAATAACAGATAACAACATAGTTATTTATTATCTTAAGTGTTCTATTCTACAGTCTGTTATGACTACACACAGGGCGGCGAAACGCCAACGACAAAACTTATAGGGTTTCGTTGAGATGTCAGGTGGCGAAACTTATAGAGTTTCATCGAGTTAACATGTGACGAAACATATAGAGTTTCATCGACCACAAAAATGGCAAAACTCCCTGAGATGATAACGGTTTCAATTATTAGCCTTAACTGCTCCCGTAAATCTCGCAAACACTTCCTAATTTCCCCAAAGCAGATCAAACAAGCAACCCTAACATAAACCCTAGGTTAACAGATCATCATCATGCATGTACCATATCACCAATTCATCGATATACAAAAACAACTGATAACATATACTGTAAACATCAAACAGGAACATCAACTATGAGTAGTGAATCATGAATGAATACAAATCATAGTAAGTCTTAACTGTAAGTTCTAATCCAATCGATTAATCAATTAAACTATCTAAACCCTTATACAAACCATACCGCAAACAATCCATTAAATCCCCAACGTAACGGTTACAATATTTTAGCAAACCCTAAGCATACACAACATTATGATGGAGAGTGTGAAACCCGAGTGTTAACGTGCATATCTTGTGTGATTTATTGTCGTTTACATAATTATATGCTTTGAATATGTTGACTACGCAAGTATGTGGTTTTACAGGTTAATCGATGTAATTCGGTGAAGTTTGGAGAGTTTAGTGATGAAGCAGAATTATCAAGGATGATAGTAGAGACACGCTACATTATTCGTGAGCCGTTACGAGTCGAAATGTATCTTGAATGTGCGAGAAACATGAATGAATAAAGTGCAGGGAGCTTTGGGTCATTTGTTGAAAGTCAAAATGTAGGTTACAGAGTCTAATGTGTAAGCTACGGCCAAGAATTAGAAAAGAAACATAATATAAAAACCGTAACCTACGGTCATCACACTAAGGCTACGGTGGACTTAATTGGAACATCTCGTATTTGTGGCTTTGTTGGATGACATTTAATGGGCTAAAGAATCTACATCACGTGATCTTGGCAAACATAGGAGGACACAAAGTCAACATCTAATCATCATATTGGACTCCTTACATGCATACATAGTGGATTGTTATTATTATTTTTTAATAATAAGCACAATTCTCATCATCTTGGAGGTTGGGCTTGGGAGTCATGTACGCAGACAAGAGAAGACACAAGGAAAAATAGAGAAGTCAACAACAACATTATCATCATCACGCATATAAAGGAGCGTCTGACATTACCACATCAAAAGTGGGCCGCCATCTTGACTTGGAGGGTTGTTGGGCCGATCATTGGAGATATCATCATATGATAGTTCACAAATGGGCTTCGACTTGATACACGGCACATGGAAGGCATCACGTGAACAAGTCTTCGAGGACATAGGGTTATATTGGAATTCGATATAAAAACATCAATCATCTCGACGGAAAGAAGGGAAGTCAGCCACTTCTCAAGCAGGCGAAGATCATCTCACCGTCATGAGCAGCTAGTCTTTGTATGGTTTCCTCCAGATGGAGGGTTTTTGTAAGTTAATTGATACTATGTGTTGACACAATCGTTTTAACTTGGTGATCTAAGCATTCGATGCTTTTCACCATTGATTTGATTTGTTGGTTATAAACAGTTACGTTTATTTAAACCTTAATTTCTAAGCATTCAGTTCCCGAGAGTTCTAGTAATTGGGATATATTTGACATGGGGTTAGGGTTTGTAAATTGTAATTGATAATCATTCGATAACCTCCAGTTATGTATTGACCGGAGTACTTAGTCATTGGTTATCACAATTAATTAATTGAATTTAACACCTATGTCTATGTAGGTTACGATTAAACACATAGTTGAAATTAACAGTAAAACCTGAATTCTGGAGGAACCATTTTCTCACCTATTGATTTAAACCTGAGTTTTTATTCGCTAACTTAGACAATTCTCCTAAACAATCAAACCATCACTTGAATTTTACTTTTTAACATTAGTTAATTAATACTTAGCATTATAACACTTTCCACAATCCTCCTCTGGTTCGATATCCGACTTACTCTATCTACATAGTTTATTTCGGTTTTTGCATGTCCATAACGACAGACATCAAAATGGCGTCGTTGTCGGGGAGGCGTGTGCAAAGTGTTTAGTGTTAAGTTTTAGTTAAAAAAATCCGAAAATAGTGTCAGTTTTGTTTTGTTTTGTTCAGATTTATGCTTGGTGCTTGTGTTTCCGTGTTTCTACAGGATGGCAAGTTATTTGAGAAGAAGATTTCCCGGGTACTCTACATGTATACTTTGCAAGAATCCGCTGCATCTGGGAATTACCTGTTGGGAGGCTCGATTCAGGCGTGAAGAAGAATAGAGGAGAGCAGATGAGTTGGATTTTTATTCTGATGATCTTGTCCACCCATACTACTCTTATTCTGATTCGCTGCGAGTTGCATATGATTACCAAACGGATTATTGTTATGATGAGCAGACATGGGATGAGAGTGGCTATGATCCGGGGATGGTACAAAGCGTGAGTTACCAAGAGGAGTATGACAATTTTTATGATGAATACTCTCGACTTTCTTATGAAGGCCATCAGGTACAATATCAGGATGCCTATCATACCCAGCATACATTTGATCAGGATGAGTCTGAATGTGCGTCCCAGTCACATAGTTACTATCAATCACTCCATTTGGAAGTCTTATGGAATATATGAGACAAAGAGACCTGGCATACATTGAAAAGGAATTGGCGAAACCTGACCTGTCAATAGAGGACCAGTTGGAGATGTGGATTATGAAGTATGATCTTTTGATGGCTGAAGTAAAGGATGATGGGCCAAGAATAACTCAAATGGAAAAACGCCAAGCCAGGGATAGATGGGTGTCTCTACAGATGTCTTCTTCTCAAGTAAGGGATGAGGGTGTTTATACTTATCAGACCAAGGAGGAGAAAGAGGTTGCTATGTTGGAAGTGACTTTGTCCAAACTCGAGCAGTATTTATCAGCACCCAACCTTTCTGATGAAGATCGAATCAGCTGTTTAGTTTCTAAGTGTCAGAATTTAAAAATGAAGATAGAAATAGAATAACGCCTTTCACCATTACCTGATGACATTAGAGATTATTCTCACATGGAGGAGGAGGTTGTGGAGGATAATATCACATCAATGAATCCTTTATCTGATGAAGAGTCACTGGTGGATCAGATGGTGTGTGAGGATGATGAGGTAGAGCAGTCTGATGAGATGAATGTGTGTACCGAACCTCTCCCCATATCAATCATTCCAATTAATAAGTGTGGGGAAGAGGGTTCGAGGAAGAAGATGAGAGGGGTGAAACAACAAGACATCAAGGTATATCTCATGATGTGGATAAGCGAAACCCGCAGGTGCAGCCTGAACATGCCAATTATACTTACAAACCTATGGAGATGGCATGTAAATTTCCGGGCATTCGTTGGAAATGTTTTGGGTAAGTGTGCATTGAGACCACCGTAGCGCATAACAGGTACGGTCTGGCTGAAGACCTTTAAACTTAGCGCTCTCGGGAGGCAACCCGAGGATATAGAGTATTGTATTGTATTTTGGTTTGGTTTGGTTTTGTTTTGGTGTGTTTGTGTTTTGACAAGTTTTTACGTTCTATCTTCACGTATGCAATGAATCAAGTGTGGGGATGTTTGGCAACATCCTCGGTGAGATCTCAAGGAATCCATGAGGGGCGTATGTTCCGGTTAGATCGCAGCAGCTACACCAATGCAAACACTCACTTGTTTTCTGATTAGGTGCATGTGTTTATCTATCCTGTGTTTTATTTGTTTTCGTTTACTTGGTGGTGTGAAAATTTTTGTGTTGGGAGTGGTTTTGTTTGTGAGTCAAGTTGATTATTAGCCGTTCATGGTTTGCGGGTGGTATCTCTCGATTTTAGAGTATAAATTGCACCATACATTGGGGACAATGTATCCCAAGTGTGGGGATGCGGTAACTCGAGAGAGGGTTGGTAAGATTGTGATCTTAAATGCTTGAAGGGTTGAATTTGCTAAAAAAATTGAAAAAATTTTGAAATTTTTTGTCTCAAGTGTGCTTGAACTACATGAAAACCAACATTTTCAATCGCTAAAGGGTTCCTACTGATATTAAACTAACTTAGATCCCTAGTCATGGTTGTCCCTTTAAGTTTCATGAGAGTATTTCTGACATGTTTTTAGATAATAGTTGAGAAGAGATGCCTAACTAGGGGTAACATGCTTTAGGAATTACACGTGCTATATGTCGGTAACCCATATTCCTTTTATTCGGTGAGGTATTTGAGCCTACTTAATGATAGTTGAATTTTCTATAAATGTTCAATTGCTGAGAGTAGGCCATATGTTGCTTTGTGTTAGAACTTGTGTGGTTTGATACATGCTAAGACTGTGGTTTAGCGTATGCACATAGATGATAAAGGCTTTAGGATTCCTTCGTTGTGTTATTTGTTGATTGTTATCCATCCCACCTTAGTTAACCATGTTGAGCCTTATACCTTTCGGTTGTTACACCTTGTTTGACCCGTTTGATTACCAACCATAAATGACAAGTGTATTTAGAAGTGATTTTATGAAAAAGAAAAAAAGAAAAAAATATATATAGAGAGAGAAAAAATAGAAAAGAAAAAAAAAGAAAAGCAAAAAGAAAAAAGAAAAAAAGAAAAAAAAATCATTGTTATGTTCGTGTTAGATAAATGGGTCGAAAAATCACCCAAAGTGTTAGTAGTATTGTGAATACATTGTCATGGTTTGGTATGTTCATTTGTGTTCGCCATATAAATACAAAAAGTCAAAAGTATTCCTTACCTTTACCCATAACCCATAACCCAAAACCCAAAAGTCCTTTCGATATGTGCTATGTTATTTGATACAGTGGAGGTATGATTGTTATACAAGCTTATGATTGCAAGGTAGCATATTTGGTTTTGAGCGAAACACATACTAGCACATTACACGCTAGTCTTGATTAAACCGAGAGGAGTGATTATTGTGAGGGGCGTGTGGCATGTGTGTAGTATCATAAGCATGTTAGTTTTAGTTTAGCAAGTCTTAAATTGTTTTAACTGCGTGTCACTTATTTGTCAGATTGTCAATCTCGATTGTGTCAGTCTATGGGACGGGTATGACTTGGGACCTTAAACTGTTGATTCGGTAAGGGATTTAATGGTGATTTGTTAATAAGGTGAGTAATGTGTATGATGGTTGCTTGAGGACAATCAATGATAAGTGTGGGGATGTGATGGAGAGTGTGAAACCTGAGTGTTAACGTGCTTATCTTATGTGATTTATTGTCGTTTACATAATTATATGCTTTGAATATGTTGACTACGCAAGTATATGGTTTTACAGGTTAATCGACGTAATTCGGTGAAGTTTGGAGAGTTTAGTGATGAAGCAGAATTATCAAGGATGATAGTCGAGACACGCTACATTATTCGTGAGCCGTTACGAGTCGAAATGTATCTTGAATGTGCGAGAAACATGAATGAATAAAGTGCAGGGAGCTTTGGGTCATTTGTTGAAAGTCAAAATGTAGGTTACAGAGTCTAATGTGTAAGCTACGGCCAAGAATTAGAAAAGAAACAAAATATAAAAACCGTAACCTACGGTCATCACACCTAGGCTACGGTGGACTTAATTGGAACCTCTCGCATATGTGGCTTTGTTAGATGGCATTTAATGGGCTAAAGAATCTACATCACGTGATCTTGGCAAACATAGGAGGACACAAAGTCAACATCTAATCATCATATCGGACTCCTTACATGCATACATAGTGGATTGTTATTATTATTATTTTTATTAATAAGCACAATTCTCATCATCTTGGAGGTTGGGCTTGGGTGTCTTGTACGTAGGCAAGAGAAGACACAAGGAAAAATAGAGAAGTCAACAACAACATTATCATCATCACGCATACAAAGGAGCGGCTGACATCACCACATCAAAAGTGGGCCGCCATCTTGACTTAGAGGGTTGTTGGGCCGATCATTGGAGATATCATCATATGATAGTACACAAATGGGCTTGGACTTGATACACGGCACATGGAAGGCATCACGTGAACAAGTCTTCGAGGACATAGGGTTATATTGGAATTCGATATAAAAACATCAATCATCTCGACGGAAAGAAGGGAAGTCATCCACTTCTCAAGCAGGCGAAGATCATCTCACTGTCATGAGCAGCTAGTCTTTGTATGGTTTCCTCTGGATGGAGGGTTTTTGTAAGTTAATTGATACTATGTGTTGACACAATCGTTTTAACTTGGTGATCTAAGCATTCGATGCTTTTCACCATTGATTTGATTTATTGGTTGTAAACAGTTACGTTTATTTAAACCTTAATTTCTAAGCATTCAGTTCCCGAGAGTTCTAATAATTGGGATATATTTGACATGGGGTTAGGGTTTGTAAATTGTAATTGATAATCATTCGATAACCTCCCGTTATGTATTGACCGGAGTACTTAGTCGTTGGTTATCACAATTAATTAATTGAATTTAACACCTATGTCTATGTAGGTTACGATTAAACATATAGTTGAAATTAACTGTAAAACCTGAATTCTGGAGGAACCATTTTCTCACCTATTGATTTAAACCTGAGTTTTTATTCGCTAACTTAGACAATTCTCCTAAACAATCAAACCATCACTTGAATTTTACTTTTTAACATTAGTTAATTAATACTTAGCATTATAACACTTTCCACAATCCTCCTCTGGTTCGATATCCGACTTACTCTATCTACATAGTTTATTTCGGTTTTTGCATGTCCATAACGACAGACATCACATTACATCATCAAGACTACAATGATAATTAGGGTTGACACTAACCGTGATACCGAAGAGTTGAGATAGGTCAAGATGGAACGAACGCCTTAAGGTTTCGCACTGCCGTCGCACTGAGAATAGGGAGAGAGACCCTAGGGTTTCGCTAATATCAACTTACGTAAATTATGCGCATACACCGTTCTTATAACTTAACACCTTTGGGCCTCACATGGGCCAAAAGCCCACTTCGGCGAAACTCCACTGGACGAAACCCCAGGGTTTCATCGTCTGAAGGGTGTGACAAAAGTCACGTGTTTCGTCGAGTTTGAATGATGGCGAAAGTCTAAGTTTCGTCGAGTGAGGTGTGTGGCGAAAGTCCTATGTCTCGTGGTCATGAAGGTGAGGATACATGGTTTATACTCAAACAATTCATAACTGAAACAGTTAATAAATTTCCATCATATCCAAACAATAACACAATATCTCAACATATAGTCAAACGTGTACCATTACAAAGCAAACAAGTTATGCAAACACAATTGTGAAACAAATAACGTGTCGAGGAAAGACCTTGAAAACTCGGGTTGTCACACACTTATTACACTTTGGTAGCTTTCCCGCGTAGGAACCCTGATTTGAATTGTTGCTCTGGTTCTGATTCATAGAAGACGACTGGCTAAAACTGTGGTTGATACTGCTGTCAGGCCTTTTCTGAGATTGATTGGCACTGGTTGCTTTGTCAGCATCATTCCATTTACGCTTGTTATCACTAGCAGGTGTGGTAGCTGTAGCAGCAGTGGTAGTAGCAGATTTACGAGGCGGCAATGAGCCACGTTCGACCTCTTGGTCAGTAATCTTATGTGCCAAACGGATGATCTGAGGCAGATTGTTAAGGTTTGCAGCAGTGACATAACCCTTTACAGCTGATGCTAGGCCCTTGAGATACAACTCAATTCGTCGATGTGGAGGTCGAGACAGGTTAGGGCAAAAAATTGCTAGTTCATGAGATCGTTTCATGTAAGCCTCAATCTCGGATCCTTCCATCTGCAAATCGTAGTACTCATTCTCGAGCTTCTGAATCTCATCACGAGGACAGTACTCTTCTCGCATTAACTCCTTAAAATCATCCCATGTCATTGCATTAGCGTCACACCCCGATATTTCCACGTATTACCGGTGGGCCCGGTAGGAAGTATCGTGACGTAGTTGATATCTTCATAGACAAATAATCACAGTTCAAGGCACAGCGGAAGTCTAAAGTAAAAATATTACAAACCGAATGAAATTCACATAAAGTATTACAACGGAATGTAAAGAGATCCACAGGCGGACCAAAAGGTAAACATAATTATTCTTCAACAGATTTTTAAACATCTAAAGCTTGCAAGACTCTTTATTCGATGCTAGGAGTAGCCAACCCATTTCTCTTAGTACCTGCACTTAGCCTTTTTGAAAAATACGCCAGTTTACACTGGTAAATACAATTAACCGACTCTTTTGAAAAGTGTTTATAAAAAAATTGATTTAATGCACAAGGCACAAATATCCTTTTATCACTTGGGATAATTATTTAAAAATAATCTTGTAAAAGAATTATATGTTTGTTATACGTTCAGTAGCCCGGGTTAAAGATTAATAGACACACCACATAAATAAACCCACGGCGATTTATTCTCGAACAAGCGGGCATATTATTTTACATACACACCGGCAGGTGTATGCCTACACCCCGTGCTTAAGTCGTGGCCATTTCAATGAATGAGCCGAGGATATCTAGGACATGGTCATTAACCCCCCCCCCCCAAGGCTTAAAAACAAACAAAACAGATTAAACGGGTTATCTCAATGATTTAACCTTCATATGATTAAAAATTCAATACCCGACCAAGCGGTATTTTATATTTCGTACCCCAAGCCCGTATAAGGGAAAATAAGTTAAAAGTATTTACCTGAGCAAAATATTCAAATTTATCTCAACCGTATACAATCAGCAAGTGCAAATATCTTTTACTAGGCTCCTAAATAAAGGCTCTTAGCACGAATTAGGAACTTGAGGAAACTTGCTTGAGCTCCAGGAAGTTCCAGAGATGAGTTAAGAATGATTTTTGTGAATGAGCATGAGAACTAGCAAACAAGAACTCTTATATAGCCAAAAACAATTCACAAGATCACTCCACACAAGTCTATAAATGTTTCCTGATCATCCCAGGTGTCCCCTATGCATGAAATACCATTGGTTCAGTCCCTGAATTCGAAAACCAGCTTTCTAAGGTGGCGGAACAGGCCAAACCCGCAGCTGTCAACATCTGGCTATTACTGGCACTTCCACGCGGCCCTCGTAAGACATAGGGAAGTCTTACGCGGCCCGCGTCAACCTTCAAAACCGGGAAAAATGTTTTAAACTTTGCACTTTCAGTCCCTGGTCCATTTTAACTTTGTTTTACTTTCATTTATTACCTTTTGGACCCCCATAGTTAACTTTTAAGGACTTGGGTCATTAACTAACTCCGTTAAGCTCCCGGTTAGTTGTACGATCACCCGAAAAGTCTTGTTTTCTTCGAAACTCCACAAGATTAATATATAATATTCTTGAGATCAAAATATAAACATTACAATGTTTTTGGGATAAAGGTCACTCAGAGGTTACTTTCAATATGTTGACACTTTTAACCCTTATGTTTGATAAGATCCTTATTTTTAACACAAATGACTTCTATTGTTCGATAAATTATTCATTAAAGAATACAAACGTCGTGTGAGGTCAATCAGAGGCAAAAGAATGGCATGTTGACACTTTGGATCCCTTTATTCGCATATTTACATTGTTTGACAATTTTAGTCCCTCAGAAATAATTCCTTACATGTTTAAAGTCCATGACACGTGTCTTTATCATATTGGTCGTGATTTTACGAGGTGTTACATCCTCACCCCCTTAAAAGAAATCTCGACCTCGAGATTTACTGAAATAAATGAGGGTACTTCTGTTTCATTTTGGATTCGACCTCCCACGTGTATTCGGGACCTCTACGGGCATCCCATTTAACCTTCACAATCGGTACGTGCTTCTTTCAAAGCTTCTTAACCTGTCGATCCTCAATCGACAAAGGTTTCTCAACAAACTTTAAGCTCTCATCTATATGCACATCCTTATGTGACATGGCTAACGATTCATCAGCTAGACACTTCTTCAGATTGCAGATGTGGAACACATTATGAATTCCACCGTGCTCTTCAGGCAGGTTTAACTTGTAAGCCACTATTTCGACACATTCGATGATCTCGAATGGTCCTATGTATCTTGGGCTTAGCTTGCCTTTCTTGCCAAAATGCATTACCCCTTTTCCAAGGTGATACCTTAAGCAACACTTTGTCACCAACCTTGAATTTCAGAGGTTTACGTCTTTTATCGGCGTAGCTTTTCTGCATATCCCTGGCAGCTTTGAGACGATCACGTATCTGCACAATCTTATCTGTCGTCTCCAGGAATATATCTGGTCCTGTTAGTTGGACATCTCCAACTTCTACCCAGCAAACTGGCGTCCTGCACTTTCTTCCATACAAAACTTCAAAAGGTGCAGCTTGAATACTGGAATGATAGCTATTATTATATGAAAATTCTATCAATGGAAGATAATCATCCCAACTTCCACCTAAATCAATAACAGAAGCGCTTAACATATCCTCCAGCGTTTGAATTGTGCGTTCGCTTTGACCATCCGTCTGAGGATGATAGGCAGTGCTAAAGTTTAAGCGAGTGCCTAGGGATTGCTAAAAGCTTTTCCAAAAATGCGATGTATATCTCGTATCTCTATCAGAGATGATAGACACTGGCACTCCGTGAAGAGATACAATCTCGTCCACGTATAACTGAGCTAACTTATCTGAGCTGTGTGTTTCATTAATAGGTAAGAAGTGAGCTTACTTAGTCAGTCTATCCACTATAACCCAAATAGTATCATTTCCTTGCTTTGTTTTTGGTAACTTAGTGATAAAATCCATAGTTACCATTTCCCACTTCCAGGTGGGAAGCTCAGGCTGTTGTAGCAAACCTGACGGCTTCTGGTGTTCTGCCTTAATTTGAGCACACGTCAGGCATTTAGCCACATAAGTGGCTATAGATTTCTTCAAACCTATCCACCAATAATTTGCCTTTAAATCCTGGTACATCTTATCACTACCAGGATGGACAGGATACTTGGAACTACGGGCTTCTTGAAGGATAACGTCCCGAAGTCCTCCATAGATTGGAACCCATATTCGTCCATTCAATCTTAGGATTCCATCCTTGCCATATGATAACTGTTCAGCAGTTATTCCCAACTTTTCATTTGGATAGTTAGCTTCTAATACAGCTTCTTTCTGAGCGGCTAACAATCTTTCATTTAAGTTGTTCTTCAATTCAATGCTCTTGGCATTGATCCTAATGGGCGTAACTCTTTCCTTCCTGCACAACGCATCGGTGACTACATTCGCCTTTCCTGGATGATATCGGATTTCACAATCATAATCATTCAGTGTCTCCATCCATTGACGCTGTCTCATGTTTAGGTCCTTCTGGTTAAACAGATGTTGAAGGCTCTTGTGATCCGAATAGATCACACATTTGGTACCATATAAATAATGCCTCCAAAGTTTTAGTGCAAACACAACGGCACCCAATTCCAAATCGTGGGTGGTGTAATTCTTTTCGTGCACTTTTAATTGTCGGGAAGCATAGGCAATAACTTTGCCTTTCTGCATATGCACACATCCCATGCCTGTGTGTGATGCATCACAATAAACCACAAATTCTTCAATACCTTCAGGCAATGTCAACACAGGTGCATTGCTTAACTTCTGTTTAAGAATATCAAAGGATTCTTGTTGCTTAGGACCCCAATCAAACTTGATATTCTTACGAGTTAATGAAGTTAGGGGTGCTGCAATCCTTGAGAAATTCTCAATAAAATGCCTATAATATCCTGTCAGACCCAAGAAGCTGCGAATCTCTGTGGGCGTCTTCAGTTCTTGCCAATTCATGATGGCTTCAATCTTAGCGGGATCCACCTGGATACCACGCTCACTAACCACATGTCCAAGAAATTGGACTTCACGAAGCCAAAACTCACATTTTGAAAACTTGGCGTAGAGCTTCTCTTGCTGAAGAAGTTTAAGAATACAGCGAAGGTGTTTCTCATGATCAGCCTGGTTCTTCGAATAAATAAGAATGTCATCAATGAAGATGATGAAAAACTTGTCCAAGTAGGGTGTGCAAACGCGATTCATGAGGTCCATGAACGCCACTGGTGCATTAGTGAGCCCGAAAGGCATCACTAAGAACTCGTAGTGACCATAACGAGTTCTGAATGCAGTCTTATGTACATCTTCATCTCTGACCTTCAGCTGATGGTAACCTGACCTTAAATCAATCTTGGAGAAATAACTTGCCCCTTGCAGTTGATCAAACAGATCGTCGATCCTGGGTAATGGATATCTGTTCTTGATTGTGACCTTGTTTAGCTCGCGATAATCAATGCATAAACGCATTGATCCATCCTTTTTCTTCACAAACAGAATCGTTGCTCCCCAAGGAGATGATCTAGGCCTAATAAATCCTTTTGCCACCAAGTCATCCAGTTGAGTCCTTAACTCTTTCATCTCAGTCGATGCTAATCTGTAAGGTGCTCTTGCAACAGGTGCTGCTCCCGGAATAATGTCAATTCTGAACTCCACTTGCCTATCTGGAGGTATACCAGGTAGTTCTTCAGGGAATACGTCTGGATATTCAGAAATGATGGGGATGTCTTCAACCTTGGGCTTTGGTTCATCAATAGTCACATGTGCCATGTAAATGACACAACCCTTCTTCAAACACCTTGACGCCTTAAGCATAGACGCTTGCTTAGGCAACCCATACTGAGTATCTCCTTGTATTGTGAGTGGCTCACCATACGGAGTCTTGATAACCACTTGTTTCTTGCCACAAACAATATGGGCTTGGTTATGAGATAACCAATCCATGCCAATTACTATGTCGAAACCAACTAATTTCAAAGGAAGCAAAGATAACGGAAAAGAGTGGTTCCTAATGGATATAAAACATCCATCTAACACAGTTGAAGCAGTTTCTATGGTACCATCGGCCAATTCTACTTCATATTTTATGCTTAGGGTTTTAACAGCAAGATTTAACAACTTACAAAACTTATCATCAACAAACGACTTATCTGCACCTGAATCAAATAATACCATTGCATAAACATCATTGATAAGAAAGGTACCTGTTATCACGTTGTCATTCTGGATTGCTTCTTGAGCATTCATTTGAAAGACCCGAGCATTGGTCTTTTTACCTTCTTCAGGTTTCTTGGCATACTTTGGGCAGTTAGACTTGATATGCCCCTTCTCGTTACAGTTGTAACAAGTCGCATCCTTTATCTTTTTACAATCTAATGTCTTATGCTCACTGGATTTACAGATCCCACAAGCCCTAGGCTGCGATTGGGATTTTGATTCATACCTGCACTTTCCCAGATGACGCTTCTTGCAGGTCTTGCATTTGGGCTTCTCACCCAACTGTTGGTCGTCCTTCTTGAACCCTGAACTCTTCTTGTGATCAGAGTTCCCCTTACGCTTCTTATCTGAACGGTGTGACTTATCATCCTCACGTTTCCTCTTCCCCGAATCAGAATTCCTAAGAGATCTCTGCCTGACCGCATCAAGGGTAAGAGATAATGACAAATTAGCTACTGACCTGAAGGTAGTAGGTCGAGACGCTTTCACACTAGCTTTGATCTCCGGGGCCAAACCCCCAATAAAACGGGCTATATGTTTTGGTTCTGGGGTCACCAAGTAAGGAACCAATCTAGACATGATGTTAAAACTCGTGAGATATGCCTGATAGTCTAAGTTCTTCATAACCAATGTCAGAAAGTCAGTCTCGATATTCTCAACTTCATGTTGAGGACAGAAATTCTCTTTGATCAAAGCAACAAACTGAGCCCATGTTAAGTTGTATAACGGAATCTTTCCAGTAGCTTGGATTAAGGACCTCCACCAAGCTAGAGCTTCTCCCTTGAACGATTGTGAAACATACTTCACAATATCTTGCTCCGCACATCCGTTAATATCAACCACTGTATCCATCTCGTCTAGCCACGTCATGCAATCAATGGCTCCTTTTTCCCCAGTGAAATCCCTGGGCTTGCATGAGACGAAATACTTATATGAACAGGTCTTTGCACGTGGCTCTTGGTTGAATATAATCTTCTTAGACGGAACACTATGCTGATTTGATGAGTGTTGGGCATCATCCTTATTCGTCCCCTGAGATTTAGAAGGTGGCTTACTGTGAGCCACAGAGTGAGTCTTAGAGTGAGTACCACTAGACTCTCTAAATTTCCTGTCCATGGCTTTAGAAACAACATTGTCAATCAATGCTTGAAGTTCCGCACCAGTTACGTTGATTCTGGTAGTATCATGATTCTCTATAGGGTGACTATTGATTTCTTTAGATTCTTCCATGTAGCTTGATTGCTACATAAAATAATGATAATGATTCATTCAGAAATCTATAACAGAATTGTCATCTTGATAATTTTATTAACCATGGTATTAATAAACCATATTGGTTAATTTATTAAGTATTTTCATTCAGGATTTTTCATTTTAATTATCCTCAGTCATAATTTATTAATATAATAAAATGGCACAAAAGGCCAAGTCACAGGGACAAATTAAATTATAAGCCATGATCTTATAGGATCAAGGCATTAAGGCATTGAATCATAGTTCATTACCTTTTCTTGACAGAGAGTCGTAGACTGCAACTGTCTTTTATCTTATATGACAATGAATATGGCCCGTAGGCCCTATATCACAAATGGATGTTTAAATAATAAAGAAAGGAATTTGAAGAATCCAATATAAGGATGACTTACGTGATTTTATCGAATCACATTTGCCAGGAGTGTTAATATGTTTTCAGATGTTAACAAGGATTTTGAATCTTAAAAGGAACTACCATCATGGCCCTATCTTAAAATGACACACGGCTAGGTTTTGCCTTTAAGATTTTGTTTAATATATAATGGCAGATCTGACAAAAGGGATGATATATTTTTATTTATTTCTTATTTTATATTGATGCACATAGTGACAAAATGAAATTTAATTAAAACATTCCACTAAAATTAAAAAGGAGTACATAATGGCCCTAAACGGGACTTTTACATAAATAATTTGCCCACGCAGGGGCTAAACTGAAAATACAAGTCCTCGCAGGGACTAGGTACATAAATAGATGTCCACACAGGGACTTAATTGAAAATTAAAGAAATACAAAACAAACAAATAAGGAATTTCAATGATCCCTCTTGTTCTTCCCTTTGATCAGATTTGCCAAACCCTTCAGAAATCCCCGGTGGCTTCTACGCTCTTCTTGAACCTCACGCTCCACCTGGCTCAACCTTTGAAGAATCTCCTGCTGCTGCGGTGGTTGGATCTTCGGCGGCTGCGGCTGCTGTTGCTGCGGAGGTTGAGGAGGTGGCAGGTATTGGTACCCATAAGCCGGGTACCCAGTCTGATATGGGGCTCCGTAGGGCCCCTCAGGATGAAGAGCATTGTAGTTTGCTGCTACAAGATACGGGTCAACATCGGGGGCATTGTAGTAATTGTAGCCAGAATGGCCTGGCTGCTCAAAAGGGTTATACGCTGCTACACCAGCGTAAGAAGGTATTGGGTTATTAAAACCCATGTGTGGTGGTGCGACTGGCGCGGAGTCCACCTCGAAAACAGGGTTTGAAGGCCCTCCCATCTGCGGGTCTTCATACAGTGGTGGGTAGTGACTGCCACTGGAGGGTTGAGGGATGCTGAAACGGAATCCCCCTCGCATGGACATCCATGGTCCTGATCTTCTCCGCCTCAGTGGCTCCGGAGGCAGTTGCTGCTCTGGCGGCGGTGGTGGCGGTGACGTAACCGCCTGGAATCGTGAATCCTCGGAGGGATCCTGCTGTTGAGGTGCTGGGTTAAAAGGGGGAGTGAACTCCTAATGGTACGAGGCAAACCTTGCTTCATAGCTGTCTGGGCCCCGATATGGAGAACCGTGAAAGGACGATCCATCTGAAATCTCAATGGGATGCGTCGGCGTCCCACTCGGTGGCATCTATGGATCGGGTTCATCGTCCATATCCATAGCTTGGTTACCAGAGAAATGATCTTCTGGTCCCAATGGGTTGAAACCCACCGGTTCTTGCACCTGATTTGCCGGATTGAACCGGCTCTGGAAGTACGGGGTCGGGTCTTCAAAGGCGCGGTGTGAACCCGACCGCTGCAACGGTAAGTAGGAGTGGCGAGAATGTTCGGACTCGTTACCTTGATGGAGCCCGAAAGAATCATGGTACGAAGGTGAGGAGCTGAGCGAGACAGAACGCCTCGCAGGCTCTAAGTACATCCTCCAGTCTTCTTGGGGACTCGTGCTCATCGTCACTGAAGGAGTTCGCCGGTGTGATGGCCCGGCTTCATGGTCATGGGTGGCGAAGATTGGGGCTTTACCGCCTCTTCCTTGTCCTCTAATACGCGGTGGCATCTTCTGTTCATGACAACACAAACAAAAGAAACACAAAGGAAAACAATAAAGGACAAAATAAAAGATTAGGATTAGTCCTAAGTCCTTTGCCTAGACTCGGAAGTCAAGGAATGTGCAACTGTGTCATTGAGATTAAACACAAAAAGGCTAGTGTTTAATTCACTCAATGTTGGCTCTGATACCAACCTGTCACACCCCGATATTTCCACGTATTACCAGTGGGCCCGGTGGGGAGTATCGTGACGTAGTTGATATCATCATAGACAAATAATCACAGTTCAAGGCACAGCGGAAGTCTAAAGTAAAAATATTACAAACCGAATGAAAGTAACATAAAGTATTACAACGGAATGTAAAGGGATCCACAGGCAGACCAAAAGATAAACAAAATTATTGTTCAACAGATTTTTAAGCATCTAAAGCTTGCAAGACTCTTTATTCGATGCTAGGAGTAGCCAGCCCATTTCGCTTAGTACCTGCACTTAGCCTTTTTAAAAAATACGTCAGTTTACACTGGTAAATACAATTAACCGACTCTTTTGAAAAGTGTTTATAAAAAAATTGAATTAATGCACAAGGCACAAATATCCTTTTATAACTTGGGATAATTATTTAAAAATAATCTTGTAAAAGAATTATATGTTTGTTATACGTTCAGTAGCCCGGGTTGAACACCGGGTTAAAGATTAATAGACACACCACATAAATAAACCCACGACGAGTTATTCTCGAACAAGCGGGCATATTATTTTACATACGCACCGGCAGGTGTATGCCTACACCTCGTGCTTAAGTCGTGGCCATTTCAATGAATGAGCCGAGTATATCCAGGACATGGTCATTAACCCCCCCCCCCCCCAAGGCTTAAAAACAAACAAAACAGATTAAACGGGTTATCTCAATGATTTAACCTTCATATGATTAAAAATTCAATACCCGACCAAGCGGTATTTTATATACCGTACCCCAAGCCCGTATAAGGGAAAATAAGTTAAAAGTATTTACCTGAGCAAAATATTCAAATTTATCTCAGCCGTATACAATCAGCAAGTGCAAATATCTTTTACTGGGCTCCTAAATAAAGGCTCTTAGCACGAATTAGGAACTTGAGGAAACTTGCTTGAGCTCCAGGAAGTTCCAGAGATGAGTTGAGAATGATTTTTGTGAATGAGCATGAGAACTAGCAAACAAGAACTCTTATATAGCCAAAAACAATTCACAAGATCACTCCACACAAGTCTACAAATGTTTCCTAATCATCCCAGGTGTCCCCTATGCATAAAATACCATTGGTTCAGTCCCTGAATTCGAAAACCAGCTTTCTAAGGCGGTGGAACAGGCCAAACCCGCAGCTGTCAATATCTGGCTGTTACTGGCACTTCCACGCGGCTCGCGTAAGACATAGGGAAGTCTTACGCGGCCCGTGTCAACCTTCAAAACCGGGAAAAATGTTTTAAACTTTGCACTTTCAGTCCCTGGTCCATTTTAACTTTGTTTTACTTTCATTTATTTCCTTTTGGACCCCCATAGTTAACTTTTAAGGACCTTGGGTCATTAACTAACTCCGTTAAGCTCCCAGTTAGTTGTACGATCACCCGAAATGTCTTGTTTTCTTCGAAACTCCACAAGATTAATATCTAATATTCTTGAGATCAAAATATATAAACATTACAATGTTTTTGGGATCGTCAAAAGGTCACTCAGAGGTTACTTTCAACATGTTGACACTTTTAACCCTTATGTTTCATAAGATCCTTATTTTTAACACAAACGACTTCTATTGTTCGATAAATTATTCATTAAAGAATACGAACGTCGTGTGAGGTCAATCAGAGGCAAAAGAATGGCATGTTGACACTTTGGATCCCTTTATTCACATATTTACATTGTTTGACAATTTTAGTCCCTTGGAAATAATTCCTTACATGTTTAAAGTCCATGACACGTGTCTTTATCATATTGGTCGTGATTTTACTAGGTGTTACAATTAGCCATCTCGATGCCCAACATCTGCACCTGGGCATTCCACCAAGTTAAGGCACCATCCTCCAAAGTGCCAGTAGCATACTTCACCCGGTCCCCCACGGGACAGTTACACATAGCGAACATTGACTCAGCTTTCTCGAACCATCGAAGTAGCCCCACAGCCCCTTCAGTCCCACTGAAGGTCTGTGGCTTACAATCCATAAACGTCTTGAAAGTGCAAGCAGGTGGATAGTTTTGATTCTGATTCGCTGGCTGACCTAATGGACGAAAGGAAATACAACACAAGGGTAAGAGTTGTGTACGCGACACAAGAATAAAGAATATTTGGCACATATTGTACCAGCTTGGTCATTTTACATGAACAAACTAAACCAATATGCTATAGAGAAAAAAAATTAAATAAGCTAAACTAAACACTTCTTAAAGGATGTCCTTTTGGTCATTTTACATGAACAAACTAAGCCAAACACTTTTTAAAAAACTACTTATTAACTTATTGGCTTACAAGCTAACCCAAACACTTTTTTTAGAAATTCCTTTTCAAAAAGTCCTTTTAATAAAAGTCCTTTTGTACTAAAATAAGGAATCCCAAACACCCCCTTAAACAAGCTTTTTTCTGTTGTTTTTTATGATCTGGTGGATGTAAAGTTTTAGTTGATTTTGTTTCTTTGATTTTTGTCTACAAATCAGGGTTCTTACTTTTACTCTTAATTGTTAACCATTTATAATATGTAGTAACAAATAATTGCTTGAAGGAACAATATTTACTTTCTAAGTTATGATACAATGAACAATGTTTGTTGTTATCTACAGATTGTGAGAGCTATACTTTGGCTTATGAGCTAATAAATACTTTGAACTGGAAAGCTAATGTAACCAGAGGAGCTCTATAGCAGCTTCTCATGTTCAATATAAGACCATTCAGGCCAAATCCAAGGTATCCATTTAGTTGGACATGAACTTTTTTACCATTCTTTTTGTTTTTAAGGATATTCATTTGGTCGAATCACAGGGATTAACTTTGCTTCCAAACTAGAGAGAAAGGGAACAGCTCCACCGATTGGTACCGTTTTTTACCCTATCTATCATTTTTGTTTGTTAAATTTTATATCTTGTATGTTTTTTTAAACATCTTTTTCAGATTTGTTATAATACTTTCAGATCTGTGTTGGTTTTGTGTTTTTTTTAATGTTTTGTGAATGGATCTGGAAATGTGAATACAGTTGAATATGAAGACCGATGAGACGGAAATCTGCCACATTCAAGATCCGACTTTCCAGACTTGGCAAATTATGAAGCAAAAACATTTAAGAAAGATGATACGCTAGGAGAATGAACAGGTGAAAGAGAGAACATTGCGGCTTGGTTCAAGAACCTTCAAATTCAGCCTTACCATCGTCCTTTTTTAGGTTTCTACTTGTACAAAATTCACCACATCTAGTAAGTTATTTACACCAGATTCTTATTTTTGATTTTTTTCTAAAAAGTCTAGGCCCTAACGATGTTCAAGTCTAGGTCAAGGCTCTGGTTTGCGATAGCTATGCTCATCACAATAAGGTAAAATTCTACATGTATATATTCTTTTTTTTCGTATTAGTAAAATTAATTGAAAATAAAACCGGGTTTAATGGTGAGCCTATTATCTGTTATTTGTTTATGAGATCGGGTTACAGTCAACAGAAGGTCAGAACCAGTCAACTGTAGAAACAGAGTATTCGGGTCACGGTCAACGGTAGTCGGTGTTGAATTAGTAAGAAATTCTAATGTAGGCTGGCCTTCCAAATGATAAATTTTCTCATTTTTTGCATTTCTTCTTTTGGTTTTGATTACTTTATAACGTAATATTATCAGTTTTGAAGCTATATTCTTTATTGTGTTTTTAGGCATGAATTTTGTGGATCCAGTGAAGAAGAGTAGTGTGATGTCTGTCGATAGTTACATGCAAAAACCTAATTAACCTAGGTAGCTAGGGTAAGAAAGGTATCGAATCCAGAGGAGTCTGTGGTTAATGTTAATTATTATTTGTTTGTTAATATTTGAATTACTTTGAGAACTTGCTAGAAAACTATAAACAATAACTCTGAGATTGTAAAAACAATGATAGAAAAAACGTGGTCACTCCGGGATTTTGATTCTGTAATTACTAATAACCTAGTTCTGATTTTATTGGATGCTGTTGATTAAATAGTAAATCTGTCACATCTACCAATTACCTATGCAGTTCAAAATCTTAATATTAATTGATCAGATAAATATTAAAACATACATACATAGAAAGCATTCAAGCAACAAAAGCATAGTTGGATTCAAAACATAATTATAACTCTGACTGTCACTCAGGATTCGTCTGTCACACAAATAATATAATCATGTAAATAGTCGGCTGTCACCCGACTACAAATCCAAATCTCAATACAAACAGAAACTAGAATTAAAAGTGTCTCACAAGAATCATTCACCCAGAGTGTCCACGAGAGATTTAGCCGCTCATGATGTTCGTGCGATCTTCAAAAGCTTGAGATGAGGTTGAGTGCATGATCGAGTCGGTATGTTGTGCGGCTGATGAGTGACGAATGATATTAATGATGTTCGATGATGTTGACTAATTCCCTCCTGATCATATGTGATCTCCCCTCAATCTTTACATATGTTGCCACCGCCCGAGAGATGTCGGCCCAATCCAATTCAAGCCCACATGTGTATGATGTTGACTTGTGTGTCGCTTATATCGGCCCAAGTCCACATGATATGGCTGCATTCCTATGTTTGCCAACAATTGAGAGTCATGATGATGTTGTCTTTATTAAAAGTGACAATCCCCCTAAAAGAAGTCTGCCTTCTTGATTCCTATGTCAGCCGCCAAAGATAAAGCCCACCAAACCCTATGCTCACGTGATGTTGTTTAATGTTGTTGACTTCTCTTGCTGCCTTTCACGTGAGTTAGGGCTTTTGGCCCATTAATTGCCATCCAACAAGTCAACATATGCGCATCCCGAATAAGTCCACCGTAGCCTACGGATTAAACCGTAGGTTACGGTCCATAGATTCTGTTTGTTGGTCCTTTCTCCAGCCATGGGTTGTGACGTATATTCCATAAGCTATGTTTGAGCTTTACTAGAAGTCATTTGTATGCTTTGCAACTTTTATTTAATTACCAAATGGCCTATGGACTTCATTCCTTCTCGTTTCTTTCGACTCTAAGCCATTTTCTAACCTGAATTAACTTCCGAATAACGCCTTTCGCTATGTTTATCATCCACAGGTGTTCCGCATCATCTCTAACCACTTTAACTTCACCGAATTACGCATTTTACCTGAAATAACACAAACACTCGCAGTAATCACATTCGAAACTTATAATCACATAAAACACATTAATTCACACAGGATAATACACTTAAGGCTCATGTTTCACACTCTCCATCACATCCCCACACTTAACCTTGATTGTCCTCAAGCAACCATCACAAACATTACTCACCTTATTAACGAGTCACCATTAAATCCCTTACCAAATTAGCAATTTAAGATCCCAAGTCATACCCGTCCCATAGACTGACACAATCGAGGTTGACAATCTGACAAGTAAGTGATACGCATTTAAAACAATTTAAGACTTACCTAACTAACACTAACATGCTTATATTACTAAACACATGCCACCCGCCCCTCACAATGATCACCCCTCTCGGTTTAATCAAGACTAGCGTGTAATGTGCTAGTATGTAATTCACTCAAAACCAGATACGCTACTTTGCAATCATAAGCTTGTATAGCAATCACACCTCTACTGTATCAAATAACGTAGCACATATCAAAAGGACTTACGGGTTTTGGGTTAAGAGTAAAGGTAAGAATATATTTTTGGGTTTTTATGTTTATATTTATTGGCGAACACAAATGAACATACCAAACCATGACAACTTATTCACAATAATACTAACACATGGGTTATTCTCCACCCATTTATTTAACACGAATCAAACAATGATTTTTTTCTTTTTCATTCTTTTTTTTCTCTTTCTTTTTCTTTTCATTTTTTTCAACAAACATCTAACACGTACTTGTCATTTATGGTTGGTAGTCAAACGGGTCAAACAAGGTGTGCAAACGACATGTATAAGGCTCAACATGGTTAACTAAGGTGGGTGGATAAACAATCAACAAATAACACAACGGAAGGGATCCTAATACCTTTATCATTTATGTGCATACGCTACACCACAGCCTCGGCACGTATTAAACCACACAAGTTCTAACACAAAGCAACATATGGCCTACTCTCAACAAATGAACATTTATAGTAATTCAACTATCACTAAGTAGGCTCAAATATCTCACCGAACAAAAGGAATATAGGTTGCCGACACGTAGCATGTGTAATTTTTCTAAAGCATGTTACCCCTAGTTAAGCATCTCTTCTCAACTATTTTATAAAAACCTGTCAGAAATACTCTCATGAAACTTAAAGGGAAAACCATGACTAGGGATCTAAGTTAGTTTAATATCAGCAAGAAACCCTTTAGCAATTGAAAATGTTGGTTTTCATGTAGTTCAAGCATACTTGAGAAACAAAAATTTTAAAATTTTATCAATTTAAGCAAATTCAACCCTTTCAAGCATTTAATATCAACAGTCATACCAACCCTTTTCTCGAGTTACCGCATCCCCACACTTGGGATACATTGTCCCCAATGTATGGTGCAATTTATAATCTAAACTCGAGAGATACCGCCTACAAACCATGAACGGCTAATACCCTACTCGACTCAACACAAAGAAACCACTCCCGACACAAAGACTCACACCACCAAAAACACAAAAACAAATAAAATAAAGGATAGAGAGACACATTGACCTGATCAGAAAATCAGCAAGTGTCTGTAGCGGTGCAGCTGCTGTGATCAGATAGGGACCCAAACTCCTCTTGGATTCTCTGACATCTCATCGGGGATGTTGCCAAACATCCCCACACTTGACTCATTGCATCCGCGGTGATTGAATCGTAGAAACCTGTCAAAACACAAACACACCAAAACGAACCGAACCAAACCAAAGTACAATACTCTACATCCTCGGGCTGCCTCCCGAGAGTGCTAAGTTTAAAGGTCTTCAGCCAGACCGTACCTGATATGATCAAGGTGGTTTAAATTGCATCTCTCGTGCAAAGAACACCTGTGCTGGTGGATGGTTAGTATCCCACTGCCATCCTTCACTCCATATGGCATCCAAATGATCTGGGTTATCGAAATCTATCGACTGTAAGAATTCACCCTTAATTTTCCTTGTGGGCTTCTTCTTTTCCTTCAACTGTGAGAACTCACCCATATTCACCTCAAGTGGTTTCTTCTTGTATTTGGTTGCATCCTTTGGTGACTCCTTTTCTAACTTGACTGAACGCTTTATGTTTCTCATCTTGAGCCACCACGATGATTTGACCACTTTATCCTTCACGACCTTTTCATCTTTAGACCTGGCAATCATAGCAACACTCTCTTTTGGGACATCCTCATTAATTGGAGGATGACACTTATTAGCAATATTAGAATAAGCACAAGTGTGAGACAAAAAGTTTAAGGAAAACTTACGTGACCCGAAGACCATATTTACCGTATTAGCATTGCAATCAATGATAGCCTTCGTGGTTTTCAAGAATGGCCGACCTAAGATAACGGGTGGTTGTCCTTCAACATTGGATGGCGTGTGGTCCACAACTAGGAAATCTTCTGGGTAATAACAATCGCCTACTCTTACAGCAATTCCTCTCAACATCCCCCTAGATGGTTTCCTTGAACCGTCTCCAAGCACAATCGTGGTGTCCACCTATTCAAGCTCACCAAAATCGTATTCATCAAACACCCGACCCACCAATATGCTTATGCTTGCCCCATGATCCATCAATGCCCTATCAGTCTTGAACTCACCCAACTGGACTGGGATCATAGGCCCATTCTCCTCTTCATCTTCAACACTTGCAACCAAACGGATTGCACCACTGGTCATATTTAAACGGACGGGTGAATCATTATCATCAACTATTACCCGTGCAGGAGTTACTGCCTCTACATCCGATTCTTCAATACAAACCTCATCTTGGGAATCCATGATCAACTTAGATATTTGAGATTGTGAGTCCACTTGATTGTTGCTTCCTAACGTATCAGACTCTCTTTTAACCCGCTCATTGCATAGTGCATTTATTAATTCACTTAGCTTGACTATATCTTCATAAATCTGATATATATCAGGGATGTCTTGGGCGTAACTTGATGAGTCATATTCATTAAAATGACCATGGCCTCCATAACCATAGTCCTCAAAATATTCTGATTTTCCATTACAACCCCAATCTGGCTTGTACCGGTGACCATCATCCATCTCATAACCACTGTACTCCCAATTTGGATCATGATGGTAGTCCATATCATCGATCTCTTCTTGATATCTATGTTGATAAGAATAACCCTAGTAACCCTCATCTTCTTGTTTTTGCATGCGTTGGGACCATACCCACTCATCAAGTTCAGCCTTACTCTCGAACATTGGGCATAGGAATGCCCAATGTCCTTGGCACCCACACCTTGTGCATGAAACATATTTTTTTATATTCACAACTCATACTTCCTGCACAAGTAGCAAACGAAAAGCAGTACCGAACAAAAAGAAAACAAAGACAAAAGTGAAAGTGAAAGAAAAAAAAACAAACTAACTAGAAAAGGCAAATACTTTTTAGATTTTTTAGTTTTTATGTAAAACGAAAGCAAACAAACAAAACTAAACTAAACTAAACTAGCACTAAGCGCACGACTCCCCGGCAACGGCGCCATTTTGATGTCTGTCGTTAGTGACATGCAAAAACCTAATTAACCTAGGTAGCTAGGGTAAGCAGGGTATCGAATCCAGAGGAGTCTGTGGTTAATGCTAATTATTATTTGTTTGTAAATATTTGAATTACTTTGAGAACTTGCTAGAAAACTATAAACAATAACTTTGAGATTGTAAAAAAATGATAGAAAAAACGTGGTCACTCCGGGATTTTGATTCTGTAATTACTAATAACCTAGTTCTGATTTTATTGGATGCTGTTGATTAAATAGTAAATCTGTCACATCTACCAATTACCTATGCAGTTCAAAATCTTAATATTAATTGATCAGATAAATATTAAAACATACATACATAGAAATCATTCAATCAACAAAAGCATAGTTGGATTCAAAACATAATTATAACTCTGACTGTCACTCAGGATTTGTCTATCACACAAATAATATAATCATGTAGATAGTCGGCAGTCACCCGACTACAAATCCAAATCTCAATACAAACAGAAACTAGAATTAAAAGTGTCTCACAAGAATCATTCATCCAGAGTGTCCACGAGAGATTTAGCCGCTCATGATGTTCGTGCGATCTTCAAAAGCTTGAGATGAGGTTGAGTGCATGACTGAGTCGGTATGTTGTGCGGCTGATAAGTGACGAATGATATTAATGATGTTCGATGATGTTGAGTAATTCCCTCTTGATCATATGTGATCTCCCCTCAATCTTTACATATGTTGCCGCCGCCCAAGAGATGTCGGCCCAATCCAATTCAAGCCCACATGTGCGTGTGTAATTATAGATGATGTATGATGTTGACTTGTGTGTCGCTTATATCGGCCCAAGTCCAGATGATATGGCTGCATTCCTATGTTTGCCAACAATTGAGAGTCATGATGATGTTATCTTTATTAAAAGTGAAAATCCCCCTAAAAGAAGTCTGCCTTCTTGATTCCTATGTCAGCCGCCAAAGATAAAGCCCACCAAACCCTATGCTCACGTGATGTTTAATGTTGTTGACTTCTCTTGCTGCCTTTTACGTGAGTTAGGGCTTTGGCCCATTAATTGCCATCCAACAAGTCAACATATGCGCATCCCAAATAAGTCCACCGTAGCCTACGGATTAAACCGTAGGTTACGGTCCGTAGATTCTGTTTGTTGGTCCTTTCTCTAGCCGTGGGTTGCGACGTATATTCCATAAGCTATGTTTGAGCTTTACTAGAAGTCATTTGTATGCTTTGCAACTTTTATTTAATTACCAAATGGCCTATGGACTTCATTCCTTCTCGTTTCTTTCGAATCTAAGCCATTTTCTAACCTGAATTAACTTCCGAATAACGCCTTTCACTATGTTTATCATCCACGGGTGTTCCACATCATCTCTAACCACTTTAACTTCTCCGAATTACGCATTTTACCTGAAATAACACAAACACTCGCAGTAATCCCATTCGAAACTTATAATCACATAAAACACATTAATTCACACATGATAATACACTTAAGGCTCATGTTTCACACTTTCCATCACATCCCCACACTTAACCTTGATTGTCCTCAAGCAACCATCACAAACATTACTCACCTTATTAACGAATCACCATTAAATCCCTTACCGAATTAGCAATTTAAGATCCCAAGTCATACCCGTCCCATAGACTGACACAATCGAGGTTGACAATCTGACAAGTAAGTGATACGCATTTAAAACAATTTAAGACTTACCAAACTAACACTAACATGCTTATATTACTAAATACAACAATCAGTTCATTGAGTTTCAGCGTTTGTAGTGGCAGCTCCTCACCACTGATCCAGGTTTGCAAACGCTCAAACTCAATGAACTGATTGTTGAACATGATGTCCCTGATCATCCTCGTGTTGATGAAGATGACGATGATAGTGTTCTCTCTGATGACGATGACGATGATAGTGTTCCCTCTGATGACGATGACTCTGATGTTGGTGAAATTCGTTGGATTAAAAAGGTAAAGTTGATGATGATAAAATGGGTGGGCGGTTTTGGGTAAGCACAGATAGTTTTTGACTTTTGTTGATGCATATGATTTTATGATGTGAAAGCAGGAAGTTGCTAGGAAGTTTAAGGAGGGTAACGGTGAGCTAACTTATCTACAAGCTGCGAAGCAAGTAATCAGTGAGGTAATAACTCTGACCAAAATAAGTTGATATAATTTTGTTAAGTAGCTCTGGGGTTTTCTTTTCTTTTTTGAGCATTAATTAATTTGGTTGGGATTTGACCTTGGATCCAGTGTAAGCCCAAGTCTGCCAGTGGAAAACGTGAGAGTACCGATGAAACCGAGGTAAATTTGCTTGGGATCTCTATGCTCGTTTTTAGAAATCAATTTTTTTTGTGAAAATGGTCAAACGGGTCACTTTGACTTGTAATCACTTTATGTTAAGATTTAGGAGTTTAATATACTTTTATATGTTCCAGGACCCGGGCCCTAAAAGAAATGATGGCAAGGGCAAAGAAAAAATCTTGTAATGAAGACGAGTCAAGGTACGGGTGGTGGCTGAAGACACTATGAACAATTTGTACCCCTCAACGACTTAATTTACGTCTCTCGGTTTTACATTCCTTTTTTTGCATTCCTATGCTGATGGTTACCCAAAACTCATTTTAAACTGTCCAAACCCAACATGCGTTCAACGTTACAAACTGTTTTAATCAGTGTTCTTGTGTAGTATTATTATGCAAAGTATAGTGTAGCGACTCCTAGCTAAAGGTGTCGGCTAACCAGACCAAACTGGTTTGTAACCGATACCAAACTGTAGGTTAGGGATTATGGAGTATGGGTTTGTTTTTTGAATACACTTATCTCAATGAAAATAGCAACCCAACTACAGCGACAAGCGTTTAGAATGGAAATGTGTTATAAAATTCATTTTTATCAAAATTCGAGGACGATATATACCTAATAAATAGGAATCCTCAAGAGGATAAGTGAGGTCAGCTGTGCTCCTTGGCATAGAAGAACTTGTGTCTCACCTACCTCGACTCAAATTAAAACTAATGTCAAAGCCCTAAGAATTATGACTCGACATGTAAACAAAATTTTGAGGAATATCATCTCACATGTGTTTCACAGTTTCAATTATCTCGGTCCTTGATGCATAAAACCACATAACTTAATTCAATTCATCAGTGGTAACTTAACTGTACACTCACTTTGCCAAGTGCTGACAACTGAGCCCTTAAAATATCGGATGACAATAAACCATTAGGTTTCTTTTGATCCAATATACGTTGATAGACATTTGATCATCAGAGGATACAATCATGTCGAATGAGTCACAGGAAAGGTTACTCTAATAATGTTACCCCCAAAATACCACATGCGGTAACCCCCGTAGGCGTGTGACGTACCAGGATCTAGCCACCAATCACATTGAACCAACCATAATATGTTTAACAAAATTCCATTCATTAAATAAAAACGTTCATATAATATAATCCTAGTTAAATAGTGACAGCGGAAGCAAATAACAATTCATTGTTTAAATGTTTCAAAACCCAATGTATACGAATTCAGTAAACAAGACATGCATAGCCAAGCACTGCGACCCATGACCACTCCAGCCATCTTGATAGCAAGTTCCCATCCAAAGTACCTAATGACCTGCGAGCATGCAACAAGTGTATTAGACAATGCTGGTGAGTTCATAGTTTTACGAAAACGTTAGTTACCAAGTGTTTAGTTTAACCATTGAATTTAATGTTGATAATATCCCGAATACAAGACGGCTCCTGATTATTTTGCCCTTTCTCCAATGCTCCTATCAAAGCATTGGTCATGACTAGGTCATTAGTTCACACCCGTCCTCTCAGGTACAGGGTGAGGGTGCCAAACCTAGTAGCGCTACCAACTAATACCTTGTTACCTCTCAGGTAACCAAACAACACGGAGGGACTTTAATGGTGATAGGATGAGTATATTATCCAACATTCCAGATTTACCCAAAAGACATATTCCTCGCAGGAATACCCATGATTTACCTAAAGCCAATCCCTCTCAGGGAGACCCAAACACTGTCCCAACCACCGGGACGCATGCTCAAGAGGAATGAACTCACCTTGGTTTGCTCGGTATGCTTTAATTACCCATCCAGTTGGTCAACCCCAAACCCTATCGTGGTTACCAAATGTTATCAGTTACATAGTCAAACAGATCGCGTAATACTCACAACAGACAGGTTTGTTATTCACACAATGATCATTGTTAACATGCAGCATATATCCCTTTCTCAAGCAAATCCACATCTCATGTGATTGTCACCCACATAATAATAATGATAATAATAAGTATACATTAACCACGTTCATTTCAATATATCACTGCTACAGTTCAAGTGCACGACGGAAGACTCATTCGGTGAAAGACTTCTAAGTTTCGTCAAGCTAAGGTGTGGCGAAACACCTCATGTTTCGTCATAAACCATCCCAACGAAACACCCATGTTTTGTCATAATCAAGCCCGATGAAACACCCATGTTTCGTCAATATACCACCCTGACGAAACACCCAACTTTCGTCACTACAGGATTTAGACGAAGTGTTTACATTCCAGATCAATTACACACACATCAGTTACACATTTTTAACATATGTCATGGATCAAACGACTGTTATACACATAACCTAACAAACCCTAATACGAACCATCATCCTAACAGTTTCTAATTTACACACATACTTCTAATCATTGAAGTTGCAACCCTAATCATCAAATAACTCATCAATAGATCAATCAGTCTATCCCAAAAGCAGTGCACAGCAAGATGGACAGAATTGTTAGCGTAATCACAACATTCACAAAATCAACGCAGTTCAAACAATAACAGTACTGGATTCCTTATCAAACTCTAATTCATAAACAATCCTTCATATCAGGCATCAATCATTCCTCAATAAAACCCTACAAGTTCTACAGACAATTTCATGTATCAAGTAACAGTTATCAATCATCAATTAAACAATACGTTTACTAACCGGTATGAGGATTAACACGAGGGATTTAAAAGATCAAAGGTATGCTCGAACAGGACTGCCGACGCTTGAAGGATTGCTAGAGAGCTTCTAGGGTTTATCTTTTGTTTTACGGCGACTTATCACAATTGATTATATAATACACAACAGTTGGGCCGCGACTAATCTGGGCCTAAGGCCTTCCTCGGCGAAAGTCTAACCCGGCGAAACACCCTTGTTTCGTCGAACTTGAGGGTGGCGAATGACTTGACTTTCGTCGGGACCAAAGGTGACAAAATGACTGGACTTTCGTCAGGACCAAAGGTGACAAAGTAACTTTATATTAAATCTGAGTTAACTATGCTTAATCATATTAAACACTACTCATACCACCACCAAGCAAACACATAACTGTTAACCGTTCACATAACCACTAATCATTCAAATAAACCAAATTATAAAACAAGGTTGTGCACTCAGTGATGTGTAAAAGATAGACCTCGAAATCTCGGGTTGTCACAAACATTCATTTCAATAATATTCACCTTACTTTACCAAAACATTTCCCATGAAAATCTTAAGACCATGTGTAGTGGGGCATTACCCCTCCCTTAGGCATGAAGCGACATGTTGCATCCCAGTCACCATAGGGCATTATTGCGGGTGAAGTTCAAAGGTGGTGTTAGTGGTATAATGCCTCATAATGCCCTTGCAATGATTACCCAATATTTATTTTTTAATTTATTTTCTTTTTTTAAATGAAAATTGAAACAAATAAAAAAATCATTACCATTATTAAAATACTAAAAAATAAAGACAAAACATGCAAAAGTACTAAAAAACATACGAATGCTTAAAAATAAAGCTCTGAAGTTCGTTTTTTCACGGATTTGTTGCGTATGCATTTGTGATAGGATTAAGGCGTCTTCTTGATGGTGCTCGATCGGTTTAGACAACTCTCTCCATTTGCCTATAATGTCCTTGCAATGATTACCCAATATTTATTTTATTTTAATTTTATTTACTTTTTATAAAAAATAAAACAAAGAATACTTCATTAAAGAAAAAAATTACATTACCATTAATTAAAATACTAAAAAATAAAGACAAAACATGCAAAAGTACTAAAAAAACATACGAGTGCTTAAAAAATAAAGCTCTTAATTTCGTTTGTCACGGATTTGTTGTCTACGCATTTGTGCTAGGATCAAGGCGTCTCCTTGGTGGTGCTCGATCGGTTTAGACAAATACTCAACGTTTATCTCCATTTGCCTCGAATCTTGGATTGCGACGAACTTTTTATTTTCGGCGTTTCTTTCTTGCAGTGTTTCCAAACGCCTATGCCAATGTCTCATAGGTTAGGGATTATGGAGCATGGGTGTGTGTGTTCATGTGTGTGTCTCTCTCTCTCTCTCTCTCTCTACATATATATATATATATATATATATATATATATATATATATATAAAGAATAATTATATTTGAAAAGATAAATATATACCATTAAAAACTATAACAAATATTTCTCTAGTAAATAAAACGGTTATAATCTGGGAATTTATGAAACTTATTAAGTGATGGATTTGCGTATGTCAGAAAATTTTTGAGCATGCTACTAAATCTTATAAATATATTGTTAACCATTTATTTTAACTAAGTTCATAAAATACATATATTGGTTGATTAATTAAATATTTCCAAAAGCTAGAAATTTGGTTGTTACTATTATATATATACTCACACGTTTATTCCTAAAAATATATCATATTTATTTACTAATGAAATGAGTTTTATATGAGGGGTTTTATTTTTACGAATTAACTTTTATATGTCACCTTTTGAACCATTAAACTTATCAAACAAAGATAAAGAAATGAGCAAAGATTTTATAAAATCTTAAATCACAAGACGTATCAATCAGGAATTTAAAACATCTAATTCAAGACATAATGATATTGTAGGATTTCATGATCTCTGGACGCACTTGTTATCTTATTAATTGTAACCATCGCCTTGGATCATAAAGGTACGGGCCCTTACCCCTGTCACAGCCCCCGACCCCACCCTGGGAGCGGGAGCCGTGAACCAATTAGTTGGTATCGGTGTTTATTAATTACACAGCGGAAAATTTTTCATCAGGATCGTAGTTAGGAAATAATTTCAGAGTTTGTAAAACACCAAACTTTTAATATTAAACAAATGGGCTAAAAACCGTATTTAATTCAATTGTTTTTATAGGGATAAACCCAAATAAATAAAACATAAATTTCTTCTTTTATTCAGGTAATTATAGCCACTTTATTTAAGCCTTCAGTGCTCCATAGCTGGCTTCTATTATCTTTACAGCAACTACCTGAAACACGTTTTGAAAATATTTTATTAGTAATAAATACTGGCGAGTTCATTCCATTTTTATAAAATATATTGTTATACTTTACAGCATCAAGGTTTTTATATTTATTTATATTTACCCAACTCAATCAGTATTTGTCACATGGTGGCAGTTCCGATGTGACAGTGGTCATATCACTCATTGGCTCACTTTCGTCCAATAGTGAATTTATCAAGTAATAGATATACTTATAGTATATCTTACTATTATATTGGTCACTAAGCGATTCCTGTGACGGTGGTCAAATCACTGTTGATCATTCGTTCAACTAGTGACTCGGGTTATATTACTGTTGATCATTCTTTCAACTAGTGACTCGAGTCATATTACTGTTTCATTCTCTCAACTAGTAATTGTGGTCATATCACTGTTGATCATTCTTTCAACTAGTGACTCGGGTCATATTATTGTTGATCATTCTCTCAACTAGTAATTGTGGTAATATATCACTGTTGATCATTCTTTCAACTAGTGACATTTATCAAATAATGTATACCAAATTTCACATACCGATAATAATTGCTAAATACATAAACCAACTATACATATATAGTAATAGATTACTAGTTATATTAGGTTATACAACTGTAATTTTTATGTAACATAACAGGGGTTAAAACTAATATATTTATTATGTCACCTTAAACATTTAATAGTTATATTATAGTATATCTAACATAATCTTATATACATTATGAATAAAAAATTTCAATAGTGATTCTTTAATATAACTAATCTTCTTTTAGATGAACATATATATTCATTAATTTCCTGGCCCGCTAATACTATTTTAAACATTAAATATAACTATCATAAAAATTATAATAGTTATATTAAATATTTAAATTTATTTCAATATATTGTTTTAACGGTTTGAATGGGGTCAAGTATTTATTGTAAACACACAATTAACGTTATGATGTGTATAATATATATATATATATATATATATATATATATATATATATTAAAGTTAGGTGTACGTATTATTAAATAGTGGTATATATTGTATTCTTTGTATATTACTATTATAGAATATATTAAAACCCAAAATATATATATTACTATTGTAGGATATATTAACAGTGTCTTGAATATAATGTTGATTCATTACAGTTTATATACCCATCATTTAAATTTATTTCATTCATACATTAAGTTTAATGATTTAGTGTAAAAATAATATTAGTTATAGGCTATGGCTACTGAGGCATAATTTCCCCCGTGGTTGTGGTCATGCTACTATTGGCTAACTTTTTGGCCAATAGTAACGAGGGTCAAGTAATATATAAAAACCCCACATACAGGCAACTATTGCAAAATATAAAAACTTAATCACTGTAAGTATAACTGATAAACATTTAGGATTTTTGTAAAGCATTTTTAAATATAAAGGTATCATAAAAAGGTGATAAAAAGGATAATGACTCACAAACGGTGAGAAAAGAGAATGGACTCACCTTGTAACTTTAGGATTCAACTAGAAAGCCTCCTGGTAGAATCTTGGGTATAACTTCTGAGCTATTTTAATATATATATATATATATATATATATATATATATATTTGCACTCGTGTTAAGTATAGTAACCCTAATTTAACCTTATCCCTATGTCACGAGACAGAACCCCAACTAACTTAGTCGGGCAGAGCTTTGACATGCGTTATGGGGCTCCAGATCAATCGGAAAGGGTATCAGTGATCGGGAGTTAAAACACTTAAAACGGGGCATGGCTTTATGATGATTATTAAAAAAAAGAAAGGAAAAAAAAGAAATTTAGAAAAGAATGATCCAAAGATAGCGAGAGAGCATAGCAAAGGAAATTAGCAGTTGTGAAAAGCTCCCACCCCTTCGTTATTTATAGTCCATTCTGAAAGCTTGATTGGTAAGTTATTTTGATTCCTTCTTATCTTTTGAAATACCCACGCAAGACATACGTAAACAACATTTATTAAATGTTTAAGTTTTATTATTATTATTATAATTAATTTAACTGCTTCACTTATTTGGCGCGTATAACTTCTAGAATATGACGTTTTATAAAACAATGAATACGTCTTTAGAACGAGAATATTTGTATCTACATTTTGAACCAAGTTTCATTAAAAACGGAGTAAGTTTAAATATAATGTATTTTTAAAATTTAATTATTAAATGGTTCCTAGGCCCGTCTAGGTACTTCATATTTCTAACGGTCAGCTTACCCGTAATCTACCTGTTTAATAATATAAGTTTTATATATTCTATTTTAATATAGAAAATAGAAATGTCACACATATACAAGCCAATTAATTAGTATAACATTCCAACCAAATATATATAAAATAGTTTTTAAAACTATTTGGGTCGAATAATTATTTTAAAAATAAAACTAGTTACTAGTGGTTAATAAATTTAAACAACCTATAATTCTTATATATAAAAAAAATTGATATGTTACATCCTCCCCACCTTGTTTTAAATCTCGTCATCGAGATTGGGGCTACGATGTCTTCTTTAGGGTTATGTTACGTCTTAGTCAATAAGAACAATATAAAGGTAAATGACACAGAATCAAGACATGTTCAAATGAATACGTGTTTTACAATAAACATGGCTCAATGGTTCAACTGAATTATTTCTAGGAATCAATGTCAAACGAACGGTGTGAAATTATATAATTTCAAAGGTGAATAGGTTCAAGCCAAAAGAGATTTATGATAAATAGATGTCGAAATTGACTGTAAAAGACTTTTAGAAACAGTAGAATTCACTTGTTAAAAGAAAACTTACTTTGATTGTCAACTGAGGAAGACTCAGAATCAACAAGCTCAAATGAAGTAGAAGCACGAAAATAAGTTGTCAATTATCAAACCATGACATGAGAAAAACCAATGTTTTGACATTATTCAATAGCAAGGATACACCGAAATACAACAGAGTTTGGTGTATCATTGTCTTAATACATAATTGCATCAAGACTATTTTCAACGATGAGTCAAACGAAAGACATATGTGGTTTTGAATGATTCGTATGATTATGATTAGCCCAAGCTACAAGTTTACATTGACGCCGCAAGGTGTCGTAATGATTGGAATAGTTTAATAATTATGGTGACCGAACAAATTCACCGTTTTCGTAATCAACCGAAAGTTTTAATGAAGTAAATTTGGATATTCATTTAAAATAAATATTATAGGATTTTCAATTGATGATGAAAAGACCAAATGAATATCATAGAATTTTCAATGAAAGAATCTTTAGAGATACATCGGAATAAGATATGAATTTATGTACTCTTATCTTAACACATAATTGTATTAAGACTGTTTAAGATAATGAACCAACAGAAATTAAATAAATAAATCCGTACATCAGGTGTGAAAACGAGATTAGAGCAAGCTTCACATTAAAGAAAACGCCACCACAAGGTGTCGTAACCAATTAAATGATTCAATGAAGATGAAGACCAAACAAGTGTATTATGGTTCTGAATAGATGAAGTACTTGACAGGATGCATTTATTTAAAAACTTTTATTTATGCTAGGGTTAAATAATAACTTAACTTAGATATTACATATCAGCAATTACGTCTGGAATCATTTCTGCTTCTTGCGTAGTAAGTACGAATGCTCGCGCGTTCTTCTTAGCTCCGTATGTTGTTCTGGCCTTGTTGTCGGGTGCTTTGGTCAGTTTCGGGCAATATGGTTTGATGTGTCCCGTTTCTCCGCAATTGAAACATATATTAGCTTTCCTTCTACACTCTTTCTCTATATGCACGGTCATCTTGCAGAAGTCACAGTAGGGCGTTCTCCTAAAACGACATCTTCCTGAATGCTTTTTGTTATAGCTTCTGCAGGTAGGTTGCTCCAGTGACGGTTCAGTTCCCTTCTTCTTGAATTCTTGAGAAATTTTCCGGGCTAACTCTTTCTTCTTGTTTTCTTCTCTTGTGCGGATTAGTCCATCTGTCAGGATGTTAGCTAGTTCAACTGTTTTTTCAATAGTCTGTGGTCTGGTGGCCTTGACCATGTCTCGGATTTCGCTCACTAATCCCCAAATATAACGAGAAATTAGTACGGGTTCTGGCGAAGCCAGAGTTGGTACCATTCTTGCATATTCGAAGAACGTTGTCGTATATTCACGACAATTCACATCTATCATTTTATGATTTAGGAACTTGTTGGCCATTCGTTCCTTTTCATAAAGGGGACAGAATTTCCTTTCTGTCATTTCCTTGAATTTTTCCCAGTTCATGTGATAAGCCATGTCACTTCCTTTTGCCTAAAGAATTGTATTCCACCATTCTAAGGCTTCTTCCTTAAAGAGGTTGGAAGCATACATCACCTTGTCTTCTTCGGTACATTTGCTGATCTTCAGAACAGCTTCCGTCTTTTCCAACCATCGCAGTGCAGCCGTGGCTCCTTCACTGCCTGCGAACTCAGTTGGTTTACAAGCTAGAAATTCTTTGTAGTGTAACACCCGTTCCTATAATCCAAGGTTTAACGTGTCAATTACGAAAAAAAAGGTTAAAATCATGTAATTAAGAATTACATATACATCGGATTTACGGGTTTATTAAAACCTTTTACAATTTGAAAGTATACATCACATCGTGTGTAAGTTTGTCGTTTAACATAACAACGATACATAGTGCGGAAGCTTATTTCTTGATCGTGTTCGGTTCTTGCTCGCCGCTTAATCTTCATCCGGGCACTCTTGGCGATCACCTATGATCAAAACCAACTTAAAAGTTAGTTTTGATAGTCAAATATTAAGTTCAAACAAGTACAGGGGTTAAAATGACAAAATTTAAAAATTTTCCGGAGTTAGGGGCGTCGCGTGACGCCAAGGGCCTAGGCGTCACGCCTAGCCCTTGTTTTCACAGACTGTTGCCTTCAGCTGTTGCTGTACATTCCCAGCTCAACCCGATTTCACGAAAACGACCATAACTTCTTCGTTATTGATCCGTTTTACCCGATTCTTTTTCCTACGCGTCCGTAATTTAATTCTCCATCTTATGAAGTTAAAATCCAACATCCAACATAAATAAATTTTGAGACTTTCAAGCCTTCGACTCGTTACCTTTTTATCAAATTTTACCCGTTTATGCATTTTATCAAACAAACATATTTGTTTGATTCCTACATCACCTACACTTCTTCAAATAAATGTTATATACTACTTTAGGTTCTAATCATAGGTTATTTACATAATTTAAACCCGTTTTTGCTCGTATGCTTATTTTGACCCGTTAAGGGTATTTTAAGCACTTTAAAGCTTAAAATCGCTTTCATTCCCTTCTAGCATTGTAGTTCTACATTTCTTATCCAATAACCTCCCACTACGACTATATGTGTATTGGGTTTAATGTGAATATCTATATGTTCCGAGTTTTACCCCTCATATTACCATTTTACGGCAAAGGCTCATATAAAGCCCTTCGACCCAAGAATTTACGTTTTTCACTATCTAACTTATCCTAAGCATTTATATAATCATAAAACTCATTTCCGAACCACCTTTAAGGGTCGTTCGTCCAAATTAGCTTACAAGGGCAATTTGGTCAATTTTCATCCTTCTTTAACTACAAGGGTCCTTTAAATACTTGATTGACCCAAAATCCGACCCTTTTTACTATAATCCTATTTATAAACCCATGTGCTTCTAAAACACCATGAACATAATTCAATTTATTCGGTTTACCTTAAAGATAACCAAATATCTACACTTTAACATTGTCCAACTCTTATAGAACTCCAACTTCTACATGATGAGTTGTGTTATTATACATACCTGGCTCGGATCAATATATTGACCCGTTTCAATACCTTGCCTTAGTAGCCGCTAAGCAATAGCGATGTACTTATCCTTTTGATATTTATTCCTATAACATGTAACTCGACAAACCATTAGACAATATTGTCAAAGGGTGATAATTTCACCTTTTGACCCGTTTATTTACCTAGTGGTCTTCATCACTTCAAGTAAATGCCAATTTCATGTATTATGCTAACTTAAAGTCTACTAGCGAGAATACGGAAATCAAGCATAACATAACGGAATCGTAGTTACGTACCTTTTAAGCACTCTTTTTAAACGCGTATTTCCACCGGCTTGTCCTTTTGACGATCCGGATTCCTTGCCTAAAGAGTTCAATTCACAATCCGTTTAGAACCCCTTTTTATAAGTCTTTACGCACAATTTCTTAACATATTCAAATCTGCGTTTTACCCAACCTTTACATTTTAACCTTCATTTAGGCGTTTTATCAAACACCTAGCGGGTCAGATTCCTACATAATCTAAACCAAGTTCATGACTTGAGTTTATCACCCTAATTAACTTCAATTAGACTATGTACACATATTTTAACATCAACAATTCAGAGATTTCCTCATAATTTCAGACTAGAACAAGGGTTTAAATCCTAGTGTTTATCAAGCTCTATTAACATATTAATCACCCACTATGGTGATTTTGATCCTTACAATTATCATGCAAGAATTTTGACAAGAAATCATCTAGGGTTTTTCCCTACACCTTATATCACTTCCAATTTCATGTTTACAACACATAATTAAGCTCCATACTCGATTTCAATCACATGCATGAACTTTGAATCGAATCAAAATGACCTAATTTGACATACCTTATGACCCCTTTGACGAGGTGATCACGATTCTATGTTCAGATTCCGATTTCAACTGGATTTTGGCCTTCAATTTGATAGTTTAGCACATGTTAGGGTTTTGGAAGTGAGGGTGTCGTCCCCTTCCTGTTCTTGATCGACTAGAGCCTCATTTGAGGTGTTTGGTTTTATTTTTTTTTATTAAAACTAATAATAATAGTTTCAAGTTTAACAACATTGGTCCCTCCCCTTTTGTTTAACATTTAATTTTGGTTATTCTAAGCTTATTTCAAGTTATTTCTAGACTTGTAGTTAACTAGGTTATAATTTTTCCTAGTTAATTAGTTCTTGTTCAAAAACCCGTTTTATTTTAAGTCCCGTTAAATCTCGGGCCTTTTTATATACTTTGTTTTCTCAAAGTATTTCCCATCCTTTTAATAAATATTAGATTTATTTATTTAAATCCTAATATTCACCGGGTTAATTTTACCACTAACGGTAGTTTACCCGTTTTTACTATTAACGAGGTTTGATTACCAAACCCGTTTTCGGGGTGTTACAAGTCTACCCCCCTTAAAGAGGTTTCGTCCTCGAAACCTTTTCTTTCATAATTTATAGAGTTTAACTCCATGCATATGCTCTCAATAATCAATTGAGCATTGCTCATATTTTAATCGATTGTTAGTATTACCAGAAAAATTATGGTAATACCTTTTTGGTTACAAAACATCTACGTGCCTCATTCGACATAATGCAACTTGAAATAACGTAATTTCGTTATTTCTACTAGTTTAGTTAACTTAGCGATATCCATATTATCGAACCCTTTGTGAATCCGTTACCTTGACCCGTTTAAAGGTCTTTAGTGAAATCTTTCACTTTTAACTACAATTTCTTTTGTTTTCAAGTTCATTTATTCGGTTCAGTTATACCGAATCCTCCACTTATAAGCAACCAAATTTATTTAAATGACCTTAACCGGTCCCACTGACTAGACTTATTAGTCCAGTTACTCTTTACCGCTCGCTTGGTTATATTGTGATTCCACTTCACATTGTATTTCTTGACCGTGATCGTGTCACGTCATGTTTAATTTATATCAACGTTTCTTTATCATACTTCTTCTTTTCGAATGTATTGTCTCGCACCTATCGATGTTAAGACCCATACTCTTTGATATTAACCATTTTCTAATCTCTCTCGTAACATCCATATTTGTTAAAACATTGTTTCTTACTAAAACTAAATTTTAGTTTAACGTTTCCTTTTTCTCCTTGTCTTACATCTTTTACTCATTTCCAGGACTTTTACGTCTGAAAATTTATTCCTTTCCGTTGTCTTTTCGGTAATATTTTTGTCCTTTTTGTAAATTATCAGAATTTAAATAATTGTGAATCCTTTTTGTTATTTCTGCCCGTTTAGATGTTTTAGTGAAATCCCTCACTTTTGTCAACCAGGCCTTTCACGATCTCTTCGCTTTTAACTCACTCAGTTAAGTTAGCGAAACCCCTCGCTTTTATACTACCTTTACCTTCCGTTATTATTTTACGCGGGGAGTTTAACCATTTTCCTCGCTTCATGTTATTGACCCGTAGGTTCTTTCACTTAGCCTCGTAGGCTTATTTCTTTAGATTTTTACCTTTTTAAGGCAAGGCCTTTATGATCCCTTTGCTTCAATTCATGTCCCGTGGGTCATTTTGGCCCCGTAGACCTTTACACTAATTAATATCCCGTAGGTTATGATGATCCCGTAGATCATCTTTTATTCTAGTATTTATTCAATTGTGTATACGTTTATATACGCATATGGCATTAAGGCACCCCTTTTTATGTTTATAATTATTCACCTTTACTTTTTGGATTTCATTTGACCTTGACCGTAGTCTAAGGCTACATTGTTTTCTTTCGAATCATCTTTCCGACTTCTCGACTTCTAACGTCAATTTACACGTCGGTTTTCCATACACTTACCGTTACCCGGTTCTTACATGTACTTCTTTACGTCCCATTACCCGGGTTCTTTTATTTCAATGTTTTTAACGCCTATAACTCCTTTACATAGGTTTATTAATATTTCACACTTTTATTTATCCGATTCGCGCTTACTTACTTTAGCAAGTGTCATCCTTTATTAATTTGTTTGACTTGTTCGTGTGAACATTCATCACTTATGAAGGCCAAACTTCAGTCTTTGTTTGACACGTTCAGCTTTGAAATAGCTGAGCGTAGTTATTAACATTTCTATGTGCAAATTCTCATTGTCTTTTATTCATGACTCATATTCCGAGTCTTTTGACTTTCTATCTCGCGTTCCCCTCTCTTGGTTTACGCATTCTTTCCAAATCCTACCCATTCATCGGGTATCTTTACCGTAATCATTTTCAAGTAACCATTCTTATATGGTTTTAGACGTTATTTTAATTTATTTGGTCGTCTTAGTGAGATCCATCGCTTTTATTCAATCAAGTCCTTTATTCTTTATTCAGTTCGTTTGACTTGTCTATGTGAATTTCATCACTTGTGACAGTCAAACTTTTATTCCTATGCCTTAGCATTCCTATTGGTCGGTCTGTATTTTCTTTTTACTTGATCCTTGTCCCTTCTCTCGGGCTCGTTATTCTTACGTAATACGCTTCCGTCATCCGACTTACGTTTACGTTTACTATCAAACATCTTACTTATTTGATTCATTTGGGTACCATTTAAGTTAGTCCCATTCACCCCACCCTTACTACATCGGACATAAATGTGTCCGCTATAATAAGTTCATGGTATCATATGCAACTACTTACTTGGCCATAGTAAGCGATTAACACATGACACGCATGACTTTTCTTATAGTTTTCACATCACGCCCTATGTAAGTAATGTCTCTATTTGTTTCTCTTGGAAACAATATCCCGAATACATTTTCTATTCGGGTTTTTCCAAGTTTTTAATCTACATATGCAACTTTTAATTTCTACATATTTGTTGCATATTACTATTTGTGCAATTATAATTAAAATGTGCACCTGGTAATGCTTGCCTTAACGGGCTTTCTTGCCATTACTTATTTGCGATCGTTACGCGATTTAGCCTTTGGTGAGCATGCTCCTCTTGTCATACTTCGGACCATTCCTCTATCATATCTGTAATCTGTTCAACTCTTGTCATCTTTAAATGTAAGTGTCCTTCAATTAAGACATTCACAAAAGTTAGTAATGTCAACTTTACTAAATGCTCGTATCATAATACAAGGCTTTTCTACTATATGTGTCATCGCACGAAATTTAGTTAACTATATCTATCATTTAATTGGGTTAACGTGTATTACACGATAACCCTATGTGTTGTTTACAACACTTTAATACGCTAAACGATTAACATACATGCACTTACCGGATATGCGATCAAGCATCGAACCGAACACCAATCTTTATTAAGAGCATAAGGTTTAAGTCCAAGCATAGTTTTCCCACCATACTTGAATCTCTTAAACCAAGGCTCTGATACCAACTTGTAACACCCGTTCTTATAATCCAAGGTTTAACGTGTCAATTACGAAAAAAAAGGTTAAAATCATGTAATTAAGAATTACATATACATCGGATTTACGGGTTTATTAAAACCTTTTACAATTTGAAAGTATACATCACATCGTGTGTAAGTTTGTCGTTTAACATAACAACGATACATAGTGTGGAAGCTTATTTCTTGATCGTGTTCGGTTCTTGCTCGCCGCTTAATCTTCATCCGGGCACTCTTGGCGATCACCTATGATCAAAACCAACTTAAAAGTTAGTTTTGATAGTCAAATATTAAGTTCAAACAAGTACAGGGGTTAAAATGACAAAATTTAAAAATTTTCCGGAGTTAGGGGCGTCGCGTGACGCCAAGTGCCTTGGCGTCACGCCTAGCCCTTGTTTTCACAGACTGTTGCCTTCAGCTGTTGCTGTACATTCCCAGCTCAACCCGATTTCACGAAAACGGCCATAACTTCTTCGTTATTGATCCGTTTTACCCGATTATTTTTCCTACTCATCCGTAATTTAATTCTCCATCCTTATGAAGTTAAAATCCAACATCCAACATAAATAAATTTTGAGACTTTCAAGCCTTCGACTCGTTACCTTTTTATCAAATTTTACCCGTTTATGCATTTTATCAAACAAACATATTTGTTTAATTCCTACATCACCTACACTTCTTCAAATAAATGTTATATACTACTTTAGGTTCTAATCATAGGTTATTTACATAATTTCAACCCGTTTTTGCTCGTATGCTTATTTTGACCCGTTAAGGGTATTTTAAGCACTTTAAAGCTTAAAATCGCTTTCATTCCCTTCTAGCATTGTAGTTCTACATTTCTTATCCAATAACCTCCCACTACGACTATATGTGTATTGGGTTTAATGTGAATATCTATATGTTCCGAGTTTTACCCCTCATATTACCATTTTACGGCAAAGGCTCATATAAAGCCCTTCGACCCAAGAATTTACGTTTTTCACTATCTAACTTATCCTAAGCATTTATATAATCATAAAACTCATTTCCGAACCACCTTTAAGGGTCGTTCGTCCAAATTAGCTTACAAGGGCAATTTGGTCAATTTTCATCCTTCTTTAACTACAAGGGTCCTTTAAATACTTGATTGACCCAAAATCCGACCCTTTTTACTATAATCCTATTTATAAACCCATGTGCTTCTAAAACACCATGAACATAATTCAATTTATTCGGTTTACCTTAAAGATAACCGAATATCTACACTTTAACATTGTCTAACTCTTATAGAACTCCAACTTCTACATGATGAGTTGTGTTATTATACATACCTGGCTCGGATCAATATATTGACCCGTTTCAATACCTTGCCTTAGTAGCCGCTAAGCAATAGTGATGTACTTATCCTTTTGATATTTATTCCTATAACATGTAACTCGACAAACCATTAGACAATATTGTCAAAGGGTGATAATTTCACCTTTTGACCCGTTTATTTACCTAGTGGTCTTCATCACTTCAAGTAAATGCCAATTTCATGTATTATGCTAACTTAAAGTCTACTAGCGAGAATACGGAAATCAAGCATAACATAACGGAATCATAGTTACGTACCTTTTAAGCACTCTTTTTAAACGCGTATTTCCACCGGCTTGTCCTTTTGACGATCCGGATTCCTTGCCTAAAGAGTTCAATTCACAATCCGTTTAGAACCCCTTTTTATAAGTCTTTACGCACAATTTCTTAACATATTCAAATCTGCGTTTTACCCAACCTTTACATTTTAACCTTCATTTAGGCGTTTTATCAAACACCTAGCGGGTCAGATTCCTACATAATCTAAACCAAGTTCATGACTTGAGTTTATCACCCTAATTAACTTCAATTAGACTATGTACACATATTTTAACATCAACAATTCAGAGATTTCCTCATAATTTCAGACTAGAACAAGGGTTTAAATCCTAGTGTTTATCAAGCTCTATTAACATATTAATCACCCACTATGGTGATTTTGATCCTTACAATTATCATGCAAGAATTTTGACAAGAAATCATCTAGGGTTTTTCCCTACACCTTATATCACTTCCAATTTCATGTTTACAACACATAATTAAGCTCCATACTCGATTTCAATCACATGCATGAACTTTGAATCGAATCAAAATGACCTAATTTGACATACCTTATGACCCCTTTGACGAGGTGATCACGATTCTATGTTCAGATTCCGATTTCAACTGGATTTTGGCCTTCAATTTGATAGTTTAGCACATGTTAGGGTTTTGGAAGTGAGGGTGTCGTCCCCTTCCTGTTCTTGATCGACTAGAGCCTCATTTGAGGTGTTTGGTTTTATTTTTTTTTTATTAAAACTAATAATAATAGTTTCAAGTTTAACAACATTGGTCCCTCCCCTTTTGTTTAACATTTAATTTTGGTTATTCTAAGCTTATTTCAAGTTATTTCTAGAGTTGTAGTTAACTAGGTTATAATTTTTCCTAGTTAATTAGTTCTTGTTCAAAAACCCGTTTTATTTTAAGTCCCGTTAAATCTCGGGCCTTTTTATATACTTTGTTTTCTCAAAGTATTTTCCATCCTTTTAATAAATATTAGATTTATTTATTTAAATCCTAATATTCACCGGGTTAATTTTACCAGTAACGGTACTTTACCCGTTTTTACTATTAACGAGGTTTGATTACCAAACCCGTTTTCGGGGTGTTACATGTAGGTACACCCGAGAGTCGTCGCCTTCATTTTCTTGGGAAATGGGGTTTTGATATTATCATCATTGCCTCCATTGACACTATGGCTAAAACTGTCGTCACGAGTATGCTTGCTACACACAGTTTTGGTGTGTTCTAGGGGGTTTTTAACAGCTTTAATTATTAAAGGTATAGCATTAGCTATTCCTTGGGCTGTCATATTTTCTATAGCATTTTTATCCAAAGAATTTTCATTATTAGTTTGAACTTCTGGATTATGTGATACTTCATTCGACATCTGAATTGTAAACATTTTCAATTATTAATATCACAGAATAATTAAAATAAAACAATACTTCCAGGAATCATATGTGCATATCTACATATATTATCAAATATAATATATTAATTAAGTAATTGCAATATTATTATTTAATATATATATATATATATATTCATATATTTAAATCTACAAAAATAACACATATGTTACTTTGTATTCATTTCCTAACTTTATTGTTTTAGATTAGGTATTAAAAGAACACCTAAATAGCTTAAACAAGTGGCTCTGATACCACCTACTGTCACAGCCCCCGACCCCACCCTGGGAGCGGGAGCCGTGAACCAGTTAGATGGTATCGGTGTTTATTAATTACACAGCGGAAAATTTTTCATCAGGATCACAGTTAGGAAATAATTTCAGAGTTTGTAAAACACCAAACTTTTAATATTAAACAAATGGGCTAAAAACCGTATTTAATTCAATTGTTTTTATAGAGATAAACCCAAATAAATAAAACATAAATTTCTTCTTTTATTCAGGTAATTATAGCCACTTTATTTAAGCCTTCAATGCTCCATAGCTGGCTTCTATTATCTTTACAGCAATTACCTGAAACACGTTTTGAAAATATTTTATCAATAATAAATACTGGCGAGTTCATTCCATTTTTATAAAATATATTGTTGTACTTTACAGCATCAAGGTTTTTATATTTATTTATATTTACCCAACTCAATCAGTATTTGTCACATGGTGGCAGTTCCGATGTGACAGTGGTCATATCACTCATTGGCTCACTTTCGTCCAATAGTGAATTTATCAAGTAATAGATATACTTATAGTATATCTTACTATTATATTGGTCACTAGACGATTCCTGTGATGGTGGTCAAATCACTGTTGATCATATTTCAACTAGTGACTCGAGTCATATTACTATTGATCATTCTTTCAACTAGTTACTCGGGTCAAATTACTGTTGATCATTCTCTAAACTAGTAATTGTAGTCATATCACTGTTGATCATTCTTTCAACTAGTGACTCGGGTCATATTACTGTTGATCATTCTCTCAACTAGTAATTGTGGTCATATCACTGTTGATCATTCTTTCAACTAGTGACATTTATCAAATAATGTATACCAAATTTCACATACCGATAGTAATTGCTAAATACATAAACCAACTATACATGTATAGTAATAGATTACTAGTTATATTAGGTTATACAACTGTAATTTTTATGTAACATAACAGGGGTTAAAACTAATATATTTATTATGTCACCTTAAACATTTAATAGTTATATTATAATATATCTAACATAATCTTATATACATTATGAACAAAATTTTTCAATAGTGATTCTTTAATATAACTAATCTTCTTTTAGATGAACATATATATTCATTAATTTCCTGCCCCCTAATACTATTTTAAATATTAAATATAACTATCATAAAAATTATAATAGTTATATTAAATATTTAAATTTATTTCAATATATTGTTTTAACGGTTTGAATGGGGTCAAGTATTTATTGTAAACACACAATTAACGTTATGATGTGTATAATATATATATATATATATATATATATATTAAAGTTGGGTGTACGTATTATTAAATAGTGGTATATATTGTATTCTTTGTATATTACTGTTATAGAATATATTAAAACCCAATATATATATATATATATATATATATATATATATATATATTACTATTGTACGATATATTAACAGTGTCGTGAATATAATGTTGATTCATTACAGTTTATATACCCATCATTTAAATTTATTTCATTCATACATTAAGTTTAATGATTTAGTTTAAAAATAATATTAGTTATAGGCTATGGCTACTGGGGCACAAATTCCCCCGTGGTTGTGGTCATGCTACTATTGGCTAACTTTTTGGCCAATAGTAACGAGGGTCAAGTAATGTATAAAAACCCCACATACAGGCAACTATTGCAAAATATAAAAACTTAATCACTGTAAGTATGACTGATAAACATTTAGGATTTTTGTAAAGCATTTTTAAATATAAAGGTATCATAAAAAGGTGATAAAAAGGATAATGACTCACAAACTGTGAGAAAAGAGAATGGACTCACCTTGTAACTTTAGGATTCAACTAGAAAGTCTCCTGGTAGAATCTTGGGTATAACTTCTGAGCTATTTAAAAAAAAAAAAAATATATATATATATATATATATATATATATATAGGGAGGGGCTCATGCAAGAACTCCATTTATTGTGAGAACCATGAAACCAATGTGAACACAACCTAAAATAGCTAAAAAAACCTAAAAAAACCTGACCCCCACCCCCCACCCCCAAAAAAAACCTAAACCCCTCCCAAGCTAAATGCTAAAAACTAAAACCCCCAAAAAACCTAAAAAAAAAACCTAACCCCCCCCCCCCCCCAAAAAAAAACCTAAACCCCCTCCCCCACCCCCCAAAAACCTAAACCCCCCTCCCCACCCCAAAGCTAAAATGCTAAAAACTAAACCCCCCAAAAAACCTAAAAAAATCAAAAAAAATCTAAAAACATCAAAAAAAAATCTAAATTTTTTTTTGATTTTTTTAATATTTTTTATGTTAAAATCGCTACTTTTCGAATCAAAAAAAATTAAAAAAAAAATTTCTTCGAAAAGTAGCGATTTTAACATAAAAAATATTAAAAAATAAAAAATAAAATTTGTGTGATTTTTAGCTATTTTTAGGCATTTTTGGTTGTGTTCACATTGGTTCTCACGGTTCTCGCAATAAGAGGTGGTTCTCGCATGATCTTCTCCCTATATATATATTTGCACTCGTGTTAAGTATAGTAACCCTAATTCAACCTTATCCCTATGTCACGAGACAGAACCCCAACGAACTTAGTCGGGCAGAGCCTTGACATGCGTTATGGGGCTCCAGATCAATCGGAAAGGGTATTAGTGATCGGGAGTTAAAACACTTAAAACGGGGCATGGCATTATTATGAATATTAAAGAAAAGAAAGAAAAAAAAGAAATTTAGAAAAAAATGATTGAAAGATAGCGAGAGAGCATAGCAAAGGAAATTAGCAGTTGTGAAAAGCTCCCACCCCTTCGTTATTTATAGTCCATTCTGAAAGCTTGATTGGTAAGTTATTTTGATTCCTTCTTATCTTTTGAAATACCCACGCAAGACATAAGTAAACAACATTTATTAAATGTTTAAGTTTTATTATTATTTTATTATTATAATTAATTTAACTGCTTCACTTATTTGGCGCGTATAACTTCTAGAATATGACGTTTTATAAAACAATGAATACGTCTTTAGAACGAGAATATTTGTATCTACAATTTGAACTAAGTTTCATTAAAAATGGAGTAAGTTTAAATATAATTTATTTTTAAAATTTAATTATTAAATGGTTCCTAGGCCCGTATAGGTACTTCATATTTCTAAAGGTCAGCTTACCCGTAATCTACCCGTTTAATAATATAAGTTGTATATATTTTATTTTAATATAGAAAATAGAAATGTCACACATATACAAGCCAATTAATTAGTATAACATTCCAACCAAATATATATAAAATAGTTTTTAAAACTATTTGGGTCGAATAATTATTTTAAAAATAAAACTAGTTACTAGTGGTTAATAAATTTAAACAACCTATAATTCTTATATATAAAAAAAATTGATATCCCCCCCACCCCCACTCTTTGTTGCTTCATATTCAATTGTTATAAAACCCGCTAAGTTTTTATATCTTTTAAAAAACTCCTCACGTCGTTGAATTATCGATTCATTTGCCTGTCTGTTGGATTCCTATTCTGATTATAATATTGGATTTACCTTCCATGTCATGCGATAGTATTATTTTTAGCTGTACTCATCATCGCATGTTCCGATAATATATTTGCCATAAGTTATGTGAATAAGATCATTGATTGTACTCTGATACCATAAGTGTCGCTTCTTCGTGCAGTGTCCCACGAGCATGTTGTTGCGGCATCAACAACATGTGCTCCTCCTGTGACGGAGAGATCAGTTCACGACGTCCCTAGGTACAAGTGTGGTACAAAGCTACTAGGAGGCGTATGGATCGATCCTAGGATTTAAGTTTAAGGAGGTGGATAACGGGTATGCCAACTCGCCATCTCGTGTGATAAATATACAGGAGTAGGAGTAGCTACGTGTGTATTTTCACGTTTTATGTTTGACTCATGGGTACTTCTGTATGGTACGATTTATTTTACGAAATTACGTATCATTTTACTGTAAGTTCTATCTGGAAAACATTTTAGTTGAACCTTATTTGTTATTTGAGCTATTATTCCGTACTGGGACTTCGGCTCATTCTGTAAACTTTTTTGTTGTATAGGTTCACATGTTACTTTGGGAGGGATTAAGAGAGAGCGATAAAGCTGAGGAACTTAATCAAGAGTTCAAGACGATGATAGTTAAATTAGAGGTTGCGTTAGTTGGAATTTTTTTCCAGTTACGTTCGCCTTTTGGCTTGTACCCTTGACAGATAAATAAATGGAATTATGACTTTTGTTTCTGCAACCAATGTTATTGTGACACGTCAGCTCATCCGGGTTGGGGTGTTACAACTACTATGAGAATCACAATCTTTAAATTTCTATTGTTTCATTTGTACCTAATAAATTTAAAAATGGATGAAGATTTTGACTTGTGGCAGTAGGACACGTGTCGGCTCCAGAGATAAGCATTTCGTGGGGCTACAATAAAGGTTTTTTTTTTGCGGGGGGGTATTGGATTTTATCACTTGCAACTATCACTTTGACTCCCACCACTCTTAACTTAATAATTTGTGTGTTGTATCACCCCGCATGTGAACATTTCTTAGTGTTTGACTTTTGTTATTGGTGATATTATGATAACACTTTGTGAATTACTAATGGTTGTAGATGAATCTGCTCCTAAAAGACAAAATGGGAGCCAAAAACCACTCAACCGGATTGACACAGCACACAAAGTGTTAAGTTGGGAGTGATGAGAATCAAAGTGATAGTTGGGAGTAACAGCGGCCAATACCCAATAGTTCAGAGTGATAAAATCCAATAACCTTTTTTTGGGTATAATTTTGACTGTTTGTATTTTTTATGCCACCCTTAACATGCGCGGTGTTACTACTTACCACCTGTTTGTTGCGAAAATTACATCTTCTTAGCTACACTCTACTTTCATAGTGAAATGTTTCAACCACGTTCTTTAACTTAATTATGTTTTGACACTTTTACGTATTCTTTTACTTGATCAACCTTGTTCCGGCGAGAATTCTGACGGTGAACAACATCCATTGAGGTTTTTATCACTAAATTCTGGTTCTGTTACTCTGAAATTTAACTTCATGCTTTAATTTTTTCGATATCAAAGTTTTAATGCTAGGGCAAATTTTACATGTTAAAGTTTATTCAATTGTACATTCTCTCACTAGTGGCGATAATACTAAACCAACTTGTGGAGCCGATAGATGTATCCTTGCTTAGATCATCACATATCCTCTCTAATCGGTACTAATTTATTTCCTTGAGTCTCTAATTTGTATTAAATCATAACAAGTTAGTAATCAACAACTAGAGGCGTCTCTGAGAATTCACATACCCTTTTCGAGCTTGAAAAAGGTGCCCTTCCGTTATGTTATGTTTTGTTATTATTTAAAAAAAATCAAATTAGTATTGGGTTCAATAAACCTAATTCCAAGTGGGCTAAATTCTAAACCATAAAAAATATTTGTAAATGGGCCTATATTGGAAGTGGTATGTGTTTACTATTTAGAAAAAATAACATATACGTATCTGAATTTTTTTTTTTAAATCGCATGCCCCTCGAAATAGTAGGCCTTGTGCGGAGGTCCTCCCCGCACACCATCAAAACCTCCCATGTCAACAACAATTTGCTTTGAATCTTGGTCCACTTGCACAATCAACTTATAGTGCATATACACGAACACCAATATGGTTTCATCCTTCATAATTTTTGTAATAATTATCAGCAATCAAGTGCAAAGTCGCCGATTTCACATTAAAATTTGCGTAGTTTGGTCTCGTTTCACGACACGAGCATCAGTTTCATGGAATATTTCAATTTATTCGTAGAAATTGAAGCGTAAAGTTGAGACTCAGAAGAGTTTTGTTTGCGTTTGGATTCGTGTATCATTTGCACCCCTAGTTCTAAATAATCTCACTTTCTCTGTAGTTGCACACCCCAATACTATTGACAAAAGAGATCACTTTTGCAGTGTCTTTCTTGATTCATTTGAGACTATATGTGCTAATGGTGGCAAGTGGACAGTTACTAATAGCAGAAAGGCAGGTCTTGAGAGTTGAGACTATGTGGCTTGAAACAGTATGTATAGTGTATTCTTTTTTTAAAAAGTAGAGCCTTGTGAGTATTGATGTTTTTATGGGCCTAAAAGCGTTTTCTTCTTTGTAGTTGATGGCTTTAATCAGTGAGCAATTTGATAATGTTGATGAAATATGCGTTGTCGTTGCTAGTGTCAGTCAAAGGCATGATAAACTTTCTTTATGGACTAAGTAAGCAGTTAATGAGGCTGCTTGGGTATTACTTATACTCTTCAGTATCACTATGTTATGTCTGTTGGGTCCTTGTGATGCTATCAGCATAGTAAATACACTGCTTGTATTCGTACTGCCCGTCTTATCTATTTAGACGTTGCCTCAAGGATAAAGACGATGATCAGATCGTTCTTTGTGATGGCTGTGATCAAGTGTATCATATCTACTGTATGTCACAACAACTTGCTTGTATTCCAGAAGGAAATTGGTTTTGTGGAAAATGTGACAGGGAATTGTAGAGAATAAAAACACTAAAAGGATGAATGAGAGTATGCAAAAGAAAGTAAAAATAGGATAGTTGACTTTCTAATTGTGATGTAATGCACACCATGTAGATTGTTTGATTTCCTAATTGTGATTAAGAAGTGAATGTCAAGCATATAAGAATCCTAGAAAAGGGTAGTGTTGGAATGATGTCGGGTCAGCTAATTATGGGTTATGATGTAAGTTGTGAAGATATAAAAGTGCTAGCGTGGATGGAATAGATTATGAATGTGTATGTGTATACAATTAGATGATCATGTAATACTATGGTCAACCATATTAAGATGGATATATGTTCATAAGTTGAAAGTATGTAAGTAGGATAATTGACTTTCCGAAAGTCAACAATGTATGAATAGCATGGTTAGACTTTTGGACCCAATTGTAAGAGTAGAGAAGTTGTGTGTTATCTACTAGATGATTTGTGTAATGTGTATGATGATAATTGAGTTGCATGAATGTGGAACATGGTGACTTTTAGTCTATGCCTTATGTATGTGGTATTTGGTTAATAAAAAGTCAAGTAATGTATGAATGAAAAGAAATGAATGTTAGTATAAATGAACATGTGTGCCAACCATAATGTGATTATGATGACATGAAAGGATAGGAATCACATTAGCATGGACTCAAGCAAGAAAGGCTAACAGATCAAGAGGAGGCGAGGAAGCAAGCATGAATACAAATGCTTAAGGTAAGTGATTTCTAACTAATTCTTAGTAAGTATAAATAGTTTTGATATCTATGAATGTGGGGAATCATGTAAGATTGTGTAATAAATGGAAGTACTAAGGTAAGTATTGTTGTAGGTGATCGAAAGTAGTTAACTATGTCGGAAACAACTTGGTAAAATCAAACGATCAAAATCAAGAAAGTATGATAAAAGTATAGATTTGATTATGGGGACATGGGGTTAGGTGTTAGAATGATTTGGGGGCTTGGAATAACGTTATTTTACGATTTGGGAAGTTCGGGATGGGCGAACGGGGGTCGAAATGGCGACAGGCGACAACCGGGTGCTGGAGGTGGCGTCGCCGACGCTGGGCAGCAGCTGACTGACACCCTAAACTGTTGTCTATGTGACAGCCGATGCCAGCAGCCACGTTTCTTCGTTTTTCTTTGATTCCGGACCCCGTAGACCCATTCCCAAGCCCCGTTAAACTTCCATAATGTACACAACCTTACCAAATAGTTTTGCGAGGTACGGGTGAGTATAGAACTCATTTTTAAGCTCCCGAAATGTACCCCAAACTCATTAAAGAGTGTTTATGCTCCCGAAATGTACCCCAAACTCATTAAAGAGTGTTTATGAGGTATGGGTAAGAATGGGGCATGTATGCAAGTATGTGCGGGAACGAAATAAGTATGTGGGCATGTATGTAAAGATTTAATTGCATGTCAGTAGATGGAACCCATAGGTAAGCATGAATAGAAATGAGTATGCACGTAGGTTGGTATGTACGAGACTTATATGTATAGTAGTTTGTGACTAAGATTTGTTCGTACGAATATGTGAGAATGTAAATTGTATGTAAGAGTTTGGATAGAAGGGTAGGTGTATGAAGTAGGATTTATTATACACGAAAGAGTTGGATTAGACAATATGTACGCGTGTTATTGAACCATATGTATTCGAATGTGTGAGACTCATATGCAAGTATGTATGGTGTTAACATACATGAGTGTTAACGATGCTAACCGGGTTGCCTTTGAGAATGAAATGAAATGTAGGTACATTATTTTTTTCTCACTGAAGGTTAGACACCGAGACGAAATGCTTGAATTCAGAAAGATAACCGAATGGAATGTATATGAGAATAGAACGCGATGTGATCCCAAAATTATGAATCTTGGATATATATTTATAATGTATCCAAGTGCTAATGATGTGAATGTATGTGGTGTCTGCAAGTTGTACAGAATTAGGGATCGTCATCATGAAGGAAAAATGGGTGAAGATCGAGTTAAAGAGACATGGATTGTACGAAATGGGTGGTCATGTAGTATGTCTTAGCATGTTATATTTGATACATTAATGAAGGATGCATGATGTAATTCTTCTAAAGAGGTTGTTTTAAATGGTTTTCAAGTATGACTAGTGGGGAACCCGCGCGTTGCGTCGGAGTCAACAATAAGTGACGAGAACATGATATGCATCACGTGATCAGTATAGTGATGGCATCATGAGAGGTTGTTGTATAACCTAATATAATATCAATTTTGCAATAAATGACTTTTTAAGACGTGTTATGCAAGTAATATGTTTGGTCTTTCGATATGTTAGTCCTTTGGGGCGTTTGGTCGTTGAGTAATATAATAATTGTATTTTATCTAATTTGAGTTTAAAGTCGATACATAGCTCTTGAGAGTTTAACTCAATTAAAAATTTACATATAGTTAAATAACATTTGTTTTAATTACAGAAAAAATAATAAAACTAAATTTTATATAATCAATAAATATAAGTCAAACTTTATTAGAAATGCATAATGAAAATTGAAAATCTATTATATAAACTATGAACTAAAATAAATAAATAATAAAATAATGTACAAATATGAACTAAAATGAATACGTAACTCATATAATTTAATAAATTAAACTAATAAAACCCTAAATAAATAATCCGATAAACAAAATAGTAATTGTCTCCCCCAAATTATTTGCTGTCAAATGAATTTTAGCATCAAGAGTCCATGGGAGGTAGTTGTTACCCGAGATGTCAAGTGCGGTGAATTCAAGCTTTGATAAGTTCGACATTTTATCTACAAAAGAAAGAGACATGCATTTAATAACAAGCATGTGTATATAATGGATAGTCTAGGAGAACTTCGGGTTCTTTATAATTAGAACTTCGGGTTCTATACAAGAAGACAATTTTCAAATGTAGTGATGAGTTTGTGTATAAGAAAATGAGAGAAATATGAGAAGTGTATTCTTATTCATCCAACTCTATCTTTATATGCATGTACATATGTAGTGGAAGATGTAACAGAAAATACAAACCAGGACATATTATCTGTAATCATAACATTCGTATTAATCTTGACAGCAGGAAGTTGAAAGTTGGTGTTAGTTTTTTAGGGATATTGTATATGGAAGCCACACATGTATTAAAACTACTTTATAGGTGTTACATGTCAAAACAATTAGAGGGTCTTATGTGTAATTGTTGTATTCTTAGAGGGTTTATTATTAGAAAAAAAAGTAACGAACTGGAATCAGATAGTTATAAGTTGTTGTAATCAGTTGTAAAGATCTTATCTCAATAATGAATTGACTCTTGTTCCTCTTATGATTCTTCTCAATTTCTTATTGCAACGTTGGTATCAGAGTTGTTCGATTCTTTGGACGCCCTTGAATTAAACCCTAATTCATTAAATTCCGCATTCAAATCGATCAATCAGCTTTCGTACAATTCGCTGAAATTGATCACTCTTCCGATCAATTTCAACTCGACTTCATTTCAATTCACCGAATTTGATCACTCTTACGATCAATTTCTCTTCGAACTCATCGATTTTGTTCTTCGTTTTCGTTTCAATTCAAGGTTACGGAAATCTACAATTGCGTGTTTTTTCTATAATCAAATTGGGAAAATTAGGGTTACGATCGTTGTTTATGTCGATGAGACACCAAGAAATGGAAAAATTGGAAAAGTTAACTCAAGACAGCGCAAGAGTAATTGAAGGGCAACAAGCAATTTTAGACCAGAACTCTGAAGCTATCAGATTATTGCAGATCAGTATGACAACATTAGTTACTCAAATGGCGGAGATTAACAGCAAATTGGGTAATGATAGGGGTACAGGACACCGAGATCAACGGCTGGTTCGCACGGTCGGCTTGATTTCCCAAAATTTAATGGTGAGGAAGTTTAAGGATGGATTATTCGTTACAACCATTTCTTTGTAGTAGACGACCCCTGAAAACGCTAAGGTTCATTATGCTGTTATCAATTTCGAACTGATGTTTTAGGGCTTTTGATTAGAACAGGATAAAAGTTGATTGATGTAAAACTTATCTCGAAATGGTGCTCCAAACGGCTTAAATTTTATCAATTGGAAGTTTAAATACCCGAATTGAAGCACCGTTTCCGTCATTTGGAACACCGTTTCGAGGTAAGTTTTACATCAATCAACTCGTATCCTCGAAATTCGGAAAAAAACTTAACTCAGTTAAATTTGTTTATAATGGAGATGCAGTGAGAAAAAAATACTTAAAGGGTGGGACTGCTAGTGGTAATATTCAAAGGTGATAGTGCCAATGGCCAACCACATCTAGGTGAGATTATTAAAATCCGATTTCCTCTTTTTTTAATTGGTGCTCGTTTGTTTTTGTTTACGCTTATTCGCTTATATTCATGAGTGTTCGTTCGTTTATGCTTGTGAACCGTCTGTTATGTGTATTCTTTATGTTATATAATCTATCAAGAAAATAAATCTCATAATCGAAACATAAAGTAACAAAAAAAATCTCATTAGACATATGTTTTCTCTCTCGGATGGTTACATATAAAATGAAGAGTGAACATAATTAAAATTGTATTCTAGAGTTCAACATTTTTAGTTTCGGGAGATTTAAGAGGGAAATTAGTATGCCCATACATGTTGCAAACCCCTTGGATACTCGTACCGCGCAGCATACGAATGTATCCCTTCTCTCCCCATCCTTCGCCCCATGAGTTCTTAACAATCCAGTACTTGGTTCCGTCAGGATCCTGATCGTATCCAACTAGCAACATCGCGTGCATCAGCTCCATTCCACATGGTCCACTATAAATTCCCTAAACACCATGAACTATTAAACAACATATCGATAACAAATGAACGATGCGTGATTGAAATGTTACCTCTTTGTAGAACATGAAACCGTCACCGCCAGGATCCATTTGAAAAGTTACAGGCTGATGTGCCACTGCTTTCAATAGCGCTTCTTCATCGTGTTCTGGCAAATACTCGGTTCCATCAACAGTTACCGAGTGATGACCGTACTGGTTTCAAAACACAGATTGTTAGAATCAAATACAAATAGCTTTTAACGTGCGAATGATACAAAAAACTAAAGTAAGTATGTTCAACTAGAAGAATTATTATTACGGTACAGTTTTAAAGTAGCGTTAATATTACTCTAGTTCATCTGTTGTAGAGTAATAAGTATTACACTTCAACAAAATGAACTATAGAATTTATTATTATGCATTTACGCTACTTCAAAAGGGTAGTGTAATAATACTTATAGTGGTTCGAACATAATTGCTATAATTATTTGTACAATTCGTACGTTAAAAGCTGTTTGTACTTGATATAACAAGCATTGTAATATAGTTATCTACACTATATTCATTAGTTTTGTTTGTACCTTAGATGTATCGCATATTTCCCTTTTACCTACATAAGGGTAGAATTCATCTGTAGCTATACCTCCATGCTCTTTGACGAAAGTGAATACGCCGCAGACCATCCCTCCGTCGCAATGGAAGGTTCTGTCGCTCGAATCACAATCAAGAAGTTGTTGTTCTGATAATGATAAGAGTTGACCCGTTCTGATGGCGTTTATTCCTTCAATTGCACCCACCGCAGCAAATGCGAAACAACTTCCTGTAAACTCGACACCAAAATTATTTGTAAATATGTGTGCTAAATATGGTTAAAAAAATATAACATCATTGTTTTGAATATAGATAATTGTTTATGGTTACAAAAATATAACATTATTGAATATATAGATAATTGTTTGTGTTAAATATGGTTACAAAAATATTTGTTTTTGAACTGCGATTTTTTTAATCTATGTTGTCTGTGGGACTTGAATCCAAGACTTTCCCTTTCTAAACACATGTGTTTAAAGGCTTTGTCTTTGTCAATGGACCATCACCCCATTGGTTGATTAGAAGAATATAACGTTAGTATTTTGAATATATAGATAATTGTTTGTGTTAAATATGGTTACAGGATCATATCATAACAAGGGTAATCTAAAGTTACTATTTTATGTATTAATTTCAATATAAATATGTAATTAACCAACCTTAGTTATAGAGACAAAGGGTGATGTTAAATTTACCCTCTTCTCTCACAAACTTGGGAGAGGGGCCCACCCCAAAAGACTAACTTGTATGTAAATGAGACAAATGTGTTACCGCACTGTCCTTGATTTTTCACACGGGTGACAGCATTATGTTCCCTCCAATCCATCCTCGGTGGAATAGTGTTTATATCGATATCATTATAACTGGAACTCAAGTTGGTCTTACGAATCCCGTGAAGAGCAATGAGGTGGCCACCCTTCGAGTCGGCATGGGTTTTCCTAAACTCATGGTGAGTCATGGTAGCAAACTCGTTTATTTGCAACTTGTATCCCAGGTTCATCTTGTTTTTCTTGTGAATATTTCGTACGTTGTGCTTGAATACATTGAACCGTTGGGGGCTTCTATCGGTCACTTTGTGGTGTTCTCGCCACCTGTCGTACAACCCTTGGAATCCCTCCTCCGATTCGAGTTCTTGCTCATTGTAATTGAAGCTTTCCACAACTCCTAGTATCAAGACCAAAGAAAGTGAAAAAAATATAAAATTGTTGATCTTCATTTGGAGGAAAATGGTGTAAGAAATGAGATTGTTATGATCCAAGTAGTACCCATTTAAAAGTGCTTATTCTTGCTTGTTTTTAGGATTTATATGTGGAGGTTTATTTATGGTGTCAAGGGAATGTATGGATGGATGGTTAAGCTGATTTGAATGTAAAAACTAACTAAATTTAAATAAAGGACACCTAGATACCTTTTGAAAAAGCAAATATTAAAAACTAATGCATTTATTTATAAAAATAAACAGTAAAAGTTGTGTATGCCACCAACTTTGCATAATGTATGTATACATAATTTGTTTACATATGCATTAATAAAAAAAGCAAGTAAAGTGTACACCTATATAGGTTTAATACATTATGATTTTATAATTCCAATTATGTTAGTTATATAAAAGTTGTAGCATTATCTTAACAACCTGAAAACAAAGTTAAATGATTAATTATATATTACTAGTGGGGAACCCGTGCGTTGCGGCGGAGTCAACAATAAGTGACGAGAACATGATATGCATCACGTGATCAGTATAGTGATGGCGTCATGAGAGGTTGTTGTATAACCTAATATAATATCAATTTTGAAATAAATGACTTTTTAAGACGTGTTATGCAAGTAATATGTTTGGTCTTTCGATATGTTAGTCCTTTGGGGCGTTTGGTCGTTGAGTAATATAATAATTGTATTTTATCTAATTTGAGTTTAAAGTCGATACATAGCTCTTGAGAGTTTAACTCAATTAAAAATTTACATATAGTTAAATAACATTTGTTTTATTTACAGAAAAAATAATAAAACTAAATTTTATATAATCAATAAATATAAGTCAAACTTTATTAGAAATGCATAATGAAAATTGAAAATCTATTATATAAACTATGAACTAAAATAAATAAATAATAAAATAATGTACAAATATGAACTAAAATGAATACGTAACTCATATAATTTAATAAATTAAACTAATAAAACCCTAAATAAATAATCCGATAAACAAAATAGTTATAGTCATTTTCTAATAAACAACAAATAAATACAAATTCCTGATTTATTTAGAACTAAAGTAATAAATATATAAAAAAAAACTTAAAATAAATAAGACATCGCATACTATTGTCAGTTCATGCCCCGTCACATTTTTTTTGTTGTGCCTAATCAAACCGTAAGAAAGGAAGCACAAGTTTAATTAAAAACCTAACCCATACCCATTCGACTTATCTTCTTCATCTTTTTAATTCTCTTCACAAATAGAATAACCAGCATAATGCACCACATCTTTTTAATTCTCTTCACAAATGTGAGGTCATTTAAGAATCCAAAACTTTTACAAACTTGCAGAGCTAATTACAACTACTCATTTTATTTTCTTTAATTTTTTCATTATTTTATCAACCAAGGGCATTAAAATAAATTTAAACATACAAAATTATCACATTTTTTATATTTTTTTTGAAGATAAACTTTCAATACCACCAAAAAGGACAAGCTATCACCAAGACGGGAAAAGCAAGCCAAAAAACACGAATACAATTACATCAAATCAAAACTACACCATCTATCCCAATCCACTAAACCTTCTTTGAATCTATGTTTTTAACAAAGAAAACCCAAAGTCTTGATGTCGGCAACCAAATCCACTACCTTCGACTCTTTATTGGAAAAAATCTTGTCATTCCTAGCTCGCCACAATATCCAACATGCGATTATAATCACCCCATTAAGCACCGCCTTCTTGATTCCGGGTGTCCCACATACCTCATGCATATTCACCAAATCTTTAACGTGGAAAGTAAATATATCCGGGATTCGACACCATCTAGAAACCCCATTCCAAACTCCGGCAGAAATAACACAACCCGTGAAAATATGTTCGACCGTTTCTTCCTCAATGTCACACCACACGCATAACTGATTATCCACGTGTATGTTTCGCCTTACCAACGCCATTTTAGTAGGCAAACGATCAAGGAAAGCACGCCACATAAAGATATTGCATTTAAGCGGAACCCACTTACTCCAAGAAAAACCAAACCGATCACCGTTTGTCGGCGAACCATGCATCCACTTTTTAACCTGAGCCACTGAGAAGCCATCATTCCTGCCATTGTACCACTCCCAACTATCATTCCTCTTTGCTTTTGAATAAATTCCTATTATTTCTCACATTGACATCTACACAAATCAAATACAAACGTATTTAATCACACGGATTATCCAAATTTTACACATCCTCAATTGTCTAATTTTTTAAAGTGGTTTATCACTATTTCAAAAGATTGAGATTGAATAAATTCCTTTTATCTCACGTTCACATCTAAATAAATCAGATAAAGATATGAAGTTGATGTCATAATCACACAAAAAAAAAATCAGGTTCTTCAGATTTATGCGTATACATTCAATCAGTTGTTTTTAGTTCTATTTTGTATTTACACAGGTATATGCTTTCTTGTTTCTTTCTTATCAGCAATGGATTCGCAGAAGTTAGTTTCCAAACGTGAAGAAAATATCCAAGTTGATGATGATCAAACTGGAAAAGACGATATCACTGGTGTTGAAGCGGCTCAGTTTGTTTTTGAAGGAGATGTATGAAGCACAAACCATGGAAAACGACTGAAGAATCGAATGGCTTTGTGCAACTTATGAATCTGAGTTTATTTTTATATTTAAACTTATGTGCAACTTTCAACAAATGGCTAACGGCTAGCCTACTTGTGTGCATGCATAACTCTTCTAATATTGGCATAAAAAATGAATGTGATCAGATTACACACCCCATTAGGAGGAGTTAAAATCCCTACAGCATAACCATCTGCTGCTGGTGGCCTCCACGCAGTTGACATAACCTAAATATATTGAAAAAAATCAAAACTATAAAAAAATGAAAAAAGAATCCAGCAAATAAAAAAACAGACCTGCTTGGGCATTGCTTTGATAACATCAACATCATCAGTAATAAATTGCTCCGACTCCAGTTGATAAAACATATCAATCTCCAACTCAGCAGTTTCCGGTTTCACTCTAACCTATAGATTTAAACTACTCAACATCTTTCTTTTAAAATACAAATAGAATAAGTATCAAACACATACCCTAGAACACCTATCCTCTAGTTCATAGGGCAAATAACACTTGTCTGGTGGTACTACTTCAAAAGGCCGCCAGCCAACAGGGCCTTGAAGGACATTGCAAAACATATAGCTATAAAACACAAGAAATTACCAGTTAAAACTCAATATACTTCAAACTACGTACATTACAACTAGGTTTAATGTCAAAAGCAATACCAAGTAATGAAATTGTAGATAATAACCTTAGAATTGGCAAAAGCATTAGAAGTAAGGAAGACATCAATTTATCTAACAACCTTATCTTCTCCATCATCATCATCCACTTTGGGTTCAGTTGCCTTTGACGGACCACCAACGTATCGATATCCATAGATCAGTTAAAACTCAAAAAAATTACCTGAATGTCAGAAACAGAATAATAAGAGCATCGACGTCGAGGAGCAGGAGATGAGATCGTTTTGAGCTGTATAGATAGTGGTGGTGTGGGTTTTAAACTTAGTTGTGTTTCAATACCTTACATTTTATTATTGTATAACTACAACCTAACCGTACGCTTTCATAACTGAACCCTACCAAATTACGCAACGCACAAAACAAACCAAAACAAAAGACATAGAATCAAACACCGATCTTATTGTACATTACGTGTAGGTTTCGCGAAGTTACATGCATGCGTGGAGACGAAGATCTTCAAGCTAGTAGCGATTTAGGCAGCGTAAAAGACACGCAACGCCGCATATAGGGTTTAGGGGTTAAATCCTCAAAGGTGCGTGTTGGATCTGAGTTTGTTTCTGATTGTATTTTACGTTTGAGATTAAGATGGAAATGAAAGAGTTGTGCAGCGGAATTAATATGAAAACAAACTTTGCATACAATCAAACGAGAGTATTGCTTTGATCAAGACATTTTCAACAAGAAACCGAATGATTGAATTAACTTTCAACAACGATTACAAGTTATGCTTGAATACAAACTCCCCCTCAGCCAGAGCTCAGCGTTTGTTCGTGCAAAGAAGACGGTATTGCAAGAGCTAATAGAACAGTACAATGTACTGAACTATTTATAGGCACTAGCAAACCACTGAGCATCTTAGCTGACATCACCATGAAAGTGACATCTAACCTCCTAACAAACTCTAACCTCTGATCTATACAAACACTGATGTACTAACTACTGCTATTACATTTTATTACATAAAAGACACTTAAACAGCTGCTGCATCCTTCCACTGCTGTGAACCCAGCAGAGCTTGTCCGGATCAGCAGTACTAGACTCAAGGCAGTAGATTGAATCAGCAGAGCTTTGGTCTTCCATCAGTCTTTGACATTGGGCAGTAGATGCAAGGCAGCAGTTGTGGGTCAGCACTTAGTAAGATCAGCAGATAGGAGGTCAGTAGATATGAAACCACTTTCAAGGGGAGAGGTTTGTATGTAAACATCTGCTTATTCTGGGTCCACTGCTCTGATCCAGTTTTGGCTTTAATTATCTGTTCCTCTGATAGGGTTCAATCCCAACAATCTCCCCTTGGAACAGATAATGCCAAAACTCTTCATTCTTGTGGAAATCTTTATTGCCTCATCAACAGTTCCCTTATCTGGCCTTTAAATTGTAATTCAAAGTCTAGGGCATCTGTATCTTCATCATCCCTGCTAAGTGGAAGATCAAGGAGATCCTGCAAATCTTCAAGACTCAGGCCAAGAGCTTGTTCCCTTGATATTTTCTCCACTTCTCCACCAGACCTGAGCAAAGTCAATACGCAGGTCTGTTTGTCAGTTTCCCACTTTTGTATTTTGAGCCTGGTGGGTTTCTTGGGAGATGTTTATTTGCAGAAGAATTTGGTGAGGCTGGCCTATTCATAACTGGCTGAGCAGCACTTGCAGATTGTTCCAATTCAAGATCTTCTTTTATCATTACTTTCGTGCCTGCTTTTACAATAGCATCTCCAGCTAATAGATCTTGAATTGTTTCAATACTCAGCTGGTTTTTGCTCCTTCTTTTGTAGATGGCAGCACCAGCTGGAGCAGTGGTTCTTTTAACTTGTAGCTTTGGTGGTCTTTTTGAGACCTCTGCTTTGGAATAGTCAGGCTTTTGTGGAACTCTTGGATCTTTCTTTCTAAGTTCCTCTAAGCTTTTATAGGTTGCCCTGACTCTATCTTCTCCCCACTTTGTCACAGAGTTCTTTGACCCATAATCAGCTGCAATCAGCTCCTCTTTCATTCTCATCAACTCTAACATCTTCTCAGCTTCAAATTGTTTGAATTTTTCAGGAGGAGTCTGCTTGACCTTATTTTTGATCAAGTCTTGAATCCTGGCTGCTTCTTTTTCAAGCTCAGGAATGGTCCAGTTCTTGTACATGTGTTTCTCCCCCTTGTATTTCTTGTAGGTCATGATATTCTCAATGTAGTCTTTCCTCAAGGACTCATCTGCCCTTTCTGAAATTTGCTGACATGCATTTTTAGCAAAACGCTCCATAGCATTGACCTGTGAGAGTAAAAACTGATAGTTTTGTTGAAATTCTCTATCAGATTTCCCTTTTCTGTTTTTGATTGCAATATCCTCTGCTTGTTTGGCCTTGAGTTTCAAGTATTCTTCAATATTGTTAGGCCTGGGATATCCTGCAATTGATGGCAAACTCCTTTTGGCTGGGTCATCCTCATAATAAAAGGATTTTATTTCTTCCCTAACTGTAATGAGTTCTAGAGGAAATGAGACACCAGCAGGAGGTAGTGGTTTTAAAATTTGAGCTGAAGAGAGAGGTATGGGTTTTGGAATAGTGACAAGTGATAGGGAATTTGAAGATGTTGGTGGTGGTGAAGGTGAATCATCATCTGATATATAAATCCTTCTCCTTTTTATTTTAGAAGAAGCAGATGATGTTTTGGGTGGATCAGTGGTGGTAGATTGTATGGCAGTGGTTTGTGATTGACTAACAGTTGTTGAAACAACTGGTGTTTCAACCACTGTTGTCATTACAACAGATGTTATAACATCTGTTGTCTTCTGCTTTTTGTCAGCAGGTGAAAGTGGTGGTGAAATGGTTTTTTATGGTGACAATGGTGGTAAAATAGTAGTTGTGGTGTGTGTTTAGGTGGTGTGTGTTTAGGTGGTGTGTGTTGAAGAGTGAACAGATGTTGAAACCACTGAGGTACCAGTAGTAGTTGATACAGCAGGAGTTACAACAGCTGTTTGGATGGAGGTTTGATGCTGATGACTTTTGGAGGGTGGTTTTGGAGGCTTTGGAAATCTGGATGGGATGGATTTAGGTTTCCTTTTTGATGTGCTGAAAACGGTTCAACTAAAACAACTAAAATTAACCTAAATTAGACACTCTAAGCTTTAAATTTATAAACTAAGACTCGATCTAAAACCCTAAATCACACAACCGGCAAGTGTACCGATCGATGAAGTATAGCCTAAGGAAGTCCGAGTATCGAACCCAAGAGACTCTACTGATTACGCTAAAGACTCTATCTAGACCTAGACTGACACGACTTAACCATTTGTTTATTGAGGGGGGGGGGGGTTCTAAAAATCCTAAGAATGCAAATAATAAATACTAGCTAGACTAGACTAGACGAACTAGACACGAACTCTTACGAAGACTGAACTCAAGGATGATGGAAGAACTACCTAGACAGGAATCCTGATTGCTTTTAGTTATGATTATAATTGGAAGTTGTCTACTATGGAACCGGGATCTTGAAATTCTCACCTATTGGGAAATCTAAGGACCGTCTTAAGAGCACGCTAAGATCCCCTAAAGGTTGTTAAACTACCGGTTTTTAGACTCCTTTACAAGACATCTAATGGGGTTTATAAAAGTATCCTACAAGGCTCACTCCCTTACGAGACCTAAACCAAGGATAGGTTTGTTTTCTCAGTTAGACTTGCTAGACAGCAGCAAATAGGTTAACTTTCTAAGAAGGACCCACCTTGCGGTTTAATCACTTAGACCTAGCAATAATCTCGCACCTTACAGCTATTGACGATTAGTAGAACACTTGATTTTATAAAATTACCAACTATTACTTCTAAGATTTATTGGCCAATTTAACCCTAAAGATTCAAGATTTATTACGTGATATAGACAGTCACCAAAATCTAAAATCTAGCACGACTCTATTATGTGATAAAGACCGTCACCAAGATTCATGCGAAGCAATAATCAACAATTAAATACCATCAAGCACGCAAACACATCTAACCGATAGAACAAACCGTTTACAATTTATAAACAATCCATAGCTTCCAAAATCCAATAATAATCAAAAACTTATTGCAATCAATCATCCATGTCTAGGTAGTAATAGAAATTTAGCCTATAATCATTGGTTCAAACATAATATCAAACATAGACAAAACAGAATTCATCATGAAACAGGTTGAAAATAAACAAAACAAGAACAAGACGGGAAGATAAAACCCGAATGCTTCACTCCGTATGCTCTCAAACTCGTACCCGATGATTCTCAGCGATCCCTAGCCTTCAAAACCTTTGAAAATTGACTTCAAACTTCGTCCAGAACTCTAAATTTCGTAATTGTGTTGTTCTTCTCGGCTGATTATGTTAATGATCATTAAATACCAAGAAAAACCCTAATCCTTGCTGATCACGTTTCTGTTTCGCGTAGTAGACCCTCTCGCGGCCCGCCTGGAGTTTAAAGTAAGTTAATGCGGGCCGCCCACGTCACAATCTCCGGAAAACATTTATAAGTTCAAGCGGCCCGCCTACGGTTTAACATAAGTTCATGCGGGCCGCCTTAAACCTCCTCAGCTGCATTTTCGCTTCGTTTCATCCCCGAACTCCTCAGTTTCCGTGCCAGACTTTCTCCTTTCCAGATTTTACTCGTTTCCGCTTCCTTTTTACTGCAAAGACCTGGAACCACAAATAAATCAAAAGCAAATACATTCTAATCTAAACACGGACAAAAATGACTATCTACGAACTAAAATTAGACGCGAATAAAGATGTATTTTGCAATACATCAAATATCCCCACACTTAATCTTTTGCTTGTCCCTAAGCAAAATCCTAAGCAACATGTCAACTTTAACACTTAACAATAACGTGAGTCTCGAACAAGTTATAACGCGAACTACGAAATCATCAAGCATAGCGGTTTCGCAAGACTTACATCGTTCAAAAGGTTGACGAATCATAATATTTAAATGAAAACGGGCCTACCTAATCAAGTATTTCTTACCTTCAAGCAATCAACTATGCACTGTCAACACCCCTCACAATGTCACTCATCCCTCGGCTAATATTATATAATTTTGAGTGAACTCTCAAAACCGAACTATGAAGCATACTATAATAAGCTTGTACGTCAATCAGATTTCCACCTAATTGTTAAAACTCGACATGGATCAAAAGGACTTCAATGGGTAGGTAAGGGCTAAAGGTAGGGTTTTTTTTATTATTTATTTATTATTTTTTTTAAATATATGGCTAAACACGTAAACACATGAAAAACCGGACCGGATATGCACGAAACAAAATACTACCATATTGGTCATTTTGACCTACAACTTTATTTCCCTTTTTATTCTCATCTTTTTTTTTCAAATTTTTTTTTAGAACAAATATAATAATCACGTAACACGATCCGGTTATCAAATCACAAACGGGTAACAAATGAATGGCTAGGCTCAAAGTGGTATCTAAGGGTAGTGATGAAACGGGTCAAACACAAAGGCTACATAAACAAGGTGATCCTAGTGCCTCTATCATATCCATGCCAAATCCTAACCAAAGGTCTCAAACTGTATCAAAACGCACAAGTTCGAAAGTAATGCAACAAGTCGGTAAACACACATGAAACGAAAGTAGTGAACAAATAAATATGACACATATAAAGGCTCAAATCTCACTATCATGTGGTGAATAAAGGCTACCGATATCGACAATGCACAATCAAATTACTTTCGGCTCCATCCACTATCCTAGGCATCCCAAAACCTTTTACTCCCAAAAACCGATTCAGCCAACCTACTATCCCGCAACTTAAAGAAACATGTGCTTTCCAACTCGTAAATTCGACAACTAAACCGTTTTTTACCGACGTTTTGAAAAGGTTCTTGTTTTCTACGCGCTAAAGGACCGGGACTCGCAACAAACTCTTTTTTTTTCAATTTTTTCAAATTTTTTTTCATGACTCAAGACCCTACTAACTAGACACCAAACGATAGTTTCCCATCCTCACACTTAAACTCTACATTGCCCTCAATGTAGGATGGAAACCGACTCAAAAAAACTAAAATAAATAAGAAATAAAAAAAACTACAAGGGCAAATCAGAAAGGACTTAGCTGGTTTTATAATGCCGCGTATGCTTCAAAACTCTCGTCCAATACAGCTCGATCGTATAGCATTTCATTCGCGATCGGCTTTGACTCTGACTGACATGCTTGATAAATTCCTCGAAATTCGATCAACAGCTCCAAATTCACCCGAATGGAGATTGAGTACGGGTGGTACATATTCGAACCTGCATAAACAAAAACAAGCAAACACCAAAGCAATACCGACTCGAAACACAAAATAGACTCAAAAACTACTAATTTAGACGCATGGTACAAAATAAAAAACTCAAAGTACACCACCGAATTTCCATCTTACCCTCTCCCGGAACTTTGCTCGCCCCCGAACAACCCAAGTGCCAAACCTGACCAAAGTGTGGATGCAACGGATAACGGGTTGAAAATTTAGTGAAAAATCACATTTTAATTCCCAAAAAAATATGCAACCCGTTTCCCCACACTTAAGATGGAAATAAACCCGGTAACAAACGACTCAACTACAACAACAACAAATGCAGGAAAACATACCTGAACGTGGACTCGAACTAACCCGAACGATGATGGTGAAACATGGATGAGTCGGATGAAAAATATGGAACATGGACCAACCAGCTGAACGTATTAGGCCTGAACAACCCATTTTCAATTTGCAATGACCTCGCGGCCCGCTTGAGTGTTATGAGGAAGTCAATGCGGGCCGCCTGAACTTAAATAACCGGCATGAATTCTAGGTCCGCGCGGCCCGCTTTAAAGATGGGTATAATTGAGGCGGGCCGCCTGGACAACTTATATCTGCGGAACAGCATGCAGCAACAGCAGAATGTGCAAAAATTGACTTTTCTTTATTCCCAACTTACCCCTGCATGCATTTTGTCGTTTTTTTTTTTTAACATTCGACAGACCTGGTAAGCTGCTCGGACGTCAATCTCAGCCTCGTGAAGGTGATGCAACCTGCAAAACACTTGACAAAACACATAAAAGGCGCAAAAACACGACACTACGACAAATGACGCAAAAACACATAAACCACTAAAAATGACGCAACAATACTAAAACTCTAACTAACGACACGACGCGAACAACGACTCAATATACAAACTCTACAAGTGGGTCACAACTATTCACGCACTCACGGAGGATCATATACGCGGGGCTCACCTTCTAACATCGCCCGCACCTTACGGGCTATAGCACTATCATTCGTAACATCGCCCGCATCTCTCCTAACTCCCTCATACTCTCTCGACTCGTCATCCGGCGGTTTGAATCTAAACGTATCATCTCGAAACCTATCCCCACACTGAGCCTTACTCAGTGTTTCTATCCTAGACTCCAACCTAATCAACCTCTCTTCCAACTCCTCTACTCTCCTATCAGGTGGATCCCCACACTTGGGTTTTAACACCTCCTCTGGATTCGGCTCACTCACCACCTTTTTCATATCTCTCTCGTCTTTCTCACCCTCCTTCACCGACGCTACCGCCTCCACTCTCTCACTCGGCCCTCTAGCATTATTCACCTTGAAAACTACCGAATCATCACCCGCTCTAAGTGTGATTGTGCCTAAGAAGACATCTATAAGCGCTTTAGCAGTGTTCAAGAACGGGCGCCCTAAAATCAACGGCACTCTATCATCGGCCTCCATATCTAGCACTACAAAATCGGCCGGAAAAACAAACTTATCCACTTTCACTAACAAATTCTCAACTATCCCCCTAGGATACTTAACTGTCTTATCGGCTAACGAGAGAGTCATCCTAGTTGGCTTTAAATCACCAAGGCCTAGTTTTTCGTAAAATGAATATGGCATCAAATTAATACTAGCACCTAGGTCCGCTAATGCGTGGTTTTTAACATCACCACCAAACAAACATGGGATCGTGAATATGCCTGGATCAGTGAGTTTCTCAGGAAGTTTATTTAGGAGCACAGCAGAACACTCTCCACTCAATGAATTACTCGAACACTCTCCTACCCTATCCTTACGCTTGAGAAAATCCTTAAGGAACTTAACGTATTTAGGCATGGATCTCAGGGCCTCTATGAACGGAAGATTCACCTTCAGCTGGGTGAACATCTCAAGAAATTTCTCATATTCGCTAGCATATAGCTGCTGCCTAGCACGTGCGGGAAACGGAAGACGAGAAATATCAATCACTGGCGGTGGTGGCCGAACCTTCTTCGGCTGCTTCTCTACTTTCTTCTCAACCTGAGGCTCATCGGCGTGTGCGGTACTTGTTGGGTCTAGCCTATGTTGCACTTTGCCTGGAGCCTCCAACTCGATCACCTCATCTACATAATCATCTTCTTCTTCCTCTACTCTCTCTCTCTCACAACCTCTCCTAGACTCAACCCACTACGAGTAGTGATTGCTTTTACAGAATGGTGAACTGGGTGAGTGGTACCTGAATACTGACCAGAAGGGGACTCTTTCAACTGCCTATGTCACACCCCGAATTCCACGTGTCACCGGTGGGCCCGGTGGGGAGTATCGTGACGTCATGGTTGGCAACATAATAGTCAAACAACACAATATTATTAAGCACAGCGGAAGCAATTGAAAAATATAATACAACCGAATTTATTATTGTAATATCAATTGTCACAATATTCGGAAGTTTATCCACAGAAGGATCGAACGTAAAATGGAAACAATAGTTCAACAGACTTTTAGGCATCTTAAGCTTGCGAGACTTCTATTGATGCTAAGGAGACATATCCAGCCAATTTCGTATAGTACCTGCATTTAGCCTTTTTGGAAAATACGTCAGTTTACACTGGTAAATACATTCAACTGACTCATTTTGGAAAGAGTTTGTAAATTGTTTTGAATGCACGTGGCACAAAATATCTTGACACATTGATTAAAATGCACAGAGGCAAAATTAATCTTTTTAACTTGGGAGAATTATTTAATATTATAATCTTGAGAACGATTTACATGTTACTTATGCGTTCAGTAGCCCGGAACGTATCCGGGTTAAAGATCAATAGACACACCACAATTCTAGAGTTATACACTGACAGGTGTACGCCTACACCCCGTGCTCAGGTCGTGGCCATCTCGTAAGATGATGCCAGGGATATCCGGGACATGGTCATTAACCCCCCAAAGGCTGTAAAGTAAACACATCTGTTTAAAACGAGCCGATCAAATTATTCAACTACCCACTAAGCGTGGAGATTTGATGCCCGATCAAGCGGTACGCTATGTACCGTAACCCAAGCCCGTATAGGGAAAATAAGTTAAAAGTATTTACCTGAGCTAAATATAAATTCAATCCCAGCCGTATATCAAATCAGCAAGTACAGATAGCTTTTACTGGGCTCCTAATCTGGAACGAAGGTTTTTAATAACCTATTAGAATCCTAACGGGTCTTTAATTAAGCTTAAGCTTAGACCGGCTAGTTTCAAAGATACGGTTCGTACGCACGATTAAGCGAAGACCGGATAGAATGTGATTTAGACCCGACAAGTTCGGAGACTTGTTTAATATGGGTTTATTATTCACATTCTGGATTTTGAGATAAAACCGATAAGGTTTGACCCGTATCGGCTAATTTATGTAAACTTGTTACATAAACCGTACCGAACGCGAAATAAGCGTAACGGGTATCCGTAAGAGCCATATACAGGTTTCCTAAGTTAATATGCTTCAAATATGTTGTGACATCAGTAGAATGTCTTTCGTTATGCCCCGAACTAATTTAAACACAAACTATGCCCCGTAGGGGTAGTTTGGTCATTTTAAAGTTTGTAAAAGCGTTTAGATGTTTAACTGAGTTACAGGTCTGGTGTAAACAGCAAACATACTCAATTTGATGAGTTACAACAGTAGACTAAAGCATATATGTGAAATTTATCACCTTTAACCAAACTATGCCCCGTATGGGTATTTTGGTAATTTCACATAAGCCGAAAAGCTCAAAAACGAAGTCTGAGTTAATCAACCTTTGCTTACTGCTAAAATATCATAATTTGCCTCTTATATCAGTAGGTATCAACCAGGGTATGTTCAACATGATTTTAAAACATACTATGCGTTAAAAACGCTAATTAAGGCGATTAAAGGCCATTTCCGGGTTTGATACTTAAATCTGATATTTTTATATTTCCAGAGGGCTTAATATAATTTATTTATCATATGTGATCAGTAGCAAAAGGTTTGGAGTCGTTTAGATATGTAAAACTCATTTTATGGCCCGTAAGGGCAAAACCGACAATTACCGGATTAAGCCTACGACTACTAGTTATGCTCGTCCTAAAATTAATTAAAAATCTTTAAAAATCCCAAAATAATATATAACATCAGTGGGTAAAAGATTTGATATCAAAAAGTATGTTTAACTAGGCTATACGCTAATTACGCCATTTTGTTAACATAAAGCTTTAATTTAGCGACAATGAGCATAACTCTTAATCTACAAGTCAAACTGATGTCAAACTTTGCATACAAGTTTATATATCAGTAACTAAGGTTTCTACACTTTTACATTTTCATAAATCACGTTTTAAGGTAATAAGGGCATAACGGTCAACGTATGAGCAATTAACGGAAATATGCATATTAATTGGATAACTAGTGAACCAAGGTGTATGATCACAGAGGGTTGTTCTAACATGTATCCTAATCCAATTAAAGCTCTGAGGCGTTTCTAAAATATGCCCAAACGGGTCAGAACTGAAAGTCAACGGGAAAGTCAAACTATGTGACTTTCGGTTCCGAACCGGGTCAAAACAGGAAATAGTCGGGTTGAACATGTTTGGACATGTTCTTACACTTATTACTAAGTTATAATAATGATCAAACAGGTTATAAATGATCTAGATAGCTAATTATGCATAAATGACATTTTAAGCATTATGTTGACTTTTTAAGTAAAGGTTTGACCCGACATTTGACCTGGTTAGGATGGTGATCAGGGGAAACCCTTTTGGGGTTTTATTACCCACATAAATACCATCCTATAACTACTTTTAATTCGAGATATGACTGAGCCATTATTGACTAATCTCGAAGTCAAACCGTAATTACGACGGTTTGACTTTTAGCTAATTAAACAAGCTAAACTCAATTCAAGAAGGACTAGCAGACTTACAAGAGTCCTATGCACGATTTAGGATCAGTTGGACCTGCTTGAGAGCTCCAGATTTGATCCAAGAATGCAGGAAATGGTGTGTGGAACATTGTTGCACTACATGGCCTTATATAGTGGATTTAGGCACCACAATTAGTTGACACCCAAGTCTACTACTGCCCACAACCTTCCAACATGTGTCACTAGTGTCTAGGGGTCGTTTAGGGGCCTCTTGGAAGGGTTTAGATGCATTACAAGTCGTTTAGGAGGCTGAACAGACAAGCAGCCCGTTTTTCTGCATCTGGGCTCCTGAGGCGGCCCGCCTCAGATGTTGTTATCAGCCACGCGGGCCGCGTGGCCCTTATAATCAGATTTTATGTTTTCTTTTGTTTTGCAGCTTGACCTTTGGCTTCACGAAGGGGCAACTAGGGTTATTTCTTGCATTTTGACCCCCTTATAATTACCCACAAGGGCTTTAGGACTTATACTCACTTTGCCAAGCCCCTGAACACTTCCGGTTAACCCGAAAAGTCTTAACTTTCAGCGTTTGCACTTTAACCCCTCGCACACGAATTTGATCATAACTTTCTCATACGATAACGAAACTTTATGAAATTTTAATCGTGCATTCTAGTGAGCATAATTTATATTTACAAAGCTTCGGGTTTGTCAAAAGGTCACTCAGAGGTATATCTTTAACATGTTGACACATTTAACCCCTGTAGTTTGTAATCTCTCACTTTTAGCTTCGTATGATCCATGATTTATTCGTTTGATGTTATGAACATCATGTAGGGTTATTATGAAGTATATTTATTCACTGTTGACACTTAGAATCCGTAAAATCTCATACTTTCCATGTTTGTCAACTTTAGTCCTTTTATAACATTCTTTCACACGTTCAAACTTTATGACACGTGTCAACACATTATAGGACGTGAATTTTCGAGGTGTTACATCCTCACCCCCTTAAAATAAATCTCGACCCGAGATTTACTGAAATAAGTAAGGGTACTTTTCTTTCGTCGTGGGTTCAACCTCCCACGTGAATTCGGGACCACTACGGGCATCCCATTTGACCTTAACAATAGGTACATGCTTCCTTCGAAGCTTCCTAACCCGTCGATCCTCAATCGACAAGGGTTTTTCCACAAACTTCAAGCTCTCATCTATATGCACATCTGTATGCGGTATAACCAGTGATTCATCAGCGAAGCACTTCTTCAGATTGCAGATGTGGAACACATTGTGAATTCCACTGAGCTCTTCAAGTAAGTTTAACTTATAGGCAGCTGACCCGACACTTTCGATAACCTCGAAAGGTCCTATGTATCTTGGGCTTAGCTTGCCTTTCTTACTAGACCGCATCACTCCCTTCCAGGGTGATACTTTAAGCAATACTTTATCACCTACTTCGAAGTGAAAGGCTTTACGCTTCAGATCAGCGCAACTCTTCTGCCTATCTCGGGCAGCCTTGAGACAAGGCACGAATCTGGACAACCTTGTCCGTTGTTTCGAACACGATCTCTGGTCCTGATAACTGGACATCTCCAACATCCGCCCAACACACGGCGATCTACACTTTCTACCATATAATGCCTCAAAAGGTGCAGCCTTGAGGCTGGTATGGTAGCTATTGTTGTAGGAGAATTCGATTAATGGCAGGTTCTTATCCCAGCTACCTCCCAAATCAATCGCACATGCACGCAGCATGTCTTCCTACGTTTGAATAGTACGCTCACTCTGACCGTCTGTCTGAGGATGGTAAGCCGTACTAAAGTTCAAACGTGTGCCCAAAGATTGCTGGAAACTCTTCCAAAAATGTGGCGTGTACCTAGTATCTCTATCAGAGATAATAGTCACAGGTATGCCATGCAAGGCTACAAATCTTATCCACTTATAATTGGGCTAACATATCGGAGCTATAAGTCTCCTTGATGGGTAAGAAATGAGCTGACTTAGTCAGTCTGTCCACAAACCCATATTTTATCATTTCCTTTCCTTGTCTTGGGTAACTTGGTAATAAAATCCATAGTTACCATTTCCCACTTCCACGTAGGAAGTTCAGGCTGTTGTAGCAAGCCTGACGGCTTTTGATGCTCGGCTTTGACTTGCGCACATGTCAAGCATTTAGCTACATGGGTGGCTACGGACTTTTTCAAGCCTATCCACCAATAATTTTGCCCTTAGATCCTGGGTAGCTGATGGCAAATTCTTAATCGTTGCCTAATTAGGGTTGCGGCATGTATGCATAAGCAATATGAACCGTCTTTCTTATTTATTAACATAAAACCCTCGGAATATTGAGTCAGGCTATATGAGCCTATGTCTTAAAACCTACTTAATCAAGGTTTCGATTATTCCATAATCAATATGGAGTTTTCACAATACTCCATCCCACGGCGGGATACAAATCTTAATTCTACCTGCCTTCCGTGAGGTAAGCAGGGAAAACTTTTAAGAAGATAATTAAGATACAAGGAGGCTGTAGAGATTTTCCATATCTCAGGCTCCAGTTCATCCATCATTGTTCATGTCAAATGAGTGACACCTTTATGTTATAAGTCCACGACTTCCTTAATCGGGAACATTTACTTGAAAAAAAAATTTCCATTTTTGGATATCTTCTTTGAATACTACTAGTCGACTTTAGTACAATATGATCATTGGGATATCTTAGGGTTCCATGTATTAAACCTCCATGCTGATCAGACATGGATATAATCTATGGGACACACTAGGATACGCCAATCCTCATATGACACTTTTATCAAACATAGTTTGGCATTCGCAGGCGATAGAAAACAATGAGAAAAATAATTAAAATAACATATGTTGTCGTACTCTATGCGAAGAAAGAGTACTCTTAGATTTTCGGAAGGATTCCTTGCCGATACTAGAAAAATCGGTTACTATGGTTTCCTTGGTAATTTATACCTTGTGGATAATATAAAAGTTTGCTAAGCTTATGGTCTATGAAGATTTTATTATTGCCTGTATTAAAAACAAGGCACTTAGCAGAAATTATCATTGATAAATGATGAGGAAGTTTATTGTACAAGTGCTTATATTTAATTAATAATGGAAGTTTCACAAACTAGGCACCTAGCTCAGTTGGCTAGGCGCGCGAAAGGGTGCGGCCGGCCTAGACCCAGGTTCGATTCCGGGGACGGCCAGTTCCACCATTTTTTTATGTATAATATTAATTAATCGCACGTATACGTGTAATTATGAGAGTTGTCTCATAAGGAGTCTTGATAATTAATTGCTTCTTATTACCCACAATACGGGCTTGATTTTTATTACTATATTGAGTCCTTGTATTTAACGGAACTAGGACATCAAAAATGATTCCTTATGGATATAAAACATCCATCTAATAATGCTGAAGCAGTCTCAGAGGTATACAGGCTTCTTACTGAACTTTCGTTGCTTTTTATTAAGCCTGTACTTGCTCTCTTTCTCAGATTTCTGGAAGTTATTCTCCTTCTTTTGGTTCATCCTTCATATACGAAGTGTGAACAAAATCTCCTCATGAGCAATTTAAACATGGTTTTGAATGAGATTTAGAGCGAGAAGCATTCGGCTCCTTGGATTTTCTCATGACCTTTCTATGGTCCTTCCATCTGCTGCGTCAACCACAGCCTGAAGATTAACTCCATTAATATTGAGGTTTACGTTTGTAATTTTATTAACTTTCGTCGCCTGAATAGCGTTGCGACTGTCGTCTACCTCATCCTAGTGTTCCATACTCGAAACTTGGTACCAATCACCAAGATTTAACCTTTATCAGTCATCATCCTGATGATCTGACTTAGATTAGCCACGGCATTCATAAACCGTATGGGCTATTCTGTTCCGAACATTCATAGTAGATGTTATTTTGAATGTATTTCCATTATACTTAGCCTAGGTCACAACTGGACCATCAATGGCATTCAAAGCTTGGAGCGAGTCCAATACTTGCTTGACATGGAACCATAATGTCACAACTGTCCTTGTCACAGTACGATTATAAATAGCTCAAAGGCTAGCCTTTCATGACTTCGGTCATATATATATATATATATATATATATATATATATATATATATTTTACATATATGGCATAGAAGCCTGTCGCGAGGGACGTAGAAAATATGGCATAAAGCATAGTCATGAAGGACATAAATGATTATACGGCACGAAGGCCTTGTCACAAAGGACAATTAGATATGGCACAAACGGCCTTGTTATAAGGACATTCATCAAATCTGGCACAAAGGCATGTTACCAGGAATGTTGACATTTAATATGTTAACTTGTCACGAATGACCTATTATAGCACATAGGCTTGTCATGAATGACTTTAAAACATAACTCGATGGTCTATTATCAAGGACCTTAATTTATTAGCCGAAATCTTATTAGATTAGGGCTTCCAGGTTTGAACGTGGTTCTTCACCTTTAGACAGGGAGTCATAGACTACAACTGTCATTGTCTTGAAAGACGATTCTTTTGGCAGAAAAATAGGCCAAGCAACATCACTAATGGATGTTTATATATAACCATCGTATCTGATGATATTAGTCATGATCACATCGATCATATTGACTATTAGGTTTGGGTATAATCACACCATTTTGAACAGGGGGTCATAAAGATCACTACTATCTTTGTCTTACCGACTCTAAAATAAAGTATAGCCCGTAGGCATTTCATCACGAGGGATGTTAATATTATGATCAGCATACTTAGGATACTAGTCAGGATCGCACTGATAGTATAGACTATGGAAATTGAGTATAGCTCACCCCCTTGGCAAAGAATCACAAAAGATTACAATTGCCTTGTCTCAGTTGGACGATCTAATATAGCCCTTAGGCAAAACATCATTACGGATGTTTAAAATTTTTAATCATCGTATTGATGATTTTTGTCATGATCGTATTGATCATATGAACTATTAGGCTTGAGCATAGCTCACCACCTTGGACAGGGAATCATAACGATAGCAATGTCAATGTCTCAAATGGACAATATATTATAGCCCGTAGGCAAGACATCACTAAAGGATGTTTAAATAATATTATCATCGTATTAAATGGTATTAGTCATGATCGCATTGATCATATAGACTATTATGTTTGGACATAGTCCAATATTTTAGACAGGAGGTCAAAGACCACCACTGTCGTTGTCTTATCGGACAACAAGTTTACTCCGTAGGTGCTTCATTACTAACGGATGTTTATAATATGATCATCTTATAGGATGATATAAGCCATGATTCCTAGATCACTAGGCTAGATTTGAGAATTAGAAGAATCCAATATAAGGATGACTGTTGTGATTTTCTCGAATCACATTTGTCAGGGGTGCTAACACATTCCTAGGTGTTAACAAGGATTTGAATCCCTTGAGTAGGTTTCACCATCTTGGCCGCGTAGGCTAGGTTTCACCTTTAAGATTCCCTTCAATTGCATACTGACAGAGAAGGAAGGATATTTATTTTATCCAGGATTTTTTTTTCATAAATCCTAATTCATAAGTTAATAATAGCACTAATGGCCTGGTCGCGTAGACAAGTTAAATTTATAAGCCATGATTTCAGAGAATCGTGGCCTTAAGGTTTGAATCAAAGTTCATTACCTTTTCTTGACAGGGAGCTGTAGGCTACCACTGTTTTTAGTCTCAGAGGACATTAACTATAGCCCGTAGGCACTTCCCTTATAAGAGATGTTTATTACTGGATTACTCCCTTAGGGAAATTCATTAACCATGGTAAACAGAGACCATATATGGTTAATTTATTAATCATATTTATTTAGGATTTCTATTATAATTTATCCCAATTATAAAACATTAACAGTTTTATTAGTGGCACCCAATGGCCTGGTCACATGGACATTTATAAATTATAAGCTTATGATTTCAGAGAATCAAAGCAATAATAACAGTTTTATTTTATAGCACAAAAGGCCTAGTCACAAGGACAAATTTTTAAATTATAAGCCATGATTTCAGAGAATCAAGGTCTTTAAGTATATTAGCACAACTGGCTTAGTCACAAGGACATATATCATTTATAAGCTATGATTTCAGAGAATCAAAGCATGAAAGTATATTGGCACGATAGGCCTAGCCACAAGGACATTTGTAAATTTTTAAGCTATGATTTCAGAGAATCAAAGCATGAAAGTATATTGGCACAATAGGCCTAGCCACAAGGACATTTGTAAATTTTTAAGCTATGATTTCAGAGAATCAAAGCATGAAAGTATATTGGCACAATAGGCCTAGTCACGTAGACAATTATAAATTATATGCTAGGATTTCAGAGAATCAAAGCATTTGAGGTTTGAACCTAGTTCATTACCTTTATCTGACAGGGAGTCATAGCTACCACTGTATTTTGGCTCATATGGAAATGAGCAGGGCCCGTAGGCATTATGTTACCACGTATGGTTAAAATATGATCATCTTAATTGATGACGTAAACCCAGGATTCATGGATCATTAAACTGGGTTAGGAATCTTTTGAAGAATCCTATATAAAATGACGTGTGTGATTTTAAATGAATCACATCTGCCAGGAGTGTTAACATGTTTTAAGATGTTAACAGGGAATTGAATCTTTTTAAACAGGTCTTACCATCTTGGCCCGGTCTTATATTTGACCCAACGCTAGGTTTCACACTTAAGATTCCTAATTAATGATTTGAATCTTTTTAACAGGTCTTACCATCTTGGCCCGGTCTTATAATTGACCCGAGGCTAGGTTTCACACTTAAGATTCTTAATTTATAATTAACGCAGAACAATTTTTTAAATTGAGGTGTAAATATGGATCTGAATCTAAATTGCGGAACTGCCATCTTGGCCGGTCTTAATATGACCCGAAGCTAGGTCTTGCCCTTTTAGATTTTGCCATTTTATTATAATGGTAGATCTTGCAAAAAGGAAATATTATTTTTCCATTTATTTAATATTTCTTATTTAGAATGAAAGTTTAAACTTAATCATTCCATTATATAAAAATAAAAGTATAAAGTTGCCCTAAGCGGGACTTAAAAGGAATAATGTCGTCCTCGAAGGGACTGAAAAGGTAAATATGTCCTTATAAGGACTATTGAGGAAACGATCTTCAGCAAAGGAGTTTCTTCTTCATTCAATTCTTGAAGGCTTTCTCCTTGGTCGCACGTTTCATCCTGGTCGCGGTACGAAGTTCAGCATTTCAAGGCTCCAGATGTGGAGAATTCTTATTACAGCTTCTTCGCTTGGCGACGTATCCAATATATAAAAATTTGGAAGCAAAACTTCAAGATTAGGATTGAGAATATTCCTAAGTTAAGTCTAGACTCAGAAGTTTAGAATTGTGCAATTGTGTAACTGAGATTAAACACTAAGGCTAGTGTTTAATTCACTCAGTGTTGGCTCTGATACCAACCTGTCACACCCCGAATTCCACGTGTCACCGGTGGGCCCGGTGGGGAGTATCGTGACGTCATGGTTGGCAACATAATAGTCAAACAACACAATATTATTAAGCACAGCGGAAGCAATTGAAAAATATAATACAACCGAATTTATTATTGTAATATCAATTGTCACAATATTCGAAAGTTTATCCATAGAAGGATCGAACGTAAAATGGAAACAATAGTTCAACAGACTTTTAGGCATCTTAAGCTTGCGAGACTTCTATTGATGCTAAGGAGACATATCCAGCCAATTTCGTATAGTACCTGCATTTAGCCTTTTTGGAAAATACGTCAGTTTACACTGGTAAATACATTCAACTGACTCATTTTGGAAAGAGTTTGTAAATTGTTTTGAATGCACGTGGCACAAAATATCTTGACACATTGATTAAAATGCACAGAGGCAAAATTAATCTTTTTAACTTGGGAGAATTATTTAATATTATAATCTTGAGAACGATTTACATGTTACTTATGCGTTCAGTAGCCCGGAACGTATCCGGGTTAAAGATCAATAGACACACCACAATTCTAGAGTTATACACTGACAGGTGTACGCCTACACCCCGTGCTCAGGTCGTGGCCATCTCGTAAGATGATGCCAGGGATATCCGGGACATGGTCATTAACCCCCCAAAGGCTGTAAAGTAAACACATCTGTTTAAAACGAGCCGATCAAATTATTCAACTACCCACTAAGCGTGGAGATTTGATGCCCGATCAAGCGGTACGCTATGTACCGTAACCCAAGCCCGTATAGGGAAAATAAGTTAAAAGTATTTACCTGAGCTAAATATAAATTCAATCCCAGCCGTATATCAAATCAGCAAGTACAGATAGCTTTTACTGGGCTCCTAATCTGGAACGAAGGTTTTTAATAACCTATTAGAATCCTAACGGGTCTTTAATTAAGCTTAAGCTTAGACCGGCTAGTTTCAAAGATACGGTTCGTACGCACGATTAAGCGAAGACCGGATAGAATGTGATTTAGACCCGACAAGTTCGGAGACTTGTTTAATATGGGTTTATTATTCACATTCTGGATTTTGAGATAAAACCGATAAGGTTTGACCCGTATCGGCTAATTTATGTAAACTTGTTACATAAACCGTACCGAACGCGAAATAAGCGTAACGGGTATCCGTAAGAGCCATATACAGGTTTCCTAAGTTAATATGCTTCAAATATGTTGTGACATCAGTAGAATGTCTTTCGTTATGCCCCGAACTAATTTAAACACAAACTATGCCCCGTAGGGGTAGTTTGGTCATTTTAAAGTTTGTAAAAGCGTTTAGATGTTTAACTGAGTTACAGGTCTGGTGTAAACAGCAAACATACTCAATTTGATGAGTTACAACAGTAGACTAAAGCATATATGTGAAATTTATCACCTTTAACCAAACTATGCCCCGTAGGGGTATTTTGGTAATTTCACATAAGCCGAAAAGCTCAAAAACGAAGTCTGAGTTAATCAACCTTTGCTTACTGCTAAAATATCATAATTTGCCTCTTATATCAGTAGGTATCAACCAGGGTATGTTCAACATGATTTTAAAACATACTATGCGTTAAAAACGCTAATTAAGGCGATTAAAGGCCATTTCCGGGTTTGATACTTAAATCTGATATTTTTATATTTCCAGAGGGCTTAATATAATTTATTTATCATATGTGATCAGTAGCAAAAGGTTTGGAGTCGTTTAGATATGTAAAACTCATTTTATGGCCCGTAAGGGCAAAACCGACAATTACCGGATTAAGCCTACGACTACTAGTTATGCTCGTCCTAAAATTAATTAAAAATCTTTAAAAATCCCAAAATAATATATAACATCAGTGGGTAAAAGATTTGATATCAAAAAGTATGTTTAACTAGGCTATACGCTAATTACGCCATTTTGTTAACATAAAGCTTTAATTTAGCGACAATGAGCATAACTCTTAATCTACAAGTCAAACTGATGTCAAACTTTGCATACAAGTTTATATATCAGTAACTAAGGTTTCTACACTTTTACATTTTCATAAATCACGTTTTAAGGTAATAAGGGCATAACGGTCAACGTATGAGCAATTAACGGAAATATGCATATTAATTGGATAACTAGTGAACCAAGGTGTATGATCACAGAGGGTTGTTCTAACATGTATCCTAATCCAATTAAAGCTCTGAGGCGTTTCTAAAATATGCCCAAACGGGTCAGAACTGAAAGTCAACGGGAAAGTCAAACTATGTGACTTTCGGTTCCGAACCGGGTCAAAACAGGAAATAGTCGGGTTGAACATGTTTGGACATGTTCTTACACTTATTACTAACTTATAATAATGATTAAACAGGTTATAAATGATCTAGATAGCTAATTATGCATAAATGACATTTTAAGCATTATGTTGACTTTTTAAGTAAAGGTTTGACCCGACATTTGACCTGGTTAGGATGGTGATCAGGGGAAACCCTTTTGGGGTTTTATTACCCACATAAATACCATCCTATAACTACTTTTAATTCGAGATATGACTGAGCCATTATTGACTAATCTCGAAGTCAAACCGTAATTACGACGGTTTGACTTTTAGCTAATTAAACAAGCTAAACTCAATTCAAGAAGGACTAGCAGACTTACAAGAGTCCTATGCACGATTTAGGATCAGTTGGACCTGCTTGAGAGCTCCAGATTTGATCCAAGAATGCAGGAAATGGTGTGTGGAACATTGTTGCACTACATGGCCTTATATAGTGGATTTAGGCACCACAATTAGTTGACACCCAAGTCTACTACTGCCCACAACCTTCCAACATGTGTCACTAGTGTCTAGGGGTCGTTTAGGGGCCTCTTGGAAGGGTTTAGATGCATTACAAGTCGTTTAGGAGGCTGAACAGACAAGCAGCCCGTTTTTCTGCATCTGGGCTCCTGAGGCGGCCCGCCTCAGATGTTGTTATCAGCCACGCGGGCCGCGTGGCCCTTATAATCAGATTTTATGTTTTCTTTTGTTTTGCAGCTTGACCTTTGGCTTCACGAAGGGGCAACTAGGGTTATTTCTTGCATTTTGACCCCCTTATAATTACCCACAAGGGCTTTAGGACTTATACTCACTTTGCCAAGCCCCTGAACACTTCCGGTTAACCCGAAAAGTCTTAACTTTCAGCGTTTGCACTTTAACCCCTCGCACACGAATTTGATCATAACTTTCTCATACGATAACGAAACTTTATGAAATTTTAATCGTGCATTCTAGTGAGCATAATTTATATTTACAAAGCTTCGGGTTTGTCAAAAGGTCACTCAGAGGTATATCTTTAACATGTTGACACATTTAACCCCTGTAGTTTGTAATCTCTCACTTTTAGCTTCGTATGATCCATGATTTATTCGTTTGATGTTATGAACATCATGTAGGGTTATTATGAAGTATATTTATTCACTGTTGACACTTAGAATCCGTAAAATCTCATACTTTCCATGTTTGTCAACTTTAGTCCTTTTATAACATTCTTTCACACGTTCAAACTTTATGACACGTGTCAACACATTATAGGACGTGAATTTTCGAGGTGTTACAGCCTAGCTATATCCCCTACTGTTCTCTGAAGATCTAGACGAGTGGACTCTTGATTTTTAAGCTGAAGTTCATGTCTCTGATTAATCTGCTCCTGATTCTTTGCTACAGTCTGATTATGTGTCATCATCTGAGCAAACATCTCCTCTAACCTACTCAAACTACCCTGTAAAGATTTATCACTACCTTGACTCTCCTGATTCAACCCTCCACTCGCAAACTGACCACTCGAACCTGAACCACTACTCGTGTAAAGACCCGGCCCCCTATTTTGATACTGACCAGATGGAAAACCAGGGGGATTACCAGAAGGGCGAAAACTACCACTACTACCACTACCCTGCCAGCCGGGGTTAAAACTATTATTACTACCGAACTGACCCCTAGACTGGCCTGCTATGTACTCAACCTGTTCTAACGTAAGTGTGGGACACTCGAGCGTGTCGTGACCTCCCCTACAAAGCTCACACCTATCAACTTTCTTCTTTAACTCATCAATCTCTTGCCTCACCTCCTCCCTAATCTCTTTTAACTCGTTTTTGTAAACTTCCTTTGATTGTTCTGCATATCCCCTTTTCAGAAAATCAGGTTTTAACTCGTTTTTGTCAAAGGAAGTTTTACCTTTCAGATCATCGAGTTTGAAGACTTCTGAGATTGATTGCGGTGTGATTTTGATTGCTTTTCCCTATATCGAGGAGTTAATGGCTACTGTCTTGTCATCTTGTTTTTCAAGCACAGCATTTTTCCAAAACTCGCTCTGGGTTTGCAGATATATGGGAGCGTCTACTGTCAACAAAGTTTTGTACTTTGATGTAGATATGGTGTCGAGAATGGAATCGAAAGTATGGTTGTCTTTGAGTTTTGTGAGTAAACCCAAATAGTTGTGAGATTGTTTGTATGGTATTTCGATTGATTCTTCGGTCGTTTGAGCGACCTCATTGGAGGGTGGTGGTGATTTTGGTTTTGATTTTAATTTTGACTTTGATTTTGTCATTTTTGCGGAGAATAACGAAGAATGATTTTGAAGATTTTGGAGAAGAAGGGTTGGAAACTGCTTTGAGAAGAGAATTTTGGAATTCAATTCGACAGTGTAAAACCCTGTTTGGGGTTTAGGGCAGGGTTTTATTAAGAAAAAAATGATCGCTGATGTGGCAGCGGTTATTATGATCTGAAGGCTAAAAACTGACCACGTGTCAAACACTGATGAAATGGATGAAGAATGAAGAACTGTTGTTTTAAGGGCCACTGACGTATCAAGCATCAGTGGTTACAACGGTAAAAATTTGTGGGCAGTGGATGATTTTTACTATCAGTGGATTGCATATCAGTGGATAGGACACTGATTTTGAACATCAGTGCTTGTCAAGAAAGTGAAGGATCAGTGGCTAACTTTCAGCAGTGGACAGTATTCAGAGATCAGGCGTTGGAACAAAACAGTGGTTAGGGTAAATGGTACAGATTTTAAGGATAAGTATTCCAGCAACAGTTTTGAGAATTTTTATTCCAGGTTTTGCCACAAGTCAATTTTGAAGGACAGTGGTTTAGTACCCCAGATGATGAAAACTTTATTGCTAAGGCAACTCATTTTCGTTTAATATTCAATTAAAACATGAGTACCCTAGTAATTCAAGCATAGTTAGCAATCAACCTTTGATAACAATTTAGGAGCAAACCTGAGTATGACATGATTTTGACATATGTATCGTTTCCTTTTGACCCACTTATGAGGAGAATAATACCATCAAAAATAAGGTATTACATCCTGACAGGAACTGAAACTATTGCCAACAAAAACAAGCAAAAGTTCCAAATATATTATTCCAAAAAAATGAACAATATATCCTGATTATTCGAGAAAATCCTTTTGGAAAAAATGGTTAAGGATTTTCTGAGAACAGTATCAAAAAGGTTCTGATGTATTTTCAAAAGAAAACATAATCATATCATTCTCAAGTTATTAAAAATGGTCAGTGGTTTGACAGCAGTTGGTAGAACATTCTGAATACATTTTGACCACTGTTTTGTACCATTTTCTTTGTCAGTTGATTGCAATCACGAGGATTCATGGATAAATTTTTGAAAATTTATCTCATCCTCTTTGGAATTCATTCATAGGAAACAAAAACCTTTTCCTGAACAGATGAATGCACATAGTTGCTTAATTTACCATTATTACCCTAAAATTTAACTCATAAGTGTTTTATGTTTATACTCTTTTCTTTTGACTTCACGAGTCTTGAGACAAACACACTTCTAAGTTTTTGTGAATTTTCTTAATGTATTTTAACATAGTTGATTTTGTCCTTTAGAGGAACTCAACCTGTTTTCAACACATAAGATCTGAATGACTAAAGTTTTAATTTCCCTCTTTTTACATTACCAAAAACACTAATGTTTAGAGAACATAGGTTTTTGTAAATCTGAGGTTCATACTCTAGCATTCAAAAGGTTGACAACACACTTTTCGTAACAGCAATTGAAATCAATTTTGAAAATATGAAATGATCCCACAGTTTTAACAGATATGTTTTCAGATCTGAAAACTATGAGTGACTTATGCATGATATCACTTGTTGTGTGAGATTTGTGTGTCATATGACATCTTGGTTGATGTACAGAGTTTTTGAATAACCATTTTGATCATGATTTACCCGTTACTCTGTTTTTCAACTGAGTACAACCAACCTTAGTATCAATGAATTTTGAGCTGAACTGTTATGTCAAATTGATTGTTAGATCGAATTTGACTGTCCAGGCTCTGATACCAATTGTTAGGATCGGAGGCTCTCATGATTGTGTTTGTTTGTATGTTTTGAACAAATCAAATGGATATGAACAGTTTTAAGTGCAGCGAAAATGAATAACAAACTTTGTAAACACAATCAAAGGAGAATATAGTTTGATAAACAATTGCTTTTCATAGAGTCGAAAGATTACATCAAAAGCAAAAGATTACAATGCAAGCTTACAGACTAAACTCCCCCTCAGCCTGATACTTCAGAGTTGGTTGCACAAGATGAAAAGGATTGAATTGAGGAGAAGAACTCTCTCAAAACGAATCAAATATAACAGTACAGAGTACTGTCATATTTATAGGCAAACCAAACTACTGATGTACCTCAGCTGACGTCACCATGATAGTGACATCTAACAGCCTAACAACCTATAAACACTGATCTTTACAAACTACTGATGTCTAACAACTGATTGATAATAAAATACAAAACAAGTCTAACACTGTTCACGTTCCACTGTTGTAGCCTAAGCACTGACTGTTTGAACCATCAGTGCTTTCTTCAAAAGGTGATCAGTCTTTGAATGAGCAGTGCTTGGGTCTTCAGCAGTACTTAAGAGTCAGCAGTAGATAGAGCTCAGTGTTTGCCTTATAGCAGTCTTTAGCTGTTTCATCAGTGTTTGGTTCATCATTTGTTCTTCAGAGCAGTACTTGGAGTGTATCAGCAGATAGATAACCACTGTCAAGGGGAGAGCTTAGAGTAAACGTCTGCTTATTGTGAATCCACTGATGTGATCAGGTTTTGGCTTTACATTATCTGTTCCTCTGGTAGGGTTCAATCCCAACATAGATCATGTCCAACCCGTCATTTCCTGCTTATAGTCTGGTTCGCAATCGAAAGTCAAGCAGTTTGACTTCTGCTTTGACTTTCGATTCTGGCCCGTTTTAGTTAAGTTACCTACTGATTTGAAGTTGTATTATGATCATATTAATGTATGGAATAACCCTTTAAGTTTATACCATTTGATCATAATCAGTTGTCGGGTTTTATGCAAGTTCATGAATTATGCCTAATTATTGACCAAAATGCCCTTTTGAGCATAAAATGGTTTTAAACCATAATGAACTTATAACTTGGTGTGAGTACATATCTCTATCGCTTGCGTCAATCACATTTCATAGCTGAAACAAATGACACAAGACTGATGCTGAACAAGTCAAAGTATGAAGATTACTTGTTAAAGAGCAGCTTCGAACGAAGGCACAATAATGCATTGGTGGCAGCTTCGTACGAAGCCATGGCAGCCTCGTACAAAGGCATGTGTGTCTTGTTCGAATCTAGCACTCTATAAATAGGTGTCTTGTGTGTTTCATTTGTAACTTTCGGGTATTCTTTAGGCGAAGCTCTGCCTAACTGATTTCGTGGTTTTGTACTGTTAAAGTCTTAATAGAAATCAGAATTAATTACATCCTCGTGTTCTCATCCACGTACGTGATTGGATTCCGCACATATCACATGTCGGTACGCATTCATCGGTTAGAGATTCGGTTCAGGGAACGAATTAACAAGTGGTATCAGAGCGGGTGACTGTTTGCAAGGATCAGAGACACGAAGATTGAAGTTTCTACATCAGAATCATATCAAAATCATCATATCTCCTTCTACACTTCTTCTACTTTTTCTTTTGAAACTCAAATCTCAGATTCACAAAGTTTTAACGGTTAAAAATGGCTGATTTTTAAGTATGTTGTGTGAAAACTGTTTTTGAACAATCCTACAAATTTTCATATCAAAATTCAAACGAAATCATCTTCAAATCAGTGAAAAACTATAAAATCATGAACTTAGTTTCCGTAGCGTAGCTTCGTACGAAGCCACACCGTAGCCTCGTACGAACGCACTATAGTATCTGATTTGTCAAAATTCACAGCCTCGTACGAACACGCCTTCGTACGAACTCAGAAAGTTTTGATTGTGTGATATCTAGCTTCGTACAAACCCAGAGATAGCAGCCTCGTACGAACGCATGATATTTGTGTTGTTCTTCATATTTAATCAAGTGTTTAATTGTGTTTGCAGGTTATCATGGCTGAAGAGTTTTATAACACGTTCTACAAGGCTTATACTTCAGAGTCTTTCGAAACATCAACTGTTGCACCGAAAAACATCTCGAAAGCAATAACTGAAAATATTAATCATGATAATTTTTACGAAACTAACTCAAAACCACCTAAACTTGATAGTATTGAGGATTCAACTTCGTGGAAAGAAAGATTTATTAATTGGGCAAAAGCTTATGCGCATGAAAGTTGGTTTTGTATGGAATTCGGTTATAGTAGGCCAGTTGATGATAAAAATGAAGATATTCCTCTTAAAAGCTTATCAGTTGAAGACAAAAAGAATTTTTTGTATGAACAACGAATGATTGCTTTAATCCAATAGTCAATCAGAGATGACATCTTTGCATTACTTAACCATGATGGGTCATCAAAATTAGTGTGGGAAGCATTACGGGTTAAAGCTGAGGGTGGGAAACAAATCAAAAAGAATAAAATAGCATTACTTAAAAAAGAATTTGATTTGTTTGACGGTATAAAAGGTGAATCTGTAAGACATATGATTGAAAGATTTTGTCACCTTAAAATTGAACTTGATAGATTTGGAATAATAAAAACCCGTGAAGAAATAATTGATAAAATCATTGAAGCTTTACCACGTGCTGATCATTGGCAAACATTTGTGTTTATTCTGAAAATGATGTTTTGTATGATACAATTACTTTGGATGCTTTGATTGAAAAGATCGAGAGTCATGAACTTGAACTGCAAAAGCAAAGTAAAATGAACAGTTCTTCGTATCAGCAGAATGTGGGTCTTTACTACAGAGGTACTGTACCTTCGGTGTCAAGCAATGAGTCACCAAAGACTGCCTTCAGTGTCGAAAAGTCAAAAGATTCACAAAAAAGCTCGTCTAGCTACAATCCAGGGTAGCATTCGTCTTCAACAGCTTCAAATTCAGAAGAACCCGATGAGATTCTCTGCAATATTGCTCTTAAGTTGAAAAATTCTCCATCAATGAGCATCAATGCAGCTAAACAACAAATGAGTTTTCTAGCATCCATTCTGGAATCTTATGAGGGTCTGGTAGCAGGGAAAATTGGTAATCCCGAGCTAACAAAAGAAGATTATGACCAGATAGATCCAGAGGAGATGGAATTGATCGATATCAGATGGTGTTTAGCGAGCGGTATTAGAAAGGCACAACGGTTCATGGAGATAACAGGCAGGCAGGATCTTGGAGGGTTGCTGAGCATAAAGCTTGGATTTGACAAATCTAAAGTCACATGTTTTAGATGTAAGCAGAAGGGTCACTTCAAAAGGGAGTGTGTTAACCGAGAAGTAGCTGATCATGGTAATCCATTCCATGATGATTACTATAAAAGGGCAATTTATCATAAAACTGGTGAGCATACTTCTGGAGAAAGTTTGAAGAAAATTGTTGGAGGATCATCAAAAGAGAAATCACAAGCCTTAATAACAGCTCATGGTCATGCACCACACAGGTTAACTCATGAGGATGAAGGGATTGACTGGAGCCAATATATACCAGATGATGATGAAATAGCATTAGTTGCTGAAGTAAAAGAGAATGTTTTAGTTGCTGAAGTGAAAGAAAGTGCATTTGTAGCCATGGTGAAAGAGAGAACGAAAAAAGAGATTCTGAAAGAGAAAACATACAGAGAAAGATGTATTGTTGATTACAGAATTCAGGAAATGGAGCAAGAGTTTGAAGAAGCTAGGAATTATGGAAGATGGGACAAGAAGCGAAAATGTTATATCAACAACAAAGGAGAACCGTTGGTTCATCCAAGCAAAGTAGTGTATAACGACGTTCTTGCAGTAATCCCTTTATCTGGCGAATACTACTCAAATGTTTCAAAAGATAAAGAGTATGTTAAAAAGTTTGATAAGACCATCAGGGATGTCATGACAGCAAGTCTAAGACAGAGAGATGAAAAGAGGATGAAAAAGAATGTTGAGAATCTGGTGGATGAACTGAAGAAGGTTGTTGAAGAAGTAAAAGTGGAGGTAGAGGAAGAAGAAACAGCTGGTAAAGTAGAACCAGTAGAAGAAGTTGTTACGAAAAAACAGCAAAATGAAGAGGAAGTTGATGAGAAGTTGGAGGAGTCAGTTGATGTAGCTGATGCTGGTGTTGCTGAGGAACAGAAGGAGAAGGAAGTTGACCAGAAGCAAACGGCAGAAACAACTGAGGTGCCAATCACTGAGGTAAATACTTCAACTGAATCTTCTGAAGTCGTAGATAAAACTGCAAAACAGTGCAAGAAATGCATGGAAACGTGCAGTGCTTGTACTGAAAAAGATGAAAAGTTCAGAACAAGAGAAATAGAATTTACTAAAATTCAAAAAGTTTTCAAAGATAAATGTAAAAAAATGTTAGAAAACGAAAAATCTTTGAGAGATAATGATGAAATGCTGACACAAAAGTGTAAAGCTTTAGAAAAAGAAAATAAGATTTTGAAAGAAAAGTGTTCAGCAATGACAGAAGAATGTTTGCAAAAAGAAAATGCATTTCAAGAAATGAAAACAAAATATGATTCAATAAAACTTGCTTATCATATTACAAAAGAATCATATGAAGCTGTGAAAAGTCAGATTAAACTTGTTCAATCAAGATTAAAACATTGTTCTGAAACATCTGATACGCTTAAGCGACTGTATGAAATAAAACAACAAGTTGTAAATTCTTATATTAAAGATGTTTCTAAGCTAAAGCGTAAAATAGCTGATTTAGAACAAGATAATAACAAGTTGCATAGTTATCATGCTTCATCATATGTTCTTGAACGTATTTTTAATCTAAAACCGGATGATAATGATTCTGAGAAAAACAAGAATGGAATTGGCTCAGAATATCATCAGGTTCCACCACCGTTTGAGGAAAAATTCACATTCTATGATGACGAGAAGGTGGAAAAAGCTTTCAACATGGTTGATCAATTGCCAGAAAATATTGACGTAACCTATTCCAAATCTGATGATTCTGGTGATTCAGAAGTGGTAGGTAAGGTCATTGAAAGTGTTTTGAAAGAAGAGTCTACTGAAACAGATAAGTCTGAGGCACATGATGAAAATAAGGGAAGTTTTCATGAAAGTTTTTTGAAAAAGACAAAATCTAAGAAAGATGCGAATGATGATTCAAAAAGATTGGTATATACCATGATTGGATCAAACAAATTATTCTCAGATATTGAAATCCCGATTCAGAATGTGATTTCAGAAAAGATTGATAAAGTGTTTAAACTGGCAGAGATTGAGAAGTCTGCAATTTCGAAATTTGTCAGAAAAGAGGACAAGAAAACTTTTTATAACAAACCTAGTTATTATAAGAAAAACATGAAGGATGGGTTGGGTTATAAAAATAAAAATAATCAAAAACAAAATAAACAGTTTGAAAAGCCATATTACCAGAAAAAAGGTAAATTTTGTTTGTGGAAAAACTTCTGAAGAAGAGAAAGAACTCCAATTTAGACAATAGTCTAATGAAGAGTTCTATGCTCAAAAGAAACAACAGGCTAAAGATGTTTCAAAAAGAACATGTTTTAAATGTGATCAAATCGGACATCTTGGTCGTAATTGTCCAAATCTAAAGTCTGTTGATGTTCAACAAAAGAAACAGCAAAATGAAGCTGTTAATTAGAAGTCAACCAAGTTTGATTCGAAACAAACTTGGAAACACAATTCAAACAAGTCTGATTCGAAACAAAGTTGGAAATCAAACTCAAATGGATTTGATTCAAACCAAAATTGGAGATCAAATCAGAATAGATTTGTTTCAAGACAAAATTGGAATCAAAATGCATCTAGATTTAGAACAACACAGAGTTGGAAACCAGCGGTTGACTTGACTAAACCACAACAGTTTTGGAAATCAAAAGCTGATTTGTTGAATAAAAATGTTCAAAACGATAGATTTTATCAAAAGAAAGTCACAAAAGGACAAGTTTGGATTGTTAAGAAACAAACTATGTTTACAAATGATAAAACAGAAAATGCTAAAAATGATATTTTTGATGAAAAGGTTGAGATTAAAACCGAAAGTGATTTGGAAATAATAAATGATAAAAATTTTCTGAAATTATCTGACAGCAATGGAAAACAAACCAAGACCTTGAAAGAGTTGAACGAGGCTTAGGATGCATTGTTCAAGTAATTGAATGAGTTGTTTGTGCATGTGCTCCACAATATGGATGACTGTCAAATCAACGGAGGGGGCAGCCTGGCACGAGAGGAGGTTGCGGATTCCTGTATCTGAGAACAAGGAGTTTGTTTATGTACATAAATAAATCATTTTTCAAAACCCTAAAATTTTGAAAAATTTAAAACCAAAAATATGTTTTTACTTTGTTAAAAATTGAAAAATGAAAAAAATATGTTTGTTTTTATTTTGTCAAAAATCAAAAAGTTTCAAAAATATGTTTGTGAGTGAATATGCCGAAACCCTCATGGCTGATCAAACATGATTAGTTTCACAAGATTGAAAAACGGTTTTTAAACTGTCAAACATCAACGTGTTGAAAATCATGGGGATACTTTATGCAAGACAGAGCATGATTAGCAGAAAATGGATGGAGAAATGAAACTATCTACATCGGTTTGTCAAATTTTCTTAAATGTTTTGAATTTTAGGGGGAGTAAAAATTTCAAAAAAATACAAAAACATTTGAAAATTTGAAAAAAGTCAAAGACAATCGAAAATGAAAATGAGTTTTTGTGTAAAAAGAGGAAATGATAGTACATCAGTAGACAATCACAGTACGCTAAAGATATGGACAGTTAAAATGTGATAAACGGTCTCACTGATGATGTGCCAGTAGGCTTTTACACATTTAGTAGATTAATTTCGAGATATAAACCTAAATATCAATAACTTTCTTATCTCGTGGGGAACATCTCTCGGATATATGGGTAACCCCTGAAATCTCGTTTGAGAGGTTGCCTGATTCTGAGATACTAGGTCTTTATGTTGTTTGATATCTGGGGTATTATACTTGGTCTTCTGATATTGCGGAAGCTGTGACAACCCGAACTTTCGAGGTTAGTATCATAACTGTTAATCTGGTACTATTCTGTTGCACTGCGTCTTATCACACGTTACGATGATTACTCGCTCTGTTATCGTTCAACTGTAGCTTAAACGAAAATCATTATTTGTATTTGAATGGTGGGACCTTAGTTCTAATTGTGCCGCACCCTCACACACACCGGCTTGTATGAGCCCATATACTCATACCCGAAGTGGGTATGGCCTGCTCCTTCACGGTTGGACTTTGGCAAGCCCAATGCATATTCCTTTTGAACCTATTTCTTTTAAACCTCAACATAAATCGGCCCATACTCAAACAAACTTTCGGCCCAATGCTTTCATAATCAGGGTTACGTAACATAATAACACAAGTACACAAACCCTATTTCTCCCTAATTGTTGACGGCAGTGGATGTACACCTCCCTCCTTCGTGAGATATCATCTTGGTTAGTAAATCCGTACCATATTAATTATTATTTGATTTTATTTAGGTGTTTGTTCATGAATGACTTGGGATGATGGTTATCTGTATGTCTTGATTATGTGAAATTGTATGAGCTTATGTGAGATGAATACTGTTGTATCTTGTTTGTTGAGTTCGTAGGGAACATCTTTAGAGCCATTCATGTAGGACGATTGGTATGGAGCATGTGGATTAATTGAACTAGAACCAATATCATGTATGAAACTGGTAATATAATGATTGTATAATGAGTTCATGAAGTGATGATCATGACTGTTGGATGATTCGATGCCATGATCATATATTCAGGCTAATAAATGGCTTGATATGTATGGCTAGGATAGAATACTTGGCCCTAAATTACATGTCATGTTGTGTGATCTCGGTATCGATTAAATGCTCACTGATGATGATATATTTTTTCTTGGTAATCATATGAACTGGTAATGGGTGGGTTATTGTTTGGGGTGTTAAATAAATGATATGTATCTAACTTAGTTACTAGCTGGTATACAACTTTTAAAATAATATATGTCCGACAAGAATAAATTGGAAGGGATAACCTTATCTATTATTACACACTGCACGAAATATACAAAGGTGATGCAAGCCCAGGGAATAATGATGTAATCGAAGATCACACCTCTAACTTAAATAATAATATGTTACATTAATGCCATAGATAATGGAATATGAGCTGGAATTAAAAGAGAAGATGTTATACATATGTGGCTGTGGTTTGGTATTGAGTAATCAGAATAGGGAATAGATATCTATACAGAAAGTCGTTTGATTAGGTTGGTTATTCATATTCAAGGATTGAGGATTTGGGCCGCATATCACATTGAATAACGCAACGAACGGTCAAGTGTTGTTAGTTGGTTATGTGTTACGATACGTGATTACTTGTGTTTTGAATGATTATCGAGCATTATGTGAATTTGTTGAATACGAAAACTGTGATTTACATACGAGTATGACTGACTGTTATCGGTAACTCCTTTAGGACATACATGATCAACTGGTAGACTTGTAGATAATCCTACCGAGCACTCTAAGGTGAGTTCACTACATTCGAACATGTGTCCCAGTGGTTGGGGACAGTCAGTGGTCTGTGTAATAACGGGTATATTGGTTAATATTCTCACCTATCATTTTTGTAAGTCCCTTATTATGTTACCTGGAGGGTAACGGTATTAGTTGGTAGCGCTACTTAGGTTTGGCACCCTCACACCGCTCCTAGATAGGACGGATGTGAACTAATGACCCAGTCGGGGCCCAGTACTGGATAGGAGTACGTGGGAAGGGCAGTCATGTACATCAGGAGCCGTCTTGTTCGGAATTGAGATATTAACAATATTACTTGCATTTGTCAGTGAACTGTTTTACATACAACTGGTAACAAACGTTTTCTAAAACTGTGAACTCGCCAGCTTTGTCTGATACACTTGTTACATGCTCGCAGGTCATTAGGTACTTGGGAACAGGAACTTGCTGGCTGGAGGGTGTGAGTGGTCATGGTTGCATTGATGGGTTTACCTATCAAACATTTATTTACTATGGTTGTTTGGAAAGTATTTACATTATGATACGTTAACGCTTCCGCTGACTTGATGGTTTTTGAATTACTTATGTTTGGATTTTATTACTATTAAATGATGAAACTTTATTTTAAACTTGTGGTTCAATGTAATTGGTGGCTCATTGCTAGTCGTCACACGCCTAAAAGGGACACTCCCTAGGTGGTAATTTGAGGGTGTGACAGTTTGGTATCAGAGCCACTGGTTATAGTGAACTAGGTTTTAAAATGTTTTTATAAAACCAGACTATAACCGAACAGTTCTGAATACACTAATACGACCATGACACTCAGCTCCAGACTGCAAGGTTCGTCTCTCGTATATTTACTGTATTGCATAACTAGTGAACACTTACCTATGATATTGCATGTGATTACATGTCTAGTACAACAGCATGAATTCATGTATTACCTGCATGTGTTATGTGGCTGATAGGGTGGTAATTCCTTAAACATTTGTGACTCACGTTTCGTTATGCTATTTGCTTGCTACTTGAGTTTGAGGAACCATTTAACATGAGTTAGGATTAGCTGAGATGAACATGCAAATCACAATATTATTGTGGGTGCACACATAATAATAATGTGGGGTGCATGCGAGTCCCAGTGAGGCTTAACAAGTGGAAAAGGGGTTCCGTTATGTTATTAAGTCGATGTGAAACACAACAGTCTATAAGAGTCATAGCAGTGATTGTCTCTTACTTGAACGTGATCTTTTCACTCCACTCTGAATCCTTACGAATCTCGATGTTGTCGAGTATTACCTGAACACCCATCTGAACGCCTAGTGAGCTGTGTAGAATGCTAGGTGCTTGTACGAACGTCCCTGAATGGATGTTGCAGCATCAATGATTGGTCTATACCCCCCCCCCACTCTTCTTTATTGATGGAACTCAATGTACTGACGTTTTCCACCCCGAAGTGCGATCACTTCTGCAACACTCTGGAAACATACCGTGTATTACTCCATCGACATGCAAGATTGATGGGAAAGAGGATGAGCGTAGTGCCTTACCGACTTCAGTATTTGGACGACCCTGATTACCAACGACGAACATCAGCAATTTGACTTCAATCGAATTCTTAACCCTGGGCAGAGACTCATGGGGATTAACTCTTGCGAATCAATCGGGACATAAGCGATGACAACAGATTATAGTGTGGAATGTGTGACTATCAGCCCAGTGAGTAGCGCGTTAGGACGTGGCACAGAATGTGAAAAGATGGACTTGGTTGGTGAAAGATCGTAGGGCTCCGTTTCAGGCAAACAACATTAGAGGCAGCAGTCATGGCAACATCAAGGTACTCGTAATCGTAGCCTTCAGGATGGAAATGAAGGTGCCCACGACATGGATTGGACGTTGTTAGAATAAAGACGACAACAACCAGGGGAACGACGACAATAACAACACTGGAAATGACACTCAGGGAAGGGAATCTAGGATTGGTATGGGCAACGCCAGGATTTTAGCAACATGGTGACTAGCACGTTCTTGGTAACCAATCGTCTAGTCCCTGTTTTGTTCAACCCTGATACTCCTTGGAACCGAACCTGTTGTGGAATCAACTGATGGTAAGTCAAATGAAACCTCATATGTCCGTTGGAATGTAAACTCGGCCTTGTGGGGCAAGTGTTCGACATCGACCTTCTTTCTGCTAACCTCGATAGTTTCGATACAGTAGTTAGTATGGATTGGTTATCCAGATGTTGCACCAATATACCTTGTGAGGAAAGGATTTCGCGTATCCCTCTCCTTAGTGGAGAATCGTTATTTGTTCTAAAGCATCAGAGTGGCATAAACGTTAGCATCATTCAGCAATGAGAGTCTAGAAGTGTCTACAGAGGGATTACCCCGCTATGTTGGCAACCGTTACCGATGTTAAGGCTAAGGAAAAGAGGATCGGGGATCCACCGATTGTTCGTAACCCCTCTCAGTGTGCTACCCGAGGAACTTTCAGGTTTACTTCTACAACTGATTGGGTAGAATCCCAGTTTGATCTCACACCAGAAGTAGCCCTGATTACTCGTACACTTTACCGTCTTGCACCAGGAGGGTTGCAAGATCCGTCTAACCCACTTCTGAAACTACGGGATGGGAGTTATCGATCTAGCTCCTCGTCTTGGAGCCCTAGTGTGGAAATGAAGGGCGGGTCCTTTCATATGTGTACAAACTACTACGAGGTGGCAATCATAGATCATCACCCACCATCTCGCATCGACGACCTGCTTGACCAGTTGCAATGTATTGGACTGTCGTTTGACGGAAGACTCAGGGGAGGATGATTTCTAACACGGCGTTACAGGTACTGTACGGCCACTACAAATTTCTGTTCAAGTTGTTCAAGAAATCCAACACACCAGCAACCTCAGGGATCACATGGGTAGTATGTGTCAACCTCGTCTAGCCATATTTGTCAACCGTGTTTCAAATTGACATTTTGAATCATTTCCAGGAGAAAGGAACATTATGGGCGGCATTTGTATCTTATTTTAGAGTTCCTGAGGGATGAGCCACTCCACGCGAAGTCTTGTTAAATGTAACTTCTGGATGCGAGGGATACCTTTTTGGTCTTATAATCAACGAAGTGGGAATACACGTGGATCTCACTAAGACCCGTTTTAGTTAGAAACTGATCGACATCAGAGATCCCTTCGAAGATGCAGCAATTTCTTGGTCTCACTAGATGCTATCGCAGATTCATCACAGGATTCTCGAAGATCGCGCAGCTTAAATCTCTTTAGCATAGCAGGGTGTTGTGTTCGTGGAAGACAAAACAGGTGGATGTCTTTTCAGCCTTTGGAACCCAACACTACAATGCACTGAGCCTCGCCTTTACACGAGGGTACGGGTGATCTAGTGGTATACCATGACGGTCCGAATCAGAGTCTCAGTTACGCACCGATACAACACGAGAGGGTGGTGGCTTACGGGGTGAATTAACAGGAAGAATTGCACAAATCACAACCTGGGGTGGAAACCACGGTCTCGGATTTGAGATGGAGGCATTACTTAGACGGTACCAAATACACTACTTAGACCGATCACAAGGGCCTCCCGTGTACCTTTGTTTTGGAAGGGCTAAAACGTGTAATGACATCGCTGGATGGAACTTTTGAATGATGACGACTGTGAAACTCGAATGTGCATGATCCTTGCGACTCACTATCGACTCTAACCTACCTGATCAGACTCGCTTGTTCAAACTGCAGAACTAAAAGAAGCGAGCCTTCAAGTCGGACCCATGCGGGGCATGGAAAAGCAACCTTTGGCAGGTCGGACGATATGCGCTACCTCATGGAACGAATGTGGATCTTGTTATACGGCAACTGTAGGGAACTCGTGTCGAGCAAAGCACACCGACCTCGATATTTTCATCGTCTGAGTTTTGATAAGAGATATTAGGATCTATGAATCTTATATTGGTGATTGGGCATGAAGGCCCACCTAGCTATGTATGTGAATGACGTTTGACTTGTGCGAAAGTCAAGGTGGAACATCAGAAACCTTCTGGTTCGTGTCAGTAATCAAAAACCCCTATTTGGAGGTTGGAACAGACGGCCATGGAGTTTGTCACTGGTTTACCAAAAACTCAGAACGGAAACAATATCACCTGGGAGATCGTTGATTGTCTCGCGTAACTAGCACACTTTATCGCAATCAAGGACACTGACGAGTCGACACAGCTTGTGAATATTTCTCTGTGAGAGGCGGCTTTTAGGCACGGGGTGCCAACCCTTGATACCTTCGATTTTGAACTATACCTGATTTATGACCAGCAAAACACAACACCCTCGACTCACGTCTGGACATGAGCATTGCTTATCACCGTGGGGTAAGCGGTGTGAGTAAACGAACCATCCTGACACTCGAGGACATGCTGCGAGTATGTGTGTGATTGACTTTAGTAAGAGTTAGAAGGACGTTTACCTTTGGTTGAGTTCTACTGCAGCAGTCATCGTTTTAGTATTTAGACAGCTTTGTTTGAGGCAGTGCATGGACAGTAACGCTAACCTCCTTGTTAGATTATGGTCCTCGAAGCTTCTGGGAAGATTGTTTAGATCGGAAATCGTTTGGCGGCAACGCATGACCGTCAGGAAAGCTGATAAGTTTAGGAAGCACTGGGAGTTCGCTGTAGGCGAACGCATCATAATCGAAAGTCTCACCCTGGGAGGGTGCAGTACACCATGGACAACGTGGCAAGCTTAGTTTACGATACGTTGGGACATTTGGATTTCTGGGTACAAATCGGTGGCATGGCTCACAAACTCGAGTTACCCGATGAATCGGGTGACGATCACGATGTCATTTATGCCTCGAATCTAAAGGAGTGTTTGTCCGATGAAAACCTTTGCGATACCCTTGTTAGAGTCTGAGGTTAATGACCAGTCGCAGTGGTTGAAGAATCTATTGAGATCATGGACCGGGAGGTCAAGGTGCGTAAACATAGTCGTATCCCGATTGTTAGAGTTCGATGGAACTCAAGACGTGGACTGGAGTTCACGTGGGAGCGAGAGGATCAGATGAAGCTTAAATATCCTCAACTTTTCCCTGAAGATAAGTCTGAATCTGGTAAAGCTGGTGAATTTCGGGACGAAATTCCGTTTCAAGTTGGGGATGATGTGACACCCCAGGAAAACTAGTAAACAACACAACTAGCTTCCTCAGTTACCACATGCTAAATTTCGGGACGAAATTTCTTTCAAGTTGGGGATGATGTGACAACCCGAACTTTCGAGGTTAGTATCATAACTGTTAATCTGGTATTATTCTGTTGCACTGCGTCTTATCACACGTTACGATGATTACTCGCTCTGTTATCGTTCAACTGTAGCTTAAACGAAAATCATTATTTGTATTTGAATGGTGGGACCTTAGTTCTAATTGTGCCGCACCCTCACACACACCGGCTTGTATGAGCCCATATACTCATACCCGAAGTGGGTATGGCCTGCTCCTTCACGGTTGGACTTTGGCAAGCCCAATGCATATTCCTTTTGAACCTATTTCTTTTAAACCTCAACATAAATCGGCCCATACTCAAACAAACTTTCGGCCCAATGCTTTCATAATCAGGGTTACGTAACATAATAACACAAGTACACAAACCCTATTTCTCCCTAATTGTTGACGGCAGTGGATGTACACCTCCCTCCTTCGTGAGATATCATCTTGGTTAGTAAATCCGTACCATATTAATTATTATTTGATTTTATTTAGGTGTTTGTTCATGAATGACTTGGGATGATGGTTATCTGTATGTCTTGATTATGTGAAATTGTATGAGCTTATGTGAGATGAATACTGTTGTATCTTGTTTGTTGAGTTCGTAGGGAACATCTTTAGAGCCATTCATGTAGGACGATTGGTATGGAGCATGTGGATTAATTGAACTAGAACCAATATCATGTATGAAACTGGTAATATAATGATTGTATAATGAGTTCATGAAGTGATGATCATGACTGTTGGATGATTCGATGCCATGATCATATATTCAGGCTAATAAATGGCTTGATATGTATGGCTAGGATAGAATACTTGGCCCTAAATTACATGTCATGTTTTGTGATCTCGGTATTGATTAAATGCTCACTGATGATGATATATGTTTTTCTTGGTAATCATATGAACTGGTAATGGGTGGGTTATTGTTTGGGGTGTTAAATAAATGATATGTATTTAACTTAGTTACTAGCTGGTATACAACTTTTAAAATAATATATGTCCGACAAGAATAAATTGGAAGGGATAACCTTATCTATTATTACACACTGCACGAAATATACAAAGGTGATGCAAGCCCAGGGAATAATGATGTAATCGAAGATCACACCTCTAACTTAAATAATAATATGTTACATTAATGCCATAGATAATGGAATATGCGCTGGAATTAAAAGAGTAGATGTTATACATATGTGGCTGTGGTTTGGTATTGAGTAATCAGAATAGGGAATAGATATCTATACAGAAAGTCGTTTGATTAGGTTGGTTATTCATATTCAAGGATTGAGGATTTGGGCCGCATATCACATTGAATAACGCAACGAACGGTCAAGTGTTGTTAGTTGGTTATGTGTTACGATACGTGATTACTTGTGTTTTGAATGATTATCGAGCATTATGTGAATTTGTTGAATACGAAAACTGTGATTTACATACGAGTATGACTGACTGTTATCGGTAACTCCTTTAGGACATACATGATCAACCGGTAGACTTGTAGATAATCCTACCGAGCACTCTAAGGTGAGTTCACTACATTCGAGCATGCGTCCCAGTGGTTGGGGACAGTCAGTGGTCTGGGTAATAACGAGTATATTGGTTAATATTCTCACCTATCATTTTTGTAAGTCCCTTATTATGTTACCTGGAGGGTAACGGGTATTAGTTGGTAGCGCTACTTAGGTTTGGCACCCTCACACCGCTCCTAGATAGGACGGATGTGAACTAATGACCCAGTCGGGGCCCAGTACTGGATAGGAGTACGTGGGAAGGGCAGTCATGTACATCAGGAGCCGTCTTGTTCGGAATTGAGATATTAACAATATTACTTGCATTTGTCAGTGAACTGTTTTACATACAACTGGTAACAAACGTTTTCTAAAACTGTGAACTCGCCAGCTTTGTCTGATACACTTGTTACATGCTCGCAGGTCATTAGGTACTTGGGAACAGGAACTTGCTGGCTGGAGGGTATGAGTGGTCATGGTTGCATTGATGGGTTTACCTATCAAACATTTATTTACTATGGTTGTTTGGAAAGTATTTACATTATGATACGTTAACGCTTCCGCTGACTTGATGGTTTTTGAATTACTTATGTTTGGATTTTATTACTATTAAATGATGAAACTTTATTTTAAACTTGTGGTTCAATGTAATTGGTGGCTCATTGCTAGTCGTCACACGCCTAAAAGGGACACTCCCTAGGTGGTAATTTGAGGGTGTGACAGAAGCAATGGCCTAGACTTCATATAATACTTTATGCGCTTTATAAAAGCTTACCCTCAGCATAAAAATTGATAAAATATCGAAAGATACAAATCAAGTGATGTTGTAAAGAAGATCCCTAAGTGGGACACACCTCAAGTCGAGCCTTCATCTCTTTGACTAAACGGTAGTTCATACCTGAGCTCTCAAGGCTTCGCATTAACCTAGAATACAGATATCAATATAGTATATTCACCTGTATGACTGAATCTAGGGAATCTTGATACAGGAGTATATTCTTAGGTGGGACACGCGAATAAGTTAAGTGCTTAAAACACTAAATCTAGTATCTCGAATCGGTTGAACTTTGTGAGAAAATTTAAGTGGACCAGTATACTGACAATCTAAGTGAATCGTTTAGAACTTAAAGTGTTTATAAGCTCAACGGTGCTGGTGATTTGTCATAAACTGATATGATCCACTGACGCAAAGTCAAACAAAAATATTGTTTGTAAATATTTCTTTACTGCTTTATGTTAAAGAAAAAGTACAAAAAGATTTTAGGTATGTTTTAGCATAAACTTTGAAAAATACAAAAAGATTTTCGACAACCAATGTCTGAATGCTAAATTTCAAAATCCAAGTATGCTGAATATGTTTATGAAAAATAAAAAAGTTCATTAATTTGATACTTGAAGTTTTTAATTGAAAAATCTAAAAACAGTTTGTAAAAATCTCCAAGGTCATTAAGTTGGACTTGGATGATTATCTGTGAAGTTTTTGGATTCTAAAACTATCATATTTTGATATTTAGAGTCAGGTTAGAATCTTGATCTTAAATTGTCAAATATCTTATAGATGGTTTGAGAATTTGCAGATTTTGCCAGACTAAGATCCCGATAGCTGAGATAAAGGGGGAGTCTGAAGACAAGCATGAATTCAAAGAGCTAGATAACGATTCTGGAAGAACTTGTAGAGCCAGGTGTCGAACCAGTAGCTGAAAGCACGGAAGCTTAAATAGGTGTCATGTGTGTTTCATTTGTAACTTTTGGGTATTCTTGAGGCGAAGCTCTGCCCAACTGATTTCGTGGTTCTGTACTGTTAAAGTCTTAATAAAAATCAGAATTAATTACATCCTCGTGTTCTCATTCACGTACGTGATTGGATTCCGCACATATCACGTGTCGGTACGCATTCATCGGTTAGAGATTCGGTCCAGGGAACTAATACCTACTGATGTGGTAACATAATAAACATTTTTTGGCATAATGAATTTGATAAGTTAACCGAATTGGGTCAAATTCCTTCAAGTTCACTTCTAATCAGTATATATTATTGTTTGACCCATATTATACAAGTCATAGTACTTGTGAGGGTTCAAACCACATTCTATCCGTTCTCCGCTTAATCTAGCGAACCGTACCGTTTTTAATATTAGTTAACTGTTCCAAGTCGTATGACTTGAATAAAACCCGTTAACAATCTAATGAATAATAATTCCATTCATTCCAGACTAAGGGTGTCCAGTAAATTGCAAGAGAGGCTGCTTCTAGGGAGACCCTCGGCTCCAAAAACGAACAACATACCAACACACCAAGTCAAAGAAAATAGAAAAAGAAAGTCACCAATACCAAGAAAGTGATCAAAGTGACACAATATAATGTAAATCATGTATAATAGCATACAACATCATTTGGGCATAAACACAAGAATGCAATCACCGGTAAGGTCACTTAAAGAATAAGAAAAACCTACGTCCCTAAAATACACCTAAGACCTTACTGCAATATCTTCTAGAATTCATTAACCCTAATCCTACGCCTCCACGAAGTCCTATCTTGGACCATGTCCTCAGAGAGATGCAACTCTAGTAAATCATGCCTAATCTGCTCATCCCATGTCAGTTTGGGTCTGGCTCTTCCTCTCTTCCCCTCCACAGTAAGAGTTTCCACTATCTAACTGGTGTCGTCGTTTGCCTCTGCTTCACATGCCCAAACCATCTCAATCTCCCCTCCTTAATCTTATCTGATATACTAGCCACTCCTAATCTTTCCCTAAAAACCTCATTTTTTTATCCGATCTAACCTCGTGTGTCCACACATCCACCTCGGCATCCTCATTTCTGCTACCTCCATCTTGCGCGCTTGTGTCTTCTTGATAGCCCAATAGTCTGTTCCACATAGCATAGCGGGCCTAACTGCTACCCTGTAAAATTTCCCCTTTAGTTTAGTTGGGAACCTCCTATCGCACAATACCCCGCTGGCTGCCCTCCATCTACACCAGCCAGCCTGTATGCGATGGCTTACATCACTATCTATGTCACCATCTCATTGTACAAACGACCCCAAATACTTAAATTTAGTTGCATGTGGGACCAATTGATCCCCGATGGTGATTTGGGTGTCATCGTCATCGGCTACACCACTGAAATCACAATGTAGATATTCAGTATTAGATCGACTAATCCTTAGGCCCTTGCCCTCTAGAGCTACTCGCCACTCCTCTACCCTTGTGTTCAGGCACTGTTTAGTCTCTGCAATCAACCCAATATCGTCTGCAAAAAGCATGCACCACGGAACTGTCTCCTGAATCAACTTGGACAACTCATCCAAGACAACCGCAAAAAGAAAAGGGCTCAACGCAGACCTTTGGTGGAGTCCTACCTCCATAGGAAAGAAGTTTGTATCCCCTACAGGCGCACGGACACTAGTTTTTGTTCTATCGTATGTATCCTTAATTATGTCTATATACTTCCCAGGTAGCCCTCGACCCTCCAAACTATCCCAAATCAGTTGCCGTGGGACAGTGTCATATACCTTTTCAAGGTCGATAAACACCATATGTAAGTCTTGCTTCTTCGCTCTATATTTTCCATCAATCTCCTTAGAATATGTTTCGCTTCTGTAGTTGACCTCCCTTTCATGAATCCAAATTGGTTTACTGAAACCTAAGTTTCTCTTCTAATTCCGGTTTCAATTACCCTCTCCCAGAGCTTCATAGTGTGACTTAGCAGTTTGATTCCTTTGTAGTTCCCACAACATTGAGCGTCTCCTTTATTCTTGTATAAAGGCACCACGACACTAGTCCTCCACTGATCTGGCATTTTTTCCAGTATTGAAATTTGAAATGTGTTTATTTATTGCAAATTTTTAAATCAATTTCAATCATTCTTTAATTTGTAATTATCATTTATTAACATCCTAACTTAGCAACTTTAAGGCCAATCAAGTTATTATTTTACTAGCTTTGTATTTTAAAACATATATTTTATATTATATGAAACTCAATTCTATTGAATATTCAGTCATGTAAATTTTTGAAATTTTAAAATTTTGAAACAAATAATTTGGGTTATGCGTTTATTGGTGATATTTGCTTTTACTATTATTTATAGAAATATGTAAATAGATTTATGCTGATAGTCAAACCTAACATTTATAATGTGTCGTGTTTATAGTAAATAAATATGACTTAATTTTTAAAAAAATAACGCATAAATAATCAGTTAAACAATAACGAATTTCTAAAATAAACAAAAATTACTTCTCCATAAAATTACCACTTTAAAAATATTACTTATTTACTAATGATTTCCAAATTTAATTAAGATTTCATTTATTTATGGAAAATATATATATACTGCCATTTTGGTCCCTGGGGTTTGGTCACTTTTGCCACTTTAGTCCAAAACTCAAACATTTTAAATTTGGGTCCCTGTGGTTTCACTTTTATTGCCATTTTGGTCCAAAAATGAAATCAGCTGATATTTGGCTAATAAAATCATGTTATTTTATCCTTTTCCTCAGGAGTAAAATGGCCAAATATCAGCTGATTTCATTAATTTAATTAAGAGTTAAATGCCATTTTAGTCCCTGTGGTTTGGGCCATTTTGCCAGTTTAGTCCAAAGGTTTCATTTTTAACCTGTGGGTCCAAAAAGGTTTCACAGTTGCCATTTTAGTCCACTGGGTTAACTTCATCCGTTTTTTCTGTTAACGAGAAGGCCAATTCGGTCATTTTATATGGCTGAATTGCCCTTTTAGTTAACAGAATTACATACAAAATGACCAAATTAGCCTTCTCGTTAACAGAAAAAACGGATGAAGTTAACCCGGTGGACTAAAATGGCAACTGTGAAACATTTTTGGACCCACAGGTTAAAAATGAAACCTTTGGACTAAACCGGCAAAATGACCCAAACCACAAGGACTAAAATGGCATTTAACTCTTTAATTAATAATGTGTTATAATAAAATTATATTGACTGTTTTGCCCCTGAGGAAAAGTACAAAATAACAGGATTTTATTAGCCAAATATCAGCTGATTTCATTTTTGGACCAAAATGGCAATAAAAGTGAAACCACAGGGACCCAGATTTAAAAAGTTTGAATTTTGGACTAAAGTGGCAAAAGTGACCAAACCTCAGGGACCAAAATGGCAGTTTACTCTTCTTCGAATTGTACCCAATATAATAACACTAATTAATCTATGCTAAAAATGTATTACTTAGTATATAATGAACTTCAAAACATTTTTTTATATATTGATTGAGGAGAACACAACCATTTATAAGTTTATTTTATAATACAAATTGTTTGTTTATGCTACATAGTTTTCTTTAAGTATTTTTTATGAAGTCCTTTATTATGTTAATAAACATTGTTTAATACATGTTTTTTACAAATTTTATCAATTAAATTAAAATTTATCTGAACTACAACTGTTAGTTCAAAACAATATAACGTTTGGAAACATTTCTTTTTATTTTATTTAATGACATAATTAGATTAATATAAATTAATTTTTGTTGCCCATGAAATTCATATAGTCTTTTTGTTTTGCATTTGTTGCATAGATAATTTAAATGGTCTAACCCTGTGAAGTTCACGGGGAATAACCTAGTAAATTATAAAGGAAAATAAATTAAACCTACCCATATGCATAAAGCTTTAGGGTTAAAAAGTACAAGCACGCAAGATGGAGGTAACAAAGATGAGAATGTTACGCTGAATGTGTGGGCACAAAAGGTTAGACCGGATAAGAAATGAAGTTTTAGAAAGAGGTTAGGAGTAGCTAGCATATCAGATAAGATATAAGATGAATGATGGAAGATTGAGATGATTTGAGCATGTAAAGAGGAGGCAGACGATAGAGCCAGTTAGAGTGGTTGAAACTCTCACTTTGGAGTAGTGGTGCACAAATCGGGTTTTTTTTTTTAAACCGGTTTCGGGTATGGAACCGGGTTCGGCTAGGATCGGGTTTTACAAAATCGGGTTTTTTTTAAAACCGGTCCGGGTTTTCTACCAAAAATGTATACCCTATATACCCGGGTTTGGGTAGGGTTTTATAAAACCCGGGTATTATAATACCCTATTTCCGGGTTCGGGCCCGGTTCGGGTATTCATCGGGTAGGGTTCGGGTATGCATCGGGTTGGGAAATTTAAATGCTTCTTTATATGTTTTAGTGGATGGTGCCTATTGAAATTTTAATGACATTTCTAAATTTAAATTCGATAGTGCTAGATCGAAGGAATAGTCCTGATTTGAATCCTTTTGGATTACATAAACAACAATATATTTTATTTGCTATGTTATGTTTTAACCAAGTTCCATCAATTTTTCATTTTTTTGTATTAGACAAACACCAATGGATCTTTCCAGCAAATAGAGGGGAATAATGACCAAATACTTCAAATATCATTAGAAACCTAATAATTAAACAAGATTACATCAAAGTGCATACATAATTTTGTTAAATCATAAGAACTGGAAGTCTTAATGCTTGTTAAGTCTTCGTTTAGTCTTCTTCTAGTGGGCTTGACATTCCCATTCCCATTTCGACCTCTTCCTCGTGTATATCCGTTTCAGCGCCATGTTCATCTTCAAGTGACTCCACATGTTGAATCCGCTCCGCCGCATCCAAATAGTCCTTCAAGCAAATACACATTTCAACCGACTCGGGACTAAGCTTCGTCCTCCTTAATGAAATGACTCGGCCACTAAAAGAAAAGGCGGACTCTGAAGCTACCGTGGAAGCTTGGACACTTAGTAGATCACGGGCCATTGCGGCTAGAACCGGAAATTGGGGTTCTTTTTCTTTCACCAAGCCAAAATGTCGAAATTATCAAATTCTTCTTCGAAAGTGACAAATGCTAAAAAATCCGATGCAATATATCTCCCGAACTCGCTACTTGGGGTGTTACCACGAGCTTGTTTGACATTGTCACTTCGCAAAGTATTAAACATACAATTTTTTAAATTTCTATTACGGCTTGTTGAACTACCACTAGAAGAACCCGCATTTTCATAAGCTTGATGAACTTATGAACTTAATTGACCATATTTTGCGTCATAAACATCAAACAACTTTTCAAATTGTTTGTTAAAACTTGCTTGCGCTTTTGGCACAAAATTAGGATCTTCTTCTTGCAAATCCAAAGCAAAACATATTTTCTCAATCAATGTTTCCACACCTCCTTTGTTTACGAATGGGTTTAGAGCGGCCGAACAAGTAATAACGGGAGGCAAAACTTCAAAATACTTTCTAAACTTTTCTTTCATCGGCTTCATCATTTTAACAAAAATCGGACCTTTATATTCCAAATCTTGAAGCTTTGTTGCCATTATGAAAAGTTGGTTAAGAACTTCGCAACTTGTGGGATAATAAACTCCCGATAAAAACTTTGTTGCACTTTTAAAAACCCCAAGCACATCGGTTAAAGTTTCAATAATAGCCCAACCAGATGGCGGGAATGATTCAACCTCCATTTCGTCTCCAAGCAAATCATGAAAAGCAATCCAACAATCCTTTTGTTTTATAGCGCTTTCAAACATGCTACAAGTCGAGTTCCATCGAGTCGCTGCGTCCCAATTCGCACCCAAACTTTTAACACCCGATTCTTTACAATATTTTATATATCGCATATATATTCCCTTGCTAGTAGCAAAAATATCTTGTAGCACTCGTTTAAATTTTTTTTTCAAATCCACAATTTCATTTAAACCATCTTGCACAACTAAATTGATAACATGTGCCACACAACGGCTATGAAAAACAACACCGTCGCAAGTCGGTTTATATCTTAACTTTAGTTGTGTGACCGCGGCAGTGTTGTTGGATGCATTATCAAAAGAGATAGCAAACAACTTGTCACCAAAATTATAACCATCGATTACTTCTTTTAAAAGTTGAAACAAATTGTTTGCGGTATGTGGATAAGGAAATAACTCAAAAGCAATCGTACGCTTTTGCATTTGCCACGTAGAGGGATCTATCCAATGCGCGGTAACACAAAGGTACGATTCGGGTAACCCATGAGGTGCCGACCAAACATCGCACGTCAAATTCACACCGGTTTTTTAAGTTTGAAAAGTCAAAAACAATTGTTGTTTTGCTTGTTTCCACGTTTTTAGACAATCACGTCGAAGAGTAGTGCGACTTACTTGGTTATAACGTGGTTGTAGAACTCTTTGGATGAGACGGGTCAATCTTTGGTTGTCAAAGAATTGAAATGGCAAACCTTGTTGAATCACGAAATTTCCGAATCCTTCGTGAACCGACTCAACGTCATAATGCCAAATTTTCCCGTCAGTTAACAATGGTGGTTGACCTTGGTTCGGATCATTCCTCAAAACTTTGCAATACGTTGACAGGTGTTTTTTCAACGTCGTGTTCGAATCGGGCTTCAACATAGCTCCACAATGAACGCATCGAGCTTTGCTTGGTCCAAACGACATTTTACATAACTCATAATGAACCCAAACTTCTTGGTTTCGAGTTGTAGGAATAACCTCCACGACGCTTGCTTTGGTAGCCGTAGAACCCACGCCAACGGAAGACGTAGCACTTTGCGAAGCCATTTTTAGAGTGGGGTTTTGTTGATTTTCAGTGTAAAATTGAGTTGTGTTTTCTGGTTGTTTTATTTGTTGGTTCCAGTTCTTACTGGGTGTTTGGTTTAACTTTCAAAAAAAAACCCAAACATAGAAACAATAATATTACCGTTCGGATTTATATATACTAATTTTTAGTTGTTGTGCATATTAATTGTGGTCTATGCTTATTTAATGGGTCTCTTACATGGAATTGAATCCAATGAGATATGGTTGGGGATTGACCAAATGTAATTAATTGGAGCACAACCACTCCCTTCTGCAGCCATGTTTCTGAGTAAATAATAACACCAAACCTCTCCAACCACTCTCTGTTTCTTTTAAATGTCTTCAAAGACTGTTGTACAGTAACAAATGTCACATCAAGTGCAGGCCCCCTTAGCTATATAACTCGGGTATAAAAAAACCCGATTCTGGGTATTTATAAAACCGTATTTCGGGTATAAACCAGGTATAAAAAATCCGGTTCCGGGTTCGGGTTTTAGATCAGATATGAATACCCGGTCCCTACCCTATGGGTAGGTTCGGGTATAGAAAACCTGGTTTTTATAATACCCAGTTCCGGGTTTTTTGTGCACCACTACTTTGGAGGGGAGGAGTAGAGGCGGGCTCAAATTTACTTGAGAAGAACAGATTAGGCAAGATTTACTAGGATTGCACCTCTCTGAGAACATGGTCCATAATAGAAATTCGTGGATACATGATTAAGATTAAGCATTTCTAGAGGGGGTACAAACTGTGTCTTAGGTGTGGTGTATTGTCGCAGATAAACTTACGCGTTAGGTGAAACTTACATGCGTTTGTCATCTTGTATCTATGTGTATAGGTTGTTGTGATGTTATATTTGTCTTGTTTACCATGTACTCTGTCACCACTCAAGTTATATTGGTAGCTTCATATATGTACACACTCCTCATGTGCTAATTATTGTTTTATTGGGTGTTTTAGAGCTGATGGTCTCGCTAGAAGCAACATCTCTATCCTCAGGTGTAGAGGTAAGATGTGCCTACATTCCACATTTCCCAGACCCTACCAATAGCTTCGCTATTTGTGGGATTTTACTAAGCATGGTTGTATATGCATAAAGCTTCACTACAAAGTAGAAAGAAGAGTAAATTACAAGTTTTGTCCTTTATGTATGTCCTAAATTGCAGGCGTTGTCCTTTGTCTTTAAAATTGATGAGTTTTGTCCTTAATGTTTGCAAATCTTGCACGTTATGTCCTTTAGGCCAAACCCAGTTAGATTTTTTAGTTAAATCTGGTCATGTGCAATGCACATGAGGGTATTCTTGTCATTTCAACTATACAGGGGTTATTTTGTAAAGAACTTCTATTCAGGGGCCATTTTGTACAAACTTAAAAGTAAAACACTATATATACAAACTCTCTCTCCTCTCTCTCTGATAAACTCTCTCTCTTTCTCTTCTCTCTCTCTAACATCTGATAAAGCTGGTGTGTGGCGGTGGTTAGGGGCGGCGGTGGTGGTACCAGATTCAAGCTGGCGGTGGTTCATCTCTTTCCTTCTGTTGATCTCTCTCCTCGTTCCCAGCCACCACAACCACCACCACCATCACCTCCTGCAATTTCCGGCCACCTGAACAAAACCAACCAAACTTCACCCCCTCCTGCAATTTCCGGCCACCTGATGCAATCGATTTGGGACTCGATCAACAAGAACATCATCGATTTAGGGGATGTGACGATAACAGATCTTAGCAAAAAGGGCGTTTGGATTATATACAGGGATTTGGATTTCTTTGTTTTTCTAAGGTCTCTGTTGAAGATTAATAGCTATTTGGGTAAGAATTTGGTAGAATGAGATCTGGTTATTTTGTTTTTGGTGATGGTGGATCGAAGGTTGTGATGGGTGTGACGGTGGTGAAGGACGACAGTCCGATGGGTGGTAGTAGAGTTGCGGGTTTAGGGTGTAAAGTGTTGACCGATTGTTTAGGTGAACGGAGGTGGTGGTTGTGGTGAACAGAGGTGGTGGTGGGGGTGCTGAATTCTTGTTGACCGATTGTTTAGGTGAATGAGCAGGTGGTGGTGGTGTTGAATTCTTGTTTAGGTGAACGGAGGTTGTGTTGACCGATTGTTTAGGTGAATGAGCAGGTGATTCTGGATGATGACCTCTAGTCGGCAACCGACCAATTCTTGGTGGTTTTTGGGGATTTTTGGTGGTAGGGATTTTTGGTGGTTTTTGATTTGGTGTCTAGGTTTTTGATTTTTGATTTTGAGGGTTTTTGATGCATGTAGCAGTGAGCAGAGGAGGTGGAGGGTGGTAGTGGAGGTGGAGGGTGGTGGCGGTTGGTGGTGAAGGGTGGTGGTGATGGAGGTTATATATATATAGTTAAAATAATAATAATATTTTTAATTATTTTGTTTTATTTTTTAAATACTATTAAATAAATGAGGTAAAAAAACTAAAATGCCCTTGAGTGACCAAATTTGACAAAAAAAATTAACTGGGTTTGGCCTAAAGGACATAACGTGCAAGATTTGCAAACATTAAGGACAAAACTCATCAATTTTAAAGACAAAGGACAGCGCCTGCAATTTGGGACATACATAAAGGACAAAACTTGTAATTTACTCTAGAAAGAATAATAGAATTTGCCATAACAGTACTAGTGTATTAAAACATGAATCAAACAAAGGTTTTTGAAACAGGGAACAAGATTTCCTAAAACAAAACAAAATCGATCCATCTTTTAGCTCCAGTGTGAGCCTAACGGTTTTGCGAGTAATCGAAACTTAAAGGCTGCTGTTGACAGAATGGTGCCTGCTACAATAGTTTCGAAATCACTATGATCAGTAAAAATTAGATTCAGGTTATTTGAATGAAAGATTTCAAAGTGATCATCTAAACATCGAAACGAGATCACCAATTTTAATTTAAAAAAAAAAAAAGCTTTGACATCCAGATACTTGGGTGTTTAAAATCTGCAAACTTATTACCAATTTTAACAACCAACCAAATTTTAATAGATTCTGCAATAGAAAAAAAAAAGTTTTTTACAAGTTTTAGGAAAGCAAGAATATTTTATACCGTATTTTTTAAAATATTAAGCAACGGATAAATAAACACTAAACAATAGTTTTAAGATGCCACCTTCAGCAGTTTATCAAAAGTTTAGAAAAAAAAAGTCATGCTATTGAAGCATCGAGTCATTTGCCGTTATATACATAGCAATATATTATAACTTGGTTGCAAAAACTAGTAATAAAAAAATAAACATGTAAAGTTCATCTCAACTTCATGTAGTTTGCCCTGTCCTTGGAGGATTTATAAAATTTAGCAAGTCAAAAGGGCGATCTTCATAAAAGAACTAGAGTTAATTTCCCAAGTAGGGTCCTCAATTTAAACGTAATTTGAGCATACTAATTTTTTTTTTGCAATTGCTTATCGATTAAATTGTAGACCAACTAAAAACGTCCATATAAATAAATACAAAAACGTATTATTTTGACATGACTTATTTTCAAAAAAAAAAACTACATCGAAACGTAAACCGAATTGAATTTATACCAATACCAATACGTACATTAAAATAAGCATGTAAAACTCAATAGTGTCAAAATATTATTATATCGTATAATGAAAACGTATTATATCTGACCCGACTCGTTTCCAAACAAAATTTACGTCAAAACGTACGCCAACTGGATACGTCCATAAAATGATAAAAATAAGCACGAAAACATAATATATTTAACATGACTCGTTTTTTAATAAAAAGAACGTAAACCACCTTGAATTTATGTCGACCCGTGTATAAAAATAAGCACGTAAAACTCGAGGGGGTCAAAATAATAATTTATAAAGTTTTTAGAAAATTTGAAGGGGTGTTAGTGTTAATGCTAAAAGTTGAGGGGTGAGTTTAAAAAAAGAGGGTCAAATCTACTGTAGCTAAGTGGTCATCCTATTTTCATTTTCAACATATACATTTACCATGGCAGGGAATAGTGCTTCCCTGCTATTGGTCGAAATGAGCGGCCGCCCCTCTTCTATTGGACCAACCATTTTATTATTTTATATCAACTTTAAAATTACGGTTTTGCCCCCAGTTTAAAATTACGCTTTTCTCCCAACTAAAAAATATAATAACCCTTTTTCCAACAGCTCAAAATTACGATTTTGCCATCAGTTCAAAAATTACGATTTTACCCTCAGCGATTTATTTTATACCCGCTTTAAAATTACGGTTTTGCCCGCAATTTAAAATTACGTCTTCGCCCCCATTTCAAAATAAAATTATGCTTTTGGCCCCGGCTCAAAATTACGATTTTTCCCTCGGTGCAAAATTACGATTTCACCCTCGGTTTAAATTTACTTTTTTGCCCCCAGCTAAAAATAAAATTATGGTTTTCCCCTACCTTAAAATTACGATTTTACCCTCGGTTCAAAATTACGATTTTCCCCCGTTCAAAATAAAAATATGACTTTACACCCAGCTAAACCGAAAATACGATTTCGCCTTCGGTAAAAAAATTACATTTTTACCCTCAGCCAAAATTACGTTTTCGCCCAAGTTAAAAATAAAATTTTGTTTTCCCCCCCGGCTCAAAATTACGATTTTACACCAGTTTATTATTTTATATCCACTTTAAAATTACGTTTTCGCCCCAGTTCAAAATAAAATTTTGTTTTTCCCCCGGCTCAAAATTACGATTTTACACCAGTTTAAAATTACGTCTTTGCCCTCAGTTCAAAATAAAATTATCCTTTTGCCCCCAGCTAAAATTTACGATTTTCCCCTCGGTTCAAAATTACGATATCACTCTCAATTCAAACTTACGTATTTTTGCCCCCGGTGCAAAATAAAAATATGGTTTTCCCCTAGCTAAAATTAGGATTTTACCCTCGAGAAAAAAATTTGATTTTCCCCCAAGTAAAAATAAAAATATGACTTTGCCCCCAGCTAAAAATCGTGTTAAGGAGCTGCCTAACACTCTTTTTACTTTTTCTTTCTAGCAAAACTATAGTACTGTTTTTTTAATTGATTGAAATTATTCGGCCATCGCCCCGCAACGCGGGCGGGGCAACACCTAGTTATATATATAATAATAATAGGCTGTAGTAAAAAAAGTATAAAATGCTCAAATTTGTTAAAAGAAGAGGTTATAGGTAACTTTATGTTAATCCTATATGTTAAAAGAAGAGGTAAATAGGTAACTTTATGTTAATCCTATATACTTGGTTAAAGTTAATTTTTTGCAGCTGGTATAAAACGGTGTCTAAAACACCCCCTTTGAGTAAATAAACGATAAATATAATTATAAAACAAGTCATGATTAATATTATACCTGAATAACAGCATGTCTAAACTGATCATACGTGTGTGCATACATCATGGAATGCGTTGGCCATTGCATGTAAACAGCATCTCGTGATATGTGATTCATTCCAACAACCGGATATGGGCTTATACCCGGGCTCCTATAGCCAACGGGTGTTTGACTCTGGCCGTTTGGGTGTTGACCTATGTGCGGGATTACAGGATCGTATTGGACGGATGGTGGTTGGAACTTCGGTAACGTCAAAGGTAACAAGTTAAACCCTTGATTTGCAGGCAAGTTTCTCATGTACCTGCAATTATGATATATTGAAATTAAAAGCTTGATTTTTGTATAATAAATTATAAAAAGTTAAAAACGTTTCAGCAAATATATCTTATAATCTTTCCATCTAGCGTCGATAATTTAAATAAATCATTCAAACATACAGATTTGAGTCACATTACATTAGAAGGGTCAATTTAAGACCATTACATATGAATCGAGTCGATTTTATGTTTAATATTTAACGAATAAAATGGGTAAAATTTATACAAAAACTATAACGAAACAAGTCAAATGGGTCGATACGGATTGACAGTCATCCAATGTGTAATTCTAAAGCATACATCCAACTAAATTGCTTAATATTATAAAAGTAACTTCCTATAATCATATCCAACACAAACTGTTTATCAATGCATGTTAACCGTACAAAAATTGGAGAAATACTGTCATAAACGGAAAAAAGTTTGCCACGTCTACATAGACAAATGGTTTAGAAGAGCAAACTAGGAGTGTAAACGATGCGTAACGGCTTGAGATCTACTCGGGATCAGATCGGTAAAAGCTCGAACAAGCCAGAGCTCGAGCTTACGTACAAAGATCGTTTAGGCTCGCAAGCCTAAATGAGCCCGAACATAATTTCAAAATAATTAATATATGTATATAATATAAACTATTTCTAAAAAGCCCAAATTCCTAACAATCCAACATTACTTCCCTTATTTCATAGGCCCATTTGAACTAATAACATTGGCAAGCCGAGCTTTGGCTCGTTTAAGCTATATCGAAGCAAGCTCGAATTGGGCTTTTAGCTCGCTTGAGATTGTTCTCAAATTACCTCGACCCGAGCTCAATCTTTGATTGTTACTCGCGAGCCGAGCTTGATCTCAAACGAGCAGGCTCGAACAGAGCCAAGCTCGAGTTCAAACAAAAACATGATGAGCTGAGCTCGAGTAGTGGAAAGCTCGAGCTCGGCTCGGCTCGTTTACACCCCTAGTGCAAACTTTGGCTAATAATGAAACAATGTCAGATGGGCCAAATGAGTAAAAGTTGCCCAAAGTGCATTTACCACTTGCAACCTCCTAAGACCGTTCCAAAAATTATTTTATTATCTTAAAAGAGTATAGTTTCTATTATCATGTTTGATGCGGTAAAAATCAAAAAGAGAACATAAGATGTAGGCAGGTCAATTCAAACCCATTTTGACCCATCACCCAACCCGACCCGACCCGACAATTTTTTCATCTTTATTCCCATCCTTAAAAAAGGTAAATATTTCCCTATAATTTTTTTCTAAATACAGTAATACATATTGAAGATTCAGATTTTATCAGAGACAACAATTCCAACCCATTTGCTAAAAAACGGGTCGGTACGAGTTATGGTTTATCCCTAATGGGTCAACTTAAATAATACTAGCTATAAGAAAAACGAGTTCAAAGTCACCCAAAGCACACTTCTTATGCTTACAATCCCCTAAATCATTTTATTTCAGAAATTTAGAGTGAATTGCAAGTTTTGTCATTTATCTTTAGGCCATTTTGCAAGTTTTGTCCTTTATGTTTAAAGTTGACGAGTTTTGTCCTTTATGTTTGAAAATCAAGCACGTTTTGTCCTTTGGGGCAAAACGTGCCTGATTTTTAAGGACAAAACGTGCTTGATTCTTTAAACATAAAGGACAAAACGTGCTTGATTTTTAAACATAAAGGACAAAACGTGCTTGATTTTTAAGGCCCAAAGGGTAAAACGTGCTTGATTTTCAAACATAAAGGACAAAACTCGTCAACTTTAAACATAAAGGACAAAACTTGCAAAATGGCCTAAAGATAAAGGACAAAACTTGCAATTCACTCAGAAATTTAAATTATTTTTGTAATAGTAACCAATTAATCATACTTCATAAAAATATAAAATAACTTTTTTATTTATAAAAAAAAACAAGAGATGCATGACACCAATATATACATTAAACCCGCCCTTTTCCCACCGATATATACATTAAAACAGGTTTCTAAATTAAATGTAAGAACACATACCGATCATAACTCCGATCATAATCCGGATCGGTTAAATCCTTCTCCCTATCTCTAAGAATCGCTACACGAGAAGTACTTCCGTCAATAACCGAGTTATTAATCCCTTCATTTTCATCACCACTAAAATTAAACGAACTCTTTCCATCCGAATTAGTCCTCGACGGTACACCCTCCGACTGCGGGCTAAAAATACGAGCCCGGGCCCGATCATAATCTTCTTTCCGTTCTTCAACCGTCTTTACCGAATTCGATTTCATACCCACATTCATTCCATCCGAAGACAATTTCGGCCTCGGTTTCAACACGATTTTGGTCTGGTTGTGTTTATCGTTTTCTGAGAATTTAGCAGGTACTTCTGATAAGCAGACTACGGGTTGTTTAGTTTCGGTTATCCGTTTGACCAAAATACGGGGTGCTTGACCGTCTGGAAAGTTGTCAAGAACCATGGTTTGAAGACCGTAGTGTTGTGCAACGCGATGTGCCGCTAGACGAAGATATGACGTTGGGAAATGTTGGAACTCGAAGTGTTGTTTTTCGGTGTTTTGGATGAATTTTTGTATGTCAAGTTCCATTCTAAGAACTGAAATAATCAAGACAATACAAATTGAATATTAGAAAACCGTATAAGCTCAATATGTCAGACTAGTATAATGAAAACGATTAAGCAATTATCTCCTAATAAAGAAAATGCTGATATGTAAAATGCTGAAAGAAAATGTTGGTAGTTAAGCTTGATTATTTACATGTTGAGGGGCTGAAGTAGTGAACCGCAAAGTTGAAAGATATTTGTAAAAAAAGGTTTTTGAGAAAAACGCAAAAGGATTGAAGGAATCGGCTGGAATATAGCCAAAATATGTTTTCCATATTTTAAATTTGTTTCGAGTTATATAAGGTGCTTTTTAAAATCTAAAAGCACCTTTCCAGACCTAGATACGCCTTTGGACTATAAAAATTCAAACCCATCATTCTAAAACACAAACTAAGGTATGCCACTCCTTTAACAATGGCAATTGGTGAAACAATCGGACAATTCGTAATAATATTATTAATACAAACATCAAATACATCCGATCTAATCTTATAAGACAAAAACTCTGCTAACCCTGGTCATCGAACAGCTAGAACAATAAAAATTCAAAATTAACTGTTTATTAAACAATCCCAAACGCCACCTTAATTATGCTATCATTATTAAAGTAATCTCGAAGTTTAAGGGTGGTTCAAAAGCGGCAGCTGCTGCATTTGTTCAATGTCAGTGAATTTAATTTCGACTAAAATGGTTTAAATTTCCATAAAAACACTATTCTTTCTATGGATTATCCAATATAAAAAAATCTAGTTCAAAATCTTATGGCACACATTTGGACTATCAATTTTCAAACCCATCATTCAAAATCACAACTTGAGGTATGCAACTACATTAACAATGACAATTGGTGAGGCAATCAGTCAAGCCATCGTATTATTAAATATCAAGCATCTAACGCACCAAATATAATCTTAATAAGACTATAACTCTGCTACCCTTAGTCATCAAACAGCTAGAACAAACCTATGCAGTTAATGCGGTAAAATATCGGATATCGGTCAAGGACCGATATTTGAAATATAGGTTATCTTGGTGAGATATCGGTGGGATATCGGTAATTTTAATATAATATAATGCAGAATTTATATATATAGCAATTTAACACCAATAATTCAGTGATATATCGGTGATATATCAGTCAAATATAGGTGATATATCAGTTATATCGGTCAAATATCAGTCAATATCGGTACCAATATTTGACACCGATATTTTACTAAGGGGCCGATATGACCGATATATCACCGATATTAACTGCATAGGAACAAACAAAATTCAAAATTGACAATTGCCCCCAATCTAATAATCCCAATAACAACAAGCAGAAAGTCAACATGCAAAATAAGCAACCCCAAACACCACCTTAATAAATCCATCATTACTAAAGTAATCATAAGGTTCAAGGGTGGTTCAAAAACAGCAGCATCTGCATTAATTCAATGCTTATTATATTTGCACATTTTCATCCTTTTCCGTCAGGGAATTAAATTTCGACTATTACGAGTCTAACCTCCAATAAAAACACTGCTTTCTAAAAAATCCCAATAAAAAAAATCTGTTTCATAATCTGATTGGGTTTACCCTATGTAGTTAATATCGGTGGGATATCGGTTCAAAATCTATTGACCGTTATTTGGATGCCTTGATTAATGTGGACTCGAAGGAAAATTTCATGGCTTACGATTAAATCATAATTCAAATATTGGCACTTTTGAATTTTTGACATTACTATCACTATTAATATTATATATGTTTTACATTTTATATACGTATATGAGGTTAAGTTATTCTACAAAGGCTCCTAATTGTAAAAAGTGTAAAAAGGATTTATAGAGTGACAAGCGTCCAATAACCTAAAACCTAAACCCACTACACCACCACCCAAAACCTAAACACCCACCACTACCCAAAAACCTAAACCCCCCACCCTCCCAAAAAAACCCTACCCCCCCCCCCCCCCCAAAAAAAAAAAATTTGGGTGGGTGGGTGGGGGGCCTTAGGTTTTTGGGTGGTGGTGGGTGTTTAGGTTTTTTTTTGGTGCAGTGGGTTTCTTTTAGAAGCGTTTGTACCCTTCTTACAATTAGGAGCCTTTGTATTTGATCCTTGGTTTTAAAAAGCGCGCCTAGGCGCAAGGCGCAACAAGGCGCAGGGCCTGGGGCTTTTTTGCTTCTCGCCTTGTGTAATTACAGGAAGCGACCAAAAGGCGCATTTTTTGATGTTTTTTTGTGGGCTTTTTGGCCTGAGGCGCGCGCCTCATGTAACTTAGGCATTTTACTGCATAAAAATGTTGTACCTTGGGTTTTTTGACTTGTACATGTAATTAAAATGGTATAAAAGCCTTACTTATTGCTATATTTTGGTTAAAGGAAGCTAAAAACCTATGGGATATATAAAAAAAATTATATAAACATCTTGCGCCTCGGGTACGAAAAGCCCTCCACCGCTTTTGCGCTTCGCGCCTCAATTTTAGACCTCGTCGCTTTTGTGCGCCTCTCGCTTTTTAAAACCAAGATTTGATCCTAATCCACGTATATGATATTAAAATTACCGATATCCCACCGCGATAACCAATATCTCAAATATCGACGGATATTTGGACCGCTATAAATGCATAGGGAATAATACCAAACCCATCCATCATTCAAAAACACAAATTAAAGTATGCAACTTCTTCAACAATGACAATTAGTGAAACCACCCATAATAATATTATTATTATTATTATTAACATCAAGCATCTAACATAGCAGATCTATAACTTAAAATCCAACAACTCAACTAACCCTAGTCATCAAACACCATAATTATCCCAACAAACAAAACCACTAGATCAACAAATCAGCATCTAAACAACATAAGCCATAACAAAATTCAAACTTTTTAATTAAAAAAAAAAAAAAAACTTACTGGTGAGACGATGACGAGGGTTCTGAAGAGCCTCAACCAAGAAGGGATCGACCGGAATCGAAGCGTAAGAATCCTCTTGTGGGACTGAATTTTGGTGCTCCATGGTATGAATGAATGAATTAATGAAAGAAAATGTGATCTAATATCATGTATGTAATCTGATAGAAAGAAAGAAAGAATCTTCTTCTTCTCTCTCCTCCTAAATCCCAGAAGGGAGAAGGTTTAAGAAGAAGAAGAAGAAGAAGAAGAAGAAGAAGAAACTAATCTTGTAGAGAGAGAGAGATTGGATGATTTGATTGGAGGTGTGTTATCTTGTGGCGAAGATTGAAAAGGGGGTAAGATTTTTTTAGGGTTAGAAGAAGATTCAATGTGAAAACGTTCGTCAACGCATTTAGCCCACTTGTGTTCTTGTGGACTGCCTGCCTTTGGGGTTGGTTGGTGACAACTATTTTTTTATTATATCTTTAGAATTATCTCTTAAAACTTATGTTACCTTTAACTAACTTTTTTTTTTGGTAAAGGGTTACCCGGTGAATCTATAATAACAACCGCAAATAAGTATAAGTAGTGAGGATGAATTCCACACTAGTTCATATACAGGACATGCCCCATATATGTAAGCCAACAAACATAAAAGAACCTATGACATCACATTAACCTAGCCTACTATACATCATGCAAAGATATCTAGCAGACAAAACAATATTTAATCATCACGTTGTGGTTTAGCTAACAATTAAATAAAAAATATGTGGTTGGTTGCTTTGCCCATGGCCCCACATCTTTCTTCCTCATAAGCCCATGAAAGTGCTCACACCCTCATGTGGTGCCCCCCCCCCCCCCCTTTAACGCTATGGGGCGTTATTAGCTGCCTTGGATAGTGGTGTTAAAGCGCAACACATGGTCTTATAACAACATGAGAAATGTTAAATTAGATACACTGCATATGTTAGAGAGCTATGAGTACGACATGGTTTATTTGTATTTATTTGTTTTAAATATGATACATCTGATAGTTGTTATGCGATCGTTTATATTTCTCTCTCAGGATGCACAAGTGAATTGTACGGTTCTTAACATTATATTGGTTTTAAAAATAATGCATCCATATAACATTAATGGTTCTTAGATTAATATATATTGTTGTGATAGAAATTCGTTAAGAATATGTCAACGAACATTATGCATATGGTAAATCATTGTTTTAAATAGTTAATCGTCACACGAAAATATCGTTCTCATCACTTGTCGTCTGCCACTACCATCCCTGCTAGCATTGACGTTATCCACCACCAATTTTTTAACTAGGGCCGCTACATCTTCAACGAAAAAAACTATAAACATGCCCAACACTTAACAAACCTAGAACTCCATTACAAAAAATGTGTGAAATTGTATAATGTCACTTATCTTTACGAAAAAGTCAAGATTAAGAACTATAGAAAGAAAAAAAAACGTGCATGATATTAAAGAAACATGAAAATTGTCATACCACTATACAAGAAAATTTGTGCTCTAAGCCCATAAGTCCCGAAACGAGATCACAATGATATCACACATGTTTGTTTGGTGGCGGAATCATACAAACAAACAATGATTCGAGCACAAGAAAGATAGAAGAATTAGAAGAAAGATTGTTGATTCAAAAGCTTCAATTTGCATACAACGATTTGTCTAATACAAGTTGCAAAAACAAGAAAACCAACACTAGCCCCTAATACATCATTTACTATTTAGAGTAAAGTTTAGAGAGCACTTCCCCTAAACCCTAGGCCCATTAGCTCCTAAGCCCACTCTAATGCACAACCTTCTAGAAGCATGGTCCAACAATAATCTATCTATACTTTGTATAAAAGGAGAAACTTCAGTGACATAAGAAAAGCTTAGTTGGCAGCCATAGAGGCTGTCCAACAAGGCTTTTCTTATGTCATTTTTACATCATAAACCTTAATATTAAAAGAATTTAAAATTCAAAGGTGGCCCACATTCAAATACCAAAGGTCTGCCTAACCACTGCAATGAAACCATTGCCCATCTCCAAACCTATGTTATAAATTCAAACCTCTGACGATTCAAAATTCAAAATCTCTGCCCAGATCCAAAATTATGGCTCCATATTCAAAATTCAAATCGTATACCTATAAAGAGTTTTTTTTTTTTTAATTTCAGTGAGCTTTTATAATTCTAACTCTCTCTCTCTCTCTAAAACTCATTTTCTCTCTCTCACTATCGCCGTGGTCGCCGGAGTAGAAACCGATCTTCATATCTGCTGACGAGTGGCTTCGGTAATCCCTTTTTTCTCTCTCTGCTTTTCTTTCTTCATTATCATCTTAGATAGGTCTATCTGCACTGCACCTTCTTTTCTGATTCTTGGATGTATCAAATAGATGTAGTAGTGTACAAAGCTATGTTGTCAACTGAGGTTAATCGGATCATTGCAACGGATAAGAAGATAAGAATGGTGTTATCTCCCTGAATCTTCTGAGGATTTTGTTTCAGTGAAGTACATGTAATCATCCTCCACGTTATAAGTACAAAATCCACGTTTCCCTGTGTGTATATATAACCTTTCATCATATATCTTTTACAGTTTTGCGAAAACCGAAACCTAATTCCCAAATTGATCCGATTCTATGGTATTCTCCGGTAAGTTCATCATCTCTGCTATATAATCGTTATTCAAGAGCATCAAATTTGTTGATTTTGCATTCTAACTGTGATTATGTCACACCCCAACCGATGGCGGAATCACCGGGGCATGGCACTGAGCGAAACAGATTGTCCAGAAGTTTCCATAACAACTATCATTACCATTTAATTTAGGTTAACATGTCCCATACCATGTCTCAAATAGTAAACAAATTATTACAGATAAACATCAAGACAAATATCATGTTCCGACAACTCAGATTTAAACAAATAGTTTATTTGTTGGTTTCTAGGACTCCATTTCCTAGCTTCGATTTCATCACAGCGCAGAGAGCATCCTAGACCTTTCCTAGCCTCAAGTTCACAGCATGCTAAGCATGTAAACTTCCTAAGCACCTGTCACATACGTAAAAATAAAGTCAATACATATAATGTAAAGGTGAGCATACAAGTTTGATAATAGCATATAGAGTTCGAATTCGTTTACGCATAACCAGCACGTACACATAGTGAAATGAAGCACGTTAGTTATCGACATAGATCCATCGATACCAATGACTGCGGGTTGACTGCCTGAGGCAGTTCGCAATACATGATTACCACCGTAATCCATGCAAGTAAAAGATCCTTAACAACCCCCGGGTGAACGGGTGCTGAGTCCAAACTATAGTACTATCGTTGCTAAGGCAGGTAGACAGCATTCCATGTGTAAACATAACAAACAAGCATTCATAAGCCACGTATAACATGCATTAACGGTTAGCGTCCAAATAGTTTGAGTAGTGTGATAGTTGTAGTTTGAATATTCGTAACGTATGTAACACCCAAAAGTGCTTAAAGCAAAAAGGGATCGAGTATACTCACAGTGATTTATGGATTGAAGGGAGCGCTTAGCGAATACGGTTAGCCTGAATAGATTCGATAGTATAACGATAAGTGAAACGTATAACGGGAAACAAGTGCGGAAGAGTCGGACAGCTGGTCGATCGGATGACAGTTCGATCGGGACGGCTGACCGTTCGGCTGACAGCCCATACGGTCTGCTGTTTGATTGGTCGGTAGGCCGATCGGATGGCTGTTCGAGTGGATTGTTCCTTTCTTTGAGAAGGATGTGTTTGTGTATGATGGCTTGACCTTTGAAGTTTTCGTTGTAGCATTTTGAAAACATTGAAGTACCTTTGTCTTTCAGGTCGGTCGATCGGACGACTGTTCGATCGGCCGGCAGCCCGATCGGTTAGGCATTCAACAGAATTTCAAGGCTTAGCCTTTGGATCGGACAGGTGTTCGATCGGACAGGTGTTCGATCGGGCAGGTGTTCGATCAGTTGGCAAGTCAACAAGTCAAAGACTTTAATGAATTACAAGGTATGGTTCAGTGGATCGGACGGTTGATCGATCGAATAGCACAACTGCTGCTGGATCGGACAACAGGGTGTCACCTGATCGGACGACTGTTCGATCGGGTGGCATTTCTAGTGCATTGGACATGTTGAAAATTGATTAAGTATTGAAGCATAGTATCTCATGATCCGAAGAGTAATCCGATCGAACAGTAGTTCGATCGAACAACAGCTCGTTCAATACCGTTCTTCAAAACAAGTTGATTGTGTGGGACCATGTGCTAGCCGATCGGCTGGCTGGTCGATCGGCTGACTATCCGATCGGCTGGCTGTCCGATCGGACAGCAGTCCGATCGGTCAGCATTCTGACCTGATCAGCCTGGCGTCTAACACTTTGGTTGTTCTGTTTGTTAGTCGTTTTATCGAGGTATTTTGACAGCGAGGAAAACCATAGATGCCTCGTTCTTACTTGGTTTCCCGGGTCGGACTGGAATCACCCAAATCCGGTCGGTGTACTGTTTGGAACAAGGTTTAACGCTTAACCCGAAGTCGGTTAACCACGTGGATAGAATCCAGATCTTGCGCCGCATAACCACCGAAGTGATTTGTAAACCGGCTCAGGTCCCGTTTCTACTGGTTTGAGTGAAAAGAGTTGGAGGAAGTTGGGAAAACCCATCCTTCAATACTTTTCACCATGTATATGTTTAGATCTGTAAAATATCCTTGTTTGTTTATGTGGAAATCGGCTAGATCCAAGTCATTCTTGGTGGTTTGAGGCCAAAACATGAAGTTCTTCAAGAACTCATGATGACATCATCCTAGAACACTTGATTCTTGATGATTTCACGGTTAAAAGTTTAGATTTGAAAGATAGAAAGGTGTAGGAGTGTGCATAGATCAAGAAAGTACAAGATTTAGGACGAAAACTTACCGGAATCGAGAGAAATCTGAGAAAAGGTGGGTTGAGCGTGCTGGTCGAACAAGGGTTTCCAAAAGTGGAAAGAATGACAATGACAGGGGTATTTATAGGATGACAAAAGAGGAAAGGGCTGGCCGATCGGCTGGCAGCTCGATGGGACAGCCTGTCCGATCGGACAACAGTCCGTTCGGCTGGCTGTTCGATCGGCTGGGAAGCCTGATCGATAAGTCGCCCCTTTCGAGTGTTTTGCGCGACGATTTCCGATATTTCGATTTCGATTGCGAGCGGTTCGATACGATAGGGTTTCCTAGTCAAATTACTTTCAGTCACAACTACTTCGTGCCTCGCGTAATCTATTTTCCACCATCTATCATGGTTTATTCGTGATTCGAGTTCGATAGCGTTCGAGTTTCGATTGAGTTCGCTTGATTACACAACACAATATAAATAAACATGCGCAGGCAACACGTAAGGCACGCACACATGTATAAACAATAAGTAAAATACATAGTTCGAGTTGCGATTCGACGTCGATTCGATTAGCATAGCTTGATTTTTAGTTGATTAACTTTATCGCATTGTTACTTCCTATAGATCATAGTCGTAGGTCGGTTGAAATATAATTATTGCAATTAACAACACTTACTCCACATAATATAAGTAAAATAAAGAAATTTCTACAAGTCAAGTTGCGCGAAATCGGTCGTTGACTTTGAACTTGACTTTGACTTTTACTTACGAAAACACGGGGTGTTACAGCCCCCCTTGTTTAGGGAATTTCGTCCCGAAATTAAGCTGGAAGCTGTTACAACCGTCGTGAATCACGTGAGGACTTTCTCTATCTAGACCTTCTCCTGGAACAACTGTGGGTACTTTGCCTTCATGTCGCTTTCGAGTTCCCAAGTGAACTCTGCGCCTCGTTTGCCTTCCCATCGGACTTTCACAATAGGAATGCGTGAGCGCCTGAGCTGCTTGGTTTGGCGGTGCATGACTTCGACAGGATTTTCCACGAAGTGTAATGTTTCGTTCACTTGTAGATCGTCTAGAGAGACATGCACTTTCGGAGGTTTGACACGTGGAAAGTCGGGTGGACGTTGCTAAGTTCCTCCGGTAGTTCGAGTCTGTAGGCGACTTTTCAGATCCTTTCCAGAATCTTAAAAGGTCCAACATATCAAGGCGCGAGTTTCCCTTTCTTGCTGAATCGGACTACACCCTTCCAAGGTGATACCTTTAGGAGTACGTAGTCACCAACGCCAAATTCACGGGGCTTGCGCTTTTTATCGGCGTAAACTTTCTGTCGATCCCGAGCTTTCACCAGGTTGTCTCTGATTTGGAAAATTTTGTCTGTCGTTTCTTGTAATAGCTCAGGACCGGTTAATTGCGAGTGACCGATCTCGTGCCACACAATAGGCGACCGACATCTTCTTTCGTATAATGCCTCGAAAGGTGCCATCTCGATGCTAGAATGATAGCTATTGTTATACGAGAATTCGACTAACGGCAGGTGTTTATCCCAATTACCACCGAAGTCTAGAACACACGAACGGAGCATGTCTTCAAGGGTACGGATCGTTCTTTCAGTCTGACCGTCGGTTTGTGGGTGGAAAGCAGTACTTAGATTAAGCGTTGTACCGAGTGTTGTTTGAAACGTTTCCCACAATCGTGAAGTAAACCGAGCATCACGATCAGAGATGATGTCCCGAGGCGTCCCATGATTACAAATGATCTCGTCGGTGTAGATTCGGGCTAATCGTTCTACCTTATAGTCTTATCGTATGGGCAGAAAGCGAGCTGATTTAGTCAAACGGTCGACTATTACCCAAATGCTGTCGTGGCCTGATGACGTGGGTGGTAGCTTGGTTACGAAATCCATAGCTATGCTCTCCCACTTCCACGTGGGAATTGGTGGTTGTTCGAGCAAGCCAGAGGGTCTTTGATGTTCAGCCTTGATTCTAGCACAAGTTAGGCATTTTCCGACGTAGAGAGCGATGTCCCTTGTCATACCCGGCCACCAGTACTTATAACGAAGATCCTGGAACATTTTGTCAGCACCGGGATGAACAGAGTAGCGGGATTTATGGGCTTTGTCCATGATAATCTGTCGCAAATTGGTTCGCTTGGGAATCCAAATTCAGTCTAAAAAGTGGAATATCCCATTTGATTTGCTCACAAGCTGGGCTCCGTCATGGTAGATTCTTTCTTTCTTCAAGGTGCGTTCGTTGAAACATGCATGTTGAGCATCGCGGATGAGAGTTTCGAGGTTGTGCTGGGCTTGAACATTACGAGTGCTAAGCAGGTAGCTCCGTCTGCTAAGTGCGTCGGCAACAACATTTGCCTTGCCTGGGTGATAACGAATCTCATAGTCGTAATCGTTGAGAAGTTCTGCCCATCGGCGTTGACGCATATTAAGTTCCTTCTGATTAAAGATGTGCTGTAGGCTCCTATGATCGGTGAAGATCGTACACTTGGTACCATACAGGTAGTGTCGCCAAATCTTTAACGCAGAAACAACTGCGCCTAGCTCGAGATCATGGGTTGTATAGTTCTTCTCGTGGATTTTGAGCTGAGGAGATGCGTAAGCTATGACCTTGTCTCGTTGCATAAAAACACAACCAAGGCCAAGGTTGGAAGCATCACAGTAGACAATGAAATCATCATTTCCGTCGGGCAATGTGAGAACAGGAGCATTGCAAAGCATGTGTTTAAGGGTTCGAAAGGCAGTCTCTTGTTTAGTTCCCCAAACAAAAGACTTATCTTTATGAGTAAGAGAGGTAAGCGGCACAGCAATCTTCGAGAATCCTTCGATAAATCGTCGATAATAGCCCGCTAGTCCGAGAAAGGAGCGGACTTCGGATGGGTTCTTAGGCGTAACCCAGCTCTTAACAGCTTCAATCTTCGCAGGATCGACGTGAATACCTTGACTATTAACAATGTGACCCAGAAATTAAACTTCCCCTAACCAGAATTCGCACTTGGAAAACTTGGCATAGAGTTGGTTCCCCTGGAGTAACTCGAGAACCAAACGTAGATGTTGCGCGTGTTCGGCTTTCGATTTGGAATAGATCAAGACATCGTCGATGAATACGATGACGAAACGGTCGAGATATGGTTTACACACGCGATTCATCAGATCCATGAAAACCGCTGGTGCGTTTGTTAGACCAAAAGGCATGACAACGAATTCGTAATGGCCGTATCGAGTACGAAACGCGGTTTTGGGTATATCCTCTTCTTGAATACGCAGCTGATGGTAACCTGAACGTAGGTCGATTTTGGAGAAACACGTAGCGCCTTGTAGTTGATCAAACAAATCGTCGATACGGGGTAGGGGATAGCGGTTCTTGATAGTTAACTTATTCAATTCCCGATAGTCGATGCACATCCTGAATGACCCGTCCTTCTTTTTGACGAAAAGGACTGGCGCGCCCCAAGGAGAGGTGCTCGGGCGAATGAAGCCTTTTTCAAGTAATTCCTGGAGTTGGGTTGAGAGTTCGCGCATTTCGGACGGTGCGAGTCGGTAAGGAGCCTTGGCGATAGGGTTGGCTCCAGGAATGAGGTCAATACGAAAGTCGATATCACGTTTTGGAGGTAATCCGGGAAGATCCTCTGGAAAAACATTAGGAAATTCTCGAACCACTGGAACGTCTTTCACTTCCTTCTTCTCCTTCTTCTCCTTCTCCGCTACCACAATGTTAGCCAAGAAAGCCCTGTATTCCTTGCGGATAGGGGTGTAAATGAGCCGAGCCGAGCCCGAGCTTTCCACTACTCGAGCTCGGCTCGTGATGTTTCAGTGAAGCTCGAGCTCGAGCTCGGATCGGTTCGAGCCTAAAAGTTTGAGCTCGAGCTCGGCTCATAAGTAAAATCCAAAGCTCGAGTCCGGCTCGAGATGATTTGAGAACAATCTTAAACGAGTTCAAAGCTCGGCTCGTTTCAATATAGCTTAAACGAGTCAAAGCTCGGCTTGAGCTCGGCCCAACAATGTTATGTAATATATATATATATATATATATAATTAATATAAAATTATGTTTAGGCTCGTTTAGGCTCGCGAGCCTAAACGATCTTTGTATGCAAAGCTTGAGCTCGGGCTCGATAGCTAAACGAGTCATATTTCAGGCTCGAGCTCGGGCTCGGGCTCGTTAAAGCTCGACTCGTTCGAGCTTTTTACCGATCCGATCCCGAGTAGCTCTCGAGCCGTTGCGCATCGTTTACACCCCTACTTGCGGAGATACTTGCTGGCTTGGATACATGACATAAGCTTGAGCCCCTTTGAAGTAGTATCGCCATATACACACAATAAGTCACCATTCGCGAGCGAGAATCGAATCATCTTGTCGAAGCACACAACTTCAGCATGGTTTTCTCGAAGAAAGTCCATGCCTACTATGACGTCGAAACTTCCGAGTTGCATTGGAATGAGGTCGATTGGGAAGATGTGATTATTGAGCTCAAGAGTACAATCACGGATAACAGAATTAACAGTGACGATTCTTCCGGTAGCGACTTCTACATCGAACGTCGAGGAGAGTTGGGAGCGTTTACAACTAAGGAGTTTCTCAAATTCGAGTGACACAAAGCAATTATCGGCTCCAGTATCAAACAAACATGAAGCATAAATACTATTCACAAGGAACGTACCATTGACCACGTTGTTGTCGGCCTGGTCTTGACGCACGTTGAGGTTGAAAGTTCTGGCGCGTGCGGCCTGTTGTTGCTGAGGCTGTTGTTGCTGCTGCTGTTGCTGAGGCTCTTATTTCACAGCCCTGTTCGGGCACATGTTGGCGAAATGGTTCGGGTCGCCACATGCGAAGCAGGCTCTGGCTTTGACTGCGGGTGCCGGAGGAGCTTGTTGACCCTGTGGGGCAGTGAGTAGAGCTTGATTGGCAGGAGCTTGACGAATACGGCAGTTGGCAGTAAAGTGGCCGTATACGTTGCAATGAGCACAAAAACGGCATTGAATAGCAGTCGGGTGGTGGTAGGTGCAAGTAGGGCAGAGCGGGTGTGGTCCAGTGTATGCACGCTTTGCAGGGGGTGCATTGGCCACAGGCGCCGCTACTTGACGCTGTTGGGCAGGTACAGCTTGAATTGGTGCAGCAGTAATCGCACAGTTCTTGTTGGTGGAGCTGTTCTTTCTCTTGTTCTTTCTCTTGTTGCTTGATGAGGTGGGTTCAGCAGTGGGTGTGGTAGTGGTAGCTTGATGCAGATGTTTCGAAGTCTTATCCCATACACCAGCCTTAACCCGCTTGTCGTTGATTTCAGCGGCCAGCAGATAAGTTTCCTCGATCGTCGTAGTCTTAGCCGCTTGCACGAAATCAGCAACGCAATCGGGCAGGGCCCGGATGTACTTCTTGATTGTCATGTCGGGAGTCTTGACTTCGTCGGGACAGATAATGTTGAGCTGCTTGAAACGAGCAGTAAGACCAGCATTGTCACCATCCTTCTGCTGTATGTGCCAAAATTCATCTTCCAGCTTTTGACGTTCGTGAGGAGGGCAGAATTCCTCTAGCATAACTTCCTTGAGCTCGTCCCACGATAGTCCGTAGGCTGCATCATTCCCTCGCTTGTTCCTCTCGGCCGTCCACCAGTCTAGAGCTCGGGACTGGAAAACGCCGGTAGCGTTCAGAGTTCGAAGGTCATCAGGGCAACCACTTTGTCGCAGAGTAACCTCAATGGAATCAAACTAGTGAAATAGTGCAGTAGGACCTCCTTCGCCAGTGAATTCTTTTGGCCCACACGACTTGAATTGCTTGAAACTGAAGGGCCTTGCGGCAGTCTTAGGAGCTTCGGTCCTTGATTCCTCGGATGACTTGCTGGCATTCTCGTAAACATCACTCACGGCCTTTGCCACACTTTTGGCGATGATAGAAGCAAGGCGTTTGTCCCTCTTTTCCTGACGAGAGAGTGCATGACGGGATCCAGACGACATGGTCTGCAACAGACATCGTCACAGGACTCATCATATTGTATTCGAATCTCACCTCACACGTCTATCACTTACTAAAGCTCAGGAACACGTATACTTACGTAAATACTTATCACGAAATCACATAATCACATAGCACATAGAACACATAGTCATTTAATTCCTAAACACGTAAAGCACAGGAGCAAGAAAACACATACGCAGCTAACCAATAGAGGCAATCAGAAAACAGAAACCTATCATTCCAAGTCTGCGATCGTTTGGAAATAGCGTAATGTAAGCTAGGGAGAGAAACTAGGGAGAAAGGCAAATGGTGATTCACGTTTCTTGTATGTTTTCATATCTATCAAAGAATCACAGTTATAATTACGTCTCGTGTGTTCGGTCTCGTTCGTGTACGGATTCCGTACGTCACACGTTCGGTTCGCAATCGTTTCAGAGTCAAAACCGGGACCTAACAAAAATCACGGTAAATTGTACATCTGGTGTGTTTGGTCACGCACGTTCACGGACTTCGCACGTTGAATGTGTCGTTACGCTATCGTTTGGAGTCAAGATAAGCACATAAATGAGAAATGACACATAAAACACATATAAAATCGGCAAACTATCTTTGAAATGCTTAAAAATCGAGAGGTAGATCGTCCGCGGCTAATGGACTTCGACTACCCAAGGTGGTTCAACTATTCACAAGGACTTGTTGTTCACGTTTGACCCCCGGAATTATACCCTTGCCTCGATTCTTGGGCGTTTGGCGCATGCTCCGTTAGTCATGTCGTGACCTCAGGTCGTTGGAGTCCGTCGATACCTTGGTGGGAGTTTTGTAAAAGATGCGGAACAAGTCGTCAAGATTAGGGTTTCACCCCTGGCTTAACAACTTCCTCCCTGCTTTGATAAAATAGAGGAAATTATTCGTCAAAATATGGATTTCACTCCTGATTTGGCATAATTTCCCCTTGCTTGTAATAAAAATGCGAGCTGAGTAAGCATCTTTAGTCGAGAGTTTGCGGTTTTCACACCTATTCTCGACCTTATTGCCCACTCATAGTTGAAATTTCGAGTGTGGTGAGAGTGTAGAATAAGCGAGAATAACGAGAAGTAAGCTCGTACATACCCCTACTGGTTATGCACAAGTCGGTCTGCTGGTTTTTAACTATAGTCTAGGTATCTAAGACATCGACCCGGACTAGGTCGAGTCTTGCCTAATTCCCTATAGTTATGGCTCTGATACCAATCTGTCACACCCCAACCGATGGCGGAATCACCGGGGCATGGCACTGAGCGAAACAGATTGTCCAGAAGTTTCCATAACAACTGTCATTACCATTTAATTTAAGTTAACATGTCCCATACCATGTCTCAAATAGTAAACAAATTATTACCGATAAACATCAAGACAAATATCCTGTTCCGACAACTCAGATTTAAACAAATAGTTTATTTGTTGGTTTCTAGGACTCCATTTCCAAGCTTCGATTTCATCATAGCGCAGAGAGCATCCTAGACCTTTCCTAGCCTCAAGTTCACAGCATGCTAAGCATGTAAACTTCCTAAGCACCTGTCACATACGTAAAAATAAAGTCAATACATATAATGTAAAGGTGAGCATACAAGTTTGATAATAGCATATAGAGTTCGAATTCGTTTACGCATAACCAGCACATACACATAGTGAAATGAAGCACGTTAGTTATCGACATAGATCCATCGATACCAATGACTGCGGGTTGACTGCCTGAGGCAGTTCGCAATACATGATTACCACCGTAATCCATGCAAGTAAAAGATCCTTAACAACCCCCGGGTGAACGGGTGCTGAGTCCAAACTATAGTACTATCGTTGCTAAGGCAGGTAGACAGCATTCCATGTGTAAACATAACAAACAAGCATTCATAAGCCACGTATAACATGCATTAAAGGTTAGCGTCCAAATAGTTTGAGTAGTGTGATAGTTGTAGTTTGAATATTCGTAACGTATGTAACACCCAAAAGTGCTTAAAGCAAAAAGGGATCGAGTATACTCACAGTGATTTATGGATTGAAGGGAGCGCTTAGCGAATACGGTTAGCCTGAATAGATTCGATAGTATAACGATAAGTGAAACGTATAACGGGAAACAAGTGCGGAAGAGTCGGACAGCTGGTCGATCGGACGACAGTTCGATCGGACGGCTGACCGTTCGGCTAAAAGCCCATACGGTCTGCTGTTCGATTGGTCGGTAGGCCGATCGGATGGCTGTTCGAGTGGATTGTTCCTTCCTTTGAGAAGGATCTGTTTGTGTATGATGGCTTGACCTTTGAAGTTTTCGTTGTAGCATTTTGAAAACATTGAAGTACCTTTGCCTTTCAGGTCGGTCGATCGGATGGCTGTTCGATCGGCCGGTAGCCCGATCGGTTAGGCATTCAACAGAATTTCAAGGCTTAGCCTTTGGATCGGACAGGTGTTCGATCGAACAGGTGTTCGATCGGGCAGGTGTTCGATCAGTTGGAAAGTCAACAAGTCAAAGACTTTAATGAATTACAAGGTATGGTTCAGTGGATCGGACAGTTGATCGATCGAATAGCACAACTGCTGCTCGATCGGACAACAGGGTGTCACCTGATCGGACGGCTGTTCGACCGGGTGGCATTTCTAGTGCATTGGACATGTTGAAAATTGATTAAGTATTGAAGCATAGTATCTCATGATCCGAAGAGTAATCTGATCGAACAGTAGTTCGATCGAACAACAGCTCGTTCAATACCGTTCTTCAAAACAAGTTGATTGTGTGGGACCATGTGCTAGCCGATCGGCTGGCTGGTCGATCGGCTGACTATCCGATCGGCTGGCTGTCCGATCGGACAGCAGTCCGATCGGTCAGCATTCTGACCTGATCAGCCTGGCGTCTAACACTTTGGTTGTTCTGTTTGTTTGTCGTTTTATCGAGGTATTTTGACAGCGAGGAAAACCATAGATGCCTCGTTCTTACTTGGTTTCCCGGGTCGGACTGGAATCACCCAAATCCGGTCGGTGTACTGTTTGGAACAAGGTTTAACGCTTAACCCGAAGTCGGTTAACCACGTGGATAGAATCCAGATCTTGCGCCGCATAACCACCGAAGTGATTTGTAAACCGGCCCAGGTCCCGTTTCTACTGGTTTGAGTGAAAAGAGTTGGAGGAAGTTGGGAAAACCCATCCTTCAATACTTTTCACCATGTATATGTTTAGATCTGTAAAAGATCCTTGTTTGTTTATGTGGAAATCGGCTAGATCCAAGTCATTCTTGGTGGTTTGAGGCCAAAATATGAAGTTCTTCAAGAACTCATGATGACATCATCCTAGAACACTTGATTCTTGATGATTTCACGGTTAAAAGTTTAGATTTGAAAGATAGAAAGGTGTAGGAGTGTGCATAGATCAAGAAAGTACAAGATTTAGGACGAAAACTTACCGGAATCGAGAGAAATCTGAGAAAAGGCGGGTTGAGCGTGCTGGTCGAACAAGGGTTTCCAAAAGTGGAAAGAATGACAATGACAGGGGTATTTATAGGATGACAAAAGAGGAAAGGGCTGGCCGATCGGCTGGCAGCTCGATCGGACAGCCTGTCCGATCAGACAGCAGTCCGTTCGGCTGGCTGTTCGATCGGCTGGGAAGCCTGATCGATCAGTCGCCCCTTTCGAGTGTTTTGCGCGACGATTTCCGATATTTCGATTTCGATTGCGAGCAGTTCGATACGATAGGGTTTCCTAGTCAAATTACTTTCAGTCACAACTACTTCGTGCCTCGCGTAATCTATTTTCCACCATCTATCATGGTTTATTCGTGATTCGAGTTCGAGTTCGAGTTCGATAGCGTTCGAGTTTCGATTCGCTTGATTACACAACACAACATAAATAAACATGCGCAGGCAACACGTAAGGCACGCACACACGTATAAACAATAAGTAAAATACATAGTTCGAGTTGCGATTCGACGTCGATTCGATTAGCATAGCTTGATTTTTAGTTGATTAACTTTATCGCATTGTTACTTCCTATAGATCATAGTCGTAGGTCGGTTGAAATACGATTATTGCAATTAACAACACTTACTCCACATAATATAAGTAAAATAAAGACATTTCTACAAGTCAAGTTGCGCGAAATCGGTCATTGACTTTGACCTTGACTTTGACTTTTACTTACGAAAACACGGGGTGTTACAGATTATTTGGATCTAATTTCAGGCCACTATATAATCGTTATCCAAATCGATCCAATTCTATGGTATTCTCCGGTAATTTATTTTAGTTTTGGTTGTTAATTAGTAAGACTAAGATGATTTTGTGTTGTTGTGAATGATTTGCATTCTAACTGTAGATATATGGAAATAATTTGTTGCAAAATGGACAAGTCGGTTTTGGATGTGTTGGTGTTGAGTGTCAGTTTTTAGAGTGAGGCCTAAACCAACATAATTTATAAAGCATGTTAGTTGTTTGACTTGGTAATCAGTTTTGGAAGTGTTGGTGTCGAGTGGTAGTTTTTAAAGTTATTAATCCAATTTGTTTCAATGTATTTTTTTTTGTCGGCGTATATCAATTTTCTATCAAATGGGATGAGATTATACTGTACTTGGGCCATAAGTTGTTGATTGTGTAATATGGTAAGAAAAATGGGGTTTTTGTATTTGATAAAGCGATTCACTTAAAGATCAAATTGTTTCAGGCTGCAGGCTGGAGCAGTTGGACTCATATTACAAGCTTCATTTCCTACAATGGTGGTTGGTGTGTATTGAAATTGAGCTCTTTCGAAGCAGACCACACTTCTTTCATTTCTTTGTTTTATTGTAAGTCGTTTTTTTTTTCTTAAACACACATGTGTATCCTTCCTATTTGTAGATATATGGAAATAATTGGTGGCAAAACGGACAAGTCAGTTTTGGATGTGTTGGTGTTGAGTGTCAGTTTTTAGAGCGAGGCCTGAACCAACATAATTTATAAAGCATGTTAGTTGTTTGACTTGGTCATTAGTTTTGGAAGTGTTGGTGTTGAGTGGTAGTTTTTAAGTTTATTAATCCAATCTGTCTCAATGTATTTGTTATTATTTAATGTATTTGTTATTATTATTTTTTTTTTGTCGGCATATATCAATTTTCTATCAAATGGGATGGGATTATATTGTACTTGGGCCATAAGTTGTTGATTGTGTAATATGGTAAGAAAAAATGGGGTTTTTATATTTGATTTTATGTATTCATGTTAAGAATAAAACATAGTTTTTAAAAGCATTATGTGGGATATAAGGTCCTTTTAAAGGTAAGAGTGGTAAATGAATTCTTCGAGATGTCCGTTGCTTTGAAGAGAGTTCATGAGAACCTAACTTCTTTTAGTTGAGTAAATTGTCATTTTAATCCCTGAGTTTTGTCCAAATTTGCCATTTTGATCCAAATAGTTTTTTTTTTTTTTTTTTTTTGCATCTGGGTCCCTGACTTTTCACTTTTATTGCCATTTTGATCACTTTGCCTAACTCCATCTAAAAATCCAGTTACTCTTTTCAATTTAAACCTTTTCAGTTGCCATTTTGATCCAATTCTTAAAAAAACAAAAAAATATATATATAATATTAAGAGTAAACTGCCATTTTGGTCCCTGTGGTTTGGCCAGTTTTGCCACTTTAGTCCAAATCTGAAACTTATTACATCTGGGTCCCTGTGGTTTGCATTTTGTTGCCATTTTAGTCCAAAATCCAAAAACCCTCCATTTTGACTGTTGAAAACTGGTTATTTTGTCCTTTAGTGCAGGGGCATTTTGGTCCATATTAATTTATTATAACATTTTAATAATTAATAACATCATCTTCAAGAACATCATCAAACATCATCATCAAAACCCAGAAAATCCAGAAAATCAAGAACATCTTCAAGAAAATAAAGAACCCAGAAAATCATCATCTTCAAGAACATCATCAAAACCCAGACATCGTTCATCTTCAAACATCATCATCAAAACCCAGAAAAATTACAAAAATCAACAAAACGATTTCTGAACAAAAACAAATAGACAAAAAACCCAAGATGAATTACCATTCTCCTCCTCATTAATCTCTCCAGAGCTCACATCCGATTTCTGAACAAAATCCGATTCGATTTCTGAACAAAATCAACAAACCAACTAGTTCAGTACAAATCTCACTTCGTTTAACTAGAATGAAAGCAGCTAAGAGTAAATTGATCATTAGAACTACTTACATCCATTGTATTTGTGAAGAATTCGAAGATGAACATCATCAAAAACCAGAGATCGTTCATCTTCAAGAACATCTAAAACCCAGAAATCAAGAACACCGCAACCACCACACGCTTCCACCGCAACCACCACCACCTCCATTACCACCAGACATTACCATCACCCCCAACCACCATCCCGCACCAACAGCCCCGCACCCCCACCACACCGGCAGATCTGAACCACCATCTCTCACGGCGCACCACCACGCCAACATATCTGAAACAAGCACCATCCACCCACCACCATTCTGCACTAGAAAGAGAGAGAGAGGGGGGAGAAACAGGAGAGAGAGAGAGAGCCGAACGAGAGAGAAACATGAGAGAGAGAGAGAGAGGAACGCAGAGATGACGATGACGATGGTGGATCTGAGTTTTGGTAGGGACGACGCCGGAGTGGTGCTCAGGTGGGACGACGCCGGATTATGTGGTGGTGCTCAGGTGGTCACAGTCTGTGTATATGTATGTGTGACTGATCGATTTGGGGATGATGATGATCGATTTATGTGGTGGTGCTCAGTTAACTGATCGATTTAGAGAGAGAGAGAAGAGAGAGAGAGAAGGTCTCAGTTATTTGGGGATGATGATGATCGATGTCTATGTTGTTTATTTGTGTATATGTATGTGTGTATATTAATATATATATATATATATATATATATATATATATATTAATTTTTGAATTAAGAAAATGTTAAATGAAAAGCAAAATGACCAAAATGCCCCTGAACTAAAAGACAAAATAGGAGGTTGCAACAGTAAAAAAAATAGGGTTTTTGGATTTTGGACTAAAATGGCAACAAAATGCAAACCACAGGGACCCAGATGTAATAAGTTTGAGATTTGGACTAAAGTGGCAAAACTGGCCAAACCACAGGGACCAAAATGGCAGTTTACTCTAATATTAATAATGATTATTATTTTATTATATATAATAATCATATATACACATACATCTTTAAAAATCCAGTTACTCTTCATTCAAATCTCTGCAACCAAACCCTAGCACACAATGACACCATCTGCACTCTCTCTTACCTCCGGCGACCGGAGAGACTCCGGCCGTTTTTCCGGCCACACCTACCCACCCCTCATCCCCGTTTCCCCTCAAACAAACGGCCGGCCACCGCGTTATGATGGCGGCGCGGCGCAGTGATGGCAGACGAGAGAGAGAGAGGGAGACGAGAGAGAAAGAAAGACGGCAGGTTGCCGTCTCCGGCGACCAGAGACGCCGCTACGGCGGTGGAGGTGGTGGATGACGATGAGCGGTGATGATGATGACGACTATGATGATGATGATAGTGGTGGCCGACGGCGTCGTTGGCCGCCGGAGCCACGGCGACTGCAGTTGAGGTGGTTATCTGGTTCAGATTTCGGGAGTTGCTCGGTTCAGATTCGGGTGTTCGGGTCGGTCTTAGTTCATGTTCGGTTCGGGAACCAGTGGTGGTGGAAGGTGGTAGGTGTTGATGGTGGTGGGTGGAAGATGCACAGATAGAGAGAAAGAGAGAGATGTATGTGTACTGATGTATGTATGTTGATGTATGTATGTTAGAGATGTATGTGTAAATATGATATATATTATTATATATAATAAAATAATAATCATTATTAATTTTATATATATATATATATATATATATATATATATATTTTTTTTTTTTTTTAAGAATTGGATCAAAATGGCAACGGAAAAGATTTAAATTGAAAATTCCCAAAATACCCTTGGTTATAACTGGATTTTTAGATGGATTTAGGCAAAGTGATCAAAATGGCAATAAAAGGGAAAAGTCAGGGACCCAGATGCAAAAAAAAAACTATTTGGATCAAAATGGCAAATTTGGAAAAAACTCAGGGACTAAAATGGCAATTTACTCTCTTTTAGTTCTATGTAATATTTATCATTTAACTATTTATTAGATCACATGGTGGGAGCTCCATAAATTATTTTATTCAAAAGCATTCTTTATTTACTGAAATAGTTTAGTTGTAAACCATACAATTAAAAACTCATGACATGTACCACAAAGTTGTCGTTTTACCCTGTTTACTAACCTAACCGTCCTATTCTACCACCTGGCCACCTTTACATTTTAGTAGTAAACATTTAAATTAACAACCAAATGCAAGAAATAAACATTTTATTTCATACTCGACTTATTCTTCAGCAATATATATATAGAATGATTCATTGTTATGGTTTATTGTTGAAATATTGTTAATACTCTTTGCGGATTCTTAAAAATTAAGCTCTACTTTGGAACATGACCGGCCTACCACCACTAATAACTTGCCTTTACTTGAAGACGTCATTTGAGTTCTAAATCAGCTCAAATCAGAATCGCGGGATATTAAAGAAATGAATGCGAAACTATTCGAATAAATTTAAAAATTAGAGGTTAGTATGCTTATACGCATTATTGACAATAAACGACTAATACACGTGATTTAGATCCGTAATTAGAGTGATTCTTGCCGCTGGAAACAGGTATGTATTGTAACGGTTCTCGCGTCGTAGTTGGATAATAAAATTATCGCAACAAATGATGACATTTGTATTAGTAATGAAGAGTATCAAACGTCCTAAGTTCTTCGTTGTCGACGTTTCAGCATTGGTGAAATTTGTGGACCTTTAATACTGATAATGTGATATTATAAAAATCAAATTTATGTATCATAAAAGTTGAGATGTCAATGAGAGTGTTTAATAATTTTAAAATTTTTGTTTGCAAATGCAGGGTCCCATTAGGCATTGTTTAGCTTGAAGTGCGAGGAGCACTCTATGATTTGGTTGGATCCAGGAGAAGCTGGTTTATATCATTTCTGGTACAGGCTGCTCCACCCCTTATCTTCACCAACTACACTTTTAATGGTGAAAAATAATTATTTTTCAGACCAAAAATAACGGATCTTCAACTTTGTACTTTTATTGTGACTTGATTAGTTAATTTAACATGACTTGAAATAACTCATAGCCCTTGTGTTGTTTGGTTGAAATCTTATAAATTATGGGGCTGTTAAAATATGTTAATAATCGTAACACGGTAACCAATTGTGAGTATAGTGCAACTCACTGTATTTTTCAACTTAATTCGTAATAAAAATTTTGTGTTATACTTATATAGGCCTGTTAAATGTGTATTGCATCATAATCTGCTACGTTTGTGATGTTACAGCTAAATGATGCTAAACAAAGTGGATGAAAAGGTTAAGAAAACTGAATTCTTTTTGGAAAGCAAGGTACCCTAAAATTGTGTCTTTACTTCCCTGGTAATTACCTTATATTACCAGTTTTTTGACGCCACATGAGCACCATATCTTCATTTCATCTCACTGGTTTTTTAGTATATCCTATGACGTGGGGCCAAAATGGAACCAAAATGAAGTTTTGACTTTGTGATGTAAGACAGTTTTTTAGAGTCACATTCTTACTTCTGCTTGCTAAAACTGAACCTATAACCAATATTTTGGTTTTAAATTTTTATAATCGATTGGTTTTGGTTATATATGGTTCGGTTAATTCATTATTGAGAAAGTTGGTTCAGTTAAAGTGGTCGGATTTGTAGTTAATGGTAATTGATAAGTTAAGTCAAAGTCAAACTAGCCCGAGAAAGAAAAGGCAAGTTACTCTAACCATTATAGTGCCGGTGTATAACGTTTCAGTATGCTAAGCGTGATGGTGATTAACGTTTTGGTTGAATTTTTATAGGCGTAGAGCGGAAAATGCTGGAGAGGCGGAGGCTTGCAAGGATGTAACAGTAAGAAATCCAAGTGTTTGAAGTTGTATGTTCTATAAGTTCAGTGTGTTTGAAGTTGATTTATCTATATTTTTTTTGGAAATTTTATTAGTTTTTAGTCGATAATGTGGAATATGTGTTCAGGATGTTATGCTGTTTGAGGAGATTGAACATTCAAATCGCAAAGAACGAGAACTTGCTTATGAATGATGTTCTTCGAGGAGAGGTAATCGCATTACAACATCAGATGCTATTAAGGTTTTTTTTTTGTAAATGTTTGTGTAATGTTTCACAATGTGAACTATATGGTGCAGATGGAAAACTTGAAGCGCTTCATACCATTGAATCGAGGAGAGGTAATCGCTTTACAACATCGTATTCTCCGAATCAAATTACAAGCTGGTAGGTCTGTGTAAGCTTAAGTTTAGCAGGTCATTTTTTTGTTTGTGTAATTCAAGTTTACTTATGTTTTTTACGTTGTGTTGTAATAGCTTTACATGGTTAATGTTTGATGTTATTAAACCTTCACTGTCGTAACACATGGCCCTTAAATATAGCATTTGTATAGTTTGTTTGTATACATTACATCTTAATATGCTCATAAGAATCATTGTGGTTTTGTCAATTGCTTATCTAGCATGGAGTGACAGTCTATTATTCAGAGGTTTGGATTTTGAAAACAATGGTTAAATGTCTGTTCACTTTTGGTCAATCAAATGTTTGTTTTTCCTTTTGTAATCTCTGTTTTTGAAACAGATGTTAGGATTTCAAACAGTGGTATGAGAAACATATGTTTGAAATCTCTGTTTGGTTACAAACAGAGTCTTGAGAAACAGTGATTTGGCGAAACAGAGATTACCCTTTATAAACAGTGGTTGACTTTAGTCAAACAGAGTTTTAGATACCTCAAACAAATGATACACTCTTTTGAAACCTAAAATCTGTTTATTAATCAGAGTTTTGGTTTTTGAAAACAAATGTTAAATGTCTGTTCACTTTTGGTCAATCAGATGTTTGTTTTTCCTTTTATAATGTCTGTTTTTGAAACAAAGGTTAGGATTTCAAACAGTGGTATGAGAAACATATGTTTGAAACCTCTGTTTGATTACAAACAAAGTCTTGAGAAACAGTGATTTGGCGAAACAAAGATTACCCTTTATAAATAGTGGTTGACTTTAGTCAAACAGAGTTTTAGATACCTCAAACAAATGATACACTCTTTTGAAACCTAAAATCTGTTTATTAATTAGAGGTTTGGTTTTTGAAAACAAAGGTTAAATGTCTATTCACTTTTGGTCAATCAGATGTTTGTTTTTCCTTTTGTAATGTCTGTTTTTGAAACAGAGGTTAGGATTTCAAACAGTAGTATGAGAAACATATGTTTGAAACCTCTGTTTGGTTATAAACAGAGTCTTAAAAAACAGTGATTTGGCGTAACAGAGATTACCCTTTACAAACAGTGATTGACTTTAGTCAAACAGAGTTTTAGATACCTCAAACAGAGTTTTAATATTAATCAAATGAAAAACTAAACTAAAAATTACAATATCTATACACCTATTTATACTTTATATTAAAATATAATGCATGGTTTTATAAGAAACGACCCATGTTTGCACACGGGTCTTACCGCTACTACTATATAATAAAAGAAACCAATGAAAGGACACATGTCATTCATTGAAACCATCTATTTTTATAGATAATTAATATCAATTAAAAGATAATTATACAATTAAATTTTATATAAATTTAAACAATTCATATAGGAGATAATATAATATTTTAAAATATTTATCAGATTTCAAAATTATTTATCCTGAAATTAATGTAAATGATTTATTTATTTTATTAAACTAAAGTATTTAAGGGTAGAACCTAATTTAAAAATGTTTAAAAGGGGTTTATTGGTTCTATACTTTTATTTTCGTGCTCAATTCTCAACTCAAATACGGTAATCACTATGTTTACGTGACATTTATAAGAACCATCACCGCAATCATCCCATCCATCGTACATCGAGTATATCCGTTAGTTTTTTTAAAGAAATAAATTTTTATTAGATTCATTCAACCCGTGTAATAAACGAGGTTTTTTAAAGATATAACATTTTTATTTTTTACTATACAAAATTACATTTATGAAACTCGTGTAATACACGGGGTTTTAAAAATATAACTTTTTTTATTATGTAGTATATAAAATTAGATTTATTCAATCCATATAATACATAGGATTTATAAAGATATAATTTTTTATTGTTCGGTATATAAAATTGCATGTGATCAACCCGTATAACACATGAGATTCTTAAAAATGTAACTTTTTTCATTATTTAATATATAAAATTAAATTTACTCAACCCGTACAATACACGGCGTTCTTAATGTAACACCCCGTGTTTCGAAAGTCAAAGTCAAGACTGAAGTCAAAGGAAGAAAATATCGCTAATTGCGATCTGTCACTCCTTGCTCAACTACTGTTTTGACTTCTTTGACTCGTAATCGAATCAATTATTTATTTGCTTTAGTTGTATTATGTGGAGTATCTATTAATAATCGAGGATTAATCGCATGTCTAATCGTTAATCGACTTATCGTTGTCGCATTCGCAACTCGAATTATGTGTTCTGGATATTGTTTTACGTGTGTGTGCCATATGTGTTACTTGTGCATGTTATGTTTATGTTGAGGTGTTTAATCGCAATCGCAATTCTATCGCATCGCAATCTAAATCCCAAAGGCTAAACGCAAGTTATTTATAGTGATTGTATGTTAGATATAGTAGTCAGGTTATTTGTGTAACTAATGGGTAATACTATCACATCGCTCACTCGAATCGCATCGCAACTCTCAACATGCGAATCGAAATGAAAAAACTCAACGTGTCGGACACCTAGATCGAGTGGCCAACCGATCGAGTGGTCATCCGATCGGATTTCCATCCGATCGGATTGCCATCAGATCGGTGACCCATCCGACACTTCAGCACTTTCCTCTTTTGGAAACCCTATAAATACCCTCCCGTCACATCATTTGTGATGTGACAGCTCCCCCACTCGACTAGCCGCTCTCAAGCCTCTTTTCTCTCGATTTCTCGCGATTCTTGTAAGTTTTCAACTCAAATCTTGTACTTCTATGATCTACACGCACTTCTTCATCGTTTTCACCTTTGAATCTTAACTTTTAACCGTGAAATCACCGGATTTAAGGTGTTCTAGGGTGATGTCATCATGGAGTTCTTATGAACTTCAAGGTTTGGCTTCATTCCACCAAGAACAACTTGGATCTGAAGGATTTCCACAAGATTAAACAATGTTTTTGCATAAATCTACACATATTCATGGTTAAAAGGATTGAAAGATGGTTTTCCAACTTTCTTTCAACTCTTTTACACTCAATGCACTCAAAACCAATAGAATCGGAGCTCGTTTCGACCTTCTACTCTTTCTTAGTGATGTGTTGGTTCAAGATCTAAATTCTATCCAAGGGACAACTGATTTCGGGTTAAGCATGAACCACCGTCTTGAACAGTTAACTGATCGGACTAGGGTGATTCCTGTTCGATCGGACGACTTTGGACTTAACGAGGTTCTGTTGTTTAATACGTTGTCAAACCGTCTCGAACAAACCGCAAACTTTCAAAATAACCAAGTTCAAGACGATCAAATGCGTCGGGACGAATTGCCATCCGATCGAACTGCATTCCGATCAGATTGCACTTGAGCTTCCAAACACCTAATCATTTCCAAGTCTTCAAAGGACTGAACGCCGAACGGATTGCCGTCTGATCGGATTGCCATCCGATCGAATGACCATCCGATCATGTGACGTTTGGAACTTTAGTACTTGATCGTTTTCCAAGGAACAATGTTTTCCAACGGATTGCTATCCGATCAGATTGCCATCCGATCGAGTGACAATCCTGCTGTGAACTTGTTCTCACTAAGTGTCCTGCCAATCAGATCGATATCCGATCGAACTGCCATTCGATCGATCGACCTGAAGGGTAGAGATATTTCTCTGTTTTCAAAATGCTACAATGGAAACTTCAAAGCCATCATACACAAACACATCCTTACCAAACGAATGTCAATCCAAACGAATGGCCATCCGATCGGACGACCATCCGAACGGATCGACATCCGATCGACTGGCCATCCGATCGGATTACAAATCGACACTTGGTACTTTTCACTGTTTTACGCACCGCTCTTCGCTTATGCTATCGTTAACTGTTTAGGCTAATCTCTCAGCGCTCCTTTCAATCCAAGGTAGTGTTTATTAAGTTAAACGCTATCTGTGAGTATACTCGATCCCTTTTTGCTTTACGAACTTTTGGGTGTTACATACGTTACTTATTCTAAATCACAATCTACACACAACGCAAACACTATTTATACGTTGACCGCTATTGCATGCTACGTGTTATTCGATGAATGCTTGTATGTTATGTTAACACAGTGATTGTTGCCTGACACCTTAGCAACGATAGTACTATAGTTTGTACTCAGCACCTGTCGTGGACAGGGGTTGTTAAGGGCTTTACTTCACGTGTCCTAGTGGGGATATGTGTTGCGCATTCTACAACTCGTAGTCAGGTATGTGCATAATTCTCTATCGATAACCTACTTGCCTTCACTTTGTACATGTTTCATGCTGGTTATGCACAAACTATTTTGAACTCTGTTATGCTACATCAAACTTGTATACTCACCTTTACACTATGTGTATTGACTTTATTTTAACGTATGTGACAGGTGCTTAAGATGCTAGGAATTGTTGTGCTTTGGTGAATCAAGCTAGGGGTCTAGTTATGTCATGCTTAAATCTGAGTCGTCGGAACAGTATTTGTTTTTGAGACAATTATTTGTAATAACTGTTTTTATTTGGATATGTTGTGGTATGGGACATGACGTTAATTATCTGGTAATGAATAGTTGTTATGGATACTCATGGACAATCTGTTTCGCTCAGTGCCATGCCTCGATGTTTCCACCATCGGTTGGGGTGTGACAGATTGGTATCAGAGCCATAACTATAGGGAATTAGGAAAGACTCGACCTAGTCCGGGTCGATGTCTTAGAAACGACCTAGTCTATAGTCTAAGTACCAACAGACCGACTTGTACATGCTCAGTAGGGGTTTTTGTACGAGCTTACTGCTATTTCTCGCTCGCACTCGCTGAACACTACACTATCACTGCATTCTAATTCTCGAAAATGAACGAGAGGTTAGGTCGATATTAGGTGTGAAAACCGTAAACTCTCGACCAAATCGCTTGTTCGACCCGCATTTTTATCAATAAACAAGAGAATTTGTGTTGAATCAAGAGTGAAATCCGTACTTTAACGCATATTTTCTCCACTATTTCATCATAACAGGACGAAGTCGTTAAGTCAGGGGTGAAACCCGAACCTTGACAACTAATTCCGTTCTTATTTTGGATTTACAAAGATCTCACCAAGGTCTCGACGGACTCCATTGACTTGAAGTCACACCGCAACTGGAAGGATGTGTGTCGTTCGCCCAACTCGAGGTGAGAGCACAGTCCTGAAAGCCAAAAGTGTGTACCAAAAGTCCTTGTGAATAGTCGAATCACTTTGGGCAGTCGATGTCTATCAGCCGCAGACAATCTATTCTCGACTTTTATGTGTTTTGATTTTGAGCCTGCAACTGCTGACTCTGATATTTGTGACTTTATGCGGATTTTATGTGTTTTATGTGGTTTTACCTGGTTATATGTTTCAACTTTGGTGATTTATACGCTTTTCGCTATTCGATTTGATCGACACACACAATACGCACTGCATATCTATCTCAAATCGCTAACAAATCGTTACTATCCGTGGATGATCGCATGCTATGATACTCGCTTATGCTATGCTATGCTACTCGCTGTATACTCGTTAATCGCAATCGCTAAACGTGCTGTGAAGGATAGGTGAATGCGCGCAAAATATAATATGGTTTCTGTGTTCTGACTGCCTTATTTGTCTATGTGATTACGTGCTTATGTGATTCTGTGGTTTATGTGCCTACGTGCCTATGTGTTTGTATGGTTGATGTGTTCCTGCGCTTTAGTAGTACTAGGAGTGAGTGTGGTGAGATTCGATTAAATAGCGTTTTGAATCCTATGGCGCTGTCTATTGCTGACAATGTCATCATTTGGATCATTTCACTCGCGATCTGCTCGCCGCAATCAAGATGACAAACGCATCGCCACCCTAGTCGCTAAGCAAATGGCGAAAGTTATCCCTAGATTGTTAGTGAGCTAAATGAAAATGCTAGCAAGTCTTCTGAAGAGTCCAGGACTGATGCTCCTAAAGCGGCTTTTAGCTTCAAACAATTCACAGCCTGCGGCTCGAAAGAGTTTACCGGTGAAGATGGGCCTACGGCCATGTTCCAATGGTTTGATTCTATCGAAGTCACCCTGTGCCAGAGTGGCTATCCTGATAATCTCCGTACTATGAACGCAACTGGCGTCTTCCAATCCCGAGCGCTGGATTGGTGGAGGGCCGAGAGAAACAAACGCAGAAATGATGCAGCTTACGCGCTGACGTGGGATGAGTTGAAGGATGTCATGATGTAAGAGTTCTGCCCTCCCCACGAGCGCCAAAAGCTGGAGGACGAGTTCTGGCATATCAAGCAGAAAGATGGAGACAATGCTGGTTTGACTGCTCGCTTCAAGCAGCTAAGCATAATCTGTCCTAGCCAAGTTACCACGCCTGAAATCACCATCAAGAAGTATATTCGTGCTCTTCCGGATTGCGTGGCTGATTTCGTTCAAGCTGCAAAGACGACAACAATTGAGGAAACCTTTTTACTCGCTGCGGAGATCAACGACAAACGAGTTAAGTCTGGTTACTGGGATAAAGCTGCCAAGAATCCGCATCGAGCTACCACTGCTTCAATCGCTGAAACCACCGCCGCGCTGCAATCTTCGAAGCTCTCACGCTGAAAGAGGAAGAACAACAGCAGTTCCAGCAACAAGAACTGTGCGATTACTGCTGCCCCTCTCCAATCAGTTCCTACTCAACCGCAGCCTCAACACCGCCAAGTAGCGGCACCGGTCACCAACGCATCACCGGGAAAGCGTGCGTATACTGGTCCTCACCTGGCTTGCCCTACTTGTACCTATCACCACCCTGTGGGAATCGCTTACAGATACTGTGTGCATTGCAACATGTACGGCCACTTCACCGCCAACTCCCGTACAGGTCCACGTCAAGCTCCAGCTCCCACTCAAGGTTAAACTCCTTCTCAACAAGCTCTACTTACTGCTCCTCAAGGCCATCAAGCGGCTCCTGCACCTGCAATCAATGCTAGAGCTTGCTATGCGTGTGGTGATCCCAACCACTTCGCGAATATGTGCCCGAACCGAGTGGTCAAGCAAGAGCCACAACAGCAGCAGCCCCAGCAACAGCAACAACAACCAGCAGCCCGCGGACATGCTTTCAACATTAACGCTCGCCAGGCTCAAGCAAGCAACAATGTGGTCAATGGTACGTTCCTTGTAAATGGTATATATGCTACGTGTTTATTTGATACTGGAGCCGATAACTGTTTTGTATCGTTTGAATTCGAAAAGCTCCTTAATCGTAAGCGCGCCCATCTCCCCTCGACGTTCGATGTTGAAGTTGCCACCGGAAGAACCGTCGCCGTCAATTCTGTTTTATGTGATTGCACACTTGAACTCAACAATCACGTCTTCCCTATCGACCTTATTCTGATGCAGCTCGGTAGTTTCGACATCATAGTAGGCATGGATTTTCTTCACGAAAATCGTGCTGAAGTTGTTTGCTTTAATAAGATGATTCGTTTCTCGCTTACCAAATGTGATCTACTTTGTGTGTATGGCGAAACTCCTTCGAAAGGTCTTAAACTCATGTCATGTGTCCAAGCTAGTAAGTATCTCCGCAAGGAATACCAAGCTTTCTTGGCCCACATAGTAGTAGCGGAGAAAAAGGAAGTTAAGGAGGTAGACCAAGTGCCTGTTGTTCGTGAATTTCCTACCATATTTCCTGAAGATCTTCCCGGATTACCTCCCGCTCGTGATATCGATTTCCGAATCGACCTCATTCCTGGAGCAAACCCTGTTGCTAAAGCGCCTTATCGTCTCGCTCCTTCTGAAATGTGCGAACTCTCGAGTCAGCTCCAGGAACTACTTGATAAAGGCTTTATTCGCCATAGCACCTCTCCTTGGGGCGCGCCTGTCCTTTTCGTCAAAAAGAAGGATGGATCGTTCCGGATGTGCATCGACTATGGGGAGTTAAATAAGCTGACAATCAAGAATCGTTATCCCTTGCCTCGAATAGATGATTTTTTTGATCAATTACAAGGTGCTACCTGTTTCTCGAAGATCGATCTACGCTCAGGCTATCACCAGTTACGCATTCAAGAGGATGATGTGACAACTGGCACAAAACCGGTAATTTCCGTACAGTTTAATTATTATTTAATATCTGCAATTATGTGCTTAAACGTCAACAATGTCTGATTACATGCTATATATGTGAATTCATGCACGTTTATACTTCAAATATTGCTTTATGCATTACTTTTAGCGTTGCGTCAGAAAGACTAGTAAACTCACCGGTAAGACACACTGTGTCAGCAATTCTGCAGAACGCAGTCAGATATTAGAATCAGGGCCTAGGAATAGGTCCAACATCTAAAATACATTAAAACCCAAGTGTGGATACAAGGGTTGACATATAAACTTTCCGGAAGCTAAACTATGCACTAAAAGACACCCGAAACGCACTTTAAATGCAGAATTCAGCATAAATCAGCACTAATTCAGCTATAATCAGCTTTTAAACACATTAATATCATGTAGAATTTATGTTTTATTGTCCAAAATAACTTACAAAGTGTCGAGAATTAAAACTGCCACAAAAAGTGCTTCATACTTAGTGAAACTGCGCAATTCAACACTTTAACGAACCGAACAACCGGACAATAACCGGGACATCAAAATTAGACTAGAAGTAATGTTTTTATGATATTAAACTAGTATTGATTCTAGAACACCTTAAAAACCATAAAAACCCCAAAACACACTTAAACAAAGTTAAACCCCCTCGTTTGCACTTTAAACCCTCAACTTCCTAAATTTTACACTTCACCCCCCCCCCTTTCACCATAACCGGCCCCATGGGCCCCACATGACTATATTTACTTTATGTAACCATTTCCCCTAATTATTAAGCAAATGAATCTTTAAAAGATTATGTTGTTGGAACTTTTCTTTATAAAAACCAAAGGAAGTCTTCATTGTCCATTTAACAAAAAAAAATTCATCTTCTTCCCCCTTGTGCTCTCTTGCTCACGGCTCACAACCCCCACACACACAGCCCACCATTTTCAAGCTCCAACCTCACAATCCAAGCTTACTAGAAGGTGTATGGAGGCCATTTATGAAGGTGTATGGTGCTAGAACTTGAAGGACCATCTTGTGGAGCTTTTAACCTCTCATTTTCTTCCTTGTTCATCTTCTTCATTTTTGTGCCACTTCCCTAGCCATTAGAGCTAGTAGTAAGCTTCTTGAACACTAATTTAAGTCATGTTTATGTTATGTACAAGTTCCACCATCTAAACAACTTAACTTCTAATGTTAAAAATGAAAAGATCTAACATATTCATGAAGAAAATAAGTGATTACATGGATTTTTGGTGTATGTAATGATGTTGTTGATGTTAAATCTTGTGTTTATGATTAGATTAAGTATGTTAAAACTTGGATCTAATAAGTTTAAGCATGGATCTTAAAGGATCCATGGTTAAACTTGAAGATGAACATATGAAGCATTATGTGAACATGAAAAATGAATTTTGATGCATAATCTTGTAATCTTGAAGTAATAAAGTATGTGTAGAACTAATTTTTGAAACTAAAACTCATGGAAAGTTTGCTAAAAATTTAACATACAACTTGTTTTTGAAAGATCTAAAGTTATTAAGCATGGATCTTGAAAGATCCATGGTGAAACATGATGTTAAAAATAATGATGTTTCTAATAAACATAAAAGTGGTTTTAGAACATGATTCACCTAAAAATATTTACCAAGGTTTCTTAAATTTTTGTAAGAAGTTACAAGTTAAGAAATGATGATTTCTTCAAGTTAAAAATTAATATTAAGTATGTATATTTTTCTAGGGAAAAATATATATATTTAGTGATCACCAAATTTTGTGCTAAGTGTATATTATGTGTATTATATATATATTAGTGTATTAGAAACTTGAAAATACACTAAATACTCCCATGGAAGTATGAATACAAAATACACATACAAATACATGAGAATACATAAGTATAAAAGTATACAAAAATTCCTCACAAGGAAATACATGGAAAAATACAAGAAAATATATATTAATGAAAATATATTTCTTGACATATTATCTAACTTGGGATAAATTATGAACTTAAAAATATATTCTTTTTGGACAAAAATATATAACCTATACCAAGTATTGGAATTTATACGAAAATCGGGTGGATAACAAGAATAACCATATATAGATTTTATAGCATGACAAAATATATATTTCATACACGTCTTAAAAATATATTATTTTTAAGAAATATAATTCCGGAAAGTAATAAAAATCAAAGTATTGATTTTTGGTGAAAAATACAAAATACACAAGTATTTAAAAGTATACTTTCCTAAGAATACTTGTACAAAAATAATATTGAAAATATTATTTCACAAAATACTTATGTTTATTTTTGGGAAAATAATATAAGTAACTCACTTGAAAAGTTAAAAATATAAATTATTTTTAACAACTTATTACTTCGAAAATTCTACATGAACGTATAAAGAACAATTACATAAGCTAATGATGGTGACTTGTACTTGTGTGATACAAGTCTAGTGACTAACATTAATAGAACACGAATAGGTCACGACGCTACGAAACCAACCGGTGAAGTTTATAGCGCAGGATACGCAAAGTTGTGAGTTCATGTCCCCACTTTTAAACTTTTACTTGTTTTCTAAACTTGGGGAAAATACATGTGCAATGGTATGTAGCACACAAAACTAAGGAATGACACACGGATCACGTGACGAATAGGGTACCATAAGCACCATCAGTCAACGTATACATTTAGACCGTGGAACAGAAGGGTTAGATCTAATAGGTTTCAGGCAACCCCACTCTTGGCCTACTTCTACCAATGAGTGCTTTTGTGTCTCAGTCGATCTCGACAAAAATGCCTAGGTTTGGTGGCTTTCTATGTTGTTACATATGTTAATGTCCTCGCAAAACATTAGCGATCTCATATTCCTTACATTTACAGACACGACACATATACGTTTTACAAAATTACATACCATGTTTTCATTCAAGTATATAAACATTCAATACAAAATTTGCATGAATTCACACCAACATTATGTTGACGATTTTCCAAAACTTACATGTATTTCAGGTAACTAAAGTGGATGTACGCGTAGTCTCACTCTTGCTCCTGGATGTCGCTTATGTTTTAGTCATGTCGTGTCAAGACTCCTTTGCCTATTTTGTGGGATTTGGTTATTATACTCCATCCCGTGTGGTGATATAAGAACCAAAACCTTGATGTCCATCTTTTAAATAAAGATGTAAACTTTTCAAACAATATGTTATCTTGTGATGTAAACACTTAACTTATGTTATGTTAATGGCATTTGGGGTTATTTTACGAGCATGTAGTATGTTTACCATTCGTATGCAATCAGAACCTTTCAGGATCACACCTCGTGCTTCCGCCTTAGAAAGGGGTGTGACAGATTGGTATCAGAGCTGCGATTGTAGTGAACCAGGATTCCTTCTCGAGTCTAGACTACAATCTTTAGGATCCTCTCACGAAAATAATTTTTCAAAATTTTTCATTGCATAAAACTTTCCGCGACATCCACTACCTGAAATAGTTTTCAAAGAGTCAAGTAAGGACACTACGAGACTTAGGGTGCACTGGTGTAGCACTTGCCTTTGACTGAAAATTACTTGCAACAATGTGTATAATTATTATGTATATTAGTTAAGTAATAGTAAATAATATATACATATACTATGAGTAAAATATTACAGGTACACATGTCTTCGTCTGAAAGCAGCGGCCTATCTGAAGAAAGTGACCCGATGACGACTGTCTCTGATGACGAGGTAGCATCAGCTCTAGAGATTTTCACGTCCGACTCCGAGACCGACCTTGAGATGATAGCCGGTGATGACGATCTCGATGATGTCTTAGCTTTGCCTTTACCTTTCTATGACCAGCTCACCATCGGGACTGCTGAGCATCTTGTTGAGCCTTTTCCCATTCATGTTGTTCCTTTTGCCGCCATCCCTGTCGAGGACTGGCCTTTCGTTGATGATCTGGACAATGATGTGGTGACTCCTGTTATGTTCGTTATCGATATTCCTTCCGATTTTGACCTTGAGTCTGATGCCGATTCCTTCGATTCAGTGATTTCTTCGGCCCTTTTTGCTGCTGGACTGAGAGCTTATCCGACTGGCGTTGATGATGACACTATATCTGTTGTGCCATCCACTCCTACCCGTGTTCCCACACCTCCCCATACTCCCACTCAGACCAGCTCCCTCATCCGTCGAATTCAGGAGCTTGAGGATGAAGTGACCCATCTTCATAGTTTGATCTTCCCTACACCCCCACCCCCTCCCCCAGCCTATTAGGTACTCTGTCGGAGTAGTATTTTGGGTATGAAGACTGTGATCGAGCTTGGGTACAACTTGAAGACAAGAACCGCCGATGTGAAGAAACATATTTTGTCTTTATATGTATTAAACTTGTACTATGGGGTGATGTGACCCTTATGCATTTTGTTTTCTTCACAAACAATGATGTAACGAGTTGTCCTGATATCTATAAAGACTCGGTGAATATCTTATAACACATCAGTATTTATCTGTTTATGCATGCTTATTGCTGTATAAATTGATTTATATGTTTGGTAGATTGTTTGATGTCACTTATGTGGGGATATGCATGTGTATATATACTACTACTATCTCGTATGATGATATCAAACAAATGTCTAACCCTGTTGTGTTGTGTTCTGACAGAACATGGCACCCAGGAAAGCTGTGAATGCTCGTGATTCTAATAAACCCCCTCCTCCCCCACTGCCGAGGACTGCGAAAGAGCTGAAATCCCTGCTGGAAGAAAGAATCTCCGAAGCTATCGCCCAGTATGAGGCGAACTGCACTGAACACAATGGAGGACCAAGCGGTACTAGACGTAATGGACATGGAGATTCATCTGGAGGAAACACAGCTCAAGGTAACCTTAAGCTGATTTGCTAAAACATGATGAAATTTATGAACGGTCTTGTCTCATTATTTCATTGATGGCTCATGTGTGAATTGGTTGGATCAATTCCAGGCTGCACCTTCAAGCAGTTTCTCGACTGCAAGCCACTGAACTACGACAGCACTGGAGGTGCAATGGCTTTTGTGCGCTGGACGGAGAAGACTGATTCCACTATCCGCATGAGCAAGTGTACCGCGGACCAGCAAGTCACTTTTGTTACTGGGTTGTTTGTTGATGAGGCTTTGACATGGTGGAATTTGCAAGTCCAAACCCTTGAAGATGATGCAGCTTATGGTATGACTTAGGATGAGTTGAAGGAAAGAATGAGAGAGAAGTATTGCTCTCGTTCTGAACTCCAAAGGTTAGAGACTGAGTTTTGGAACCTATCCATGGAAGGTGCGGACATTGTTGGATATACTCGAAGGTTCCATGACCTGTCAAGAGTGATCCCCTATCTGGTGACTCCCGAATTTAAGCGCATTGAGCGCTACATCTGGGGATTGGCTCCAGAGTTTCGCAACATGGTAACTGCGGCAAAACCCACAACGATCACTCAGGCTGTAACTCTGGCTGTCAGCCTTACTGAAGATGTTGTCCGTATGAATAAGTTATCATTGAACCCTACTAAGAAAACCAAGACGCATTCTGAGTCGTCCGGTGACAAGAAAAGGAAACATTCAAATCTGAATCAAGCGACCTGCAACAACAATAAGGGTTCGAACAACAAGAAGCGTGATACTAACCCACCTAAGGAGGTGAAAACCTTCGCAGCTGCAAACGATACCGGAGCTAAGAAGTATCAGGGCACTCTGCCCAAATGTAACCGCTGTAACTTTCACCACGTGGGAAACTGTCGCGTTGGGAGATCGCAATGGGAATGGTAATAGGAACGGGAATGGAAATCGAAACGGTACTGGTAATGGAAACGGCAATGGTAAAGGTAACCGAAATGGTAATGGAGCTGGGTAGAACCTAGGATGCTTCGGATGTGGTAGCAAGGAGCATTTCAAGAAAAATTGCCCAAAGAAAAACAACGCTCAGGTCCGAGCATTTGTGATTGGAGCAAGGAACGCATGCGAGGACCCTAATGTGGTCACCGGTACGTTTCTCGTTAACAATCACTTTGCATCCATACTATTTGACACTGGTGCCGATTATAGTTTCATGTCTGTGGAATTTAAACGTATGCTTGGAATAGAATCTAGTAGATTAGATATTCCTTATTCCATAGAACTAGCCGATGGTAAACTTGTTGAATCGGGCGAAGTTGTTAGGGGTTGCACATTAGAACTTGGTGAGCGAAGATTTAGTATCGACGTCTTACCTGTTCAATTGGGTAGCTTCTATGTGGTGGTCGGAATGGACTGGTTGTCCAAGAATAAGGCTGAAGTTATTTGCCATGAGAAAATTATTCGCATCCCTCTTGCGAATAATGAAACTCTCATCGTGCATGGAGAGAAACGAGACACGCCTCTGCGAATCATCAATTGGATGAAGGCGCAGAAGTGCTTAAGGAAAGGATGTGTTGCATTCCTGGCGCACGTTGTAGATAAGAAGGCCGAGGAGCCAAAACTCGGAGACATTCCTGTGGTGAAGGAATTTCCTGATGTTTTTCCCAAAGATCTGCCAGGACTACCTCCGCAAAGACAAGTCGAATTTCATATTGACCTGGTTCCAGGAGCCGCTCCTGTAGCCAAGGCACCCTATCGACTTGCTCCATCCGAGATGCAAGAAGTATCTACACAACTCCAGGAGTTGTTGGATAAAGGTTTCATAAGGCCGAGCTTCTCGCCTTGGGGAGCTCCTGTTTTGTTCGTAAAGAAGAAGGATGGAACACTGCGGATATGTATCGATTATAGAGAATTGAATAAGATCACTGTCAAGAATCGGTATCCACTACCGAGGATAGACGACTTATTTGATCAATTGCAAGGATCGAGCTACTATTCCAAGATCGACCTTCGATCTGGATACCCTCAGTTAAGGATCCAAGAAGAAAGTATACCGAAGACTGCGTTCAGGACGTGTTATGGGCATTACGAGTTCCTTGTGATGCCATTTGGATTGACAAACGCGCCAACAATATTTAAGGATCTCATGAATCGTGTCTGCAAACCATATCTCGATAAGTTCGTGATTGTATTTATCGATGATATTCTGATTTATTCCCGGACGAAAGAGGAGCACGAACAACACCTCAGGACCATTTTGGAACTACTGAAGAAAGAGAAACTTTATACAAAGTTCTCAAAGTGCGAATTCTGGATTCGCGAAGTACAGTTCCTTGGTCATGTTGTGAACGAGAAGGGTATTCATGTAGACCCAGCCAAGATAGAAGCGATAAAGAATTGGGAAGCCCCCAAAACACCAACTGAAGTTCGACAATTTTTGGGATTAGCAGGCTACTACCGCAGATTTATTGAGAATTTCTCCAAGATAGCCCAACCGTTGACTTCCCTTACGCAGAAGGATAAGAAGTATGACTGGGGTGATAAGCAGGAAGAAGCCTTCCAACTTCTCAAAAGCAAGCTATGCGATGCACCGATACTATCCTTACCCGAAGGCACTGAAGACTCCATGGTATACTGTGACGCTTCGCGTCAAGGATTGGGCTGCGTACTCATGCAACACCAAAAGGTCATCGCTTACATTTCAAGACAGTTGAAAGTTCATGAGAAGAACTACACCACACACGACCTGGATCTAGGCGCGGTGGTATTCGCCTTAAAGATCTGGCGACACTATTTATATGGTACTCAATGTACAATCTTCACAGATCACAAAAGCCTACAACACATATTTGATCAGAAAGAATTAAATATGTGTCAGCGACGGTGGGTTGAGTTGCTAAACGATTATGACTGTGAGATTAAGTACCATCCTGGAAAGGCGAACGTAGTAGCAGACGCGTTAAGTCGGAAAGAAAGGATTAATACCTTAGGGGTTCAAGCATTGGAAATGACTATTCGAACAAATCTTACTGCACGCATTCATGACGCACAACAAGAAGCCCTTAAGAAGGAGAATCGTAGAGCTGAATATCTCCGAGGTATGGAGAAGAAATTGGAGCCAAATGAAGAGGGAACCTTATACTTTATAGGGCATATTTGGGTTCCGCTCTATGGCGGTATTCGAGAAGTCATCTTTGATGAAGCTCACAAGTCGAGATACTCGATCCACCCAGGAACGGACAAGATGTATCAAGAATTGAAAGAATATTACTGGTGGCCAAAGCTTAAAAGCGATGTGGCTGTCTACGTTGGAAAGTGCCTAACCTGTGCTAAGGTTAAGGCCGAATATAAGAAACCGTCTGGTCTACTGCAACAACCCGAGATACCCATGTGGAAGTGGGACCAAATCTCAATGGACTTCATAACCAAATTACTCAGGACCCCTAGAGGGCATGATATGATATGGGTGATAGTTGATCGCCTGACGAAGTCTGCACATTTTCTACCAATCCGAGAGAAGGATAGCACTGGAAAGCTTGCTGAGCTGTATCTTAAAGAAATCATGGCACGTCATGGAGTGCCTATTTCGATTATTTCAGATAGAGATGGACGTTTTGTCTCAAGGATCTGGCAATCCTTCCAGGAGGCCTTTGGGTCTCAGTTAGATCTAAGCACGACCTTCCATCCGCAAACAGACAGCCAGAGTGAACGGACCAAACAAACACTAGAAGATATGCTTCGCGCATGTGATATGGATCTGGGCGGCAGCTGGGATACTCATCTACCATTAGTTGAGTTTTCCTATAACAACAGCTACCATACAAGCATAAAAGCTGCACCGTTCGAAGCTCTATATGGCCGCAAGTGCCGTTCACCTTTATGTTGGGCAGACGCTGGAGACAAGCAGTTGATTGGTCCTGAACTTGTTCAAGAGACAACCGACAAGAGTATATAGATCCGAGAGCGCATCAAGGCAGCTCGAGATCGACCAAAGAGCTACGCTGATCGAAGTAGTAAACCCTTAGAATTAGAGGTGGGAGACAAAGTTTTGCTGAAAGTCTTACCTTGGAAGGGTGTAGCAAGGTTCGAAAAATGTGGAAAGCTGAATCCATGATACATTGGACCATTCAAGATCTTGGAAAGAATTGGTACCGTGGCGTATAAGTTGGAGCTACCGGAAGAACTTAACGGAGTACATGATACGTTCCATGTATCCAACCTTAAAAAAGAGTCCATCCCAAGAAATAGTTATCATCCCTGCGGATGAGGTGCATATAGACGACACACTCCGATTTACAGAACAGCCCGTTGAGGTAACGGATTGGAAGATCCATAAAACAAGGAGAAGTCGCATTAAGCTTGTCAAAGTACGTTGGAACTCTAAGCACGGACCCGAGTACACGTGTGAATGTGAAGACCGGTTCAAAGACAAGTACCCCCATCTGTTCGAGAAAGCTCCTGCGGGAGATAACTCAGCCTGAATTTCGGGACGAAATTCTTTTAACGAGGGGAGACTTTGACAACTGGCACAAAACCGGTAATTTCCGTACAGTTTAATTATTATTTAATATCTGCAATTATGTGCTTAAACGTCAACAATGTCTTATTACATGCTATATATGTGAATTCATGCACGTTTTATACTTCAAATATTTCTTTATGCATTACTTTTAGCGTTGCGTCAGAAAGACTAGTAAACTCACCGGTAAGACACACTGTGTCAGCAATTCTGTAGAAAGCAGTTAGATATTAGAATCAGAGCCTAGGAATAGGTCCAACATCTAAAATACATTAAAACCAAAGTGCGGATACAAGGGTTGACATATAAACTTTCCGGAAGCTAAACTATGCACTAAAAGACACCCGAAACGCACTTTAAATGCAGAATTCAGCATAAATCAGCACTAATTCAGCTATAAGCAGATTTTAAACACATTAATATCATGTAGAATTTATGTTTTATTGTCCAAAATAACTTACAAAGTTTCGGGAATTAAAACTGCCACAAAAAGTGCTTCATACTTAGTGAAACTGCGCAATTCAGCACTTTAACGAACCGTAATGAACCGAACAACCGGACAATAACCGGGACATCAAAATTTGACTAGAAGTAATTTTTTTATGATATTAAACTAGTATTGATGCTAGAACACCTTAAAAATCATAAATACCCCTAAACACACTTAAACAAAGTTAAACCCCCTTGTTTGCACTTTAAACCCTCAACTTCCTAAATTTTACAGTTCCCCCCCCCCCTTCACCATAAACGGCCCCATGGGCCCCACATGACTATATTTACTTTATGTAACCATGTCCCCTAACTATTAAGCAAATGAATCTTTAAAAGATTATGTTGTTGGAACTTTTCTTTATAAAAACCAAAGGAAGTCTTCATTGTCCATTTAACAAAAAAAAATTTCATCTTCTTCCCTCTTGTGCTCTCTTGCTCACGGCTCACAACCCCCACACACAACCCACCATTTTCAGGCTCTAACCTCACAATCCAAGCTTACTAGAAGGTGTATGGAGGCCATTTATGAAGGTTTATGGTGCTAGAACTTGAAGGACCATCTTGTGGAGCTTTTAACCTCTCATTTTCTTCCTTGTTCATCTTCTTCATTTTTGTGCCACTTCCCTAGCCATTAGAGCTAGTACTAAGCTTCTTGAACACTAATTTAAGTCATGTTTATGTTATGTGCAAGTTTCACCATCTAAACAACTTAACTTATATGTTAAAAATGAAAAGATCTAACATATTCATGAAGAAAATAAGTGATTACATGGATTTTTGGTGTATGTAATGATGTTGTTGATGTTAAATCTTGTGTTTATGATTAGATCAAGTATGTTAAAGCTTGGATCTAACAAGTTTAAGCATGGATCTTGAAGGATCCATGGTTAAACTTGAAGATGAACATATGAAGCATTATGTGAACATGAAAAATGAATTTTGATGCATAATCTTGTAATCTTGAAGTAATAAAGTGTGCGTGGAACTAATTTTTGAAACTAAAACTCATGGAAAGTTTGCTAAAAGTTTAACATAAAGCTTGTTTTTTAAAGATCTAAAGTTATTAAACATGGATCTTGAAAGATCCATGGTGAAACATGATGTTAAAAATAATGATGTTTCTAATAAACATAAAAGTGGTTTTAGAACATGATTTATAAACTTTAAAGATCATTAAACTCATGGATGAGTTGGTTAATGAAATAAAGTTTCATAAAAGTTTGTTTAAAATACTCAAGAACACTTATTTTTGGAAAGATCACCTTATGTAAAGTGTAGATCTAAAAGACTACACATTTTTAACAAGAAACAAGTTCACCATGATGTTTCATATGAAGAAATTAGTATATGTTGTTGGTGATTATTGTTGGAAAATTGTTTTGGTGTTGAAAAGAAAATAAATACATGTTTTGAAAACATGGGAAACCTCCATTTTTAGGGGAAACTATGTCAAAAAATTTATAAAATTTTACTTAGAAAAATATAAGTTGTGGTGAAACTTATTCCCTAAAAATTCACCTAGAAATATTTACCAAGGTTTCCCAAATTTTTGTAAGAAGTTACAAGTTAAGAAATTATGATTTCTTCAAGTTAAAAATTAATATTAAGTATGTATATTTTTTTAGGGAAAAATATATATATTTAGTGATCACCAAATTTTGTGCTAAATGTATATTATGTGTATTATATATATTAGTGTATTAGGAACTTGAAAATACACTAAATACTCCCATGGAAGTATGAATACAAAATACACATACAAATACAAATACATGAGAATACATAATAAGTATACAAGTATACAAAAATTCCTCACAAGGAAATACATGGACAAATGCAAGAAAATATATATTAATGAAAATATATTTCTTGACATATTATCTAACTTGGACAAGTTATGAACTTAAAAATATATATTTTTTTGGACAAAAATATATAACCTATACCAAGTATTGGAATTTATACGAAAATCGGGTGGATAACAAGAATAACCATATATATATTTTATAGCATGACAAAATATATATTTCATTCACGTCTTAAAAAATATATTATTTTTAAGAAATATAATTCCGGAAAGTAATAAAAATCAAAGTATTGATTTTTGGTGAAAAATACAAAATACACAAGTATTTACAAGTATACTTTCCTAAGAATACTTGTACATAAATAATGTTGAAAATATTATTTCACAAAATACTTATATTTATTTTTGGGAAAATAATATAAGTAACTCACTTGAAAAGTTAAAAATATAAGTTATTTTTAACAACTTATTAACTCGAAAAGTCTAAGAACAATTACATAAGCTAATGATGGTGACTTGTACTTGTGTGATACAAGTCTAGTGACTAACATTAATAGAACACGTATAAGTCACGACGTTACGAAACCAACCGGTGAAGTTTACGGTGCATGATACACAAAGTTGTAATTTCATGTCCCCACTTTTAAACTTTTACTTGTTTTCTAAACTTGGGGAAAATACATGTGCAATGGTATGTAGCACACAAAACTAAGGAATGACACATAGATCACGTGACGAATAGGGTACCATAAGCACCATTAGTCAACATATACATTTAGACCGCGGAACAGAAGGGTTAGATCTAATGGGTTTCAGGAAACCCCACTCTTGGCCTACTTCTACCAATGAGTGCTTTTGTGTCTCAGTCGATCTCGACAAAAATGCCTAGGTTTGGTGGCTTCCTATGTCGTTACATATGTTAATGTCCTCGCGAAACATTAGCGATCTCGTATTCCTTACATTACAGACACGACACATATACGTTTTACAAAATTACATACCATGTTTTCATTCAAGTATATAAACATTCAATACAAAATCTGCATGAATTCACACCAACATTATGTTGACGATTTTCCAAAACTTACATGTATTTCAGGTAACTAAAGTGGATGTACGCGTGGTCTCACTCTTGCTCCTGGATGTCGCCTATGTTTTAGTCATGTCGTGTCAGACTCCTTTGCCTATTTTGTGGGATTTGGTTATTATACTCCATCCCATGTGGTGATATAAGAACCAAAACCTTGATGTCCATCTTTTAAATAAAGTTGTAAACTTTTCAAACAATATGTTATCTTGTGATGTAAACACTTAACTTATGTTATGTTAATGGCATTTGGGGTTATTTTACGAGCATGTAGTATGTTTACCATTCGTATGCAATTAGAACCTTTCAGGATCACACCTCGTGCTTCCGCCTTAGAAAGGGGTGTGACAGATGATATACCCAAAACCACATTTCGAACCCGCTATGGTCACTATGAGTTCGTTGTCATGCCTTTTGGTTTGACCAACGCCCCCTCAGTTTTCATGGATTTAAGGAATCGAGTGTGCAAACCCTTTCTTGATCGCTTCGTAATCGTGTTCATCGATGATATCCTGATCTATTCTAAGTCAAAAGTCGAACACTCGAAGCATCTACGTTTGGTTCTTGAGTTACTCCAAGGAAACCGTCTCTATGCCAAGTTCTCCAAGTGTGAATTTTGGCTGGAGGAGGTCCAATTATTGGGTCACATTGTCAATAGTCAAGGTATCCATGTCGATCCTGCGAAGATCGAAGCTGTTAAGAGTTGGGTTACACCCAAAAATCCGTTTGAAGTCCGTTCTTTCCTCGGACTGGCAGGCTATTATCGTCGATTTATCGAAGTTTTTCTAAGATCGCCGTGCCGCTTACCTCTCTTACGCATAAGGATAAACCTTTTGTTTGAGGAACTAAACAGGACGAAGCCTTTCAAACTCTCAAACCTATGCTTTTCAATGCTCCCGTGCTCTCCTGCCCGACGAAAACGACGATTTCGTAGTTTACTGCGATGCCTCGAACCTTGGCCTTGGTTGTGTTCTTATGCAGCGAGACAAGGTTATCGCGTACGCTTCTCGACAGCTCAAGATCCACGAGAAGAACTATACCACACACGACCTCGAGCTTGGCGCAGTTGTTTTTGCGTTAAAGACTTGGCGACACTACCTTCACGGTACCAAGTGTACGATCTTCACCGATCATAGGAGCCTAGAACATATCTTTGACCAGAAGGAACTGAATATGCGTCAACGCCGGTGGGTAGAACTCCTCAACGATTACGACTGTGAGATTCGTTACCACCCAGGCAAAGCAAAAGTCGTTGCCGATGCTCTCAATCGACGAAGCTATTTGCATAGCGTTCGTAATTCCCAAGCCCAATTTAATCTCGAAGCTCTCATCCATGACGCTCAACATGCTTGTTTTACCAAACAAACTTTGAAGAAGGAAAGGATTCTAAATGATGGCGCCCAACTCGAGAATAAATCAAATGGTATCTTTCATTATTTGGACCGAATTTGGATCCCCAAGCGTATGAATTTGCGAAAAATTTTGATGGACGAAGCCCACAAATCTCGATATTCTATTCATCCCGGTGCTGACAAGATGTACCAGGACATGCGCTACAAGTACTAGTGGCCGGGCATGAAGAAGGATATCGCCATATATGTTTCGAAGTGCCTGAGTTGTTCCAAGGTCAAGGCCGAACAGCAAAGACCCTCTTGCTTACTCGTACAACCCGAGATCCCGATATGGAAATGGGAGAGTATAGCTATGGACTTTATAACGAAACTCCCGCGCACGACATCAGGTCATGATAGCATTTGGGTGGTAGTTGACCGTTTGAATAAATCAGCTCATTTCCTGCCGATACGAGAAGACTTTAAGGTAGAAAAATTAGCCCGAATCTACACCGATGAGATCATTTGTCGACATGGGACGCCTCGTGACATCATCTCTGACCGCGATGGTCGGTTTACCTCACGCCTTTGGGAAACGTTTCAATCTGCTCTGGGTACTACTCTTAATCTAAGTACCGCTTTCCATCCCCAAACCGGCGGTCAGACTGAAAGAACGATTCGCACCCTTGAAGACATGCTCCGATCGTGTGTCATAGATTTCGGTGGTAATTGGGGCGCACACTTAGCTTTAGTCGAATTCTCGTACAATAATAGTTATCATTCTAGCATACAAATGGCACCATTTGAGGCATCATACGGAAGGAAATGTCGATCACCTATTGTATGGCACGAGATCAGAGACGCGCAAATTACCGGTCCTGAGATGTTGCAAGAAACGATTGACAAAATCCTCCAAATCTGAGACAATCTGCTGAAAGCTCGGAGCCGACAGAAAAGTTACGCCGATAGACACCGCAAGCCCCTTGAATTTGATGTTGGCGATCACGTACTCCTAAAGGTTACACCTTGGAAGGGGTGATCAGATTCGGCAAGAAAGGAAAGCTCGCGCCTCGATATGTTGGACCCTTTAAGATTTTGGAAAGAATTGGGAAAGTGGCCTACAGACTCGAACTACCGGAGGAACTTAGTAATGTCCACCCGACTTTCCACGTTTCGAACCTCAGAAAGTGCTTGGCCCCTCTCGAAGATTTACAAGTGGACGAAACATTACACTTCGGGGGAAAACCTATCGAGATCATGGGACGAGTAACCAAGGTGCTCAGACGCTCACGCATTCCCATTGTGAAGGTTCGCTGGGAAGGCAAACGCGGTGCCGAGTTTACCTGGGAACTCGAAATTGACATGAAGGCGAAGTATCCGCAATTGTTTGTTACGGCTAAAGCCTAATTTCAGGACGAAATTCCCTTAAGTAGGGGAGGCTGTAACACCACGTGTATCGAAAGTCAAAGTCAAGATTGAAGTCAAAGGAAGTAAAGATCGCTAATTGCGATCTGTCACTCCTCGCTCAACTACTGTTTTAATTTCTTTGACTCGTAATCGAATCAATTATTTATTTGCTTTAGTTGTATTATGTGGAGTATCTCTTAATAATCGAGGTTTAATCGCATGTCTAATCGCTAATCAACTTATCACTGTCGCATTCGCAACTCGAATTATGTGTTCTGGATATTGATGTGTGCAAAATGCAACATATAAATTACATCAAATGTGGCATAAAACCAACCCTTTTTTAGTACTAATGTTGGAAAAAGTGTGTTTTGTCTTCCTTTTGTATTTTCAGGATTAAATGAGCTCAAATGAACAAAAGAAGCAAAAAGGCAGCTAAATCTAACATAAATACAAGAAAAGGAACAAATGTGGCATGCCCGACCCCTCGACAGCATCTTCCCAAGCAAAAACAAGAGAACAAAAGGCTGAACACGCCCCGTGCTCAGTGAGCACGGGGGCGTGCCCAAGTGTCAGCAGAAAAGACAAAGCTGTAGAAGCTTCTATCACCTACCACGGGGGCGTGCCCAGCGGACACGGGCCGTGGTCAACTCTAAGATTCGTAGAATCTGGGGAAATCTTGATAGTACAGATACGCTTCTGCACACGGGGGCGTGCCCAGCGGACACGGGGACGTGGTCAACTAATGCAGACAAACTGCAATTAATGAAGAAAGAGAAGGATGATGGACATGGGGCCGTGCCCGAGCTGCTGTTCAGGCTATAAATAGGGGTGCTTGGCTCATTTGCAAACCATCCCTTGGCACACCACCTCTCTCACACTTCACACTTCACCCACCACCCACCACCATCACAACACCATCATCCACCACCATCATCCATTGTCCATCATAGAGTGTGTGAGTCGTCTCGGGATCCAAGATTGATCATAAGAGTTCTTGACAATCAAAGGCCATGTTTGCCTAAGTCTCTTACATCACTTAGTGAAGACAAATGTCTAGTGTAATACTTTTTATTTTTAATTTTTCGCACTTTTTATTTGGTTATGTATTAATGACTTTAATAACTAGTTTCTTATGTTGAAGGTGATTCTTCCTTATCGTTTGTCCGTGGTGTCTTGGCATTATTTTACTGTCTATATAAAATAAAATATTTCCACCATTCATATCTCCACGGTCTATATGGAGGTATGTTGGCTACCTGGTCGGGGGTTAAGGGAACGGTTTGGTAAGAGTCTTGCCTTGTTCAGTGTATAGATCCTGCAAGGACCTGGGTCAAATTTAGTAGGACCTCCTTCAATACCCACCGATATTGGATGGCGGGGGTCCAAACTCTTTGATCCCCTCATATGTAAGCTGCTATTAATACTTTAACCCGGCTACTTAGGACTGTATCCCTGCTGACTCAGACTACTTAGCCGAGGGTAACGTCACCTTCAAAAGAGGGGCCTACCATAATATGCATTAATAACTTAATTAATTATCTTTCAATAATCCGACCCTTTAGGATTGTATCCTTGCTTACTCAAACTACTGGGTTGAGGGTAACGTCACCTTCAAAAGAGGGGCCTACTACAATAACTAAGATAATCTCTTAAAAAGTGCAAAAGTGCGGACATAATCAAAGGTTACACTATACACGAGTCGGATCCAAGTGATTCATCTTGTCTATCTGTTTTTTATTTTATTTTATTTTTCAGCATTTTAGTTAGTTTTATTTTTCTTGTCTAAAAACCTTTTTCTAACTTTTGATTTGATTAGACGTTGAGGATAAACCTGTATTAAAAGCTCTTGTGTCCTTGGACGACCTCGGTATCTTACCAACACTATACTACGCTCACGATGGGTGCACTTGCCCATATGTTTGTTTAGTGTTAGTAAATATCGTGTTTTATAAATTTAAAACTTGACTAAAAAGTGTAAAAGGGCTTAAAAATATACATTAAAAACTATACACACTCGCACCCATCAAGTTTTTGGCGTCGTTGCCGCTGAACACGCCCCGTGCCCAATCCTTGGAACTGGCAATCCTGTTTTAAGTCAGACAGTAAGCTAAACACGGGGCTGTGCCCACTCAACACGCCCCGTGCCCAAGATTTAGTTACTGAAAACAGAACCGTAAGATCCTGACGGTTGGTAATTTCTGACACAAACATGAGTGATACTGATATTTTTTACTTTCGGCACTCTTATGGTACGTGATGTCAAATATGTGGCGGCTCTCATAAAGAATTAGAATGTTATTTTCTAAATTATAAGCCCCACTATATAGACCCATTGTTTTCATGTAGCCTTAAGAGGGGCGAAAGTAAAAATAATCCCTATCTCTCCCTCGAATGCTCTCAACCGGATCTTCTAGGAGAAATGCTTCTTTATGAACTATTTCAAATGGAAGATCTAATTCTTAATTGGTTAAAAGAACTTAGGATAGATTTCAATAATTTATCTCAAGACGATAACCAAGAAGAATTGTTGGGATCACATTCAAATAAAAACAACTTCGTTGTTCCCGATGTTACCTCTAACTCTAGCGAGGACTTGAGCGATAGTCGTCCCTGTGCTGATTGTGCCGTGAAGGACTCTCCATCGACTTTGTTCGGTGCATACATAGACCTGAGCGATTCGGCATACACCTTCTTTAACGAGAGCTCGGGAAAGGGTTGGACTTGTCCACCTACATTTAGCATAGGAATCACCCTCACCGACAACCTCTTGCGTTCTCGTCTTAATCTAGAGCAATTAAGGTATCTTAGGCACTTTGGGGTTGTTCCATCCAGTAAGGAACCGCCCGATCCGGATAAGTTCCTTAGAAATAGGAAAACTCCATAAGACAGCTTCTAGACACGGGGCCGTGTCCAGGTCAACACGCCCCCGTGTCCACCAAAAGAATACGGACAAAATGTGTGAGGATTCTATCTGCACACGGGGCCGTGTGCAGCGTGCTGTCATTTTCTATAAATGCAGCAAGATTCCTGCTCATTTGGACCACTCCAAAGACAAAGATTTGCTGGGATCTTCATTCATACCATCCTAGGTATATTCTAAAGAAGGTTCTCAACAACCATCTTATCTTTTCCACTTTTGTTCATTGCCTTCTTCTTCAATTTTCACTCAATACCTCCATTAAAGCTTGAAATCTCTATGATTCCAAGCTTTATTGTAATGTTTGTAAGGTTATTATTCAAGGAATCTTGTTTAAAATAAGTGATACAACTTTGTTTTAAATTATTTATGCTTAAAAGTACCTTATAAATTGAAAAAGTAGTTTAAAACTCCAAGATTCCTTGCTCTAAAAACCTGCAGACAGCTGAACACGGGGCCGTGTTCATTGAACACGGGGCCGTGTCCGAGTTACTGTTCCATAAAAATTGAACTCTTTTCGGTCTGCTTTCTCATAATGGCGAGCAGAACTAGCGGAACATCTTCGTCGCAATCAAGGAACAACCGACAGGGGAGGAGGTCATCAACGGTAGAGGACTCTCTTGTAAACTATGTTTACGCTTTAAGAGAGGCTATTGATGAAATGACGGGGGTGGAAGAAGCATTGGTCGACCGCATCAATCACTTAACGGTGGGACTAGAAGGGTGTCTTCGAGAGGTCAACCTTTTGCACCAAAGGTTGAACATTCTCGCATCTCCTCCTTTGGTACCAATCATCACCCAAAGGGCATGGAATGTGGTGCCTGAAGTCATCATACCAACCGAATGGTACACCATACATCCGGGACCTCCTCGCGATATACTACAAGGGGTTCCGGTTGGTGTCACTCCCCCTCCACAAGATGTTGAGGAAAATGAAGCCGCCTTCTTCCTCCCGAGAGAGATAGAAGAATGGCTGTAACAACATCTAAGAAGCATCCATCGGCTTGGAGTTCTACAAAGATACCAGAGAACTATTTCCTGAATTTTGATTCTTAATGAAAAAGTAGAGCTCCTTAGAATGATTTTATGTATCACTTGACTTATCTAGTTTAGGATTTTTAACTTTTATTTTTCTACTTTGTTTTTAATTTTTAGGATTATTATGTAATTCTCTCTATGTTTTAATGAATGATGGTTTTAGCTAATTTGGTGTTTGGATGATGTTGTAATGGAATAAAACACACTCGGGATGGTGAAGGATAACAAGGGAAACTTGAACCAGCACCCCATGCACGAAAACAGGGCCATCTGACAAAATTTTCTTCATTACAGCAAGTTCAGCACGGGCCGTGCCCGCCCAACACGGCCCCGTGCTGCACAATCTGCAGAAAATGCCCAGTTCAGGTAACTAGACACGGGGCGTGCTCACTGAACACACCCCCGTGCCCAGGCTTCTGTTTCTTTTTACAAACTTTTGTTACTGGCGATCTGACCACGGGGCCGTGTCCAGACGCCCAGTAACATAATTTTTTGCTTTTTCACACCTTTTTACACATTCAATCAACCTAAAAACTTATTTTTTGGACACATTGAGGACAATGTGTAATTTAAGTGTGGGGGGATGCTAAAACCTTGAATCTTGCAAGTTCTAGTCACAAGCCTTACACAAAACTCTATTGGAACCGCTAATCACCCAAATTTTTTCAAAAATTTTCATTTTTTTTACTTGTCTAGGTTTAATTCGGGAATTTCAAGTTCTAAAAAGGTTATATTTTTACAAATTTACAACCGATAGCGTCGTGATAAAAAGAACCAACATAAGAAAATTATGAAACGGCATGACAAGTTTAGTTAAAATTTGATTATATATACTTGATCACATAAAAACTCATTCCCACAAAAAGTGATTTTTGAGCCTTTCTTGAGCATACAAATACATATCTTTAAACTAAATGCTCATTTTTCGTTTCTTGTGTGAATAGCCGCTTGGTTCTTACAACTCTAGAACTTGCCACGACGATACATTCCCGGTCCTTACCAACTTAAACCCGAGTAAGTAAATGACGGAGGTATTAGGACTAACCCTTTTTATTTCTACACCATTATTTTTCTTTTTTTACCACCTACCCAAAATCCCCCTAGTTAACCCCTTTGAGCCTAAACCTTTTCATTTCTTAACCCAAAACAAAACCCCTTTTACCCACCGAAACCATTTTATTTTAAACCCTTTGTTTTAGTAACAAGCTCGGTTTTTTCTTATGACTTTAAAAAAAAATGATGATGATGAAGCAAAAGAGAAATAAACAAACAAGTTTATCAAAAATAACTTTGTTTGAATAATGGCTTCATCAAAATAAAATTTTCAAAAAACAAAAGTCTTAGGAAAACCGACGCTTTTTACGCCTTTCGCCCTTTTACTAACCACTAACCCAACCACCTACCTTTAACCCAAGCCTAACCCTTCACCCAAAAAGTCCTCTCGATATTTACAAAGGTATATAGTTAAAAAGAAGGAGGATTGATTGCTTGGCAAGCCTATGGTAGGAGTAAGTTCTATGTCGCTCTTGAGTGATCCACTAAAATACATCTTCGGCAGAGTGTTGAGTGATCCCACGTGAGGTATGTGAACTTGTATATAAATGGAATTTTAAAAAAGGCATGTTATGCCCTAATAAGTAATTTATCTTATGTAATGTTTTAAATAAATCATGACGAATAGGATTGTAAATAAATAAAAATAAAACTTAATAAAGAATCTTGGAAATCCCGACACTCTATGACAAGCCCAAAACCTTCTCTTCTACCCATTCCATTTGGGAGTGTAAAGCCACATTATAAAGAGTTTTTCTTGAGGACAAGCAAAGATTCAAGTGTGGGGGTATTTGATTTGTGCAAAATGCAACATATAAATTACATCAAATGTGGCATAAAACCAACCCTTTTTTAGTACTAATGTTGGAAAAAGTGTGTTTTTGTCTTCCTTTTGTATTTTCAGGATTAAATGAGCTCAAATGAACAAAAGAAGCAAAAAGGCAGCTAAGTCTAACATAAATACAAGAAAAGGAACAAACGTGGCATGCCCGACCCCCCGACAGCATCTTCCCAAGCAAAAACAAGAGAACAGAAGGCTGAACACACCCCGTGCTCAGTGAGCACGGGGGCGTGCCCAAGTGTCAGCAGAAAAGACAAAGCTGTAGAAGCTTCTATCACCCACCACGGGGGCGTGCCCAGTGGACACGGGGCCGTGGTCAACTCTAAGATTCTCAGAATCTAGGGAAATCTTGATAGTACAGATACGCTTCTGCACACGGGGGCGTGCCCAGGGGACACGGGGGCGTGGTCAACTAATGCAGACAAACTGCAATTAATGAAGAAAGAGAAGGAGGATGGACACGGGGTCGTGCCCGAGCTGCTGTTCAGGCTATAAATAGGGGTGCTTGGCTCATTTGCAAACCATCCCTTGGCACACCACCTCTCTCACACTTCACCCACCACCCACCACCCACCACCATCACAACACTATCATCCACCACCATCATCCATTGTCCATCATAGAGTGTGTGAGTCGTCTCGGGATCTAAGATTGATCGTAAGAGTTCTTGACAATCAAAGGCCATGTTTGCCTAAGTCTCTTATATCACTTGGTGAAGACAAGTGTCTAGTCTAATACTTTTTATTTCTAATCTTTTCATACTTTTTATTTGGTTATGTATTAATGACTTTAATAACTAGTTTCTTATGTTGAAGGTGATTCTTCCTTATCGTTTGTCCGTGGTGTCTTGGCATTATTTTACTGTCTATATAAAATTAAAGATTTTCACCATTCATATCTCCACGGTCTATATGGAGGTATGTTGGCTACCTAGTTGGGGGTTAAGGGAACGGTTTGGTAAGAGTCTTGCCTTGTTCAGTGTATAGATCCTGCAAGGACCTGGGTCAAATTTAGTAGGACCTCCTTCAATACCCACCGGTATTGGATGGCGGGGGTCCAAACTCTTTGATCCCCTCATATGTAAGCTACTATTAATACTTTAACCCGGCTACTTAGGACTGTATCCATGCTGACTCAGACTACTTAGCCGAGGGTAACGTCACCTTCAAAAGAGGGGCCTACCATAATATGCATTAATAACTTAATTAATTATCTTTCAATAATCCGACCCTTTAGGATTGTATCCTTGCTGACTCAAACTACTGGGTTGAGGGTAACGTCACCTTCAAAAGAGGGGCCTACTACAATAACTCAGATAATCTCTTAAAAAGTGCAAAAGTGAGGAAATAATCAAAGGTTACACTATACAGGAGTCGGATCCAAGTGATTCATCTTGTCTATCTGTTTTTTATTTTATTTTATTTTTCAGCTTTTTAGTTAGTTTTATTTTTCATATCTAAAAACCTTTTTCTAACTTTTGATTTGATTAGACGTTGAGGATAAACCGGTATTAAAAGCTCTGGTGTCCTTGGACGACCTCGGTATCTTACCAACACTATACTACGCTCACGATGGGTGCACTTGCCCATATGTGTGTTTAGTGTTAGTAAATATCGTGTTTTATAAATTTAAAACTTGACTAAAAAGTGTAAAAGGGCTTAAAAATATACATTAAAACTATACACACTCGCACACATCAATATTGTTTTACGTGTGTGTGCCATTATGTGTTACTTGTGCATGTTATGTTTATGTTGAGGTGTTTAATCGCAATCGCAATTCTATCGCATCGCAATCTAAATCGCAAACGCTAAACGCAAGTTATTTATAGTGATTGTATGTTAGATATAGTAGTTAGGTTATTTGTGTAACTGATGGGTAATACTATCGCATCGCTCACTCGAATCGCACCGCAACGCTCAACACGCGAATCGAAACGACAAAACTCAACACGTCGGACACCTAGATCGAGTGGCCAATCGATCGAGTGGTCATCCGATCGGATTGCCGTCTGATCGGGTTGCCATCCGATCGGTGACCCATCCGACACTTCAGCACTTTCCTCTTTTGGAAACCCTATAAATACCCTCCTGTCACATCATTTGTGATTTGACAGCTCCCCCACTCGACCAACCGCTCTCAAGCCTCTTTTCTCTTGATTTCTCGCGATTCTTGTAAGTTTTCAACTCAAATCTTATACTTCTATGATCTACACGCACTTCTTCATCTTTTTCACCTTTGAATCTTAACTTTTAACCATGGTTGCAAAAATCGCGACTAGCCGGCGATTAATCGCTGACTAGTCGCTAGTCGCCCATCAACTGAGTAATTTTCAGCTAATCAGTAAAAAAATTGCTAGTCGGCCCTAGTCGGCCCTAATCGCGACTAGTCGGTCGGGAAAAATCGGGAAAAAACAAAAAAAAAAATCGAAAAAAAATCAGAAAAAATCGGAAAAACACATATTCCGGCCAAAACCTCCCAGATTCCGGTCAAAACTTGTCCACTTAAAAAAATTACGTATAAAAATATATGTATATATGTATAAAAACTTAAAATTATACATAAAAAGTCCGATCCGATTAATCCCGATTAATCCCGAGTAGTCGCTAGTCCCTACCTCACCGACCCGCTAGCGACTAGCGAGTTCTCCAACCTTGCTTTTAACAGTGAAATCACCGGATTTGAGGTGTTCTAGGGTGATGTCATCATGGAGTTCTTATGAACTTCAAGGTTTGGCTTCATTCCACCAAGAACAACTTGGATCAGAAGGATTTCAACAAGATTAAACAATGTTTTTGCATAAATCTACACATATTCATGGTTAAAAGGATTGAAAGATGGTTTTCCAACTTTCTTTCAACTCTTTTACACTCAATGCACTCAAAACCGATAGAATCATAGCTCGTTCCGACTTTCTACTCTTTCTTAGTGATGTGTTGGTTCAAGATCTAAATTCTATCCAAGGGACAACTGATTTTGGATTAAGCATGAACCACTGTCTCGAACAGTTAACTGATCAGACTAGGGTGATTCCGTTTCGATCAGACGACTTGGGACTTGACGAGGTTCTGTTGTTTAATACGTTGTCAAACCGTCTCGAACAAACCCCAAACTTTCAAAATAACCAAGTTCAAGACGATCAGATGCCGGGATGGATTGCCGTCCGATCAGATTGCCATCCGAACGAACTGCAATCCGATCGGATTGCCATCCGATCGAACTGCAATCCGATCGGATTGCACTTGAGCTTCCAAACACCTAATCATTTCCAAGTCTTCAAAGGTCTGAATGCCGAATGGATTGCCATCCGATCGAATGACCATCCGATCATGTGACGTTTGGAACTTTGGTACTTGATCATTTTACAAGGAACAATGTTTTCCAACGGATTGCTACCCGATCGGATTGCCATCCGATCGAGTGACAATCCTGCTGTGAACTTGTTCTCACTAAGTGTCCTGCCAATCGGATCGCTATCCGATCGAACTGACCTGAAGGGTAGAGATACTTCTCTGTTTTCAAAATGCTACAACGAAAACTTCAAAGCCATCATACTCAAACACATCCTTACCAAACGAATGCCAATCCAAACGAATGGCATTCCGATCGGATTGCTATCCGATCGGATTACCAATCGACACTTGGTACTTTTCACCGTTTTACGCACCGTTCTTCGCTTATGCTATCGTTAAATGTTCAGGCTAATCTCTCAGCGCTCCCTTCAATCCAAGGCAGTGTTTATTAAGTTAAACGCTATATGTGAGTATACTCGATCCCTTTTTGCTTTACGCACTTTTGGGTGTTACATACGTTACTTATTCTAAATCACAATCTACACACAATGCAAACACTATTTATACGCTGACCGCTATTGCATGCTACGTGTTATTCGATGAATGTTTGTATGTTATGTTAACACAGTGATTGTTTCCTGGCACCTTAGCAATGATAGTACTATAGTTTGGACTCATCACCTGTCGTGGACAGGGGTTGTTAAGGGCTTTACTTCACGTGTCCCAGTGGGGATATGTGTTGCGCATTCTACAACTCGCAGTCACATCTGTGCATAATTCTCTGTCGATAACCTACTTGCCTTCACTTTGTACATGTTTCATGTTGGTTATGCGTAAACTATTTCGAACTCTATTATGCTTGTTTTGGTCAAAAATTACCAAAGCAATTAAGTGATCAAATTAGTTAAGTGAGGTAGTGTGCTAAAAACGTGTGTTAAAAATATGCTAGTTAAGTTGTTTAATAAAAACAGGTTCAGGATATAGCTCAGGATATTGAGCTATATCTATGATCAAACACTGAGCAAAAAAGTAAAGGGTGACACGAGATGTACGAGGAAAGCCCTTGATCAATCTAGATCGCCGGCATAAAACCTCAGGAGCTGACAATCGCAGCTGCCTTGTTCTTCTTATTGCTTCAAATATCAGGATACAGTGCCGGATATGATGCGAATCAACTAAGTGTTACAATGTAATTTGAGTACAAGATTTTTTGCGTTGTGAGTGTTTGCAAGTAGAGAGAAAGAGTGTGCGAAAGATTGTGTCCCTAATCTGATCCGATCAATCCCCTTTTATAGTAAAAAGAAAGCAACTAACTATCCTACTATTCCGGGATCCGGCGAATATTCCATAAGTAGATGTTGTAGTCCACGTCTTCCGGCTTCAACGTCTATAACCCAACTGATTTGCCCGAGTCTTGAGGAGAAGAAGTCCACTTGAACGTTGGAGACTTGCACCTTCTAATCTGCACGTGGTTAAATTAGCACTACCAGGATATCATATCAGGATGTTACCAATATCATGATCCGGTATCCTGATCACAAATAAACAATCAAAGCCAAAATATTAGTCAGGATATATGTTTAGAAAATGACCCATAACAATTGTCCCCAAAATATATCTGTTGGTATACCAATTCCAACGGATATATTTTAAATCTTATCCCTCAAATCGAGGTTAATAAATTGGAACGACGGTCAAGATAGCACTATGCAACTCCCTACGCGGTTTTCACTCGATGGATATTTATTACGCCCCTATATCTTCTCTCTTTTTCTCTGTTTTTCTTTTCTGGAATTTCTTCTTTCTTGGTCAATTCCTCTCATGGCATCACGAACAAGATCTCGTTCGAACGAGCCAGTCCCAACCCTCGTGAGTCAAAACCTCATCCGAGAACCAGAAAAAGAAATATGTTCTTTCAATAATGCCGATATCGCCGCTCTGAAGGATTCCGGTGCCTTTCCTGCCGGAGTGGTCATTCGCCCTTTTGATCGGGAGGTTCGATCAGACGCGTCATCAGACGAGTGGGTCTGCTTTTTTGCCTATCCCCTTTCCTTGGGACTCCGGTATCCATTTCCACCCTTCATCTCTCGTTTCTACGAACTTACCGGCCTCAGCTATGCTCAAACTATGCCAATGGTGTGGCGAGTGTAACAACCCTCGGTAAAACCAACACCCTTATAATATTTCCGACACCTTGTTATATCTTAAATATCCTTATATGTTCTATATTACTCCCTATATATGTGAAAACCGAGCCCGAAATATGTTATAGTTTATAAAATTAATCAAAAATAAGAAATAGTAAGCTGCGGCGGGCCGCGTAGGACCTCACCTCAAGCTTACGTGGGCCGTATCAGTGTTTAAAACTTGATACCATTGATTCCTTTAGTTCATACGGGCTGCGTAAGACCCTTCATTAGTTCACGCGGGCCGCGCGTGTTCCAAATGGTGGCGCATCCCTGAGCCGACACGTGTCGACATCGTGTCGAGTCTACAAGCTGACCCAGCCAAGCTATTGTGTTGACCAAGGTTGACGCGGGCCGCGTAACCTTGGCCTGGGTCTTACGCGGGCCGCCTAAAAGTCCTATATCACAACTATAAATAGCAGGCATCAGTTTTTAAATTCCGTCGCTCACATCTCAATCTCAAATCACAATTTCTGTAGAAGAATTATTATAGTTGGGTATTATACCCCTAATTAGCGAGGTTCTGCTCCGTTGTAAGTATTATAACCCCAGTTTCGTAATAGTTACACTGCCCGATTGATTTAGGGTTCCATAACAACTGTCGTGGTTCTGCCCCACGTAGTTGTTGGAATGCCGTCTCGGGGAGGGTATCATTAATAATTTCAAAGGGTTATGATACTAACCAATGCACATTTGTATAAATTATAGATTATATCCGGAAAATCCTTACACGAAGTCTAAGATAGCAAAGTGAGTTTATCCTCTTTTTGAAAATCTTTTTGGTAATGTTTTACCAAACCTTAAATGTTTTACTATGAAAATTAGCAGTGATTGAGTCTTTGTAGTTCTTCAATTATTGCCGGTATGTTGGGGTTTTGTATACAAAATTTGTACTACTTGTGAGTAGTAAGTCGGGATGACAATACGTTACCATTGGACAATGAGTTAGCCAATGGGTAATATGACCCACAAGTCAGGATTGATAGTACCAAATGGAGTAATTGTGTAGACATAAACAATGTGATCGCTCTCAATACTGTTCACTGTGACTTTTTAATTAAACTTGATTAAATTGGGATTCACTCACCAGTATTTCCCACTGACAAATGTTTTTAAAACGCGTTTCAGGTAACCCAATGTGAAAGCCAATTAGTAAAAAGCCAGCTGAAGAGCACTGAAGGCTTGGGGAAAATGTGGCTATAAAAGTTACCTAATAAACGATGTTTAAATTCAACGTACAGTCCGGAATATGATCATAAGCTAAACATACCTTAAATAAGCTAAACATATCTTAGAAATAAGCTTTGGGTGGTTCGGTGTGCGAAAACATGCTTACATGATCTTTCAGGGGCTAAAAGTGTCAAAAACGACGTAAGTTTGCATTTTCGCGCATATCTTACGTTCTGACCACATCTGGACATCCAAAATTTTTGTACACACTAAAATATTTTTATTTTAGTGATCGTCATGCAAAAATACCATTCGTCGCTTAATTTGGTTTGTTTTCGCATCCGTTTGAGTTTCGTCGTAATTTAACGAACAACGCGACCGTACGACCAAACGAGCCGACATCCGAGAGTTTTCCAAGCATATTTTGAGTCCTCTAAACCTTATTGACCTTTTAGAGCCTTGAAAATGGCTTAAAGGGGGTCAAAAGGGCCTGAAATGGACTCAAACAAGTGCAGGGACCTGTTCTGTAATTTAACAAAACTGTTGCTGAACTGGGGAGCCCAGGCGGGCTGCGTGACCCCCTCCCCATTGTTTACGTGGACCATGTCAGTGTGCCCAGTGACAGAAAGTTGTTTTCAGCATTCTGTTCAATGTCCAGGGGCTGTTTATGCAAATTTTTGGTGTGTTGAGCAAGTTTGTGTGATCACCAAGGCTTCTAATCAGTTCATAACACATGGATGGCTAGGATCTTATGCTTGTTGGCCACACAAACAAGTGGAATGATCTTGTGAAGTTGCAACAACTATAAATAGCCATCCATTTCTCATTTGTTCCTTGCTCATTCCACATTTTCTCCTCTCTTATCTGTTTTGGAGCTCTCTTAACTGATTTGGGACTTGTCTTCTTTGTAGAAAAGATAGCAAGGACTTTAGTGAGCATTCTTTCATTCTTTTTATTGCTTACTAGTTTAAAAAGTCAAACAGTGTTTGACTTTCAGTTTGACCAGTCAATTGGTCAAGTCAAAGTTCAATTGAACTTTGAATGTGATTGTAATCACAATGGTTATAATCCTTAGTGATTATACCTAATGATTACCACATTAACTAGGCATAGTGACGAGTCAAAGTTTCGGTCAAAATGCGTTTTAGCACGCATTTTGCAACGGAACTATTTTTGGGTATCAAAACCCATTGTTTTGATACCAAATCAGTAGGTTAAACATGTTTTGACATGTTTAACTCGTCACTAATAGTTTGGTGCTTGTTTAGGGTCGTTAGTTAAGCGGTCTAAACAACCGCTTAGACTTTCGAACCCGACCCGTTTGGTCAATCATTAGGATCCGACCAAGCTTACTTAGTTATCATAGTTACATAGGGAATAACCCCTGAGGTTATACCTTATGATCACCTAGGATTGGTTAGTCCTTTGCTAGTTAGCTTGTATGCCCATAGTAAATGACCAAAACGCCCTTTTGAAGCATAAATCCGTATTTTTGACTATGTGAACATATTTTTGACATATAATCTGATTTAGTAACATGTTTAGGCATAATTGGGCATGTAAGACTTGGCATAGCACATAGTTAACCAACCGAACATAGTTTTACGCTAACGACGCATTATAGTAGCTTATACTACCATAATGGGTCGAAACGGGTCAAAAGCACTTAGGTAGACTTTCAAATCAGAATGTAAGGTCTAATAAATCATACCATATGAGTTTAAATACTCATTTGATTTATAGAACCTCATTCTATCCTATCTCCCGATTTAGGATCCGTTTATTAACATAGTTACCTATACTAGGTGTCGTTTGATTCCGTGATACTTGGAGCTTAAATTGGTCTTATTCTCAAGACTAATTAGCAATCCCAAGTGAGTACATAGTTCCCCTCTTTTACCATTTTCAAATACTTTGAGGTGATTCACATGTACATACTTGTTATTTTCTTGTTTTACATGCTTTTGTGACATAAACATGCTAGTTTCACTTAGTACATATTTAGTACATGTTTTCACTATGTTTTGCTAAGTATGTTAAGCATGCTAGCACATTGATTTATTACACATTTGTTACATATGTTTACTTAGCATATGTACGCATTGTTTTACATGACATTTCTGCTATGTATGTTTACTGAGCATACTAGCACACTGTTTTATATGAACATTTCTACTAGTCATGTTTACTTAGCATACCTAGTACATGGTTTTAATAGCATGCTTACATTGGTTATGGCATTTGGTATGTTCAATCGGGACAATAATACATTCATTAACATTGATCACGCCGCTCGGTAGTATGTAATGGTACCATAGGAATTGATAACTCCTGTTTCCGACTTCCTAGGTTTGTTTGGAAGTTGGGAATGACAGAATCCGATATACATAACTTAGATGAACCTTTAATTTGTTTAAAGGTTTGTCGCCACAGTCGCAAGGCTTGAATGTATGCGATTAACATTACTGCATAAATGTTTGTAATCATAAAGCATTGTTTCTGCAAATCATGACATTTGAATTAAACTTAGGTTTACTCAAAAACATTGTTTTGTACATTTTTCCTACGGGGTTGAGTAGATTCTTTTATTCACCGTACATGGCATATGTTTCACATTGGCATTTTTACATAGTCTAAGTAGATGATTTCCTACTTGCTATGCATTCCATTGGTTATACATAATATATGTTACACATGACATTAAACATGGTTTATGCATAAACATTTTGACATTAAACATGACATTTTGTTGGGTAATGATAAGTGACTTATGTAACGGGGCTATGTGTTATACGATAAAAGCATGGTGGATACACCGCTGGTACTTCCTATATATAAGTGCTTTTATTGTATTACACATTGTTGCGTTATCTAAGCCACTTGACAAAGACACGACATTTTTATACAAAGTACATATTTTATACAATTCACTTTTACTTGGTTATTTATTTAACCATGCATATTTCTTTTATATCATTTGATTTTCACCTCGATTTTCACAAGATTTTATAAACGAAAATATTTTACAAGGTTCATGACTATCTTTGTTAAACACTTCTTTTAAACTACAAGTCATGAATCCTGCATAAACAAAACCTATGTATCTCACAGGCATTTTTATGCTGACGTACCTATTTTTACATGTGTTTCAGGTGCTGATGCATGATGATGTTCGTGCTACACTTAGGCGGACTCGGGCCTTAGTGACTTAAAAGACAATTATTATGTTATGTTTATTTAAATTCCAAGACAATGTAAACTTTAATTCAATAATACATAACTTTAATTGCCATGGTTGTTGAAACAATAATTCTGTCACCATCACTCCCCGGCGTTTCCGCCGCGGTTTCGTTGTTTTGACGCGGCCGGGGTGTGACAAAAGAGTTGGTATCAGAGCCAATGGTTATAGGGAATTAGGTTATTAGTAATGCTTTGACCTAGACTATAACTTTCTAGGACCCTAACACAAGTTTACTTGTGTTTAGATCTTAAAACAATACCCGTCACCTATCCTTAGGTGATTTCCAAAACATGAACACAACTTTCCAAAATGATTTTGAAATCAATCATCTATCCTTAGATGATTTCTTTTGGTATTGAACCATCCAAATTTTCAAAATCTCGTCAAAGTTTGGGTCTAAATAATGTGAACACATGCAAACTGGAAGAGTGAATGCCTGTACCCTGAGTTTTCTGTCTAAGGCTAGAGTGTTCGTACAAATCCGCAGTATCGGACCAGTCACTCTTACCTGGGAACTCTTGGGGTGAGTATTCACTTATAGGCGAGCATGTCTTCAGCGATACATTATTATGACCTATTTACTTTGATTTGTCACCGTGTGTCATTTGTTTGCTTTGTGGTGACAAACAAATTACCACCATCCTTGCATTTTGTCGATTTTATTCATATCTCGTTTCATTCATCATGTCATCTCACTCGTTTTCTCTCATGTTTCCTCTTTTAGAATGCATCCTCGACGCGAAAATCCGCTATCAAATGCCAAACTGGCAGAAATCATCGCGCAGCAAATGGCTGCTGCGTTCCCCAATCTCATTGCTCAATGGAACCAAGCCAACAATAATAATAATGCTCCGTGCAATTTCAAAAGTTTTAACTCGGCTAAACCACTCAAGTTTAGTGGTTCTGAGGGAGCAACTGGGCTCCTACAGTGGTTTGAGAGTCTTGAGAGCACCTTTCGCCATGTTCAGTGTCCGAACAACCGTAAGGTCGAGTTTGCGTCGAGTGTATTTCAAAAGAGGCCTCTTACCTGGTGGAATGGGGTAATGAGAGACCGAGGTGCTGAGGTTGCTTTGGGTCAGACATGGGAGGAACTTAGGGCTCTCATGATGAGAGAATTTTGTCCTCGTCACGAGCAGAGGGCACTTGAAAATGAGTTCCATGACTTAAAGCAAGACAGCGGTGAACACCGTGCTTACACTGATAGATACGAGGAGTTAAGCTTGCTCTGTCCCACTATGGTCACGCCTTTGGATAAGGCTATTGAGAAATACATAGACGGTTGCAGATCCTGTTCAGGATATTGTCACTGGCAGCAACCCTACAACCGTCCGACAGGCCATTGAGCTAGCTGCTACCCTTACTGAATCGCAAGTCAAGAAGGGTAAACTCCACAGAAAAGGTGACAAAAAGCAGAAACAGTCTGATAGCACCACTGAGAGCAAGGGCAAGAAGGCTGCTGAGTCTTCAAAGAAATCAAGGAAGTGCAAGGCTTCCAAGAATTTCGTTGTCACTGCTCAGACTAATCAGGCTGCTCCTAATCAGGCAGCACAGAATCAGGCTGCACAGCCTGCTGCCAAGAAGCAGTATGCAGGAAATGCACCTCTGTGCAACAGATGTAACAGCCACCACCAGCCACAGTTGCAATGCCGCATCTGCACGAATTGTGGCAAGTCTGGTCATCTTGCGAACACCTGCCGTTTTGCTCCTAACCAAAATCAGGCAGCTCAAAACCAAGCTGTGCAAAACCCTGCCCAGAATCCTGCACGACCTCACTTTCCGCCTGGTTCGTGTTACAATTGTGGGGATCTGACCCACTACAGGAACAACTGCCCGAGGTTGGCAAACGCAAATCAGGCACAGGCTCGTGGTAGAGCTTTCAATCTTAATGCAAATGAGGCTCGCGCAGATAACGAAGTGGTGAACGGTACGTTCCTTGTTAACAACCATCCTCCTTCTGTTCGATTTGATTCGGGTGCCGATAAGAGTTTTGTGTCCTTAGCTTTTGAGCCTTTGCTTTCGATGACTAGAACAAAACTAGGAAAGCCCTTGATAGTAGAAGTAGCTAGTGGTGAACCTGTTGTTCTCAACTCTGTTCTTCGAAATTGCCAATTGAACCTTAATAACCATCTTTTCCCTATCGACCTCACACCGATGTAACTCGGAAGTTTCGATGTTATAGTAGGAATGGATTGGTTATCCAAATACCATGCTGAGGTGGTATGTTTTGAGAAGTTGGTCCGTATACTGCTTTCGACTGGTAAGATCTTAGAAGTTCGTGAGGAGAAACCTGCTAGTAGCCTTAAACTTATGTCTTGCACCCAAGCCCAAAAATACCTACGAAAGAAATATGTTGCTTTCTTGGCACATGTCGTAGAGGATAAAGGCAAGGGTAAGACTATCCAAGATATCCCTATTGTTCGGGATTATCCTGAGGTATTTCCTGAAGACTTACCTGGATTACCCCCTGTACGCCAAGTTGAATTTCGCATTGACCTAGTACCTGGCGCAAATCCCATTGCTAAGTCACCTTATCGTCTTGCACCGTCTGAGATGCAAGAGTTGTCTAAGCAGCTTCAGGAGCTATCTGACAAAGGATTCATCCGTCCGAGCTTTTCCCCTTGGGGCACTCCTGTCCTATTCGTGAAAAAGAAAGATGGATCTTTCAGGATGTGTATCGATTACCGTGAGCTTAATAAGCTTACCATCAAGAATCGATATCCCCTACCTCGCATTGATGATCTCTTTGATCAGCTACAGGGTGCTACTTTCTTTTCAAAGATAGATCTGCGATCTGGGTATCATCAACTTCGAGTTCTCGAAGAAGATATTCCCAAGACTGCTTTTCGTACAAGATATGGTCATTATGAGTTCACTGTTATGCCCTTCGGTTTAACAAATGCTCCTGCTGTTTTCATGGACTTGATGAATAGGGTTTGTTAGCCTTATTTGGACAAGTTCATCATCGTTTTTATCGATGACATTCTAATCTATTCTAAGACGCGAACTGACCATGAACAGCATCTCCGTCTTACAATGGAGCTTCTAAAGAAAGAACAACTTTTCGCCAAATTCTCCAAGTGTGAATTCTGGCTTAAGGAAGTTCAATTTTTGGGGCACATCGTCAACGAACAAGGTATACATGTAGATCCCGCCAAAATCAGTGCGATTAAGGATTGGGATACTCCTACTACTCCTACCGAGGTTCGTTCATTTCTTGGTCTAGCGGGTTATTACCGTCGTTTCATTGAGAACTTCTCCAAAATTGCGGTTCCTCTCACTGCTTTAACTCAGAAAAACAAACCTTTTGAGTGGGGACCCAAATAGGAAGAAGCTTTCCAGACCTTGAAACAGAAACTTTGTGATGCACCTATTCTATCTTTGCCAAGGGTAACGACGATTTTGTCGTGTACTGTGATGCATCTAACTTAGGCCTTGGCTGCGTTCTTATGCAAAGAAACAAAGTTATAGCCTATGCATCAAGACAGCTGAAGGTACATGAGAAGAACTACACCACTCATGATCTTGAGTTAGGTGCAGTAGTCTTTGCTCTCAAAATCTGGAGACACTACCTGTACGGTACAAAGTGTGTAGTGTTTACTGACCACAAAAGTCTCCAGCATATTTTCAATCAGAAAGAACTAAACATGAGGCAACGACGTTGGGTTAAACTCCTAAACGACTACGATTGCGAAATTCGCTACCATCCTGGTAAGGCGAATGTCGTGGCTGACACATTGAGTCGTAAGGAACGTGTCAAGCTTCACTGTGTTCAGGTTCGATCAGACATTCAATCCCGCATAATTCAGGCTCAACATACTTGTGTTACACAAGACTTGATGGGTAAAGAATTACCGTGTCATACAAATCCTGAGCTTGAACTGAGAAACTTTGGGATATTCTATTTCATGGGCCGTTTGTGGGTCCCAAGTATAGACAATCTTCGCACCTTACTTATGGATGAAGCTCACAAGTCTCGTTATTCTATTCATCCTGGTGCGGATAAAATGTATAAGGATCTTTGAACCCAGTACTGGTGGCCGGGTATGAAGAAAGACATTGCCTTATATGTTTCCAAATGCCTTACTTGTCTTAAGGTTAAGGCAGAACATCAACATCCCTCTGGATTATTAGAGCAACCAGAGTTTCTGATTTGGAAATGGGAAAACATCGCTATAGATCTCATTACCAAGCTGCCACGCACTAAAAGAGGTCATGACGCCATTTGGGTTGTTGTTGATCGTCTTACAAAGTCAGCACATTTCTTGCCGATCTGCGAGGATTTATCTGCTGACAAGCTTGCCAAGTTATATGTTGATGAGATTGTATCTCGACATGGTGTTCCTTTGAACATTATATCTGACAGAGATGCTCGATTCTCGTCTCGCTTTTGGAGAACCATGCAATCTGCCATGGGAACCCAACTTAATTTGAGCACAGCATACCATCCGCAAACAGATGGTCAATCTGAGAGAACAATCCAGACACTGGAGGATATGCTTAGAGCGTGTGTGATTGACTTTGGTGGTAGTTGGGATTCGCATCTACCGTTGATCAAATTCTCCTACAACAATAGCTATCACACGAGCATCAAAATGGCTCCTTTCGAAGCTTTATACGGTCGAAAATGTCATTCACCGGTCTGCTGGAATGAGATAGGTGAAGCTCAGCTTACTGGACCTGAACTCATTCTGGAGACTACAGATAAGGTCAAGAAGATTCGTGATAACCTTCAGACAGCTAGAAGCCGTCAAAAGAGTTATGCGGATCAAGGACGCAGGCCCTTAGAATTTCAAATCTGTGATCACGTCCTACTCAAGGTATCCCCTTGGAAAGGTGTGATTAGATTTGGAAAGAAAGGAAAACTTGCACCACGTTATGTTGGACCATTCAAGATCGTTGAAAGAGTCAGAAAAGTAGCCTACAGACTTGAGCTACCTCCTGAACTTGGAAATGTTCATCCGACATTCCACATGTCCAATCTCAAAAAGTGTTTAGCTGATGAGAACCTCCACATACCACTTGATGAAATTCGTGTTGATAACACGATGCACTTCGTTGAGAAACCTGTGGAGATAGTGGACCGTACATTTAGACAGTTGAAGAACAAACGGATTCGTTTAGTCAAGGTTCGCTGGGAATCCAAACGTGTCCCAGAGTTTACTTGGGAACGTGAGGACTAGATGAAGACGAAATATCCGCATTTGTTCTCACAAGTTTCCTCTAAATAAATTTCGGGACGAAATTTCCTAAAGTAGGGGAGACTGTGACATCCGTGCTTGTGTAATCATTCTACAGACTCTGAACAATACAATATTAATAAAACAGTGTGTTTTAATCCCAATTTTTGTTATTTATGTTTGATTTTATGCACAAGTTGATTTTTGATCAATTTTGAACTCTATATCACTTTCTGGAGAGTTATACGCAAACTGATGCGTAAACGTAATCAGTTTAATGCGAAAAACACTCCGGAACAGCAACATAAACTTAACATACCTTAAATAACCTTTACATAACTTAGAAATAAGTTTTGAAGGCTTTGGTATGGCAAAAACAAGTTTATTCGCTCACAGGGACTATTTGCGTCAAACTGCAAAAGTCTATCGTTTTGTAAGTCAACGTACAGTCCGGAATATGATCATAAGCTAAACATACCTTAAATAAGCTAAACATAGCTTAGAAATAAGCTTTGGGTGGTTCGGTGTGCGAAAACATGCTTACATGATCTTTCAGGGGCTAAAAGTGTCAAAAACGACGTAAGTTTGCATTTTCGCGCATATCTTACGTTCTGACCACATCTGAACATCCAAAATTTTTGTACACACTAAAATATTTTTATTTTAGTGATCGTCATGCAAAAATACCATTCGTCGCTTAATTTGGTTTGTTTTCGCGTCCGTTTGAGTTTCGTCGTAATTTAACGAACAACGCGACCGTACGACCAAACGAGCCGACATCCGAGAGTTTTCCAAGCATATTTTGAGTCCTCTAAAGCTTATTGACCTTTTAGAGCCTTGAAAATGGCTTAACAAGTGCAGGGACCTGTTCTGTAATTTAACAAAACTGTTGCTGAACTGGGGAGCCCAGGCGGGCGGCGTGACCCCCTCCCCATTGTTTACGCGGGCCGTGTCAGTGTGCTCAGCGACAGAAAGTTGTTTTCAGCATTTTTTTCAATGTCCAGGGGCTGTTTATGCAAATTTTTGGTGTGTTGAGCAAGTTTGTGTGATCACCAAGGCTTCTAATCAGTTCATAACACATGGATGGCTAGGATCTTATGCTTGTTGGCCACACAAACAAGTGGAATGATCTTGTGAAGTTGCAACAACTATAAATAGCCATCCATTTCTCATTTGTTCCTTGCTCATTCCTCATTTTATCCTCTCTTATCTGCTTTGGAGCTCTCTCAACTGATTTGGGACTTGTCTTCTTTGTAGAAAAGATAGCAAGGACTTTAGTGAGCATTCTTTCATTCTTTTTATTGCTTACTAGTTTAAAAAGTCAAACAGTGTTTGACTTTCAGTTTGACCAGTCAATTGGTCAAGTCAAAGTTCAATTGAACTTTGAATGTGATTGTAATCACAATGGTTATAATCCTTAGTGATTATACCTACTGATTACCACATTAACTAGGCATAGTGACGAGTCAAAGTTTCGGTTAAAATACGTTTTAGCACGCATTTTGCAACGGAACTATTTTCGGGTATCAAAACCCATTGTTTTGATACCAAATCAGTAGGTTAAACATGTTTTGACATGTTTAACTCGTCACTAATAGTTTGGTGCTTGTTTAGGGTCGTTAGTTAAGCGGTCTAAACAACTGCTTAGACTTTCGAACCCGACCCGTTTGGTCGATCATTAGGATCTGACCAAGCTAACTTAGTGATCATAGTTACATAGGGAATAACCCCTGAGGTTATACCTTATGATCACCTAGGATTGGTTAGTCCTTTGCTAATTAGCTTGTATGCCCATAGTAAATGACCAAAACGCTCTTTTGAAGCATAAATCCGTATTTTTTACTATGTGAACATATTTTTGACATATAATCTGATTTAGTAACATGTTTAGGCATAATTGGGCATGTAAGACTTGGCATAGCACATAGTTAACCAACCGAACATAGTTTTACGCTAACGACGCATTATAGTAGCTTATACTACCATAATGGGTCGAAACGGGTCAAAAGCACTTAGGTAGACTTTCAAATCAGAATGTAAGGTCTAATAAATCATACCATATGAGTTTAAATACTCATTTGATTTATAGAACCTCATTCTATCCTATCTCCCGATTTAGGATCCGTTTATTAACATAGTTACCTATACTAGGTGTCGTTTGATTCCGTGATACTTGGAGCTTAAATTGGTCTTATTCTCAAGACTAATTAGCAATCCCAAGTGAGTACATAGTTCCCCTCTTTTACCGTTTTCAAATACTTTGGGGTGATTCACATGTACATACTTGTTATTTTCTTGTTTTACATGCTTTTGTGACATAAACATGCTAGTTTCACTTAGTACATATTTAGTACATGTTTTCACTATGTTTTGCTAAGTATGTTAAGCAAGCTAGCACATTGATTTATTACACATTTGTTACATATGTTTACTTAGCATATGTACGCATTGTTTTACATGACATTTCTGCTATGTATGTTTACTGAGCATACTAGCACATTGTTTTATATGAACATTTCTACTAGGCATGTTTACTTAGCATACCTAGTACATGGTTTTCATAGCATGCTTACATTGGTTATGGCATTTGGTATGTTCAATCGGGACAATAATACATTCATTAATATTGATCACGCCGCTCGGTAGTATGTAATGGTACCATAGGAATTGACAACTCCCGTTTCCGACTTCCTAGGTTTGTTTGGAAGTTGGGAATGACAGAATCCGATATACATAACTTAGATGAACCTTTAATTTGTTTAAAGGTTTGTCGCCACAGTCGCAAGGCTTGAATGTATGCGATTAACATTACTACATAAATGTTTGTAATCATAAAGCATTGTTTCTGCAAAACATGACATTTGAATTAAACTTAGGTTTACTCAAAAACATTGTTTTGTACATTTTTCCTATGGGGTTGAGTAGATTCTTTTATTCACCGTACATGACATATGTTTCACATTGGCATTTTTACATAGTCTAAGTAGATGATTTCCTACTTGTTATGCATTCCATTGGTTATACATAATATATGTTACATATGACATTAAACATGGTTTATGCATAAACATTTTGACATTAAACATGACATTTTGTTGGGTAATGATAAGTGACTTATGTAACGGGGCTATGTGTTATACGATAAAAGCATGGTGGATACGCCGCTGGTACTTCCTATATATAAGTGCTTTTATATTACACATTGTTGCATTATCTAAGCCACTTGACAAAGACATAAAACATTTTTATAAAGACACGGCATTTTTATACAAAGTACATATTTTATACAATTCACTTTTACTTGGTTATTTATTTAACCATGCATATTTCTTTTATATCATTTGATTTTCACCTCGATTTTCACATGATTTTATAATAGAAAATATTTTACAAGGTTCATGACTATCTTTGTTAAACACTTCTTTTAAACTACAAGTCATGAATCCTGCATAAACAAAACCTATGTATCTCACAGGCATTTTTATGCTGACGTACCTATTTTTACATGTGTTTCAGGTGCTGATGCATGATGATGTTTGTGCTACACTTAGGCGGACTCGGGCCTTAGTGACTTAAAAGACAATTATTATGTTATGTTTATTTAAATTCCAAGATAATGTAAACTTTAATTCAATAATACATAACTTTAATTACCATGGTTGTTGAAACAATAATTCTGTCACCATCACTCCCCGGTGTTTCCGCCGCGGTTTCGTTGTTTTGACGCGGCCGGGGTGTGACACTGAAGGCTTGGGGAAAATGTGGCTATAAAAGTTACCTAATAAACGATGTTTTAAATTCAATAAAATAGGGTTTGTCCCTATGAATGTATTGTAATAAGAAACTTGGGTTTTACCCATGTGATTATTAATATTAAAAGAGGTGGTTTTTACTCTGATAAATATTTCCTAACTACGATCCTGATGTAAATTCCGCTGCAAGATTAAATAACAAGCTGATACCACCAAAACTCTGTGATCGCGTCCGCCCGTTCCCGGGGATCAGGGATCGGGGGTTGCGACAGAAGGTGGTATCAGAGCCTAGCCACTGGTCTGAGCCAAAGAAGTGTTCTGCTGACACTTAAAATTTTGAAATTTGTGTAAGGAAATAAAATTATGTAAATAAATGCATAACTGTATTTATTTGTTACGTGTTATTTGACTATTTGATAGTTTACAGAATGAGTGATCAAGGACCCTCAGAAATGAGTCGTCAGTTGTCTGATTCACCTAAGAGTGAAGGTACCTCATCACAGCCTGCCCTTTCGGGGTATTCTGCTGATCAGGAAGAAGGAATATTTGCCTTTAGATCTAAGTCGGAGGAACCATTTCCTAATAAGAAACGAGGATGGTTCAGTAAAGAAGCTTTTGCTCGTAGGAAGAGAATGCGAAAATTTCAACAGCAAAGGGCCTTAGCAACTATTAAGCTAGAGACAGATGCTCATACGCAAGATATGCTTAATAGAAGCCTAGTTAATTTCCATATTCTAGCTACAACTGTTGCTGACCCAAGTCTGGAACAACTAGTAGCCCCACAACCACAAAACCCAGAACAACTCATGGAAATAGAAAACCAGGAAAACCAAGTGGAAATGCATGACTTTAACCCTGACGAAATTCCTAGGGTACCTGCACCAAATCCCCTAGACCCAAATTACGACCCATGGTGGGATGAGAATAGGGACTATGTGCAACGTTTCTCTATTCCTGAAGACACACCTATAGGAGCCTATTCAGGTATGGACCCTTCAGATCCCTTTTACCATGATAACTACATTAGGGGAATCTTGGAAGATCCTTACCAATTTCAGGAACTTTTACCTCCATATCAGAAACCCGCACCCCAGATTCCAAACCCAGTCCTAGAACCTGCACCCCCAATGAGTGCAGAAAACGTCCAAGAACTTTGGACTTTTGGGGAGGAAATTTTAGAAAGCAGTGAGAGGATGCGTCAGGTGGGAGAGCGTCTCGTATGGAAATACGATGAGCGCAATATGGATTTTTGGATGAATCCATATCCGTGAATGTTAGAATGGAGGAAGCAGTAGTAATAATATTATAAAATAAAATAAAATATGTGTGTACGGATGCATATTATTATTTTATTACTGTTGGTATTGTAATCTTTATTTCTGTACTAGTGTGTAATAGACGCCTAAGTATATGAAAAGAGTATAGTAGCAATGATCTACGTTTTTGGTTAGATTGTGTGTATATTAAATATTAATTGTGATATTAATATGGGATAAATGTTTAAAATTCAGATGGCCGACAAAGAAAATCAAGGAAATCTGAATAACGATAACCAGAGTAACATTAACGTGGTTAATGATAATCCGAGTATCAATAACAATGGAAACCAAGTGGATAATAGTGCTATTCAACACATAGTGGCACAAGGAATTATAGATGCAATGCCATTTATTCTTCAAACTGTTAAAGATGCTGATAATAAAAGTAAGCATAGCAGTAAGCGACCCGTTGAACCAGAAAACAGTGTAAACAATGGACCGGTACTTCATTTGCCTATTCCCAAAAGAAGAAGAACCATGTATTATGGTTGTTCTTATAAAGAATTCTGGTCTTGTAAACCAATGGAATTCTCGGGCAATGAAGGGGCCATTGCAACCTTACGCTGGATAGAGAAGACTAAGGCAGTCTTAAGGATAAGCAAATGTGCTGAAGAAGATAGAATACTGTTTGCTTCTAATCTGTTTAAGAATGCAGCACTAGAATGGTGGAACACTATCCTCCAGACAAGAGGAAGTGATCAAACCTACAATATGGAATGGGAAGAATTTAAGAATAAGGTAGAAAGGAAATTCTGCCCACCCAATGAGAAGGAACAGATAGCAAACAAATTCCTAAATCTTAGGATGACTGGTGTAGATAGTAAGGGGTACACTAAGATATTTTTTGAATATGCTAGAATAGTGCCAACTCTTGCTTCACCAGAACCAGTGTTAATCTCTCGTTATATTTGGGGATTAATTGGAGAGATTAGACACATAGTCAAGGCAGCTAGACCTCAAACCATAGAAGAAGCAGTAGAATTAACAAATACCTTGACTGATGAATTAGTCCGTACTAGAGAAGAGGATCAGAGGAGGAACTTAACTCAAACGCTTACACAAGAATTTCATTCCGGAAATTACAATCGTAGGAATATGGGTTCTACCTCTACAACATACTGCAAGGTCTGCAAGAAAAAGCATTCGGGAAAATGTTCCACTATCTGCAATCATTGTAAGATGCCAGGACACAAGGAAGAAAATTGCAGGAGGAAAATCAGTAATGGATTATGTTACAATTGTGGAGAAAAAGGTCATATCAGGCCAAATTGTCCAAAATTAGCTCCAGCCACAAACAACAAGAATACTAAAAATGCTAGAGCATTTGTTCTGACTGCAGATGAAGCCAAGATGATTCTAGATGTCATCGCTGGTACGTTTTTAGTTAATGATGTTTTTGCTAAAGTATTATTTGACTCTGGTGCAAACCAAAGTTTTATTAATACATCATTTTGCAAATTTCTAAATCAGTCATTAACTAAACTACCACAAGAATGCGTAGTAGAGACAGCTAATGGAGAAACCGTTAGAATTTCTGAAATCTTGCAGGGAGTAAGCATAGAAATTTTAAAACAGAGATTTATTGCAAACCTATATCCCATGAATCTGGTAGGATTTGATGTTGTTTTAGGAATGGATTGGTTAATAGCCAATAAAGCCAGTATTTTATGTGATCAAAAGTTAATTCAAGTAAATTCACCAAAAGGTAAAATGATCACAATTAAATGAGATAAAATTTCTAGGTCTAATAAATTTATCTCTGAGATGAAAACTGCAAGTTGTATAAGAAAAGGTTCTATAGTGTATTTGATTTCTATAATCACTAACAGTAAAGGAAAGGATTTAAAAGATATTCCAGTAGTATCTTAGTTTTCAGATGTCTTTCCAGAAGAATTACCAGGACTACCTCCGGATAGAAAAGTTGAATTCAGAATCCATTTAATACCAGGAACAGCACCGATTGCCAAAGCACCTTACCGTTTGGCACCCGCTGAAATGCAAGAATTAAAGAAACAATGAGATGAATTGTTGGAAAAAGGATTTATACAACCAAGTTCGTCGCCATGGGGAGCGCCGATATTGTTTGTTAAAAAGAAGGACGGATCAATGCGTATGTGCATTGATTACCGTGAATTAAACAAAGTTACGATTAAGAATCGGTATCCATTACCGAGAATCGATGATCTGTTTGATCAATTGCAAGGACCTCGATTTTTCTCTAAAATTGATTTAAGGTCAGGATATCATCAATTAAAGGTACAGGAAGAGGACATTCCTAAGACCGCATTTAGAACAAGGTATGGTCATTATGAATTTACTGTCATGCCATTTGGTTTAACCAATGCCCCAGCTGCATTTATGGACATGATGAACCGAATATGTAAGCCATATTTGGATAAATTCATAATTGTATTCATAGATGATATTCTAATTTACTCTAAGAGTAAAGAGGATCATGCAAAACATTTGCACGCACTTTTAAGTTTATTAAGAAAAGAAAAGCTTTATGCTAAGTTTTCAAAGTGCGAATTTTGGTTAGAACATGTACAATTCCTTGGACACCTAGTCAATCATGAAGGAATTCATGTAGATCCAACAAAAATCGAGGCAATTACTAAATGGAAAACCCCTGAATCACCAACTGAGGTTAGAAGTTTCTTAGGATTGGCCGGTTATTATAGAAGATTTATTCGAGATTTCTCTAGAATAGCCATTCCCTTAACTAAGCTGACCTGTAAATCTGTTAAGTTTGAATGGGGAGTAAAACAAGAAGAAGCCTTTAGAATTCTTAAGCAAAGATTAACTCATACACCTATACTAGCATTACCAGAAGGAACTGAAGATTTTGTAGTCTATTGTGATGCTTCTAGATTAGGTTATGGATGTGTATTGATGCAACGTCAAAAGGTTATAGCTTACGCATCTAGACAACTTAAGAATCATGAAGAAAATTATTCAACCCATGATCTAGAATTAGGAGCTATAATTTTTGCTCTTAAGATTTGGAGACATTACCTTTATGGTAGTAAGTTTACTATATTCACTGATCATAAGAGTCTAAGGTATCTTTTCAAGTAAAAAGAGTTGAATATGAGGCAAAGACGCTGGATGGAATTTCTGAGTGACTATGACTGTGATATCCAGTACCATGAAGGAAAAGCAAATGTAGTGGCAGATGCTTTAAGCCGAAAATATTACGAAAAGCCAAAAAGGGTACGTTCTCTTAAATTAAATCTGCAAGTAGATTTAAATAATCAAATAAGAGAAGCACAAGAATCAGTAATCAAGGATGATTCTGAAAAATTAAAAGGTATGCTAAAAGAATTAGAACAAGGAACAGATGGAATATGGAGATTCCATGAAAAGAGAATGTGGATACCTAAATTAGGAAATCTACGTCATCATATATTAGAAGAAGCCCATAAGTCTAAGTATACGATGCATCCAGGAAGTGATAAAATGTACCAGGATTTAAGGAAAAATTTCTGGTGGATAGGAATGAAAAAGGACATAGCAGTCTATGTTTCTAAATGTTTGACCTGTTCACAAGTTAAAGCTGAACATCAGAAACCCTCAGGTTTGTTACAACAATTGGAAATGCCCATTTGGAAATGGGAATTGATAACAGTGGATTTTGTCACTAAATTACCCAAAACTAGGAAAGGAAATGATACAATCTGGGTGATTGTAGATAGACTAACTAAGTCAGCTCATTTTCTACCAATGAAGGAAACAATTAGTATGGAACAATTATCTAAATTGTATGTAAATGAAATTGTTTCTTTACATGGTATTCCTTTATCAATTGTTTCTGATAGGGATAGCCGCTTTACATCTCATTTTTGGTCAAGTTTCCAAAAGGCTATGGGAACTAAGTTAAAATTAAGTACGGCTTATCATCCACAAACAGATGGACAAAGCGAAAGGACAATTAAGACAATGGAAGACATGCTTAGAGCTTGTGTAATTGACTTTGGAGATAATTGGGATGATCACTTACCTTTAATAGAATTTTCTTATAATAATAGTTATCACACAAGTATCAATGCTGCACCATTCGAAGCACTTTATGGATGAAAGTGTCGAACCCCAGTCTGTTGGGCAGAAATTGGGGAAAAGCAACTATCTGGACCTGAGATAGTACAAGAAACAACTGACAAGATTATTCAAGTCAAGGAACGACTGAAAGCAGCATGTGATCGACAAAAGAGTTATGCTAATAATCGACGCAAGCCATTGGAATTTCAAGTAGGAGATAAAGTATTGTTGAAAGTCTCTCCTTGGAAAGGAGTAGTAAGATTCATCAAACGGGGAAAGCTAAGTCCCAGGTATGTTGGACCTTTTGAGATTATTAGAAGAATAGGACCTGTAGCCTATCAGCTACAACTGCCAGAGGAAATGGCAGGAATACATGATGTGTTTCATGTATCAAATCTCAAGAAGTGTTTAGCTGATGAATCATTGATAGTACCTCTTAAGGATATAAAGGTAAATGAACAACTCAAGTTTATAGAAAGGCCTCTACAGATTGAAGACAGGAAAGTCAAGAATCTTAAACACAAGAGACTAGTTCTAGTCAAAGTAAAGTGGGACTCCAAAAGAGGACCTGAGTACACATGGGAGCTTGAATCTGAAATGCAAAGGAAATATCCACACTTATTCCAATAGATCTCGAGGACGAGCTCTAAAATAAGGTGGGGAGAATGTAACAACCCTCGGTAAAACCAACACCCTTATAATATTTCCGACACCTTGTTATATCTTAAATATCCTTATATGTTCTATATTACACCCCGTATATGTGAAAACCGAGCCCGAAATATGTTATAGTTTATAAAATTAATCAAAAATAAGAAATAGTAAGCTGAGGCGGGCCGCGTAGGACCTCACCTCAAGCTTACGCGGGCCGTATCAGTGTTTAAAACTTGATACCGTTGATTCGTTTAGTTCATACGGGCCACGTAAGACCCTTCATTAGTTCACTCGGGCCGCGCGTGTTCCAAATGGTGGCGCATCCCTGAGCCGACACGTGTCGACATCGTGTCGAGTCTACAAGTTGACCCAGCCAAGCTATTGTGTTGACCAAGGTTGACGCGGGCCGCGTAACCTTGGCCTGTGTCTTACGCGGGCCGCCTAAAAGTCCTATATCACAACTATAAATAGCAGGCATCAGTTTTCAAATTCCGTCGCTCACATCTCAATCTCAAATCACAATTTCTGTAGAAGAATTATTATAGTTGGGTATTATACCCCTAATTAGCGAGGTTCTGCTCCGTTGTAAGTATTATAACCCCAGTTTCGTAATAGTTACACTGCCCGATTGATTTAGGGTTCCGTAACAACTGTCGTGGTTCTGCCCGACGTAGTTGTTGGAATGCCATCTCGGGGAGGGTATCATTAATAATTTCAAAGGGTTATGATACTAACCAATGTACATTTGTATAAATTATAGATTATATCCAGAAAATCCTTACGCGAAGTCTAAGATAGCAAAGTGAGTTTATCCTCTTTTTGATAATCTTTTTGGTAATGTTTTACCAAACCTTAAATGTTTTACTATGAAAATTAGCAGTGATTGAGTCTTTGTAGTTCTTCAATTACTGCCGGTATGTTGGGGTTTTGTATACAAAATTTGTACTACTTGCGAGTAGTAAGTCGGGATGACAATACGTTACCATTGGACAATGAGTTAGCCAATGGGTAATATGACCCACAAGTCAGGATTGATAGTACCAAATGGAGTAATTGTGTAGACATAAACAATGTGATCACTCTCAATACTGTTCACTGTGACTTTTTAATTAAACTTGATTAAATTGGGATTCACTCACCAGTATTTCCCACTGACAAATGTTTTTAAAACGCGTTTCAGGTAACCCAATGTGAAAGCCAATTAGTAAAAAGCCAGCTGAAGAGCACTGAAGGCTTGGGGAAAATGTGGCTATAAAAGTTACCTAATAAACGATGTTTAAATTCAATAAAATAGGGTTTGTCCCTATGAATGTATTGTAATAAGAAACTTGGGTTTTACCCATGTGATTATTAATATTAAAAGAGGTGGTTTTTACTCTGATAAACATTTCCTAACTACGATCCTGATGTAAATTCCGCTGCAAGATTAAATAACAAGCTGATACCACCAAAACTCTGTGATCGCGTCCGCCCGTTCTCTGGGATCAGGGATCGGGGGTTGCGACAGCGAGTTTTAATGGTGCTAAACCAAATTAAATCTCGCCATTGCCCTGACCTATGCATCGAAGACCTTCCCATAGCATATCGACTGAGATCCCATGGCAACAGCCGCTTTCTTTTGTTCTCTACCTCTAAGAATCCCCTAGTTCTTAAGGCCACTAAGAACGAAGATCAGTGGAAACGGAAGTTCTTTTTTGTTAAAAGGGAGTCTATTGACAAGGGTTTTAACCTGCCAGTTAGATGGTTAACCAAGGGTAGGATTTAGGGTTTTAGGAATATTCCCAAATATATCCTTAAACTGTATCCTTGAGTGATATCCTGATATTTTGTGCAGTGAATTTCAGAGACCTAGCACCCCCAAGCGCAGAATCGGAGCCCAGGATCAAAGAGATCTATCGACTTCCTGCCAGTGAAAGAACCTTCTCCCTGTTTCTTACAAGCCCAAGTCAAAAATCAAGTTCAGAGATGTCTGGTAAGTATACGATTTGATTAATTATAGAGTATTAGTGTTAAGGGATAAACATTTCTCCCTTTTTATAGTGTCGGTCATCAACCTCGAAGGCTTCCAACTCGACGAGCTAGACAGCTATTCCAGCCTCGCACCTGTCCAGCAAGAATCCAATCCCAAGCCAACTGATACTCCAAAGCCTACAGTTCGAAGACTGCTACCGTTCCCAAAGCTCCCCCAGCATCCAGGACCTGGGCCTCCAGCTCCCGGAAGAGGAAGGAAGAAGAGCATCCTGCTACACCCCACGTATTCCCATTTGAGAACCATGGGTTTACGGAATCCAGCAAATTCATGACCGGCTTCCTCAACCAGGTTAGTATCCTTGACCTATATCCTGCATCATATGCTGGTCATAAAAGCTAATTAAAGTCAATACCTGTTTCCTTATTTTGCAGGGTCTCGAACGCCTGGTATTCCTCTATGAAGACGCATGTGGCCTGAACACCATGTTAGAGAGCAAGCTGAAGAAGGCCAAAGCCACCATTGCAGATCAAGCAGCAATTGCCACCGCCAAATCAGAACACTACGAAGCTAAGTACAAGGCAATGACCCAAGAGCACCAGTCTGCCATCCAGAAGGTCACCCGGGAGGCCCAAGCTAAGTCCGATGCTGCCCAAGTTCAACACGAGCAAGATATGGCTTCGTACCGGGAGAGCCTCAAGAATTCAGTTGTCATCTCCCTCCTCCAGGCCAGGCTGAAAATGGCTTATGAGGCTATGGCTTTGGGCATTGAATGCCCTTCATGGAATATCAAGGCTTGGGAGATGAAGCTGAAAGATCTCGGTGGTAATCCTGTGGAGCCTCCAGTGAAGCCCACACCGGAGGAGCCTGCTGAGGTGGCCAAGAAGGTGGATGGTGCTGACGTTCCGAAGGATGCTGATGGTGATGCTGATGGTGATGCTGGTGGTGATGCTGAAGGGAATGCTGAGAAGGTTGCTGCTGATGAGGTCATGATGGAAGGAGGGGCTGCCCCTTAGAGGCAGCGAAGTGGGCGATGATGGATATACGTGCCAAGGCCGGAGCCCACTTTTTTAAATTTGATGATTGTGGTCTGTTAAACAATTTACTTTTCCTGTCTTTGAACAATTTACATTTCCCGCACTAAAACACTGTGATGACCAAAGGTGGATGGGTCCTGGGTTTCAGGATGAAGCCCTTGGACATCAACTAGTATAATCTATTTTGAACAATACAACGGTTGGAGGCGGATAGGTATCGGTTTGAGATGAAACCTTCAACCGTTGTGTAAATATGGTAAGAAACTAATAGTGCTTTTGGTGGATGGGCCTCGGTTTGAGGTGAAATCAAAAGCATAACTTTTGACATGTTAATAATATAACCTTCCTTTTGACTTACTTGCTGTTGCCTTTTAATTTTTTGTTACGCATTGCTTAGTTTAGATTTCAACTTTGCAAAATTAGTGCAATTATTTTTCGATAATATCCTGATCAACATACTCAGCGATATCCTACAAAGACTTTCGTCAAATAGGGTTTTTTTTTTAAATTCAAACAATTCAGATAAAGTCTTTAAAGAAAAAAGGATAATTTATTTTTCAAAATTCGTTTTGATAATACTTGTTTCACCAGAGTATTAGTTTCTAACCCAAGTATTATATCCCAAATATTCCAACCAAATATCCTGAAACATATTCCGAAAACACATTTCGAGAATATATCCTAAGTATATACCTTAATCAGGATATTTAAACCTTTTCCAAACATAGTTTCAAAAGTTCAAATGACTTAAGTAAGGTTCACAAAGGAAAGATCATACCAGGAATAGAGTGTAACCCTAGTATCGAACTTCAATCCTTTTGCAACTTCTTCCACTAAGATGTCCCCAGTCCGAGATACTTAGTACACTAGGTCCAAATTTGATCTTTTGAGCTCTACACAATCGCCTCAGAAGGAATGTCCCCTGTGCATGAAGTCTTTGGACACTTAGAAAATTTTTGAATATCAGTTCCAACTGTTTGAACAGTTCTTGTGTTACAGGGGTAAAACCCAAAAATATATTGGAGATAAATCCTTAGTATCCGGGGGATAAACCCATAAGTATCCTGGGGAAAATCCCAAATTTTTATGCGCTACAGGCGGGAGTGTATAAACTCCAAGACTTAGAAAGGTGATAACCTTTAAACCTTAGAAAGTATGAAAATACCCTTCCGTGAGAGAGGGTGATCAATCCTCATATACCTTTAGGATCCAGGATATAGCTAACAATAACGAAATTGTCAGCCACTTTTACACGGACTGGTCCCGCTATCTTGAACTATCCCTGGATAACTTGCGCTCCAGGCGGGGTGTTTAAACCTAATTCGAGAGAAAGGTGAATACCTTTAAACCTGTGAAGGGATCAGGATCCCTTAAACGTGAGAGAGGGGGCCAATCCTCTAATCTTTCGAAGTATCCTGAGTGTGTATCCTGGAGCTATATCCCGAAGCATATACTGCAAAATAACTGTAAACTAAGGTGGGTGTTAGCCTGGCTAACACCCCTTCGATGCTTAAGTTAGTAATGGGTTCAAAAGAATAAATAATATCAAAACATATTAAAAGAGATAGAATCCATACCATCCTGAGTTAGAATTTAAATTCCAAACTCACTTGAAATAGAGCTTTAGATGTATAGCATTCCAGGATCTTGGTAGCATATCCCCCTACATATTCTTGATTCGGTATGCTCCTTTTCCTGATTCTGATTCAATCTCATAGGGTCCTTCCCATTTTGGAGCCAACTTTCCATCAGCAGGATTAGTAGTATTTTGAAAAGCCTTTCTCAATACCCAATCTCCAACCTGGAACCTTCTAGTCCTTATATTCTTGTTATATGCTCTGGATATCCTCTGTTGATATGCTGCCATCCTTAGTTTAGCTGCATCTCTTGTCTCATCAACAGTATCAAATTCCTGGCATAGGGCTTCAGGATTCTGCTCAGGATCCCGGAGGTTAGATCTTGCTGTAGGTATCACCATTTCTATCGGGATCACCGCTTCTGCTCCAAACACTAAGGAAAATGGGGTTTGGCCAGTTGCAGATTTCACCGTCGTTCTATCAGCCCATAAAACAAAGGGTAATTCTTCTGCCCAATTTTCCCTTCTTAGCTCCAAGCATTTTCTTCAACTTGTTGACAATTATCTTGTTTGAGGATTCTGCTTGTCCATTTGCTTGAGGATGTACCGGTGTGGATGTGATCATTTTGATTCCCCAACTTTTGCAAAAGTCAGTAGTCCTCTTACTTATAAACTGAGATCCATTGTCACAAATTATCTCAGCTGGTACTCCAAACCTAGTCAGGATATTCCTTTTTATGAAGGATACTACTTCTTGATCTCTGACTTGAACAAATGCTTCAGCTTCGACCCACTTAGAGAAATAATCAGTCATTGCCAGCATGAAGACCTTTCCTCCTGGAGCCTTTGGCAATTTCCCTACTATATCCATTCCCCACTTCATGAATGGCCAAGGGGAAGCGATAGGATAAAGTGGCTCAGCAGGTTGGTGTAATATATTACTGTGTCTTTGACACGCATCACATCTTCAAGCATATTCTGCAGCATCTTTTCTCATCGTCGGCCAATAGTATCATGTTCTTAATACCTTCGAGAATAATGACCTGCCCCCAGTATGGTTACCATAATCCCCTTCGTGTATCTCCTGAAGCACTTCTTTAGTTTCGGTATCCTCCAAGCACCTCAGATATGGTCCTGCAAGAGATTTCTTATACAGGATATTATTTACAATAGTGAATCGTGATACCTTCATTCTAAAGGCCTTAGGATTTTCATCCTTTGGTATGTGTCCTTCCTTGAGATATCTTATGATTGGAGCCGTCCAGGACTTGGGATCCTCCTCAGGATACTCATCATCAGGATTCTGAACACTTACTACTTCCTTATCCTGAGGATCCGTCACAGGATACAGGATATGTAATATTGGTATTCGGGTCCCTTCCGGTATCCTGACTGATGATCCAAGATTTGCCAAGGCGTCAGCTTCAGCATTATCCTCTCTTGGTACCTGTTCAAGTGTAAAAATATCGAAATATTCTGCTAGTTTTTTGAGAATTTCGAGATACTCGATTAACTTCTCACCTTTAACTGCATAGGTCCCATTAAAATGATTAGTAATTAACAAAGAATCAACAAATACTTGTAAACTCTTGATATTCATGCTCTTAGCCAATTCTAATCCAGCAATTAAAGCTTCATATTCTGCTTCATTATTAGTGGCAGGAAACTCACATCTAATAGCCTGGGGTAATATGTCCCCCTGTGGCGATTTTAGTAGTATACCCAAACCTACACCTCTTACATTAGATGCACCATCAGTATATAATGTCCAGTATCCTAAGCTTTCTCCTAGCTGTTGTACTTCTAGGTCTACTTCACTTTGAATATCACTACTGAAATCAGCCACAAAGTCAGCTAAAGCCTGAGACTTTATGGCATTTCTAGGTTCATACACTAGATCATATGCACTTAATTTTATTGACCACTTAGCCATCCTACCTGACATCTCTGGTTTCCTAAGCACATTTTTTACAGGATAGTTGGTTATAACATGAATCCTATGTGTTTCAAAATAATGTCTAAGTTTTGTTGACGCCATAACTAGGGCTAATATCAATTTCTCTAAATGAGAACACCTAGTTTCAGCATCTAATAAACTTTTACTAACATAATAAACAGGATACTGCTGACCTTCATGATCCTTTACAAGGACAGCACTTACTGCATTCCCTGATACTGCAAGATATAGGGATAATGGTTCACCATCCTCAGGCTTCATCAATAGGGGTGCAGATGAAAGATACTGCTTCAAATCCTGCAAGGCTGCTTCATGCTTTACTCCCCATTCGAACTTCTTGTTCTTCTTTAGGATATCATAAAATTCCTTGCATTTTTCTGAGGATCTTGAGATAAATCTATTCAATGCTGCTACTCGTCCTGTCAGTCTTTGAACATCTTTCATGTTAGAAGGTGATTTGATATCCAAGATGGCTTTGATCTGTTCTGGGCTTGCTTCTATCCCTCTTTTAGTTACCATATATCCTAGAAACTTTCCTGCCCCCACTCCGAAATGGCACTTAGCAGGATTCAGCTTCATGTTATACTGATCCAGGATATCAAATGCTCCCTTAATATCCTAGAGGTGATCCTCAGCCTTTTTAGATTTTACTACCATGTCATCGATGTACACCTCCATGGTGTCCCCCAGCTTGTCTTTGAACATCATGTTCACCAATCTTTGATATGTTGCACCTGCATTTCAAAAAGTTAGCCAATTTATCTTCAATATCCTTTGGGATATTGGTTCCTATGAGCACCGAGATATCCGGATTATCCTGATCCAGGATAATTTTCTTCACATCCTGCTCAGAAGCCTCCATGATATCCTGGCCTCGCATCTTTAATTGCTATGCCGCACTAGGTTTTGTTGAGGGTTTCATTGAAGAAGAATAACACTCCTTTGCTTCCTGTTGATCACTTTCCACCTTGACAACTCCCCAAGGGGTAGGGATTTTGATGCATTGATGGTAGGTTGACAGAACAGCTTTCATATCATGGATCCAAGGCCTGCCTAATATAATATTATAGCATGATAAAGAGTCCATGACACAAAAGCGCTGCATTGAGTTGACCCCTTGAATATACACGGGTAACTTTATCTCTCCTACGGTATTCCTAGCTTCTCCACCGAAACCAACGAGCACAGTGGACTTCGAAGTAATATCCATCGGGGATACATTCATCCTCTTCAACATTTCCAACTGAATTATGTTGACTGAGCTGCCATTATCCACTAATATCATGCGCACAAAATGGTTAGCAACATACAACGTTATTGCTAAAGCATCATGATGAGGATCCTGGACAGTATCCCTGTCATCATTATCGAACGTGATCACTTTGTCAGTCGTGAGGGTTGACATCCTGGTTGGCTTATCTCACCTCTTTGCTTTGGCTTCCTTCGCGTGTCTTTTCGCCGCAGAATATGATGTGCCGCAGATGTCGGATCCTCCTGAAATAAAGTTAATTATTTTTGCATCCGCAGGAGGTGATGCTGCCCGTTCAGGGTCCTTCTCAGGATCCTGACACTTACTCTTCTTTCTTCCCAAAAGGTCCTTCAGATATCCCTTGCTTAAGAGATAGCTTATTTCTTTCTTTAAAGCGATGCAATCCTCGGTAATATGTCTGAAGTCCTCATGGGAAGCACACCATTTGGACTTGTCCTTCCAATCAGCCTTTTGTTGATTTTTCCGGGGCCATCTTGCTTTGTCTCCTAAACCCTGCATAGCATACATTAGTTCAGGTATATTAACGGAAAAACAATATTCAGACAACTCAGGATACTCCTCAGGATCTTCATCTTCAACAGCATTTACTTTCTTGCTGTCATTTCTGCCATATGGCTTTGAGCGATATGGTTTATACGAGGATTCTGATTTCCTGTTGGTTGACTCATAGGTTGTGGACAAATTTATCCTCTCTTGCATCTTTTTGTCATCCTCCAGCCGAATGTATCTTAAAGCCCTGTTACGAGCTTCGTCCAGATTCCTGCAGGGATTCATTACAAGATCCTGATAAAATTGAGAATCCTTTTGCAACCCCATCTTGAAGGCTTGCACAGCTGTTGCAACATCAAGATGCGGGATATCCAAAGATTCCCGACTAAATTTATTCACATAATCCCTCAAGGATTCCTGAGGTCCTTGAGTTATCCTGTAAAGATCACTGGTTAGTTTCTCAAAACTCCGGCTGCAAGAAAATTGACTATTAAATAAATTAACTAAATGAGCAAATGAAGTAATTGAGTGAGGAGGAATGTTTAATAGCCATTTTAAGGCTGATCCTGTTAAGGTAGAACCAAAACCCTTGCACAGGCATGTTTCTTTGAGATCTGGAGGGATAGGGTTGATTTCCATCCTTTCCCTATACTGGGCAATATGCTCCTCAGGATCCGTAGTTCCGTCATAGAGTTTCATGTTGGGGGTTTGAAATCTTTTTGGGATTTCAGCATCACAAATAGGATATGCAAACCGTGATATCCTGTGGCTGTCCTGGGACACTTCTAGAATTGGCTAGACCACCCCAGGCACACTGGGTATCATGTCTTTCAGTTTTTGAAGCTCTCTGGAAAATGCTGATGTCATACCTGCATCCTGCAAAGATCCAACACCATTAGTAGCAAGAGTATTATTATTATTATTAGATACATTACCAGTCTGGGGATTCTGGCCATATCCTGAAGCATATCCTGAGCTTCTCACAGTTGATACTCTTACTGAAAAGGGTATCTCAGGGGTATGATTCTGGGAATGGCTAGGCACAATATTCCCCCGGTTATCCTCAGTATAAACTGCAGAACTGAAGTTCAAAGCCCTGGGTTGCAAGGGAGTGACAGTATCTTTAGCAGGCCTACTTGGGCCGGATTTTAAGAGTTGTATCTCTCTCATCAGCATCTGATTAGTTTCCTGCTGCTGCCTCATCTGTTCCTGTACACTACCAAACAAATTTAGAATTTCTTCGTTAGAAGCCAAAACAGGAGCAGATCCCTGGATATTGCGAGCGGGGATAACATCCCGAGCCACATGACTTTCAGTTCACTGTGAAGTTGCTTGCATTCTCGGAGGAGGTGGTGGAAGCACCGAACCAATTGTTGCAGAGGTTGTAGCAGACATGGTGGAAGAGCTCATGTTTGATCTCGAGGCCATTGAAAATAATGTAGCAAAAAGTTTTGAAAATAAAAAACCAAGTAACGATTTTGCAAAAACTTTCAGTAGAAGTAGCACCACTTGCCCCACGGTGGGCGCCAAATTGTTTTGGTCAAAAATTACCGAAGCAATTAAGTGATCAAATTAGTTAAGTGAGGTAGTGTGCTAAAAACGTGTGTTAAAAATATGCTAGTTAAGTTGTTTAATAAAAACAGGTTCAGGATATAGCTCAGGATATTGAGCTATATCTATGATCAAACAATGAGCAAAAAAGTAAAGGATGACACGAGATGTACGAGGAAAGCCCTTGATCAATCTAGATCGCCGGCATAAAACCTCAGGAGCTGACAATCGCAACTGCCTTGTTCTTCTTATTGCTTGAAATATCAGGATACAGTGCAGGATCTGATGCGAATCAACTAAGTGTTACAATGCAATTCGAGTACAAGTGTTAGTGCATTGTGAGTGTTTGCAAGTAGAGAGAAAGAGTGTGCGAAAGATTGTGTCCCTAATCTGATCCGATCAATCCCCTTTTATAGTAAAAAGAAAGCAACTAACTATCCTACTATTCCGGGATCCGACGAATATTCCATAAGTAGACGTTGTAGTCCACGTCTTCCGGCTTCAACGTATATAACCCAACTGATTTGCCCGAGTCTTGAGGAGAAGAAGTCCACTTGAACGTTGGAGACTTGCACCTTCTAATCTGCACGTGGTTAAATTAGTCACTACCAGGATATCGTATCAGGATGTTACCAATATCCTGATCCGGTATCCTGATCACAAATAAACAGTCAAAGCCAGAATATTAGTCAGGATATATGTTCACAAAATGACCCATAACAATGCTACATCAAACTTGTATGCTCACCTTTACACTATGTGTATTGACTTTGTTTTAACATATGTGACAGGTGCTTAAGATGCTAGGAATTGCTGTGCTTTGGTGAATCAAGCTAGGGGTCTAGTTAGGTCACGCTTAAATCTGAGTCGTCGGAACAGTATTTGTTTTTGAGACAATTATTTGTAATAACTATTTTTATTTGGATATGTTGTGGTGACGTTAATTATCTGGTAATGAATAGTTGTTATGGATACTCATGGACAATCTGTTTCGCTCAGTGCCATGCCCCGATGTTTTCGCCATCGGTTGGGGTGTGACACTTAAAGATATAACTTTTTATTATTATTTAATATATAAACTACATTTATTCAACCAATGTAATAAACAAGATTTTTAAATATATATTGTTTTATTATTTGGTATATAAAATTGCATTGATTCAACCCGTGTAATTAGCGAGATTTTTAAAGATTTTTTTTTTTTTTGATTATTTGGTACATAAAATTATATTTATTCAACCCGTGTAATACACGGGGTTCTAACCTAGTTAATAACTAATCCATAAACCTTTTGGGCCTAACAATCTCCCCTAGGTTTATTGTATTAGTGTTGATTCAGTTTGGAGGACCACCATACAATGGAGCAGTATCCGCAAACAAACGATTCCCGAACACATTTCCAACTGCACTTAGCCATGACTTAGCGCGTTCCTCATACTGATCATTTGTGCGTATTTGGTTTTGACCCAAGCTCGTGATATCCTCCTCGTGAAAGCTCATGAGATCCAACGAGTCTACTAATCGAATGGACCGTTCTTTTGTAACGATCACAGCTTCAGCCATTTTAGGGTCGTATGCCTAGAACTGAAAGTCTTGTGAATTCAGAATTCCCTTTGCGAACTTGCGAGCAACTGGAATTATTTTCTCCTTGTCAGTTGGCGGCCAGATGACAGTCCTGTCGTTTGCTTAGCGTGAGGATCGCTAACGCCATGACTTTTCTTCAAGAATGATTCAGCCACCTTCATGTTTTGAAAATTTTTCTTTAACTTCTTTTTCAAGGTTTGCATGAAACGCCCAACCTTTGCCTCTTTGATTAGGATCAGAATCATGATAAGGAGCACGTAACAAGCTTTGCAAGTCAATCTTCGTCCATGTTTCGAATTGAGATTCCTTCGCATAGTACTCCCTGTGACTACTCTCGCGTGTTATCAACCACATGTTCTTGTCGTGATCGTATCTCCAATTAGCAACCTTTGATTTGTTTTCGACTTTTTCGTAGTGACTCAATCCCAGTTCCATGACATATCGATCAGACTGTTTAGTTGGATCTTTGAGCTGGAAGTTCTCATCAAGAGGATTCATGTCTTGGTTTTTCATGACCAGCATCTATTTGTTATTTTGCTTCTTTGCTGGCTTCTTTCTTTCTTCTTTGGATCGGCCGCTAGATAAGCGTTTAGGCCGGCTTCATGTTCAGCATCGGCCGCAGCCTTTTCTTCAGTTGTTTGTTCACGTTGACCAACATTCATTTGATCATCATCTTTATCGACAAACTCGTTTCTGAACTTCTTTTCCAGCTTCGCTTTCAGATCATAAACAACATACATCAGCAAGTTCACATCACCTTGAAGTTGCTCTATAGTCTGTTCTTTGCTGCTGAGCTGTGCTTGCAACGACGATAATTATGCATCTTTCAATGTTGCATCTTGTTCTAAAACAATCACTCTTCGTTGCAACTTCGCCACAGCAACATCTATATCATCGTCGCTATCACCTTGTGTAACAACCCGCACCTTCGCGCTTGTTACTCTCGTTACACTCGTTATGCCTAGCACCAGAGATTCGGATCATAATGTAAACCATATCGCAAACTATGCTACTTCGCATATTTTCGCAAACACATCGCTATTTACAACACGCTATATCACAACGCTTACATTTTTCGCATATACTATTACGCTATTGCTACGCTACTCGCAGACGCAAACGTAAACGCAAACTCGAAACGCGGTTACTTATGCTATGACCTATTATATTATATTGTTAGCTATATATAAATATCTGGGTATTAAAACTTGTTTAAACGCACACGCGCTGGCACACGCAACTCAAATTATCGCACTGAAGCACAACATAACACGATACTACTTATCTCACTAAAACGATTAAAGTACCCACAATGGTTAACGCAACAAAACGCACCAAACGAACCAAAGTTGGAAACTAACTCGCACAAGCTCAGTCGTCCGAATGGACATCCGCTCGGATGACCATCTGCCCGGATGACCATCCGCCCGGATGACCATCCGCCCGTATGACCATCTGACCGGATGGCCATTCGACCGGACGGAACCATCCGATCACAACCCCTTCGATCACACTGCCTTAAATCTCACCCTCACCAATAAATAGGACCATTGTGTCTCATTTCAACACTTTGGTTCTCTCATTCGCTCCCCACGACTCTGCCGCGGTTCAAGGCCTTATTGTAAGCTTTTCCTCTCAAATCTTCGTCAATCTCCCTCTCTAATCACTTCTACATCACCTTCTTCATAAAAATCATGCACAAACACTAACTTTTCTTCGAAACCGACTGATTTGGACCTCTTGAAGGTGGTTTCCGCCTGTTTTGCTTATGCAAACTGTTGAGGAGCACCATTTAACCAAGATTGGTTCCATATCTAAAGGATTTTCACACTTTTCAACTCAATCACGAAATATTTCAACACTTTTTCATCAATTTTCGACTTTTCTTCAATTTTCTACGCAAAATTGATGGAATCTGGACTCAATCAGACTCTCGACTCGTTCCTTAGTCGAAAGCCGGCTTGAAAACGGATTTCCACCAGAGAAATGGACCGATTAACGGGTCAGACATGAAACTTCATTAAGAACAGTGAGTCTAATCGAATGGGCTGAGACCATTCGACTGAAAGAGCTGAGCTTGGTGTGTTTCCGTTGTTTGACACGTCGTCACGCCGTCTCCGTTAAACTTCAAACTTTTACTTGGAAAATTTTACGAAAACTGCAACTACAGATCGCCCACTCGAATGGCCATCCGCTCGGAAGGCCATCCGACCGGATGACCATCTGTTGAGGTGACCTGCCCCTTTATAAATTCCAATGTTTAAACGATTTGACTAAACTTCAAACCTTAACAATTTTCCCAATCTATCACATCTCATTCGAATGGCCATCCGCTCGGATGACCATCCGTCCGGATGAGTTTTCGTACATTCGCTAACTCAACGTGCTCCCTTGAATCCGGTCCAGATTGTGTTTACTAGCTAAACACACACTGTGAGTATACTTGACCCCTTTTTACGCTTTAAAACACGCTTTTGGGGTGTAACATACGTTCTCTATAAAAAACGCAACACTTAAACGCATTTCAAACGCTAACCACACTCGTATGTTATACATAATTAGTTGAATTATTTGTTGCTATGCTTACACAATGTTACACTAGACCGCCTCTAGCAACGATAGTACTATAGTTTGGACTCAGCACCTGTCGTGGACAGGGGTTGCTAGGGATCACAACACTCTACTTCACGTGTTCGCTTCGGTGAATATGTGTCGCGCATACTCTACAACGCAGTCTCGTGGTTAGGTGGTAGCATTGTTGATAGCTTCCTTGATTCGCCTATTATGTGTTACATGCTGGTTATGTGTAAACGCTTTTTACACTATATCTATGTAAACTAGTATACTCGCCAATACTTTTTGTATTGACTTTATTTTAACGTATGTTGCAGGTTAATCGCAGATTATCTCGAATCAAGCTTAGGAAGTCTAGAAACTCACTTAAAAATCTAGGTTGTCGGATTTGTATTGTTTGAGAGACATGAAATTTGTATGACTATTTGTTGAGATATTGTTTATTAGTATGGGATAATGAACGCATTAAATATTGTCGCTAAATAGTTATTATGGATTCTCTTGAGCAATCTGATTCGCCTGGTGCCGCGCCCCGATGATTCCGCCATCGGTTGGGGTGTGACAGATTGGTATCAGAGCCATAACTATAGGGAATTAGGTCGAGTCGTGTTAAACAGACCTAGTCTATAGTCTAAGTACCAACAGACCCATCGTACGAACCCACTTGGGGTTTTGTACGAACCTACATGCTGTTATACTCTCGCTCGAACTCGCGAAAACTACACCTTCGTATGAACCCACGTACTACAGCTTCGTGCGAAGAAGACCTTTCCTAAGGTTGAAAGCTTACTTTTGCATTTTCTAAGGCTAACACAATACACACATTCGAAAACACTCGCGTAACACAACCAAGTGATTTTGTCGGGATCAGGTGTGAAAACCAAGAACTCTCGATAAGATCACTCAGTCAGCACATTATTCTTAGCACGAGAATCTTTCGTTGAGTTAGGAGTGATATCCACATCTCAACGAAGATCTCCATTTCTATCTAGTGGAACTCCCGAATTGATTCGGTGAGCACAACCACAGCTATGAGCGAAGTTGTTAAGTTAAGAGTGAAACCCGCATCTTAATAACCCGTTCCACTCCCTAAAATGGTTTTCAAAAACTCTCACCAAAGTCTCAACTCTACCAACGACTCGAGCCTTTATTTACAAGTTGTTTTAAGCATTACAAATGAATCTTTATTTATAGGCTGGTCTACTAGCTTACACATTGAATTCGGTCAAAGTAATCGACACATTAACTAGAAACATAATTGAAATAATAGACCATAATCGATATGTTATGTCGGTCAACATACGCTACTCTCTAGACTTAATTTAAATAATAATAAAAACCAATATTATAAAATAAAAACAACTATCACCAGTTCACAAATAAGTTGCCTTTTCGAGTTATCGGCCCCGCATCAAGTACACAAGAACACTTGAAATCTGTAATTTAGAAACATCACTTTTAGACGTCCTTTTTGCCTAAGTTTTTAAATTGGAAAACTTCCTCTAAAGAAAGACCCATCTCGATTTTGAACTTTATTCTTTAAAACTTTGTTTTATAAAAAAAAAAATAGTTTATTTAGAAACACATTCAAAAGTAATTATCTATTCTACAACTTTTTTTATCATATTTCACGTTCATGGTTTAGACTAGTGCGTGTGTGCGTTGCCGGCTTGGCGTTTTGGCTCTTTAGTGCCGGGTGCTCCCCCTCGGGTTGGCGTTTTGGTGGGCGTTGCCCGCTTAGCGTGGCAATAGTACTTGGCGTGGGTCGCTGGCCTGGGGTGACGTGTCTGGCAATGGTTGGTTGTGTGTTGATGGCCATTTGGCTAGCCCCTTCCACAACGCCCGTCAAGCCACGCCTCTTCCACACCCCACTTTTTTGGGTGTGGACTGGTGAAGCCCACGCCTGCCACGTGTCAAGCAATGGCCCCAACCCAAGCCCCTACACACCCCATAGTTTTAGTTATTGTTGAAGGGTGTTTGTATTTTTCTTTGGATGCACGGCCGGCTATAACATCGACTTATAATCTTGTTGTAGCAACAGGCTATTTTTACAGGTTCAACTGCCTCGATGAACAAGAAACACTCGAATCCACAAACTAACAAAATCCAAGCAACAACATAGTTATATCCAAGGTTTAAAAGAATGGAATCGAACCTCGAGGCGTTTTTCTTCGCCTCCGAGATGGAATTAAAAAATAGATATAAAAATTATATATCTTATAAAAAAAAAATTGACACTTAACGTCTAAAACATCCAAATACACAACCCCATGAGGCACACGTTTATTTACCGCCTCAGCCCTCAAAGGTGTACGTACAAACATAACCCCATGAGGTACCGCTTCATACACTTATATCTATTCATATTATTCTACATTAGACATTTAAACAATTTACAGTTTCAATTCTCAAAGGGAAGCAGGTGCATTTTACACAACATTAAGGGAGTTGAAAGCTTTGCAGTGTCTTTAAAGGCCATTGAACATAATCAGAAACAAATAAACGCAAGAGGCGCATAACGGCATTGTTTTGTAATAATAAACCTTCTTAACTAATCACCGGAAACATTTACTAATCTATTCTTCTTGTTCTTCTTCATCACCGCTACTCCCTCCAAACATCGACGCCATTTTCATGGCAAAATTCGCAGCCATTTCCCGTCTTTGGAAATCAGGCATCAACCTCAAACTGTCGCGCATACTTCCGATCTCAGACAATAACTGTTCCATATCCTCGAGTTCCAAATGCGTATCACCTTCGTCGGCTTCTTCATGTGCTTTGGGTGTTTCCTTTTCTCTTTTGGTTTCGATCTCTTCTTGTGATTGTGATGTTGATGGCTGCGTATCTACGTTAACTGGTCTTTTGTTATTGAGATCTGGTTCTGTATTGTCGTTGGTTGCGGAAACCCATGATACGTCTGTATCGTCCCATGGTTCTACAGATCCAGCTGATAAGACTTCGTACTCGAATTCGTAATTCGGTTCTTCATCCGATGAATCTGGAATTGGGGAACCAGAAAAAATAAGATGTCGAAAAGTTCATGGTTGTAAAAATCGCTAAACGCTAGTTGGGGGGTGGGGTAACGACTAGTGATTTATCGAGATTAATAAGGATTAATCGGATTGGAATTTTATATGTAATTTTCAAACTTATATACACACACAAAATAATTCAAAATTTTAAATATAATTTTTTAAATTTATTACTCAGAATGGATTAATAAGTATGAATTTTAAATACTTCAAAGATTTGGACCGATTTTGACGGACTTTGACAGAAATTTGACTGACTACCGATTATAGGTCCAACTGGGTGAAATTTAACCGGTAAACTACCGATTATTACCTATTAATTCCGATTTTTCAACACTTCTAAAGTTGCGCATTTGGAAAGGTGAAAATTTTGACCCATATACTTATACATGTATTGATTTGGGGTTGACTTTAATCTGGGTCAAACAGGTGAAATAAAAATATAAAAATAAAATAGGACCTTAAAAAGAGAGGGGAAGAAAGTGTTTTTATTTGCATAAAAAAATTAAAACCTCCTAAATCATGTTATTCGAAAAAATTAGATTACCACTGAAACAATATTTGGTTTGCAATCATACTCGACACACTAATATTACAGAAATAAATTAATCAAATAGTGTTTCAAGTCAACTCATCCCGACCCCTACCAAAAGAACTACATATTTTGACCCGTTACCCAACCAGCCTATCTGGTCAATATTGCCAACTCTATAATAAAATACCAAAAATGTATAATAACCTTCTTGTTCAGGTAACGTAGGTTGATTTATAGTATCACCGGATTTCAACACCATTCCAGGCCACATATGAGCAGATAGAGCCCCGAGAAGTCGTTCAACACCTTGTGAATCACCATCAACCGACAAACCTGAAACGAAGTTTCTTAAACTTGTAGTAAAACCTAAAGGATTAAACTTAGAAAAATATCATTTTATTAGATTTTTACATTTGTCAAATCGAGGGTTTGATGCGCAAGCTTCAATATATTCTATGTTATGCTCCAAGCACCATTCCATACAAGACCGCTTAACATCCATTGAAGATTCTCCGTCTCCAAGTAAACTACTTCCTTCAGTTTCAGAAATACCACATTCCGATGACTCATCGAGATTTAGTAGATGTCTTCGGTATTCGATATGGGCTGAATGACCTGGAACTAGATCGGCTTTGTTCCCGATGCATAACAAGATGTCGAAGTTCCGGATGTCGTTGCAGGATACCCATTTCTTAAGTTCCAAAAATGATGACATCTGCATGCATTTATAAACTTTTTATCATGATTATGATTATGTAAAAAAAAGCGAACATAAAAATATATGGGCGGGATTAAGTGATGCTAACGTTATTCAGGTCGAAAACCATCACTAGTGCGGCTACTTGATTAAGCATTGGTGTCCCAGTGATTGAAAATTCGTTAAATAAATGAGCCATCCACATGGAGACATCAGCGGTGTAATACTTTGTGTTAATTGTCCACCTGCAAGTTAACGTAAAACCAAACAATTTGAGGAAAAATAAAATTTACAACATAATCGACTAATCGTACATGCTTTGAATAGATTAGGTTACCCGTAAGCAAGAATGTCTGAAGACGAGTCCGAGTCATCTTCAAAATCTATAGATAGTAATCCTACAACACGCAAGTGGATATATTGTTTAGAAAAGGAACTAAGAAGTAAGAACTGAGCAAATTATACAAATTTATTTGAAAAAATATCAATTATGCCCATATAGATAGAAATCCATACACTTTGTAATGCAAAAACTCAATCTTAACAGTGACACTTATGGACATAGTTATTTGGGACTCTTTTTTTTCAACCAAACGAAACCAGCATGTAAAGTTTTTCTCCTCTAACCTATTAAATAAATCACGCACAAGACATAAATTTGTATAGCTGTATGCAATTATCTGTATTGATATAAACTTAACATGGTAAAACTAGATTAGCCCATAGTTATCGACAGCGAATAGCGGTCAATAGCGATTGCTACGTAACGATAGCAATGAAATAGCGCCCGCTATTTCGTGTTTAGTGATAAGGTAGTACATAATTTAAAAAATTAAAAATAGCTATCTGTATTATGTATATGTATTTTTATAATGTTAATTTTGTACTTTTTATGTATAAATTAAAAAGTTTAAGAACCAAATGTAAACTACCGAAGATATCATCATCATCATCATCATCATACTCAGTATATCCCACCAATAGCAAAGCTAAGGTAGGGTCTGAGGAGGGTAAGATGTAGACAACCTTACCTCTACCCTGTAGGAATACAGAGGCTGCTTCCAGTGAGACCCCCGGCTTGATAGTAGTTTTGTATCAAGCCTTGGACATAGGCACATAACACTCAACAATTGAGACAAACGCCGATTAGTGCATGTACTCCTTGTCTTTCGGCTATCAACGCCACCACATGATGCATGATTAACCATCCCCTCTTTTAACGTTATTTTCACGAAATTAGTAAAATAACGTTAAAATTAAAGCACTTTCACTTTTGCCCCCGAGCGCCCACACATATATACGTTATATGAGCATACCGCAAGCGGGGCGTAAAACTACTGAAGATAGAGGGGGTTAAAGGTTACAAGTTTTAGGGACTGAATGTAAACTAATGAAAGATAGAGGGTTTAAATGTGTAAAGACCTAAACTTATTTAAACCCTAAAAGCCTAAAAGACACAGATACGCAGCCGCTGTCTTCTTCTTCCCCCTTCTTCCTGGTTTCCGGCTGAAAGCAACACTGTCGCCGGAATTCACGTCGAAAGTCGCTATATCGTCGATATAAGGTCGATATGGCCGCCAGTGCCACACCACGCTATAGCGGCCGCCATAGACGCTATTGATAACTATGGATTAACCGACGTTTGTTATGTTAACTTAAATTTTGTAATTTTACAGCCCACAACGAAAGAAAAGCACACATCTAACTTGTTAGCACCAATTGAGTAATCTTTCAACTTAAATTGGATAAATCATCATTCTTTTTTTAAATCATATAAATATTTCCCAATAGCAAACTAATACATGGAAAAAGAAGGCAAACAAGCAACAAGCTTTTCTAAATCACAAAACTAGGGTTCCTCAAAACAAAATCCAGTTAATAGAAATTCCTTATGAACTAAATTAAACCTAACGATGATTCTGATGCAACTAGAAACAAGCACTACTTAAGAAAGAAAGAAACAAATCAAGTATAAAGCAAAAGAAGTTTACGAGATAAAAGGGTTCGTTTGCCGACGCCGGAGGATCCGATAATCAGTACACCGGGTCTCTGAGCCAACGAATCTCTGTCCACACTATCATCCATTTCTCCCCAGATTTAAGATCGCCAAATATTGTCTTGGTAAATGAGTTTTGGTTTTTCTAGCTTCTCAAATGAAGTTTGGATATGTTGGTAAGAATAGTAAATATAATTTTTAAAAAACTGCAAATAAAATTAAGAAAAAAAAACTACCTAAAATAAAAAAAGTATCTAAAAAACTAAATAAATAAATAATGAAGGAAGAGAAAGGGATGCCCAATGCTGACAAATGCAATTAATGAAGGAAGAGAAAGGGATGGCCACGGGGGCGTGTCCGCTGGACACGGGGCCGTGGTCGGGTCCCTGTTCAGGCTATAAATAGGAGTGCTTGGTTCACTTCAAAGGCATCACTTGGCAAACCACTACTCTCTCACTTTGTCACCACTACACCACCAACAACCACCACCATCATCCATCATCCACCTTTAGAGTGTGTAGTAGTCTCGGGATCCAAGATTGATAGTAAGAGTTCTTGTCAATCAAAGGCCATGGTTGGCTAAGTTTCTTACATCACTTAGTGAAGAGAAGTCTTTTATGTATTACTTTTGATTTTTAATCTTTCGCCACTTTTTATTTGGTTTTGTATTAATGACTTTAATAACTAGTTTCTTATGTTAAAGGTGAATTTTCTTTATCATTTGTCCGTGGTGTCTTGGCATTACTTTACTGTCTATAGGGGTGTGCAAAAAAATCTGAATCCGAAATATCCGAAATTCCAAATCCGAATTATCCGAATGTTCGGATACCCGAAAATTCGGATATCCGAAAATTCGGATTCGGATACTGATTCTGAAAATTTTCGGATATTTCGGATATCCGATATCCGAAATATTAAGTACTATTTTTTTTATTTTTAAATATATATTCCAATAAAATGAAAACCCTACTTGTTCCTAATCAATTCTAAAATGCAGTCGCCCCCTTCATTCAAACTTTACACCCTCACCACTAATTGCAAACCCTCACATCGCAGCCCCATTCTACTTCTTCGTTGGATGCAAGATGATATTGCAGATTCATTCACACGACGTTCAAGCTTGATTCCGTTTGGTCATGAGTCAACACGTTCTAGCTTCACTCGACCCTCAACATCGAGAGCTTCTCTGAAAAATCAACTTCAACAACAGTCAAGGCCTTCCAGATTTGTTCTTGTTTTGCTTCGAAGCTTCTAGGTTGATTAAAGCTTGGTTTTTAATTTTTTATTTGTCCTTGTTTTGTTTTTACCCTTTTTCTGAATATACGATTTAGTGTTGATTTGTTATGTTTTAGTTAGATTATTATATGAATCACTAATCCTTTGCTTCAAATCACATATTCACATTTGTTTATTGGATTTGTTACTTATTCGATTTATGCCAGATTCACATTTGCTTCATTATATGAACCTCAAATAAATCTTTATTTTTAAACAATTTTTTTTAGAAGTTTGGATATCCGTTTTATTATCCGAATCCGTATCCGAAATTTCGGATATCCGAAATTTCGGATACGGATTCGGATATCAAAATTGACTATCCGAAATTTTCGGATTCCGAAATTCGGATATCCGAATTTCCGGATATCCGGTTTTGAACACCCCTATCTGTCTATATAAAGTAAAAGATTTACATCATTCATATCTCTACGGTCTATATAGAAGTATGTTGGCTACCTGGTCGGGGGTTAAAGGAATGGTCTAGTAAGGTTTTTGCCTTGTTCAGTGTATAGATCCTGCAAGGACCTGGGTTAAGCTTACTAGGACCTCCTTCAATACCCACTGGAATTGAATGGCGGGGGTGCGAATGGCTTGACCCCCTCATAGGTAAACTACTATTAATACATTAAACCGGCTACTTGGGATTGTATCCCTGCTGACTCAAACCACTTAGCAGAGGGTAACGTCACCTTCAAAAAAGGGGCCTACCACTTTTCGCATTAATAACTTAATTAATTATCTTTCAATATTCCGACTGTCACACCCTCAAAATCCACAAGCGGAGTAATACCGCGAGACGTGTGACTGACCAGGATCATACCACCAATCATACTGAACATTTAAGAAAAGTAAAGCAAAGTGAAGTGAAGTAAAACCATTGCAAACCAAAACGTTTAGTGTTTACCAAACCAAAGTCCAAAACCAAGTTTAAAAGTTAGCGGAAGCATAAAGTATTTAAACCCATAAAGCAGTTTAAAAGCATAAAGTTTAAATGTTAGGAATCCAACAGTGGGTTCCTTGCCACAATGCCCACTCCTCGTGCAAGCTCCAGCCATGTACCTAACGACCTGCAAAGCATGCAGTAGTGTGTCAACAAAAAGTTGGCGAGTTCACAATTGGTTGTTCGTTTTAATGTTGTTTCAAAAACCATAAGTTGTTTCGAAAACCATAAGTTGTTAACTTCCTTGTTCTCATAACCATATGTCGTGGGGGCTACCCCAATGTTTTAAACCACTAGACCCGTACCATATAGACTACTGACTTAAGTTATGTTGAGTGCCCTGAGTCAATGTCTATCATCATTGACTAAGTGCCCAAGTCCAATAGTCCACGCCCGTCCTTTGCTTGAACAACTTGATATGAATCTGTCTAAGTTCTGATTTCCAGCAATGTTTGAGACTGATTTGAGAGTGAAATGTGAGAGTTGTAAAGTGAAAAATGCTTGGAAGAGGTGTGGGTTTTATAGGGAAGTGTTTAGGGTTGGGTTTGGTGTGTGATAAATGCAAGAAACATGTTTAAAACTCAAATAAAACACAAAAACCCGCCTAAAAATCGAGCTGATTAACATTCTGCGAACTGGGCCACTCTTGTGGGCCGCGAAGACATTCCTGGGCCAGGTCGCGTGCCGCCAGGGTGTCTAGTTGGATTAAATTTTGATTTTAGTCCATTTTAGTCCCTCAACTTTCATATCTTGCATGTTTCAAGTGCGTTTTAGGTGTTTTAGGCACAATGGATCATAGTTAAGGGTATGGAAGGTAATTATATCATAGACCAACATAAGACAAGTATAATTATGTTTATTTGTCGAGAAATAGTATCGAATTTGCGTGATTTAACATATAGATCACAAGTTTGCAAGTTTGACATATTTTGCACAAATTGAGAATAAAGTATCATATGTTTAATATTTTTGAACGTATGAACATGTATGGAGTGTATGTAACAAAAATGTAACAAAAATGCGAATTTCATTATGATCCAAGTCTCGGATTTTACATCGATTACAACGAAAGGACGATTACAAGAATACAAAGTTTCTAAAAATAGAATTACAAGCAAAGGTTTCCAAATATAGAAAGTACGAAAAAACCGGGCGTTATCCTTTCAGCCCCTAAACTTATATTTATGCCCTTTTTAATAATTACAACCCTTCTACTTCAACATTGTGAATTATGTGGAGGGTTTTTAGGACACGTGTCACGTTAGGATTCGATTTGGAAATATCGGGTTATTACACACCCTCAATAATTTTTTAATATATTTGAAAGTGGTTGTAAGTGGATGAGAGAGACCAGGTAATGATAAAAGTATAAAAAAGTTTTTTTTAATTAAAAGGAAAAGAAAATGTAGTTGTTTTAATGTAATCACAAAGGAGATTTGATGGAAAGGATGTGAATGCTCTAAAGAAGTTATAACATTTTTCCCTAAAAAGGAAAAAACGAAAACAAAGAAACTAAAACCAAACCTAAAATTAACAAAAGTGTATATTACACGGATGACATTTATGGTTTACCAAAATTTTGAATTTGATCCCTAGTTTTTTTAAAATATGTGGCTGGTCCATGTGATTTGCATTTGGTAAACCATTTAGTCCTCATTTTTTTTCAAGTACATGATGTTCTTTGTGGTTTGCACTTTAACACATTTAGTCTTTAACTTAGACCTGCTGAAACTTTTAGATTTTATGTATAAAAACTAAATACGTTACAAAGTATAAATCACATGGACTATGCATGTGCTTTTGAAAAGTTGAGGATCTAATCCAAAAGTTTAGTAAACCACAGGGAGTATCCATATCCTCTACTGTTAAGACGAGGAGGAGGTCGGGGAGCCGACGTGGCCTCCTTTCCCGCTCCCACACCCCACCGCCTTAAGAGTAGAGGATATGGATACTCCCTGTGGTTTACTAAACTTTTGGATTTGATTCTTAACTTTTCAAAAGCACGTAATAGTTCATGTGATTTATACTTTGTAACGCATTTATTTCTTATCCAAAAAAATCTAAAAGTGTCAATCATCATATGACTAACCCGTCCCAGATTAAACACTACCAAACCGCAATATGTTTGGATTTTAGAGTGAAAAGGAAATGAAGATATCTAAAGTAACGTTTGTGTTCGAAAACAATTTAACAACACTTTTGGATTAATTCAATATCTACAAAACCCATGAGCGGCAATAGTGCTTGCCTTCTATTGGGTTAAATGGGCGGCAGGGGGAATAGTGCCAGACAGCTGCCTGGCACTCCCCTATTGACCCAACAAATTTATGATTTTAGACCCCTTTAAATTTACGATTTTGTCATCAGTTCAAAATTATATTTTTGCCCCCACTTAAAAATAAATTTACGCTTTTACTCCCAGCTAAAAATTTCAATTTTGCCCCCGGTTAAAAATTACGACTTTGCCCGTTTCAATTTACAGTTTTGTCATTAGTTTTTTTCCCTTGTAGTTACGATTTTGCCATCAGTTCAAAGTTATGTTTTTACCCCCACTTAAAAATAAATTAACGCTTTTGCTCCCAGCTAAAAATTCCTATTTTGCTCACGGTTCAAAATTACGATTTTGTCCACGGTTCAAAATTACGATTTTGCCCCATATAAATTTATAGTTTTGCCATTAGTTTTTTTTTTTCCTCACAGCCAAGTTACGATTTTGCTCTCAACTTATATTTACATTTTCTCCATCGTTTTTGTTTGTTTTCCTGGTGAAACTACAATTTTGCCCCCAATGTAAAATTACAGTCATGCCGGCAGATTCCTGGCACTCCCCCATTGGTCCATTTAATTTACGATTTTATCCCTGAATTAAAATTATGATTTCGCTCTCAGTTAAAAATTACGTTTTCCCAATCGTTTTAGTTTTTTTAGCAAAAGTAGAAAACATTTTTTTTAATTGGTTGACTCGATTTAATTTTTTTCTGTATCAAGGAGCCGGCCAACACTCGCTCATTAGTCCTGAAAAATTACAGTTTTGCCTTGATCCGAAAAATATCGTTTTAGTTTTTTTTCCTAGCAAAATTATAGTAGTGTTTTTTTAATTGATTAAGAATTATTCGGCCATTGCTCCGCAACACTGGCGGGCATCAACTAGTTATATCAACAAAGCATATCCATTTCCCTGGCTTGACATCAATCTGTTAGAATTTTTTATTTATTCAAAACTAACACCAATTTGTATAGAAATCCATCTTTGATTATTTTTTTTTATAAACTTAATTTTTCTTACCACACGTACGATGTTGTATTTTTGTGGTTTTGACCCATTTACCACCCTAATTTATACGTTGTAGTGTTGTACTAGAAAAACCTAATAAATTATACCCGTATAGCTTTCGAACAAAAAAAAAAAAAAACATCTCAATCCTATTAACGTTTGATTTATACAATTTTAACAAAAGATGACAGAAAGAAAGAAACCAACAAATTCATTGTAAACATTTTTATCCCTTCTGATTATCAATCAAAATTCATGCATACACCCATTTTTCTTGTTTAAACCAAAATTTAACATAAGAGTTAATAGCCAAAATGGTCCCTGAGGTTTGCTCACTTTTGCCACTTTAGTCCAAAAGCCAAATTTTTTACATCTGGGTCCATGAGGTTTGCATTTTGTTGCCATTTTGGTCCAAATCTCAAATCAGGTCAGATTTTTGTCCTTTTCCTCAGGGGTATTTTAGTCATTTTAAGTATTAATATACCCAAACACCCCTAAAATCACTCTGCACACACACTCTCTCTCTCTCCAAACACCCTTCTTTCTCTTCTCTCTCTCTCATCTCTGTCGAACACCACCACCACCGCATTGCCACCACCACCATCGCCACAGCACCTCCACCACCGCAACCATCTTTGTCTCTCTCTCTTCTCCCTCTCTCTCTCTCTTTCGCAACCACCACAACCAACCACCACAAATCAAAAGAAACCCCCCATCAATCTCTGCATAATGATTCTGATCTGGCTGTACATATCCATAATCAACCCAATTCTTCACTCAACCACAAACCCCCCATCAATCTCTGCATATTTCACCAACACCACCTCCTCCACCACAATCACCACATACTAAAGATAGAGCAGCTTGCGGTCACTCATTCAACATCCGATTCACAAAAATCATCATCGCTTTTCACAGATTTGGTAACATTTGAGAGGAAAACGAAATCGAAAAACCCTTCAGTGAAGCTTTGCGGTGAAACATCCGGTGATTGTGAGTCTGTGACGGTTTTGGATAGGTGGAAACCTCCGATTTTGGTGGCTCTTGGTGGTGTTGTACAGGAGAGAGGGGGGGATGCCAGCGGGTTGGTGTGGTGTTCTTGAGAGTGAGAGAGAGGGATCTGGTGGGTTGGTGGAGGGTGGTGGAACATGTGGTGACGGCGGCGTTTGGTGGAGGTGGAGCAAATAACAAAAGGGTAGCCACAGTGGTGGTGGGGATGATGCGGTGTGGGGTTGGTGGTGAGGATGATGCGGTGGTGGGGATGGCTGTGTTTTAGTGAGAGAGAGAGAGAGAACTGAGAGAGAGAGACTTGAACAGGTGGGTTGTTGCAAAGAAGAAGGATTTTTATTCAAGAGAGAGAGGTAAAATGACTAAAATACCCCTGAGCATAAAGACAAAATAGCAGGGTTTTTTTTTTGAAAATCTGACCTGATTTGAGATTTGGACCAAAATGGCAACAAAATGCAAACCTCAGGGACCCAGATGTAAAAAATTTGGATTTTGGACTAAAGTGGCAAAAGTGAGCAAACCTCAGGGACCATTTTGGCTATTAACTCTTAACATAATAACATGTTTGGCACTAACGTAATGGATGCCATAAACTATCAAATCCAAGTAATAAACATTTGAGTCCTAACTCACCAAGAACTCAAAACATCAATTTCTAAATTTTCCAATGTATATGAAATAAATTGATTCTAAAATTTCGAATACCATATGTTATGAATCTAAGTTATCATTCTAACATATACACAAAGAGATTCATATTATTAAAAGAGATCGAATGATTTCCGTCACGCAAAAGGGGCAAAATTTGAGTTTAGAGTATGTAGCTTTTTAATTCGGCCCTGAAATAAACTTCTCTTCTTGACTTCTTTCTTTCAAGACACACAGATTTATAAAACGAGTTGAAACTCAACAAAGGATTAAAAATGTAGAAATTAAATCATTAGAAACCTACTAAAGAGGTTTCTAATGATCTTTGCCCTTATACAACTGATTTTGAGTCTTGGCATGTGGATGAAGATCAACTCCTTCTCCTTATCCTTGCTCTTCTTCGTGGCGTCTTAGACACAAAGTTCAATTTCGTTCTCAAGTCTCTCTCAAAAAATACGTGGGCACGTCTAGACTTGTCGGGTTTTTAACTTGAGGTTTTCAAATTGTTAACTTCAGTCCTTCAACTCATTATTGTTTGATTTGTGTCACATCTAGAAGCGGTTCAGTATTGCACGTACCATGGATACGCGAGTGTTATGGACTGAAACCATTGCAAGGTATGGGACCTGTCACACATCGGTTGTATGGGAAACCAATGTGGGGTTTATATATCAAATAAGCTCTCTCACCCACCATACTAGTCTTTTGGGTTGAGTTCTCTTGTTTGGTATGTAACATTGGTCTCTGAGTTAACTCAAAGTGATTGCCTGGAGAGAGCCAGCCGTGAGGGGCTGATTGTTATAGACTGAAACCATTGCAAGGTAGGTCGTATGGGCACAACCAATGTGGGGTTTATATACCAAATATGCACTCTCACCCACCAGACTAGTTTTTGGGTTGAGTTCACTTGTCTGGTATGTAACAGCGAGACCCTAGAAAACGGGTTCCACAAATGGTGTGATGATGGTATGGTTCAAACTAGGGGCTATCCCTATTTTTTTATAGATTTGACATAAACAATGTTGCATGTACATACTTAGGTGACATAAGAAATGAAATTCAAATAAACTTTGAAAAATGACACCCTACACATGTAGCAAAACATTCTAAACATAAGAAAGACATTTGTGTCTTTATACAATCAACAAACCACCAACAAATATATCCCTAAAAATACAAGAATTCACCATATCAAATATCATAATCACAACACAATCCATTTTATTATTTTGCTACTCCTATTTGATACTAAATGAGAATATTGCTGCAACCTATTTTTAACAGCCACACTGCAATTTAGAGTTACATAACCTACTGTACACGAAATTACATTCTGTTTACTTGCACAACAAGTTACCTCTACTATAAGGCACAATGTATTACTCTTGTGGGCGAGCGAGCCAAAGAGTGCTTAGGGCTCGAAGCCGAGAAAAATAGTCGTTAATTGCAAGTAAAGCCCGTGCTGATTGTCGGGTCGTAAGTATTGTGTGCAATTGTTGTAATGTTTTTTCCCTCAAGTGATCCGCCTGGGATTTGCAAGAAAAATAAAATTAGAGGCGATATGAGCAGTTTACTTTACATGCAAACGCTTTTTTGTCATTTTTTTGACACCCATATAAAAACACTACTTCATATGCCACCTACGTATGTATCGTGTTGCATTTATACCAATTCGGTCGAATGATGGAAATGACCATAATTCTCTTAAACACAATTGTTGTCTTTTCATATAATTTAAGGGTATTTTGTCATTCAACATATTTTGGCTGGAATTGGTATAAACGAAACAAGCGACGTAGCTTATAAAGTAGTTATAATATACGGTTGACCTTAGTGAAAAGAGATGAATACTTGTACATTACCCAAAAAATTGATAATAGATACTCATTGCTTATTTTGATTAATTGTGATTACACAAACAATATAATTAGAAAATAAGTTTGCAGGTTGTGTGCGTTTGAAATAGACTTCGGGTGACTTTGAACCTGTTTGGCCCATTTCTTTTGCGGCTGATTTTTTTTTACTCAACTCATTTAAGGTAAAACACAAGCCAATCCGACATGCCATTATAAGTTAATGGTCGAGTTGCCACTAGTGTGAAAAGTACTGAATTCGACTCTTGAAGCTTAGCGTGTGCTTTAAAAGGATAATACCACATATGGTCGAGTTGCCACTAGTGTGAAAAATCGGTTACTTACAACAGTTTGTTCCCTTGAATAAACGAACAAGAAAACATCCTTACACTAGACCATCTCAGTGTATATAATGTTCTTTTTGTTTATTCACTAAAACAAAATCTTTTGAGTAGTTGCTTTTATTTAATTTACTATAAAAAGGGTAAATATGATTTTACGAAATTTAAAAGAAAATATATATGAAACTGCCTGAAAATTAAAATACTGAAAAGAGAATTAACCTGGCGTAGAAAATTTTCAAGTGAGCCCAACTTGCCCATAGCCATAGCCATTTGACCCATGTAGTTAGCCATACCCGATGAACCAGGTGGGACCACGGGTGCATCTCTGGCTAACGTATCGGCCAACGATTGCTGCAATGCATCCATTCCTTGTGATAACGCTTCTTCTGCTTGCAATGACGTTTGTTGTAAATGATCAATGCTTGCTAATTGTTGTTCGGTCAGCGGTTCCAAGTGACTCACAAGAAGCTGCCAAATTGAAAATAGTAAAAATAGTAATTAGCCTCAAAGGGAAGATCAATTCTTTTTAATTTTTTGTTATTGAATAGGGTTACAATAGTCCTACATATATAGGCTAGAGGTCCTAAGATACATTTATATTTACCGTATGATACCTTTTAGGGTACTAGTCACAAATGACTAACATGCTTCAATAAATATCAACATATATAATTCCATACTCATCAGTAGGGATGCAAACGAGCCCAGCGACTCGCGAGTTGCTCGAGATCGGCTCGAGTAAAAGCTCGAAATGAGTCGAGCCTTATCGAGCCCAAGCCAAGCTTGAGCCTAAAATAAAGCTCGTTTATTTATCGAGCCCGAACTCGAGCCTGGCACGTGAAGCTCGTCGAGCCTTAGTGTAATATCAATTTTTATTAATATTTAATAACATTTACCACTTATTTAAAGTTGTCTAGTAGACGAGCCGAGCTGATTTAAACTTGTTTATGAGCCAAGCCAGAACCTAAAAAGAAGCTTGTTTAGTAAACGAGCCTAAACCCAGCTTCACTTATCGAGCTTGCGAGCCTAAACAAGTCTATTATTTTATTTAATATATTATTTACTAGATAATAAACGAGCCGAGCTCGAGCTCTCATAAGTTAATCGAGCCCGAGCCTGGTCGAACTCGGGCTCGGCTCGTTTGCTAACAGAATCATAATGCTTTTACAATCTATTGAAATAATAATCAAAAGAATCCGAAAAAGTCCACAATTAGAGTTGACTTTATTGATAACAGATCAAATGGGTAATGTTTTCTTTCTTTTTTTAAAGCAGCTAAAAATGAAATAGCCAAAAAGGTCAAAAATATCCAGACATGTAGTCAAGTGCTTATCAAGTCCTAAACCGTGTTTGAATATTGTTTCATTTGTTGTAAGAATACTTACCTTGAGTAGTTCAGATGAACGAAAACCACCGATCCATAGAAAACACCGTTCGGCAGGTGACGTCCACATTCCATAAATAATATGGAAAACATCAGCTTTTGCTGCAATTTTTTTTAGTCTAAAAATATCATTAAAATGTGTGGTGGCGTTTTCCACTAACGAACGGAGTTCACTGTCACTTTTATGTGAAGTAACTGCCGCCCTGAGTTCACTTGTATGTTTGCTTTGCTCTTCTAACCACCGTGAATATTCTGCTACAAATGCCAATGATCCTGTATTTTGGACAATAATAAACGCCAGTCAACTAAAAAAAGAAATAACATATTCTGCTACAAATGCCAATGGTTCTTGCAAACATGTATGTGAGCGACAACCGTATGATTTGATAAATATGTATGGCTGCCATCAATTGTGACACAGTCATGATATTTATTTCAAAATATAGAGTAAAAATCCCATTTTCGTCCCTGAGGTTTGGCCAGTTTTGCGACTTTCGTCCAAAGGTTTGTTTGGATCCAAAAGATCCGGCTCGTTAACTCCATTCATTATTTTCCGTTAAGTCAGGAGTATTTCCGTCTTTTTTGTTATCTTAAAGGGCAATTCAGTCTTTTTCACTTTACGTACAAGCATTTAGCATAATGTACAAGTATTCAAAAGACCAAATTGCCCTTTAAGTTGACAAAAAGACGAAAATACCCCTGACTTAACAGAGAAAAATGGATGGAGTTAACGAGTCGGATGAAAATGAAAAGATTTCAAACCTTTTGGATCCAGGTGTGGAAAAACAAACCTTTGGACGAAAGTTGCAAAACTGGCCAAACCTTAAGAACGAAATGGCATTTTACTTGAAAATATATGATAGTGAAAACACAGAATATTTGATAGGTTAGATTATAAAAAGTACCAAAAACATCAAAGCAGCCTCTCTATTCCTACGGGGTAGAGGTAAGGCTGTCTACATCTACCCTCCTCAGACCCTACCTTAGCTTTGCTATTGGTGGGATTTACTGAGTATGATGATGATGATGATGATGATGATGATGACCAAAAACATCAAAGACTATTTATCAAAGACTATTTATTATACATACCGTTCCCGCTGTTTGGTTGAGACTGGTCACCCGTGTTTGAAATGACAACACCCTACAAAAATTACAATAATTTAGAATTTGTAAGATAAATCTTAAACAACACATGCTCACACACCTGCTTTCGAGCTCGCTGGACCTCCTGCTCTAGTTGAGTTAGCTTCAATCGACTATTCTCCAATTGTTGCACATATGCCTACAGTAAAATGTAAAAGAAAATATTAAAGTTCACCTTAATTTATTCGTTTTCTTCTCAGTAAATTTCAAACTAAGAGCAGGTTGGATAACGGGTCAAAATGGGTAATTTTTAGTAGGGTCAGAATAGGTCGGGTTGCATGAAACACAACCACGTTCTTTTTGTTTTTGAGTTCTTAAATAATTAACGTTTCGAATATGATAAAAAAGACCTAAAATTTTATTTTTTTAAATAAATGGATGTAGGAGGTCTTATGCATTTTGAATACACTATGGTTGACTTTCTACCTGTTTGACCCATTTAACTAAGGGTGCAAACGAGCCAAGCGGCTCACGAATTGCTCGAGATCGGCTCGAGAAAAAGCTCGAAACGAGCCGGGTCTTATCGAGCCCAAACTCGAGCCTAGCATGTGAAGCTCGTCAGGCTCGTCGAGCCTTAGTGTAATATTAGTTGTTATTAATATTTAATAGCATTTACCCCTTATTTAAAGTTGTCCAGTAAACAAGCCGAGCTTATTTAAACTTGTTTACGAACCGATCCCGAACCTAAAAATAAGCTTGTTTAGTATACGAGCCCGAGCTTCACTTATCGAGCTAGCTCACAAGCCTAAACGAGTTAGTTAATATCGCGAATCGGTTATTGGTCCCCTGGTGAGATATTGGTGCAATATATCGGTCAGAATATCGGTACCAATATTATTATTGACCGATATTTGACAGATATTTAACCGATATATCACCAATTTTCCCAATATCAGTACCTTTTTTCTTAGTTCTAGCATTTGTTTTTCTTCTTATTGTTGCTATTAGTGTTTTAAGTCTTAATTGTTAATTATTAGTGTTTTAAGTCTTAATTGTTAATTATTAGTATTTTAAGTCTTAATTGCTAATTATTAGTGTTTTAAGTCTTAATCAGTTCCTACTTGTTTTGCAACTTGCAAAAGGTAAATTTGTTAATGGTAGGAGAGGATACTAAGTTGTTAGTGTTAAATTGCTATATATAGGGTTGTTAGCGAACCGAACGAACACGAACGAGACCATGTACGTGTTCGTTCGTTAAGGAAATACAGATGTTCATGAACTGTTCACGAACACATGTCGAACAAAAGTTTATGTTCGTGTTCGTTTGTTAAGGTTTTTCAGTTGTTCGAACAGTTCGTGAACACCGATCACGAACATCAACAAATGCAAACAAACACAAACGAACATTAAACTTGAAATTAAATAAAACACCATTAGCCTTACACATCCGACACAACTAGTCAAATACAACCATTAAATGATAAATCAAGTTTAGCTAACTTAAGACATAATTATCTGAAGTTACTTAGACATATCCCAAAAAATGCCTTTAGGCTAAAGTAAAAAAGGGTTTACATTTTTACTATAATTTTAATGTAAGAGTTAAATGCCATTTTCGTCCCTGTGGTTTGGGCCATTTTGTCAGTTTAGTTCAAAGGTTTGAAACGTTGCCATTTTAGTCCAAATAGTTTCAAGCGTTGCCATTTTAGTCCACTGGGTTAACTCCTGGGTTAACTTCATCCCTTTATCCTGTTAACTAGAAGGGCATTTCGGTCATTTTATATGTAATTCTGTTAACAAAAAAATGGTAACGTTTAAAACTATTTGGACTAAAATGGCAACGTTTCAAACCTTTGGACTAAACTGGCAAAATGGCCCAAATCACAGGGACTAAAATGGCATTTAACTCTTAATGCAATTATTAACTAATGTTTAGGGGGGAAAGTAAAAGAAATGGGAAAGTAAAACTTAAGAGGGAAAAGGAAACATTATATAACATTAAAAACTTTTAACAAATTAACATAAACAAACAAACGTAAAAGAACATATTACCGAACGTTCACGAACGTAGTCGAACGAACAAGACCTTTGTGCATGTTTGTTCATTTAGTTAGTCGAACAGAATATCTTGTTCGTGTTCGTTCATTAACTAAACGAACGAACATAAACGAACTTTCCGCTGAACGGTTCACGAACCGTTCGCTGAGCGTTCGGTTCATTTACAGCCCTAGCTATATATATAAATTCAGCATGATATTAAAATTACCAATATCCCACCGATATCCCACCGCGATTACCGATATCTCAAATATGAGTCCTTGACCGATATCCGATTTTTTAACGCATCATACTTAGACGAGTCTATAATTTATATTATTTTTATTTAATATATTAATTAATAGATAACAAACAAGCCAAGCCCGAGGCGAACTCGAGCTTGACAAACTACCAACGAGCTAAGCTCGAGCTCTCATAAGTTAATCGAGCTGCTCGGCTCGTTTGCACCCCTAAACTTGTTTCTATTTTAGTTAGTTGTTTTCAACATTTACCAATCTGATCCATCAGAGACAAAAGTATGACATGAACCGACATGTTTACCCATTAATGGGTAGAAACTGCCACATCTAAACAATCACACGTTATTCTAATATTTTACCTTTTTCCTCAACCGGCTCTTTCTAGCTGCCTCACGGTTCTGAGCCAGTCGTCTTTGTGTCTAAAATTTAAAAAACAACCAAAATTAGAAAACGTTTATAGAACTCAAGTACGAATGACATTCTCGTGTGGCTAACATTTACGTTACCTTTTGTTCAGGAAATTTATCTTTCTGTTTGTCATTAGAACCAGAAGCCATAAAAGGGTTGGATGGATCAACATCGAACTGCAAACAAGATAATAAAAAACATCTAAAAAGTCAAGTCGTTTCATCAAACGAAAAACCATACTTAATATTTTCAAAAGGTATACAAATTCGTGTTTACACTTTGAATCTTGTCATCAGGGTCCTCGGTGGATGTATCGGAGTTTGAAACTTGATTCGGTTGAGATATATTTTGTCCTTGTAACATCTAAAACATGAATAATGGTAGCTAGTATAAGTCGTCATCATTATAATAATAGTAATAATACATAGATAGTTAAATTAAAGATACGAGTAAAGTACACGGATGGTCCCAGTGGTTTACCAAAATTTTGGATTTGGTCCCTAGCTTTCCAAAAGTACACAGATGGTCCCGCTGGTTAGCACTTTGTAACGCGTTTAGTCCCCAACTTTGCCGAAAGTCACATGGATGGTGCCTGTGGTTTGCACTTTGTAACGCATTTTGTCCCTAATTTGGACCTACTGAATCCTCTAGATTTGTTGGCTGGGGACTAAATGCATTACAAAGTGCAAACCACAGGGACCATCCATGTACTTTTGGAAAGCTAGAGACCAAATCCAAAGTTTTGGTAAACCACAATGACCATTCGTGCACTTTACTCTAAAGATAAAAATAAATCATCGTTTCAACACATTTACACATCAAAATCACCTTTTCGTATGAACTAAATTGGAGATCAGGGTGCATGGTTTGATTGATCAAAGACGTCGAGTTGTACGCTAACAGAAACAAAACAAAATAAATCATGATAAGTGAAGCTGACAAAATAGGTAACGGGCTCGGATAAAAATAGGTAATTAAAATAAAAACTATATTAATATTACGATACCTCCTCCACGAAATCCTATGGATTGTTCATGGGGTCCAACATTAGAAACTCGTGAGGATTGACCGGTGTTCCCCTCTGCACCACTAATTAGAAATAAGTAATTAGAACGATATAACACAATCGGTTTATTAGAGCAACAGACATAATGACATATAGATAATATTACATTTATCTCAAATGACAGTTATCTAACAACTTTAGTTTTTGGGTGAAAGCAAAGTGCTTATGTATGTCTACTTATTTAAGGACGAAATAAGTTGTTTATGTTAAGAAGTTTGAGATTGCTTATTTCAAACTAATTAATTTTTTGGATTCAAAATGACGAGTTTACCCTTTAAATAAGTCGTTTTCAATAAGCCAATAAGTTGTTTAAATAAGCAATCCCGAACACACCCTTACACGTTTCTTGGAATGCGCTTATTTCGACTATAAATAATCGAAAAACTCAAAAGCGACTATTTTTAGCCAATCACTGGATTCAACAATTAAACGCACATCCAAACACCCCCATAAGTAGATCAAAATAGCTAGAGTTAAACCTCGAACACAAATAAGACATAGTCTCAAAAGCTAACAAATGCGTCAATTTGATATTTCATGGATAAAGATTCAACCAAAGGCTATAAAACAATCAAACCAGTAAACGTACCACAAAATTCTACAATTGTTATAAAAAAAAAATACTAGAAACTAGATAAGAACTTACTTTGAATTGGCGATAAAGCTAGGCATCGAGTCAGCAACACTTGTGTAAACCTTTCCAGCAAACTTGAGGCTTTTGCTACCCATAAATCACCATCTTTATTCACAAATTCATAAACCAATATTTCCCAGAATTAAAAACACAAATAGGAATTTAAATAAATTTAAAAAAAAGGAGAAAAACATATTAAAAATGAAATATTTTTGTGCACTTTCAAGAACATCACCAACAAAAATAGACCCTAATTTGATTTCTAAAAACCTAAAACAGAATTAAATTTACTTCAAAAACCAAGATTTCCCGGAATTTAGAACACGGAAATAAGAAAAATGAATAAAAAAGAAGAAAAACAGATTAAAAATCAAATCTTTATGTAATCAAGAACACAACCAACAAAGAAAGACCTAAATTTGACCTATAAAACCCCCTAAAAACGAATGAATTTAATTCAAAAACCAAGATTTCTCAGAACTTAGAACACAAAACATAAGAAAAAATGAACAAAAAAAAACAGATTGAAAATGAAATCTTTATGCGCTCAAGAACACAACCAACAAAAATAGACACTAATTTTATCCATTAAACCCTAAAAAGGAATTAAATTTACTTCAAGAACCAAGATTTCTCAGAACTTAGAATACACAAATAAGAAAAAATGACCCCCCCAAAAAAAAAGAAAAACGGATTAAAAATGAAATCTTTATGCACTCAAGAACACCACCAACAATAAAAAAAAAAAAAAAAAAGACATAACTGTGATTCATAAATCAAAGCTGAATTAAATCTACTTCAAGAACCAAGATTTCTCAGCACTTAGAATACATAAATAAGAAAAAAATAACGGATTAAAAATGAAATCCTTATGCACTGAAAAACACCACCAACAATAAAAAAAGACATAATTGTGATTCATAAATCAAAACTGAATTAAATTAACTTCAAAAATCAACATTGCCAGAACATAGAATACACAACTAAGAAAAAATGAACCCAAAAAAATATAATAATTAAGATAAACAGATTAAAAATAAAATCTTTATGAACACAAGAGCACCACTAAGAAAAATAGACCCCAATTTGATCCATAAAACCCTAAAACCTGAACTAAATTTACTTCAAAAACCAAGATTTCTTTTACCCAAAAAAAAAAAAAACAAAACAAAAACCAAGATTTCCCAGACCTCAGAACACAAAAACAAGAAAACTGAATAAAAAACAGATTAAAATCAAATCTTTGTGCACAAGAGAACAACACCAACAAAAACAGCCCCTAATTTGATCCCTAAAACCTGAACTAAATTTTCTTCAAAAACCTAGATTTCCCATAATTTAGAACACAAAATTAGGACAGCTTGCAGAAAAAATATTAAAAAATGAAATCTTTTGTGCACTCAAGAACACAACCAACAAAAAAAGACCCAAATTTGATCCATAAAACCCTAAAAACGAATTAAATTTACTTCAAAAAAAAATCTCAAACTTTAGAACACAAAAATAGTAAAAAACTGAATAAAAATGAAATCATTATGCACTCAAAAACACAACCAACAAAAAAAAGACTGAATTTTGATCCATAAAACCCTAAAAATCAAAATAAATTTACTTCAAATCAAGAACATTATTTATTACCTTAAAAATCGCCAGTTCATAAGGGAGACATGGTTAGAAGCTGCTTTGAGGAGGTAAAATGGATCTTGTTGACTTGGAGTTTAGGGGGTTGTGCTAAAAATCAAGCAGCCTTGGTATCTTTCTTATTTTTTTAATAAAATATATTTTTGGTGTCAGCATTCGTCACGCCCACCAATATTTTCAATGTTAATTTTCATCGGTCCAAAATTAAGACACGTATTTTTATTTTTATTAAAAATAAAAATAGAAACTATATATAAATAAAGTAAAGGTAGTATAAAAATAAAGTAAAGGTAGTTTTTGTTATTATTTTAATACTTAGGAAAATTTATAATAAAAAAACTATAATGAAAGATATTTCGTTACATGCGTTTAGTGTGAGCTATTTCGTGTGAGGTATGAACTAATTTAAATAATCAATTTTAGATTATGTTTTATTTTCTAAATTTAATTTTCATTACATGTTAGACCATAAGGTATGGTAGCATGGAGACCTTAACCACATCGCTACACCGCCTCTTTCTTGACGTTTTGGTTGGCGTATTGGTGAAGGTGGGGGAAAGCTGCCCGGTGTGGAGGGTTTTGACATGATGATGTGGATGGTTGTTATTGGGTGGTTGTTAATATTAATGTTTTTTTTTCTAATTTAATAGATTTGTTTTATTTTTTAAACATAAATTAAATAAAAAATGTATGTCACGTGTCGTTCCACGCCCCATATCCCACCAAGCTTTTTGAATCCACGGTTCCCCTTCTAACATCGCCGATGTGACTGCCACGTGACGCTTCATGCCCCTCCCACACCGTATAGTCTTATGAAAACATAGCTAATAACGCGTGAATACACAAGGATACACGTAAACATGCAAATTAATTTCAGGATGTCATCGTGACATGTTTATGGTTTAAATTGTTTAAATCAAATACGATCACTAGTCTTTTTTTATTTTGTGTTAAAAACATCAAGTTTAAGTCGTACACACTTTAAGATTATGTAACCTGAATACTACCAGTTTAACAAATTTATCTAAATCAATTGGTGGATAGCAATCAAATTGTAAATGTTTTGTTCGAGTTAGTAGTTGTAAAAAATGGATGGGTTAAACATATCAATCAAACAAGATATGTTTATTAAACAAGTTATATGTGATTAGGGTTGTAAACGAGCCGAGTCGAGCCGAGCTAGACCCAACTCGAGCTCTGCTCAAACTCGATTTGAGCTGGCTCGGCTCGAGCTCGAATTTCAAATCGAGCTGAGATTTGAGGCTCGAGCTCGGCTCGATTAGAATTCGAGCTAGCTCGGCTCGGCTCGATCTAGCTCGAAGTAACAAAGAACCGCAAAATTTATTACTTAAAAAGCCCTTAAAATGAATTTCTTCATAGCCTAAGGGCCATAATTGCCATTTAATTTAACCATATGGCTAAATATGCAAGTATAAATAGTTAATTCACTTTCTCCATTGTCTTACCTTCTTTTATATGGGAGATAGTCCCTTAGTTTTTGTTTTCTAAGCGATGTGGGACAAAAAAATGAAGGATGTAAACCTTATCGAGCCAGCTCACGAGCGGAGCCAGGCCAAGCTCGAGCTCGGCTCGTTTATAAACCGAGCCGAGCCGAGCTGGCTCGTTTACAACCGAGCCAATTTCGAGCCGAGCTTTCTTCGAGCTTTTTTCGAGCGAGTTTCGAGCGAGCTGCAAGTCATGAGTTTTTTGAACACCCCTATATGTGATACTGCATAAAGTAATTATTTCCCTCGTGTGTTAACATTCTCATCTCTAAAATAAACATATACGAACACAAATATTGGGTAAGGTTCTGGTACAAATGAGTCTTAACATACAAATTGAGCTTAACATGATTTTTTTTTTCTATTTTGTCAAGCACGTATTTTAGTCCCAAAATTTTAAAAAAATGTCGTGTATTTAGTTTTACACTATTAGAGTAATTAGACTTAATTACTCTACTAGAGTAAATACACGACTTTTTTTTTTTACATTTTCTAACTAACCATCATGCTTAAGTAGACTCACTTCTAGGGTTGTAAATGAACCGAATGAACACGAACAAGACATTGTTCGTGTTCACTTGTTAAGGATATAATGTGTTCATGGACGGTTCATAAACACTTACCGAACGAGATTTTGTGTTCATGTTTGTTCATTAAGGAAAGAAACATGTTCACGAACACAGATAAAATCGGTGAAGACAACGGTGGCTAGAGGGGGACGGCGAGAGGGAGCAGCGCTAGACCTTTAAGCCCCCTAATTGTTGACCGAGGGTAAATAGTACTTTTCGATGTGAATAATGAGAATGAAAGGGGAACGTTGCATAAACAATGTGAAGATAGAGTTTCCAATTTTATTTGTTTGGGTAAGGAGATAAATAAGAATTGGAGAATATAAAAAGTTGAAATAAAATAAATAAATGCTAAAAAACTTTAATAAACAACATAAACAAACGAACATGAACAAATGTTCACAAAAACAATACTTAACGTTCACGAACGCAATTGAAGGAATGAGGCATTTGTTCGTGTTCGTTCATTTAACTAACCAAACGAATTTTCTTGTTCATGTTCGTTCTCATTATTCCATATATAAATTATCAACTTTTTTGTGCATCATAACTTGTACCCTATGCTTAGGGAATTTTTCAAAAAAATAACTTGATTTTCCACTTTCAACCTTAAAGTTTTATCTTTTGCATTTAACCCATTTAAAATTTTTACTTTTAACTCAATTTTTTTCATCTTTTGTAATTTACCACAACACTTTATTATTTACTACTTTGGTCCTCCATACTTTTTATCTTTTGTAATTTACCACAACACTTTATTATTTACAACTTTGGTCCTCCATACTTTTTATCTTTCGCAAGTTTTTCGTTTTACGTTTCGTTCTAAATTTTGCGAGTTAACTTGTCGTAGCGTGCATGTGAGGCTCAACGTTTTTGCTCTATTTCTCCATATTTGACAGACCCGTCGCAACGCGCCCATTTTTTCTCTTTTGAAAACTTCGCCGCAACGGGCGGGTCCTAGATCGACTAAGTTATTATTTTCTACATTTTACGTTTCTGGTTAATTTCTTCGCATTAACACACTGTAACGGGTGTGTGTGGTTCAACGATTTTAGTCTCCTTTTCGTTCAGTGTAATTTTTACCATTTTATCTATTTTATTTTTACGATGTTGAGAGTCGATGTCGTTGTGGCATTGGTGCTACTTGCACGGTTTTACGAACGTTTTTAACCTATTAAATTTTTTACTAATATTTTGTTTCGGTTTACCCCTATACTTCCTTTACATAAAAACTATTTTTACGTGCATATTTTATGTACGAGTATGTATAAATATGATTTCTTCTGCATTCCAACGTAAATTTTTTTTATAGACGAGTCAGGTCAAGTATAATACATTTTCGTTTAAAGAAACCATTTTTACGTGCATATTTTTATGTACGTTTCGTATAAATTCAAGTTATTGTTTGACATGAATTTCATTTACTTTACGTTTGATCCAATGACAATGCTTATACAGGTTACATTGAGTTTAACTGGATACGTCGAAATGTGTGTTTTCATATGGTTAATGCATCATATAACGTTTGGACTAATCCATTCAATGTTTACGATGTACCCGCGCCGCAACGCGAGCGGGTCTTAACCCTAGTTAATGAAACAAACAAACATAAACGAACTTCCCGGCGAACAGTTCACGAATTGTTCGCTGAACGTTCGGTTCGTTTACAACCCATATTGACTTCGAATGTTAAAACTCATTTGTATGTTAAGACTTATTTGTATTTAATCTTTACACCGTATATTATCTACTATCTTAAATCACAAAGTCGGTGGCATACGCCACCGACATGCATGTGCCATTTCGTTTTGGATTTTGTGTGTATTTCTTTTGCTACCAAAAGTAATATTACAATTGGTCTATTATTATATTATACTATAAACTTAACTAAAGGCCACCGACATATGTGCCATTTCCTTTTTTTCACACAATACTTTGAGTAAATACATTTTGGCCCCTTACTTTTAGTTTTGTTAAATTGCGTTTTAAGTCAATTTCGACATTTCCTCTTTTCACCCATACTTTGAGTAAAATACATTTTGACCCCTTGCTTTTAGTTTTGTTAAATTGCATTTTCAGTCTCTTTCCTTTCCAAGTTAAACTTCAACTTTTCACCCATACTTTGACTAAAATACATTTTGGCCTTTTGCTTTTAGTTTTGAGTCCATTTCCTTTCCAAGTTAAACTTCAATTACATTGCAGTATTAGACCATTGAGGTTTAATCTCAAAAGTTTATAATGTTTCAACTTTATCATTGTACCGTATATCTATACATTTTTAGCTTATTGCTTTCTTTAATTATTTTCATTAGCACAAAGTCGGTGGCATAGGCCACCGACATGCATGTGACATTTCCTTTTTTCACACAATACTTTGAGTAAAGTACATTTTGGCCCATTGTTTTTAGTTTTGTTAAGTTGCGTTTTGAGTCCATTTCGACATTTCCTCTTTTCACCCATACTTTGCTTGCTTTTAGTTTTGTTAAATTGTTTTTCCACTCTCTTTGCTTTCCAAGTTAAACTTCAATTTTTCACCCATACTTTGACTAAAATACATTTTTGCTTTTTGCTTTTTGCTTTTTGCTTTTAGTTTTGAGTATATTTTCTTTCCAAGTTAAACTTCAATTACATTGCAATATTAAACCATTGAGGTTTAATCTCAAAAGTTTATAATGTTTCAACTTTATCGTTGTACCGTATATCTATACATTTTTAGCTTATTGCTTTCTTTAATTATTTTCGTTCGCTAATTTCTTTTTTTTTTTTAACTAAACTTTTGGATTCAACCATACATTGAGTTGAACTGAATACGTCAAGTCATGCGCTTTCATTTTTACACCCGCCAAACTTTAAAAAATTTGCAATTGTAACCCCTAGACTACAACTCCTACTTTTGCAAATGCTAATGCATTGTGTTTTTCGAAATGTCTTTGGCATTGTGTTGTACACTTTGTGTCTACCTTTGTGATTTACGCTTTTTTGTAATTGTCTTTTACGCACTGCGATTTACGAATCGTGTTTTGTCTTACTATATGTTTCCACCTGTCGCGCGCCGTCGCAACGCGCGGCGGGCAAAATCCTAGTTTATATCATAAAATGTGGATACATGCACGAAAACACCGGAGACCAAGCACTAAATTGCTATAACTTGTAAAAATATTTTTTAATGAAAATCTACTTTGATATACAATGTCAATAAATATGTCAACATGTTATCGTAATTTTCGTTTTTAGATCAAATGACAACTTAGATTATTCACAAACAAAAATAATTTTTTAAACGATAAAATTAATTTGAATATCATTTGCAACTAAAATTACATTTTTTTAACAACACACTTTTATTAAAGCAAATGTGCATTTCCAAGGAGCTGCGAATCTCTGGAGAAACAAAGTTAAATAATTATTAAGAAACTGTATTTCGATCTATTCCTTAACTAAGGTGTTGTTTGTTTTTCAGAGGTAAAACGTTTACAGTCTGTGGGTCACATCTGCAAACATCTGTAGCAGAAAATGTGGACCAAACCTCTGCAGTTTACAAGAAAAAAACAGTTGTTTTCTAACTTCTTATAACAACCCTCCTAAATATTTCCGACACCCCTAATATATTTAGAATGTCCCTGCATGTCCTAAAATATACCCCGTATACGAAAAAATGGCCTTAAATACCTTTAATTTTATAAAAATAAAATCAAAATCAAGTTTTAAGTGGCGCTCGCGGGCCGCGAAGGCTTTGCCTTCAGGCTACGCGGGCCGCGACAGCCAACCCACCAGGCGGCCCCCTAAGCTGCCACGTGGCTCACCCGTGTCGAGTCTAGTTCAACGAATCAGCACAGCTAAAGCCTACATCCCTATGTCGCGGGCCGCGAAGGCCTTCTCCTTGTCTTACGTGGGCTGCGAGGAAGTGGAAGTTCAGCACTATAAATAGATGGCATCGGCCGTCATTTGAAATCGTTCACAGTTCGTAAATTCTCTCTAAATTCTGTAGTGTAGCAAATATAATCGGGCATTATACCCACTAAAGTAGTAAAGTTTTGCCTCGTTGTAAGTATTTAACCCTCGGATACGTATTAGATACGATGCCCGATTGATCTAGTGCTCCGTAACGGCTGTCGAGGTTCTGCCCGACGTAGTCATTAGAGTTATGTCTCGGGGAGGGTATAACTAATGTAAATATTGGGTTATTATAATAACACGCGTACATTGTTTAATTAATAGATTATAACCAGGAATCTACCAAGAAAACTCTAAAGTAGCAATGTGAGTAATCTCCTTTTTGTAAACTTTTTTTACAAACTGTTCTTACAAAACCTTAAATAATTTACGATGTGATTAGCAGTGATTGAGTCTTTGTAATTCTTCAATTACTGCCGGTATGTTGGGGTTTTGTATACAAAATGTGGAACACGTTACCATTAGACAACGAGATAGCCAATGTGTAATATGACCCACCAGTCAGGATTGACAATACTGAATGAATAATTGTGTAGATATAAACATTGCAATTGCTCTCAATACTGTTAAGGGATAAAATGCTTATTGATTAAATTGGGATTCATTCACAAGTATTTCCCACTGACAAATGTTTTTAAAACGTTTTTCAGGTAACAAAATGTGAAAGCCAATTAGAAGCCAGCTAGAGAGCACTGAAGGCTTGGAAAATGTGGCTATAAAAGTTACCTAAATAAAGACGATGTTTTAAATTCAATAAATTCGGGTTTATCCCTATAAACATGTTTGTAATTGTAACACCCATCTAAATTTACTTGAATTTAATAATAATTCATTTCCAATTTATACAAAATATGCCCAGTTAACATAGATTTCATAAGTTGAATTGATAAGTAGCAAAAAGCTTAATCAACTAAAGACTAAATTAAAACATTCAAAAGTAGTTTAACAATTGTTTACATTCCATAAACATAGTCTATTAAGAGTTAAAACATTGCGGAAGCTTGTAAATTGTGTTCGGTTCTTCAAAAGATAGCTCGATCATCTTCCGGTTAGTTTCCAACATCACCTAAGATCAAAACCACATCAAATGTTAGTTTTGATAAAGTTAAAATGAATGTAATCAAGTTCCATGAGTCAACAACCAAGAAAAATAAAAATTTCCGGAAGAGGGGGGCGCTGCGTGACGCCAAGGTGCCTTGCGTCACGCCTAGCCCTGATTTTCACAGAATGTTTATTTCTTTGATGCTGCAGATTCCCAGCTCAAAGTTTAATCAAGTTCCAACTTAAAATAGCCATAACTTATGATTCGTAAGTCCGTTTTTAGTGATTCTTTTTCCTATACGTCTGTAATTTCATTACCAATGTGCCTATTATGATAGTCATGCCAAAACTTCAACTTATGGACAGAAAGTCTATATGTCGTTATGCATTTATTCAACCCATTCCTACTTGACACAATTACTACCATTTAACTAGTAAACTTATGATACTTTATACCCAATATCCCGGGCTTATCATCACTTGCATTTCTTTACCAATCTCATGGTTTAATGCTCTTGTGATTAGTATCTCCATTTTGATTCTCTAAAACACTAAAACAACAATTTGCACAATTAATCGACCCGTTTGACTCATCTTATGGAATTCCCCAATATGATGACTACCAAACGATCTCGTGTCACTCTTAGACTATTAATTTAAGTAACGATCATAGTCGCTACAATTGACACCATAATTATCCGAAAATGAGACTTCGCATAATTTAACAACAATTCGTTTAATGTAACGGGTCAAGTTACATACCTTTAGTGCACGCCCTTCAACCGCAATTCACCGCCGGCTTGTCCACTTGATGTTCCGGTATCCTTTCCTATAGAGTTCATTTACATCATGTTTAGAACTCTTTTTAATCACATATCGCATAATAGTCAAAACATCACAATTAGGTGTTTTAACTTCAAAATTCTAGTCTCAAGCCTTCTTTGAGGCATTTCAACAAACACTTTAAAAGCAGAATTTTTACATGATTATATAGTAAATTCCTAGCTTATCATCTAGCCCGAATTTCACATAAATCAACCCATTTTACACAATCGTTAGCTTCTAAAATTCTGAAGTCACTTTACAATTGTCAAATTACACTAGAACAACACCCAATTTCCTAGTGTCTATCAAGTTCTACATAACCCACTAATCACCTACAATGGTGTTCATGGATTTTACTAAAATTTCACATGATTTCAACTTGTATTGGTCTAGGGTTTGTCCCTGGACACTGTATTGTTCCTAATTCATCATAGAACTAACATGCAACCATAAATTTCAGAAAATCCCAATTTCATGAGAATTTCGAGTTGAGAGTTTTCATCAAATTTTACATACCTTGTAATCCTCTTGCGATGAGGATCAATAATCTATGCTTTAATTTCGATTTCAACTTGGATTGAGCCTTCAATTTGAAAGTTTAGTGATGTTTTAGGGTTTTGGAGAGTGGGGATCGCCCCTGCTTGTTCTTGTACGACCAGACATCCCAAATGGGGTGTTTGGTTTTGTTTTTTATTAAAAATGATAATATAGTTTCAATCTTTACAACTTAGGCCCCTTCACTTTTGTTTAACATATAGTTTGGTTATGTTAACCCCATTTCAAGTTATTTCTATACTTATAGTTAACTAGGTTATAATTTCCTAGTTAAATAATATTCTTGTTTATTTAAACTTTATAATTAGAATTATAAGGTTTTATATTTCCGGGGTGTTACAAGTCCACCCCCCTTAAAAAGGTTTCGTCCCCGAAACCAAAGTACGTACCAAATAATGTAGGGTGGAGTCGTCGCATCTCCTCTTCGGACTCCCACGTAGTGTCCGAACCTTTCCTATGCTCCCACTTGATTTTGACTTGATCGATGTGTTTGTTTCGCAAGTGCTTGACCTTTCGATCTAAAATCTCCACTGGTCTCACCGCATAATTCAGGCTATTATCCACTTCGATATCATCGTAATGGATATAAGTTGTTTCGTCCGCTAGGCACTTTCGCAATTGCGACACGTGGAATGTGCTATGTATTCCGTTCAACTCTTCCGGTAATTCGAGGCGATAAGCCACCTTGCCGACCCTTCCGATGATTTTAAATGGGCCAATAAACCTCGGGCTTAGCTTCCCCCTTTTTCTGAATCTAATAACGCCCTTCCATGGGGAAACTTTTAGCATAACCATGTCGCCAACCTGGAATTCGATTGGCCTATTCCTTTTATCAGCATACGCCTTTTGCCTGTCTTGAGCTGCTTTCAAGTGTGCCTGAACCACATCAATCTTTTCATTAGTGGCTTGTACTATATCTTGGTGGGAGAGTTCACGTGGACCCACTTCACCCCAACATACCGGGGTTCGGCATTTCCTACCATAGAGCATTTCGTACGGTGCCATCTTAATACTAGCGTGGTAGCTGTTGTTACACGAAAACTCGACTAATGGTAGGTAAACATCCCAACTTCCTCCAAAGTCGATTATACACGCCCGTAGCATGTCCTCTAATGTTTGTATTGTTCTTTCACTCTGTCCATCTGTTTGAGGATGGTACGCAGTGCTAATGAACAATTTGGTTCCCATTTGCTCTTGGAAATCTCGCCAGAAATTTGAAGTGAACCGGGTATCCCTATCAGACACGATGGATACCGGTACTCCATGACGTGCTATTATCTCATTAGTGTAAACTTCTGACATCTTTTCTGACGTATAAGTCTCACGAATCGGAATGAAGTGAGCACTTTTCGTCAATCTATCCACCACTACCCATATGGCATCGAAACCACGATTTGTCTTAGGCAATTTGGTTAATAGGTCCATTGTAATATGTTCCCATTTCCAAACCGGGATTTCTAACGGTTGAAGTTTGCCGTATGGTTTTTGGTGCTCCGCCTTGACTTGTAGACATGTCAAGCATTTTTCCACATACTTCGCCACATCCCTCTTCATTCCAGGCCACCAATAATTTTGTTTTAGATCATTGTACATCTTGGTCGCACCCGGATGAATTGAATATCGGGATTTATGAGCTTCATCAAGTAGAAGCGTCTTCACCCTACAAGTATTTGGAACCCATATCCTTCTGGATCGAGTCTTCAACCCGTTATTCCCATCCGACAAATCTTTCAACTGGCCGATTATTCTTTCTTTCTTTCTTCAAATTCTCCTCTTTCACTGCTTTTAATTGCGCCTCTCGGATACGTTCAAGTATACCCGAGGTCACCACAAGCTGCATTGATCTTACTCGTATTGGGACATAGTCCGCTTTTCTACTCAGAGCATCCGCCACCACATTTGCCTTTCCGGGGTGATAATGTATTTCACAGTCGAAATCTTTCACCATTTCTAACCATCGCCTTTGTCGCATATTTAACTCCTTCTGATCGAAGAAGTATTTTAAGCTCTTGTGATCAGTGTATATGGTGCACTTTACCCCATATAAATAGTGCCTCCATATCTTTAATGCAAATACCACTGCAGCCAACTCGAGGTCGTACGTGGGATATTTCTTCTCGTGTATCTTCAATTGCCTTGAGGCATAAGCTATAACTTTGCCCCGTTGCATCAAAACGCATCCGAGCCCCGATAGTGAAGCATCCGAATAAACCACCATGTCTTCGACCCCGTCCGGCAATGTTAGTACCGGAGCTTGAGTTAACTTCTCTTTTAGCGTTTGAAACACTCTTTCTTGTTCAACACCCCAAATGAACTTTTCTTCCTTCCGGGTTAGTTTTGTTAGCGGTGACGCAATCGTGGAGAAATCTTGAATGAATCTCCTGTAGGTCCCTGAATCCCGTTGGATCTTAACAAGACAGATAATCTATCAAGGGTGCGGAATCCCCTTGATTGATCTTCGAACCCAGAAACAAGAATAAGTAGAAGAACAATAACTCGAACACACAAACACACAAACACACAAACTTCCAAACTGATCTTCTGTGATTATCAAACCCTTAGAAGTGTTTTACAATCACTAAGATCTACAAGAACCTAAACAGCCGATTTCTGTTTTGTTCTTAAGCTCTCACACTTGAATGCTCTCTCAAGTTGTCTAAAGTGTCTCTAGTGTCTAACCCTAAACATGTAGCAGGAGGGTGTTTATATACTACAACCTCCCATACATGAATTGGGCTCTGGCCCGTATACAATTACATAATAAATTCGGACCTAATAAACTTCATACAAACTTGGACTTGATTGGGCTTGATAATCTCGAAATCTTTAAGTCTTCATAGTCCAATCTACTGTTTAATATCCAAAGACCAATCCACAGCTGTTGTCACATAACATGCACCAACAAACTCCCCCTTGACAATAGCTTGCACAGGAAACTTTAGTCTTCAGAATCTCACAGTCTTTGGTCTTTGGATAGCGTCAGCTTCAACATGAATTCTGTCTTTGTCAGCAACATCTTTGTCAGCAACAGACTCCCCCTAAGCTGATGCATCCAATCACCAAATCTTCCAAGTTTTGATTCAGCATTCAATGTGTTTTCACAGCATCCATTCTGCATTGTAGAATGAGGATTCTACCAAGCAGCAACAAACTCCTCCTCTCTTCACAGCAACTTCTCATCAACAGACTGCTTCAATCTGTATACTATAAAACAACATCTCGAGAAACCATAAGAATTTTTCAACATAGTTAAAGAATTATTATTGTACAAGAGATAGTTAAACTGTATCAGATTAAGCATTTTCAAATAAAGCACCAACACGCACAAATTTTAACAAACACCTTATAACCAGCATGAATTAAAAATTTTTGAACCCACTTTCTAACACAGTCTCCCCCTTTTGGTAACAACTCCTCCAAGAATAACAGTTTTCCGTACATTAAGAATTTTAACAGAAAAAGACACTATTTTTGGTTTTTTTTATATATTCAAATGTAAAGACTGAAAGCAGTAAATAAATATTTACAGACATTCTTTTTGCGAGTTTCGAGGGTAAGAGAATCATATCAGTGTACGGACATGTCAAAACGCTCTTGTTGTTCTTTTAGTTAACATTTAGATAAGCATCCTATAACGATTATCGGTATTGTTGTCCACATAAGCTCAACTTATCATATGTAATCATGGCGAGGGGATACGTTAAGGTATGATTTATACTTACCGACCGGTGTTCATCCACATCACGACACATTCCCGTATCAAGGTATGCACGAGGGTTCATCTTACCGGTGAGTATACCGATTATCATCTGTTTGACCGTATATGATGTGAGAAACTCACTTATTTTGATTGAAAACAAGCCCTATGTGATAGAATCACTTATTGATGAGGAACTTGATTTTCAGATGCATGAGGGCACAGGAGCAAGTCCGTGAACAGGTCAGTACTTTCGTACAGCAGAGAGACGAACTTGACTCCCGGATAAATGTGATATTTTATCACTTATTTTGGGGACATGTGATTGTTGATCACTTATTGAGGTCGAATGCAAAATGTACACGTATGTATGATATCATGGAAGACCTAGACTTGCGTCCCCGTTATTTTTCTCGGTAAAAGATACAACCATGATACCCAGATGATAAGCAGCATAAAGACCGAATATTTCAGAACCTCGGCAATCTCTTAAACGAAATTTCGGTACTAAGACCATATGCCAATGAATGGTTCCCACCAGGTCTTCAGTCGATTTAAGTTTATATCACCCTGCACACTTTAAAATGATTGTGAGCCTACCGATACATCTTATATAGAGCTGCTTAGCATATTTCATTTAAGGTTTAAAGAGGTTTAGACAGACCACTGATGTACTATCATTTTCTCTTTTGCTCGCCAGGAAACTCATTTTTGCTTTTCTATTGTTTTTGAGTTTTTGAAATTTTTCGATGTTTTTTTTTGTATTTTTGATTTTTAAGAAAAACAGTAAACTATTTACAAAAATTCTTATGAAAAACCAGTTATTCAGGATTCCTCATCCCATTGAGTTCGACTAAGTGTTCAAAGCGAGCTCGATCAAAAGCTTTAGTGTAAAGATCAGCAAGGTTATCTTCTGTGTCGAATCAGCACTTTGAACTTCAATTTAAATCAATCAATATAAATATATCAACAATCTCACAACCCCCTTCATGTGCCTAGAGCAGCCACTATCAACATAAGTTGATAATCCTCCTTAGCAACTCCTGCACACAACAACTAAAAAATTAGTTAGATTGGGGGACCCAAGCCTTAATGGTCTTGGGTCTTCCAGATTCATCAACTACAGGAACATCCATCCAGTATCCATCACTCCTAGCTGGAGTCTTAGATCTTGGGCCTGTTGATGGAAATGGGGCTTGATTTCCATAAGGTCTCTGGTCCTGAGGGTACCTATTTGTGTTTGGACTATGTGACCTTTGAAAATTTTGATTTTGATTCCAAGAACCTTGACTGTAATTTCTAAAGCCATTGTTATAAAAAGTTCGACCACCATTATTTTGGTATCGATTTTGATATTGACCTTGACTTCTGAAATTATTTGAATTTTGATTATTCATTTTTGGTGTGTTACTTCTAGGTCTTTCATATCTGCCTGATGTAGATTCAGGCTGAAATCTTGGTTGATTTCTTTGGAAACGAGGAACTTGTGAAGTTCCTTTTTCAGCCTTATCTACACCACCAGCAACACCCGATTGTTGCTTTGGAGCAGATTTCTTTGGAGAATTTGAGACTTTCTCCTCATTATCACCTTGCTTCTCAGGTGATTTCCCTCTTTGTTTCTCACTAACTTGTGCTTCAACCTTTTTGTTAGGACAGCAGCTAGCTACATGTCCCTTTGTGTGACATTTGAAGCACGATCTCTTTGTCGAAGACTTCTTAGTTGAAGCCTTTGAACTAGATTCTGGTTTTGATGATGATGCCTTGGAAGGATCTTGCTCAGTTTGCTTAATTTCAGATTTTTCTATGTTTTTGTTTCTAGCAAACTCTACATTTGATACCTTTTCAATAACAGCTGTTTCGGTTTTCATATCACTTCCTTGAACAAAATTAACCTTTTTAACAAAAGTTTGATTATTGTTTTTAGAAGGTGTATTTTTCTTTTTCAAAACAGGTTTGCTGTTATTTTCCTTCTTAGCATCATTATCTTCAAACACATCACCTTGACTGGATGTGAAACTACTTGGTGATGTTGACAGACAGTCTGTAAGCTCATCCTCATCAGGTAGGAAAGAATAGTCATGACTAAGAGGAGGTGGGACTTCATTAAAGCCCTGGAATCCCACACTTGTCTTGTCATTACTCTTCTTTAACCCACCCATCATATGTTTCATAACAAAAGTAGAATCTCTGAATTGACCTAACTTCTTTTCAAGTTCAACAATTTTAAGTTGTGAATCTGACAACTCTTTGTTTTTATCAGAAATCTCTTTTGTTTTCTCAGACATCATGTCATGAGCTAAGTCTATGACTTGAAGTTTTTCATTTAATTTGCATGTTAAAGCTTCAATTTCAGCTTCATAGCCTTTTATCTTTTTCAAATATGATGACTCGTTTCTTTTAGCAAAGAAATTTGATTCTTTTACGTTAGACATTTCGCTCACAAGACTTTTGTTTTGAGTTGACAATTTGTCAACTTCACCCTGTAGTTCACGACACTTTAAGCAAACAGAAGTGGCAGAGTTACTTACCTCTCCTGTTGATTTGTCTGAGTTGGCCATGAGAGCAGCAAGTTGAGCTTCCATTCTTTTGATAATTTCATCTTTCTCATCAGCTTCCATTTCATGCTCAGACTCAGGCTTATCCTCTTCAGCATCTGTTGTCTGATCAGCCTTATCTTCCTCAACTTCACTCTTCTTCTCAACTTTAGCCTCATCTACTGTAGCTTCACCATCATTGACTGGAGTGATCTCTGCCATGAATGCTTGAGTGACATTTTCATCATTTTCTAAGTGAATGCTCCAGTCATATGAGCCTTCTCTTGCAGTAGATATCAACGCCCTTGAGTTAGAGTTAGAGTTGTTTGATGCATTCCGATTGTTTGAACTTTGATTCGTATTCTCATGCTTTTGTTTTTGACATTCCCTAGCGAAATGACCATAACTCTGACAGTTAAAGCACCTGACTTTGGTCTTGTCAAAACCTACGCTCTTTCCTACAAACTTCCTTCCAGTTCTGTTCATGAACCTCTTCACACGTCTCGAAATCATGGCCATCTGCCATTGTAGATCCATCTCTTCTAGATCATCAGGGTCAATCTGATCATAATCTTCATCTAAAGTGGCGGGATCAGATATTTTCCCTTGAATGTAGTTCTCATAAGACGCAACAAAAGAAGCAAGTAGAGCAAGATGTTCTTCAGCAGACTTCACACTCATAGGCATTGACTTTGCACTACTACTTTGCTTTGAAGTTGATATTCTCTTGACTCCTGTTGATCCTCCTGCAGCAGCTACAAAACACATATCACCATCCTCATTCACTGTGACCTGCTCCTTATCACACGAAAGAAATGCAGTTGCAGAGTCGCTAGAAGCATCATGAGGTGAAGAAGAAGTAAGCCCATTGTATATCCCTGGATCTTGAACCTGATCATAACCAGTGTCCTTTTTCTTCATACTAAGCTCATAAGCTCTAAGCTTTCCAACTACTTCTTCCAATTCCTTCGTGTCATAGTCTGCTTCTCCCTTAATCATGAGAGTGTAGATATCCCATTTAGCCGGTAGAGCATCAAGCAGCTTGTCATTTTTCTCAATGTCAGTATAGCAATCTATATCATAATTATCCAGTTCTGACATCAGATGGTAGTATCGAGTGATGACGTCTTCAAGTGACTCATTCTTCATGTACTTGAATACAGCAAACTGCTTCTTCAGTAGATCAACTTTGTTCTTCTTGACATCAGGATTTCCCTCATATCTCTTCTCTAGTGCATCCCACATTTCCTTTGAAGTAGTGTACTTCTTAAAGGTATGCTTGATGCCATCAGGTAAAGACATTTTAATGGCTGCCAAGGCTCTCTTTTCAGCCTCATACATTTTCTTTTGTTCGGCATCCATATCAACATAAGCAGTTATACGTTGTCTTCCCTCAAACTCATGAGTTGGGTTCACATACCCATCGTCTATGCATATCCACATACGCGTGTCCTGGTACTCAACAAAAGATTGAAACCTATCCTTCCATGTCAAGTAGTTCTCCACCTTCATCATCTTAGGTGGTTTGTTCGTTGTGCCTACCTCATGTTCCATCCTTAAGAGTTCGTTCAATTTAGACATGTTCGACATTTCAACGTAACTGACTGATAAAACCGTACAAAATTTTTCCGAACACAGTGATTACCAAATTACACCGTTAGAATCGTCTCGAAAAGACGAATCCAAAGATATCTAATGTCGAATACCAAATTCGGAATTTTCCAGAGTCTTTTTTTTTTTTTGTTTTGTCGTAAAAATCCCACGAGTTCAACGGTACAAACGGCTTCTTCAGATGTGTTACAGATTGTTCTCTAAATACGAAACACTGAAAAAATTCCTACGCTTGCCTTTCAAAATTCCACCACTTGTGAATCACACAAGACCCTTTGAGACGCACAAGGTCTTCTGGATCGCACAATCCACCAACTTTGGGCCAAACAGTCACTTTAACGGGCCTGGGCCTGATCGCACAAGTTTCTGGTTCGCACAAGCTGACTTCGGATCGCACAAGAGCTCCAGACGCACAAGATATCCAAACGCACAAGTTCTCCAAACGTACAAGAACTCCAAACGTACAAGACCTCCAAACGCACAAGCTTAGAAATTTCAAATTTTGAATATTAACAGATCGCACAAGAGCTGATTGGGCCACCCAGCCACCCAATCACGAAACAGCAGCAGCAGTCAACAGTAGCAGCTGACAATCCGGTCGCACAAGCAAAATCTCAATCAACACTTCTTTCCTTACACGAAATCCAAGCAAAAATCTCCTACAAACACGAAAACAGTCAAAACAAGTAATCAAAACAGATTAAAATACACGAATTTAAGTTGTTCTTCAAGTGTTCTTCCTGTTCTTCCTGTTCTTCGCAAAAACCCAGAAATTTTAACTCGAAATTGTCAAACAAACCAACTCAACTACAACTACCAACTACCAAATCAGATCAAAACTTCAGAATTTTGAACTGTTCTGCCTTCTTCTTCCTTGTTCTTGCTGTTCTTCACGAAAATTATGAATGGAGACACCAAAAAAATTTTCAACCGAAAAACAACTTGAATCTTGAATCTAGATCTTCAGTCTTGAACCACGCACAAGAGCAAAAGCTCTGATACCAATTGTAGGTCCCTGAATCCCGTTGGATCTTAACAAGACAGATAATCTATCAAGGGTGCGGAATCCCCTTGATTGATCTTCGAACCCAGAAACAAGAATAAGTAGAAGAACAATAACTCGAACACACAAACACACAAACACACAAACTTCCAAACTGATCTTCTGTGATTATCAAACCCTTAGAAGTGTTTTACAATCACTAAGATCTACAAGAACCTAAACAGCCGATTTCTGTTTTGTTCTTAAGCTCTCACACTTGAATGCTCTCTCAAGTTGTCTAAAGTGTCTCTAGTGTCTAACCCTAAACATGTAGCAGGAGGGTGTTTATATACTACAACCTCCCATACACGAATTGGGCTCTGGCCCGTATACAATTACATAATAAATTCGGACCTAATAAACTTCATACAAACTTGGACTTGATTGGGCTTGATAATCTCGAAATCTTTAAGTCTTCATAGTCCAATCTACTGTTTAATATCCAAAGACCAATCCACAGCTGTTGTCACATAACATGCACCAACAAACTCCCCCTTGACAATAGCTTGCACAGGAAACTTTAGTCTTCAGAATCCACAGTCTTTGGTCTTTGGATAGCGTCAGCTTCAACATGAATTCTGTCTTTGTCAGCAACATCTTTGTCAGCAACATCTCCTATAGTATCCCGCAAGTCCCAAAAAGCTTCTAATTTCCAAAGGGTTCTTCGGGGGATTCCATTTTGACACGGACTCGATCTTTGATGGATCCACCAATACTCTGTCGGCACTTATGATGTGGCCTAGAAATTGTACCTCTCGTAACCAAAAGGCACACTTAGAGAATTTCGCATATAACTTTTCTCGTTTAAGTGTCTCTAACACCTCTTGTAAGTGGTGTGCATGTTCAGCTTCGCTTTTTGAAGACACCAAAATATCATCGATAAACACGATGACTGACTTATCCAACATTGGCTTGCAAACCCGGTTCATGAGGTCCATGAAAGCCGGGGGTGCATTTGTTAGCCCAAATGACATCACAAGGAATTCGTAATGTCCGTATCGCGTGCGGAAAGCCGTCTTCGGCACATCTTCCTCCTTGACCTTTAATTGGTGATACCCCGATCTAAGGTCAATTTTTGAAAACCAGTTCCACCTTGTAATTGGTCGAATAAATCATCTATCCACGGAAGCGGGTATCGGTTCTTTATCGTGAGTTTGTTTAACTCCCGGTAATCTATACACATACGCATGCTTCCGTCTTTCTTTTTCACGAACAGTACCGGTGCGCCTCAAGGAGACACACTCGGCCTTATAAATCCTTTATCAAGCAGGTCTTGAATTTGGGACATCAACTCTTGTAATTCCGACGGCGCGAGTCGGTACGGTGCTTTAGCTACGGGTTTTGCGCCCGGAATCAATTCGATCCCGAACTCTACTTCCCGTTCAGGCGGTATCCCCGGTAAATCCTCCGGAAACACATCTTCATATTCTCGTACTACCGGTACTTCTCCAAGTTTCCGTGATTCTTTCTCGGGCTCATTTGCATATATCATGAATGCCTTGCATCCTCGCTTCATAAGCTTGTGAGCTTTCAACATTGAGCATACTATGGGGTTACCTCCTTTTTCGCCATAGATAGTGACGTGCTTCCCGCTCGGAGATGTTAGTTTTATCTCTTTACGAAATCACACGACCTTTGCATGGTGCTGAGATAGCCAATCCATCCCAACGACTACTTGAAATTCCCCCATTGACATCGGGATCAGGTCTATCAAGTATTCCTCATCGCCGATGCTTAATTTGCAGCCTCGACAAACATCACAAACTATAAAACTTTTGTTGTCCCCCATTTCAACTTCTAAGGGCACATATAATTTCGTCAATACAAATGAAGGATGTCGAATAAATCCATGCGAAATGAAGGATTTATTCGCACCCGTATCAAACAATACACGTGCTGGAATTGAGTTAATTATGAATATACCTGAGACCACATCGGGTTCTGTTTTCGCTTCAGCCGCGGTAAGTTGGAAGGACCTAGCCTTCGCTTTGGGAGCTTCTGCTGGAGACTCTTTTGTGTCTCTCTTTCCAACCAACTCGGGGCATTCAGACTTTTTGTGGCCGGGTTGATAGCATTTGTAACAAACAGAAACTTTTCCGGGACATAGCGATGCAGTGTGCCCCGTCTTCCCACATACCGGAGACGGCTTGTCTTTGAAGTGGCACTCACCCCTGTGCCCCTTTCCACATACTTTACAACTTGGCGACCCGCCTTTAGCCTCCACCTTCTTCCCCGATTCAGCAGTTCTAGCTTTCTTTGTGGGGCTTGGATTCACATCCTGTGCTCTTCGTTCACCCCTTTCAACTTGTTTCTTTAACTCGATTTCCCGCTCCCGGGCGGTGTTGATAATCTCCGTGAGGGTTTCGTACTTTGACGGAGTCATAAACTCCCGGAACTCGGCACTTAGCATGTTGTAATAGTAGTATATCTTTTGCTCTTCAGTGGTGACTAACTCGTCACAGAACCTCAGCTTATCCATGAAGATGCCCGTGATCTTATCAATTGTTTCACCCTTTTGTCTTAGCTGGATGAATTCTTCCTTAATCCTGTTAATAACCGCTTTGGGACTATGGTGTTTAAGGAATGGTACCTTAAACTCGTCCCAAGTCATAACCCTCGCCGCTTCGGCTCCCATTTCCTTCTTTTTATTGTCCCCCATGTCACACCCCGACCACGTAGAACATACAAAACGTGGCGGAAACGTCGGGGAGTGTTGTAACAGAATTAATTGTTTCAAATCCATGGCAATTGAAGTTTCGTTTTATTGATTAAAAGTGTTACAATGTCTTAACAAACAAGGAAATACAACATAATTAACTAGTCTTGCATCTTTTATTGTCACTAAAGCCCAAGTCTGCCTATGTGTATCTTGATCATCTTATGCAACAGCTCCTGAAAAACACATGTGAAAATAGATACGTCAGCATAAAAATGCCTGTGAGATACATAGGTTTTGTGAAAATAGGTTTCATGACTTATGTTTGAGAAAATGTTTAGTCATGAACCTTGTAATTTGCTTTGTTTTGTAAATCATTTGAAAAACGATAGGATCAGATGATATGTATAAATAAGAGAATAATGTATGGTTAAATGAATAACCATTGTAAAATGAGTTTGTATTAGATAAGTTGTTTGTAAATCAATGTCTTGTGAAAAGTATGTTATTTGTATAAAATGTTATATGTCTCAAACTGAAATGATTCAAATAACGCTACGATATGTAATACCATACAAACACTTATATATAGGAAGTACCAGCGGCGTATCCACCATGCTTGTATCATATTACACACGCATCGTTACTTAATCACTTAATCAAACCAAATCACCAAAGTAATGTTTAACAATTGTAGAAATGTTTATGTATGGTCAAATACGGTTCACACGGTTCACAGATACAAACGGTTCACAGATACAAACGGTTCACAAATACAAACGGTTCACAGATACAAACGGTTCACAGATACAAACGGTTCACCGATACAAACGGTTCACAGATACAAACGGTTCACAGATACAAACGGTTCACAGATACAAACAGTTCACAGATACAAACGGTTCACAGATACAAACGGTTCACAGATACAAACGGTTCACATAGTCAAATGATTACAACGGTTCAAAATGCAGTATAATGTGTTCACATGCTGGATGAGCATATGCAACAGAAATGTAATGTAAAACAATGTACTAAGTATGAACTAAATGGACATACATAGCATAAAATGTAATGTAAAACGATGTACTAAGTACGCACACAATGGGCATACATAGCATAAAATGTAATGAAATCATGTACTATAATGTACTAACAAACATAGCAGGTATATGATGCGAAAACAGGAAAGCTTGAAAGTAACCAGTAGGCACATGTGTTTCACCCCAAAACGGTTTGGAAAACAGTAAAAGAGGGGTCTATGTACTCACTTGAGATTGCTCAGAAGTCCTTGAATAACAACCAAACAATGCTAGAGATCGCGGATATCAAACGGCACCTAATATAGGTAACTATGTTAATAAACCGGACCTAAATTGGAAGATCGGATAGAATGAGGGTTCGTAAACCAAACGAGTGTGGAGACTCGTATAATATGGTTTAACAAAGCCTACATACTAAATGAAACCTTACATAAGTGCTTACGACCCATTACGACTCGTTTAGGTAGCTTATGCTACTTTAACGCGTCGTTCGCGTGAAACGCGTTCGGAACGTCTAACTAGTCCTATGACAAGTGTTATATGCCTAAACATGTTACATAATCAGCTATGTGACAAAAGTTTAGGTTACATATGCTTAATTACCAATTATACATGAAAAGGGTATTCTGGTAATTTACCTAAGGCATATAAACTACCTATCATACAACTACTTAAACTAAGCGACCATAGGGTATAACCTCAGAAGGTTATTCCCTACCCACTATGGTCACCTAAAGTATTTGGTCGGATCCTAATGATCGACCAAATGGGTCGGGTTCGAAGGTATAAGCGATTTATTAGATCGCTTACCCTACGACCCTAGACAACGTGGTAATCAGTAGGCATAGTCCCAAGGGACTATAACCAACGTGATTACACTCACGTTGCGAAGTTCAAACGAACTTCGCATTGACCATAAACTGGTCAATGCAGAAAGTCAAACAAAGTTTGACTTTCAGACTCTAAAAGACTCGAAAAGCAATAAAAGAACGAAAGAATACTTACGAAGGGTCCCCGAATGCTAATCTCGATCCAAGAACTCAGGTATGAAACAATGGTTTCAACTTAGAGCTCTCAAATCCAGATTCTTGTGAGAAATGAGGTTGGGGTGGATGGGTATTTATAGGAATACCCGAACCGTTAGGATCGCTTGTCGAATATCGTGCCTTAATCGCATCCGTACAAGTGTCGGAAAGTTATGGTGGCTAAAAATGGTTTTTATCAGCTGACTAAGCATGTGTGAGTGTGTGGGTGTGGATTAAACAGCTGGATCTGCTGTTAAATGCAGTTAATCTGGTCCAGAAGGCGGACGCGGCCCGCGTGAGGATGTTCAGAAATTGAGGCGGGCCGCCTGGCCTGCACAGATCAGAAATAAGTTTGCAGAATGACAGTTTCAGTCCCTGCACGTGTTTAAGGCCATTTCCGACACTTCTAAGGCCCGTAAAGCCAACTTTAAGGCCCTAAAATGTTGCCTAAACATTGTGGACATGAAACATGCTCAAAAATATGCCGGACATTGGTTCGTTTGGCCGTACGAACGCGATGTTTGCTTAATTACGACGGAATGCGCATAAGCGCGAAAAACGATCCAAATAACGCGACGAATGGATTTTTGGCAAGCCAAACACTAAAGCATAATATAGTCATGCTTACATAAATTTTTGGATGTCCGGATGTATTCAGAACGTGAGTTATGCGCAAAAGTGCAAACTTGTGCACTTTTTGACACTTTTAGTCCCTGAATGACCCAAAAGTTTATTTTAGCATACTAAACCCCTCAAAGCCTATTTCTAAGCTATGTAAAGGATATTTATGGTATGTTTAACTTATGGTCATGTTCCGGAATGTCTGTTACAGTTCAAATTGGCATACTTTCGCAGTTTGTCAACTTTAGTCCCTGTAAGCGATTTAACTTGATTTTGCCATACCAAAGCCTTCAAAACTTATTTCTAAGTTAAGTAAAGGTTATTTAAGGTATGTTAAGCCTATTTCACTATTCCGTAGTGTTCGTTGCATTAAACTGGTTATATTTACGCATCAGTGCGTGTATAACCTTCCAGAAAGCGATTTAGAGCTTGAAATCGAACAAGAGTTGATATGTGGAATCGATACACATATTTTTACAAATCCCAAGTATGAAATACAATATTTCATTGGTTTGGCATTTGTTTGATGGTTGAAGTGACACAGGTGTCACAGTCTCCCCTACTTTAGGAAATTTCGTCCCGAAATTTATTCGTAGGAGTCTATTTGTGACTTTGTGTCAAATAACCACCAGAGATATGTAAGGCATAATCCTGTCATTTCCTTAACGGACATTCTTCAGAACAAAAATGAACAGACGGAGTCATTTTCCTCAACGAGTATTCTTCAGAAGCGGAAATGAAGGAGTAAACAAACGGGGATTCATTTCCTCAACGGGAAATCTTCAGAAACGTAAAATGAACTTACGGAGTCATTTTCAACGGGTGCTTCATCAGAAATGGAAATGAAAAGGAGAAACAAACGGATATTCATTTCCTCAACGGACAAATCTTCAGAAACGAAAATGAACAAACGGAGTCATTTTCAACGGGTGGTTCCTCAGAAATGGAAATGAAAAGGATAGACAAACGGATATTCATTTCCTCAACAGACAATCTTCAGAAACGAAAAATGAACTAACGGAGTCATTTTCAACGGGTGCTTCTTCAGAAATGGAAATGAAAAGGATAGACAAACGGATATTCATTTCCTCAACGGACAATCTTCAGAAACGAAAAATGAACAAACGGAGTCATTTTCAACGGGTGCTTCCTCAGAAATGGAAATGAAAAGGATAGACAAACGGATATTCATTTCCTCAACGGACAATCTTCAGAAACGAAAAATGAACAAACGGAGTCATTTTCAACGGGTGCTTCCTCAGAAATGGAAATGAAAAGGATAGACAAACGGATATTCATTTCCTAAACGGACAATCTTCAGAAACGAAAAATGAACTAACGGAGTCATTTTCAACGGGTGCTTCCTCAGAAATGGAAATGAAAAGGATAGACAAACGGATATTCATTTCCTCAACGGACAATCTTCATAAACGAAAAATGAACTAACGGAGTCATTTTCAACGGGTGCTTCTTCAGAAATGGAAATGAAAAGGAGAAACAAACGGATATTCATTTCCTCAACGGACAATCTTCAGAAACGAAAAATGAACTAACGGAGTCATTTTCAACGGGTGCTTCCTCAGAAACGGAAATGAATAGAGTTAACTTCTAGGCACATGACAAGGCTCACTGTGGTTTCTGTGCACTAAATTCCATAATTATGTATGCATCCATAATTACGTAAGCCCTTGCACAGTCCGCACAGTTTGTCTTGTAATGTTCATAAGCACATGATCACATAGTTGTTTAACTTGGTTATTAATTTGTTATTAATTTGTTATCGATTGAGAACGGATATGGAAACTAGTTGATGGACTTCAATGTCCTCTGGAATCTATCTGAAGAGATAGGAAGATCTCCCAAATATTCGATTTTGTTTTCAAAGAAACGTAATAGTCGAATTTAAGGAACACAACTTTTTTTTTTGGGATTCACGGAAATACCCTTAGGTACCCTATTAAGGATTTATAGTGGTACTTTGGGTATTCGTCTAGTGTTGTAACTTGCGCCTTGTACTTCGTTTCCTTAGAATAAACGGGTACTTAGGAATTTCATGGAAACGCAAGAGATCATAGAATGGGAAACATTTTTTTTGGGGGTGGTTTGTTCTTCAAGGAATACGGTTCCTTGAATGTCGGTATTGTAAGAGATATGTTGTTTATACATGCAACCACATAAATACATTGCAATGTATATAAAAGATTTATTTATAAACAACGATAACAACTGTTTCTTGGACCTTGACAACTAAAGAAAATAATACATAAGGATTGATTATTTCTAAACAGCGTTGTCTTCCATTCGGTCAGATGCTCATCCCTGTGCTGGATTTACATTAGCAAGTTTTGGGCAATTTCTTCGGAAATGACCCATCTCGCCACAGTTGAAGTAAGAACCTGGTAGAAAACGACCTTGAACAGGATTGTTGCCAGCTTGGTTTGGTTCAGCTGCAGCTAGGCAGACTCTTGCTGTATAGCCTATAAGCCCACAAGTTTGGCATTTGCGGCACTTTACATTGGCATGATGATGGAGGCTACATTGGTTGCACAAGGGTGCAGTTCCATTGTATGGCTTCCTAGCAGGGGGTTGAGCTGGTTGGTTGGGGGCGGCTTGATCATTGTGAGTAACCATGGCGAAGTTCTGAGAAGCCTTTCGCTTCTTTGACTTTTTAGGGGATCCAGTCTGTTCATCCATGGTCTTTGATTCCTCGATTGGTTTCGATTCCTTGACCGGCTTCTTGTCACCTTTTCGGAAAAGTTTACCTTTCCTGATCTTAGATTCAGTCAAGGTTGCAGCTAGCTCAATGGCCTGTCTAACTGTAGTAGGGTTGCTGCCAGTCACAATGTCTTGTATTGAGTCAGGGAGGCCATCAATGTACTTTTCTATTGCCTTATCCAAAGGCGTGACCATGTTTGGGCATAACAGACTCAACTCCTCATAACGGTCCGTGTAGGCTCGATGCTCACCGCTGTCTTGCTCAAGATTGTCGAATTCCCTTTCCAAGGCCCTGATCTCATGACGAGGACAGAATTCCTTCATCATAAGGGTCCTAAGTTCAGCCCATGTCTGTGCTAGAGCAACTTCTGCACCACGATCTCTCATAACCCCGTTCCACCACGTAAGGGCCCTCTTCTGGAACACACTCGAAGTAAACTCGACCTTGCGATTGTCAGGACACTGCACGTGGCGGAAAGTATTCTCAATGCTCTCGAACCATTGAAGAAGCCCAGTCGCTCCCTCAGAACCACTAAACTTGAGTGGTTTCGCCGAGTTAAAACTCTTGAAATTGCACGGACCATTGTTGTTGTTGTTGGCTTGATTCCATTGAGCAAAGAGGTTTGGGAATTGAGCAGCCATTTGCTGTGCAATAATTTCTGCCAGTTCGGCAGTCGCTATCTGGTTCTCGCGTCGAGGAGGCATTCTAAAAAGAGGAAACATGAAAGGAAACGAGTGAGAGAATTAGACGAAAAGAATGAGATGAAACAAATCTGATGAAAGCAAGGATAGTGGTCATTTGTTTGTTACCACAAGGTAAACAAACGACACACAGTGACTAATCAAAGTAAATGGGTCAAAAATAATGTATCGCGAAGACATGCTCGCCTATAAGTGAACACTCATCCCAAGAATTCCCAGGTAAGCACAACTGGTCTCGCGTCTGATGAGATGTATACGAAGTGCTTGCCTAGACAGAAAACCCAGAATACAGGCATTCACCCTTTCAGTTTGCACGTGTTCACATTATTTAAAACCCAAAACCTTGACGAGGTTCTGAAAACTCAAAGGGGTTTAAAACCATAAAATAGAGAGTTCAAAACCTTACAATAGAGGGTTCAAAACCTAGTAATTAATCATCCTAGAACAAATGATTAGTTTTCGAAGCGGTTTTGAAATTTATGTTCTTGTTGTGGTCATCGCCTAAGGATAGGTGACGGTATTGTTTTACGTCTAAACGCAAGTAAACTCGCGTTAGGGTCCTAGAAAGGTTATAGACTAGGTCAAAGCATTACTAATAACCTAATTCCCTATAACCATTGGCTCTGATACCATCTTTTCTGTCACACCCGACCACGTAGAACATACAAAACGTGGCGGAAACGTCGGGGAGTGTTGTAACAGAATTAATTGTTTCAAATCCATGGCAATTGAAGTTTCGTTTTATTGATTAAAAGTGTTACAATGTCTTAACAAACAAGGAAATACAACATAATTAACTAGTCTTGCATCTTTTATTGTCACTAAAGCCCAAGTCTGCCTATGTGTATCTTGATCATCTTATGCAACAGCTCCTGAAAAACACATGTGAAAATAGGTACGTTAGCATAAAAATGCCTGTGAGATACATAGGTTTTGTGAAAATAGGTTTCATGACTTATGTTTGAGAAAATGTTTAGTCATGAACCTTGTAATTTGCTTTGTTTTTGGTAAATCATTTGAAAAACGATAGGATCAGATGATATGTATAAATAAGAGAATAATGTATGGTTAAATGAATAACCATTGTAAAATGAGTTTGTATTAGATAAGTTGTTTGTAAATCAATGTCTTGTGAAAAGTATGTTATTTGTATAAAATGTTATATGTCTCAAACTGAAATGATTCAAATAACGCTACGATATGTAATACCATACAAACACTTATATATAGGAAGTACCAGCGGCGTATCCACCATGCTTGTATCATATTACACACGCATCGTTACTTAATCACTTAATCAAACCAAATCACCAAAGTAATGTTTAACAATTGTAGAAATGTTTATGTATGGTCAAATACGGTTCACACGGTTCACAGATACAAACGGTTCACAGATACAAACGGTTCACAGATACAAACGGTTCACAGATACAAACGGTTCACCGATACAAACGGTTCACAGATACAAACGGTTCACAGATATAAACGGTTCACAGATACAAACGGTTCACATAGTCAAATGATTACAACGGTTCAAAATGCAGTATAATGTGTTCACATGCTGGATGAGCATATGCAACAGAAATGTAATGTAAAACAATGTACTAAGTATGAACTAAATGGACATACATAGCATAAAATGTAATGTAAAACGATGTACTAAGTACGCACACAATGGGCATACATAGCATAAAATGTAATGAAATCATGTACTATAATGTACTAACAAACATAGCAGGTATATGATGCGAAAACAGGAAAGCTTGAAAGTAACCAGTAGGCACATGTGTTTCACCCCAAAACGGTTTGGAAAACAGTAAAAGAGGGGTCTATGTACTCACTTGAGATTGCTCAGAAGTCCTTGAATAACAACCAAACAATGCTAGAGATCGCGGATATCAAATGGCACCTAATATAGGTAACTATGTTAATAAACCGGACCTAAATCGGAAGATCGGATAGAATGAGGGTTCGTAAACCAAACGAGTGTGGAGACTCGTATAATATGGTTTAACAAAGCCTACATACTAAATGAAACCTTACATAAGTGCTTACGACCCATTACGACTCGTTTAGGTAGCTTATGCTACTTTAACGCGTCGTTCGCGTGAAACGCGTTCGGAACGTCTAACTAGTCCTATGACAAGTGTTATATGCCTAAACATGTTACATAATCAGCTATGTGACAAAAGTTTAGGTTACATATGCTTAATTACCAATTATACATGAAAAGGGTATTCTGGTAATTTACCTAAGGCATATAAACTACCTATCATACAACTACTTAAACTAAGCGACCATAGGGTATAACCTCGGAAGGTTATTCCCTACCCACTATGGTCACCTAAAGTATTTGGTCGGATCCTAATGATCGACCAAATGGGTCGGGTTCGAAGGTATAAGCGATTTATTAGATCGCTTACCCTACGACCCTAGACAATGTGGTAATCAATAGGCATAGTCCCAAGGGACTATAACCAACGTGATTACACTCACGTTGCGAAGTTCAAACGAACTTCGCATTGACCATAAACTGGTCAATGCAGAAAGTCAAACAAAGTTTGACTTTCAGACTCTAAAAGACTCGAAAAGCATTAAAAGAACGAAAGAATACTTACGAAGGGTCCCCGAATGCTAATCTCGATCCAAGAACTCAGGTATGAAACAATGGTTTCAACTTAGAGCTCTCAAATCCAGATTCTTGTGAGAAATGAGGTTGGGGTGGATGGGTATTTATAGGAATACCCGAACCGTTAGGATCGCTTGTCGAATATCGTGCCTTAATCGCATCCGTACAAGTGTCGGAAAGTTATGGTGGCTAAAAATGGTTTTTATCAGCTGACTAAGCATGTGTGAGTGTGTGGGTGTGGATTAAACAGCTGGATCTGCTGTTAAATGCAGTTAATCTGGTCCAGAAGGCGGACGCGGCCCGCGTGAGGATGTTCAGAAACTGAGGCGGGCCGCCTGGCCTGCACAGATCAGAAATAAGTTTGCAGAATGACAGTTTCAGTCCCTGCACGTGTTTAAGGCCATTTCCGACACTTCTAAGGCCCGTAAAGCCAACTTTAAGGCCCTAAAATGTTGCCTAAACATTGTGGACATGAAACATGCTCAAAAATATGCCGGACATTGGTTCGTTTGGCCGTACGAACGCGATGTTCGCTTAATTATGACGGAATGCGCATAAGCGCGAAAAACGATCCAAATAACGCGACGAATGGATTTTTGGCAAGCCAAACACTAAAGCATAATATAGTCATGCTTACATAAATTTTTGGATGTCCGGATGTATTCAGAACGTGAGTTATGCGCAAAAGTGCAAACTTGTGCACTTTTTGACACTTTTAGTCCCTGAATGACCCAAAAGTTTATTTTAGCATACTAAACCCCTCAAAGCCTATTTCTAAGCTATGTAAAGGATATTTATGGTATGTTTAACTTATGGTCATGTTCCGAAATGTCTGTTACAGTTCAAATTGGCATACTTTCGCAGTTTGTCAACTTTAGTCCCTGTAAGCGATTTAACTTGATTTTGCCATACCAAAGCCTTCAAAACTTATTTCTAAGTTAAGTAAAGGTTATTTGAGGTATGTTAAGCCTATTTCACTATTCCGGAGTGTTCGTTGCATTAAACTGGTTATATTTACGCATCAGTGCGTGTATAACCTTCCAGAAAGCGATTTAGAGCTTGAAATCGAACAAGAGTTGATATGTGCAATCGATACACATATTTTTACAAATCCCAAGTATGAAATACAATATTTCATTGGTTTGGCATTTGTTTGATGGTTGAAGTGACACAGGTGTCACACCCCAATCCTTGGCTTGATTTCTCAATTGACCCGTTCCGTAAGCAACAAAGTCACCTACGTCACAGTGGGTTCGTTCAAACACTCCTTCTACATCACTTATCCATCGTTGGCAAATTATCGGGTCAACCTCCCCATTATAGGTTGGCGGTTTACATGCCATGAATTCCTTGTACGAACACCCTTTGCGTTCTCCCGACTTTTCTTTTATAAGGTTGACATTATCTTCCAACCTTTTGACTCGCTCTTTGACAAGCGACAACACGGTACTTTGAATCTTGTCTATAAACCCGGATAGACTACCTTCAATTGCCTTCCCTACTTCTTCGGCAATTATCTCTTTCATTTGTTCGGTACTTGTTTGCACCGGATTATCATCATTTCCATCAGACATCTTGAAACTGAAATGTTTACATTTAAACGTTAAACATTTCATTCATAACATCGCTTCATTTGTTTCGGTTTAGCCAAGCTCTCAACTTGCTTTAACCGTTCACATTTAATGCACTTTCCGGGTTTGAGTGTGTTAACACGCTCTTCCCATACTCGTCAATTCCTTTCTCATTCTTACATAAGACATAATTTATTAACATAACAAGTTAATTCTTACCGGACGATCGATCAAGCTTGAACCGAACACTTCGTTGACAACCTTAAGCTCTTATACCAACTTGTAACACCCATCTAAATTTACTTGAATTTAATAATAATTCAATTCAACTTATGAAATCTATGTTAACTAGGCATATTTTGTATAAATTGGAAATGAATTATTATTAAATTCAAGTAAATTTAGATGGGTGTTACAGTAATAGAAATTTGGGTTTTACCCATGTGTTTATTAATATAAAAATGTGGTATTTTACTCTGATAAAATATTTCCTAACTACGGTCATGATGAAATTTTCGCTGCCAATTAATAATAAACCAATGATACCACTTAATCTGAGTTCGCATCCGCCCGGTCCCAGGATGAAGGGGCTGGGGGTTGCGACAGAATGTGGTATCAGAGCTACAGCCACTAATTTCAGCCAAATAGGTGTTCTGCTCATAATTAAATTATTAATTTTGTTAGGAAATAATCAAGAAAACTATATGCATACGTGTAAATTATAATTTTGTGTTATTTGAAAATTTGTTAGTTTACAGCATGAGTGACCAAGGACTTTCAGACGCTTACCGTCAACTGTCCGGTTCACCTAGGGACGAAGGCCCCTCTTCACAGCCTACCCCATCGGGGTATTCGGCTGATACCGAAGAAGGAATTTTCGTGTTTAAGGCTTAATCTGAGGAGCCATTCCATCCTAAGAAGAGAGGATGGTTCAGCAGAGGAGCTCATGAACGTAGAAAGAGGATGAGAAAAATGCAACAACAGCGGGCCTTAGCAGCGGCCAATAGAGAAATGAATGCGCAAACCCAGGATATCCTCAATAGGAGACTAGCTAATATCCACATTTTAGCTACTACTGCTGTCGACCCTAATCTAGAGCAACTCATAGCACCCCAACCTTTACCACTATTTCCCACACACCCATGGAAGTTGAACTAAACCCAGCTGAGATTCCTAGGGTACCTGCACCCCCTCCTCCAGACTATGACCCATGGTTTGACGACCATAGGGATTACCAGCAACGTTACCCAATCCCCATAGAGGAGCCCATGCAAGACCTAGTAGGACCCTATCCCGACTTGGATCCCCTAGACCCATATTATGATAATGACCAATACATCAGGGAGATTCTAGAGAATCCATACCCATGAGAGGAACCGATGCCACAATACCCAGATCCCATACCAGCACCTGCACCACCCATGAGCACTGAGAATGTGCAAGAACTCCGAACCTTTGGTGAGGAGATATTAGAAGGAAGTGAGAGGATGAGACAGATAGGGGAACGACTCGTCTGGAAATATGACGAGCGTAATATGGAGTTTTGGATGAACCCCTATCATTAATAATAATAATAATAAATATATGTATATGTGTGTATGGTTGAAAAAAATATAATAATAATAATAACAATAATAATAATAATAATAAATATATGTATATGTGTGTATGGTTGAAAAAAATATAATAATAATAATAATAATAATAATAATAATAATAATAATATATTGTAGTATAGACCATCTTGTGGTTAGTGATGCATACTAGTATTGTATTTTAATTCCAGTTGTATTTGTAATAAATATAGATGCATAATATAAAATAGAGTAAGTCGCAATATTCGACGATTTTGGATCAACATGCTTGTTGTGTGATTGTTGCATTGGATATTTTCATACGATATTAATACTTGGTAATTGTTTAAAATCCAGATGGCCGACGCAGCAAATCCGGAAAACCAGAATAATGAAAATCAAATAAATAACAGTGAAATTCGACACATTGTAACCCAAGAAATTAGAGATGTTATGCCAGCTATCATCCAAAATGTTAGGGACGCGAAAAATAATAATAAAAGTGATAATGGGAGTAAACGAACCTATACTGAACTTAGTCACAGCGTGCACAATGGACTCATTTTTCAAATGCCAATTCCAAAAAGAAGAAGAACAATGTCTTATGGTTGTTCTTACAAAGAATTATGGTCCTGTAAACTAATAGAATTCTCTGGCAATGAAGGGGCCATTGCAGCTCTACGCTGGATAGAGAAGACTGAGGCAGTCATAAAAATAAGCAAGTGAGGAGAAGAAGATAAAATAATGTTTGCTTCCAATCTGTTTAAAAATGTAGCGTTAGAATGGTGGGACACTATCCTTCAATCTAGAGGAAGTGACAGGGTTTATGGTATGGAATGGAACGAATTTAAGGATACGATAGAAAGGAAATTATGTCCTCCCAATGAAAAGGAACAGATAGCAAATAAATTCTTAAACCTAAGAATGACTGGAGTAGATAGTAAGGGTTACACTACTACATTCTTTGAATATGCTAGAATAGTGCCAACCCTAGCATCACTTGAACCAGTGTTAATCTCCCGTTATATATGGGGATTAATTAGTGAGATTAGGCATGTAGTCAAGGGAGCTAGACCACAAACCATAGAAGAAGCGATAGAACTAGCTAATACCTTGACAGATGAACTGGTACGTACCCAAGAAGAAAACCAGAGGAAGAACCTAGCTCAAAAGCTTACCCAGGAATTTCGCTACCGTAATTCCAATCGTGGGAAAAATGTAGGTTCTACTTCTGCACCTTACTGCAAGTATTGCAAAAGGAAGCATTCTGTGAGATGCTCCATATACTGCAATTTTTGCAAAATATCTGGACACAAGGAAGAAGACTGCAGGAAGAAACCCACCAATAAGATATGCTATAATTGTGGAGAGCAAGGTCATATCAAGCCAAATTGTCCGAAATTAGCTCCAGCAACAAACAATAAGACTACTAAGAATGCTAGAGCATTTGTTCTGACTGCAGAAGAAGCCAAAATGATTCCGGACGTGATTGCCGGTACGTTTTTAGTTAATGATGTTTTTGCTAAAGTATTATTTGACTCTGATGCGAACCAAAGTTTTATTAATACTTCATTTTGTAAACTTCTCAATCAACCATTAACTAAACTCCAACAAGAATGTCTAGTAGAAACAGCCAACGGAGAATCCATTAAGATTACCGAAATCTTGCAGGGAGCAAGAATATAATTTTTAAATCAAAAGTTTATTGCAAACCTTTACCCAATGAATCTGGCAGGATTTGATATTGTATTAGGAATGGATTGGTTAATAGCCAATAAAGCCAGTATTCTATGTGATCAAAAGTCAATACAAGTAAATTCACCAAAAGGTGAAAAGATCACAATTAAAGGAGATAAGCCAACTAGCTCCACAACATTCATCTCTGTAATGAAAACAACAAGTTATGCTAGAAAAAGATCATTAGTGTATATGATTTCCATAATCATTAACACTAAAGGAAAGGAATTAAAAGATATCCCTGTAGTATCTCAATTTTCAGAGATATTTCCAGAAGAATTACCAGGATTACCGCCAGATAGAGAAGTCGAGTTCTGAATTCATCTGTTACCAGGAACCGCACCCATTGCCAAATCACCTTACCGTTTGGCACCCGCAGAAATGCAAGAGTTAAAGAAGCAGTTAGACGAACTCTTGGAAAAAGGATTTATACAGCCAAGTTCATCACTTTGGGGAGCACCGATCTTATTCATCAAAAATAAAGACGGGTCAATGCGTATGTGCATTGATTACCGTGAATTGAATAAAATCATGATTAAAAATCGGTACCCATTACCGAGAATCGATGATTTGTTTGATAAATTACAAGGAGGTCGATTCTTTTCTAAAATCGATTTACGTTCAGGATATCATCAATTAAAGATACAGGAAGAGGACATTCCTAAGACCGCTTTTAGAACCAGTGGCCATTATGAATTTACTGTCATGCCCTTTGGTTTAACCAATGCCCCAGCCGCATTTATGAACATGATGAACCGAATATGTAAGTCATATTTGGATAAATTCATAATTGTCTTTATAAACGATATTCTAATTTATTCTAAAAGTAAAGAGAAACATGCAGCGCATCTGCATGCACTTCTAAATTTGCTGAGAAAAGAAAAGCTTTATGCTAAATTTTCAAAATACGAGTTTTGGTTAGAAGAAGTGCAATTTCTTTGACATTTAGTCAATCATGAAGGAATTCATGTGGATCCTACAAAAATTGAAGCGATTACTAAATGGAAAACCCCTGAATCACCAACAGAGGTTAGAAATTTTCTGGGACTAGCCGGTTATTATAGAAGATTCATCCGAGATTTTTCTAGAATAGTCACTCCCTTAACGAAACTAACTTGTAAGTCTGTTAAGTTTGAATGGGGACCAAAACAAGAAGAAGCCTTTAGAATCCTTAAGCAAAGATTAACCAACGCACCCATATTAGCATTACCAGATGGAACTAAAGATTTTGTAATTTATTGCGATGTTTCTAAATTAGGTTATGGATGTGTATTAATGCAACGTCAAAAGGTTATAGCCTACGCATCTAGACAACTTAAGAATCATGAAGAAAACTATACAACCCATGATTTAGAATTAGGAGCTATCATTTTTGCCCTGAAAATTTGGAGACATTATCTTTACGGTAGTAAGTTTACCATTTTCACTGATCATAAGAGTTTAAGATATGTTTTCGGGCAAAAAGAGTTAAATATGAGACAAAGACGCTGGATGGAGATACTAAGTGATTATGATTGTAATATCCAGTATCATGCAGGAAAAGCTAACGTAGTAGCCGATGCTTTAAGTAAAAAATATCACGAAAAACCAAAAAGAGTATGTTCTCTTAATTTAAATCTGCAGATAGATTTAAATGAACAGGTTAGAAAGGTACAGGAATCAGTAATCAAGGATGATACTGAGAAATTGAAAGGAATGATTAAGGAATTAGAACAAAGAACAGATGGAATTTGGATATTCCATCAGAAAAGAATTTGGATACCTAAACTAGGAAACCTACGTAACAGAAAATTAAAAGAAGCCCATAAGTCTAAATATACGATACATCCTGGAAACGATAAAATGTATCAAGACTTAAGAAAAAATTTCTGGTGGATAGGAATGAAAAAGGATATAACAGCTTATGTTGCCATGTGTCTAACTTGTTCACAGGTCAAAGCTGAACACAAGAAACCCTCAGGTTTGTTACAACAATTAGAAATGCCTGTATGGAAATGTGAATTGAAAACAATGGACTTTGTTACCAAATTACCCAAGACACGAAAAGGTAATGATACAATCTGGGTGATTGTAGATAGACTAACTAAATCTGCTCATTTCATACCAATGAAGGAGACTTTCAATATGGAACAATTAGCCAAGTTGTATGTAAATGAAATAGTTTCATTACATGGAATTCCTTTATCAATTGTTTCTGATAGAGATAGCCGTTTTACTTCTCATTTTTTGACAAGTTTCCAAAAAGCAATGGGAACCAAGCTAAATCTAAGCACCGCTTATCATCCTCAAACGGATGGACAAAGTGAAAGAATGATTCAGACAATGGAAGATATGCTTAGAGCTTATGTAATTGATTTCGGAGGAAATTGGGACGATCATTTACCATTAATAGAATTTTCCTACAACAACAGCTATCATACCAGTATCAATGCTGCACCATTCAAAGCACTTTATGGACGAAAGTGCCGAACCCCAGTCTGTTGGGCAGAAATCAGAGAAAAACAATTATCTGGACCAGAGATAGTACAAGAGACAACAGACAAGATTATTCAAGTCAAGGAATGACTAAAAGCAGCATGCGATCGTCTGAAAAGCTATGCTGATAACAGGCGAAAACCATTGGAATTTCAGGTAGGAGACAAAGTCTTATTAAAAGTTTCTCCTTGGAAAGGAGTGGTAAGATTCATCAAAACAGGAAAGCTAAGCCCCAGGTATGTTGGACCCTTTGAGATTATTAAAGTAATAGGACCAGTAGCTTATCAGCTACAACTGCCAGAGGAAATGGCAGGAATACATGACGTATTTCATGTATGTAATATCAAAAAGTGTCTAGCCAATGAAACATTAATGATACCTCTTAAAGACATAGAAATAAATGAAAAGCTCAAGTTCGTAGAAAAGCCTCTACAAATTGAAGACAGGAAAGTCAAGAATCTTAAACACAAGAGATTAGTATTAGTCAAAGTAAAATGGGATTCCAAGAGAGCACCAGAGTACACTTGGGAGCTTGAATCAGAGATGCAGAGGAAATCTCCACACCTATTCTAGTAGACCTCGAGGACGAGTTCTAAAACAAGGTAGGGAGGATATAACAACCCTCCTAAATATTTCCGACACCCCTAATATATTTAGAATGTCCCTACATGTCCTAAAATATACCCCGTATACGAAAAATGACCCTAAATACCTTTAATTTTATAAAAATAAAATAAAATAAAAATCAAGTTTTAAGGGGCGCTCGTGGGCCGCGAAGGCTTTGCCTTCAGGCTACGCGGGCCGCGACAACCAACCCACCAGGCGGCCCCCTGAGCTTCCACGTGGCTCACCCGTGTCGAGTATAGTTTAGCGAACCAGCACAGCTAAAGCCTACATCTCTATGTCGCGGGCTGCGAAGGCCTTCTCCTTGTCTTACGCGGGCCGCGAGGAAGTGGAAGTTCAGCACTATAAATAGATGGCATCGGCCGTCATTTGAAATCGTTTACAATTCACAAATTCTCTCTAAATTCTGTAGTGTAGCAAATATAATCGGGCATTATACCCACTAAAGTAGTGAAGCTTTGCCTCGTTGTAAGTATTTTAACCCCCATTTACGTATTAGATACGCTGCCCGATTGATCTAGTGCTTCGTAACGGCTGTCAAGGTTCTGCCCGACGTAGTCGTTGGAGTTCTGTCTCGGGGAGGGTATAACTAATGTAAATATTGGGTTATTATACTAACACGCGTGCATTGTTTAATTAATAGATTATAACCAGGAATCTACCAAGAAAGGTCTAAAGTAGCAATGTGAGTAATCTCCTTTTTGTAAACCTTTTTACAAACTGTTCTTACAAAACCTTAAATAATTTACAACGTGATTAACAGTGATTGAGTCTTTGTAATTCTTCAATTACTGCCAGCATGTTGGGGTTTTGTATACAATGGAACACGTTACCATTGGACAACGAGATAGCCAATGTGTAATATGACCCTCCAGTCAGGATTGACAATACTGAATGAGTAATTGTATAGATATAAACATTGTAATTGCTCTTAATACTGTTAAAGGATAAAATGCTTCTTGATTAAATTGGGATTCACTCACCAGTATTTCCCACTGACAAATGTTTTTAAAACGCGTTTCAGGTAACAAAATGTGAAAGCCAATTAGAAACCAGCTGGAGAGCACTGAAGGCTTGGAAAATGTGGCTATAAAAGTTACCTAAATAAAGACGATGTTTTAAATTAAATAAATTAGGGTTTATCCCTATAAACATGTTTGTAATAGAAACTTGGGTTTTACCCATGTGTTTATTAATATAAAAATGTGGTATTTTACTCTGATAAAATATTTCCTAACTACGGTCCTGATGAAATTTCTGCTGCCAATTAATAATAAACCAATGATACCACTTAATCTGAGTTCGCATCCGCCCGATCCCAGGATGAAGGGGCCAGGGGTTGCGCACTTCTACAAGCAAACAACACATGTCTCTCTCTCACTAAAAACAACCACCACCATGACCATCATAGATTTGCATAATTCGGTGACCTACACAAACATTATTAAAATTAAGATAACTTAAATTAAACTTTGTAAACATTAAGCTTAATAAAACTTTTTTTTTGTTTTATAAAATAGAAGAAAATATCTGTAGAACAAACAAACAAACAAACTGAAAACTAAAACGTGCCATTAATGACCGGATTCGCATCTCACTTCCAGTCCCCCAAAAAGTAACCACTCATATCTCTCTCTCAGGTAACCATTGTTTTCTCTCTCTAGATTCCATCTTTCACTATCAATTTCATACACATATTTGACGCAATTGATGTAGATTCAATTTCGTAAGTACATGTGTAACGGATGGGAGGAGGAGATGGAGGTGACGACTTGGAGGTGGTGGCGGAGGAGATGGAGGTGACGACTGGGAGGAGGAGAGGGGGGGGGGGAGGAGAGGTGCTAGGGTTTTGATAAGAGATGTCCGTGTTTTGAGATTAGGAAAGAAGACGAGGTTAGAAGGGTTGGAAGAGGTTGGTAGAGGTGGGAAGACATTGGACCATCCTTTTCACGACATTTTCATTTATGTTTTGATATTCGGTATCTGCTTACCGTTACTGGCACGCGTTTTGCAGTCATTGCGTCTCCGCCGCAACGCACTGGCGGAAATTCAACTAGTTTAAATGAAAACAATGTTATAATATAACAAGAATTAACACAAGATTAGTGCTAAAACTTTAAGAACTTTAGAAATGTTATAAGAGAAAGAAGAAGAGAATTGTATAACTTATAAAAGTGTATACATGAGGTCATTTTTTCTTCTATCTTGAGCTAGTATTTATACTACAAAAAGATTAACTATTTGGTAGACAAGGTTAACTATTTGGTAGATAAGGCTATCCATAAGTTTGACAAAGAGTTCATCCACTTGCTTGGTAAATCTAGAGGTAGATCTTGATCTTCATGGTAAATCATTTGTAATATTATAACACTCCCCATTGGATGACACTTTGCAAACTTCGGGGTCTTTATGTACTGCCTCATTAAAAACCTTGCTAAAGAAAAACCCAGTGGGAAAAAACCTTAGCTAAGGGAAAAAAAGTGCAGTCTATAGCTCCCCCTCAAGTTTGCAATTTGTAAGGAATCACATTCTCCGTACATGACGCATGCCAATGTCATGAACATGTTTCCTGAAAGTTGCTGTAGGTAGTGCTTTTGTGAAAAGATCGCCTGAATTGTTGCTGGATTGGACATATCTCATCTCGACTTGATTGTCTTTAATAAGGTCCCGAGTATATGCAAAGAATCTTGGTGGTATATGTTTTGTTTTGTCACTTTTGATATATCCTTCTTTCATCTGAGAGACACAAGCGGCATTATCTTCATGGATAGGAGTTGGACTTCGATCTTTCTCTAGCCCACAAGAAGTCACTATGTGTTGTGACATAGATCTTAGCCATACACATTCTCTTGAAGCTTCATGTAGTGCAATGACTTCAGCATGATTTGAGGATGTTACGACAAGTGTTTGTTTCTGAGAACGCCATGAAATCGCAGTTCCTCCGTTCATAAATACATATCCAGTTTGAGATTTTGCTTTATGAGGATCAGATAAATAACCTGCATCTGCATAACCAACTAACCCTTCTTTTGAATCGTTGGGATAAAACAAGCCTAAATCAACAGTACCTCGAAGATATCGAAAAATATGTTTAATCCCATTCCAGTGCCTTTTAGTAGGAGCTGAACTAAATCTTGCCAACAAGTTCAGTGCAAAAGAAATGTCAGGTCTCGTACAATTGGTAAGATACATAAGTGCTCCAATTGCACTGAGGTATGGTACTTCTGGACCAAGAACTTCTTCGTTGTCCTCACAAGGACGAAATGGATCATTTTCGACATTAAGTGATCTAACGACCATTGGAGTGCTTAAAGGATTTGCTTTGTCCATATTGAAATGTTTCAACAGCTTTTCAGTATAATTCGTTTGATGCACAAGTATTCCATTGCTCATATGTTCAATTTGTAAACCAAGACAATATTTGGTTTTTCCAAGGTTTTTCATTTCAAACTCTTTCTTTAAAAGAATAATTGCTTCATGAATTTCTCTTTGCGTCCCAATTATATTTAGGTCATCGACATATACAACTATGATCACATATCCTGATGTTGTCTTCTTAATAAAGACACATGGACATATAAGATTATTTGTATAACCTTTACTTGTCAAATAGTCTCTCAAACGATTGTACCACATCCTTCCCGATTGTTTCAACCCTTATAAAGATCTTTGTAATTTGATCAAATACATTTCTTTGGGTTTTGAACTTAACGCATCAGGGAGTTTAAATCATTCAGGAACTTTCATATAGATGTCACTATCAAGTGATCCATACAAGTAAGCTGTAACAACATCCATAAGATGCATTTCTAACTTTTTAGAAACTGCTAAGCTGATTAAGTATCTAAAGGTTATTGCATCCATAACGGGAGAATATGTTTCTTCATAGTCAATCCCTGGACTTTGTGAAAATCCTTGAGCTACAAGTCTCGCTTTATATCTTGTAACCTCATTTTTCTCATTTCGTTTTCGTACAAAAACCCATTTTCACCCTACAGGCTTTACAACCTTAGGTGTAACAACAATAGACCCAAAAACCTTTCATTTGTTGAGTGAATCTAATTCAGCTTGCATAGCGCCTTTCCATTTATCCCAGTTATGTCTATTTTGACAATCATTGACATATTTTGGTTCATGATCATCATCTCCACCCATGATGTCACTTGCTATAGAATAAGAAAATATCTCATCAATATTTTCCATTTCATATCGGCTCCATATGGTATGTGTATGACCATAGTTGATTGATATCTCTTTGTTAGTATCATCAACATCTTCCTCATGAGAGGTTTCGGTATTTACTGTTTTATCAAAATCATTCTCTTTGTGGTCAATTTCCTTTACAAGTGCTTTTCTTTTTCGAGGATTCTTATCCTTTGAACCGATTGGCCTTCCATGTTTTAAACGTTTTTGAGATTCATGAGCTATCTTATTATCTATTGCCTTACTTGGGATCTCAACTCGAGCTGGAGCATTAGCAGCTGGTATATGAGATTTAGTAACTCTGTTTGTATCAGTAAAAGCATCAGGCAATTGATTTGCAATGTCTTGCAAGTGTATTATCTTTTGAACCTCTGTCTCACATTGTTTTGTTTTTGGATCAAGATGAGACAATGAAGGCACACACCATGAGACATCATTTTCTCGTTTTTTATTTTCTCCCCCTAATGCTGGGAACATTGCCTCATTAAAATGGCAGTCATCAAAACGTGCTTTAAATACGTCACCCATTAAAGGTTCAAGATATCGTATGATGGAAGCTGTTTCATATCCAACATATATTCCCAACCTTCTTTGAGGTCCCATTTTTGTGCGTTGTGGTGGTGCAATAGGAACATTGTGACAACTCGTATTTCCGAACCTATTTTTGTGCTTTGATGTAACGTATGTGAACGCAATGTGATTTTATGAAAGTGATTGATTAAATGAATGCTATGATTTATGTGTTTATGTGAATGTATGTATGATGTAGTCGCACAACACAACTCAACCGCACAAGTCATTCGGGCTACACAACTTGTACTCGATTCTATAGGGCAGCCCAAGTTTGGGTTCGGCCCATCCCCATTAGTTCGATTAACACATAGGGTGTTAGTACCCATCTCACACTTTACCAAAAACACACAAATTGCAAACCCTAGCTTCTCTCATTCTCTCTCAAACCTGACGGCAAACACACACCCTCCCTATCGAAGATCATAGTGTTCGAATCACTCTCTTATTCGGATCAATACTTGTCCCTTCTCTAACCGGTTAGTGATCTATGATGTTGTTGTTAACTGATATTATGAATGTCATGATATAGTGTGTATGAATGATGATGATTTGAGAATCGGATATGTATGATATTGTTAATCGGTTATTATGTTTGGTGTTCAAATAATCGGATGTGATTTCTTGTTATGCTAATTTGATTACTATGTGAATTCTTGTTTATGTTTATCAAGATCTGATTTTTAATGATTTTGAATATGTGTCATCATTGATTAACATGGGTGTCTATAGGATCCTAGTGGGTGCATTGATTTTGAATATGTTAACATGGGTGTCTAGAATTAATGATGGTAACACCGATTGTTTTTTGAGGTTGCACATGCGATCATAATGTCAAATGATTATAATATAAGGTTTACATGTGGCTAGTGGGATTCTTTAGTCAAACCATAGGTTAGTGGCATTTATGTGTATCAATCCATCAAGCAATCGGTCCAATAACCTTTGAGATGATTAAACAGTTGTCGGCCATTGTTGTTTATTTCGATGATGATCATGTGTGGTGGTTGTTCATAATTATGATGTTAGGGTTATGTGAAACAATTGTTAAAAGTAATGATTTGATCGATTCTTGTTTAGTTTAGAAACTGATTAATTGTTAATTGATAAACCATAATAATAGGAAACTGTTTAACTATTTTGGCTAATTTAATGCATGATTGGTAACTGTGGATTTCTTATAATTGATATGCATGATATTCGGATATTTAATCCATTCGCACAAGCAGTCTTGTCGCATAAGATCAGGTCGTACAAGACCTGATCCGATCACACAAGTGTCAAGCGCATAAGACGGACCACACAAGACATCTTGGTCGCACAAGATGTCTTCAGTCGCACAAGCATTATTGGATCGCACAAGTGGTTTTGTTTGTTTAAATGTTGGGCCGTAGACTTGGGCTGGGAAATAAATTTGATCGCACAAGATGTAGTTCGGTTAAATTGTTTGGGCCGGGCTTTTATCAGGTCGCACGACACGCTGTGGATCGCACAAGGATGTGCTGATCGCACAACGTGTTGGGCCGAGACTTGTATGGGCTTCATTTGTATTCTAAACTGATATCATTTAAAACGTTCTATGTCTATACTATGTTGCCATGATCGATACGTGTTAGCAATCTGTTAAACTATGTGTAATCATACGTGCTTTACTTGAACCTAAACCTGACATGTGTGATAACCATGTTAGGACGTGGTTGACCACTAGCTGCTAGACTTGACCTTTCTGTGTAATCTGCCGAGCAAACCAAGGTGAGTTCACACTAGCCAAGGCATGGGATTCCCAGGGGTTGGGAATGGGATTGAATAACTACTCATACAACTATTGTTGTTAAACTAATTATTACTGTCCTCGGTTGAAGGGCACGTACGTAAAACCTACGTACAGTTATACTTACTACTGTCCTCGGATTGAAGGGCACGTACGTAAAGCCTACGTACACGATCTTAAGACCATCACCTCTATCAAAGGAAGTCCCTCAATTATCGACTTAATCGCCAAGGCCTAGGGCGAGCGGGTCATTAGTTAATAGCGCTATTAGGTCTAACAAACCTCACACCGTGCCAGTCGGACGAGCGTGTACTAATGGACTATGGGCAAAGGGTCAATGCTGATAGACATTGACTTAGGGCACCTCTTATATTTTCGTAGCAGTCGATACGCGTGGTCTTGTAACACATGGGAAGCCCCCACTAATCATCGCACGCATGCTTGGACTGGCAGCAAGGATTAACGCGATACATGGTTTACAAAACGAATATATACGATTTATGAAACGAATACTTAAACCAAACAACTATCTGTGAACTCGCTCAACTTTGTTGTTGATTCGTTGCTACATGCCTTGCAGGTCATTAGGTACCCATGGAGCTTGCACAGGGAGGAACGGTCGTTGTGGGACATGGCGATGTGTGCCGTGCTTTAGACATTACCTTATTTCATATTTAATACTTGCTATGGGTTTTACAATTTATGCTTCCGCTAAACACTTAACTATGCTTTGGTTTTGAACACCTTTCATATTGGTTTGTTGAATTATGTTTACTTATCTACCTGTTCAATATGATTGGTGGCTTGATCCTGGTCAGTCACGCCTCCAAGCGGTGATACTCCGCGTGTGGATTTTGGGGGTGTGACAAACATACACTGCACACCCAAAAATTTTAAGGTGGGAAATGTCTGGCTCATGGCCAGAAACAAGTTGTAGTGGGGAGTAGTTATGATATGCATTTGGTCTCACACGAATCAGTGATCCAGCATGTAAAATTGCATGACCCCAAACCGACAAAGGAAATTTTGTTCTCATTAATAATGGTCTAGCGATTAGCTGTAAACGTTTGATCAATGATTCAGCTAAGCCATTTTGTGTGTCTACATGAGCAACAGGGTGTTCGACAACAATTCCCACAAACATGCAATAATCGTTAAAAGCATGTGATGTAAATTCACCAGCATTATCAAGTCTCACCCTTTTAACAGTGTAATCAGGGAAATGTGTTCGTAGTTTGATAATTTGAGCAAGAAATTTTGCAAAGGCAACATTACGAGTTGATAATAAAGAGACATGAGACCATCTGCTGGATGCGTCTATCAAGACCATGAAATATCTAAACGGTCCACATGGTGGATGAATTGGTCCACATATATCACCTTGAATTCTTTCAAGAAACATTGGTGATTCTTTGTCAACTTTTAAGGACGAAGGCCTTGTAATTAGTTTTCCAAGTGAACAAGAGGTACATAGAGGCATTTTATCTGATTGGGGGATCTTCTGATATTTCAATGGATGTCCATGTGTGTTTTCAATAATTCTTTTCATCATTGTAGATCCTGGATGGCCTAGTCTGTCATGCCATAAGTTAAATGTCTCAGGATCACAAAAACTTTCTTTTACTGCCATATGTGCTTGAGGCACATTAATGTGTGTATAATGCAAAAACAGAGTGGAGCATTTGCAGTTTTTCCAGTATATGATCTTTGCTCATGATGTGCAAATATTTTTTATTATCAACAGTCCTTGACTGAGTATCATATCCGTTATGATATATGTTTTTGAAACTTAACAAGTTTCTTGTTGATTTTGGGGAAAATAGAGCATTCTCTATTAAGAGCTTTGTACCATTTGGTAATATTAAATTAGCTTTTCCCACTCCTTCTATCAAGTTTGTAGGACCTGATATTGTATCAACGATTCCTTTTGTTGGTTTCAACTCATAAAAATATTTCTTAGATTTAAGTATAGTGTGTGTGGCTCCACTATCCGCTATACATATATCTGCATCATTTGTCTGCTCTTGTGCTCCAATGGTATTCACTTTAATCTTGGAATATAAAGAGAAATAATAATAAGTGTATAACAAAGGCATTATGATTTTTTTAAAATAAGAAGTTTATTTATTAGCTAAAAACGTTACATGAAAAGAAAGACTAATGAAACATAATAAAGGTAGTTATAATAAAGTAAATTACATAATTATTGCATATAATTATTATGGTTTAGCAACATTGGTTTCAGATTTCCATCTCATTGGTATAGTCGGCGACATTCAGTTCGACGTTGATATCATTAAAATTATCCACATGGTTCATCTCCTTTTCTTTTATTTTGAGAGAGGCTTGGTAAAGTTCACATAAATGTGAAGGTGTACGACAAGCCTTTGACCAATGATTTGTACTTCCACATCTGAAACAAGAAGTGCCATTGTTTTCGGACCTACCAGCTTCATTCCTTTTGTTATACTGGTTGGAATTGATATTTTGTGGAGTGTGGTAATTTGGGGTTCTTTGATTTCGACCACGACCATGGGAATTACCTCGGAAATTATTATTTCTTTTGAAGGAATAGTTGCGACCATTACCTTTACTAAAATGGCCACGACCACGGCCTCGTCCCCATTTTCTTCCAGAGTCTTTAGTATCATCATTAATAACAGCATTTGCTTCTGGAATAGCTAATGATCCAGTGGGACGAGCTTGATGATTTTTCATTAGTAGCTCATTGTTTTTCTCTGCTACGAGGAGAAATGAATTTAGATCAGACTATCTTTGAAACCTTTGCAACCGATATTGTTGTTGCAAGTTTATATTTGATGCATGAAATGTGGAGAAAGTTTTCTCCAACATATCTTCCTCCGTAACAGTTTGCCCACAGAATCAGAGCGTTGAGCATATCCTGAACAAAGCAGAGGTGTATTCATTCACCTTTTTAAAATCTTAGAACCTGAGATTGTTCCATTCATCTCTAGCAGTGGGAAGTAAAACTTCCCTTTGATTATCAAATCTGTTTTTTAAATCTTCCCACAAAATGTATGAATCCTCAAAATTTAAATATTCAAATTGCAACATCTCATCAATGTGTTTATGGAGGAAGACATCGGCTTTTGCCTTGTCTTGATCGCTACAATTATTTCACTCCACCGTTATCGTTTCCAAAACACCCATTGACTTGAGATGTCGCTTAACATGTGCTGTCCACGGCATATAATTTTCTCCGGTGATATTAAGAGTCGGGAATTCAATTTTTGCGATGTTTGCCATTTTGTTGCTAAACATAAATAAGATATATATTAAAATCTAAATACTCATTAAAAATGAGATAACATACAGAGGTACAACTATAAACAAATAAATGAATACATAAGTACCAAAAAGATGAGGTGGAAGCTCATATATTAAGGTCGGCAACAATATTAATATTATGCCGGCGAATATTAAAACCGGGTGAATCATCTTCGAAATTTTTTCTTGAATAACCTTGAGAAGAAGAGTGTTTGTTGCGAAAAAATGAGATTGATAATTGGTAATTTATAGTGGTAAATTATAACCATTTTGCAACGGTTATATTACCGTTTTATAGCCGTTATATAACGGTTATATATATATATATATATATAGGATAAGGCTAGGTAGAAAACCCTCTTTAGGTAGAAAACCCGGGAAACTCAAAGCTCCCGACATTTTTTTTTTTTGAAAAAAATAACACATGTAATATACATGTTTTAAGACTTTTGGGCCAAAAAAATCAAAAAAGCGCCGAGTACTTTTTTAAAAAAAAAAAACAAATTTCAGCAACTTTCAGCATTTTTTGTCTAACACATGTTAGTCAACGAAGTTTTTGGAACTTGTTTATTTTTTTTTTAAAAAGTACTCGGCGCTTTTTTGATTTTTTTGGCCCAAAAGTCTTAAAAACATGTATATTACATGTGTTATTTTTTTCAAAAAAAAAATGTCGGGAGCTTTGAGTTTCCAGAGTTTTCTAAGAAAGATAGGGTTTTTTGTCTAGCCCAACCCTATATATATATATATATATATATATATATATATATATATATATATATGTATTTATAATAAATGATGAATTACAGAAATGTTATTTTATAAGATATAAAATTAGGATGCATAATAATAAGAATAAAAATATTAGTATACATAAATAAACGTAAACTCTAAATGAAATGAGAGCGTATATGTATAAATAAAAGTTAGTTGCGATAAAAGTAAAAGTTAGATGCATAGTTAAATGTTAGAATGTTAGTAATCCCGTAGTTATGAGATATGTATATTAAAATGTTCTTTTGTACTTAATTTTTTTTTTCCAAAGTAAATTATAAAGTTAATGATGTGCTTACATTGCTTGTGATAGATATCTTTGGCCTTAAAGTCTTATTTGATTAGAATATAAGCGACTCGTGCTGATAACGTGTTATAATATAACAAGAATTAACACAAGATTAGTGCTAAAACTTTAAGAACTTTAGAAATGTTATAAGAGAAAGAAGAAGAGAATTGTATAACTTATAAAAGTGTATACATGAGGTGCATTTTTTCTTCTATATTGAGCTAGTATTTATACTACAAAAAGATTAACTATTTGGTAGACAAGGTTAACTATTTGGTAGATAAGACTATCCATAAGTTTGACAAAGAGTTCATCCACTTGCTTGGTAAATATAGAGGTAGATCTTGATCTTCATGGTAAATCATTTTTAATATTATAACAAACAAAACATATTATAAGACTTTTTTGCAATAAAAAATGTGAAATTTTTTTCTTAAAATAAAAGAATAAAATGAAAATGCGTAATAATATAACACTTGCCACTTTAGACGAAACTTAAAATAAAAGAATAAAATGAAAATGCGTAATAATATAACACTTGCCACTTTAGACGAAACTTAAAATAAAAGAATAAAATGAAAATGCGTAATAATATAACACTTGACACTTTAGACGAAACATGAAGGAAAGTGGGCCTTCTTGTTTTTATGACGTTTAGAATCTGCCTTTCTGCCATCATTCAAAATCAATAATTTATAATTACACTTTTGTTTTTTAACTAGTTTTTGCCCCGCCCGCGTTGCGGGGCAATAAGCCGAATATTTCTATCTCATAACATGTATGTCTGTACAGAGAGCAAAATCGTAAATTATATTTTGAACTGGAGGCGAAATCTTAATATTAAACTGAGAGCAAAATCATAATTTTGAGTTAGGGGGGAAAACATAATTCTATTTTGAACTGTGGGAAAAAACGTAATTTTGAGCTGATGATAGAATCGTAATTTTGAGCTAGAGGAAAAAAACAACATTTTATTTTGAACTGGGTGTGAAAACGTAATTTTAAACGGAGGACGAAACCGTAATTTTAAACTGGGAACAAAATTAAAAGTGAATTTTTTAACCGAGAGCAAAAGCGTAATTTTGAGGTAGGGGCAAAATTATAACTTTATTTTGAGCTGGGGGCAAAAACGTAATTTTAAACAAAGGACGAAAGTGTAATTTTAAACTGGAAATAAAATTAAATTAAATATAAGTTGGTCTAATAGGGAAGCGCCAGACAAGCTGTCTGGCACTATTCCCCTTAACTTAGTGAATGTATAATGATTTATAATTACACTTTTTTTTAATAGTTTTTGCCCTGCCCGCGTTGCGGGGCAATAAGCCGAATATTTCTCTCTCATAACATGTATGTCTGTACAGAGGGCAAAATCGTAAATTATATTTTGAACTGGAGGCGAAATCATAATATTAAACTGAGAGCAAAATCATAATTTTGAGCTAGGGGGAAAACATAATTTTATTTTGAACTGTGGGAAAAAACGTAATTTTGAGCTGAGGACAGAATCGTAATTTTGAGCTAGAGGAAAAAACAACATTTTATTTTGAACTGGGTGTGAAAACATAATTTTAAACGGAGGGCGAAACCGTAATTTTAAACTGGGAACAAAATTAAAAGTGAGTTTTTGAACCGAGGGCAAAAGCGTAATTTTGAGGTAGGGGCAAAATTATAATTTTATTTTGAGCTGGGGGCAAAAACGTAATTTTAAACAAAGGACGAAAGCGTAATTTTAAACTGGAAATAAAATTAAATTAAAAATAAATTGGTCCAATAGGGAAGCGCCAGGCAAGCTGCCTGGCACTATTCCCCTTAACTTAGTGAATGTATATGTAGTGAATTAGTTGATGCCCCGCCCGTGTTGCGGGACGATGGCTGAATAATTCTCAATTAATTAAAAAAACACTATTATAGTTTTGTTAGGAAAAAAACTAAAACGATGACAAGACCGTAGTTCTGAGCTCAGGGTAAAACTATGATTTGTCAGGATTAATGAGCGAGTGTTAGGCAGCTCCTTGACATGGAAAAAAATTAAATCCAGTCAACCAATTTAAAAAACACTTTTATAGTTTTGCTAAAAAAACTAAAACGATAGCAATACTATAATTTGAACTGAGGGCAAAGTTGTATTTGTTGACTTGGGTAAAATTGTAATTTGCCAAAAGTTAAAGTGATGGCAATACTATAAATTTGAACCAGAGATAAAATCGTAATATAACTTTGCACAAAGGACAAAATCATAATTTTAAGCTGGGAGCAAAACTATATTTTTAATTTGAACTGGGGCAAAATCAAAATTTTGAACTGAGAGCAAAATCGTAATTTTGAATTGGGGGGCAAAAACATACTTTTATTTTGAACCGGACAAAAACATAATTTTAAACTGAAGGCAAAATCATAATTTTTGGAACGGGGCGAAAATGCAAAATCGTCGTTTTTAGTTTGAGTCAAAAACAAAAATTTATTTTGAAGTGGGGCCAAAATTGTAATTGTAATATGAGGATAAAATCCTAATTTTGAACCGAGGGTAAAATCGTAGTTTTGAGCGAGGGACAAAAACATAATTTTATTTTGAAGTGGGGGCAAAAAAGTAATTATAAATAATATTAAAGAACAACTTGAATTCACTGTAACATTCTTTTTTTTTTTTTAGTTTTTTTTTTACTTTTAACCTTTAACTTTTAATATTGACTCTTACCACCCTTAACTTTCTAAATACTTATGACTTTTTTTGTCTACTTTTAGTTTTTTTTCTTTTTACTTTTAACCTTTAACTTTCGGTATTGACTCTTACGACCCCTTAACTTTCTAAATACTTTTTAACCGAATAACGTTGCTACAGTGCTACAGTAACTTTTTTTTTCCTTTATTTGGTTTTCTTTCTTTTTACTTTTAACCTTTAACTTTCAGCATTGACTCTTACGACCCCTTAACTTTCTAAATACCTATAACTTTTTTTTTTGTCTATTTTTAGTTTTTTTTTTCTTTTTACTTTTGACCACTAGCTTTCAGTATTGACTGTTACAACCCCTTAACTTTCTAAATACTTTTTAACCGAGTTTTACGTCTACAATGGTACAGTAACTTTCTTTTTTTTTTCTTTTTTTTTCTTTCTTTTTACTTTTAACCTTTAACTTTTAGTATTGACTCTTACGACCCCTTAGGTTTCTAAATACTTTAACTTCTTTTTGTCTTTTTTTGGTTTTCTTTCTATTTGCTTTTAATCTTTAACTTTCAGTATTGACTCTTACGACCCCTTAACTTTCTAAATATTTTTTAACTGAGTTTTACGTCATTATTTTTATTTACGTGTCGATATAAACTTAAGTTGATTTACGTTTCGACATAATTTTTTTTTTACTTTTAACCTTTAATTTTCAGCATTGACTCTTACAATCCTCAACTTTCTAAATACTTTTTAATCGAGTTTTACGTCTTTATTTTTATTTACGTGTCGATATAAACTTAAGTTGATTTACGTTTCGACATAATTTTTTTTTTTTTTGTGTTTTCCCAACTTTCGCCATTGACACTGACAACCATTTAACTTTCTAAATACTTTTGTGATCGAGTTTTATGTGATTAGCTTTAGTTACAAGTGGTATAAATTTAAGTTACGTTTTGACGTACGCGCAACTTAAAAAAAAAACGTTATCCCGCCGCGAAGCGCGGGTATAAATTCTAGTTTTATTTTAAATTAAGGACGAAACCGTAATTTTAAAACGAATATAAAATAATAAAATGGTTGGTCTAACAGGGAAGCGCCACGCAGCTGCGTGACACTATTCCCCTAACTGAAACTGTAATTTTAAAACGAATATAAGATAATAAAATGGTTGGTGTAACAGGGAAGTGCCACGCAGCTGCGTGGCACTGTTCCCCTAACTTGTTTTTGCTACATGACACTATTCCCCTAACTTGTTTTTTTTCTACGTGCACTATTCCCCTAGCTTGTTTTTGCTACATGACACTATTCCCATAACTTGTTTTTTAGACGTAGGAAATTCCACATATTTCGAATCTTTGGGCTTGTATAATTACATTTTTGTTTTTTAATTCCATATATTTCGAATCTTTGGGCTTGTGAATGCTGTCACCAGCCCAGTATTGATTAGTCCCAAACCTGCCAGCCCACTAAACGAGAAGTGCCCATTTTGGGTTTTTTCATAATTCATACCATACTGTTTTGACTAGTACTTTAAGTCCAACACCACTATTGAAAAATCTTAGTTCTAATATTAAAAAATAGGTTTCAAGTTTTTAATATGTTTAGATAAAATATTTATTGAGGAGAGAACCAACTGCAACTGCTCTTAGATGTAGAGGCATTAACTTGTCTGATACGATTTGCAAAACCTGTGGTGCAGCGGAGGAATCAGCTGCCCATGTCTTACTGCAATGCAATTTCGCAAAACGGGTCTGGGAAAAATAACAATATGGATTAAGATACCTATGGTTAAAACCGAAGGTAACCTAAAAGAACCATTATCGGAGCTGAACGAAATGAATCACAGCCGGAAGATGAGAAAAGCGATACACGCAATAGCAATTCAAACATTGTGGTCTCTTTGGAAAGTCATGAATGAGAAGATCTTCGACGATAGACAAGATACGGTGCAAACAACTGTGGCGACCAATAAGGAGGCAACACTTCAAGGAATGAGGATGATATCTAATTATAAAAGCATTACACAACAAGAGTGGTGAGATTTTAATGTAATTTGGTAATGACTGTAACAAACTAGATTTCTGTTCTATTTGTTTTGACTTGTTTTTGGTTGTAACTGGGTTGCCAGCTCCTGGCTGGAAGTCCATTTTGGTGGATTAATAAATTGGTTTCGTTTGCTATTAAAAAAAATATTACTTTTTAATATAATGAAATGAACACGAACGGACGTAAATGAACGAACGTAACCGACATATTATCGAACGACACCGGTGTTCGTGTTCGTTCGCTAAGCCAACTGAAGAGGTATGGTCCCAATTCCTTGCCCACATGGCAAGGACCACACCACTTTTCCATCTTATGTGGCGCTGACATCAACGAGGTCATCCAGAAGCTTCCAGAAGCTTCTGGAAAATATCTAGGTGGCTCCAAAGATGCTCCATCCGACATAAAGGACAACACGTGTCACCAGCCACTAGGCGCCAGGTAGGCCCGTAACAAATCTAAAAGCAGCCCGACAACACCAGTACAACGTCTCCAAGATGGGCAAATGCAAGCACGCCACGTGTACCACTACACTGACCACAGCAGAGGAGACCAAGAGGATATTCCCCTTGGTCGGACAGCTGGCGCGCAACCACAGCTGGCATCGCTGCTCTCCCCTCTCTCACCCTCCGGCTATAAATAGGACCCTTCATCATTCAGGTTGATCCATCTTGCTCTCTATACTCTCACACTTAACACACACTGCTTATCCTTCCTCGGAACAGTACTTATTCTCACGCCGGAGCCTGGTTAAGAGGGAAACCCCCATATTCCCCTCTTAACGAGACTAACGGTGTTACTGTTTTGCAGGAGCCGAGCCATTTCCAACGAGTAAGAAGGGAGATTGAACCCACCATTGAAGTAACCCCACAGACTAACCATAGTGTCGGTCTGTGTTTCATCATTGGCGCCATCCGCTTTTAGCAAAAACCACTCTCATCTCCTTTTCTTTTCGAAAAACACTCGTTAAAATGACTGAACAAAACCCTTCTCACCCGGCAGATGGAGACGTTTCTTCTTTTGAACTCATTTCGGACAACGTACACGTCCAAAGAGATCAAAGGAATGAAATTATCCAAGAAAGGCCGATGAACAACGAGTTTCCTAGTATCTTTGGAAGTACATCCAGGGTTGTTACTCAAAACACAACTGGTGCTACTTTCCAAACTCCACCTAGGATCATCACTCAGACCACAAACGGAGCTACTTTTCAGCCTCCGTCAGAGGTAGTCCAACAAACACCTCCACCAATGCAAACACAGAGCCATGGAGCTGGTCCCTCAGCTCCATCGGACCAAGCACAATTGAACTTCTCTGCACTACTAGGGCTACCCGAAGGAAAAACTCTGGCTTCCTGGTATGCCGAACAAGTGGCGTCTATAAACCTTGTTTACACACAACTCAGTGCGCAGCAAGCTCTGCTTCAGGCACAAGCCAACCAGTCAGCATTCGTCACTCCACCGCAAAGGCCTTTGAGCGCGCCCATGCCTCAACAGACCAATGCATTCAATTTACGCCCTGAACCAGTACCTCCACCACATGTTAGAAGGCCAAGCGCGCATGACACGCGCGACACGTACGGCGAGACAGAAAGCAATTATGTGCAGTATTCTCACCAACCCAAGAAGCCGATACAAAGTCGTTTAGGTCCGCGCAACATAAACGACGAATTCGAAGATGACGATGAGACATATAAAGAAAGTACAGTGTTTAGCAGGTTGCCACCAGAACACGAAGCGTACAAACCTCGCAAGCGCGCGGGTTATGACCCAAAAGCAGAACATGATTACACGTTGAGCTATCGTCCAGACGACATGGCTGAGAATTCAAAATTCATTAGAGAGATCGCCACGGCCGCCATCGACAAAACGAAATTGCCACACAACGTGGGCAAATACAACGGGTTGACAGACCTAGACGATCACCTTCAAGTTTTTAACGGTGCTGGGGCAACAGGTGGATGGAACTTACCGACTTGGTGCCATCTCTTCGCTCAAACCTTCGTCGGCGCAGCGCGCGTCTGGTTTGACAGTTTGCCAGCAGGAAAAATCAAGTCATGGGTCGATTTCCGAGAGAAGTTCCTTGCACACTTCTCTCAACAACGAAGACACACCAGAGATCCTGCCGATTGTTTAAACATATGGCGCAGAGACCACGAGAGCGTGGAAGATTTCATTACGAGATATAACAAAGAATGTTTGGAGATTGGTGATGTGGGCGAGAAGATGATGCGCGCACACTTCATGCGGGCAGTCAAGTGCGATGATTTAATCAAGCGTGTAAAAGGAAGAGACGGAGGACCCAAAGATTGGGAAACCTTCATTGAGGCAGTCAAAACAATCGCCCAGTCCGACAGACAGTTGACCGGTGACGATCACCGTCATCGGAGCTACAACCATAACGACCGGCATAGCAAGAAAGGCAGAAGCCAACCATGGAAAGCATCCGGTCACAGAGAGAGAAGCCCAATAAGAGAGGATGCGCGCCACACGATCAATCAAATAGCCCACCGGAAAGAGGTGAAACGAGAAAACAGGGAGAAATAGTGGACACCCCTCACGAAAACTCCTTCAGAAGTCTTGGCAACCGAGAACCACCAGTTCAAACCACCGTTACAAATGCGCAACAAAAGGGGCCAAGACCCGAATCTTTTCTGCGAGTTTCACAAAGACACCGGGCACTTAACTGACGATTGTTTCAGTTTAAAGCAAGAAATTGAAAGGTCCTTAAGAGATGGAAAACTCACCCATTTGATAAAGGGCGGAAAGCGCGATTACCGTCAAATACAAAGAAGAGACGAAGGACCAGATAACAAGAAAACTCCGGAAGTTAGAAACCCACATGGTTCAAAGGGGTCCACGGAGGCCAAGGAAAAACTACAACAAGCGCGCGCAAGACGATTCATGGCGCGAGAAACAAGTCGTTTTCCCGGTTGTAAGAGGAGGCCCACGGGAAAGAAGACCCATAGTCATCCCGGGCGTTATAGGGCATTACCAAACAGACTACATTTTCATCGATCCGGGGAGCACTGCGGATATCATATATGAACAATGTTTTAATCAATTCGATCAGGAGGATAAGGCGCGCTTAGAACCAGTTGATTACCCGCTCACTGGTTTCTGAAATGAAGCCGTTTTTCCTCTAGGACAAATATCATTCCTAGTGTTGCTCTCGGACGGAAGAAACTCAAGAATAGAAGAAGTCACATTCATGGTGCTGCCAGCACATTCAAGACACGATATTCTGCTGGGAAGAGAATCCCAAGGTGACTTCAGCATGATCTGCTCCGGCCCACACTCAGCTGTGGGATTCCCAACAGAAACAGGAGTGGCCATCATAAATGCAAGCAAAGAAGTATTAGCAACAGATGAGCTCAGACCTGCAAAAGCAAGTAAACCAGCGCCACGCGCGGAAGCAGAAAAATGGGTGTTGAACAGCGCATACCCAGAACAAACAGTTACCTTAGGGCCTGCAATGTCCGATCTAACGCGCGCCGCGCTAAAGAAACTGCTGTTCCAAAACATAGATGTGTTTGCCTGGACACCAGCAGACATGGTGGGTGTTCCACGGCACATAGCTGAACATCGATTAAACGTCTCGGAAGATGCAAAGCCGGTGGTGCATGCCAAGCGCCACTTGGGAGACATAAAGCATGACGCCATGAAAGAGCAGGTGATAGAACTGTTAAATGCGGGAATCATCAGAGAGGTCAGGTATCAAACATGGGTAGCAAGCCCAGTGATGGTCCAAAAGAACAACGGTAGTTGGAGAATGTGCGTAGATTACAAGGATCTGAACAAGGCATGTCCACGCGACTGTTACGCCTTACCAGACATTGACGAAAAGATCGATTCACTAGCAACATTCCGATGGAAATGTTTCCTTGATTGCTACAAAGGGTACCACCAGGTACAGATGGCCGTACAAGACGAAGACAAAACCGCGTTCCGAACACCGACAAGGCTATACTGCTACACCAAGATGCCTTTCGGTTTGAAAAACGCGGGCGCAACCTATCAGAGGCTCATGAATGAAACCTTCCATGATGCCATCGGCAAGTACATCGAAGTCTATATGGACGATCTAGTCATCATGAGCAAAGAAGAGAACACAATGTTGATGAACATCCAAAAGACGTTTGACACCTTGCGAGGAGTGAGTATAAAGCTAAATCCAGCGAAATGCTCTTTTGGCATGGAAGAAAGGAAATTCCTGGGTTTCATCGTCACGAAAGATGGCTTCAAGGTGAACCCTGATAAAATACAAGCAATTGAACGTATGCCTTCACCTTCGACGATCAAGGAGATGCAAAAGTTGGCAGGGTGGTTGGCCGCACTCAACCGTTTCCTAGCCAATTACGCAGCCAAATCTTTCCCGTTTATAAAAACTCTCAGAAATTGCATGAAGAAAAGCCAATTTCAGTGGACTCCGGAAGCCGAGAACGCATTCCGCGAGATGAAAGACTGCCTCATCAAGTTACCAACGTTAACTGCACCAGTCAAGGGAGAGCCTCTGGTGCTATACTTGTCAGCCTCCGACAAAGCAGTGGGAACAGTGTTACTTGTTGATCGACAAGGTGTCCAAACACCAGTCTACTATGTGTCACGAACCCTGACTGACCCAGAAACCCGGTACGCAATCATGGAGAAACTAGTACTCGCACTGATCCATGCATCCAGACGGTTGCGCAGGTACTTTGCCAATCACGTCATCCACGTGCTAACAAACTACAATATTGGCAACATCCTCGCAAGGCCAGAGATCTCAGGGAGATTAGCAAAGTGGGCAATAGAGCTCGGGGGTCATAATGTGGTTTTCAGGCCAAGACCGGCGATCAAGGGCCAAGTACTTGCAGACTTCATGACAGAGGTGCCGGACGACAAGGATCGAGAATGTAAGGCGATGGAAAAAGCCGAAAAACAGTAAGTAGAAGAACCATGGTTGTTATACACAGACGGCGCGTCCAATGAAGATGGCGCAGGCGTTGGGCTCCGGCTGGTGAGCCCTGACAAACATGAGTTCACCTACGCCATACGCCTGGATTTTAAAAGCACAAACAATGAAGCTGAATACGAAGCTTTCCTTGCTGGTTTAAGGTTGGCAATCAAAATGGGAGTGCGACACATCGAAGCGCATGTAGACTCCATGTTAGTGGCCGGACAAATCAACGGGCAGTATGAGGCCAAGGGAGACACAATGGCGCTCTACCTAAGTCAAGCAAAGACGCTGTTACAAACCTTCTATTCCTACAAGGTGCACCACATTAATAGAAGTGAGAATAAACCAGCAGACGCGCTGAGTAAGCTCGCTTCTACAAGTTTCCAACACCTAGCAAAGGACGTGCGTATAGAGGTTTTAAGCAACCCGTCAGTGCCACTAAGGGAAGTAAGCGTTATTCAACTAGGAACAACATCTTGGATGACTCCGATAATCGCGGAATACTCCCGGAGAACAAAGCGGAGGCGAGGAAAATCCAGTACAAGGCGGAACATTATCAGATGGCTGATGGGATTTTATACAGAAAATCATACCTCGGTCCCTTGCTAAGATGCGTTGATCCAGAAGACGCAAACTATTTGATCAGAGAAATACACGAGGGAATTTGTGGTATACACGCCGGACCAAGAATGGTGGTAGCAAAGGTCATGAATGCGGGGTATTATTGGCCCGGGATGCATTTGGATGCGGTCAAAGAGTTGAGGAAATGCAGTGGATGCCAAAGACATGCCCCCAAAACGATGCGCCCCAAGAATGAATTGGTACCAGTCACCACGGCGTGGCCTTTTCAACAGTGGGGAATAGATATGGTCGGCCCTTTTCCCGAAGCCCCAGGAGCTGTCAAGTTCATAATAGTCGCAGTCGACTATTTCACCAAATGGGTAGAGGCAAAGGCCCTCGCATCAACCACCGCCACCGTTGTCAAAAAATTCATTTGGGAACAAATCATATGTCGTTTTGGATTACCCCTCAAGATCATCACTGACAACAGAACCAACTTTGCCGAAGACAACCTTCAACAGTGGTTTAAAGAATTACACATTGAGCATACCTTCTCCTCGGTCGCGCACCTGCATGGGAATGGTCAAGTTGAAGCCGTCAACAAGAGTATCGTCGATGGAATCAAGGCAAGGCTAGGAGAGAAAAGAAGAGGTTGGGTGGACGAACTGCCCAGCATCTTGTGGGCCCACAGGACGATGCCCAAGACAAGCAACGGAGAAACACCGTTTAGCTTAGTCTACGGATCCGAGGCAGTAATACCAGCGGAGATAGGATTGCCGTCACCACGAATGCTCTCAATAAACCTGATCAACAACGAAGAAGAGAGGAGGATCGACCTGGACCTCCTAGAAGAAAGGAGAGAAATGGCGGCAATCAATGAAGCAAAGTACAAAACGAAGCTGGAAAAATATTACAACTCTAAAGTCCGAGTCTGCACCTTCAACCCGGGAGAATACGTCCTCAGAGACAATGAGGCCTCAAACGCGGAAAAACCCGGAAAATTGGCTCCCAAGTGGGAGGGTCCATATGTCATCGACACAGTGCTCGGAAAAGGAGCTTATAAGCTGCGTACCATCGACAACAAGGAGGTTCCTCGAACGTGGAACGCCCAACAGCTGAGAAAGTGTTACCTGTAAAAACGTTATGTAATCGCAACGGGCAAAACGCCAACACATTTATATTAATACAAGAAGTGTTTGGCTACCCCCCTATATCATGCAAATTTCTTGTCACAACTGCATATGTTACTTTGGGCATACACGAAAACATCCATGGCTCGACCATTAGGAAACGTTGTAGACCTCCAAGGCATGTCACAAACAAAGTGCACAGCCGGGTCGAATACACAACTAAAGCCTAACAAACGCCAAACAAATACTTCGTGCCCACATAAACACGAAAACATCGAACACGGGACAAACAAACATTGTAAGCACCCCCAAGGCTGAAGCACAGCTGGGTCCACACAATAACTTGTAATTCGACCACTTCGTATTCACGATTCAACTTGCGCACGTAAACGACAGAATAAAAACGTTGTAATAAACACAACACTACCTGTCAGCGCCATCATTCATTCGTGATACCTGAATCAAAGTAATTATACATGCACATATTATGACGATAACAAAATTCGCATAAAAACAAACAACCATTAACATAACAAATGTCAAAGCACAGCCAAATATCCACAGGCACGACAAGAGAAAATTAAAGTTGTTCATGAAATTGTCAAGTACAAGACCAACCAAGGTCATACGCAGCGCGCAGGCCGGATTCCCTCATTCAGGATGACTAGGCCCAACACCTCCAGCCGCACCACCTTCATCGCCAAGAGCCTTTCTGAGCAAGGCAACTCCATCAGGTTTTCGTGCCAATTTTCGAGCTGCCTTCACAACAGCAAAATCCAAAGACGCGAACTCTCGTCTTTTTTCAGCATAGGCTGCACCACAATCCTCCTTCCATAACTCAAAGTGGTGTTCCTTCTCCTTATTAAGGGCTGCAGCCCTACCCTCATTATATCCATCCTTGCGCCCGCTATTGTAACCAGCTTGCCCCAACTCAAACATATAATTGGCAAGCTCGTGAGAATTCACTACGCGATCAGCAATCTACGAGAAACACACAAATATGAGGAACAGTTCACGAAAATCATAAAATAAAGCAAAGGAAGTTACCAGAGGCACCGCGCGCGAAAGCAACCACTTGCAATCAGCTGACGCTTCCTCAGCAAGGACTTTCGAGGCTCTGCACTCAACAATTTTCTCTTGAAGGAGACGTTCAGAAGTCTCATACTGCCTCGCAAGATCCTCCAGCTTAGCGATACGATCAATGTATTCTTTCTCCTTCTTCTCAAACGCGACGCGCGCTTGATGAGCCTCCTCAACAAGATCCGCTTTCTCACCAGACAAACGTACAACTGTGTCACGTTGAGTTTTAAGCTCCACATTAGTACGCTCGCACGCAGCTTCCCAATTATTCTGCTTATCAGCATTGATTTGTTTCTCTTGGGCGAGTTTCTCCTCTGCATCAGCTAACCTCCATAGCAACCCTTTCGTCTCAGCGTTGAATTTTTCTTTCTCTTCCGCAAATAGTTTCTTCTCATTTTCAAACTCAAGTGTGTCTTCCCCCATCAGTTTCCACTCACGGACAATCTCCTGTGAAGTGGACCAGAAGTTAACCCCGGCTTGAACATGCTCATCCAAAAGTTCTAACCGGCGGCGCCTCTTCTGGAACATCCTTTCAGCCGGGGGGAGAGACAGAGAGAAAAACTCATGATAATTATCCAAATCATTCATCCTGGAGCCCTGGGTCAAATTCCAACGGGGGGCATGTGGAAGATCATCACAAGCAGGATTCGTTGTATCAAAAGAGTCAGCATGCACCTTCTCAAACAGAGGGTCGCGAACTGCCCCGGAAGTCGCACCACCACCACCACCACCGGGTGGGCGTTTGGTATATATCGTCTGATGCGGAGTGGTCTCACTGGTCTGCATCTCGACTTCAATATTCTTACCACGATCAACACCACCAGCACCACTCGCATCAACACCACCAGTTCCACCCGCAGCGTCACCACCTTCTCCAACCTGCTCAACATTCACATCTTCTTTCTTCTTCCCACCAGGAGTATCGTGAGGAGGAGACAACCCAAATGTCCTCGACGGCGGAGATTCCGGAGGAGTAATTTTTGAAATATCAATCTTGTGTCCAGTCTTGGCTGGTTTGACACCTTCCCCAAAACGAGCAACACATTTAGAGAAAAGAAAATGTAAGGAAAAAGAAAAGGAAGAACTGGAAGCGGATAAAACGGATACCAGAAGCCTCAAAAATCTTCTCCAACAAATCACCAGTTTTTTCGGTAAAAATTCCCATATCAACCTCCGACTCAGAAGGGGCGGGGGGATCCTCTTTTTGAAGTTTAATATTCTTCGAAGCAAGCACAGCAGCAGCCTGCTCGTCAAGCTTTCGTTTTTTATCCTCGAAAGCCCTTTTCTGCATCATCTCTGTTAGCGTCGCGCGGTCTTCAGGGTCTGACTCAGGTCTTTTCTCTCCAACTCCTAAACCGGGAAACGTATCAGAAACGACAACGTAATCAAGGACACGAAGAGTATGAGGTCGCTTACGAGGAGTCTCGGTGACAGTTTCCTCAGCTTCTTTCCCCTTCCCGTCAGGCTTGTCAGCCTTTTTTTTCCTCCTCGTCTCCAACTGAACGGGGGCTTCGACTGGAATCTCCACATCATCACCAACAGGCTCGTTCACCGGCTCATGTTCAACCCCTTGCGCCGGACCTGCACGCGCGGAACGAGAGGTTAGGTCTTCAAAATATCTGCCAGACCCATCACTCGAGAGAACGATAACTTCCTCTCGAATGGAATCGAATGCATCATCATCATTCTCACTATCTTCACCTAAGACAGTGTTAACATAAGTGGTAAAACTCTCATCGCTTGGATGCAGAAAGCGGCCACGGATCTGATCCAACCAAGGTCGTTTCTCAGGCTTTTGTATCGCCTCAACCATGGCACCCGGTGCCTTAAGATCCAAAACGTTCAACAAAGTGAAACCCACTGCAAAAAACGCAAAGATAAAGAACAATGCAAAAATAATACAACGAACACATACAAAAGAGAGAAAAAAAGATATGGAGCAAAACGTACGCTTGCCATCATAACCATAAACTGGGACCCCCAACGGATGTTTAGGGATCCACTTCATGCTCATACCGGCACCCACCAACGCCATCTCCTCAAGCTGGATAATCGGAGTTGCTTTACGAGTCAACTTCTTATACCAATCTTGGTCAACAAAATCTGCAACCACATCAACCTTGGGGATACCCTCACCCACTGACCTGTAATGCATATCCACAGGAACAACACCCCGGAGAATATAAAAAAACTTTTGTTTCCAGTCATGGAGACTCTTCAACGGCACAGAGCAAACCGGAGAAACGCCGGTACGAGCACTAAAGGAGTAAAAACCACTTGTATATGAAACAGTATAGAAGACGTTGAACATCTCAAACGTCGGATCCAAACGGTTAGCCATACAAACGAACTCAAAGTGAGTAATACGAGGGAGCCCGATGGCATTGATCTGAGATATGTGGAGACCATAACCCCTCAGCACATCAGCAGTAAATCGAGTCATTGGAAGCCTGAAGTTGCCTTCCCGGAAGAAAGCGGCATACAAAGTCATATACCCAGGAGGAGCATCCATGGCGGTGGAACCAGAGATAGGGTACTGAGCACCCCACTCAGGAAGGAAACCCATCTCTCTTACCAAGTTGTGGAATTCCTCCTCTTTCCACCCTATTACCGCCTGATCCGGGCCAGGCGGAGTTTTACCTTTGTTCCTTCTCTTCCTCGAAGAAGGATTTGCAGAAGACATTGCAAGGAACCAAACAATAATGCAGATGAACTCAAGAAAAGAAGAAAGGAAATACAGGAAGAAGAGAGAAATCCGGAATTCAAATTTTGAAAACGTGGGGAAGAAAGAGAAGACCACCGGATACTTATACCCATCGCATTTAATGCGATGGGTAGTGGGCCGTTAGAATATAAAAAGACAACCAACGGGGAGGAAACACGTCTGAGGAGAGAGAAGACGCCATCTTTTTTTTCGGAAACGTGTGCAAACAGACGCCTGCCATAAAGTAACTGACATGACTGAAAAGGCGCCTGTTCACCTGACACCAGACAGTCACATCAGTCACTCCTTCCCAAGACAACAAAGCTTCCTCCTGAAGACAACTCTTAAAGTGCCAAAACCCATGCGCGGTACGCCATGCGTCCATTTGGCTCAACCTTTATAAAGTGCCAGAACCCATGCGCGGTACGCCATGCGTCCATTTGGCTCAACCTTTATAAAGTGCCAAAACCCATGCGCGGTACGCGATGCGTCCATTTGGCTCAACCTTTATAAAGTGCCAAAACCCATGCGCGGTACGCCATGCGTCCATTTGGCTCAACTTTTATAAAGTGCCAAACCCATGCACGGTACGCCATGCGTCCATTTGGTTCACCCTTTATAACATGCCAAACTCATGCGCGGTACGCCATGCGCCCATATGGCTCAACTTTTATAAAGTATCCAAGCCCATGCGCGGTACGCCATGCGTGCATTTGGCTCTACTTTTATAAAGCAGGCATACCAAAACCCATGCGCGGTACGCCATGCGTCCATTAGGCTCAACTATACAAGTTGCCAAATAACATGCGCCATGCGCCCGTCAGGGACAAATCTGTGGGAGAACCCATAAAAACCCCACGCCATAACAAACACTACATTCATAAGTCCAGAATCCCTCCTAGACGATCAACTCAACTAGAAGGCACACTGGACTGGGGGGACTTGAAGAGGTATGGTCCCAATTCCTTGCCCACATGGCAAGGACCACACCGCTTTTCCATCCTATGTGGCGCTGACATCAACGAGGTCATCCAGAAGCTTCCAGAAGCTTCTGGAAAATATATAGGTGGCTCCAAAGATGCTCCATCCGACATAAAGGACAACACGTGTCACCAGCCACTAGGCGCCAGGTAGGCCTGTAACAAATCTAAGAGCAGCCCGACAACACCAGTACGACGTCTCCAAGATGGGCAAATGCAAGCGCGCCACGTGTACCACTACATTGACCACAACAGAGGAGACCAAGAGGATATTCCCCTTGGTCGGACAGCTGGCGCGCAACCACAGCTGGCATCGCTGCTCTCCCCTCTCTCACCCTCCGGCTATAAATAGGACCCTTCATCATTCAGGTTGATCCATCTTGCTCTCTATACTCTCACACTTAACACACACTGCTTATCCTTCCTCGGAACAGTACTTATTCTCACGCCGGAGCCTGGTTAAGAGGGAAACCCCCATATTCCCCTCTTAACGAGACTAACGGTGTTACTGTTTTGCAGGAGCCGAGCCATTTCCAACGAGTAAGAAGGGAGATTGAACCCACCATTGAAGTAACCCCACAGACTAACCATAGTGTCACTCTGTGTTTCATCACCAACCGAACAAATTTTTTTATTCGTGTTTTCCATTACGCTAGTCAAACGAACTTAAACAGACTTTCTGTCGAATGATTTATGAACTGTTTGCTGAATGTTTAGTTCAGTTACACAGCGTGTCGATGCTCTGTGGGTACTCGGATAGGTCCATTGTCCATACCCGGTTTTTACACCTCTTAACAAAACCCACAGGAGGCGATACACATCGTAACTAAACCCACCCCCATTTCTCCGACGATCCGACCGGCGACCACCACTTAACGGCGGTCCTCCGATACACCGACCGGAGACCACCACTACCTGGTTCATTTCATCACTTAAACTCTGTAACGGATTTTGATTTCTGATAACTGGTAATGAACTTACAGACCCTAGCTTATTTAAAACCCTAAATCTGACTGAAATAATCGAATCATGTAGTTTTTAACTGATAGTGTGAGTTTCCGATACTCTATTTGTGATTTTCAATCGATTAGTGTGATTTTTATAGACTTAATTTCATACATGATATTCCGTAATGCTATTTGAAAGTATGTTTTATAAGTTTGTGTTCTATATGAGATTATGATCATCTCAAAACATGAAGTTATCTAGGTTATTTGATTTTATCATGATAACTTCTAGTGTTAGCTTAGCTAGTTAGGGTTTCGGTTTCGCATTCGGATGGAAATTTGTTAATTTTAGGGTTTATGATGACTGATGAGCCCTAATTGTATTAGAATTTAGTTTTATTATCCTTATAGTTATCGAGAAAGTGTAAAATACAATAGAGCTTATCGTGCGATGCGTACGCGAACTGGAGATTGCACCGCGTGTCACTCTCATAACGTGCGTGATTATGTATATAACGTGCGTAAATCCGAAACACTTGAATACTCCAGAACTTGGGTAAGTCGGAACTCAAGAAAATCGGAACTTATGTGAAATTATGCAATAACGTGCGTGATTGTGTATATAGCGTGCGGACTTCGGAATCGGAACTATATAGCGAAATCCGGAATACTTGAATATCCGGAACTTAGGTATTTCGGAACTCAAGTAGTTCGGAACTTATGCAATAACATGCGTGATTATGTATATAACGTGCGGAATTCTGAACTATATGGTGAAATCCGGAATACTTGAATACTCCGGGACTTTGGGTAATTCGGAACTTATGTGCGGCTGTGATAGTTGCGTACGCACCGCACGATAAGAAACATTGTACGTTAAACAGCCTCTATGTTTATATATCTGTATGTGTGTGTATGACTGTGTATTAACTGTGCTGAATGTGATACCAGTTCCTTGGAATGGAATTAGAGTAGCCAAAACACGAAGCAAGCGGTTAAGATTGTGGTTCTATTGTAGGTTCTAAGCTTCTAATGATGTTTTAATGAAAGAATGGAATTAGTATATCCTTATATGATTTTGTCGGATAACATCTTGTTTGAAACAGTTGATTTTATAGTCATACAATCATTTCTAGTGTTAGGTTAACTAGTTAGGGTTTCGGTTTCGCATTCGGATTTGAGTCGGAATCAATTTTGGAATTTAGTGTTTAAGATGACTGATGAGCATGTTTTTTCAGTGGAAACCCTAGTTTTGTATTAGTTTTTAGTTTTATAATCTTTATATATCTATATACTAGGTTAGTGTATTACACGAGTTAAATAAAAGAAATATTAAATAGTTAGTAATGAAGATTTAGGAATTATAAAACGAAATTTCGAGACAAGATATGATTAAATTATGTATAAGTATCTTAAGTAATAAAGCAATAATATGAAGTGGTGAAATAAGATATGTTTTATTATTATTGCTTTTTTTTTAATTATCATTTTTTTTAAATTAAGAAATAGAATATTAATTGTTCTGAATGTGATGCTAGTACCATGGAATGGAATTAGAGTAGCCAAATACGAAGCAAGCGGTTAAGATTGTTGTTCTATTGCAGGTTCTAACGATGTTTTAATGAAAAAATGCTATTAGTATATCCTTGTTTGGTGCTATATTTTACTTTGCTATTAGTTGTATTTTAATATTTATTGAGCTTTTGATAAGGTTATCAACATCATTATTGATTTTATCAGATAACATCTTGTTTGAAATAGTTGAAAGCTTAAAAATGGTGGATTTATGTTGGTCGTATGTTTCTTACAGAGCACTTACCAAACAATACTGTTTCATTGAACATCAGCCCTAGACATATATCACAAAAATATGATATAAGTAATGAAAGAATAGAATTGGTATATTCTTTTTTGGTGCTATTTTTTACTTTGTTATTAGTTATATTTCAGTATTTTATCATACTTTTGATAAGGTTATCGACATTATTATTCGATTCCATCAGATAACATTTTGTTTGAAATAGTAAAGAGCTGAAAATGGTAGATTTATGTTGATTGTATAACACAAATATATGATAGACATATAACTCCAATATTTGTGTACTTATGTTTGTTTCTTTTCCAAGAATATGTATGTGATACAAATACACCATTACTTGACCGAAATTTACGAAATGTTTTTGCAGGAATAAGCTTCAACATAGAGAAAAATGCCACATAAAACCCGTCCGATGGCAGCACTTTTGCTGTTTACTGGATTAAATGTTGTTTTAGTGTCGACGATTTCTCCCGTTTATGATTTTGTCTGCTTTCTCCCATATTGGGAAAGAAGGGTATAGTTTTTATCTTTGTCTGCTACATTTAGGGGTGCAAATGAGCTGAGCCATCCGAGATCGAGCTCCGCTCGTTGGTAGTTTCTCAAGCTCGAGCTCAGCTTGTTTATTATTGATTAACTAATATATTGAATAAAAAATATAAATAATAGACTCATTTAGGCTCGCGAGCTTGATAAGTGAAGCTCAGGCTCGTTTACACAAGTTTATTTTTAGGTTCGGGCTCGGCTCATAATAAAAAGTTTAAATAAGCTCGGCTCGGCTCATTTACTAGACAACTTTAAATAAGGGGTAAATGTTATTAAGTATTAATAAAAACTAATATACATTAAGGCACAATAAAGCTCGACGAGCTTGGCAGGCTTCACATGCTAGGCTCTGCTCGATAAGGCTTGGCTTGTTTCGAGCTTTTTCTCGAGCAGCTCGGGAGCCGCCTGCCTCGTTTGTACCCCTAGCTACATCATTAAAAACTGGTGTCATGTCACCATTGTATCTGCTATATAGAAGGCTACTTCCACACAATAGTAAAAAATGTAAATTATGTTACATACAATGGGAATTTTATTTTTTGCTTACAGTGGCAAAGGGTAAAAGTAAGCTGCCTTGTATTGTTATTAACCCGAAAAGTAGTTTACTTAGTATCTATAGATTGTCACCTTTGTTTGTATATATAATTTCATTATCTGGTACTAATGAGTAATGTTATATAATTACAGAGAGAACGTAGGCGTCAAGAACGCGAAGCTGCTCTATCAAAGGGTTCATCAGGATGAAGATGAACTAATAAAGATTAAAGAGGTCAGGTTTTATGGTCATCTTCTGTCTTGTAAAGTTAATAGTCAATCTATTGCATTTGTATAACAAAGGTTAAAAGCAGCATAAGATCAGAGAATTTGAATCTTTAACCAGCAAGGGAACCCAAACCCGTTTCACCAAAAAACGGGTTTGACTTTTTTTGACTCAACCTGAACCATATTTTGGGCCATAGACTCTATATGTGCACCTCTATCTCTCCATATTCTCCTTTGTATTAATCATCACAGCGAGGCCCTAAAACAGGCCCAAAAACCCACAAAGCAAGCTCACAAGATTGCACCTCTTTCAGCCCCAATTCAACCTGAAATGAGGCCTAGTTTCCTTTGCATACAACTTTCTTAGACCCCTTAAGTTCGTGGTTTCTATCAACACTCTCCTGCTTACGACCCGACTAATTTTTAAAATGAAAATTACTAGTATTAATATTATACAAAGTGGTTGACCATAGGGGTGTTAGAAAACCATTGGCGTCGACTAAACCGCACAGACCGAAGCAAGTTGTCCGGTTTGACATACATACTACGGTTATGTTAACGGTTCGGTGGTTTTACCGTTTGGTTCGGTTTTAAACTTGGAAGCGGCGCGGCGATGTAAACTGAACTGGACGTTTGATGTTTATTATATTTATTGGAGTATGTAGTTACTTATATATATATATATTTTTGTTACAATCATGAATCATCTTTATGGTTATAGAAAAATATTTTTAAGAAAACACTATACAGACTCAAACCGTCAGCGGGACATTGTTTTTTTCCCTAACAAGTGAATGCAGCTCACATGGGTTTTTTTCTACTTCATGTATGTAGGATGCTCACTGGTTCATGAAAGAAGGTTGCTTGATCTTTTGGTGGTTAGTGATGGTCCTCACTAAATTATGGATGCTTGCATTTGACCATTTTTGTTATTATTTTTATCTTTTTTCTAAAAGAAAGTCTGGTTACTGAAACACTCAATTTTTTGATTTGTTGGTTATACTGAACTACTAGTAAAAAACTTGGTAGTTGAAAACAGACGAATGTGACATGTTTTAGAATATGATGGTACAATTGTTTAGGGAAATAAGGATGTGTATGACCGAATTATTAACCTATGGTTTTTGCTCCCCGGAATACAATCTAGAATGTTTTATACCAACTATGAATTTATATGAGACCCTACCTTAACTTTGCTATTGGTGGGATTTACTGAGTACGATGATGATGATGGCGACTTAATCCAATGACATCCCCCCCCTAACAGATAAGTAACTCTGTCTATCCCTAACTTTCATTTGTCATTTCAAAACAATTAGGGAGAATTTCTCGCGCTATGTGGCGGGAATTCGGTCACTATTGGTTTGGTTTGTTACTATATTAGCACTCGCTATAACAATTGAAAGAGAAAAAAATTAAGTCGTGATATGCCCAAAATATACCGACACGTGTTTTATATCGATCTAAAACCACAAAAACGAATATTGTCACCGATGTTCGGCTGGAATTGGCTACGATACTGAAGGGGTATGGTCCCAAAAAAGCCGCGCAAACCTCTGTCAAGGTTGCGCGCGGGACCATACTCCTTATTCAACAAGCTTCTTATCATGAGCCTCGCGCGAGCTACATCATGTTCTATTCTACGTCACGCGAGACTAAGTTAATAAGAAGCTCCAATAGCAGCACTTAGCATACTGAAGGAGCACTCAGTCACCCAAACCCTGCGCGAGTTAGTTACGTGTCCAGCAAGAATCGCGCAGGGAAGCAGCGCAAGGCTGTTACAGATAGTACACAAGGTACAAGTGGCAGAAGAAAAGAGCCAATTAACGTCCTTCTGGCTCTGTTCAATCGTGCTCCACGATCATCTGACATGCAGGAGACAAAAAGTACTTAAGGACGCCTACATGGCACCAATCATAAGGCAGAGACAACTGCCCCACGATATCCACTTACCTGCTGATGGCAGAAGGGCGGCCAGGCCGACAACAGTGACACGTGGCTCCAATCACATTGCGCCAGCTCCAGAAAGCTCATAGAAGCCACTAACGGTCGACACCAGTGGGACAAGGAGCATATCCTCCATGTTGTCGTCTTCATGCCCAAGGCCCATCAGCCCATATCCTCTTACACCTCTCCGGCTATAAATAGAGACCTCACTTCACAGGTTAAACATTCCATTCCATTCCCTCTACTCTCTCACTTAATACTTAATTATCTCCCCAAAGCAGTCGCTTATTCTCACACCGGAGCCCGGTTAAGAGGGAAACCCCCACATTCCCCTCTTAACGAGTAACGGTGTTCTGTTTTGCAGATAACCCAGTCGTTAAGGAGCTCAGGAAACCATAAAGAAGATTAACCATTATGGTAGGAACATAAACCAAACTGATTAGTCCCTTAATTAGTTCTGTGTTTCTTCATTGGCGCCCACCGGTTTTTCTACAAAACACTTTCATCTTCTTCTTTCCTGAGTTTTCGTGTTTTTTCTTCCTTCGATCATGGCTGGTCAAGGAATCATTCCTGAGTTTGTTGGTCTTGGAGCAAACCCTAATGCAGCGTTGGGGGTGGATAATCAAAACATCTAACCCCAACATGTTGAAGAAATCGGCGAAATCGAAGTAGCCAACACTGGGGTCCGCGCGGGAGCTTCACCCGCATCACTCAAACAATAACCCCAGGAAACAACGACGTCGGACCTTCAAACCCAGCTCCACCTTAGAACATCTCGGCGCTACTAGGGCTACCAGAGGGCGAAACTCCAGCCTCATGGTACGCCAAACAACTTGCCACCATTAACGAGGCATATCAATCATTGAGCGCACAACAAGCAGTCTTAACGGCAGAACCGTCCTTGGTTACTCCTCAGGGACAGAGTCAGGGGGCTCGCCAGATACCCCCGCAACAAAACATCCAAGGCAGAGTTAATAGACCTCCCCCTACCAGGAGACTAAGCGTGCATGACACGCGCGATACGCGGGAAGAAACAGAAAGCTACTATGACTATCCGTCACACATCCAAAGAGGCCCAGTTCATAGCCGGCTCACGCCGCGCAACATGAACAATGAGTGGGAAGAAACTGACCCGAATGATCCAACTTGGGAGGGCGATGAAGAATCTTCGGTCTTCAATCGTTTTCAAAGAAATCACGAATACTACAAACCAAGACAACACGTTGGGTATACCGAAGAGGCAGAGCAAGACTTTCGCCTCGCCTACCAACCAGCCGAAGCCGTAGAACATTCAAAGTTCGTTCCAAAGATCGCGCTCGCGCCGCTCAAAAGAGAGAAGTTACCTCCGACAGTCGGGAAGTTTAACGGATTGACTGATCCCGATGATCACGTCAGAGTTTTCACAAGTGTGGGCTGCATGGGAGGATGGAATATGCCCATGTGGTGCCATCTGTTTATTTAAACGCTTACAGGGGCTGCTCGCGCCTGGTTCGACAACCTTCCTCCGGGAAAGATAAAGTCATGGGTAGATTTCAGGACTCAGTTTTTGAGTCACTTCAGTCAACAGAGACGATACCAGCGCGACACAGCCGAGGTTGAGGACATCTGGCGCAGAGATAATAAGGGTTTGGAAGATTTTATCACTCGCTTTAACAAAGAGTGTTTGGAAATCGGTGGCGTAAGTGAACAACTCATGCGCTGCCATTTCAAGAAAGCCATCCGCTGTGATAGCCTAATTAGAACCATCACTGGGAAAGATGGAATGCCCAAGGAATGGGATAAACTCATGGAAGCCGCGAAGATAGTCGCGCAAACTGAAGAGTCACTCGCCAGAAACAACAGTTATCGTACTGAAGATCGATTTTCTAAAGGGGGTCGCTCGCGCGACGACAACAGACGAAACAAAGGCAAAAACCCTGGGTGGAAAGCCAATCACTCCAGCGGTTATAGTGAACGACCTCGTTATGAAGAACGGTCCCGCTACAAAGAGGACGCACGAGATACTATCGATCGCATCGGCTATCGGAAAGCAGTCAGGGATGACAATCGAGAAAAGCACTGGACTCCGCTCATAAAAACACCTAAAGAGGTACTGATGACGGAAAATCACGATTTCAAGGCACCAAGGCCTATGACGAACAAAAAGGGGCAAGACCCCAACCTGTACTGCGACTTCCATAAAGATACGGGACACCTGACGGACGACTGTTACAGTTTACGTCAAGAGATCGAAAGAGCGCTAAAAAGCGGGAAGCTGAGCCACCTGGTGAAAAACATGCGCAAAGAAACTCGACAGCTCCAACGCCACGATGGGGGGAACCACAAGAAAGTCAGACGTCTAGAAGCCCATATGGTCAACGGACCAAGATACAATGCAAAAGAGAAAGGCAAGCGCCCTTACGAACCCTCATGGCAAGAGCAACAGGTCATCTTCCTGGTAGTGCGCGGCGGCCCTCGCGCCACTCGACCCGTCGTCATTACCGGTATTATCGGCCATTATGAAACAGAATACGTGTTCATCGATCCAGGAAGTACGACTGATATCATCTACGAGCAATGTTTTAATCAGTTTGATGAAGATGATAAAGCGAGACTTGAGCCTGTTGATTATCCACTGTCTGGATTCTGCAATGAAATGGTCTTCCCGTTAGGCCAGATCAGCTTCCCCGTCACACTCTCTGACGGGAAGCACTCAAGAACAACGAATGTTAACTTCATGGTGATGCCTGTTAAATCGAGGCATGATGTGTTGATTGGGAGAGAAACCCAAGGCGAATTGAACATGGTAACTTCCACACCCCACTCAGCGATAGGGTTTCCAACCAAAACGGGGGTGGCGATCTTTTATGCTATGAAAGAAGTAATGGCGACAGAAGAAATGAGCCCAAAAAAGGCACCCAAGGTTTCAACAACCGAGCCAGAAAAGTGGGTATTGAACCGCAAATACCCGGAGCAAACGGTGACGATAGGCCACGCAATCTCACCAAACATCCGAACGCAGCTCAAGCAACTCCTGTTCAGAAATATGGATATCTTCGCCTGGACTCCGGCTGACATGACCGGTGTCCCGCGCGACATCACCGAACACTGTCTAAACACTTATCCCTCTGTTGAGCCAAAAGTGCAAAGGAGATGCAGCTTAGGGGCAGATAAAACCAAAGCGATGAATGAGCAGGTATGTGAGTTGCTAAAGGCAGGGATCTTGCGGGAGGTCCGTTATCAAAGTTGGGTTGTGAACCCCGTGATGGTAGAGAAGTCTAGTGGAGGATGGCGAATGTGTGTTGACTATATCGATCTCAACAAGGCATGCCCTAAAGATTGCTACTCTTTGCCTGAGATCGACAAAAAGATAGACTCTCTCGCGCCATACAGATGAAAATGCTTCTTAGATTGCTACAAAGGATACCATCAGGTTCAAATGAAGCTAGAAGACGAAGACAAAACAGCTTTTCGAACCGATCTAGGGATCTTCTGCTACACAAAGATGCCTTTCGGCTTAAAAAATGCTGGCGCAACGTATCGGCGCCTGATGGATAAGACCTTCGCTGGAGATATCGGGAAACATATTGAAGTCTACATCGATGATCTGGTGGTCAAAAGTCCCGAAGAGGACCAAATGTTGAAGGACATCGAAAAAACATTCAATTCATTGCGCAGCGTGAATATGAAGTTGAATCCAGCCAAGTGTTCTTTTGGCATGGAAGAAGGGAAGTTCTTAGGCTTCATAGTCACAAACGGCGGCTTTAAAGTAAATCCAGAAAAGGTCCAGGCAATAGAGCGAATGCCATCGCCGCGAACAATCAAAGAGATGGAACGATTGGCCGGCCGCCTAGCCGCGCTTAACCGCTTTCTATCAAATCACGCCGCGAAGTCATACCTTTTTATCAGCACTCTGTGCAACTGTGTGAAGAAACAAGAGTTCAGGTGGACCCCTGCAGCAGAGAAGGCTTTCCAGCAAATGAAGGAGTGTTTGATCGAACTCCCTACCCTGACTGCACCGTTTGAAAAAGAGCCACTCGTACTGTACTTATCTTCTTCGGATAAGGCAGTAGGTTCGGTATTACTTGTGGAGCGAAACGGAGTACATACTCCAATTTACTACGTCAGTAGGGTGCTTACCGATCCAGAAACGAGATACTCCACAATGGAGAAATTGGTGCTTGCGCTGCTACACGCCTCTCGCAAGCTGCGCAGATACTTTACAGGGCATGTGATCACCGTACTTACCAATTTTCACATCGGCACGATATTGCAAAAACCGGAGACGTCAGGGCGGTTAGCAAAATGGGCAATCGAACTAGGGGGCCACAACATCCTATACAGGCCGTGCCCGGCCATCAAGGGTCAAGTTCTGGCAGACTTCATCACAGAAGTCCCAATTGATAAAATCAAGGATTGTGAGCTTGTTGAAACTCCCGTGAAAGAGTCAACGAATGAGTTATGGATGTTGTACACTGATGGGGCTTCAAACGAGGATGGCGCGGGAGCAGGATTACGCCTTGTGAGCCCCGAAAATCATGAATTTACTTACGCCATCAAATTGGATTTTAAAAGCACCAACAACGAGGCGGAATACGAGGCATTTCTGGCAGGCTTACGCCTCGCCATAAAAATGGGAGCGGAAAACCTACAAGCACACGTTGATTCACTCTTGATAGCCAGCCAAATCAACGGTATATACGATGCAAGGGGCGAAGTTATGGCCCTATATTTGGATCAGGCGAAAGAGTTGCTCCAAAAATTCAAGTCCTACAAGGTGGTACACATCAACCGCTCTGAAAACAAACCAGCAGACGCTTTGAGCAAACTGGCTTCAACCTCCTTTCAACATCTCGCCAAAGATGTAAGGATTGAAGTACTCAAGAATCCCTCAGTTCTGCTACGACAAGTCAACGTGATCGAGATAGGGCAGCCATCCTGGATGACCCCTATAATTCAATATTTGCAAGAAGGAGTACTCCCTGAGAGTAAAGCAGAGGCTAGGAAGATTCAGAACAAGGCCCTGCATTATGAAATGAATGGTGGTATCTTATACCGCAAGTCCTTCTTGGGGCCATTACTGCGCTGCGTGGACCCCCAAGATGCAAATTACTTGATCAGGGAGATCCACGAAGGGATCCGCGGCATCCATGCAGGACCACGCATGGTTGTTGCGAAGATTATGAACGCTAGATATTATTGGCCAGGGATGCACGTCGACGCCCTGAAGGAGTTGCGCAAATGTGACTCCTGTCAGCGACATTCTCCATAAACCCTGCGCCCAAAAAACGATCTTATTCCAGTATCCACTGCGTGGCCCTTTCAGCAGTGGGGAATTGATATGGTGGGACCTTTCCCAGAGGCTCCTGGCGCTGTCAAGTTTATAATAGTGGCCGTCGATTACTTCACGAAATGGGTGGAGGCCAAAGCCCTCGCTTCAACTACAACTATGATGGTACGCAAGTTCATTTGGGAACACATCATCTGCAGGTTTGGCCTACCACTCAAGATTGTAACTGACAACGGCACCAACTTTGCGTCTGAAGACCTCTAGAAGTGGATGAAAGAGATGAAAATCGAACACACTTTCTCCTCCGTTGCGCATCCTCAAGGCAACGGGCAGGTCGAAAGTGTGAACAAGTGTATCGTCGATGGAATAAAGGCCCGACTGGGCACAAAGCGAAGAGGCTGGGTAGATGAGCTCCCGAGTATCTTGTGGGCTCACCGAACCATGCCGAAGACAAGTACCGGCGAAACCCCTTTTAGCCTAGTCTATGGCTCAGAAGCGGTTATCCCGGCAGAAGTTGGCCTGCCCTCTCCACGCTTGACAGCAGTCAACGCAATCGACAACGAGGCAGAGCGTCGTCTTGACTTGGATTTGCTAGAAGAAAGGCGCGAACTTGCGCGAATTAAGGAAGCCAAGTACAAGACACAACTGGAAAGGTACTACAATGCGAGAGTCCGCATCTGTACCTTCACTCCAGGAGAATACGTCTTCCGAGACAACGAAGCTTCAAATGCTGAACGCCCAGGAAAACTAGCACCCAAATGGGAAGGCCCATACTTGGTTCACGAAGTGCTAGGAAAAGGGGCTTACAAATTGCGCACCCTGGATGGTCACATCATCCCGCGAACGTGGAACGCGCAACAACTGCGCAAATGCTATATGTAATTAATCTCGGCCTTGCGCCTTTACCCACCAATGTTGGCCATGCGCCTTTTACTTTCCTATTAAAGCTGCGCAGATACTCTAAAAACACTACTTTAATTGTCAACAAAATTAATACCTGTGTCGAGAAAAAGAACTAAACACAGATGCATACTCTATTTTTTAAGTTAAAAACGTAATTTATCTTATGGCTATTAAATTAAAGAAAAATCAAACACATTAAAAATCCATATTCATATATATGTATTAATTTCAAACATAACCGAGGAACAGTGAATTCACAGTAACGACGTCAGATATATTAACTTTACTTCCAACGGCGTCAGATGTATTAACTTTACTTCCTGGTTTTACAAGCATGTTCAAGAAGACGACGGAGCCATGACCTCCGGCCGGCATCCTCATCTCGGTGCCCACTTCGCCGATGATGATGATCAGGGGCGGACCCAAGTTATGGGGTGGGTGGGCGGCCGCACCCCTTGAAAAAAAAATTTAGTGGTATTTTTGGCGAAAAATCCAGACCGCACCCCTTGAAAAATTCCGACCGCACCCCTTAGAAAAAAATGTTAGGAATTTTTGTAAAAAAATTGAGGGATTGAAACCCGATCAAATTATGTAAACAAGTTAGCCTACTAACCCCTTTAATAAAACTTAAATTCAATCCATCAAGCCCAATAACTTAATACCCATTCAAGCCCAACCCAACTACTAGTTTTGTTAAACAAATCAGTCCACGTAATTAAAAAAAAACCCAAATCGCTGCCACTTGCCAGCGACTCCCGCCCTCCCTCTGCCTCACTTGGCAAACATGTTTGTTGATTATATGATTGTTGGTTGGCAAATAATAATTACTAGGGCTTGAAATTCAAAATTTTAAATTGAAAATTACGGAACATGGGCTATGGTTAAACACTTGAAGATCCTTGTTTATTTTGTATGTGATAGGATTAGGAATGAACAATGAGTAGGAAAGTTATGTCACGATTTCTCAAGAGGAAAGGGGTTGAACCACTTTTTTTTCGCCGGATTATTCTAATTAAAGACCAAGGTATGTTATATATAAGTTTTTTTGTTCTTTTATTGAATGATTAAGAGAAATAAAAGTAGGGTTGGTTTGAACTTTGATGTTTTTTTGTTTGTTAATGTGATAGTAAGTTAGGAACTAGAGTTTGATTGTTTGAGAATTGAAATGGACCCGACCCGATTTGATTCGACCCACCATTAAACTTTGTTTGTTTGTTTTTACTTGTTTTACATGACCCGACCCGATCCGACCCGCTATGAACTGATTTTTTTATATAGCTAGGGGTCTAAAATCTTTAAAAAATTTCCGCACCCCAAGGAAAAAAATCCTGGGTCCGTCACTGATGATGATGGTGACGGTGCCTACCTACCTACGTCGTTCATCGGCTTCTTATTCTTAGGATTCCTATCGTCTTGAAAGAACATCGTCTCGTAATGCCTGGCGCCGGCCGCCTTCCTTTCTCTCTCTAAATGCTTACACATGAAGCCAAAAGTGAAAAGCCAGTAAATGGAAATATGTCTAAAAGCCAACTTTAAAATCTGTTGAGGGAGCCAAGCACTGCTACGGTAGTGGCGAATGGTCGATCCAAGGTCTGACTTCAGTACCATCCTACCGTCTTCAACCTTCGTCGCCGGAAACCTAACTTGCCGGGGCCTCTTTCCGTTGGTGTAAATATCGCCTGAAGCCTCCATCACCATTGCCCTCTCTTTCCTACACAGGCGTAAGTGATTGTGTCCAGCGGCAGCGGCGCCGCTCACCAACAACTGATTCCGTTCGAAACCCCAACCATTATCATCCTCATGCGATGTGATTTGCGGAAAGATGAAGATGGCGACGGTGGCGGTTTTCTGGTGGTGTTTTGTGGTTGTAGTCTTTTGTGGTGGTGGCATTATTGATGGTGGTTGTAGAGAGACTTGCTAGGATGATGGTATGGCTGCTTTTCAACAAAAGCCAAGGAAACCATGGGTTTGCATTACTACCCGTGGGTTTTCTTTGAAGAACACAGATATAGCACGTGACCTGTTGTACAAAACTTGATTTTTTAATAGGTTTAAAATTTAACCAGCTACTTCAACTATTAATTGTATAAATAATTACAATATAACGTAAATGAAAAGGTTAAACAACATATAAGTATAATAAATATTAATCAATTACGTATTGTTAAGACACATCGATGTGGGCCTTTGCTAAATAACAAGTTTTTTTAATGGTAATAAAAAAATTGGTAACAAGTTAGCAACACATAATAGGTCATGTTGTATTATGTATTTTCATTTACTTATTTTTTTGATAACTTACAACTTTTAACAATACATCAGTATAAATTCTGTTGTTGAGTTCAATAATAATAATTTAATACCGTGACTTAATTGTTTACTAAAGTTTAAAATATATTTTATAAAAATTCCGTCTTTACTGTTTTAACGAGTTTCTTTTTATCAGCGTCACGATGGAGCCTACCGCCTCAACACACGATCAATAACACTAAAAGTTTCGCTAAAATTTGTACTTAAAATTGAAAAGATCATGTATGATTTATTTATTTATCATGACAACTTCATTTTTTGGGTTATATATTTCAATTGCTATACTGAGTGAGTGTCAGTATTAAACCTATATCATAATGAACCGAATCACTACCGACTGAACTTCCGCCGCAACGCGGCGAGTGAATCCACTAGTTAGTATAACTCATATAATTTAAACTTAAGAAAAAAAATCATCACCGTTGATCAAAACTCTTATACTCATCTCAAATTGAACCATAATATAGTATTAGACCACCCGTAGTGGTAAACAAGAATAATGCCCCCAACATGGGGCATTATACGACACGTGGCGCCTAGTCACACATGGGGCATTATAGGAAAAGAGGCGTAGTGGGGCATTATTCCAATAACGCCCATTCAATCATTTGACAATTTTTTTTTTTTTAATTTAAAACATAAAGCCTTCATTAATTTAAAATAAAAATTACAATACTTGAAAAAAAAATACCAAATAAAAACAGAAAATTAAAAAAACAGAAAAAAAAAACAGAAAATTAAAACAGAAAATTAAAAAAACCGAAAAAAAAAACAGAAAATTAAAAAACCTAAAAAAAAATAAAGTTAAAAATTACTTTTTGTTTTTTTCCCCACCAAAGGTCCCACCACTCCCCCCTTCTTCTTCTTCTTCTTCTTCTTCTTCTTCTTCTTCTTCTTCCTTTCTTCTTCTTCCTTTCTTCTTCCCCACCTCCCACCTGCAACTTCATTCTCTTCTTCCTCTTTTTTTGTTTTTCAGAAAAAAAAAAATAATCATACACACACACAAATATTATATACACATGGCAAGGTATCATTGGACAAAGAAATGAAGCTCCGGCGTTTTTTAAATCACGCCAAACCCATTTTTTTTCAAAAAAAACGCCCGGAAACGCCCTATGTAGTGGGGATCTCGGCGTTATCCGGCGTTTTTTTTGAATTTTTTTTAAAAAAAACGCCCCACTACGGGGGGTCTTAGGAAAAATAAAAAATAATTAAATGTAGATGTGGATGCATTTGAAAAATTAAATGAAAACTTGGGTTCCCTTGTAGGTTGTGCAATTATCAAGATACGGCGATGAGTGAAAAAAATATTTATCTATCAGATTCACTATTCATCAAAGTTCTCTATTAATAGTTTGATAAGTATAATGTGTCAAATGTTAAAAAATATAACTTTATTGTTTAAAATGTCAAGTCATAAAGATTCCTGTAACTAAGAAAATTGTAGAATTATACATATAATATTTACAAAATTTTTATAAATTCAGCCTGTTGTTCATTAGGGGAAGACGAAATTACTTCTCAATTAGATTAGCCATTAGATTGAGATTACCTATTGACAAACAAAGTGGACTGTCATTAGTCAAATTGCTAGTATAGATAATTATCAACTAATATGTCATTTTCCGGACCATTCAACCTAAATTATCTAAAAGTTGCTATCAATTTACATATTTGGTAATGCTTATTGAAATTGTTACATAAATTTTGGTGGCATTTATAAAACTTTCAGGTCACCTGCTTGATGAAACTTTAGTGGTTGGATTACATTCTAATACTTTAGCATAGCAATCGTACATATTGTGGTTTTGCTACAACTGCAACTGATATGAAAATCAACAACCTCTTGATTGTTGACCTATGCGAGAGAGAACAAATTTGTTCTAATAACCGGTTGGTCAGTTGAACCAGGAACCCTCTAAATAATTAGGGTGGAGGGTATGGTCAATCACCCTAGGGTGTTTGAGTGAAATCATACCCAATAATATTATGCCATGTAAACTCCCCATTCCACTCCCCATTTTGCACTCAATCAAGGGGTATGGTTAATCACTCTAGGGTGTTTGAATAAGTTAAAAAATAAAAAAAATTGTGATTGGTTAAAAGGGGTTGGGACCCACCATTTTCTCAATCACTCTCTCTCAATCACTTCGGTGAACTATCACCGATTTTCACACCCTCTCTCCAAGTCACCGATCATCTTCATCAACAAGGTATAGTCACCGATCGGTGACTACACCTCCCCGCTTCCTATACCCTTCACCCTTAGTCCGGTTGAGCACTGTTTCATTTGGACAGGCCAGATAGGTGGTTGGATTAGATTTTTACATTTTTTTCAATATCTTATTTACTACTCTAGGTTTCACATATCTTATCCTAAATATTAATAATAAATAGTGCTTTTTATATTATAATAATATATAGAGTTTTTTTAATACTTTTATTATTATTTTAATATTATAATACTAATTAATTTTCGTACATTTTCAGATTTTTCTTAACTTTAATAATTCTTTTAGTATCACGGGTTGAGAAAAGTTTGGTGTCAACCGGTACTAAACCAGTGTTGGTATCAAAAATACCGATACGGTCCTGTTTGGTATTGGTAAATGAAGGTAAAAATTGGCACCAGCCTGATACAGAAAACGCCAAAAGTCGGTATCGAACTAATGAATAGTGCTTGGCCCATTAAGAAGTTGCCACGTGACAACTTTTTTTAATTGGTTTTTTATTTATGATATATTTTTTCTCCAATAACTCGGGTTTGTTAACTTAAAAAAAACTAAATTCGTAACTTTGCTTAATTATTTCAGGCGTTTCGTTGCAAATTTTGTTGAGAGCGGAGTTGCATTTAAAGTAGAGTGTATATTTTGTTTTTTATATAGGCTATATGAGTGCATGCCACTATCGTGGTGGTACCCTGACAAACCGAACCGATTCCTACCAAACAATTGTTTTCAATCGCTGTATGTCACATGTTGATATTCTTTTGGTCATATCATGATTTTATTTATAATGATTTTCCTTTTTCGGTTGCTATAACGAGCGTCGGTACTATAATATAACAAGATGAAACGATACCAATCAACTTCATGTCGCGTAGCATGGGGAATCCATTGGCGCAGCGCACCGACTACTAGTTTTGTTTATTTCAAACTCTATATTTTGTATATATTTAAAATTTATACTAAAAGATGAATTTCTATCATGTTTTTTTTAATTAGTTGTGTTTATATGATGTTATTTGGTTTTTATAAAACCAGTTTGATCGGTACACTAGTAAGATATCAGTAGATTTCCAATTCGATTATTAAAAAATTGTAACGGGTGACGCGTCTTATTCCAAACATAGTAGGTTTGTTACCATATAAAGAAACGGGAAACAAAAGTTGAGAAGGTGACATTTTATCATCCGTTCATTGATGTATCACTAGTTATCAATTAGACAAAAAATTCGTTACAAAAAGTTGGTTGTTTTTTTGGATGTAACTTGTAGTCATGTTTCCATCATGTGGGACCCTTATTCTTTCTTTACTCGTTTTTAACTGTAACGACTTGCACAAAAATGTCCTAAAACGGTCCGTAAGTAAAAACCCGAACCCGTATATCTTTCCTATTTACAAAAATCCAAGAAAACAAGAAAAATCAGTCTGTCGCGGGGCGCGACAGACTCAAGGACATCCGTCGCGGGGCGCGACAGCCTGGGGATTCTCCGGATAACGATCAGGGCCACGTGTCACACACGTGGCAAGCCTAGGGGATGACACGGCAGCCCTGGCCGTCGCGGGCCGCGAGAAAGCTGATTTTCAGCTTTAAATTGGACGTGCATGGGCAGTTCAAATCTGTCGAAGATTTTCTTCAAAATCACTATCTTTCTGCTCAAATAACACTTTGTAGTACCGAGACACTGCTACGATAACGGGGTAATAACTCGATCACTGCTACGATACAATGTCCGATCGATTAAAACCGATCCGATTGATGTTTAAGTGCTGCCTACATTGGGCTATACTTTGTCATTCGTCGTGAGGGTTTCGATCTCGTGAATTATCGTAAATGTTGAATTAAGTTACTAACCTAGTTTCATTTGCATTGTATATTTAACTAAGTTTACCAGCTTAATCAGTAGGCAGGCTCTGACCGTTTAAACTTGCAATGTGAGTCATTCTGTTTTTATCAAAGTTGCTTTACAAAACCCTACATGTTTTCCAGTTATATTTACAGTGATTAAGTCTTTGTTATCTTAAATTACTGCCAATATGTGGGGTTTTGTATACACTACTTATCAAGCGTCACTTTTAGGTGAACATACCTAAATAGTGATAAACGTCACTTTTGGGTGAACGGACCCATCAGTGATATGACCATAGTCACAGATCCGGTCGAGTGACAACTCGGTCAGATAATTATAAGATAGAAGCAATTGTAATCGCTCTTAATACTGTAAATTATAACAATGTGTCTTTTGTACAAATTGAATGCACTCGGCAGTATTTTTCGCTGATCAAATCTTTTTAAAACATGTTTCAGGTGATTTACTGCGAGGAAAAAGGAAAAGTGCCACGTAGCACTCCAACTTAAATAAAGCGGCTCAGTAAATAAATAAACATGTTTTCAGTAATCGGGGGATTTACCAGTGAAATTCCTTTATTGTAAAATACGGGGTTTGCCCCGAAACTTATAATAAAAAAAGTCGGTGTTTTCTGTTTAAACGATCCTGTTAAAATTTCCGCTGCCAATTAAATACCAATACCACGGGTTTATGTCCCGCGACTTATGAACCGGGCTAAACGGGTCGGGGGTCGTGACAGAAAATGTGGTATCAGAGCCGCTGGTTTAAGCAAATTAAGTATTGAAAAATGCTTAAAATTTTAGATAGAAATTTTGTGCTTATGTGAAATTTAATTTCAATAACTAAAAATTTAATTTGGAATTTTGTGTTTTCCCTATGTGTGACTAACAGTATGAATGAACTATCGGAAGCTCTCCGAAACTTCACGATACATTCCACTGACATGGAGACCACCAGGGACCAGACCGGGTACCATGCTGATACAGAGGAGCCAATGGTTTTCCAAGCCCAGGAAAAGCCCAAACCCAAAAAGATGAGGAGGCTTTTAGATTGGAAAAGAGGGTGAAAGAAGAAACCTGCCGCTCAAAAGGTGAAGAAAACTGTTGAGCCAAAAGGAAAAGAGAAAGAAGTGGGAGAAAGTTCTGGCCAAGCTACAACCTTACCACCCTGGGAGGAACTAGACAGGAAGCTGGCAAACTGCGACCTTTTTGGGCCAGCTGACGAAAACCTTGTGAACATTCCCATTCAAAACGAACTTCCAATAAACTTGGAACCTGCCATCCCTGAACCTATTGTCAACCCACTACCCCTGCCTAACCCAATTGAGGAGTGGTGGACCAACGACTGACATTTCCAAAACCTTATGAACAATCCGATACTACCCACAGTTTGAACCTGCCCCCACTACTTTTCCACCCATGAACCCAGAAAATGTTGCTGAGCTACGCCACTACGGCGAAGAATTGGTGGACGCAGGGAACCGGATCCGATCTGTGGGTGAGAACATCACCTGGAAGTACGACGAAAGGGAATTTCACTTCTGAAGACCGTTAACATAGAATAGAAGTTTTTGTATAATAATAATAATAAAATAGTGTATAATAATATAAATATCACTAAAATAAAACATCTGTAAATACGTGGCTTGTACGGATGCATATATATATATATATAAATAGAAATGTCGCAATGTCGACGATTTTAGTTATACGTGCTGACTTAAATTAGGTTTGTGATTGCAATGTTGTGTTTAATTGCTATCTATTTCTGTGATATTAATCCGTATGTGGTATCTATAATTCAGATGGATAATACAGTAAACCAATCTGCAAATGAAGTTAATCAATCGGAACCAAATAATCAAGAAAATTTCCTCAATGGACAAGATATAGAAAATATCGTTGCTCAGGGTATAGCTAATGCTATCCCGGCAATCGTCACAGCCGTTAAGAATCCAGTTGAACCTTCCAAAGCCGACCATAGCAAACGCACCCGCGACGATAATTTCAGTTATAGCATAAATGGAGGCAATAATAATGATAATGTAATTCAAGCCCCATTACCTAAGAAAATGAAAGTAATGACGGCTGGTTGCACTTATAAGGAATTCCTCGCCTGTAAGCCAATCGAATTCGCAGGCAATAAAGGAGCAACTGCTGCACTACATTGGTTAGAAAGGACCGAAGCTGTAATTAAAATAAGTAAGTGCGCATAAGAAGACATGGTGATGTATGCATCCCACCTTTTCAAAGAAGAGACATTAGAATGGTGGAACACGATGCTGCAAGCTAAAGGATTCGACGTGGCTTATGCCATGAGCTGGGAAGAATTTAAGGAATTGATTGAAAGAAAGTTTCGCCCTTCCTACGAAAAGGAACAAATGACAAATCGGTTCCTGAACCATCGGATGGTGGATGTTAATTGTCGTGAGTATACTTCGAAATTCTTTGAATATGCAAGGATAGTACCGACTCTGGCCTCACCAGAACCTGTACTTATTTCTCGCTACATCTGGGGATTGATTAGTGAGATCCGCGACATAGTCAAGGTTGCTAGACCCCGAACGATTGATGATGCATTCGAACTGGCCAACACTTTGACTGACAAATTGGTTCGTACAAGAGAAGAGAATAGAAAGAAGGAATTGGCTCAGAAAATTACCCAAGGTTTCCGTGTGGGTAATAGTGGTAACTCCAAGAAAAACGGAGCCGGGCAGTCCTCCACCCCGCCATTTTGCAGTAACTGTAAAAGAAAACATTTTGGAAAATGTAAAGCATACTGCAATTTCGGCAAAATACCGGGGCACCGAGAGGAGGAGTGTAGGAAGAAATCCACAATCTGCTTCAATTGTGGAGAGGCAGGGAATTTCAAACCAAATTGCCCTAAATTGGTCAAGATAACTGACAACAAAGCAAAAGCGGCCGATGGAGCTAATAAGAAAAATGCAAGAGCTTTTCATCTGACAACGCAAGAGGCAGATCTGATTCCCGATGTGATAGCTGGTACGTTCCTAGTTCATGACGTTTATGCAAAAGTATTATTTGACTCTGGTGCAAACCAAAGTTTTATAAATACTTCATTCTGCCAAGTTCTTAAGCAACCTTTAACCAAACTTAGTCAAGTTTATACGGTAGAAACGATCGAAGGAAACTCTATCGGTATAGATAAGGTAATTTAAGAAGGAAAAATAGAATTATCAGGACATAAGTTTTCGGCAAATCTTCTACCTATGAATTTAGCAGGGTTCGACGTCGTGTTAGGAATGGATTATTTAGTAGCCAACCATGCTCGAATTCTATGTGATCAGAATTCCATAGAAATTCATACGCCAACAGGAGAGGTAATTTTGATTACAGGAAATAAACCACGTAAGCCAGTGAAATTCATTTAAGTAATGAAAGTCCCTAGTTACGAACGAAAAAAAAGGAATAGTGTATATGATTTCAGTAATCATTAACACTAAAAGCAAAGAACTTCAGGAAATTCCAGTAGTATCAGAATACCCCGATGTATTCCCGGAAGATCTACCTGGATTACCGCCAGATAGGGATGTAGAGTTTAGAATTCATCTAATACCTGGAACTGCTCCAATAGCTAAGGTACCTTATCGCTTAGCACCAACCAAAATGTTAGAACTGAAAAAGCAATTAGATGAATTGTTAGAAAAAGGATTTATACAACCCAGTTCATCCCCTTGGGGAGCACCGGTGTTATTCGTGAAAAATAAGGATGGATAAATGCGAATGTGTATCGATTATAGAGAATTAAATAAGGTTACTATTAAGAATCGATACCCGTTACCTAGGATTGATGATCTTTTCGATCAACTTCGGGGAGCTAGGTATTTCTCTAAGATAGATTTGCGCTTCGGGTATCATCAACTGAAAGTACAGGAAGAGGACATTCCTAAAACTGCTCTCAGGACTAGGTACGGTCACTACGAGTTTACAGTCATGCCATTTGGGTTAACAAATGCTCCTGCAACATTTATGGACATGATGAATAGGATCTGTAAGCCGTACTTGGATAAATTTGTAATTGTCTTCATTGACGATATACTTATTTATTCCAAAAGCTAGGAAGAACACTGTGAGCACCTGCATGCTCTCTTAACCCTGTTAAGAAAAGAAAAGCTTTACGCCAAATTTTCTAAGTGTGAATTTTGGTTGCAAGAAGTGCAATTTTTAGGACACATGGTGAATCATGAAGGCATTCACGTAGATCCTTCCAAGATAGAAGCTATTACAAATTGGAAAGTCCCGAAATCGGCTACGGAAGTCAGAAGTTTTCTAGGACTAGCTGGATACTATAGGTGTTTTATCCAAGATTTTTCTAAGATAACTGTTCCATTAACTAAGTTAACCTGTAAAACTGTTAAGTTTGAATGGGGACCTAAGCAGGAAGAAGCCTTTAGAATTCTAAAGCAGAGATTAACAAATGCCCCAATTCTTGCCTTACCAGAAGGAACAGACGATTTTGAAATTTACTATGATGCTTCCAAGTTAGGATTAGGATGTGTTCTAATGCAACGTAAGAAGGTGATTGCGTATGCATCAAGGCAATTAAAAAAGCACGAGGAAAATTACACGACTCATGATTTAGAATTAGGAGCAATAATTTTTGTCCTTAAGATTTGGAGACATTATCTGTCTGGTAGTAAGTTTACTGTTTTTACAGATCATAAGAGCTTAAGATATATTTTTGGGCACAAAGAATTGAACATGAGACAAAGAAGGTGGATGGAAATTTTAAGTGACTACGACTGTGATATTCAATATCATGAAGGAAAAGCAAATGTAGTAGCAGATGCCATAAGTCGTAAGTACCATGAGAAACAAACACGAGTTCGTTCTCTTAGATTAAATCTGCAGGTAGATTTAATGGAACAACTGAAAAGTGTCCAGGAAACAGCAATCAAGGATGAGGCTGAAGGAATGAAAGGAAGGATAAAGGAATTAGAGCAAGGAACTGATGGAATTTGGAGATTCCATAAGAAAAGAGTTTGGGTACCTAGACAAGGAAACCTACGAGATAGAATCTTAGAGGAAGCCCATAAATCTAGGTATACGATGCATCCTGGTAATAACAAGATGTATCAAGATTTGAGGAATAACTTTTGGTGGATAGGAATGAAAAAGGACATAGCTAGTTACGTTTCTAAGTGTTTAACTTGTTCACAAGTTAAAGCAGAACACCAGAAACCTTCAGGTTTACTTCAACAATTAGAAATGCCTATATGGAAATGGGAATTAATAACAATGGATTTTGTTACTAATTTACCCAAAACCAGGAAAGGTAAGGATGCAATCTGGGTGATTGTAGATTGATTAACCAAATCAGCTCATTTCCTACCAATGAAGGAAACCTTTAGCATGGAAAGATTAGCTAAGCTATATGTCGACGAGGTAGTATCCCTACATGGAGTTCCACTCTCCGTTGTATCAGATAGGGATAGTCGTTTCACTTCACATTTTTGGACAAGTTTCCAACAAGCAATGGGGGCACGATTGAATTTAAGTACAGCATACCACCCCAGATAGGTGGACAAAGTGAAAAGACGATCCAAACCCTGGAAGACATGTTAAGAGCATGTGTTATAGATTTCGGTGCAAATTGAGACGACCACTTACCATTAATAGAATTCTCCTATAACAATAGTTACCACACGAGCATCAATGCTGCCCCATTCAAAGCACTTTTTGGACGAAAGTGCCGAACTCCAGTATGTTGGGCAGAAATAGGAGAAAGTCAATTATCAGGTCCCGAAATTCTACAGGAAACCACCGACAAGATAACTCAAATTAAGGAAAGGCTAAAGACGGCTCGAGATCGCCAGAAGAGTTATGCCGACAATCGACGTAAGCTGTTAGAATTTCAAGTAGGAGACAAAGTACTATTGAAGGTTTCTCATTGGAAAGGAATAGTCCGATTCGGTAAGAAAAGGGAAGTTAAGTCCAAGATATGTCGGACCTTTCACAATCCTCCAACGAATAGGACCAGTTGCCTATCAATTACAACTACTAGAAGAGTTAGCCGGTGTACATGATGGTTTTCATGTATCTAACCTTAAGAAGTGTTTATCTGATGAATCACTGGTAGTATCTCTTCAAGTTATAGAGGTAAATGAAAAGTTAACATTTGTTGAGAAACCTCTTCAAATAGAAGACAGAAAGGTCAAGCACCTCAAACATAAGAGATTGGTGCTGGTTAAAGTAAAATGGGATTCGAAAAGAGGACCTGAGTATACATGGGAACTAGAAACGAAGATGAAAAGAAAATATCCTTACTTGTTCCAGTAAATCTCGAGGACGAGATTTTAAACAAGGTGGGGAGGATGTAACGACTTGCACAAAAATGTCCTAAAACGCTCCGTAAGTGAAAACTCAAACCCGTATATCTTTCCTATTTACAAAAATCCAAGAAAACAAGACAAATCAGTCTGTCGCGGGGCGCGACAACCTGGGGATTCTCCGGATAATGATCAGGGCCACGTGTCACACACGTGGCAAGCCTAGGGGATGACAAGGCAGCCCTAGCCGTAGCTAGGCTGGCTCTGGCGGGGCGTGAAAGGCCCCCTTCAGGCCATCGCGGGCCGTGAGAAAGCTTATTTTCAGCTATAAATTGGACGTGCATGGCCAGTTCAAATCTGTCGAAAATTTTCTTCATAATCACTCTCTTTCTGCTCAAATAACACTTTGTAGTACCAAGACGCTGCTACGATAATGGGGTAATAACTCGATCACTTCTGCGATACAATGTCCGATCGATTAAAACCGATCCGATGGATGTTTAACTGCTGCCTACATTGGGCTATACTTTGTCATTCGTCGTGAGGGTTTCGATCTCGTGAATTATCGTAAATGTTGAATTAAGTTACTAATCTAGTTTCGTTTGCATTGTATATTTAACTAGGTTTACCAGCTTAATCAGTAGGCAGGCTCTGACCGTTTAAACTTGCAATGTGAGTCGTTCTATTTTTTATCAAAGTTGCTTTACAAAACCCTAAATGTTTTCCAGTTATATTTACAGTGATTAAGTCTTTGTTATCTTAAATTACTGCCAGTACGTGGGGTTTTGTATACACTACTTATCAAGCGTCACTTTTAGGTGAACGGACCTAAATAGTGATAAACGTCACTTTTGGGTGAACAGACCCATTAGTGATATGACCACAGTCACAGATCCGGTTGAGTGACAACTCGGTCAGATAATTATAAGATAGAAGCAATTATAATCGCTCTTAATACTGTAAATTATAACTATTCGGAAACTTTATTTGTAAGTATTGAAGAAAATCAAATTCAACTTGATCTATGAAGAAGATGACAGTCTTGAAGATCACAACAACAAGAAGAAGATCGGATAAGACAACTGAAAGCAGCAACATCTACTTCAAAGTATCATAAGTTGATCAAGAGTTGAAGAAGATTATCAGAGAAGGTCATTCTGATGGATCTGATGATATTTCTGATGAAATATCATCAGTTTCTGACAATTCTGATCATCAGACTTTCTGATGATTTGTTCACCAGAATTTCTAATGAAGTGGTTTATCAGAAATTCTGATAAAGACCCAACTTGTCTAAAAAAATCAGCTCTATCCTGCCACACTAACCAAAGCAAGTTGACATTATTGGATCTCATGATGACAAAGGCAAATTGATTGTTGGATTCAATCAATATGTCAAGGCGCTACTTTTTGCAGGAATATACATGAATAAACAGATGTTTATTCATGTATTTAGCCGTCTATAAATAGAAGGCTTATCAAGCAGTGGACAATGAGTTAAGCCTAGCATTCAATACATACTACAAACTCCATTGTCCTTTCACCCTCAGAATTCGAGTATTCATTTGTAATAGATAATAATCTTACAATCACCTTGTAAACCGTTTTGTTTCAAAGTGATATAAACTTGAAAATTCTGTAGGTCTTGTTTCTTGAAAGTCTGATTTCTATTTCCGCACACTATTTTCACATCTATTCAAATCACTTGCCATATTACGTGAAAAGAAGTTTTTAAGTCCAAGTTGGGACCAATAATTGGTATCAGGGCAGATTGAATAAATCATTTTCAAACGATCAATCGCTCATCTTCTTTTCTCTAAATATGGCCAGCTTTCAAACATGGAATAATGCTTTTAACATTGGTTCAATGTCTAAACCTCCGACTCTTGTCAGGGAGGAATACCCATGATGGAAAATCAGGATGGTCAATTTCCTTAATGGACATGACCGAGCTCTGTTTCAATCCACATGTACCAATGACTATAATACCAGCTATTCCATCAACTGATCAATCACCAGAAATTCCTGCCTCCCGGGTTCCCAAAAGTGAAACACTTTGGAGCCCAGAAGACAAGTAAAAGGTGGCTGCAGATGAAAAGGGCAAAGTCACTTTTAATAATGGCTATCCCTAATGACATATTTTCATAAGTTGATGCATGTGCATCAGCTAAGGAAATATGGGATTAGTTAGAAAATATTTGTGAAGGAGGAGAAATGATGAAAATAAACAAAAGAATAAACAATGTTTCCTCATATGAGAGATTCAAAAGTTTACTTAATGAAAGATTAAATTAAACATATCAAAGATTTACAAAAATTTTGAATGAGCTAAAGAAATTTGGAATAACAAAATCAAATGATGAAAGAAACCTAAAATTTCTGGATGCCTTACCTAGAGAATGGAGAAGTCTAACTGTTTTGGTCAAAAATTACCGAAGTAATTAAGTGATCAAATTAGTTAAGTGAGGTAGTGTGCTAGAAGTAAGTGTCAAAAATGTGTTAATTAAATTACTTGCAAAAACAGTTTCAGGATACGGCTCGGGATATTGAGCTGTATCGACGATCAAACAATGAGCAAATAATGAGTAAAAAGTAAAGGAAATGACACGAGATGTACGAGGAAAGCCCTTGATCAATCTAGATCGCCGGCATAAAACCTCGGGAGCTGACAATCGCAGCTGCCTTGTTCTTCAATTGCTTCAAAAATCAGGATACAGTGCAGGATGTGGTACGGATCGACTAAGTGTTACAACGAAAATGAAATACAAGTGTGGTGTTTGCAATTAGCTAGAGTGTGATTGTGTTCGAGAGTGTAAGTGTGAAACGATGTGTTCTAAGCTGATCCGACCTCATCTATTTATAGTAAAGATAAAATAACTAACTACCCTAAACTTGCGGGATCCACCGAATATTCCTTCTTGGAACGTTGTAGAGCTGGTCTTTCGGGCTCAACGTCTCTTTCTCAACAAATTCGTCCGAGTCTTGAGGAGAAGAAGTCCTCTTGACCGTTAGCAAGCCTCTGCCCTTAACCTGCACGTGGTTAATTCAATAAGCCTCAGGATATCGCCCAAGATGTCAGCAATATCCTCTTCCAGCATCCTGATCACAAATAAACAAACAAAGGCAGGATATTGGTCAGGATACATATGTTAAGAAAATGACCCCTAACAATTGTCCCCAAATATATCAGTTGGGATACCAATCCAACGGATATATTTCAAAAACCTTATCCCACAACTCCAGGCATTTAAAATGAAGCGACGGTCAAGATTACATCATAACTTCCAACGCGTTTTTTACTCCATGGAGATCCACAATGCCCCTATATATTCTCTTTTCTTGTTTGAAAAGCAGATATCTTCAACAGACCCTTCAGGTAATTCTCCATTTTTGACTTTCTTCCTGTCAATTTACTTCATCTTTCTAGCAATGGCCGCCGAGACCTTCACCCAGCAGAATCTTCTCAAAAATCCCGAGAAGGAGATCTGCGCCTTTGACAACGCAGATATTGCAGCTTTAAGAGCCTCCGGCGCTTTCCCTGACAGCACAGTCTTTAGGCCATTTGATCGGTCAATCCGATCGGATGTTTCTTCTACCGAATGGATCTGTTTTCCAGCATATCCTTTTTCACTAGGCCTTCGATACCCCTTTCCAGAATTTATGATGCAATTCTTTCGTATTACTGGCATCTCTTTTGCTCAAACCATGCCCATGGTTTGGAGAGTACTAATTGTACTCAACCAAATCAAAAACCTCCATTGTTCTGACCTCTGCATCGAGGATCTACCTATTGCTTATCGCCTCCGGTCCCACGGCTCTAGCCGGTTCTTGCTTTTTTCAACCTCCAGCAAACCCCTGATTCTCAAAGCCACCAAAAACGAAGACGGATGGCAACGCAAATTCTTCTTTGTCAAACGAGATTCCATTGCTGAGGGTGCCAACCTTCCGGTGGAGTGGTTAACCACCGGTAGGATCATAGATATCCTTATAGATAATTTAATTGTTATCCCCTATTAATATTCTTCTTTTTGACCTTTATGCAGTGAACTTTAAGGAAGTTGCTCCTCCTACCGCTGAGTCAGAAGAGAGAATCAATACCGTTTACCGGTTACCTGCAATAGACAGGACTTTTACCACACACGTTCCGAGTTCAAGTCAGTACTCGTCATCCGAGATGTCTGGTAAGAATTCCTTTCAGAATAATTAGTCAAAACAATATAATGATAAAGTGTAAAATTTTTCCCTTTACACAGCACCAGCTAAGATCCCTGAAGTCTTTGATCTTGACGAACTGGATAGCTATTCTGACCAGATCCAGGTCAAGAAAGAACCTGGCTCCAAGACCACTGCTACATCCAAACCCAGCAGCTCCAAAGCCATCATCATTCCTAAACCTTCACCGGCTACCAAACCTCGGAGTTCGAGTTCCCGCAAAAGGAAAGAACCCGATTCCCCTGTCGTTTCTGACACATTTCCTTATGAAAAGCATGGATTCATCGAAGCCAGCGGTTTTATGACTTCTTTTCTCAACCAGGTTAGTATCTTTACACCATATCCTGCAATTTAGACTATTTTCAAAGACTTAATAATAATATTGATCCCTGTCCTTTTACCTTTGCAGGGTCTTGAGCGTTTGGTTCACTTATATCAAGAATCCTGCAAGCTTAACAAAACACTTGAATCCAAGCTAAAGGAAGCAGAAATCACAATTTCAGACCAAGGTATGATCGCGGCCGCCAAGTCTCGTCATTACGAGGAGAAATACAAAGCTATGACCCAGGAACACCAAGTTGCTCTTAACAAGGCTACTCTTCAAGCCCAAGCCGATCTGGAAGCCGCCCATGTGCAGTACGAACGGGATATGGTCAGTTACCTAGAAAGCCTCAAAAGTTCCGTCGTCATTTCTCTTCTCCAGGCTAGGTTGAAGATGGCTCACGAAGCCAAAACATTAGGCTTCGAATGCCCTTCTTGGGACGTTGGAGCCTGGGAGACCAAGCTGAAGAATCTTGGCGGTACCTCTTCCAAATCAACTGTCGATGATCCTTCTAAAGCAGTTGAAAAGGCAATCGATGCTGACAAGGATGCTGAGGCGGATCCCAAAATGGATGTTGCTGAAACCGCTATGGAGCAAGAAGGCACTACCCCCTAGAGCTTATTTTCATTCGAACAATTTTATGTCTTTATGAACAATTTTCATTTCTGTCTCTAAACAATTTGATAACCGAAGGCGGATGGGTCCTGGGTTTCAGGATGAAACCTTCGGTTATCAACCAGTATTGATTGCATCAAGAATAATTTCATCTTTTGACTTATTTTCTGTTACCTTGCATTGTTTAGTGTAAGTCTTAGCTTTGCAAAAATTTCATATTGTTATTTTACAAAATATCCTGACCAGTATGCTCAGAAACATACTGCAGAAGCCTTTTATTAAATAGATCTTCCAGACGTTCCTTTAACTTTATAAAAATTTCTTTAGAAAGTAAAAAATAGTTTATCTCTTCAAAACCAAGTTTTGATGATGATCAAAGTTCCAAGCCAATACTAGTTTCAAACATCCTAATCAAATATCCTTAAAAGGACTTTGAGGATATATGTCAGGATACTTAACATAATGTTACTAAAAACTTAAATGAGGCTTACAAAGGAAAGATCATACCAGACATAGGATATAAACCTATTACCGAACTTCAATCCCTTTGCAACTCTTCCAATGAAGATGTCCCCAGTGCAAGGTACTTAGTGCATTAGTCGCAAACTTCATTCTTTTAGCTTTACACCACCATCTTGGCAGGGATGTCCCCTGTGTACAATGTCTTCAAGTATCTTAGAAATCTACTTAATGTCAGTTTCTATGGCATAAGTAATTTTTCACATCCCGAGGGTATAACCCAAGGATGTACTGGAGATAAATCCTTTGTATCCTGGGGAAAATCCCAATTTTTCATGCGCTACAGGCGGGAGTGTATAAACTCCAAGACTTAGAAAGGTGAAAACCTTTAAACCTTAGAGAGTATGAAAATACCCTTTCGTGAGAGAGGGTGATCAATCCTCATATACCGTTAGGATTCAGGATATAGCCAATAGTGACGAAATTGTCAGCCACTTTTACATGGACTGGTCCCGCCACCTTGAACTATCCCTGAATAACTTGCGCTCCAGGCGGGGTGTTTAAACCCAATTCGGAAGAAAGGTGAATACCTTTAAACCTGTGAAGGGATCAGTATCCCTTAAACGTGAGAGAGGGGGCCAATCCTCTAGTCTTTCGAGTTATCCTGAGCACATATCCTGGAGCTATATCCTGAAACATATCTCGCAAAACAATTGTAAACTAAGGTGGGTGTTAGCTTAGCTAACACCCCTCCGATGATTAAGTCAGTATTGGGTTGCAAAGAACAAATTAAACCAAACATATTTAAAAGAAGTAGAATTCATACCATCCTGAGTTAGAAATTAAATTCTAACTTACTTGAAATAGAGCTTAAGGTGTATAGCATTCCAAGATCTCGGTAGCATATCCCCCTCCGTGTTCTTGAGTCTATATGCTCCTTTCCCTGCTTCGGACTCAACTTCATATGGTCCTTCCCATTTTGGGGCTAACTTGCCATCGGCAGGATTAGTAGTATTCTGAAAAGCCTTTCTTAACACCCAATCTCCAATCTTAAATCTTCTGGTTCTAATATTCTTGTTATATGCCCTGGATATTCTCTGTTGATATGCTGCCATCCTTAGCCTTGCCGCATCTCTCTTTTCATCTATAGTGTCCAAATCCTGACTCAAGGCTTCGGGATTCTGCTCAGGATCACTTAAGATAGATCTTGCAGTAGGTATTGTCATCTCCGTTGGAATCACTGCTTCTGCTCCAAACACCAACGAAAATGGGGTTTGGCCTGTTGCATTCTTTACCGTTGTCCTATCAGCCCATAAAACAAAGGGTAATTCTTCTGCCCATCTTCCTTTTTTGGCTCCAAGCCTTTTCTTTAAGTTATTGACAATTATCTTGTTAGAGGATTCTGCTTGTCCATTTGCTTGAGGATGTACCGGAGTAGATGTGATCATTTTGATCCCCCAACTCTTGCAAAAGTCAGTAGTCCTCTTACTTATGAACTGAGAACCATTGTCACAGATTATCTCAGCTGGTACTCCGAATCTGGTCAGGATATTTCTCTTGATGAAGGATACTACTTCTTGGTCTCTTACTTGAACGAATGCTTCTGCTTCAACCCATTTAGAGAAATAATCCGTCATCGCTAGCATAAAGACTTTTCCTCCCGGAGCTTTTGGTAGCTTTCCCACTATATCCATACCCCACTTCATAAATGGCCAAGGGGAAACAATAGGATATAATGGTTCAGCTGGTTGATGCAGTATGTTACTATGTCTTTGACATGAGTCACATCTTCGAGCGTATTCTGTGGCATCTTTTCTCATTGTTGGCCAATAATATCCTGTTCTTAATACTTTTGAGAATAACGATCTGCCCCCAGCATGGTTACCACAATCCCCTTCATGTATATCCTGAAGTACTTCTTTGGCTTCAGGATCCTCCAAGCATCTCAAATACGGTCCTGCAAGAGATTTTTTGTATAAAATATTATTTATAATAGTGAATCGTGATACCTTCATCCTAAATGCCTTAGGATTTTCATTTCCAGGGATGTGTCCTTCTTTGAGATATCTCATGATTGGAGCCGTCCAGGATTTAGGATCCTCCTCAGGATGTTCTGCTCCAGGATTCTGTATACTAGCTACTTCTTTATCCTGAGGATTCGTTGCAGGATATAAGACATGTAATATTGGTATTTGCGTCCCTTCAGGTATCCTGATCGATGATCCCAAATTTGCTAGGGCATCCGCTTCAGCATTATCCTCCCTTGGTACCTGTTCAAGTATAAAAACATCGAAATATCCTGCTAATTTTTTGAGAATATCGAGATATTCGGTTAATTTCTCACCCTTAACTGCATAGGATCCATTAAAATGGTTAGTAATTAACAAAGAGTCAACATACACTTGCAAATTTTTGATACTCATGCTCTTAGCCAACTCTAATCCTGCAATTAAAGCCTCATACTCTGCTTCATTATTAGTAGCAGGAAATTCACACCTAATAGCCTGGGGTAATATGTCCCCCTGTGGCGATTTTAGTAGTATTCCTAATCCTACTCCTCTTACATTAGATGCACCGTCAGTATATAATGTCCAGGATCCTGAGGATTCTCCTAGCTGTTGAACTTCTAGATCTACTTCATCCTGAATGTCGCTACTAAAATCAGCCACAAAGTCAGCTAAAGCCTGAGATTTTATGGCACTTCTAGGTTCATATACTAAATCATAAGCACTCAACTTTACTGACCACTTGGCCATCCTGCCTGACATCTCTGGTTTCCTAAGCACATTTTTGACAGGATAATTTGTTTTAACATGTATCCTATGTGTCTCGAAATAATGCCTAAGTTTCGTTGATGCCATGACTAGAGCTAATATCAATTTTTCTAAATGAGAATACCTAGTTTCAGCATCTAACAAACTTTTACTAACATAATAAACAGGATACTGCTGACCTTCATGGTCTTTTATAAGAATGGCACTTACAGCATTCCCTGACACAGCAAGGTACAGGGATAGTGGTTCACCATTTTCGGGCTTCATCAATAGAGGTGCGGTTGAAAGATACCGTTTCAAATCCTGCAGGGCTGCTTCATGCTTTTCCCCCCATTCGAATCGTTTGTTCTTCTTTAGGATATCATAGAAGTCTTTGCATTTTTCTGAGGATCTTGAGATAAATCTGTTTAGAGCTGCTACCCGGCCTGTTAATCTTTATACGTCCTTCATATTTGAGGGTGATTTTATGTCTAGGATAGCTTTGATCTGCTCTGGGCTTGCTTCTATCCCCCTTTTTGTCACCATATATCCAAGAAACTTCCCTGCCCCCACTCCGAAATGGCATTTAGCAGGATTTAGCTTCATGTTGTAGTGATCCAGGATATCAAATGCCCCTTGATATCCTGGAGGTGATCCTCAGACTTTTTAGATTTCACCACCATGTCATCGATATATACCTCCATGGTGTCCCCCAGTTTGTCTTTGAACATCATGTTCACCAATCTTTGGTATGTTGCACCTGCATTTTTCAAACCAAAAGGCATAGCTGTATAACAATAAATACCTGTTGGTGTCATGAAGGCGGTATCCTCCTGGTCGGAAGGCTCCATTTGGATCTGTTGAAATCCTGAGGATGCGTCCATGAAGGTCAGCATTTCATGCCCGGCAGTGGCATCTACCATTGCATCAATATGGGGAAGAGGAAATGGGTCTTTAGGACAAGCTTTGTTCAAGTCTGTGTAGTCTACACAAACTCTCCATTTCCCATTCTTCTTCTGCACCACAACCACGTTTGCTAGCCACCTTGGGAACTTAACCTCTCTGATCATTCTTGACTTTAATAATCTTTCAACTTCCTCCTGGATAATCGTGTTCCGCTCAGGAGCAAACTTCCTTCTTTTTTGTTGCACAGGCTTGAATGACTTATCAATTCCAAGCTTGTGAGTGATAATATCTTTGGATATGCCTGTCATATCCTCATGCTTCCATGCAAACGTTGACATCCTGCATTTTAAAAAGTTAATTAACTGCTCTTCAATATCCTGAGGGATATTGGTCCCTACGAGCACCGAAATATCGGGGTTATCCTGGTCCAGGATAACTTTCTTCACATCCTGCTCTGGATCCTCCACAATATCCTGGGCCCGCGTCTTTAATTGCTATGCTGCACTAGGTTTGGCTGAGGATTTCATCGAGGATGAGTAGCACTCTTTCGCCTCCTGCTGATCACTATCAACTTTGACCACTCCCCAAGGGGTAGGTATCTTGATGCATTGGTGATATGTTGATGGCACGACCTTCATATCGTGAATCCACGGTCTTCCCAATATGATGTTATAGCAGGATAGAGAATCCATCACACAGAAACGTTGTATCGAATTGACTCCTTCAACGTATACTGGCAACTTTATCTCTCCCACTGTGTTTCTAGCCTCTCCACTGAATCCAACAAGCACGGTAGACTTTGAAGTGATATCCATTGGAGATACATTCATTCTCTTCAGAGTTTCTAGTTGGATTATGTTGACGGAGCTGCCATTATCAACCAATATCCTGCGTACAAAATGGTTAGCCACATATAACGTTATTACCAGAGCATCATGGTGAGGATCCTGGACAGTATCCCTGTCATCTGCATCAAAAGTGATCACTTTGTCAGTCGTGAGGGTAGTCATCCTGACAGGTCTGTCTCCCCTTTCGGCCTTAGCTTCCTTTGCATGTCTCTTTGCTGCCGAATACGAGGTCCCACAAATGTCGGATCCTCCCGAAATGAAGTTGATTATCTTGGCATCCGAGGGAGGTGATGCTGCTCGTTCAGGATCCTTGTCAGTATCCTGACCCTTATTCTTCTTTTTTCCTAAGAGATCTTTCAGATATCCCTTGCTTAGAAGATAGCTTATTTCTTTCCTTAAAGCAATGCAATCCTCAGTCATATGTCCGAAATCTTCGTGGAAAGCACACCATTTTGACTTATCTTTCCAGTCAGCCTTTTGTTGATTCTTTCGAGGCCATCTAGCCTTGTCTCCTAGACCCTGCATAGCATACATCAATTCAGGAATATTAACAGAAAAGCAATATTCAGACAACTCAGGATACTCTTCAGGATCCTCATCTTCGACAGCATTCACTCTCTTATTTTCATTTCTACCATATGGCTTAGGCCGATATGACTTAAATGAGGATTCTGACTTCCTATTAGTCGATTCATAAGTGTTGGATGAGTTCATCCTTTCTTGCATCTTCTTGTCATCTTCCAGACGGATATATCTCAAAGCCCTGTTACGAGCTTCATCGAGATTCCTGCAGGGATTCATTACAAGATCCTGATAAAACTGAGAATCCTTTTGTAATCCCATCTTAAAAGCTTGCACAGCTGTTGCAACATCAAGATGTGGGATATCCAAGGATTCTCGACTGAATTTGTTCACATAATCCCTCAAGGATTCCTGAGGCCCTTGAGTTATCCTGTAAAGATCACTGGTTAGTTTTTCAAAACTCCGACTACAAGAAAATTGACTGTTAAATAAATTAACCAAATGAGCAAATGAAGTAATTGAGTGAGGAGGAACGTTTAACAGCCATTTTAAGGCTGATCCTGTTAGAGTAGAACCAAATCCCTTGCACAAGCATGCTTCCTTGAGCTCCGGAGGGATAGGGTTAATCTCCATTCTTTCCCTATACTGGGCAATATGCTCCTCAGGATCCGTAGTCCCATCATAAAGCTTCATGTTGGGGGTTTGGAATCTCTTTGGGATCTCAGCATCACAGATAGGATACGCGAAACGAGATATCTTGTGGCTGTCTTGAGACACTTCCGGGATCGGTTGGACCACCCCAGGTACACTAGATATCATGTCCTTTAACTTCTGAAGTTCCCTGGTAAGTGCTGATGTCACACCTGTATCCTGCAAAGATCCACCACCGTTAGCAGCATGAGTATTATTATTATTAGACACGTTACCAGTTGGAGGATTCTGCCCATATCCTGAAGCATATCCTGAGCTCCTTATGGTTGACATCCTAACCAAGGAGGGTATTTCAGGAGTATGATTCTGAGGAAGACTGGGCACGATATTCCCCCTATTATCCTCGGTATATACAGCCGAGCTAAAGTTCAACGCTCTGGGGTGTAACGGAGTGACATTGTCCTCCGCAAATCTGCTCGAGCCAGCCTTCAGGAGTTGTATTTCCCTCAAAAGCATTTGGTTTGTTTCCTGTTGCTGCCTCATTTGTTCCTGCACACTTCCAAATAAGGTTAAAATTTCATCATTAGAAGCTAAAACGGGAGCAGATCCCTGGACACTCCGAGTTGGGATAACATCTTGAGATTGTGTAGAGGCTGGCATCCTTGGAGGAGGTGGTGGAAGCACCGAACCGGTAGTAGCAGAAGTCATAGCAGACACAGTAGAGGAACTCATGTTTGATCTTGAGGCCATTATAGATAATGTGGCAAAAAGTTTTGAAAATAGAAAACCGATTAGCGATTTGACAAAAAGTTTTAGTAAAAAGAGCACCACTTGCCCCACGGTGGGCGCCAAATTGTTTTGGTCAAAAATTACCGAAGTAATTAAGTGATCAAATTAGTTAAGCGAGGTAGTGTGCTAGAAGTAAGTGTCAAAAATGTGTTAATTAAATTACTTGCAAAAACAGTTTCAGGATACGGCTCGGGATATTGAGCTGTATCGACGATCAAACAATGAGCAAATAATGAGTAAAAAGTAAAGGAAGTGACACGAGATGTACGAGGAAAGCCCTTGATCAATCTAGATCGCCGGCATAAAACCTCGGGAGCTGACAATCGCAGCTGCCTTGTTCTTCAATTGCTTCAAAAATCAGGATACAGTGCAGGATGTGGTACGGATCGACTAAGTGTTACAACGAAAATGAAATACAAGTGTGGTGTTTGCAATTAGCTAGAGTGTGATTGTGTTCGAGAGTGTAAGTGTGAAACGATGTGTTTTAAGCTGATCCGACCTCATCTATTTATAGTAAAGATAAAATAACTAACTACCCTAAACTTGCGGGATCCACCGAATATTCCTTCTTGGAACGTTGTAGAGCTGGTCTTTCGGGCTCAACGTCTCTTTCTCAACAAATTCGTCCGAGTCTTGAGGAGAAGAAGTCCTCTTGACCGTTAGCAAGCCTCTGCCCTTAACCTGCACGTGGTTAATTCAATAAGCCTCAGGATATCGCCCAAGATGTCAGCAATATCCTCTTCCAGCATCCTGATCACAAATAAACAAACAAAGGCAGGATATTGGTCAGGATACATATGTTAAGAAAATGACCCCTAACACTAACCATGACTTTGTCCTCAACCTTAGAACTAGGTAATATGAGTCTTCATGACTTGTACAGCAACTGGTCCCCAGAGAAGAAGAAATATTTGAAGAATCCATTCAAAGAGGGGGATCTTTAGCTCTAATCTCAAACTCACAAAGAACACCTACCAATGATCTACAACCTTTAAACAATCAAAATCTTGAAATTTCTGAAACATCATCAGACTTTTCAGCTTTTGCTGAAGCAATTGCACTGCTCACAAAAACCTTTGAGCAGAGGTTGAGGGGAGGAAGCCAGAGATACCAGAAAAAGTGACAAAGGGAGGATGGATGGAAGATCTAGGGAAGAAGGTAGATCTAAGGATAAGGGAAAGGCTGAGGTTGTGTGTTATAAGTGCAAACAAAGAGGTCACTATGCATCAGAATGCAAAACCAAGAAACTGAAGGATGTTGATTATTATGAGAAGAAGCCGGAAGAAGCAGCAACAAGTCAGTTTAATTGCAGGCACAGATACATGGATATCTGATGATTCTTCTGATGAAGAAGAAGAGATGGCTAATTTCTGCCTTATGGCACTTTCTGACGAATTACCAGAAACTTCAGAACAAAAGGTAAATTTAGATAATCTTGATCTTGAACACAAGTTAAACATGCTCATGTCAGATTTTCTAAATCTGCAAGATAAACAGCAATCAGATAGTAAAAAATCTGATGAGTTGCAAAGGACTATGAATAAAGTTATACTCGAAAACCAATTACTAATAGAAGAAAGTTTAGATCACAGAGCAAAAATTGAATTCTATGAAAAAGAAAGAAAATATCTTTACAAGAAAATTCATGATAAGGAAATCAATGTAAGAGGTTTTCAACAAGCTAAGGAATTCATAAACTTTATTGAGTCGACACCAAAGAACAAAGGAGAGGGTTTGGGATATGTAAGAACAAATGAAATCAATCCCACCATCTTTGTAAAAGCAACACATCAGATTTCTGATAAATTTTCATCAGAATCTGATTCTGAATCATGCAAATCAACCAGTTCTGAAAACTCTTTTGAACCATCAAAACCCAACTTTAAAGCAAAAAGGAGTGAAATCAAACAAAAATCTTTTGATATTCCAGAAGAAGTTCACTCATTGTTTCAAAATTATCCACTCATTCCATCACAAGAAAAAAATATCAGAAAATTCTGATAAAGAATCTTGTATGTGTGTTGACATACTGAAGCTTGTTCAACACCATCTCCAAATGAAAATTGAAAAATCTGTTCATGGCTCAGCATGCAACAGAAATTCTGATGAAAGACCATCAAGAGAAAACAACATGATTAAAATCTCATCAGAAAGAGTACCCAAGCAAGTCTGGGTACCAAAAACCCTCTAATTTTTCCATTTCAGGACCATCATGTGCAGCAGATCTGGTACTGCGATTCAGGAAGCTTCAAGCACATGATGGGGAACAGGAGCTTACTCAGTAACTTTGTTTCAAAACTGGGTAAAATGGTAACTTTGTTTCAAAACTGGGTAAAATGGTAAATTTTGTTGTCTAGCACATGGTTTAGGAAAAGAAAAATGGGTAAAGAAAAATGAGAAACATGATTATCAGAAAACAAAACTTTCATCACAAAATTCTTGAGTTTCTAATGACATGAGACTGAAATTTGGTAACATAACTTACAATCTCTCTCAATTTTTTTTTCTGTTAAAACTTCAAAATGATAAAAAAAGGGTTTTAGAAAATATCAGAAAAAGTTAAGAGACTTGGATGCCACCAGAATATCACAAGTAAGTCTTCTGACCTCATCTCATTCCCTCTCATCTCAAAAAAAAAAAAAAAAAAAATCTGTTGAAGAGAAACTTCAAAATCTATTGAAAATGTTCACAAGGCTAGGGGGAATTTCAATTAAGAAATTCTGTTGAAAATTCAGAAGAGAAACTTCAAAATCTGTGGAAGATGTTCACAAGGCTAGGGGGAACTTCGATTAAGAAATTCTGTTAAAACATTATTGACTTCTGTTGACCACATGTTGACCACAAAAGAACATATAAATTCTTAACAGAATTTCTGGACAATTCCTGATGACATCATCAGAATAGATTTTTTACTTTGAAAAAGGTGGTATATCAAGGAGAAAACTGATTGGACCATCAGCACAGTGGGGTCCACAAAGATGAAAAGGTGTCATATGACCGATAGTATTCTCCAATAAAAAAAATTTAGGTTAAAAAGCTTTGTGAAGGAATGATTGAAGATACTACAAGTTGAAAGGACATAACCACAATTACATGATCAAACGTCATTAAATGTCTTGATACCCACGATCCAACGGTTACATTCTGAACCAAATTTCACATCACACGATCTAAACGGTAATAAAGACAATTAATGATCTTTTAAACCGCCATTGCAAGGCACGTTCTATATCCCCTCAAATCCATCTCTACTAAAACCCTCACTATAAAACTCGCACTTAGCAGAAATCCAAAAATCACTCACCTTCTTCACAAGAACTTCAAACCGCAATATCCCCTGTTCTTCGATCAAAATCCAAAAATCTCTAATTTCGAACCCTAACTCACAAAATTCAACAAATGGCAGAAGTAAACCTCAACATCCCAATTGTTCAACATGATATACCTTTTGTTGAAGATACAGAATTCCTTCCAATGAAAGAAAATAATCTGCTGATGAATACAGAGCATTCGGAGTATGATGTGAGATGCCAACTTTTGATAGAATATCTTATGAAATGTCCACTCTCAGGTGCACTAACAAAAGGAAGAGAAGTACCAGAAAAATTACTACAACAATTTGTCCACACCTTCACCGAAAATGAAGAAAACCGGGTCTCTGCTCATGTATGGGGAAATGTTTCCGTAATATTAACTCCTGCAAGGGTAAGAGAATGGCTTGAACTTCCAGTTTTTGAAAATTACATTGAAGCACCAAGCAAAGAAGACTTGACAAACTTTATCATTGAGCTTGGTTACAAGAACAAGAAAATTAACAAAATTGAAACAGTAAGAAGAAAAGTAATGCCAGCCATCTGGCAAGTGATGATGGAAGTGTTAAACAAATGCCTCACATCAAAGATAGGAGGAGCTGATCAAGTCAGTCAAGCTATTCTGACAATCATGTATGGACTCATAATTGGGTTCAAACTTGATTATGGGACAGAAATCTTCAACCTACTCAAAAGATCAATCCTCACCAGAAATGGAAAAATAACCTCACACCTGCCATATCCAAGGTTTATTTCAATCTTTATCTCTGAAACTTTTGCTGAAAGAAACATAGAAATTCCAATTTTGGAAGATATCTGGAGTTCAAATATCATGAAGGCCTGGAGTGCCAATCATGGATGGGAATCAGACAAAGATATTCCTGAGTTAACAGAAAGCATGCTGTGCCTCATTGCACCAGACTCACAATACAGACTGCAACATGAAGAACTTCTTGCCAAATCAGATACTCTAACAGAAGAACCTAGCAAAGAAGTTTTTAATTGTTCTTCATCACCAGAAGAAGAAGAAGTTGAGAAGTCATGGTCATCAGAAACAGAGGCTGCAGGAGGAGAAGGAGTTCTAAAGATAACAAACTCACCAGAAAACAAGACAGAACATGCTGAAAGCCAACAGATTCATGAAGCTGGAATTCATCTTGAGTTTGATATTCATTAGGAAAAAGAACATCAACATTATGAAGAATCTCATATTGCTGGAGGAACTCATGAAGGTGCTGAAAATCAACAGTATGAAGAAACCCACTTTGATGGAACAACAAATGAAGCCACTGAAGTCATACATCATGATGAGTCTCGGGTTGTTGGTACATCTCTTTTAAACACAGTTTTAATTGATACTTCTTCAAAAAGAACAAACTCAGAAGGTTCAATTAATGTTTCTTACAAGTTAGAATATAGAAAAACTGATGTTGATGAAGAGGTCACTAGTTCTGTTCATCTCAACTCTGAATCAGAAAATGAGGAAGAAGTTGAGATCTCAACAGATAGAGATCAGGGAACTGATCAAAGAAATCTGGTAAAAGGTAATATGTTTACCTCGAAAACTTATGGAGAATCATATATTGATATGATTCAAGGACATAAGGAAATCCAGGATGAAAATGTGTTTTTCACCTCTGGTGGAGATGATTCTGGTACACTTAAGGTTGCACCAAAATCTGGTAAAGCCAAAAGTGACCCTATTATTTCCAAAACAGCAGCAGATGTGTTTGCAGCTGGAATGTTAGAAGGAACATCTGTTGTTCCAATATCCCTGAAACACCCATGAACCAAGAAAATTTGGAAACTGTCCTAGAGAAAGTTGTCAAAGCCTGCAAAAGAAGTCCAGTGGAAGAAAAGCTTGATCTGTTGCTGTCAGAAATACAAGGTCAAAGGGCAGAAATGAAGACCCTGTCAGAATCAGTGGAGGTGATAAAGGCACAAACTGAAAGAAACACTGAAGCAGTAAGGTCTCTTCAAAAGTTGAAAGAAAAAGCACCAGACACCAACATCTCTGGATCAGAAATTCAGAAGATTCTCACAGAAATAGAAAAGATCAAGACACAAGTTGCAAATGCTGTGGAGTCAAGACAATCAAGCAGTGCAAACAAGGTCCTGGAGGAAGTCACCATCCTAAGGGCAAGCAACAACAGTATCACAGATGCCCTTGAGAAGCTATCAAAGGAATGGCTGCCATACAGATGAGAGCTCAAACTGAATTTACAAAAGTTCAAAAAAGCATAGCCAACAACTCAAATCTGGTAGGAGAGGTGCAACAACTGATGAAGCAAATGCAATTCAACATTGCCAGATTAGCCAAAGTGGATCCCAAAGAAATCATGAAAGAAATTCCTGTTAAAGGTTCACATCAAGAAATTCCAAAGTCAAACCTACAACAATCATCTGCAACACCAATCACCGAAGCTGGAACCACTATGATGGGTCCACCTCCAAATGTCTCAAAAGATGAAATGCTAAAAAGGTTAGTAACTTCAAAACCTTAAGTTGTCACAAATTTGAAACTTATAACTTCTCAAACTGGTCCAAAACCTACCTCTTCTAATGACACTGCCATGAGTAAACTGATGAATCTGGAAACAATGAATGAATGGGAACAAGAACCTGATTCAAGAAAACCACAGATTGTTAAAAGAAAGATCTCTTAAACACAATCTATCTTAGTTAGAGAGATTGATAGAGATATAACGATATTCTCTGAATACAATCTAGCGAAATATTATTGGACAAAAGAAGATGTACCAGCAAGGCCACCAACTCCTGTCAGAATGGCTATAAGGGAAGAGAAGTTAAAAAGAGGTCCAAGAAGCATTCACTACACCAATGAGAAACAAGTAAAAAGCATCTTAAAAGTGGATGAAGTAAAAGTTGGAACTGATGGTGTTGGAGGAACTTATGTGTAGAACATATACACACTTCTAAGAGAAAATGGGGAAGAAGAAAAAGTGACTGATGAAGAACTTGCTGACAGTTTGCATCCTTTAGACATTCTGTTCATGAAGGATCAATATGAAAAAGAAAAGAAAAACAACAAAGAAGTCAGAAGGGCATTAAAGGGCATATCAAGTGCTGGAATACTGCTGTTTGAAAGAATGGCTTTTTCAGACTTTGATTTATGCATCAACTATGATCATGTGCACAAAAAAAAGGTCTATATCAGCGCACCAAAGACAAGAATTCCCTCAGAGCTATTGGAAAATGCAAGATCTGGAGACATCATCATACTGCCAAGTAAAGACAACAGACATAACTATGGTGTAATCTTCAGAGATATAGAGAAAAACAAAGCTCTATTCAGAAGTGTTGATATCTGCAAGTACTCAAATCAGACACTGAAGTCTATTGTGAAAAGTATGAACAAGAGACAAGAACAACTTCAGAAGACAGGAATGAATTTGGAGGATCAAAGACAAGAAATTGAACAAATGATTAAAGACTGGATTCAAGCAAGGACCTGGTACAAAGACATGTATGACATTTGCAACAAGTATATCTCTTACAAGAAGAAATTAAAGGAAGGAGATGTGCTAAAGAAATTGAAGCTGACTTGAAGAACATGTTTGTTTTTTTTATGTTCATTTCATTATGTAATTTGTTTTTCAGAACTTCAGTAACTGGTTTGATTTGCAAATGTTGAGTTTCCACTGTTTGGAAATTTTCTGTTCATGAGATAGTTCATTTTCTTACAATACTTAGGGGGAAACTGTTAGGAAACTTTATTTGTAAGTATTGAAGAAAATCATATTCAACTTGATCTATGAAGAAGATGACAGTCCTGAAGATCACAACAAGAAGAAGAAGATCGGATAAGACAACTGAAAGCAGCAACATGTACTTCAAAGTATCATAAGTTGATCAAGAGTTGAAGAAGATTATCAGAGAAGGTCATTCTGATGGATCTGAGGATATTTCTGATGAAATATCATCAGTTTCTAACAATTCTGATCATCAGACTTTCCGATGACTTGTTCACCAGAATTTCTGATGAAGTGGTTTATCAGAAATTCTGATAAAGACCCCACTTGTCTAAAAAAATCAGCTCTATCCTGCCACACTAACCAAAGCAAGTTGACATTATTGGATCTCATGATGACAAAGGCAAATTGATTGTTGGATTCACTCAATATGTCAAGGCGCTACTTTTTGCAGGAATATACATGAATAAACAGATGTTTATTCATGTATTTAGCCGTCTATAAATAGAAGGCTCATCAAGCAGAGGACAATGAGTTAAGCCTAGCATTCAATACATACTACAAACTCCATTGTCCTTTCACCCTCAGAATTCAAGTATTCATTTGTAATAGATAATAATCTTACAATCACCTTGTAAACCATTTTGTTTCAAAGTGATATAAACCTGAAAATTCTGTTGGTCTTGTTTCTTGAAAGTCCGATTTCTATTTCCGCACACTATTTTCACATCTATTGAAATCACTTGCCATATTACGTGAAAAGAAGTTTTTAAGTCCAAACTGGGATCAACAATAACAATGTGTCTTTTGTACAAATTGAATGCACTCGTCAGTATTTTTCGCTGATCAAATCTTTTTAAAACATGTTTCAGGTGATTTACTGTGAGGAAAAAGGAAAAGTGCCGCGTAGCACTCCAGCTTAAATAAAGTGGCTCGGTAAATAAATAAACATGTTTTCTGTAATCGGAGGATTTCCTAGTGAAATTACTTTATTGTAAAATACGGGGTTTGTCCCGAAATTTATAATAAAATAAATCGGTTTTTTCTGTTTAAACGATCCTGTTAAAATTTCCGCTGCCAATTAAATACCAATACCACGGGTTTCTGTCCCGCGACTTCTAAATCGGGCTAAACGGGTCGGGGGTCGTGACATTAACCCACTCTGATTTTAACATTACGTGAAATTCAAATTAAGAACTAATTACTTGAGTGTTTGAACATAAAAATACGGTAACTAAATAGAAAGGAAAGATTATGTATGTAGAAGTTGAAACTATTATATGTTATTATGTTGTGTATAATAAAATTGATCACATACATATATAAGATGATTCTCCCTAACTAACCTTCTATCAATATGGAAAGGATAATCACATATGATATGTTCATAGTATACAATATATTCTGCTAATACTCATCAGTTTGAGGGGGAGTCTAAACAAACGGTCAAACTAGAACAGAAATCCTCGAACAATTGTGTTGAAAGGCCTTTAGTAAAAATATCCGCATACTGACATGAGGAAGGCACGTGTAGAACTCGAACTTGGCCAAGGCAAACTCGTTCTCGAACAAAGTGGATATCAAGTTCCACATGTTTCGTACGTTGATGCTAAACCGGATTTCTGACAGGTATATGGCGGAGACTTTATCACAATAGACAATAGTGGCCTGGCAAACTGGTACATGCAACTCAAGTAGCAGGCTATGCAACCAGGCTATTTTAGCCACTGCATTAGCCACCCCCAGTACTCAGCCTCTACGCTAGAATGTGAGACCGTGGGCTGCCATTTAGAGGACCAAGAGATGAGGTTATTTGTGACAACCCGCAACTTCAGGTTACTACTTTAATCTAACCACAATTAATTTAGACATACGTTCATGGCAGTGCATTTAACTAGGGTTAGTTTAATGAGTCTACGTGGGTAATTCGGGGAATTACCGGAACACAAACATGATAACTCTCGAACATTGGTGACTAACGCGAATAATAATTATAAACAGATGGTTTATAGGAAACTTATGTGTTGCATGACAAATACATGAATTATGTGCTTTACTATAAATTGTATGATATTATGTGTTTCTTGTATGAAAGTTATATAGTTAGGGGGTGTTTAGAGTTATTTGTGAAACTCTAATAAACCACTTCAAACCCTAAAACCTCGCATAATCATTGTACGGTTGTTCATTTTCCTCTAATCATCCTCTAATCATTTTGGCTTTGCAACACAACACTCAAATCATCAATCTTTCATTCTCCAAGATCAAACCCTAAATCCATCTAAGGTAAGTGCTTTGTGTTATACTTTGTTGTTCTTGTTATTTTGATTTCATGCAAACAATCTGTGATTAGTTTTCATGCAAACTCTAGACATATTTCCATGAACGTAAGCATGTGGGGATGACACTCGATAGTATTACCTACCATTAAGAGAGTAGAAAGAGCAGAACAAAGTAGAGAGAATAAAAAGAGAACTACATAAAAAAACAAAAAATTTACACAAATATTCAAGTAGCACATATTTAGCAGATTAAGTGTAATCAAAGCTAGTAACGCAGTGGCCTAGAGTCCCCGGCAACGACGCCAAAAACTTGATGTGCTAAAAGTGGTCTAATTAAACGAACTAAAATCAAACCCTAGACTAGACTCTCTAAGTTTTAAATTTATAACTAAGACTCTCTAAACTTAGATCACACAACCGGCAAGTGTACCGGTCAATGTAGTATAGCCTAAGTAAGTCAGAGTGTCGAACCCACGAGACTCTACTAACTACGTTAACTAGACTCGACTAACTTATCTAACCTAACTGATTTACTTGTTTTTATTTATCTTAAGGGGGGGGGGGTTCTATCGATCTACTAAATTACCTAAATTAACTAACTATGAACCAAATGGGAACTAAGAGCTAAAGATACGATCAGAGGAAAGAGGTACACTACCTAGGTTAGAATCCTATACATGTATGACAACTTCTATCAGCTTTGGAACTATCATGGAAACCGGGATCGTAGAATACTAACTTACTAGGAATACCTAACAAGACCCTAGACCCTTCTCCAAGAGACACTTATGTAGCGTTTGGTATGCAGGAATGAGAGGTGGAATGGAATAGACCATTGAGAAGGAATGAAGAAAAAATTGTTTGGTTGGTCGATGGAATGAAATCGCCCATTCCAAAATGCATTCCATTCCCTCAAAATCATTCCATCACCCCCCCGGTTTTTTTTCCATTCCATTCCCTCTTCACCCTTCATTAACCACACCACAACTCACTACCGTTGCCACCACCCACCACCACTGTCATCCGCCCCCGTCACCCACCTTCGCCGCCACCCGCCACCATCATTGCCGATACCCACCTCCATCCCCACCACCGCCGCCATCCACCATCGCCGTTGCCACCACCGATCACCACTACCACCCACCTTCAATCATCGCCGCCACCATCGTCACTGCCACCTCCGATCACCGCCGCCGTCACCACCCACCTCTGTCATCGCTATCAACCACCACCACCCACCGCCACCACCACTACCACCTGCCACCACCGTCACCACCGCTACCACCGCCGCCACCCACCTTCACCGTCACCTACCACCACCACCGTTGTCACCACCCGTCGCCGTCTCCACTCGCCGCCGTCTCCACTCGCCGCCGTCTCCACTCGCCGCCGTCTCCACTCGCCGCCGTCTCCACCCACCACCGCCGTTGCCGCTACAACTGCCACCTATCTCCACCCACTATCGTCGCCCATCATTGACCATCACCATCCGATTTTATTCCTTCGTCTTTTCTCGCACACCAAACAACAAAAAGTAATGGTTCATTCCATTTTCACATGGTAACTAAACAAGACATGGAATGGTAATAATCCATTCCATTACCTCATCCATTCCATTACCTCTTCCATTCTATTCCCCCATCCATTCCGTTACCTCATACCAAACAGACCCTTAAGGCAACCTAATAAGCCGTTAAACTACCGATTTAAATGGACTACCTTACGGTATCTCCAACTGTAATAATAAAAGACCCTTATTCAACAATCTACCTCACAGCACAAAAGTCAAGGGTAACTATGGATTCCAGATCAAACTCGATAGGCAAATAGTGAAAGGGAAACTAGGGGGATCTTCCCACAAAGTATCTAACCCTAGCAATCTAACATTAAAGACAAAATGACAATCTCTCACCTCACAACTATCGATATTGGTAGAACACTTAACCCTATTCAAATTATGAAAATCACTCCTATAGGTATCTTTTCCAATCAACCATAAACTAATAAAAAACATACAGTAGTTGATATAACATGAACCTATAACTGAAAGACATTCAACAAGGAACTTGTGGAGTAAATAACATTCAATGAACTAGATTAAATATGCATACACATCAAACCATCTTAATTTTTAAATCCACAAACAATATCCAAAACCGAATAAAAAAAATAATTAGCCAAACATGGTGTTCATCATAACCTAGGCAGTATAAAAAAACTAGCCAAGAAACATAACCACTAAAAAAACAAGTCTCATACGATAAGCGAATCATGTTTAATAGTTTGTAAAACAAAAAACAAAACCAAAAAATAATAAATTGCAAACCAAACCCAAATCTTGAATCGCAGCTTTGAAGCTCGAACCGTATTACCTGTTGCGGTGTTGCCTCAATCGTCCCTTCTGATCTTCTCTATGCGCCTGATCTGTTCCTCCCCTCCTTCATGAATTGTATGGTAGCCTTAACAATAATAATATATCTTTCTTTTTTCTTTAGTTGCAGCCTCTACAATAATAATATATGGCCGCCTCTTTTTTTTTCGAATGTTTCCTCCTCCAAGAAATATTATATCCTTTTATGAATTAATTCTCCTCTGATCATCCTAGCTGCCTCCACCCATATTATGATATATACTAACATATCATGTCCAATTAATATGGACTTCACCTTAATTCATCCCAGTTAAATAACTATTAGCTTCAGCCCAATTAAATAACCCACTTGAATGATGCATTTCAACTTTGTTTAACTACATTAATGGCCCAACTTGAATGCAACACAATTATTACCGATCTTCATTCCTTATCGTTGCGAACCCCAATTATATAATTATATTATGGCAGCCCTCTAACTTATAAAATAGAGATAGTGGCCTCAGCCCACTCAAGGAAAATAACGGCTATTTTAATTCGGTCACTCGCTTTCTACTCCTGCTCAACTGGCTGGTTATTTCTTTATTACTCGTTTTCGCTCCATTTGCACCAGGACCTGGCAAACACAAAATAATATAATACAACACTAAAAACTAAAAAAACAAATACAAACTATAAAAAAATTATACACTTTACACGGGACAAATATGCGTATTTTACCACACATCAACGATCACCGAATATCTATGATTGATTGCAAAACCAATGATCATGAGAGTAGAAGTTCATATGTTATGAACATGTTATTTTACATGAAACATTAATTCACATCAAGCCAACAAGTTATAATACTTTCTCCCCATATAGTTGATTTTTGGCCAGGAACCAAAAATATCCCATTAAAGAATTTAGTTGTGTGATATATATTGAAATTGATCCACCACGACGCACAAAGATGAGACTTGGAACGTGGATGAGAATATATGTTGATGAATAGATCCATTAACGAGATATTTAATTATTGGTCAATTAATTGATATCCATCTCAATGGATTAACATTCTCAACATTAGGGGGGGAGAGAAAAGGCAGTTGGAAATAGAAATGAGTTAGAATGTATTGTCATTGATCCTTGTACTAACCAATGTGAACAAGAAGTTCAAAGGATAATTCATTCACAAAGATTAGCGTATCAATTACTAGACACGCTCACTGACCTGAAAAGAATGACTAGCTAAGTCACATATGCCAACTGCTAAGGCTCCAAATTAAGATTATTGTCCCTAAAGGACAAACCATGTATTGGTAATAAGTCTATGGCACGCTTGAAGTGTGGTAGACAAGTCGATTCCAAGAACAAAAATTCCTCAGGAAAGGGAGCAAGTTATGAAGTTGGTCAAGTCGAGGTGCAGTAAAAGGTCTCCTGAAGAGACATTAGACATGATGGTTCCAGAAGAACCACAGGTACCTGAAAATAAAGAGATCTCAATAATTTGTATCATGTCTAGAAATGTATGGAATCAAAATTAAAATCTACGTTGTTATACTTTTGTATATAATGTAGCGCTTGAAATGGTTAAATGAAGAGGATCATGATTTAAGATCTGCCTATGAATTGATACATATAAATGATTGGCCAAAAGGTGAAAAGACACAAATAAGGCAGAGTTGAATTCTCTAATGAAATGGAAAGTTTTCAAACCAATAGTCCATAAAACTGAATTTGTAAAGTATGTTGGGTACAAATCGGTCTTTTATGCGAATCATGTGAAAATCAAATTAAATAAGATAAGGCAAAACTGGGGGCACAAGAATTTTCGCAAAAACCCATGATTGATTATAAAGAGACATATTCTCTAGTGGTGGAAGCAATGACTTTCCAATATTTTATTCGTCTGGTAATATAGAGAGAGAACTGATATGCGTCTTATGAATATTATGTATCTCTTAATACTAAAAGTGTACATGAAGGTCCCTAAAGGATTTGAATGATCAAAATCATGTAAGTTAAGTTCTCAAGAACAATAAGATTGTTATATACAAATTCATTTTTGAATACGATTGAACTCTTGAAGAGCTTCCTAAAGCAATTGAGTTCTCTAATGGTGAATTGAAACATCTTAACAATGAAATTCATGTGCACCAATAAACATACATAGAAAACTTGTACCCAATGATTGCGATATCTCGATAAATAGTGTATATGCATGGTACAATATAAATTTTGGAGATAAAAGCAAGTGTTCATACCATCTTTGCATATGATATAGAAATCTATATGTTAGATGAGCAAGTTTATGTTGCAAAACTCTTGAAGAGTGAGAACACATGCATATTTGGTTAAGATGGAAAGACTTCCCTCATGGATTGATAATGCTTAAAGTGTTGATATCAAAACCTGAAGAACGTATTATATGAAGTTGACAAAATATGTATGGACTAAAATAGTCGAATCGAATATGGTATAATCAACTCATTAATGAGCTCAGAAATGAGAAATACATATGGTGAAGTTGTTCCATTTGTTTTCAAATGTGAGGTTTACTGGTATTACAATATATGTTGATATCATTGAATCTCATGAAGAGAAAAAATAAGCTCAATTAAAGCAAGAATTTGCAAATGAAATATGGTATTGCAAATGTATGGCTGGATATGTAAAACATAAATTTGTATTAATATCCATCAATCATAATAAATCTAAAAAATGATGGACCTTTTCATATGGACAAAGCTTATGGTGTAAGTACATTTAATGATGTCCAAATATTTGATACTGAAAAAATGAATTTATCATCTTCTATCAAAGAAACAAAGATCCTTAGTCCTGAAGTACCACAGTTCAATACAAATTGTATTAATATATCTTGCTAGTTATACACGAACATATATCATTAAATTCATTGGCAAGATATAACTCAGTGAGGAGATAATGTAATGGGTAAAACATATATTTTCTATACCCTTAAGGTACGAAAGATATGGGTTCATATTATACTAACTCGTTAACAAGTTTGGTTAGTTTTGTTAATGCAAGGATTATAACAAAACAAATTCATGGATTATGGTATCTGCTTACAAGAGGAGGCAATTAAAGTTTCACAGGAAGATCATACATCAACGTTCATTGAAGGATTGTACATCAAGAGATCAAACGAAAAATTACATACTACAAAAGTTTTCAACAACTTTCATAGAAGATTAGCACATGTTACTTAAAGGATACATATCATAATGAGGGGGAGTTTTACATAGTATGGTCCCAAATCCTGTGCCAACCAATCAGGTTGCGTGCGAGACCATACTCTTACCAGACTAATTTGGTAACTTTCCTAACCTCGCACCAGCCAATCAGGTGTAACCTAAGTCGCGCGCGGGGTCATGGCAAACACAAGACCAGATTTCACACTTGGCTCCTTGGATTAAAACCCTCACTTCCTGGACCTTGCGCTGGCTACACGGGATATCCCCAATGGTCGCGCGAAGGACAGAAGCACAGATAATCCTAGGACAAGTACCAAAGGTACAAGTGGTAGAGCAGTGGGCCAATGAGCGTCCAACAGGCTATATCCGATCATGCTCCACGATTAACAATCGTACAAGAGATAAAAAGGTACATAAGGACGCATACGTGGCACCAATCAACGTACGACGACAACTGCTCCACGATCTCCACTTAGCCGCTGATGACAGAGGAGACAACAAGGACAACGGTCAGGCCACGTGGATCCATTCAGCGTGCGTCGACTTCCCTCTCGCCCAGAAGCACCAACGGTTGTGGCAGAGGGGACAAAACGGATATTCCTTGTGACAACTCGAAATTTAGAACCCTTCTTGTATCCCGATGTTACTTGCTTGAACGTTATGTGATTAGTTAACTTGTGTGATTAATGATAAGTGAACCTTTTATGTGATATATGTATGCTTATATGTATGGTATGTGTATATGTTTAAGTGAACCGAGACAACAAGGACCCGACTCGAGACCATGCGGTCTCGAGTGAACAGTAACAGTTTGGGCCGGATTGGGCCACACACACCCCTTTAGCCCTTTCGAAAACCCATTAGGGTGCACCATTGTGGATCAAGTATAAAATCCTTAGTGATAGCCACACTTGTCATTTTGGACAAACAACACACATACTCCTCTACACACACACTCTCCATTCTCCCTCACTAAAACCCTAAGCCACAACATTCCTCTCCTTCATTCTCGGATTCAAAACCGGTAACCACAAGGAGCTCTCGGATCGGCACACATACACACCCGTTTGGAAGCTTCACACTCACCTTTGAAACCCATCAATCGGTTAGTGTCTTTATGATGTTTGTTGTTAAAGGATAGTATGAATGATAGGATTTAACTAGTGTAGTTGTATGCTTGATGATGTTTGTGAACCGGATGTGTATGATATTGATAATCGGCTAACATGTTTTGATTTCGGATATGTTGCATAATGAGCCCATGATATATTGTGTCTAAATATGATTCAAACCATTGATTGTTGATGTTCATGAAAGTCGGCTTGCATATGTGTAGTACCATGATGAATCGGATTAGTGTAGAGTTGATTTTGAGATGTTATGTGATGATTTGAAACCCCTAGATGAGTATGTTCAAGTGTGTTGATTTGTTGTTCATGATTATGTTGTGATTAATGCTAGAAACCCGGAAATATGATGGATAAGTTTGAATGATCAACATGAACATGATATGAATATGTGAAGAACTTGTTGAATATGACATGAAGATGCCTTGAATATTTGAAAACTGATATGTTTGATCCATTTTGGTAAATTGCTAGACAAGAAAACATGTTTAAATGGATAGTACAAATTGTTGCATGATATCAAAACCCTATTGGATAGTACACTGTGCAGAATCAGCTGATGTCCAGTCGAGACCTATGGTTTCGACTCGAGACCACCTCATGTCAACTCGAGACCGCGTGTTGCGACATAGGTTGCGAGTCGAGAACCCATAGTCTCGACTCGAGACCCCACTTGATCAACACCCAAACATCTTGACTCGAGACCATGTTTGCGAGTCCAGTTGCGACTCGAGACCACTACATGCATGACCCGAGATCACCCTAGTTGCGACTCGAAACCTTGTAGACTACAACTCGAGACCGCACAGTCTCGATAAGAGACCGCACAGTCTCGACTCGAGACCATGTGCATGTGCACACTGTTTGGACTTGCACCCCATTACGGGCTTAGGTAATTGGGCCGGACTTTTGGGCTTAATGCATGGACCTTATACGTTCTGTGGTGTATGAATGTTATTTGGGCTGCCATGAATGAAACTTGCATGCAATGTGCTAGCATACGTGTAGAAACATACGTGCACTACCTGATTACGAACCTGACTTGTACGGTATCTATGTTAGGACGTAGTTGACCACAATATTGCTTGATTGACCTTTCTGTGTATCTGCCGAGCAAACCAAGGTGAGTTCACACCCTCTACAAAGCATGGGATTCCCAGGGGTCGGGAATTGGGGTTAAGGAACATGGGTTCCTCGTCCTCCTTGGGTAGGACAGCAATGGTTCAGGAATGTAATTCCTCGTCCTCACGGACATATAACTCGTACTAGACCAAAACTCTATCACGAAGTCCCTCATTTTTATATCGACTTAATCGCCGGGCCAATGGCGAGCGGGTCATTAGTTAGATAGCGCTATTTAGGTCTGACAAACCTCACACCGTGCCGCAGAGGACGGGCGTGAACTAATGGATCTGGGGCACGTCAATGATGATAGACATTGACAGTTTCAGGGCACATAAACATGACTACAGTCAGCAGTCGATATGGTAACGAGTCTAGTATATACATGGGGTAGCCCCCACAGCCGAAATGCCAGATAACTAACACGGGGTAGCCCCCACGGCTGGATTGCCAGAGTAACCGGGAATAAACAAGTCACGTTTTTAACTATGGGGTAACCCCCACGGCAGGACGCCAGATAAAGGAAACTGTTTTTGAAACAACTTAAAACGAACACCCAACCGTGAACTCACTCAACTTGTTGTTGACTCGTTACTACATGCTTTGCAGGTCAATAGGTACTTAGCTGGAGCTTGCATGGAGGAGAGTCGTTGTGGGACATGGACAGCTGTGTGCCATGTTAAACTTTGAAACAATTAAACTTACGTTCTGATTTTAAACATTATGCTTCCGCTTGCAACTTAAACTATGTTTTGTTTGAACACCAATTGTATTGGTTGGATTCTATAACTACTTATATGCTCGTTCAATATGATTGGTGGCTGGATCCTGGTCAGTCACGCCTCCAAGCGGTAGTACTCCGCAGGTGGATTTTGGGGGTGTGACAGATTGGTATCAGAGCCATTGGTTATAGAGAACTTGGTTTTAATAAAGGGGAAAACGTTTTGTTAAAACCAGACTATAACCTGTACAGTGCTCGACGGTCCACAACGACGCTTCACTCCACATGCAAGGCTCGACATTCTAGGTGATATGATCTGTGTATATATTGCCTACTTGTTAGTTACATAGTACATTGCTCATGGTATGCTTGGTTAGAATAACTACTGTTGCTTGAACACGTGTGTACTTACTCCCTTCTGTCATCGCACTTTCGCGATCCCCCCTCACTCACGTTCCTCTTATTTTGAAGATCATGTCTGGACGCGTTAACCTGACACAAGCCCAGTTGACGGCCCTGATTAACGAACGAGTTGCCGCAGCACTTGCAGCTGCACACGCAGGAGGTATATCCTGCAGTCCGAACTCATTCTAGGATCTTTAGAATCCTACTCTCGTGAACCAACCTTTGTGTTAAACTCTGTCTTTTCTTTCACCCACGATAGGTCAGCATGCTCAGCCACCCGTGTGCACTTTTAAGACTTTCATGGACTGCCGACCAACTACTTTTAGAGGCACTGAAGGAGCAGTAGGTCTCCTACACTGGTTTGAGAAATTAGAATCTGTGTTCGAAATGTGTGAATGCCCTGAGGCGCGCAGGGTGAAGTATGCTACCGGTACTCTCGAGGGTTTAGCCCTCACATGGTGGAACGCTCAGGTTCAGATGCTGGGGTTGGTTGCTGCCAACGCCACCCCATGGGAAACTTTTAAGGAGATGATCAGGGAAGAATACTGCAGTCGTGATGACATTCATAAGCTGGAAGTCGAGTTCTTCAACCTCAAGATGACGGGGTCAGAAATTGAGGCGTACACTAAGAGATCGAATGAGCTTGCCTTACTGTGTCCTACTATGGTGGACCCTCCATTTAAGCGTATTGAACTCTTTCTCAAGGGCTTGGTGCCAGAGATCCAAAGTCATGTGACTTCAGCAAACCTCGCCACTATCCAACAGGTTGTTCAGTTGGCCCACCGTCTTACTGATCAAGCGGTGGAGCAGAACAAGTTACCAAAGCGCATAGGTGCTGCAACTACTTCTGGTACCTCTAGTGACAACAAACGGAAATGGGATGGAACTTCAAGTAAGGGGTCGACTTCTGTTCAGTCCAAGTCTCAGCAGAGAAAGACTGATGACTACAAGAGCCCTAGTCAGCAATCACCTGGTGGTCAAAGTCACGGTGGGTACAAAGGGAATCACCCCAAATGCAATCGCTGCAGCCTGCACCACAACGGGCCATGCACCAGGGGCAACTGTCATCGGTGCAACAAGCCTGGCCACGCTGCAAAGGATTGCAGGAGCTTATACCCCGCCAATCAGAATCGTCAGCAAGCTCAACAGAACCAGCGCCAGCAGCAGCAGGGTGATAACAAAGGGTGCTTTCAGTGTGGAGCTGAGGGTCACTTCAAGAGAGATTGTCCCCAGCTGAACAGGAACCAGAACAACAACAACAACAACAACAACAACAACAACAACAACAACAACAATCAGGGGAATGGTAACAATGGGAACAACAACAACAATGGCGCCAGGGGGCGAGCGTTCGTGATTGGCCAAGGTGAAGCAAGGAATGACCCCAATGTTGTGGCGGGTAAGTTCCTTCTCGACGACTTTTATGTTTCAGTATTATTTGATTCGGGTGCCGATGCTAGCTACATGTCACTAGAAGTTAGTCGAATGCTTAAGCGTATTCCAACACCTTTGAACAACAAGCACACTGTAGAGCTAGCAAACGGTAAGAGCTTAGAAGCCACACACGTAGTCGAGGGTTGTAAACTCGTTCTTGCTGACCAGACCTTCTCTATCGACCTCATTCCTATTGTCTTGGGTAGTTTCGACGTTGTCATTCGGATGGATTGGTTATCCCAACACCGAGCAGAGATTCTTTGCAACGAGAAGATTGTTCGTATTCCGGGTTCCGATAATGAACCTCTCATGATTCGTGGCGACAAGAGGAGTGCCGTTGAGAACGTCATCTCTCTCCTTAAGGCCCAGAAGTGCTTGCGAAAGGGCCACACTGCCATTTTGGCTCTAGTAACTGACACCTCGGAAAAAGAGAAGAAGATAGAAGATTTTCCAGTTGTGCGCGACTATCCCGAGGTATTTCCTGAGGAATTACCTGGTCTTCCGCCCCATTGCCAAGTCGAGTTTCAGATTGAACTAGCTCCTGGAGCTGCGCCTATAGCTCGTGCACCTTATCGTTTAGCCCCATCAGAGTTGGAAGAGCTCTCTACGCAACTACAAGAACTCTTGGATAAGGGTTTTATTCGTCCTAGCTCATCGCCCTGGGGAGCTCCAGTACTGTTTGTGAAGAAGAAGGACGGCACCTTCAGAATGTGCATCGACTACCGGGAACTCAACAAGGTGACGGTGAAGAATCGTTATCCTCTACCACGCATTGACGATTTGTTCGACCAGCTGCAAGGGTCGAGCTACTATTCAAAGATTGATTTGAGATCAGGATATCACCAACTGAGAGTCCGAGAGGAGGATGTCTCTAAAACGGCCTTCAGAACTCGATACGGGCACTATGAGTTTTTGGTCATGCCTTTTGGGATGACAAACGCACCTGCGGTTTTCATGGACTTGATGAATCGAGTGTGCAAGCCTTACCTGGACAAGTTCGTTATAGTCTTCATCGACGACATCCTGATCTATTCTAAGGGTCAGGAGGAACACGAGCAACATCTGCGACTCATTTTGGAACTCCTTCGAACCGAACAGCTTTATGCAAAGTTCTCGAAATGCGACTTCTGGCTTCGAGAAGTCCATTTCCTAGGCCATGTGGTAAACAAGGACGGGATTCACGTTGATCCATCCAAGGTAGACTCTATTAAGAACTGGCCCGCACCTCGTACACCAAAGGAAATTCGCCAATTCTTGGGTTTGGCAGGTTACAACAGGAGACTCATAAAGGATTTTTCCAAGATTGCATAGCCTCTCACTTCACTAACGCAGAAAGGCGTTGTTTATCGCTGGGGAAATGCACAGGAGTTAGCATTTCAGCACTTAAAGGATAGACTTTGCAGTGCACCTATCCTTTCCCTGCCAGAGGGCACAGACGACTTTGTGGTCTACTGCGACGCATCAATTCAAGGTCTTGGTTGTGTATTGATGCAACGAGATAAAGTTATAGCCTACGCCTCACGCCAACTCAAAGTTCATGAAAGAAACTACACTACGCACGACTTAGAGCTGGGAGCTGTTGTTTTTGCACTTAAGTTATGGCGGCATTACCTGTACGGTACCAAGTGCGCCATCTACACCGACCACAGGAGCCTCGAGCATATCTTCAAGCAGAAGGAACTGAATATGCGGCAACGACGATGGGTCGAGCTACTGAATGACTACGAGTGCTCAATCAGGTATCACCCGGGCAAGGCCAATGTTGTGGCTGACGCCCTCAGTCGAAAGGACACTGCGCCTAAGCGCGTGCGAGCTTTACAACTCACGATCCATTCTAGTCTTCCTTCCCAAATACGAGACGCTCAGATAGAAGCACTGAAACCAGAAAATGTCAGGGCTGAAGCCCTACGCGGATCAAGGCAACGCTTAGAACAGAAGGAAGATGGTGCTTACTACGTAACGGGACGCGTTTGGGTCCCACTCTATGGCAACCTACGAGAGCTTGTGATGGATGAAGCACACAAGTCTCGCTACTCAGTACACCCTGGATCAGATAAGATGTATCATGATATCAAAACTACGTACTGGGGGCCTAGCATGAAGGCCCACATAGCAACTTACGTCAGCAAGTGTCTGACTTGTGCGAGAGTCAAGTCTGAATACCAGAAACCCTCAGGCCTACTCCAACAACCAGAGATACCTCAATGGAAATGGGAGCAAATTTCCATGGATTTCGTTACTGGCCTACCTAGATCCCAGCGCGGAAATGATACTATTTGGGTGATCGTGGATCGACTCACAAAATCTGCACACTTCTTGGCTATCAAGGAGACGGATAAGTTCTCCACTCTTGCAGAAATATACCTTAAGGAAGTTGTTTCGAGGCACGGGGTGCCCACCTCTGTTATCTCCGATCGAGATGCACGCTTTACTTCAGAGCTGTGGTAAGCAATGCACAAATCCTTTTGCTCACGATTAGACATGAGCACAGCGTATCACCCTCAGACGGACGGGCAATCCGAGCGCACTATTCAAACATTAGAAGACATGCTTCGTGCATGTGTAATCGAATTTGGCAACCGCTGGGAAAAGCACCTGCCGCTTGTGGAATTCTCGTACAATAACAGCTACCACACCAGCATTAAGGCTGCTCCGTTTGAGGCATTGTACGGACGTAAATGCCGGTCACCTCTTTGTTGGGCAGAGGTGGGAGATAGTCAGATCACTGGTCCAGAACATGTGGTAGACACGACCGAACAAATTGCGCAAATACGAAAACGCATGGTGGCAGCTCGTGACCGACAGAAAGTTTACGCCGATAAGGGCAGGAAACCACTAGAGCTCCAGGTTGGGGAGCGGGTACTACTCAAAGTTTCACCCTGGAAGGGTGTGGTTCGTTTTGGTAAACGCGGCAAACTTAACCCATGATACGTTGGACCCTTCGAAGTCATTGAGAAAATAGGCAGGGTGGCCTACAGACTGAACTTACCAGCCGAACTCGGTGCAGTTCACAACGTTTTCCACGTGTCGAATCTGAAGAAATGTCTGTCAGATGAGACCCACGTAGTTCCTCTGAAGGAACTCACTATCGACGAACAGTTACGATTCGTCGAGGAACCAGTCGAAATCACGGACCAGGATGTTAAGGTCCTCAAGAGCACTAGAATACCTCTCGTTCGAGTTCGTTGGAACTCACGTCGCGGCCCAGAGTTCACCTGGGAGCGCGAAGATCAGATGAAACAAAAGTATCCCCAACTGTTCGCAAACAGTACACCCACTACTGAGGCTGAAGCTACGGAATTTCGGGACGAAATTCCAGATCAACAGGGGGTGGATGTGACACCCCAGGAAAACCGGGAAAACCATACAACTTAACTAGCTTCCTCAGTGAGTGCTTACCAAATTTCGGGACGAAATTTCTTTCAACTTGGGGATGATGTGACAACTCGAAATTTAGAACCCTTCTTGTATCCCGATGTTACTTGCTTGAACGTTATGTGATTAGTTAACTTGTGTGATTAATGATAAGTGAACCTTTTATGTGATATATGTATGCTTATATGTATGGTATGTGTATATGTTTAAGTGAACCGAGACAACAAGGACCCGACTCGAGACCATGCGGTCTCGAGTGAACAGTAACAGTTTGGGCCGGATTGGGCCACACACACCCCTTTAGCCCTTTCGAAAACCCATTAGGGTGCACCATTGTGGATCAAGTATAAAATCCTTAGTGATAGCCACACTTGTCATTTTGGACAAACAACACACATACTCCTCTACACACACACTCTCCATTCTCCCTCACTAAAACCCTAAGCCACAACATTCCTCTCCTTCATTCTCGGATTCAAAACCGGTAACCACAAGGAGCTCTCGGATCGGCACACATACACACCCGTTTAGAAGCTTCACACTCACCTTTGAAACCCATCAATCGGTTAGTGTCTTTATGATGTTTGTTGTTAAAGGATAGTATGAATGATAGGATTTAACTAGTGTAGTTGTATGCTTGATGATGTTTGTGAACCGGATGTGTATGATATTGATAATCGGCTAACATGTTTTGATTTCGGATATGTTGCATAATGAGCCCATGATATATTGTGTCTAAATATGATTCAAACCATTGATTGTTGATGTTCATGAAAGTCGGCTTGCATATGTGTAGTACCATGATGAATCGGATTAGTGTAGAGTTGATTTTGAGATGTTATGTGATGATTTGAAACCCCTAGATGAGTATGTTCAAGTGTGTTGATTTGTTGTTCATGATTATGTTGTGATTAATGCTAGAAACCCGGAAATATGATGGATAAGTTTGAATGATCAACATGAACATGATATGAATATGTGAAGAACTTGTTGAATATGACATGAAGATGCCTTGAATATTTGAAAACTGATATGTTTGATCCATTTTGGTAAATTGCTAGACAAGAAAACATGTTTAAATGGATAGTACAAATTGTTGCATGATATCAAAACCCTATTGGATAGTACACTGTGCAGAATCAGCTGATGTCCAGTCGAGACCTATGGTTTCGACTCGAGACCACCTCATGTCAACTCGAGACCGCGTGTTGCGACATAGGTTGCGAGTCGAGAACCCATAGTCTCGACTCGAGACCCCACTTGATCAACACCCAAACATCTTGACTCGAGACCATGTTTGCGAGTCCAGTTGCGACTCGAGACCACTACATGCATGACCCGAGATCACCCTAGTTGCGACTCGAAACCTTGTAGACTACAACTCGAGACCACACAGTCTCGATAAGAGACCGCACAGTCTCGACTCGAGACCATGTGCATGTGCACACTGTTTGGACTTGCACCCCATTACGGGCTTAGGTAATTAGGCCGGACTTTTGGGCTTAATGCATGGACCTTATACGTTCTGTGGTGTATGAATGTTATTTGGGCTGCCATGAATGAAACTTGCATGCAATGTGCTAGCATACGTGTAGAAACATACGTGTAGAAACATACGTGCACTACCTGATTACGAACCTGACTTGTACGGTATCTATGTTAGGACGTAGTTGACCACAATATTGCTTGATTGACCTTTCTGTGTATCTGCCGAGCAAACCAAGGTGAGTTCACACCCTCTACAAAGCATGGGATTCCCAGGGGTCGGGAATTGGGGTTAAGGAACATGGGTTCCTCGTCCTCCTTGGGTAGGACAGCAATGGTTCAGGAATGTAATTCCTCGTCCTCACGGACATATAACTCGTACTAGACCAAAACTCTATCACGAAGTCCCTCATTTTTATATCGACTTAATCGCCGGGCCAATGGCGAGCGGGTCATTAGTTAGATAGCGCTATTTAGGTCTGACAAACCTCACACCGTGCCGCAGAGGACGGGCGTGAACTAATGGATCTGGGGCACGTCAATGATGATAGACATTGACAGTTTCAGGGCACATAAACATGACTACAGTCAGCAGTCGATATGGTAACGAGTCTAGTATATACATGGGGTAGCCCCCACGGCCGAAATGCCAGATAACTAACACGCGGTAGCCCCCACGGCTGGATTGCCAGAGTAACCGGGAATAAACAAGTCACGTTTTTAACTATGGGGTAACCCCCACGGCAGGACGCCAGATAAAGGAAACTGTTTTTGAAACAACTTAAAACGAACACCCAACCGTGAACTCACTCAACTTGTTGTTGACTCGTTACTACATGCTTTGCAGGTCAATAGGTACTTAGCTGGAGCTTGCATGGAGGAGAGTCGTTGTGGGACATGGACAGCTGTGTGCCATGTTAAACTTTGAAACAATTAAACTTACGTTCTGATTTTAAACGTTATGCTTCCGCTTGCAACTTAAACTATGTTTTGTTTGAACACCAATTGTATTGGTTGGATTCTATAACTACTTATATGCTCGTTCAATATGATTGGTGGCTGGATCCTGGTCAGTCACGCCTCCAAGCGGTAGTACTCCGCAGGTGGATTTTGGGGGTGTGACATTCCTTGTCGTCGAATACAGGCCCAAGGCCCATTAGCCCATCTCCTTCCACACCACCCCGGTTATAAATAGTGAGCTTCACCTCCCGGTTTAAGGATCCAGCTTCCTTGCTCTCTCACTCTTAATCACACACTTAATACTAAAAACATATACTTATTCTCACGCCGGAAGGTGGTTACAAGGAAAACCCCCTATTCCCCTCCTCGTAACGATCTTAACGGTGTGTTTAGTGTTTTGCAGGATCATCACATCACAACTTGGACGAGATAGAGAAGATTAACCTTATTTTTCGAGACACAAACCACAAACTAATTATCAGGTTAGTTTGGTGTTTCTTCATTGGCGCCCACCGATTTTTTACAATCACTTTCATCTTCTTTTTCTGAGTTGTTCTTTTCTCTCGATCAATGGCTGATCAGAGAATCCCTTTTCCACCCATCGATGCACGCTCTCAGTTAGGTATGGTGGAGGACATCCCGCACGTCCAAAATCTACCCTATGACGAGTTTACCGAGGGAGAGGGCACAACGTTGGGGCCATCCGCACAAGTGGTATTCATACCACTCAAACGGTGACCCCAACAAGTCATGGCGCTGGTCCGTCAACACCAGCGCCATCAAGCATGTCTGCGCTGTTAGGACTACCAGAGGGGAAAACACACGCCTTCTGGTATGCAAAATGTCAAGCGACTTTGAATCTCATTTACGCGTAGCTGGTCATGCAGCAAGCGCTAATTCAAGCTAAGACACATCTATCTCCATTGGTGACACCGACACCAAGGTAAGTGGATTATGAGACGCCACCACAGGAGCGTGTACAAAGACAGCTGAATGAAGGACCCTCATTACCAAGAAGGCAGAGTGCGCGCGGCACGCGCGACACTTATGATGAAACTGACAGTTATTACGAAACTCCCTCACATGTCCAACAAAAACGTCTTTTGAGTAGCCGGCTAGGGCCGCGCAACACCGACAACGAATGGGAATGAAACACTGATGAAAATGACTCCACGTACCAACCAGAGGTAAGCTCATCAGTTTTTAATCGTCTACGGAAGAATCACGAGTCCTACAGGCCGAAGCCGCGCATAACGTACAACGAAGAGGCAGAGCATGACTTCAGCCTTGTCTATAGGCCATCAACAGTAGCTGAACACTCTAAGTTCATCCGGAGCATCGCTTTAGCACCTCTGGAAAAAGCCAAACTTCCACAAAATGTGGGTAAGTTTAATGGCTTAACCGATCCGGATGACTATATTCAGCTTTTTACAAGCGTTGGTGTAGTGGGTGGATGGACCATGCCCATGTGGTGCCATCTTTTCGTTTAAACACTCAAAGGGGCGGCTCGTGCGTGATTCGATAGCCTCCCCACGGGGAGAATCAAATCGTGGATCGATTTTCAAGAGAAGTTCCTTGCCCATTTCAGCCAACAAAGACGATACAAGCATGATTCTTCTGAAGTCATGAATATTTGGTGACGCGATAACGAGGGTCTAGAAGATTTCATCACTCGTTTCAACAAAGAGTGTTTGAAGATCGGTGGCGTGAGCGAAGACTTGATGCGCGCCCACTTCAAAAAGGCAATCCGTTGTGATAGTCTGATCCGGACCATCACAAGCAGAGACGGTATGCCCAAGGAGTGGGATAAATTAATGGCAGTAGACAAGGTGGTCCCGCAGACAGAGGAATCATTGGCTGGAGGCAAGTCCAGTCACTATTTGATTATCACTACTCAAGAATCAGCGCGCAAGAGCCAAGCAGGTGCAACAAGAAGAACAAAAACCCTGGCTGGAAGTCGAACAAGTCTAGCAGTTATGAGGAAAGGCCTAGCTACAAGGAGAATGCGCATGCCACGATTGACCGAATTGGGTATCGCAAGGCGATAAAGAATGAGAACAGGGAGAAACACTAGACTCTGTTGAATAAGACAATTATAGAGATTCTTATGACGGTGAACCATGATTTCACAGCTCCCAAACCCATGTCAAACAAAAGGGCCAGGACCCTAATTTGTGCTGTGATTTCCATTAAGACACGGGTCATCTGAAAGATGGTTGTATCAGCCTTCTCCAAGAGATATAAAAGGCCCTCAAGAGCGGCAAGATTGGGCACTTGGTGAAAAACGCACGCAAGGAGATGCACTAGATATAAAGGAACGATGATGGGGGTCAAAGAGTTTAGAGACTCACATGGTCGATGGACCAAGAAGAAGCGCAAATAGCAAGGGCAAGTGCCCATACAAAGAGTCTTGGCGAGGACAGCAGGTGATTTTCCCAGTGGTGTGCGAGGGGCCTCGCGCTACACGCCCCGTCATCATCACCGGGATCATCAGCCATTGTGAGACAGACTATGTCTTTATCGCCTTGGAAGCACAACTGACATCATCTACGGGCAATCTTTTGACTAGTTCGATCCTGAAGACAAAGCGAGCATGGAACCCTTGATCCTGTACTTGTCCGCTTCGGACAAGGCAGTCGGCTCGATTTTATTGGTGGAAAGGGAAGGAATACAAATTCCGATTTACTATGTGAGCCGAATGTTGCCTGATCCAAAAATGCGTTATTCGATAATGGAAAAGTTAGTTCTCACGCTGGTGCACGCATTGAGAAGGTTGCGTAGGTACTTCACAGGCCATGTAATAATTGCTCTTACCAATTTCCATATTGGTAACATTCTTCAAAAGCCTGAGATCTCAGGAAGATTAGCAAAATGGGTAATCGAGTTGGGGGTCACAACATAGTTTATCGATAGCGCCCAACAATCAAGGGGCAAGTCCTTGCGGATTTCGCCATGGAAGTCCCCGCCGATATGATACAAGAATGTGAAGCAGTTGAAAAGCCTGCACGGGAGACATCAGATGAACTATGGCTATTGTTCACTGATGGGGCATCAAATGAGGATGGCACAGGAGCAGGGCTACGCTGGTCAGCCCTGAAAAGCACGAGTTCACATATGCCATTAGGTTGGATTTAAAAAATATCAACAATGAGGCCGAGTATGAAGCGTTCTTGGAAGGTCTGTGTTTGGCCATCAAGATGGGTGCGAAGCATTTACAAGCACACGTAGACTCCCTACTGGTCACTGGCCAAATTAACAGGTTATACGATGTGAAGGGTGAAGTCATGGCGCTCTATCTTGAGCAAGCAAAGGAATTGATTCAGTAGTTCAAATCTTTCAAGGTTATTCACATCAATCGTAATGAAAACAAGACAGCAGACGCGCTCAACAAGCTGGTTTCAACAACTTTCCAAGATCTTGCCAAGGATGTTCGAATCGAGGTCCTCAAGAACCCTTCTGTCCTGCTGCGCCAAGTCAGTGTAATCGAGATAGGGTCTCCTTCTTGGATGACACCTATTATCCAGTACTTGCAGGTGAAGATCCTCCCAGACAACAAAGCCGAAGCATGAAAGATACAAAACAAAGCTTTGTTTTACTAGATGGATGGAGGAATCATGTATCGAAGGTCATACTTGGGTCCGTTGTTGCGCTGCGTGTACCCACAAGACGCAAATTACCTTATCCGAGAAATTCAAGAAGGGATTTGTGGGATTCATGCTGGGCTGCCCATGGTGGTGGCAAAGATTATGAACGCTGGATATTATTTGTCAGGAATGCATGTGGACGCCATGAATGAGTTGCGTAAATGTGATGCCTGTCAAAGTCATGCACCAAAGACACTAGGCCTAAGAATGATTTAATCTCGGTTTCCATGGCATGACCCTTCCAGCAATAGGGCATCGACATGGTGGGACCCGTCCTAGAAGCGCCTGGCGCTATGAAGTTTATCATCGGGGCTATTGATTATTTCACAAAATAGGTGGAAGCAAAGGATTTAGCTTCAACATCATCAATAATCGTGCGCAAGTTCATTTGGGAGCACATCATCTACCGCTTTGGCCTGCCACTCAAGATCGTGACTGACAATGGCATGAACTTCGCTTCGGAAGATCTCCACAAATGGATGCAAGAGCTCAACATTGAACACACCTTCTCCTCTATTACGCACCCTCATGTAACACCTCGTAAAATCACGTCCAATGAAGTGTTGACACGTGTAATAAACCCTAATAAAGTCAAACCTTGAATTTAAGGGACTAATTTTTCGAAAAATCGAAAAACATTGATTATGAAAGAAATGGAAGTATTAACATACTTAAAATAAGTTTCTAAATAACCTTTTATGGTTTTATATTCACAAATGAGCCACTTGTTGATCGAGTGTAGCCGTTTGCGTAATTAATTGAAAGTTTGCGCAATAAAGGGTTAAAAGTGTCAACATGTTAATTCTTACCTCTGAGTGACCTTTTAACAAACCGAGAGCTTCATGATATTTGATTATACTCTCGGGAATGCCAACTATTGGCCGTCTAAGGTTTTTATGCCTATAAGTAAAGTTACGCGCAACTTTGCAAGTTAGAGGGGCTAAAAGTGTCAATATGTTTAATTATACCTCTGAATAACCTTTTAGCGAACCCGAAGCATCGTGATGTTTAATAATACTTTTAAGAATGTCTAATATAGACTAAATAAGGCTTCAATGCTATTAAACGATGATATGCGCAAGTTTGCGCATTAGAGGGACTATTTGCGTCAAACTGCAAAAGTCTATCAATTCGTTTAGTATCGAACCTTCCGGAATATGACCATGAATTAAACATACCCTATTTATCTGTTACATAGCTTAGATATAGGCTTAGAGGTGTTTGGTGCGCAAAAATAAACTTTTAAGTCATGCAGGGACTAAAAGTGTCAAAAAGTGCACAAGTTTGCACTTTCGCGCATATCTCACATTCTGAATATAACCGGGCACCCAAAAATTTATGTAAGCACTAAAATATTTATTTTAGGGTTTGCTTTAATAAAATTCCATTCGTTGCGTCGTTTGGATCGTTTTTCGCGTCCGTTCGTGTTTCGTCGTAATTAGCCGAACAACGTGACCGTACGACCAAACGAACCGACATATGACATGTTTTTGAGCATGTTTCATGTCCCCTATACTTCAAAATCATTGTGGAGCCTTAAAAATGGTTTAACGGGGCTAAAACGTGTCAAAACGCATCAAAAATCAAGTTCGGGGACTCAGGGGCCTGTTCTGCCATTTTACCAAACTTTCTGCCAGCAAGCATGGTCCTTACGGACCGTAAGGGACCACATACGGTCTGTAGAGCCTCACCAGACCAGCAGAATGTGGTTTTCAGCTGTTTCCAGCTGTTCCGGCTGTTTGTGAGTGTTGCAAATGGTTTTCTAAGCAATATATGGGCTTCCATGGTTTTGTAAATCAGTGGGCTCGAGGTGTACGGCTGAGATTAAAGCTCGGGAATCGAGGAACGATCCTAACAGTCCTCAAAATCCTATAAATACCCCTTGATCTTTCTCTCATTTCACTCCATGATCTGAATTGTTCTAAGTTGGAGCTCTTGTGCTTCATACCTGAACGTCCTAGATCAATTCCATCCTTGCTTGGACCTTTGTAAGTGTCCTTTCGTGCTTAGTTTAATTATTTAGCGGTTATAGCCAAAAAGTCAAGCGTTTTGATAAACGCTTTGACTTTTAAACGGTCGAGCCATGGTTCGCAACGAACATGGCTACGTGACCGTAATTAGGTAGGTGATTAACCCTCAAAGGGGCGCCTCCTAATTACCACGTTTACTTTGTTTAATTGTCGGGTCAAGTAAAAGTGAACGGGTTTGTTTTAAATAAAATTCATAACTATTAATATAGAAGTCATAAAAATCAGTTTTCTCACTTTAATAACTTGGTAAATATTAGTTGGACATGTCTAAGCATGTTCAACCCGACAATTCTAAGTTTAGGCTCGGTTCGGAACCGAAAGTCGCAAAAGTTGATTTTTGCTTTGACTTTCAGTTCTGACCCGAATTAGCTTAGTTTAGATATGTCTTAGGATTCCTTTAGGACCATGTTATGGGTTAATATAGCCCTCTGAGGTTATACAACTTGGATCCTTAGTTATCCTATTCATTTACATGTTCCCGTTATATGCTTAAATGTTGACCATTATGCCCTTTTGACCTTAAAACGATATTTTTGAAAATATGAAAGAATAGAAACCTTTATTACTGAATTATAAACTTGTCCCTAAAATTTGACATCAGTTTGTGGTCTAGACTAGGAGTTATGCTCATTAGCGTAAATGAAAAGTTTTTTATTAATTAAACGGCATAATTAGCGTATAGCCTATCTAAACCCAATTTTTGATACCAAACTTTTTACCTACTGATATAAAATAATATTTTGGGATTTTTGAAGATTTTTATTTATTTTTAGGCTGAGCATAACATAGGGTTTTAAGCTTGATTCGGTAGTTGCCGGTTTTGCCCTTTTGGACTATAAAATGAGTTTTACAAAACGTTTTGACCCCAAACCTTTTGCTACTGATTTTATATGATAAATGAAATATTTTAAGCTTTCTGGAATAATAAAAATAATAGCTTTTCCTTAAAAACCCGGAAATCGCTTAAAACCGCATTTTTATGCGTTTTAAGCGCATAGTATGTATTAAAACTATTTTTAATATATATGACTTGATACCTACTGATATATTAAGTAAAATTTTATACTTTAACAGTAAGCAAAAGTTTTAAACTCAGATTTCCAAATTTGACCTTTAAACCTTATGTGAAATTACCAAAATGCCCATTCGGTGCATAGTTTGGTTATAAATGATAAAATTCACATATGTGTAATACCCTACTGATATAACTTATTAAATTAAGTATTTTTTTACTGATTGAATCAGACCTGAAACTCAGATTTATATTAAACCTCTTTTATAACCTTTTAAATGACCAAAATACCCCTACGAGGCATAAATTGGTTTTAAATTCGTTTTGGGCATAATGGAAGGTATCCTACTGATATCACAACATATTTAAGGCATATTAACTTAGGAAACATGTATATGACTCTTATGGTTACCCGTTACGCATATTTCGCGTTTGGATCGGTTTATGTAACTAGTTTGCATAAATTGACCAAAACGGGTCAGACCGTATCATTTTTGCCTCAAAATCCAGAATGTGTTTAGCGTACCCATATTATACAAGTCTCCAAACTTGTCGAGTCTAAATCACATTCTATTCCGGTCTTCGCTTAATCATGCGTTTTGAACCGTAAACTTTTCCTTAAAACTAACCGGTCTAAGTTTCAACTTAAATAAGACCCGTTAGGAATCTAATAGGTTAATAAAACCTTCGTTCCAGATTAAGAGCCCCAGTAGAAGTACTTGTGCTTGCTGATTAGAATATACGGCTGAGTATAAATTGTATTGCTAGCTCAGGTAAATACTCTTAACTTATTTTCCCTATACGGGCTTGGGATACGGTATTATAAAAATACCGCTTGGTCGGGTGTAGAAACCTTTTAATCGGAGATGATTAAATTGAATAATCCCGTTTTAATCTGTATTGATTGATAACAAATAACATTAGGGGTTAATAACCGTGTCCTGGATATCCTTGGCTCATTTAAAAAGTGAATGGCCACAACTTAAGCACAAGGTGTAGGCATAACACCTCCTGTTGCGTATGTAAAAGATATACTCACTCGTAAGGGTGTCTTCTTGTGAGATTATATTTGTGGTGTGTCTATTAATCTTGATCGGTTTGTATAATCACCGGCCCTAAATGTTGGACAAACATGTAAATCGGATACAAGATTTTTATTAATAAAATTGTCCCAAGTTATAAAAAGTTTTGTGCCTTGTGCATTCAAATCAATTTTCTTAAACATTTTCAAAATGAGCTAGTTAATTGTATTTACCAGTGTAAACTGACGTATTTTCCAAAAAGGTTAAGTGGCAGGTACTGTACGTAATTGGCTGGGAGCTCAGGGCGTCAATAGGGAATCTTGCAAGTTCTAGATGCCTGAAGTCTGTTGAACAATGTTATCTTTCTGTTTTAAGATCCGCCTGTGGATCCATCTTACATTTCGTTGTAATATTTGATATTACCTTTGAATCGGTTTGTAATATATTTTATCTTTGCTCCCGCTGTGCATTTAAATTGTGTTGTTTGACTATGATGATATCAACTACGTCACGATACTCCCCACCGGTAATACGTGGAAATATCGGGGTGTGACAGGTTGGTATCAGAGCCAACATTGAGTGAATTAAACACTAGCCTTTTGTGTTTAATCTCAATGACACAGTAGCACATTCCTCGACCTTCTGAGTCTAGACTTAACATAGGAATACTCTCAATCCTAATCTGGAAAATTATTGCTTCCAATTTTTACATATTTTGAATATGTCGCCAAGCGAAGAAGCCGTATTGGAAATCCTCTACAACCGAAGCCTTGAAATGCTGAGCTTCGTAGCGCGACTAGGATGAAATGTGCATCCAGGGAGAAAACACTCAGAAATAAAGTGAAGAAGAAAACTCCTTTTGCTGAAAATCGTTTCCTTAGTAGTCCTTATAAGGACATATTGTTTTCCAGTCCCTTCGAGGACAACATTATTCCTTTCAAGTCCCGTTTAGGGCAAACCCGTGTTTTTTTAATTTTTGTAGTGGAAGGATTAAATTTAAATTTTCATTCTAAAATAAAATAAATGAAAAATAACATTCCTTTTATAAGATCTACCATTATAATAAAATGGCAAAATCTAAAAAGGACAAGACCTAGCAACGTGTCATTTTAAGACAGGGCCAAGATGGTAGTTCCTCAATTAGATTCAGATCCTTATTAACATCTCAATTTAGGATTGTTCTGCGCTTAATATTAAAAAGAATCTTAAAGGTGAAACTTAGCCTACGTGTCATTTCAGACATGGCCAAGATGGTGAAACCTATTCAAGAGATTTAGATCCTTGTTAACACCTAAGAACGTGTTAGCACTCTTGACAAATGTGATTCGAGAAAATCACAACAGTCATTCTTATATTGGATTCTTCCAATTTTCTTATCTAGCCTAGTGATTTAGAAATCATGGCTTAAACCATCAAATAAAGATGATCATATTGTTAACACCTAAGAACGTGTTAGCATTCTTGACAAAAGTGATTCGAGAAAATCACAATAGTCATCCCTATATTGGAATTTTTCAAATTTCCTAATTTGGCCTAATGATCCAGAAATCATGGCTTATATCATCCTATAAGATGATCATATTATAAACATCCGTTAGTGATGAAGTTCCTACGGGCTAAACTTGTTGTCCGATAAGACGATAGTGGTGGTTTTTGACCCCTGTCTAAAGATGTTGGACTACGTCCAAGCATAATAATCGGTAGGATCTATACGATCTCGACTAATAGCATCTGAAAAGATGATCATATCATAAACATCCCTCAGAGGGGAAAATGCCCACGGGCTATATCTATTGTCCTAAAAGACAAAAGACAGTTGTAGTCTTCGACTCTCTGTCAAGAAAAGTAAACATCTATACTCAAACCTTAAATGCCTCAATCCCAAACGATCATGGTTTATTAATTCAAAATTGTCCTCTTGACACGGCCAGTTGTGCCATTTTAATATCCTTGATGTTTTATATACTAGGATAAATTATAATGAAAATACTAGTATAATTAACAAATTAACCCATATGGTTTATATTACCATGGTTAAGGAATCATCAAAAATGATAACTCCATAATAACCTTTGAATAAATCATTGTTAATATTTCTGTAGCAATCAAGCTACATGGCTGGATCAGTGGAGGTCAACAGCCACCCGAAGGAGAACAATGGTACTACCAGAATTAATATAACTGGTGCGGAACTGCAGGCATTAATAGATAATCCTGTTACTCGAGCTCTCGACAGACAGTATAATGAATCAAATGATACCCACTCTAAGACTCTATCTGTGGCTCGTAGTAAGCCCCCTTCTAAAACACATGAGTCAAGGGAGGACGATGTTCATCACTCATCAAATCAGAGGGGTGGTCCGTCTAGACAGGTTGTGCTTCATCAAGAGGCACTAGTTAAGACCTACTCATATAAATATTTTGTCTCCTGCAAGCCCAGAGACTTTACAGGAGAAAAAGGGGCCATCGATTGCATGACATTGCTCGATGAGATGGACACTGTTGTTGACATCAGCGGTTGTGCGGAGCGAGATGTTGTGAAATTTGTTTCACAATCATTTAAAGGAGAAGCGTTGGCATGGTGGAGATCATTACTCCAAGCCACGGGAAAGGTCCTACTTTACAACTTATCTTGGGATCAATTCGTTGCATTAATCAAGGAAAACTTTTGCCCTCAGCATGAGGTAGAAAAGATAGAAACAGACTTCTTGACTCTGGTCATGAAGGATTTAGATTGCCAGGCATACGTGACAAGTTTTAACACTATGTCCCGCCTAGTTCCTTATTTAGTCACCCCTGAACCTAAACATATAGCGCGTTTTATTGGAGGCCTAGCACCAGAGATAAAGGGAAATGTTAAAGCATCTAGGTCAACCACATATAGGTCCGTGGTGGACTTATCCTTATCTCTCACCTTAGATGCTATGATGAATAAGTCTGTTAAAACTTTCGGCGAGGGAAAACGGAAAGAAGGAGAGGAAAACTCTCATCAATCTAACAAGAAGAAGAAGGGAAGCTCTGAGCACGAGAAGGATTTCGAGTTTAGGAAAAACTCGAGTCAGTTCAATAACAAGCCCAAATGCAATAACTGCAGGAAGCAAAATTCTGGAAAATGCACAATCGACCCGCGTGCTAAATTATGTGGAATTTGCAAGACCAAGGGTCACAAGACTTTAGATTGTAAGGAGTTGAAGAATGCGACCTGTTACAACTATAACGAGGATGGGCACATCAAAACCAACTGCCCAAAACTTATAAAGAAGCATGGAGAGGCCAGGGAAACAAACGCGTGAGTCTTCCAGAGGAACGCCCAGGAGATGGTGCAGAATGACGACAATATAGCAGGTACTTTTCCTTATCAAGAAGTTTATGCAGAAATTTATTTGATGCTGGCACATATGATTCTATAATGAACAATAAATGTTGAGAACTGTTGTCTCCGCCTGATTAGGACTCCGGTCATTTAACGCGAGATAGAAATTGGCCGATGATACTTTAGAGAATGCTCCAACAAACCTCAGATCGATATTTTACATCTATTAGGAATCACTCTTTCTGATATCCTTATGGCAAGATTTCAAGCTATCCAAATTCATCAATATAATAAAGACAGATGTGACATTTTGATCCCCTGTCAAAAAGGTGTTGGACTAGGTCCAAACCTTAAATGCCATTGATGGTCCTTTGTGACCTAGGCTAAGTAATATTGATATATTTTTAAAATAACGTTCATTAAGAATGTAGTGCTAAATTGGACTGTATGGTTTAATGAAACCATGGTTAGTATATGTTAAGGCCATCAGAGTGATGAATAGCAGTTGTTGGATTGCAACTAAGTAAATGATTCATTTGGTAATAGGAACCAAATCTTGAGTATGACAAACTCGGATAAGACAACAGTCAATCGCTCCATTGATGATGCGACGCATGCTAATGATGCTACAATTGTAAACCTTAGAATTTCCAAAGATATTCTTCAAACTATGATAGACACAACTGTTGGAAAAGCCGTGAAGAAGGTCGTGAAAAAGTTCAAGGAGCCAAATGCTACTTGCTCCAAATCTCATCCAAAACCACACTTTCTTACTCACAAGAAGGATCTCGTTCATTGTCACACCCCGACCACATAAAGCAACTAGACGTGGCGGAAACGTCGGGGAGTGTTGTAACAGAATCATTGTTTCATAACCATGGAATAAATAAATTCTGTTTTATTGAATAAATGAACTCATTGTTTTAATACAATCAAATAAGTACAACTATGATCTTCCAAGTTTTAAAGTTGCTAAGGCACGAGTCCATCCTAAATGTAGCATGTATCGACAATCATTGTAAAGCAGTACCTGAAACATGTGTAAAAATAGGTACGTCAGCATAAAAATGCCTGTGAGATACATAGGTTTTGTGAAAACAGAATTCATGACTTATGTTTGAGAAAATGTTTAGTCATGAACCTTGTAATTTGCTTTGTCTTGTAAATCTTTTGAAAAAAACGATAAGATCAGATGATATGTATAAATAAGAGAATAATGTATGGTTAAATGAATAACCATGTAAAATGAGTTTGTATAAGATAAGTTGTTTGTAAATTAATGTCTTGTGAAAAGTATTTTATTTGTATAAAATGTTATATGTCTCAAATTGAAATGATTCAGATAACGATACAATATGTAATACCATACAAACACTTATATATAGGAAGTACCAGCGGCGTATCCACCATGCTTGTATCATATTACACACGCCTCGTTACTTAATCACTTACTCAAACCAAACCAACAATGTAAGATGTCTATGTTTAAACCAATTGCCAAACGTATTGAATAATATGTCAAAATGTTTATGTCAAGATGTAAGTCATGTAATGTATAACCAATGTCAATAATGTTTATGTGTCCAATGTAAATCATGTAATGTGTAACCAATGTGATTTGTATAAATAAATGTAAGGTTAAACGAATAACCTTATAGTAGCATATTAAAAGTATACTTTGGATTTGTAAATAACATATTAAACTATGTTTTGGTTTCATAAATAACATATCAAAATATGCTTTGGGTTTTATAAATAACATATCAAAATATGTTTTGGTTTGTTGATAGAATATATATGTTGGTTTTGTACAATATCACACATGGGAGTATATCAAATTATACTTTTGGGAATATATCAAAATATACTTTAAATGTGTGATTTAAGAATTCATTCAGACCTAGTGCATCAAAATACACCTTTGAGACTATAGGGATACCACAAAGGAAATCCCTATTTAGATGGAGAAACAAATTGGTTTCAGACATTCCATGACAACAGGAATGGGGTGTCTAATCCTATAGCGCTATATCATACTAACAACCGGTCTGGTGAACAAAATAAGTACAATTCAACAATTTATGTTATAGTCTTTGAAAAATCAGTGTTTAAACCATAGATAGTCATTCAGTTTGTCAACAGATAAGTACTAACATGTATAATCAATTATACTTTTGGAAAACATGAAAATAACAGATAGGTACACATGCTTCACCCCAAAACAGTTTGAAAACAGTAAAAGAGGGGTCTATGTACTCACCTGAGATTGTTTAGAAGTCCTTGAGTAACAACCAAACAATGCTAGAGATCACGGAAATCAAACGGCACCTAATATAGGTAACTATGTTAATAAACCGGACCTATATCGGAGGATCGGATAGAATGAGGGCTCGTAAACCAAATGAGTATGGGAACTCATGTAGTATGGTTTAACAAAGCCTACATACTAAATGAAACCTAGCCTAAGCTGCTTTCGACCCATTGCGACCCATTAAGGTAGCTTATGCTACTTTAACGCGTCGTGCGCGCAAAAGCGCACTCGAGACGTCTAACTAGCCCTATGACAAGTGTTATATGCCTAAACATGTTACAAAATCAGTTATGTGACAAAAGTTTAGGTTACATATGCTTATTTACCAATTATACATGAAAAGGGTATTCTGGTAATTTACCTAAGGCATATAAACTACCTATCATATAACTACTTAAACGAAGCGACCATAAGGTATAACCTCGGAAGGTTATTCCCTATATACTATGGTCACCTAATGTATTTGGTCGAATCCTAAAGATCGACCAAACGGGTCGGGTTCGAAGGTATAAGCGATTTATCAGATCGCTTACCCTTACGACCCTAGACAACGTGGTAATCAGTAGGCATAGTCACAAAGGACTATAACCATCGTGATTACAATCACGTTGCGAAGTTCAAACGAACTTCGCATTGACCATAAACTGGTCAACGCAGAAAGTCAAACAAAGTTTGACTTTCAGACTCGAAAAGCAATAAAAGAACGAAGGAATACTTACGAAGGGTCCCCGAATGCTAATCTAGATCAAAATAGCTCAGGTATGAAACAAAGGTTTCAACTTAGAGCATATTAGATCAGATTCTTGTGAGAAAAAGTGAAGGGTGGAGGTGGGTATTTATAGTTTTCGGGTAACCGTTAAGATCGTTTCATGGAAACCGTGCTCGAATCCCACCCGTACATGTGTTGGAATGTTATGGTATGTCAAATGGCCACCCACCATAAGGAATTGACATGTGGAAATGGAATTGGGAGTGCACAACAGTTGGAAACAGGCTGTTAAACATCGAATCTGGTCTGGAACACTGACGCGGGCCGCATAAGGATACACACAAACCTTACGCGGGCCGCCTGGCCATGTCTGATCAGAACCAAGTTTCAGAAATGACAGTTTTGGTCCCTGTTGTGTTTTAAGGCCATTTCCGACACGTTTAAGGCCCGTTAACCCCATTTCAAAGCTCTAAAATGAAGTTAAAGTATAGGGAACTTAAAATGTGCTCAAAAATATTTCATATGTCGGTTCGTTTGGCCGTACGATCGCGATGTTCGCTTAATTACGACGGAATGCGCATAAGCGCGAAAAACGATCCAAATGACGCGACGAATGGATTTTTCTTATGCCAAACACTAAAATAAAATGTTTTAGTGCTTACATAAATTTTTGGATGTCCGGATGTATTCAGAACGTAAGTTATGCGCGAAAATGCAAACTTTTGCACTTTTTTGACGCTTTTAGTCCCTGAATGACACAAAAGTTTATTTTAGCACACCTAACCCCTCAAAGCCTATTTCTAAGCTATGTAAAGGATATTTATGGTATGTTTAACTTATGGTCATGTTCTGGAATGTCTGTTATAGTTCAAATTGGCATACTTTCACAGTTTGTCAATTTTAGTCCCTGTAAGCGAATTAACTTGTTTTTGCCATACCAAAGCCTTTAAAACTTATTTCTAAGTTATGTAAAGGTTATTTAAGGTATGTTAAGCCTATTTCACTATTCCAGAGTGTTCGTTGGATTAAACTGGTTATATTTACGCATCAGAGCGCGTATAACCCTCCAGAAAGTGATTTAAAGCTTAAAATCGAACAAGAGTTGATATGTGCAAACGATACACATATTTTTACAAATACCAAGTATGAAATACAATATTTCATTGGTTTGGAATTTGTTTTGATGGTTGAAGTGACACAGGTGTGGGATCTGCAAGTCTAAGGGACATAAAATGTAGATTTGAGCCTAAGGGACATACCATAAAAGAAGCGCCATTACTGGAAATGTAGATTTGAGCCTCAGTCTCTACATTGTGGGATCTGCAAGTCTAAGGGACATAAAATGTTGGACTGCAAGGACATGAAGAATGCAGTCTGCTTAGGCTGTAATGAGAAAGGCCACATCAAGACTACGTGCCCTAAGTCTGTCAAAGGAAATGTGGCTAAGGAAGGAAAGCCTAAGAATGAAAGCGCCTAAAATGCCTGAGCTAGTTCATAAATAATGGCATCAGGTACATTCCTTAACATTTATCAGTAATATAGATGCTAAGACTTTTTATTTTGGTTCAGATACCAATAAATCCTTCATAAACTATAAGTATAGCAAGCTTTTAAAACCTTTCATAAGAACCCTAGATATTAAGTGTAAGGTAAAAACTTACAGCCAAAAATCATAAGAACCATTTCTTCTGTTCCTATCAGAAACCTTCAGTCGTAGAATTTTAGAAGTATCCTCTCTCTAGAGGAAGTGCGTCAGCATAAATAGATGATATCTCTTTAATCTCTATCGATTGCGAATACCAGAGGGTATGATAAAAGCACCATATGAGGATTGGTGTATCTTAATATGTTCCATAGATTGCTTCCATGCCTGATCAGTATGGAGGTTTAATGCATGGGACCACAAAGATATCCCGATGGTTATATGGTACTAAAGTCAACTAATGGTATTCAAAGAAGATATCCAGAATGGAATTGTCCAAGTAAATGTTCCCGATTAAGGAATTCGTGGACTTGTAACATAAATGTGTCACTTATTTGACACAAGCAATGATGGATGAACTGGAGCCTGAGATATGGAAAATCTCTGTAACCTCCTTGTATCTTGATTATCTTCTCCTAAGATTACCATGTTTACCTTCTGAGAGGCAAGTAGAGTTAAGATTAACATCCCGCTTAGGGCTGCAGTTTTGTAAAGACTCCATGTTGATTATGGAATAATCGAAACCCTGATTGAAGTAAGTTCTAAAATAGAGGATTCATATAGCCTAACTCAATATTCTGAGAGTTTGATATTGTTAAATAAGGAAGACGGTTCATTTGCTTATGCATTGATTACCACAACCCTATTTAGGCAACAATTAAGAATCGCCATTAGCTGCCCAGGATCGTCGATCTGTTCGACTAGCTGTGAGGATTAGCTATTACTTAAGATTGGTTTTAAGCGGTGGTTGGAATAACCATCTCACCAATAAAATAAGCTTTTCTAAAACAATTATCATGTAAGTATCAAGGCTACTCCTTTGGGGACCTTGTATAGATGGAATGTTAAACATCTATTATCAGAACAACAAATTGGTAAGTCCAATTATCAGGATCTGGAAGTTGCATTGGAAACAACAAATAGGATCATTTGAATTCATAATCATTGCCAGTAATCAGCAGAAAATTGAGGATTGATAAAATTCGCAACCTTCTTAAGTCCTTAATAAGGAATAAGGTTCAATCGAAAGTATCGCTCTAAGAAGAGTGTGCTAAATTTCGATTTCTCCGGGTAAGTTAAGCCCTGGATATATAGGAACATTCGGGAAATCGAATGCAACAAAGGTCAATAGCCTATAAGCTAAAACCTATATAAGGAGCTTAGTGGAGCTCACGAGGCAACCCACACTGATGATTTAAGGGTATGTTTCACCAATAAGTTGAGACCCATTATCATAATAATAGGCAGATTATTGAAACTTTATGGTTGGATGAGAAACCTGTATAGACTAAGAATCGATAGGTTAAGAAGCTCCAAAAGAGAGTATGTACCTATTGTATAGGTCAACTGGGATACCCTTAGAGGCCCAAATATACTATGGAAGTTAAGTCCATGATACGTCAGAAAGTACTTCCATCATTTTAGCAAATCTCGAGGTCGAGATTTCTTTTAAGGGGGTGAGGATGTAACACCTCATAAAATCACGTCCAATGAAGTGTTGACACGTGTAATAAACCCTAATAAAGTCAAACCTTGAATTTAAGGGACTAATTTTTCAAAAAATCGAAAAACATTGATTATGAAAGAACTGGAAGTATTAACATACTTAAAATAAGTTTCTAAATAACCTTTTACGGTTTTATATTCACAAATGAGCCACTTGTTGATCGAGTGTAGCCGTTTGCGTAATTAATTGAAAGTTTGCGCAATAAAGGGTTAAAAGTGTCAACATGTTAATTCTTACCTCTGAGTGACCTTTTAACAAACCAAGAGCTTCATGATATTTGATTATACTCTCGGGAATGCCAACTATTGGCCGTCTAAGGTTTTTATGCCTATAAGTAAAGTTACGCTCAACTTTGCAAGTTAGAGGGGCTAAAAGTGTCAATATGTTTAATTATACCTCTGAATGACCTTTTAGCAAACCTGAAGCATCGTGATGTTTAATAATACTTTCAAGAATGTCTAATATGGACTAAATAAGGCTTCAATGCTATTAAACGATGATATGCGCAAGTTTGCGCATTAGAGGGACTATTTGCGTCAAACTGCAAAAGTCTATCAATTCGTTTAGTATTGAACCTTCCGGAATATGACCATGAGTTAAACATACCCTATTTATCCGTTATATAGCTTAGATATAGGCTTAGAGGTGTTTCGTGCGCAAAAATAAACTTTTAAGTCATGCAGGGACTAAAAGTGTCAAAAAGTGCACAAGTTTGAACTTTCGTGCATATCTCACATTCTGAATATACACGGGCACCCAAAAATTTATGTAAGCACTAAAATATTTTATTATTATTAGCATTATCATTATTAGCACCATATCTAATATCTCATATGGTCCAAACCGGAACATTGTATGATGTCATCTAGTTCCACCCATATTCACGGCTCTTATTTTTTCTAGTGTTTTTGGTTTATTATGGTTTTTAAATTTAAATTAAATTTTTGTTACGTTTGGTTTGATTTGGATTTTGTTTTGTCTCGTCTTTTTATCTTTTAAAAGACTTGAATTATTGACCATTTAGGCACTGTTACTTAAAATAATTACGGCAACAGAGAAGTTGGTTTGTTTGTTTTTAATCTGATTTTGATTTTTTATATTTAGGTTTTGTTTGACGATCTCGGTTTTGTTATAAAGTTTTTGCTACTTTGATTATTGGTGGTGGTGGTAAAATGTAATTACTTACGAACCTTAAAAAAACAATGATATAAATGTTTAAAAGCCAATGAGCTTGTAGTGGAGTGGTTGGGAAAGACTTAGGGGCTATTTGTTTACCTCTTAATGAGGCTCTTAATGGTTCAGACCTCTTACTAGTTCAGCACTTAATGGTTCAGATATCACGACTCGGAGGTAAACCTGGTAGCTCATCGGGAAACACGTTACGGAATTCACAAACAACGGGGACATCATTTACTCCCGGATTACCTTTCTTTTCCTTCTCCGCTACTACAATGTGTGCCAAGAAAGCTTGGTATTCCTTGCGGAGATACTTGCTAGCTTGAACGCACGACATGAGTTGGAGTTTCTTCGACGCGACTTCACCATAAACACACAATTGATCACCATTAGCGAGCGAGAATCGAATCATCTTATCGAAGCAAACAACTTCAGCATGGTTTTCACGAAGAAAGTCCATGCCTACTATGACGTCAAAACTACCGAGCTGCATCGGAATAAGGTCGATAGGAAAGACGTGATTGTTGAGTTCGAGAGTACAATCACGAAGAACAGAATTGACAGCGACGGTTCTTCCGGTGGTAACTTCAATATCAAACGTCGAGGGGAGATGAGCGCGCTTACGATTGAGGAGCTTTTCGAATTCAAACGATACAAAACAGTTATCTGCTCCAGTATCAAATAAACACGTAGCATATATACCATTCACGAGAAACGTACCATTGACCGCATTGTTATCGGCTTGAGCCTGGCGGGCGTTAATGTTGAAAGCACGTCCGCGGGCTGCTGGTTGCTGCTGCTGTTGCTGAGGCTGCTGCTGTTGTGGCTCTTGCTTGACCACTCGGTTCGAGCACATGTTGGCGAAGTGATTGGGATCACCACACACATAGCAAGCTCTAGCATTGACCGCGGGTGCATGAGCCGCTTGATGGCCTTGAGGAGCAGTAAGTAGAGCTTGTTGTGCAGGAGCTTGACCTTGGGTTGGAGCAGGGTTTTGATGTGGACCCGTACGGCAGTTGGCGGTGAAATGGTCATACATGTTGCAATGTGCACAGTATCTGCAAGCGATTCCCACAGGGTGGTGATAAGTGCAAGTAGGGCAAACTATGTGCACAGTATCTTCGCCGGCGATGCGTTGGTAACCGGGGCCGCTACTTGGCGGTGTTGAGGTTGCTGGGGAGCTGGGAGTTGGAACTAATTGGAGCAGGGCACCAGTGGTCACAACGCAGTTCTTGTTGCTAGAACTGTTGTTGTTCTTTCTCTTGCGTCTCGAGAGCTTTGATGACTGAGGAGCGGTGGCGGTTTCAGTGGTTGAAGCAGTGGTAGCTTGATGCAGATTCTTGGGAGCTTTATCCCAGACACCAGACTTGACTCGCTTGTCGTTGATCTCAGCAGCGAGCAAGTAGGTTTCTTCAATCGTTGTCGTCTTTGCAGCTTGAATGAAATCAGCCACGCAATCCGGAAGAGCACGGATATACTTCTTGATGGCGATTTCGGGCGTCTTAACTTGGTCCGGGCAGATTATACACAACTGCTTGAAGCGTGCAGTCAAACCAGCGTTGTCACCATCTTTCTGCTTAAATTGCCAGAATTCATCCTCCAACTTTTGGCGCTCATGGGGAGGGCAGAACTCTTGCATCATCACGTCCTTCAACTCATCCCATGTTAGCCCGTAAGCTGCATCACTTCCGCGTTTGTTTCTCTTGGCCGTCCACCAGTCTAAAGCGCGGGACTGGAAGACGCCAGTTGCGTTCAGAATGCGGAGATTGTCAGGACAGCCACTCTGGCGCAGGGTGACTTCTATAGAAGGTCATAGGGCCATCTTCGCCGGTAAACTCCTTCGGGCCGTAGGCTTTAAACTGCTTGAAGCTAAAAGTAGCTTTTGGCGAATCGGTCCTGGAATCTTCAGAAGATTTGCCTGCATTCTCGTTCAGTTCACTCACGATCTGAGGGATAACTTTGACGATTTGACTTGCGACGAAAGAAGCGAGTCGCTTGTCGGCGTGCTTATGCCTAGCAGCTCGTGAGTGTTGGGATCCAGATGATGACATTGTCTGCAACAGACAGCGCCATAGGATTCAAAACACTATTTGATTATTCCTAGTATAGTCGAGCGATTTACCATAAAGCTCAGGAACACGTAGTCATATAAACATAGATCCACATAAGCACATAAATACGTAAGCACATAATCACGTAGGGCACAAAAGCACATAAGGTAGTTAGAACACAGAAACCCTACTATATGTTGCACGTATTCCCTATCCTATTTTGCACGTATTGACCTTCCTATGATGAATGTGTTCCTTTATTAACCAAGGTTGCAAAAGCGATCGGGGGTTGTGAGTGCGTATCATCGAGTTGCAGTGCGAGTCGTGCGTGTTGATCAAAGCGGGTAAATTACCAAAATCGAAACATGTAAACACATAAAATCGATAGATTACAGAGTTGGCGGCTGCGGGTTCCAGAATCAAAACACATAAAATCGAGGGGAGATTGTCTCGGGTGTAGAACATGTCCACACACCCAGAGTGATTTGACTACCCAAAGTGATTCAACTATTCACAAGGACTTTTTAGTGCACACTTTGGCCTTCAGAACTGTGCTCTCGCTTCGATTTGAGTGATCGGCACGCATTCTTCCAGTTACAGTGTGACCCAAGTCGTTGGAGTCCGTCGAGATTTTGGTGAGAGTTTTGTAAAATCACATTAGAGAGTAGAACGAATCATCAAGGTTCGGGTTTCACCCCTAACTTAGCGACTACGTTCCTGTTTGTGTGATGAAGTCACGAGATAGATAAGGAGTTTTGCGTCGAAGTGTGGATTTCACTCCTGATTCAATGCAAATTCTCTTGTTTTATAGTAAAAATAGCAATTCGAACGAGTAATCTGGTCGAGAGTTTGAGGTTTTCACACCTAATCTTAACCAGATCATTCATTTGTGTGTGTAATCAGCCTTAGGAAAGGCTAATCTTGCGTGGAACTGGAGTAAGCGATGTTCGCGCAAGTGTGTAGTGTACAGCGAGTTCGAGCGAGAAATAGCGAGTAAGCTCGTGCAAAACCCCTACTGGGCAAGCACAAGTCGGTCTGTTGGTACTTAGACTATAGACTAGGTTGTTTCTAAGACATCGAGCAGGACTAGGTCGAGTCTTGCCTAATTCCCTATAGTTATGGCTCTGATACCAATCTGTAACACCCCAACCGATGGCGGAAACATCGGGGCATGGCACTGAGCGAAACAGATTGTCCATGAGTATCCTTAACAACTATTCATTACCAGATAATTAAATCGTCATGTCCCATACCACAACATATCCAAATAAAAACAGTTATTACAAATAATTGTCTCATAAACAAATACTGCTCCGACGACTCAGATTTAAGCGTGATATAACTAGACCCCTAGCTTGATTCATCAAAGCACAGCAATCCCTAGCATCATAAGCACCTGTCACATACGTTAAAATAAAGTCAATACACATAGTGTAAAGGTGAGCATACAAGTTTGATATAGCATAATAGAGTTTGAAATCGTTTACGCATAACCAGCATGTATAACGTATAATGTGAAGCATGTAAGTTATCGACACAGATCCTATCAATACCAATGACTGCGAGTTGACTGCGAGTAGCGAGTGCGCATCACATGTTCGCCACTATGAACACGTGAAGTATTATCCTTAACAACCCCTGAGTGAACAGGTGCTGAGTCCAAACTATAGTACTATCGTTGCTAAGGCAGGTAGACAGCAATCAATGTGTAAACATAACAAACAGGCATTCATCGAGTCACATATAACATGCATTAATGGTCAGCGTATAAATAGTGTTTGCGTTGTGTAATCGATGTGATTTAGAATAAGTAATGTATGTAACACCCAAAAGTGCATAAAGCAAAAAGGGATCGAGTATACTCACTGATTGTGTTTAACAAGTAAACACTCTCTTGGATTGAAGGGAGCGCTGAGAGATTAGCCTGAACAGTTAACGATAGCATAACGATAAGCGGCGGGTAAAATGGTGAAAGGTAACCAAGTATCGGATGGTAACCCGATCGGATGGCAATCCGATCGGATGGCCATTCGATTGGATTGACACCTCATTTGGTAAAGATGTGTTTGTGTATGATGGTTTGTCCTTTGAAGTTTTTGTTGTAGCATTTTGAAAATAGAGAAGTATCTCTGCCCTTCAGGTCGGTCGATCGGACGGTGGTTCGATCGGACGGCGATCCGATTGGCGAGGCTTCTCAGTTGAGAACAAGTTCACAGCAGGATGGTCACTCGATCGGATGGCTATCCGATCGGGTGGTAATACGTTAGTTACTGATGATCTTTGAAAATTAAAAAAATGGATAAGTGTCGAAGTCCCAAACGTCACACGATCAGATGGTCGTTCGATCGGACGGCAATCCGATCGGACGGCAATCCGTTCGACATCCAGATCCTTGAAAAGTTTGAATAAAAAGTTTAAGTGTGGAACCAAGTGCAACCCGATCGGAAGGTCGGTCGATCGGATGGCAATCCGATCGGACGACAATCCGTCCCAACGATTTGATCGTCTTGACACTTGATTTTGTTTGAAGTTTTGTAGTTTGAACGAGACGTTATGATAACTTTCTTAAACAACAGAAACCTCATCTCGACCCAAGTGACCCGATCGAACAGGAACCACCCTAGTCCGACCAGTTCACGGTTCAAGAAGATTGTTCATGTTCAAACTCGAAATCAGTAGTCTCTTAGATCGAATTCAGATCTGGAACTAACACATCACTAAGAATCAGTAGAAGATCAGAACAAGCTCCGATTCTATCGGTTTTGAGTGCATTGAGTGTAAAAGAGTTGAAAGAAAGTTGAAAAACCTTCTTTCAATCCTTTCAACCATGAATTTGTGTAGATCTATGCGAAAACATTGTTTAATCTTGTGGAAATCCTTCAGATCTAAGTTGTTCTTGGTGGAATGAAACCAAACTTTGAAGTTCATAAGAACTCCATGATGACATCACCCTAGAACACCTCAAATCCGGTGATTTCACGGTTAAAAGTTAAGATTCAAAGGTGAAAATGGTGTAGAAGTGTGTGTAGATCATAGAAGTGCAAGATTTAGGTTGGAAACTTACAAGAATCGAGAGAAATGAGAGCTTGAGTGCGGCTGGTCGAACAAGGAGCTGTCACATCACAAATGATGTGACAGGTGGGTATTTATAGGGTTTCCCAAAAAGGAAAGTGGTGAAGTGTAGGTTCGATCGGGTGGCAGCCCGATCGGGTATCCGATCGGATGGCAATCCGATCGGATGGCAATCCGATCGGATGGCCACCCGATCGGTTGGCCACTCGATCCTAGTGTCCGGCGTGACAAGTTTTGTCGTTTCGATTCGCGTATTGAACGTTGCGATGCGATTCGAGTGAGCAATGCGATAGTATTTCCCATTAGTTACACAAATAACAAAAACATATCATGCACAAGTAACACATAAATAGCACACACACGTAAAACAATATCCAGAGCACATAATTCGAGTTACGAACGCGATAAGCGATAAATTGATTAAACATGCGATTAGTATGCGATTAAACCTCGATTATTAATAGATACTCCACATAATATAACTAAAGCGAATAAATAATAGATTCGATTACAAGTCAAAGAAGTCAAAACAGTAGTTGAGCAAGGAGTGACAGATAGCAATTAGCAATCTTTTATTCCTTTGACTTCAATCTTGACTTTGACTTTGACTTTCGAAACACGGGGTGTTACAAGTTGACCTTGACCACAGCGCCCGATGTCACGGTAGTTGACATGTCGTTACTTGTCGTTCAAAAAAAATATAAATGCATAAAAAGATGTAAGAAGTTAATGTCTTAATCTCATCGATAAATAATCTATATTTTGTTTATCTTTTTTTTGGTACAAATGTTACCCTCACTATGTTTTACATCAAATACCTTCATTTGTATGGATTTAAACCTAGAACCTCACTTCTATATCTTCACTTATATAGATTTAAACCTAGAACCTTACTTTTAAGAGAAGACATAAGCCTTTACTAAGTGGGTTAGCCCATATTGGCATGTTTTATTTATCCTGACCTAGTAGTCTTGCAAGTGCAAGCATATTTAGAGGTAAAAAAGTTTAAATCAAAACTTTAAACTGGGATAAAAGAGGAAAATAGAATCTACTCAAAAGTATATACAAAGTACGTATTTTTTTTATAAACTCTCTTATTGATTCTATAAATAAAAATTATATTATGTTAATATATATCTTATATCTGTTCTACAAAATTTTGAGTTTTAGGGGGGGTATTAAACATGTGGAGTTTGCCGCATGAATTGCTTAACCTTACTCGTAAATAACATCTAACCCTAAATTATGTAAGCCTAATACAATCCATTAAACCTACTTTTTTAAACGTGTCAAACGGGTTAGCAAGCATGTAATTAAGTTGTAACGAGGTTTTTTTTTTGAAAGGCCAACCAAATTTTATTTCACATTTCCGGGTAATCCAAGCTGTTAAGCAGAATGGCACCAAATTTTACATCTAGTTTCCTACAATTGATACAAATCATACACCAAAGCTAGATAACTCAAAATTACACCAATTTTCCCATGAAAGATTTGCATTTTTTACTCTACTTTTTAACCACATGTACCCGAACATTTTTATTTCTTCCTTCATCCTGTTCACGTTTGGGTATTTACCGTTGAAGACCACCTCATTCTGATTCCTCCATATGACCCAAATAGCCGATTGGACTATCAAGGAAATCACTTTTTCCATCTCAAAGAACCTCTAAATTGTTTATGAATGTTAACGATATCTATCAATTCTAAAATAAAGATCGGGTGAATCTTGCACCAACGTGAGATGAACTCCCATATTTGATCCGCAATGCAACAAGAAACGAATAGATGAAGTGCGATCTTATCCATTTCTCCACACATCTTGCACTGGCAGTTTTGAATCACCAAATTGCGTCTCTGAAGGGCCGTAGTGGTTGGGAGCTTGTCCTGAAAAAGCCTCCACATTAAAAAGTTAACTTTAATAGGAGACCAATTGATACGTGGTCGAAAACCGGTGTTCGTTTATGTTTAAGTTTAAGTTTTACTTAAATTTTAATCTTGAAAAGCCTACTTTTGATTAGATATGTGTTTCGCAGGTTTAGCGGAGTTTAAGCTGCTTTTTGGGAGCTTTACGGGCCACCGAGATGCAAAACGGGTCAACCGGGATCGAAATTCACGGAAAACGGTGAAGTGGATATGTACACACCGTCACCGATGCCCCGTAGGTTGTGCCGTCGCCCAAAATCAGCGTATACAGGAACATAGCGCGTCGCCGGAAAAGTGGAGCCAGACAAGGCGTTGCCGACGGTGGGCCAGGCCGTCGGCCACAGCCTTTAGTTTCTTGTGTCGCAATTTTTTTGAGTTTTGTGAATTGTTGACGAGTTAAAACATCTTGGGGGTCATTAGTACGGGAGTTACACATCTTTGGAGTTTGAAACTTGTGCTTGGAGCCATTTTTACATATCTCTTTCACCACCAATCCATCCATATCATCAACCTTCACCCGAATCAAGGTCATTCACCATTCAATTTCACCTTCTTCTCCATTCATAACCCTAGTCATTCATCCATTGATCCTTCCACAATCACCAGTCACGAAAACCCTAATCCTCACCATCCCATCATTCCACAAGCCCTAAGATGATCCAATTCAAGCCTCCATCATCCGTTGATCAAGTCCCGTTCACCATGAGCGGCTAATTTCTTGAAGGTTTCACCCCGGTATAGGTTATTGTAAGTTTCTAGGGTTGAACATTGTTTGAAATTTGATTTGTGAAAAATTGTATTTTGATTTTGAATCCTTTGATAATTGTCGTGCATTTGAATTAAATTTGTGAATTGTCGAACGATGATAAAGTTATGACCTTACGAAATGAATTTGTGCACTTATGCCTTATCTAGGTTAGGATTTACATGTTCTTGGAAACAAAGTGCATTGCGGTCTGTTGTCTACAACGTTGATAGCTCTTGGCACATAACCCACGCGACACTAATTCCGTTAATCACTTTGGCAATTGAATCGAATCTAAACCGTGTAGAAACCCTATGACTTCAATTACCGAACCGGGTGTGAACCTTGTTTACATATATTGTTTTAAACCATCAATTACATTTCTTGCAATTGTCTATTTCTATTAAGTTAATTAATCCAAACCATTTGCCATTTTATTTAAACATCTTTTCAAACTCAATCAAAAATCATAAAAAAAAGTTAGCAAGTTTCATAAATTGTGACAATCGTTAAAATTCAATCAAGTCCATTCGCAAACCACATACTCTTCGTGGTTCGACCCCTTATTACCACTAGCTATTTGTTAAGGGTAATTTGGGAATATAAATTTTATCTTTGACCAGAGCGCGACACTCCGATCACCAATTATTCCATTCTAGATCAATTCCAAGGTCTGAAAACATAGAGTGCTGTGTCTTATCTCGGATGCTTCTAACAGAAAAACATCCACACCCTTCCAAAGCCCAAACCCATGTGTCTGGACCCATACCAAACCTGTATCCCAGCATTGCTGATGAGATGTAACTGAGCTCAGCTCTCTCTTCCACACTTGACGGCGCCCTGACCCATGAGAAAGATACCTCCCAACCCACGGTTCCACCCACCACCCGGTCCCTAATAAGAGCATTTTTATTGCACTCCAACTGAAACAAGTTAGGAAAAATTTCGCATAACGGTTCGTCAAATAGCCACTTCTCTTTCCAGAATAAAATCTCCTTTTCATGACCTGGTGAAGCCCTGTATAGTGATTCCAAATTGATACCTAGCTCATCAAAATCAGTTGATAAGTTATGTATTTGTTTCCATGGACCCGCTAGTGACACCTTTGCCGGTATAAAGCTCCACGATCTAGAATTATTATGTAAACCCCACACCACTTTCTTCCATAAACTTCCTTTTTCAAGCTTGAACCTCCAACACCATTTGGAAAGCATGGATAGATTTTCCACCCGAAGAGATCCGAACCCCATCCCCCCATAATCCTTTGGAGTCATCATACTTTTCCATGCGACCCAATTCATCTTTTCCTTCTCCGGATTTGAGCCCCTAAGAAAATCTTTTCGAAGCTTTTCTAGTTTCTTGATAACCCCCATCGGTGCCTTATATAAAGAGAAATAATACGTAAGAAGTGCATTGAGAACGGAACGAATCAGAGTTATACGGCCGCCAAAAGAAAGGGTATTTTGTAACACCCCAAAATGCGTAATTGATTATTGTGCCTTTAAATGTTTTTGTATGTAATAAAATAACTTTAGTTGACTAACTAAGTTATGTAAGAATGACTCTTGTGTAGAGGCGATGGAAGATGTGCTTGAATAAATAACAAATGAAAACTATAAGGGCTGAAAGTGAACAATTGAATGAAAGTTAAAAACAAAAAAAGTGCAGTGTGTATGTATGTATGTATATCGTACGAGAGAGAGAGATAGCAGGAGAAAAACCTTCACCTTCAACAACAAAAAAAAATCAGCAATCAAAGATGTTCTAGGGCTGAAATCGAATGCATGAATTAGGGTTCTTGATCATCTAAGTGTTCTAAACATAAGGTAAGTTGAATTTTATGATTTGATGATCTTTCATGAAGAGGGTTGTAATTAATCCATGAAACTATATGAAATTAAGCATGAATGTTGGTTAGAATCATCATGTAGAAGATGAATTATGCTTGATTGTGACTATCTTGATGATTTGAAGTAAAACCATTTGTAGTAGTAGGATGATGAAGTATGATAATCATGTGGGTGCAAAAAAATTAGTACAATATTGATGTATACATGTGTATGTAGTAGAATATTTGATAAATGAATTTGATATAGAATGAATGTTATGTGAGTTTTGTTGATTTGATGATCCAATATATGAATTAGTAGGAATGTGCATAGAATACTTGTACATTATGCTTTATTAATGGTACGCACACCAAGTGTTCGATGAAATGTCTTGAATAAAGATTTCTATATGACAAAGATGATCTCATGTGAATAGAATGTTATATGGTTAGAATTGGTAAATGTTAGTTTGTTAACTCAATTATGTGGAGAAAAGGATGGAAACGAAGGCATGGGATTAAAGTATGTTGATTATAAATTGCAGGAGTAAAGGAGGAAGACACAAACCATTCCGGGTCATAAGCATAGCACGACAAAGGTAAGTTCTTATGCTTACATATCTTAGTAGTGTGTAATGATAAGAAATGTTACTATCCTAGAGTCGAAACCTTGTTTATGTGTCAAGTTAGCGTATGTTGAAGTTATGCTAAGAGTATGGGTCGAATGAGTAAAATGAATCATATGTCAAGATTGGGAAACTTATGTCCGATTGAATGTTTGAAGTGTACCATGTAGTTTGATTAGAGGTTTGAACCATAAGAATTGATGATTTTTATATGACTAATCGTTTGCGTTGAATGTAGGTAAATCGTCTTGATAGTTGGCGCTACTTTGAAACGGAAACACCAAATTGCACGCTTCCGCAATGATGCTGGTTAATGGGTCTAAAATTTTGTTAGAAGGTTTTCGTTAAGTTGGGTCTTTGTAAATAACTTAACTTGGAAGGTTGTCGATGTCGAAACTTTATTGTTTTAAAACTATGTAGTTGTTTAAAGACTTTTAGGATGTAAACTTTTTTTTTGTAAATTATCTCAACTAGTTATGATGATGTTAATGCAAACATTACAAGTTGATTATTTGACCCGTTTGGTACTTTTGCGATTAAGTCATTCATGTTTTTACTAAAAATTTTTAGACCTTACAAGTTGGTATCAGAGCCGAGGTTTGAGGGATTCAAGTATTAGAGTTAAAATGCTTGAACTCAAACCGAAAGCTCGTATGAAGGTGTGTTCGTTCCGAAGCGCTATGCAAGTAAGTAATTTATAAATTTTCGATTTATGTTTTTAGTTGGAAACGGGAAGGGGTTATAGTTAACTCACTATAATAACCTGGTTGAAACATTACGGAATGTTACGGGAGGTTTCGGGACTTCACGGAACCTTTTTGGGTTGAACCGGGGCTCGGGAACGAAGTTTTTGGGTAAAAATGAGTAAAAACAACAATTGCAAGTCAGGTCTGGGATTCTGCGCCCAGTGCGCCAAAAAACAGCGCCTAGTGCGCCAAAATGAACTTTTCAACTGTGGTGCGCTGAAATCAGCGCCTAGTGGCGCGAATTGTTACCAAACTTCCCGTTTTTCACTTTTTGACCTTCCAACTTGTGTGTATGCTTCCAATACTCCGTAATGCCTCCCGAAAACTTTTCGTCAAGCCCCAAAACGCCAATGAAATCAAGAATACAAGCGGTTAACATGAATGCCATTAGTAAAAGCATGAACGAGAAGGAAGTTAAGTACATGAATGAATGTATGATTGAATTAACACGTCTAGGATGTTTGTAATGAAGAATGATCTACGAGAATGAATTGTTAAAAAACTAATAAAGTATAGAATGATAAAGAGAATGAATGGAATGTGATGCGTGTGAAGTGTGTATATAAGTTTAAGTATATTTTAAGCCCTTTTACACTTTTTAGCCAAGTTTTAAATTTATAAAACATGATATTTACTAACACTAAACACACATATGGGCAAGTACACCCATCGTGAGCGTAGTATAGTGTTGGTAAGATACCGAGGTCGTCCAAGGACACAAGAGCTTTTAGTACCGGTTTATCCTCAACGTCTAATCAAATCAAAAGTTTAGAAAAAAGGTTTTGAACTAGAAAAATAAAAACTAACTAAAATGCTGAAAAATAAAAATAAAATAAAAAACAGATAGACAAGATGAATCACTTGGCTCCGACTCGTGTATAGTGTAACCTTTGATTATTTCCGCACTTTTGCACTTTTTAAGAGATTATCTTAGTTATTGTAGTAGGCCCCTCTTTTGAAGGTGACGTTACCCTCAACCCAGTAGTTTGAGTCAGCAAGGATACAATCCTAGAGGGTCGGATTATTGAAAGATAATTAATTAAGTTATTAATGCGTATTGTGGTAGGCCCCTCTTTTGAAGGTGACGTTACCCTCGGCTAAGTAGTCTGAGTCAGCAGGGATACAGTCCTAAGTAGCTGGGTTAAAGTATTAATAGTAGCTTACATATGAGGGGATCAAAGAGTTTGGACCCCCGCCATCCAATACCGGTGGGTATTGAAGGAGGTCCTACTAAATTTGACCCAGGTCCTTGCAGGATCTATACACTGAACAAGGCAAGACTCTTACCAAACCGTTCCCTTAACCCCCGACCAGGTAGCCAACATACCTCCATATAGACCGTGGAGATATGAATGGTGAAAATCTTTTATTTTATATAGACAGTAAAATAATGTCAAGACACCACGGACAAACGATAAGGAAGAATCACCTTCAACATAAGAAACTAGTTATTAAAGTTATTAATACATAACCAAGTAAAAAGTGCGAAAAGATTAAAAATAAAAAGTATTACACTAGACACTTGTCTTCACCAAGTGATGTAAGAGACTTAGGCAAACATGGCCTTTGATTGTCAAGAACTCTTACGATCAATCTTGGATCCCGAGAGGACTCACACACTCTATGATGGATAATGGATGATGGTGGTGGATGATGGTGTTATGGTGGTGGTGGGTGGTGGGTGAAGTGTGAGAGGGGTGGTGTGCCAAGGGATGGTTTGCAAATGAGCCAAGCACCCTTATTTATAGCCTGAACAGTAGCTCGGGCACGACCCCGTGTCCAGTGGGCACAGCCCCGTGTCCATCCTCTTCTCTGTCTTCATTAATTGCAGTTTGTCTGCATGAGTTGACCACGCCCCCGTGTCCGCTGGGCACGCCCCCGTGTGCAGAAGCGTATCTGTACTATCAAGATTTGCCTGGATTCTGCGAATCTTATAGTTGACCACGGCCCCGTGTCCGCTGAGCACGGCCCCGTGGTGGGCGATAGAAGCTTCTATAGCTTCGACTTTTATGCTGGCATGCCCCCGTGTTCACTGAGCACGGGGCGTGTTCAGCCTTCTGTTCTCTTGTTTTGCTTTGCTTGGGAAGATGTTGTCGGTGAGGTCGGGCATGCCACGTTTGTTCCTTTTCTTGTATTTATGTTAGATTTAGCTGCCTTTTTTGCTTCTTTTGTTAATTTGATCTCATTTAATCCTAAAAATACAAAAGGAAGACAAAATACACTTTTTCCAACATTAGTACTAAAAAGGGTTAGTTTTATGCCACAATTGATGTAATTTATATGTTGCATTTTGAGCACATCAGAATGCTATCTAATACAAGTATGTAATTGTAGATGGCAAACGAAAGAGATGAAAATACCACGGATTTAAATGGGTATCGTTACGGGAAGGGTTGTACGGATTAAAATTATAAGAATGGAACATAATAATGAAAGCTAAAACTCCTAAACAAATACGGATCGAACATATAAGAGTCATAAGTAAGAATCAAAAGACTTGAATCCATAAGTATCTGCGAACCAAACACGTAAGAACAAAAGGTCAAATCCATAAACAAGTGGAAATGGGTAAAAGTGAGGGAGAGAATGTGCTTATTCATCCTACTAAGGTAAGTATAAATCTTGTAAGTAAGTGATGCCGGTAGCCTTGTCGAGTCAAGTGGTCATTTGACTATCATGATGCATATATACATATGATGCACTTACGAACAAGCGAGGGATAGGTTGAGTTTAAAAAAAATGTATTGACGGTTCGACCTTGTTGGAGTCAAACGGGTTATATGGGTAAGTGTAAGACTAATGACAATATGATGGAAAGGGGGATGAAGCTAAATGTCACATAAACAAAACTTTGTAAGAAACATATTAAAAGTCAACTCATGTGAGTTGGGGTGGATGACGGGCTACGACCCGGAGAATGGCATAAGTATGGATGAGGAAGAAAAGTTGTCTGTGAAATGCTAACATGGTTGAATGATGTTTTGTTAGAATGTATGAATTGAAAGTAAGTACAACATATGATCCAATATAAGTATACAATAAATTATAAGTGGCAGATCAACCTTGAAAAGTCAAACTGCAGAATTTAGCATATAATTGATAAACTGCAAGAGTAGTACGTAAGAAACGAAGTGTGTAATGTAGTATATCAAATAAGTGAGAAATTTGTGAATGAAATATAGGTGAGTTAACACCGAATACAATGAATACCTAAATGAAAATGATAGTATGTTACAGAATGGTTATGTATTGACCTGTCATAAACGGGTCAACGAATGAAAATGATAAGGAACGGTCATGTATTGACCTGTTAGGAATGGGTCAAACAAATTATGTTTTATAAGAATCTAGTAAGGACTAGTATGTAAACAGGATGATTTGATAAATGCCATGCTTGAGGGAAACTAAATGAAATGTGCTAACCCTTGATTTGTAGATGAGAATGGACGAACTCTTGGCGTGATAAAACTAGTAAAGTTAGTGAAAAGATGCACACGAGAGGAAGCTCATCACATGGATGGACGAGGTCGATCTAGTTTTTGACACTCGCTCATGAAGGGGCGGGTTGAACCGGGATACGGATCGTTGTTTATGCAAATAATAAGGTTAGTAAAGTATTTGACTTGTGAATGTTAAATAGAAAGTTATAGACGGAATAATGTTTCCATACGAACTAAATTGAAATATTTAATATGGTCATACAGTTGATCTGGTACGACCGGGTCAACGAACTAGAATGAAATGCTTAATATGGTCATACAGTTGATCCGGTACGAACCGGTCAAAGAATAAGAATGTCATGTTTAGAATGAATATGTTGACGATCTAGTACGAATGAGTCAAAGAATAAGAATGTTATGTTTAGAATGAATATGTTGACGATCCAATACGAATGAGTCAAAGAATAAGAATGTAATGTTTAGAATGAATATGTAGACGATTCGGTACGAATGAGTCAAAGAATAAGAATGTTATGTTTAGAATGAATATGTAGACGATCCGGTATGAATGAGTTAAAGAATAAGAATGTTATGTTTGGAACGATCATGTACACGAATCCGGTAGAAGCGGGTCAACGAGCTAGAATATAATGTTTGAAATAGTCATGTATTTATTCCGTTGTGAGCAGGTTAAATGTTTATTAATTTACTATTATTCAAATGGATTAAAGTGATGAAATTGAGTGGATGAGTAAGCCAAATCTAATGTAATGGAAGGAATATAAACATGAGGTTTATGGGAATAATGAAAATGATGAAATGTCTACGTGAAATTAGGATGTGAGATTGTATGAAAGACTTGACATATATGAATGAAATATGATAATGATGTAATTAGTTGTAAACTAACTTGAAGAATGTATTATAGATGGAACTCGTACAAGAATTCGGGTAAAATATATGTTTTGGAAAAGATTATGCATTAGAGGCTTGTACGTTGTGCTTGAATGGGTGATACTCGCCATGTTTTATATTAATTACTTAATTTGCGATCAAGAAGTGAATGTGCGCTAAAAGTAAAACATATACACTTGCTAGTGAAGGATGATGTTATGATTATGTTAAATTGACTAACCTTGTATGTGCTTGTCAAATGTAAGATGATGAAAGCATTAGCATGTGTAAAATTGATTATGTGTATTTGTGTATGTATCTAGGTGATTACATGGTTGTATACTAAATGGGTACGAAATGATTATGGTGTCATTAGCATAACCGACTACATCGATATGGACATATGTTCCTAAGTTGGAAGTTTGCATACTTGATCGTTAACTTTTCAGAAAAGTCAACGAATATGAGAATAACATGATTAGAAATCCTAATATGATTGTAAGAAAAGAAGGATTGAATGATTCATGATGGATCCTTGTATGATATACTTAATGATATGTTAAATTTGCGTGAATTTGGAATGATGTATTATTGAATCTATGCCTTGTGCTTATTACAAATGATAAGTGAAAGTCAAATGCGAGATATGAACTAGATATGATAAGTGATATATAATATCTTGTATGCTAACAAGAATGTAAATGTGGTGAGATGTAAGGATAAGCATCATGTCAAGATGACACAAGCACAAAAGGCAAATGGGTCAAAAGGAGGCGAGGAAGTGATCACAAATACGGATGCTTAATGTAAGTGACTATCGATCCCACTTCTTATTTTGTTTAGATAAAGTTATCTATAATTGAAACACTGAAATCAAGTAAGGATCTACAAATAATGGAATTGCTTGGATGAGAATGGTTGTAATGGTCATTCAATGTCAATCCAGTGAAACCTCAACGTAGGGGCAAGCGGGTCAAAACTTTTAGTATAAAGATTTAGCCGAAGAACATGTGGATTGGGTTGGGAAAGGTATGGAATGAATTGATAACTTGAATAATGATTTCTTTCACGTATTAGAACCCTCGGGACACACGCTTAGAGAGTAGAAAGAACAAAACGCAAATCAGCGTCTGAACTGCAGGGGAGGCATCGGCGACGCCCTGCCCTGTTGCAGCCGACACCTTATCTTGTTGTCTACGCGGGTCCGACGTGTCTACGCGGGTCCGACACGTCGGAAACCCATTTTTTGCGTTCTTTCTCACTTTTCCTTGCTTTCAAGGCCCCGATAAGCTTCCCAAAGGTATCCCAAGCCTATTATAGAGTGTTGTGAGGTACATGTACGAACGGAAACTTAGGAGGGCAAGTACGAAGATGTGGCATGTATGTTGATATGTTTTCTTTATGGACATGGCTAAGTTTTTAATAAGTAAAACTTATTGAGACACTATAGATATGTGAAGTGACGTAACTAGTATATGGTAACATGCTTATAAAAAAAGGAATGGTGCGCCTATTATAGTAGGGTGCTCAAAGGAAATTAAGTGAATGTGTATGCACGGGATGTAGTTTATTATGTAAAAGAATCATCTGCATAGATGTTGTGATTAGCATTTGTTTAATAGATTTGTGAGCATGTAAATTATACGTAAGAAATTTGAGTAGTAAGGTATGTATGATCGTAGTAGGACCATTTATACCCGAAAGAGCTGGACTACATAATGTGTATGCATGTTATTAAACCGTACGTATTCAGGTTTCGAGGACGAAACCTTCTTTAAGGAGGGTGGACTTGTAACACCCAAAAATGCGTAATTGATTATTGTGCCTTTAAATGTATTTGTATGTAATAAAATAACTTTAGTTGACTAAGTTAAGTACGAATGACTCTTATGTAGAGGGGATGAAAGTTGTGCTTGAATAAATAACAAATAAAACTATAAGGGCTAAAAGTGAATAATTGAATGAAAGTTAAAAACAAAAAAAAAGTGCAGTGTGTATGTATGTGTGTATATCGTACGAGAGAGATATAGAAGGAGAAAAACCTTCACCTTCAACAACAACAAAAAAATCAGCAATCAAAGATGTTCTAGGGCTGAAATTAAATGCATGAATTAGGGTTCTTGATCATCTAAGTGTTCTAAACATAAGGTAAGTTGAATTTTATGATTTGATGATCTTTCATGAAGAGGGTTGTAATCACTCCATGAAATTATATGAAATTGAGCATGAATATTGGTTAGAATCATCGTGTAGAAAATGAATTATGCTTGATTATGACTATCCTGATGATTTGAAGTAAAACCCATTTGTAGTAGTAGGATGATGAAGTATGATAATCATGTGGGTGCAAAAAATTAGTACAATATTGATGTATAAATGTGTATGTAGTAGAATATTTGATAAATGAATTTGATATAGAATGAATGTTATGTGAGTTTTGTTGATTTGATGATCCAAGATATGAATTAGTAGGAATGTGCATAGAATACTTGTACATTATGCTTTGTTAATGGTACGCATACCAAGTGTTTGATGAAATGTCTTGAATAAAGATTTCTATATAACAAAGATGATCTCATGTGAATATAATGTTATATGGTTAGAATTGGTAAATGTTAGTTTGTTAACTCAATTATGTTGAGAAAAGGATGGAAACGAAGGCATGGGATTAAAGTATGTTGATTATAAATTGTAGGAGTAAAGGAGGAAGACACAAACCATTCCGGGTCACAAGAGAAGCACGGCAATGGTAAGTTCTTATGCTTACATGTCTTAGTAGTGTGTAATAATAAGAAATGTTACTATCCTAGAGTCGAAACCTTGTTTATGTGTCAAGTTAGCGTATGTTGAAGTTATGCTAAGAGTATGGGTCGAATGAGTAGAATGAATCATATGTCAAGATTGGGAAACTTATGTCTGATTGAATGTTTGAAGTGTACCATGTAGTTTGATTAGAGGTTTGAACCATAAGAATTGATGATTTTATATGACTAATCGTTTGTGTTGAATGTAGGTAAATCCTCTTGATAGTTGGCGCTACTTTGGAACAGACACACCAAATTGCACACTTCCGCAATGATGCTAGTTAATGGGTCTGAACTTTTGTTAGAAGGTTTTCGTTAAGTTGGGTCTTTGTAAATAACTTAACTTGGAAGGTTGTCGATGCCGAAACTTTTATTGTTTTAAAACTATGTAGTTGATTATTTGACCCGTGTGGTTTTTTTACCATTAAGTCATTCATGTTTTTACTAAGAATTTTTAGACCTTACATATTTGCCTTCCAGAGAGATAACCTCTTCCTAAACGTCTCTACAACTGGGTCCCAATTCTTTATCAAATTCATGTTTGCCCCAACCTGAAGACCCAGATATTTAAATGGAAAGGACGCTCTTGTGCATCCCATAACATTTGCCATTAGTTGAACTTGTGTATCCTCCATCCCTACCCTGTAAATGCTACTTTTATTTGTAGGATCGTTTTCAGACTCAAACGAGTCGATCAGAAGAGTTTTTCTCAATACGAAAGGCGGAAACAGACGTATCAAGTTCAATTTAGCAAGAAATACAATTTAAACTATCTTTAGATTGATTTGACAAAGAATTACAGTGAGTAGACACTTCGGCAACACTTCGGCTCTCAAACCGGAATCTAATTTCGTTACAAATGACACGGCTCAACCTAGTATTTATAGACATGGTAATTTCGTGTGAAATGGCTCAAACGAAATCAGGTTTCACACGAAATTAGTGATTTCGTGTGAAATGCCTTCAGCTGATTTCGTGCGGAATTACAAAGTGTAATTCCGTGCGAAATTACCTCTCAACCTATATTTGAAAATTTTCTCGTTTTGCGTGCCTTGATCTATCTATATGTATACAAGACTCGATACAAGACATATTAACTTTCAGTCCCGAGACAAGAAAAAAACATCTAAGAAGACACTTTAAATTCATCACGTTGTTGTAAGACCACTCCCCCACAAAGATGACATCATCTGCATAGAGTAAATGAGATAAATAAGAGCTGATTTGAGAGAAAGACAAACCTTTGAATGCCCCAATCTCACAGGCTTTCTTCAAAACCCCTGTAAAAGCTTCCATAGCAAGAACAAAGAGAAACGGGGACAATGGATCACCTTGCCTCAAACCCCTTGAGCAAATAAACTCTTGTGTAGGAGAATCGTTCACAAGAACCGACGCCCGAGCCGATGTCACTATTGTCGTCACCCACTTACGCCACTTTGAGGGAAAGTTCATTTGAGTAAGAACAGAATTTAAAAAATCCCAACTTAGAGAATCATATTCCTTTTCGATATCAACTTTAATAATCATCCCCTCCTTTTTATTTCTTTTTAACCATGGGATTACCTCATTTAAGATTATAACCCCGTCAAGGATACTCATATTCGCCAAATATGCTGTTTTTTCTTCTGAGACAAGCTTTTGGATGACTGGCTTCAATCTATTAACTAGTACTTTGGACACGACCTTATTAATGCATCCAATTAGGCTGATCGGATGGTATTCATGTAAACCCCCGGGGTCCGTTCGTTTCGGTATAAGGGCCATGGAAGTTGAGATACATCCCTTATTCAGTTGTTCCCCCAAATAAAATTGATCAAACATCCTCCCAAAATTGCCTTCTAATCTATTCCAAAACTTCTTAATAAAACTCAAGTTTATCCCATCCGGGTCGGGAGCCTGATCCCCTTCACAATCCCACACGCACACTTTATTTCAGAGATTGTAAACGGACTTACCAAAAACTCGGCATCTTTCGGCGATACAGACGGAAGAAACGGACACTCTAAACTGGGTCTAGACTCAATAGGTTCTTTGAATTTTGCAGCAAAAAGGAAAAAACATAGTCCTTCACCAACGGGGGCGAAGTCTCCCAAGCCCCATCTATGTGCAGCCCATGTATCCTATTATTGCTTGTATTAGCATTCACAACCCCATGAAAATATTTCGTATTCTCGTCACCCTCCTTCTCCCAACGCATCCTTGATTTTTGTCTGATGTCCATAGCCTTTATTTTATCGACTTCCGAAATAAACACTCTACACTCTGCTCTATCTTCTAATTCTTCCTGATTTAAACTTCTTTGCTTGGGGGAGGATTCAAGGTCTTCTAATTTCTTAACATTCATGTTATAGCTACTATCCATATCTACTTTTCTAACCTGAACCCGCTCCTTTAAATGCTTCTTCACCCATTTTATCTTCAAATCCAATGCTAAATCTGTGGGGCCTTCGAAATGAAAGGATTCCATTAGTTGCTGCACATATTCGGTTGCCCCAGGGATCTCGAACCACGAATTAAAAATACGGCAAGGGATCTTGCCATAGTCCTTTTAAGCCGTAGATAAAAGGATTGGGCAGTGATCGGAAATTAAATTGGAGAGAGCCAAAATGGACGCCAATGGCCATCTTCCCATAAAATCCTGACACACTAGAAAACGGTCCAGTTTGCTTAATGTCTTCCCTTTATCTGACCTGTAGGTGTATTGTCTACCCCCATTTGGTATTCCTGTAATTCCGCCTCCTCAATGAAATTATTAAAATAATTTGCATTTAGAGGAACAAATTCCGAATTTAATCTCTCTTCTGGCCGACGCACATCGTTGAAGTCACCAAGAAAAACCCACATCCCCGAATGGGCTCTCTTTAACTGTATCAGTTCCTCCCACAGTCTACGCCTTTCGCAGGGGTCATTTTGTGTGTATACATTCACAATGATTAATTCCTCCCCAGACATACGGATTTTCCCAGTAATTGCCAAAAATTTCCTATTTTTACCACCCCCTCCTTTCCCCACAGTAGGATCCCAGATTGTTAATAAACCCCCCGATCTACCCAACGCCTCGACACTTTCATACTCCAGAATAGTTCTGCCCCAAAAACGTTTTACAATAAAATTAGTGTTACCTGATAAATTAGTTTCCTGAATAGCTACACAGTGCGCCCCATGAGTCGTCTTCAAACCTCTAACCCTGTCCGCCTTTCTTGAGTCACCGAATCCCCTTAAATTTATCGATAAATAATTCATGGGTTAGTCGATTGGCCGCCTTCTTCTTCGATTATCGACTTCATCTGATTAATCGCCTGATTTAAACAAAAACCTAACTTGGATCCCAGATTTATTGTTTCAACGAGCTCCGGTACATGTCCGGCATTGGCATCTACCTCGTGGTTAGTTGACATAACTGTATCATGATGATCATCTTCACCCATCCCAATACATATATCAGCTCTATTCACCTCTGGTTCTTCCACAACCGTAGTTGGAAAGCCATTTTCTAGAACCAGCTCTGTTACTGTTAAGTTACCTTGGTCATTAGAAGTTAACCCCTCAGGGTTATTTAAATCAGGCCTACTAGATATTTTAAATCTCTGAGCCCAGTCATTTCTCTCCTCCTCATCTAATGATTTTCCACCGGAGAAACCGGCGGTCCGGTGGATTGATGTTTCAAATTTTCTGGCCTTGATTCCGGTGAGTTCAGATTTTCACGTCTAATCTCACCTTCCTCCTCCTCTCCGTTCTCGCCAGCTACTGGATCCAAGGTTTTAGATATACTCGGAGAGCTTACAGAGGTGATATCCTTCAAATTTGGGATGGCAGACTCCATTGTGGCTTCTGAAACCCATACTGGAAAAGATCTATCCTCCCATGTAATCTGAACAACTTCTTCAATGTGTTTACCGGACGTAGTTAGAACCCCACATATCGACTCGTGATTTTCGAGAGAATTCCATGAGAAATCCGACCCCAATACAAGCCTACCAAACAGTCTGGCAACATAATTGTAAAATTCTTCATCGCGAAGTTGTAAAGGGGTGCCAGTAATCCGAATCCACGCCAATCGATTATAATCCAAAGCATGCCCCTCCCACAGATATACAGAGGAGAAAAACTCCTTCCACATCTCCGCCTTATCTCTAATAAACTCTAAAGCCAACCTCTTTTCTTTGAAAGTAATCAGTAGTTTTAGACCTCCGATATAGCTGATAGCACTATCCTGGTATCCGCCTTCATCCAGCCTACCCCGTGTGACAACTCGTATTTCAGAATCTTTCGTTGTACTTTGATGTAACTTGTTTGGACAATATGTGATTACGTGATATGTGGTTTTTAATGGAATGTTTGTTATGTTATATGATTATGTGTGTAATGTATGTATATAATGTAGTCGCACAACACATGTCCAATCGCACAAGCCTTTGGGCGTTTGTTCCACACCCTTCTCGGCCCACGCTTCTTGTACTCGAAACCAAAAGGGCAGCCCATGTAAAGGGTTCGGCCCACTCCTTTTATGCGCATACAATCACCTCTTGTGGGATTTTATTCCTCATTACTTGCAAAACACAACACACACCAAACCCTAGTTCTCTCCTCCCTCTCTCTCGAAGCCGACGACATCACATCCCTTTCTCTCGAAGCATTTTTTATTCGGATCGACCCCTCATCCTATCTTCTAACCGGTTAGTGTTTCACGATCATTGTTTTGTTACGTGTTGTAACCTGTTAGTTTATGTGTAAAACTTATGTGCACTACTTGAACCTAGACCTGACTTGTATGGTAACCATGTTAGGACGTGGTTGACCACTAGCAGCTCGATTGACCTTTCTGTGTATCTGCCGAGCTAACCTAAGGTGAGTTCACACTTCTACAAGGCATGGGATTCCCGGTGGTTTGGGAATGGGTTAAGAAACTAAAATGGAACCTGCATATTCTCCTTGGGTAGGATATGTACCTCCATCCTCCGTAGGAAGGATGACAACATTTAACCTGCGTATTCTCCTTGGGTAGACTACGTACCTCCATCCTCCATAGGAAGGATGACAACATATAACTTACTAGACAAAACTCTATCATGAAGTCCCTCATTTTTATATCGACTTAATCGTCGGGCCAATGGCGAGCTGGTCATTAGTTAAATAGTGCTATTAGGTTTGACAAGTCTCACACCGTGCCGCAGAGGACGGGAGTGGACTAATGGATCTGGGCACTTAGTCAATGATGATAGACATTGACACAGAGCACATAAACATGACTCCACTCAATTGTCAATATGGTATCGGGTCTAGTGGTTAACATGGGGTAGCCCCCACTGGTTAAGGTTTGGGAAACAAGGAACTGGTTAACTCAGGGTTTTCGAATGAACTTATGGTTTTTGGAACAACTTTAAAATGGACAACCAACTGTGAACTCGCTCAATTTTGTTGTTGATTCGTTACTATATGCCTTGCAGGTTGTTAGGTATTTACTTGGAGCTTGCACGCGAAGGAGAGGTCATTGTGGGACATGGACTGTTGAGTTCCATGTTTAACATTTAATCTTTGAAACTTATGTTTGGTTTTATACGTTATGCTTCCGCTGATAACTTGAACTTGGTTAAATTGTTTTGGACACCAATTATATTGTGGTTGGTTTTATCTTTATTATTTTACATTGTTCAATATGATTGGTGGCTTGATCCTGGTCATGTCACGCCTCCTGCGGTGATACTCCGCTTGTGGAATTTGGGGGTGTGACTGATTGGTATCAGAGCCATTGGTTATAGTGAACTTGGTTTTAAAAAGGGAAAAGATTTTTGACAAAACCAGACTATAACCTGTATAGTGCTCAATGATCCACAACGACACTTCGCTCCACGTGCAAGACTCAACAGTATAGGTAATATGGTTTATGTTTGTATTGCCTGCCTGTTAGTTTAAGTAGTGCATTTGATCATGGTATGCTTAGTTAACGTAACAACTATTGCTTGAAACCCTTTGTGCTTGCTCTCTTCTGTCATACCACACTTACGCACTTTCGTGACACCTTTCTTACTTGTGTTTCCTTCGATGTGAAGATCATGAGTGGATGTCTGAACTTGACTCAAGCCCAGCTGATGGCTCTAATCAACGAACGAGTTGCTGAGGCACTCGCAGCAGCCCCTGCAGGAGGTATAACCTGCCATTTCGACCTATCCTAGGATGTTTAGATCCTACTCTCGCGAACCAACTCTCGTGCTTAATCTTGTCTTTTCTTTCTCGCGTGACAGGTCAGCATGCTCAGCATCCCGTGTGTACGTTCAAGACCTTTATGGAATGTCGACCTAGTACCTTCAGTGGTACAGAAGGAGCTGTAGGTCTCCTCCACTGGTTCGAGAAGCTCGAGTTTGTCTTCGAAATGTGTGAATGCCCTGTTGCTAGTAGGGTGAAGTTTGCTATGGGAACTCTTGAAGGAGTTGCACTCACTTGGTGGAACACTCAGGTTCAAATGCTAGGGTTGGCAACTGATGCGTGTGTGGTGTGTATATAATTTTAAGTATATTTTAAGCCCTTTTTACACGTTAGTCAAGTTTTAAATTTATAAAACACGATATTTACTAACACCAAACACACATATGGGCAAGTGCACCCATCGTGAGCGTAGTATAGTGTTGGTAAGATACCGAGGTCGTCCAAGGACACAAGAGCTTTTAGTACCGGTTTATCCTCAACGTCTAATCAAATCAAAAGTTAGAAAAAGGTTTTAAAATAAGAAAAATAAAAACTAACTAAAATGCTGTAAAATAAAATAAAAGTAAAAACAGATAGACAAGATGAATCACTTGGCTTCGACTCGTGTTTAGTGTAACCTTTGATTATTTTTGCACTTTTGCACTTTTTAAGAGATTGTCTTAGTTATTGTAGTAGGCCCCTCTTTTGAAGGTGACGTTACCCTCAACCTAGTAGTTTGAGTCAGCAAGGATACAATCCTAAAGGGTCGGATTATTGAAAGATAATTAATTAAGTTATTAATGCATATTATGGTAGGCTCCTCTTTTGAAGGTGACGTTACCCTCGGCTAAGTAGTCTGAGTCAGCAAGGATACAGTCCTAAGTAGCCGGATTAAAGTGTTAATAGTAGCTTACATATGAGGGGATCAAAGAGTTTGAACCCCCGCCATCCAATACCGGTGAGTATTGAAGGAGATCCTACTAAATTTGACCCAGGTCCTTGCAGGATCTATACACTGAACAAGGCAAGACTCTTACCAAACCGTTCCCTTAACCCCCGACCAGGTAGCCAACATACCTCCATATAGACCGTGGAGATATGAATGGTAAAAATATTTTATTTTATATAGACAGTAAAATAATGCCAAGACACCACGGACAAACGATAAGGAAGAATCACCTTCCACATAAGAAACTAGTTATTAAAGTTATTAATACATAACCAAGTAAAAACTGCGAAAAGATTAAAAATAAAAAGTGTTACACTAGACACTTGTCTTCACCAAGTGATGTAAGAGACTTAGGTAAACATGGCCTTTGATTGTTAAGAACTCTTACGATCAATCTTGGATCCCGAGACGACTCACACACTCTGTGATGGACAATGGATGATGGTGGTGGATGATGGTGTTGTGATGGTGGTGGGTGGTGGGTGAAGTGTGAGAGAGGTGGTGTGCCAAGAGATGGTTTGCAAATGAGCCAAGCACCCCTATTTATAGCCTGAACAGCAGCCCGGGCACGGCCCCGTGTCCATTGGGCACGGCTCCGTGTCCATCCTCTTCTCTTCCTTCATTAATTGCAGTTTGTCTACATTAGTTGACCACGCCCCCGTGTCCGCTGGGAACGCCCCCGTGTGCAGAAGCATATCTGTACTATCAAGATTTGCCTGGATACTGCGAATCTTATAGTTGACCACGGCCCCGTGTGCGCTGAGCACGACCCCGTGGTGGGCGATAGAAGCTTATATAGCTTTGTCTTTTATGCTGGAACTTGGGCATGCCCCCGTGTTTACTGAGCACGGGGCGTGTTTAGCCTTCTGTTCTCTTGTTTTGCTTGGGAAGATGCTGTCGGGGAGGTCGGGCATGCCACATTTGTTCCTTTTCTTGTATTTATGTTAGATTTAGCTGCCTTTTTGCTTCTTTTGTTAATTTGAGCTCATTTAATCCTGAAAATACAAAAGGAAGACAAAAACACACTTTTTCCAACATTAATACTAAAAAAGGGTTAGTTTTATGCCACAATTGATGTAATTTATATGTTGCATTTTGTGCACATCAGCAGCTGCTAATGCCACCCCATGGAACGACAAGATGGTTGTTGGGAACCTTCTTTAGGAGATTTCAAGCTCTAATGGAGGTGTTAAGAGAAATTGAAGAAGAAGGTAATGGATAAAAGTGGAAAAGACAAGATGGTTGTTGGGAACCTTCTTTAGAATATACCTAGGATGGTATGTGGGAAGATCCACCAGATCTTTGTCTTTGGAGTGGTCCATATATGCAGGAATCTTGCTGCACTTATAGATAATGACAGCATGCTACACACGGCCCCGTGTCGGCTGGACACAGCCCCGTGTGCAGATGAAATCCTGACACACTTTGTCCGTATTCTGACACGAAATCAGACGAGAATCTTTGGGTGAACACGGGGGCGTGCTGACTTGGACACGGCCCCGTGTCTAGAGGCTGTATTATGGAGTTTGTCTATTTCTAAGGAACTTATCCGGATCGGGCGGTTCCTTACTAGATGGAACAACCCCAAAGTGCCTAAGATACCTTAATTGCTCTAGATTAAGACGCGAACGCAAGAGGTTTTCGGTGAGGGTGATTCCTATGCTAAATGTAGGTGGACAAGTCCAACCCTTTCCCGGGCTCTCGTTAAAGAAGGTGTATGCTGAATCGCTTAGGTCTATGTATGCATTTAAAACGAAGTCGATGGGGAGTCCTTCACGACACAATCGACACAGGGATGACTATCGCTCAAGTCCTCATTAGAGTTAGAGGTAACATCGGGAACAACGAAGTTGTTTTTATTTGAATGTGATCCCAACAATTCTTCTTGGTTGTCATCTTGAGATAAATTATTGAAATCTATTCTAAGTTCTTTTAACCAATTAAGAATTAGATCTTCCAATTGAAATAGTTCATCAAGAAGCATTTCTCCTAGAAGATCCGGTTGAGAGCATTCGAGGGAGAGATAGGGATTATTTTTACTTTCGCCCCTCTTAAGGCTACGGGAAAACGATGGGTCTATATAGTGGGGCTTATAATTTAGAAAATAACATTCTAATTATTTATGGGAACCACCACATATTTGACACCACGTACCAAAAGAGTGCCGAAAGTAAAAAATATCAGTATCACTCATGTTTGTGTCAGAAATTACCAACCGTCGGGATCTTACGGTTTCGTTTTCAGTAACTGAATCTTGGGCACGGGGCGTGTTGAGTGGGCACGGCCCCGTGTTCAGCTTACTGTCTGACTTAAAATAGGATTGCCAGTTCCAATGATTGGGCACGGGGCGTGTTCAGCAGGCACGGCCCGTGCTGAGTTCTGCAGAAGCGGAAAAACTAAGAAAATCCTAAAAAACAGAAAAATTAGAAAAAACGATTAGGCCGCTGATTCCTAACTTTCTTAAAATCCTTGTGTCCCCGGCAACGACGCCAAAAACTTGATGCATGTGTGGTGTGTATATAAATTTAAGTATATTTTAACCTCTTTTTACACGTTAGTCAAGTTTTAAATTTATAAAACACGATATTTACTAACACCAAACACACATATGGGCAAGTGCACCCATCATGAGCGTAGTATAGTGTTTGTAAGATACCGAGGTCGTCCAAGGACACAAGAGCTTTTAGTACCGGTTTATCCTCAACGTCTAATCAAATCAAAAGTTAGAAAAAGGTTTTAAAATAAGAAAAATAAAAACTAACTAAAATGCTGAAAAATAAAATAAAAGGAAAAAACAGATAGACAAGATGAATCACTTAGCTCCGACTCGTGTTTAGTGTAACCTTTGATTATTTCCGCACTTTTGCACTTTTTAAGAGATTATCTTAGTTATTGTAGTAGGCCCCTCTTTTGAAGGTGACGTTACCCTCAACCCAGTAGTTTGAGTCAGCAAGTTAACTTATGAGGGGATCAAAGAGTTTGGACCCCCGCCATCCAATACCGATGAGTATTGAAGGAGATCCTACTAAATTTGACCCAGGTCCTTGCAGGATCTATACACTGAACAAGGCAAGACTCTTACCAAACCGTTCCCTTAACCCCCGATCAGGTAGCCAACATACCTCCATATAGACCGTGGAGATATGAATGGTGAAAATCTTTTATTTTATATAGACAGTAAAATAATGCCAAGACACCACGGACAAACGATAAGGATGAATCACCTTCAACATAAGAAACTAGTTATTAAAGTCATTAATATATAACCAAGTAAAAAGTGCGAAAATATTAAAAATAAAAAGTATTACACTAGACACTTATCTTCACCAAGTGATGTAAGAGACTTAGGAAAACATGGCCTTTGATTGTCAAGAACTCTTACGATCAATCTTGGATCCCGAGACGACTCACTCTATGATGGACAATGGATGATGGTGGTGGATGATGGTGTTGTGATGGTGGTGGGTGGTGGGTGAAGTGTGAGAGAGGTGGTGTGCCAAGGGATGGTTTGCAAATGAGCCAAGCACCCCTATTTATAGCCTGAACAGCAGCCCGGGCACAGCCCCGTGTCCATTGGGCACGGCCCCGTGTCCATCCTCTTCTCTTCCTTCATTAATTGCAGTTTGTCTGCATTAGTTGACCGCGCCCCCCGTGTCCGTTGGGCACGCCCCCATGTGCAGAAGCATATCTGTACTATCAAGATTTGCCTGGATTCTGCGAATCTTATAGTTGACCACGGCCCCGTGTCCGCTGAGCACGGCCCCGTGGTGGGCGATAGAAACTTCTATAGCTTTGTCTTTTATGCTGGCACTTGGGCATGCCCCCGTGTTTACTGAGCACGGGGCGTGTTCAGCCTTCTGTTCTCTTGTTTTGCTTGGGAAGATGCTGTCGGGGAGGTCGGGCATGCCACGTTTGTTCCTTTTCTTGTATTTATGTTAGATTTAGCTGCCTTTTTTCTTCTTTTGTTAATTTGAGCTCATTTAATCCTGAAAATACAAAAGGAAGACAAAAACACATTTTTTCCAACATTAGTACTAAAAAAGGGTTAGTTTTATGCCACAATTGATGTAATTTATATGTTGCATTTTGTGAACATCAGCAGCTGCTAATGCCACCCCATGGAACGACTTCAAAGATTTGATCAAGGAAGAGTATTGTCATCGTGATGACATTCATAAGCTAGAAGTGGAGTTCTACAATTTGAAGATGACGGGGTCTGAGATTGAGGCGTATACGAAGAGGTCTAACGAACTAGCTGCTTTGTGTCCTACTATGGTGGACCCTCCCTGCAAACATACCGAGCTTTATATCAAGGGTTTAGTGCCATAGATTCAGAGTATGGTGACATCAGCTAACCTCCTCACGATTCAGCAGGTCATTCGACTATCCCACCGTCTCACTGATCAGGTAGTTGAGCAGAACAGGCTGCCAAAGCATATTAGTGCTACCACTACTTCTGATGCTCCTAGCGACAATAAGCGCAAATGGGATGGAAATTCAAGCAAGGGTTCAGCCTCTGGTCAGTCCCAGCCTCAGCAACGAAAGACTGACGACTACAAGAGCCCTGGTCAACAAGGAGGGTACAAGGGAAATCAACCCAAATGCAATCGCTGTAACTTGCACCACAGCGGACCATGTAGCAAGGGCCGCTGTCATAGATGCAACAAGCTTGGTCACGCAGCAAAGGATTGCAGGGGCCCATATCCTGCGAATCAGAATCGTCAGCAACAGCAACAAGCTCCACAGAACCAGCAGCAGCAACAACAGGGTACTAATAAAGGGTGCTTTCAGTGTGGTGCTGAAGGCCACTTCAAAAGGAACTGTCCCCAGCTGAACCAGAATCAGAACAACAACCAAGGAAATGGGAACAACAACTGGGGTAACAATGATGGCAATGGTGCTAGAGGACGTGCTTTTGTGATTGGTCAAGGTGATGCGGGGAACGATCCCAACGTTGTGACGGGTAAGTTCCTACTGGATGACTTCTATGTTTCTGTTTTATTTGATTCGGGTGCTGATACTAGTTATGCGTCCTTAAGAGTTAGTCAGACGCTTAAGCGTGCCCCAATTCCCTTAAACACCAAGCATGTTGTAGAACTAGCAAACGGTAAAAGTCTTGAAGCCACGCACATAGTTAAGGGTTGTAATCTTGTTCTTGCTGGTCAGACCTTCTCTATCGACCTTATTCCTATCGTTCTTGGTAGTTTCGACATCGTCATTGGGATGGATTGGTTATCCCAACATCGAGCAGAGATCCTTTGCAAGGAGAAGATCGTCCGCATTCCTCATTCTGGTAAGGAACCTCTCATAATTCATGGCGACAAGAGTGGTGCTGTTGTGAGCATCATCTATTTCCTTAAGGCCCAGAAGTTTTTGTGAAAGGGCCACACTGCTATCCTAGCTCTTGTTACTGACACTTCAATGAAGGAAAAGAAGATAGAAGATATCCCGATTGTACGTGACTTCCCTGAGGTATTCCCTGAGGAATTACCTGGTCTTCCGCCTCATCGTCAGGTCGAGTTTCAAATCGAGCTAGCTCCTGGAGCAGCGCCTATAGCTCGTGCACCTTATCATTTAGCCCCATCAGAACTAGAAGAGCTGTCTACGCAACTACAAGAGCTTTTGGACAAGGGTTTCATTCGTCCTAGCTCTTCACCCTGGGGAGCACCAGTTCTGTTTGTGAAGAAGAAAGACGGTACCTTTCGAATGTGTATAGACTATCGTGAACTCAACAAGGTGACCGTGAAGAATCGTTATCCTCTTCCTCGTATTGATGACCTGTTCGACCAGCTGCAAAGGTCGAGCTTCTACTCAAATATTGATATGAGATCGGGCTATCATCAGCTGAGAGTCCGAGACGAGGACATCTCCAAAACAACATTTAGGACTCGTTACGGCCATTACGAGTTTCTGGTCATGCCTTTTGGGTTGACGAACGCACCTGCGGTCTTCATGGATCTTATGAACCAAGTGTGCAAACCCTAATTGGACAAGTTTGTTATTGTGTTTATCGACGACATCCTGATCTATTCCAAGAGTCAGGAGGAACATGAGCGTCATCTGCAACTCATTTTGGAACTTCTTCGAACAGAACAACTGTATGCTAAGTTCTCTAAATGTGACTTCTGGCTTCGTGAAGTCCATTTTCTTGGCCACGTGGTTAATGAGGATGGGATTCACGTTGATCCATCCAAGGTTGTGATGTGTTCAAAATGTAACATATAAATTTCATCAAATGAGGCATAAAACTAACCCTTTTTTAGTACTAATGTTGGAAAAAGTGTGCTTTTGTCTTCCTTTTGTATTTTCAGGATTAAATGAGCTCAAATTAACAAAAGAAGCAAAAAGACATCAAAATCTAACATAAATACAAGAAAAGGAACAAGACGTGGCATGCCCGACCCCACTACAGCATCTTCCCAAGCAAAACAAGAGATCAGAGGCCTGAACACGCCCCGTGCTCAGCCAGCACGGGGGCGTGCCCAAGTGTCAGCAGAAAAGACAAAGTGGTAGAAGTTTCTATTGCCCACCACGGGGCCATGCTCAGCGGACACGGGGCCGTGGTCAACTATAAGATTCGCACAATCCAGGCAAATCTTCATAGCACAAAGATTCTTCTGCACACGGGGTCGTGCTCAGCGGACACGGGGGCGTGGTCAACTAATAAGACAAAGCTGCATTTAATGAAGAAAGAGAGGATGTGGACACGGGGCCGTGCCCACTGGACACGGGGCCGTGCCCGAGCTTCTGTTCAGCCTATAAATAGAAGTGCTTGGCTCAAGCTCAAACCATCCCTTGGCACACCACCTCTCTCACACTTCACCCACCATAACACCATCATCCACCACCATCATCCATTGTCCATCGTAGAGTGTGTGAGTCATCTCGGGATCCAAGATTGATCGTAAGAGTTCTTGACAATCAATGACATGTTTGCCTAAGTCTCTTACATCACTTGGTGAAGACAAAGTGTCTAGTGTAGTACTTTTTATTTCTAATCTTTTGCACTTTTTACTTGGTTTTGTATTAATGACTTTAATAACTAGTTGCTTATGTTGAAGGTGATCTTTCCTTATCGTTTGTCCGTGGTGTCTTGAAATTATTTTACTGTCTATATAAAATAAAAGATTTTCACCATTCATATCTCCACGGTCTATATGGAGGTATGTTGGCTACCTGGTCGGGGGTTAAGGGAACGGTTTGGTAAAGGTCTTGCCATTGTTCAGCGTTTAGAGGTCCTGCAATGGACCTGGGTCAAATTTAGTAGGACCTCTTTCAATACTTAACGGTATTGGATGGCGGGGGTCCAAACTCTTTGATCCCCTCATAAGTTAACTACTATTAATACTATAACCCGGCTATTTAAGACTGTATCCCTGCTGACTCAGACTACTTAGCCGAGGGTAACGTCACCTCCAAAAGAGGGGCCTACCATAATATTGCATTAATAACTTAATTAATTATCTTCCAATAATCCACCCTTTTAGGATTGTATCTGTGACAACCCTCACCAAACCAGGTATCCGTACAACTTAATTAATAATTAATTACTGCTTAATTACTGTGCTTGTTTGAAATTACTGATGAACTGCTACTTGATATCTGATACATGTACTTACTTGCATGATACTTTACTTGCTGTCACTACATTATTTACATGCTGAACCTTAATGACAAACATGATGCACAAAAAGCATAGTAGCACTATAACGGATAACCTATTGAACATGCTGATAAAGCCAGCATCAGGCAAACACTGCCTCTAAGGCCTGTATGAGCCATAAATATTTTGCTACACTAGTGGTGAGTGTAGGGATATAAGGGTTGTAGAACTGCGTCTCTAGGAATAAGTTACAATGACTGGATGTGCCTAAAACGTACTCTAAGTACAAAACTCAGCACTTTACATAATAATTCAGCTTTTAGCTAACTAATAAAGTGCCAAAACTTGGGAAAAATATTACTAGACACTTTCCAAAGTGTCAGAAATGAGTTGTGTCACTAAAAGGGGTAATAAAGACACTTTAAAGCTTTGTTAACGCTTTAACGGATTACTATCCAACCGAACAACCGGACTTTACCCGGAACATGAAAATATTGCTATTTTCATTATTTATCTTTTTTCTGAGCCAGTTAGGGTCCCTGAATACCCTAACACCCATTGTAACGCATGACACACTACTAACCAGGTTAATCCCTAAACTTAACTATATTAACCTAACTATGTGCCTAACTATCTAGTTAGAATCGAACCAAGGACCCCCCCCCCCCCCTTAACCAAACCGTCCCCATGAGGGGGACATACCTTGTACCCTTGTGATTATTTTAATCCCATATGTTTAATATCTTAAAGACACAATATCCTTTGGTTAAACATGATAGAATTGTCTATAAGTTCCATGTTTAGCCTAACATAACATACACTTAACACAACACCACTCCACAACTCTCTCTCCCTCTCTTCTAGCTTACGGCCGAACACACCCACCCCCCATCCATCATTGTTCGATTTTGATCAAGCAATCCCAAGTCCATACAAGTGTTAAGGGTCGCATATAAGGAGTCTTGGTGCAAACGGAAGGCGAAGGACCTCTCTACTTTGCTTTTATCCACGCATTTTTCGCATAGATTCTTCCCTAGCCTCGAGCTAGTGGTATGTTGCTTAAATCACCTTCTTGAACTATTCTAATGTGGTTAAAACGATATATGACGGTTAAAACTCGATAACTTACAAGATGAAGCATAAAAGTCTACTTAAAACACTAAAAATGGTGGTTAATAGCTCATGTGTTGTTTAAATCATGTAGTATTTGATTTATGTGATTATTTGGACCCGATCTATGTTGTGGTAGCTCGGATCATCATTTAACCTGGTGTAGTCATGATCTTGGATTATGACATAAAGCTTGTTTAAGTGTAACAAGGGTTAGAAGATGAAACTCTACCACACACAGATCATGAACTTGTGTAAAAGTGTTTTAGTTTGTACAATAGTGTTTAAAACTAGTAGATCTACGTATCTACAAGCGGTATTTTCAAAGGACCACGTGTCAAGAGAAAACATACTTTAAAAGACGGATCTTACACTAACAAGAATGGTTTTAGAACACACAAGTGTGTAAACACTTGTGTAACACAAAGTTTCGACAAAATAACTATTTTTGGAAAAGATGACGAGAAGTTGTAAAGATGAAATTTCTTTAAAAACGAGGTTTTTACAAAATCGGATTGTTTTATATAAAGATCCACTAAAAGTAATGAGATTTACTTCATAGTTTGGATAAATCACAAGTTCATGAAATTTATGCGATTATATACATATTTTGACTAGTTTGTGATTTGAACATTGTTTTGGATGAATGAGAAAATTGTTGGTTGATTTGTAAAAGAAAATGATACGCTTAAAAGCGTGGCCACCTCCAGTTACAGAGGAAACTCTGGCGAAATTTTTCCAAAAGCCTAACACTTAGAGATATTTTCACTATAAGTGTTAGAGATACTTGTCGACTTGTTTTCAAACTATGAATTTCGCCACGACTTTATTTATAAAATATCGGAGGTGGGATTTTCACAAAATAAAACGTGATACATATATATTTAGTATGTATTTATCACAACATCACTTGTATAAGTGTTTATGATTATTTTGTGAACTACGTAAATATTATTTTTAGAGTAAAAATAATATTACTAAGTATTATTTTGGGAAAATCACATGCATTAAAATATAATATTTTTGAGAAGAATATTTATATTTTGGGAGTTAGAAATAAAATATATTAAGTGAGACTTAATAATATACTTCGAAATTATACGAACACACATGTATTAAATTCCCCCATCCTTGGGAAGGAAAATAACTACCAAGTATATACAGAATGTAAACACGAAATAGTTGCCTAACTATTTCCCAAAAACTTAAACCATAAAGCTAAGGCACGGCCATCCGTCTAATAGAGTTAGCACGTGTAGGTCGTCATACAGCTGATCGATTTGGAGGCATACTTGGTAGAGACGCACCACTGTGAGTTCATGTCCCCCTTTTCTCTAACTGTTTTCAGTTTTCTTAACTGCGGGGGTGAAATACATGTTACTTTGATTACAAGTACTTTATACACGGTATGGTTAGCGTAAGGAGGTTTACTACTTAGATCATGTGAGTGGGTAGGAGCAATATGAGGCCATTAGTCCTCATAACGGGACCGAGGGACAGGAGCGGTAGATCTATCTGGGTGTAGCGAGCCCAGCCCCAGGCCAAACTAGAAACGGACCTTGGGGTGACTTTGTCCACATACTAATGCCGTGGCGAAATCTGCTAGGTTTGAGTCTCCCTATTTGCACTTCACATATATCAGTGGCCTTGCAAACCATTGGTGATCTCAATTCCCTTATTTGCTACATACCAAGACTATTTTTATACTCACAAAGGTTTACTTACTCACTTACACATGAACTCGCTCAACATTATTGTTGATTTTTCAACTTACATGTATTTCAGGAAATTAATGGATCTGGCGCGGTATGGCATGTTTTCCCGCTGCACTAGTTACGAGGTCATCCGGGTTTGGGGAATGTGACTCTTTCCTGGACAAGTCACAGTCCTTAAACTGTTTTTATGTCATGTTGATGTTTGTGTTTGTTGAACAATGTCGCTAGGATGTGTTTCCGTTAAGACAATGTTATTGTATTCGGTATTTTAAAACTTAATTAAATGGATGATCTTGCATGATTTTATTTCATATAGCTTTGTTATGATTAAGCTATGGTATTAAGAAGTCACACCAAATTAACCACGCTTCCGCAAAGCCAGGGTGTGACAGTATCCTTGCTGACTCAAACTACTGGGGTGAGGGTAACGTCACCTTCAAAAGAGGGGCCTACTACAATAACTAAGATAATCTCTTAATTATGTGCAAAAGTGCGGAAATAATCAAAGGTTACACTAGATACGAGTCGGAACCAAGTGATTCATCTTGTCTATCTGTTTTTATTTTATTTTTATTTTCAGCATTTTAGTTAGTTTTTATTTTTCTTAGTTTAAATCATTTTTCTAAACTTTTTATTTTGATTAGACGTTGAGGATAAACCGGTATTAAAAGCTCTTGTGTCCTTGGACGACCTCGGTATCTTACCAACGCTATACTACGCTCACGATGGGTGCACTTGCCCATATGTGTGTTAAGTGTTAGTAAAATATCGTGTTTTATAAATTTAAAACTTGGCTAAAATAAGTGTTAAAGGGGCTTAAATATACACCTAATATATATAACACTTCACACGCATCAAGTTTTTGGCGCCGCTGCCGGGGACACAAGGATTTTAAGAAAGTTAGGAATCAACGGCCTAATCGTTTTTCTTGTTTTTCATTTTTTTTAGGATTTTTTTTTTTTTAGATTTTTCAGCTTCTGCAGAACTCAGCACGGGCCGTGCCCGCTGAACACGCCCCGTGCCCAATCATTGGAACTGGCAATCCTGTTTTAAGTCAGACAGTAAGCTGAACACGGGGCCGTGCCCACTCAACACGCCCCCGTGCCCAAGTTTCAGTTACTGAAAACAGAACCGTAAGATCCCGACGGTTGGTAATTTCTGACACAAACATGAGTGATACTGATACTTTTTACTTTCGGCACTCTTATGGTACTATGTGGTGTCAATTATGTGGTGGTAACCATAAAGAATTAGAATGCTTTTTTTCTAAATTATAAACCCCACTATATAGACCCATCATTTCCTACTATCCTTAAGAGGGGCGAAAGTAAAAATAATCCCTATCGTTCCCTCGAATGCGCCCAACCGGATATTCTGGGAGAAATGTTTCTCGATGAATTATTTCAACTAGAAGATCTAATATTTAATTGGTTAGAAGAGCTTAGGAAAGACCTCAATAATCTTTTCCAAAGCGATAACCAAGAAGAGAGGTTGGAACCGCATTCAAACAACTTCATTGTTTCCAATGATACTTCTAACTCTAGTGAGGACTTGAGCGATAGTCGTCCCTGTGTCGATTGTGCCGTGAAGGACTCCCCATCAACTTCGTTTGATGCATACATAGACCTGAGCGATTCGACATACACATTCTTTAACGAGAGCCCGGAAAAGGGTTGGACTTGTCCACCTACATATAGCATAGGAATCACCCTCACCGACAACCTCTTGCGTTCTCGTCTTAATCTAGATCAATTACGGTATCTTAGGCACTTTGGGGTTGTTCCATCCAGTAAGGAACCGCCCGATCCGGAAAAGTTCCTTAAAAATAGACGCACTTCATAAAACAGTTTTCCGACACGGGGCCGTGCCCAGGTCAACACGCCCCTGTGTCCACCAAAAGATTCCCTTCTGACTTTTGTCAGAATACGGACAAAATGTGTCAGGATCTTGCCTGCACACGGGGCCGTGTCCAGCCGACACGGGGCCGTGTCCAGCTTGCTGTCGTTTTCTATAAATGCAGCCAAGAACCCTGCACATTTGGACCATCCAGGGACAGAGATTTGGAGGGATTTTCTGACTTACCATCCTAGGTATGTTCTAAAAGAAGGTTCCTACAAGCATCTTGTCCTTTCCTCTTTTATCCATTGCCTTCTTCTTCATCTTTCTTGCACCAAGAACTCCATTAAAGCTTGATTTCAAGCTTTGTTGTGATGTTTATTGAATTTTTGTTCAAGGAATCTTGTTAAAAATAAGTTACATAACATTGTTTTAAGTTATTTCTGCTCAAAAAGCTTCATAAGTTAAGAAAAATAATTTGAAACCCCAAGATTCCTTGTTCTAAAAATCTGCAGAAAGTTGAACACGGGGCCGTGCTCATTGAGCACGGGGCCGTGCCCGCAGTACTGTTTCATTAAAACGAACTATTTTTGGTTTGTTTTCGTAGAATGTCTAGCCAAAACAGCGGAACCTCTTCTGCGCACTCAAGGAACAGCCGACGGGAAAGGAGGCCATCGATTGAAGCAACTCTCGTAAGATACGTAATGGCGCTACGTGAAGCACTCGATGAGATGACTTCAGTGGAGGAGTCCTCATTGACCGTATAAACTATCTCTCGGTGGGGTTGGAAAACAGTTTCCGGGAAATAAACCTCTTGCACCAGAGGTTAAACATTCTGGTAACACCTCCTATGGAACCAATCCTCCCTCAAGAGGATTGGAACCTCGCACTTGGAATTCAAAATCCTACCGGTTGGGACGATATTCCGGCAGAACCTCCTCTTGAAGAACTCCAAGAAATTCCGGTGGAAGTTACACCTCCTCAACCCGATGCTCATGAGCCCGCTTTTCTTCTCCCTAGGGAGATCGAAGAGTGGCTCGTCGATGTATGAGGAGCCCATACCCGTAGGAAGAAGTTATCGAGCCACTTTTAACCGAGAGATCTATCTTTTCGGAAATTTTGCTAGTAGAATAAATAGTAGGCTAGAAACTTCTTGGATTTCTTGTGTTTCTTTGACCTAACTAGCTAGTATTTTAATTTTTAGGACTATTATGTAATTCTCTCTATGATTAATGAATGATGGTTTTAGTTAACTTGGTGTTTTGGATGGTGTTGAAATGAATAAAACACACTTGAGATGACAAAGGATGCAAGGGAAACTTGAACCAGCACTCCATACAGGAAAACAAAACCGTCCGACAAATTTCTTCATTTACAGTAAGCTCGGCACGGGCCATGTCCACCCAACACGGCCCCGTGCTGCACTGTCTGCAGAAAAGACCCAGTTCAGGTAACTGGACACGGGCCGTGTTCACCCAACACGCCCCCGTGTCCAGACTTCTATTTCTCTTGTTTTAATTTTGTTACTGGCACTTGAACACGGGGCCGTGCCCGGATCACACGGGGCCGTGTTCAGCGCCCAGTAACAGAATTTTTTTTTCGTTTTACACCTTTTTACACATTCAATCAACCTAAAAACTTATTTTTGAGACACATTGAGGACAATGTGTAATTTAAGTGTGGGGGGGATGCTAAAACCTTGAATCTTGCAAGTCCTAAATACAAGCCTTACACAAAACTCTATTGGAACCGCTAATCACCCCAAATTTTTTTCAAAAATTTTCATTTTTTTTACTTGTCTAGGTTTAACTCGGGAAATTCAAGTTCTTAAAAAGGTTATATTTTTACAAATTTACAACCGATAGCGTCGTGATAAAAAGAACCAACATAAGAAAATTATGAAAAGGCATGACAAGCTTAGTTAAAATTTAATTATATACCTGATCACATAAAAACTCATTCCCACAAAAGTGAGTTTTGAGCCTTTATTGAGCATACAATTACATATCATTAGAACTAATTGCTCATTTTTCGTTTCTTGTGTGAATAGCCGCTTGGTTCTTACGACTCTAGAACTTGCCATGACGATACATTCCCGGTCCTTACCAACTTAAACCCGAGTAAGTAAATGATGGATGCATTAGGACTAACCCTTTTTATTTCTACACCATTATTTTTCTTTTTTTTTACCACCTACCCAAAATCCCCTTAGTTAGCCCCTTTGAGCCTAAACCTTTTCATTTCATAACCCAAACCAAACACCCTTTTTACCCACCAAAACCTTTTTCATTTTTACCCCTTTGTTTTAGTAACAAGTTCGGTTCTTCATATAACTTTTCAAAAATATATATATATATATATATATATATATATAATTTTGTTGATGATGAAGCAAAAGAAAATAAACAAACAAGTTCATCAAAAATAACTTTGTTTGAATAAATAGCTTCATCAAAAGAAAAGTTACAAAAATAGAAAGTCTTACGAAAACCGAAACTTGTTACGCTTTTCGCTTTTTTTTCTACTAACCACCAACCTAACCACCAACCTTTAACCCAAGCCTAACCCTTAACCCACAAAGTCCTCTTGATATTTACAAAGGTATATAAGTTAAAAAGGAGGAGGATTGATTGCTTGGCAAGCCTATGGTAGCAGTAAGTTCCATGCCGCTCTCGAGTGATCCACAAAAATACATTTTCGGCCGAGTGTTGAGTGATCCCCGTGAGGTATATGAACTTGTATATAAATCGAATTTTACAAAGGCATGTTATGCCCTAATAAGTAATTTATCTTATGAAAAGTTTTAAATAAATCATGACGAATAGGATTGTAAATAAATAAAAATAAAACTAAATAAAGAATCTTGGAAATCCCGACACTCTATGACAAGCCCAAAACCTTCTTTTCTACCCATTCCATTTGGGAGTGTAAATAGCCACATATTAAAGAGTTTTGCTTGAGGACAAGCAAAGATTCAAGTGTGGGGGTATTTGATGTGTTCAAAATGTAACATATAAATTTCATCAAATGAGGCATAAAACTAACCCTTTTTAGTACTAATGTTGGAAAAAGTGTGCTTTTGTCTTCCTTTTGTATTTTCAGGATTAAATGAGCTCAAATTAACAAAAGAAGCAAAAAGACATCAAAATCTAACATAAATACAAGAAAAGGAACAAGACGTGGCATGCCCGACCCCACTACAGTATCTTCCCAAGCAAAACAAGAGATCAGAGGCCTGAACACGCCCCGTGCTCAGCCAGCACGGGGGCGTGCCCAAGTGTCAGCAGAAAAGACGAAGTGGTAGAAGTTTCTATTGCCCACCACGGGGCCGTGCTCAGCGGACACGGGGCCGTGGTCAACTATAAGATTCGCACAATCCAGGCAAATCTTCATAGTACAAAGATTCTTCTGCACACGGGGTCGTGCTCAGCGGACACGGGGGCGTGGTCAACTAATAAGACAAAGCTGCATTTAATGAAGAAAGAGAGGATGTGGACACGGGGCCGTGCCCACTGGACACGGGGCCGTGCCCGAGCTTCTGTTCAGCCTATAAATAGAAGTGCTTGGCTCAAGCTCAAACCATCCCTTGGCACACCACCTCTCTCACACTTCACCCACCACCCACCACCACCATAACACCATCATCCACCACCATCATCCATTGTCCATCGTAGAGTGTGTGAGTCGTCTCGGGATCCAAGATTGATCGTAAGAGTTCTTGACAATCAAGGCCATGTTTGCCTAAGTCTCTTACATCACTTGGTGAAGACAAAGTGTCTAGTGTAGTACTTTTTATTTCTAATCTTTTGCACTTTTTACTTGGTTTTGTATTAATGACTTTAATAACTAGTTGCTTATGTTGAAGGTGATCTTTCCTTATCGTTTGTCCGTGGTGTCTTGAAATTATTTTACTGTCTATATAAAATAAAAGATTATCACCATTCATATCTCCACGGTCTATATGGAGGTATGTTGGCTACCTGGTCGGGGGTTAAGGGAACGGTTTGGTAAAGGTCTTGCCATTGTTCAGCGTTTAGAGGTCCTGCAATGGACCTGGGTCAAATTTAGTAGGACCTCTTTCAATACTTAACGGTATTGGATGGCGGGGGTCCAAACTCTTTGATCCCCTCATAAGTTAACTACTATTAATACTATAACCCGGCTATTTAGGACTGTATCCCTGCTGACTCAGACTACTTAGCCGAGGGTAACGTCACCTCCAAAAGAGGGGCCTACCATAATATTGCATTAATAACTTAATTAATTATCTTCCAATAATCCACCCTTTTAGGATTGTATCCTTGCTGACTCAAACTACTGGGGTGAGGGTAACGTCACCTTCAAAAGAGGGGCCTACTACAATAACTAAGATAATCTCTTAATTATGTGCAAAAGTGCGGAAATAATCAAAGGTTACACTAGATACGAGTCGGAACCAAGTGATTCATCTTGTCTATCTGTTTTTATTTTATTTTTATTTTCAGCATTTTAGTTAGTTTTTATTTTTCTTAGTTTAAATCATTTTTCTAAACTTTTATTTTGATTAGACGTTGAGGATAAACCGGTATTAAAAGCTCTTGTGTCCTTGGACGACCTCGGTATCTTACCAACGCTATACTACGCTCACGATGGGTGCACTTGCCCATATGTGTGTTTAGTGTTAGTAAAATATCGTGTTTTATAAATTTAAAACTTGGCTAAAATAAGTGTTAAAGGAGCTTAAAATATACACCTAATATATATAACACTTCACACGCATCAGTTGACTCAATCAGGAATTGGTCTGCACCTCGAACACGAACTGAAATCCGTCAATTCTTGGGTTTGGCGGGTTACTACAGAAGGTTCATCAAGGATTTCTCAAAGATTGCGCAGCCTCTCACTGTTCTTACTCAGAAGGGTGTCACCTACCGTTGGGGTGATGCTCAGGAATCCGCATTTCAGCAGCTAAAGTTGAAGCTTTGTAGCGCACCTATTCTCTCATTGCCTGAGGGCACAGACGATTTCGTGGTTTATTGTGACGCGTCAATCCAGGGACTAGGTTGTGTGTTGATGCAACGTGAAAAAGTCATTGCTTATGCATCACGACAACTTAAAGTTCACGAAAAGAACTACACTACTCACGACTTGGAGTTGGGGGCAGTGGTGTTTGCTCTTAAGATATGGAGACATTACTTGTACGGTACCAAGTACACCATTTACACTGATCACAAGAGTCTCCAACATATCTTCGATCAGAAGGAGTTGAACATGCGACAGCGTCGATGGGTCGAACTCCTTAACGATTATGAATGTGCAATCAAGTATCATCCAGGCAAAGCCAATGTTATGGCAGACGCCCTCAGTCGTAAGGAATTGAAACCTAAGCGTGTACGTGCGTTACAGCTTACCATCCACTCCAATCTTCCCGCTCAAATTCGTGATGCTCGGGTCGAAGCATTGAAAGAAGAAAACATCAGGGCTGAGTCCCTGCGGGGATCGAAGAAACGGTTAGAGCTAAGGGAAGACGGTGCTTACTACGTGGTAGGGCGCATCTGGGTCCCATTTTATGGTAATCTGCTTGAGCTTGTGATGGATGAAGCTCACAAGTCTTGTTACTCAGTACATCCTGGTTCAGATAAGATGTACCACGATCTCAAGACTACGTACTGGTGGCCTCACATGAAAGCTAACATAGCGACCTATGTTAGTAAATGTTTGACCTGTGCTAGGGTCAAGGTTGAATACTAGAAGCCATCAGGCCTACTTCAGCAACCAGAGATACCGACCTGGAAATGGGAGCAAATTTCCATGGACTTCGTTACTGGCTTACCTAGATCTCAACGAGGAAACGATACCATTTGGGTGATAGTGGATCGATTAACCAAGTCTTCACACTTCCTGGTTATTAAGGAAACGGATAAGTTCTCCACTATAGCAGACGTCTACCTGAAGGAAGTAGTTTCGAGGCACGGGGTGCCAACCTCCATCATTTTCGATCGAGATTCACGTTTTACCTCTGAGCTGTGGCAAGCAATGCACAAATCCTTTGGCTCACGTTTAGACATGAGCACAACATATCTTCCTCAGACGGATGGGCAGTCTGAACGCACCATCCAAACCCTCGAAGACATGCTTTGAGCATGTGTAATTGACTTTGGTAACGGCTGGGAAAGGCACCTACCTTTGGTAGAGTTTTCGTATAACAACAGTTACCACACCAGCATCCAGGCCGCTCCGTTCGAGGTATTGTATGGACGAAAATGTCGATCACCTTTGTGTTGGACAGAAGTTGGAGACAGTCAAATCACTGGCCCAGAACTCGTCGTTGACACGACAGAAAAGATTGCCCAAATACGACAACGATTGGCGATAGCTCGTGACCGTCAGAAAAGCTATGCTGATAAGCGCAGGAAACCACTCGAGTTCCAGGTTGGGGAACGAGTGCTACTGAAAGTCTCACCTTGGAAGGGTGTAGTTCGTTTTGGTAAACGAGGCAAGCTAAATCCACGCTATGTTGGACCTTTCAAAATCACAGAGAAAATAGGCAGGGTGGCCTACAAACTGAACCTACCTGAAGAACTCAGCGGAGTTCACAACGTATTCCATGTGTCAAATCTGAAGAAGTGTCTGTCAGATGAGACCCTCATAGTTCCTCTCAAGGAACTCACCATCGACGATTAGCTGCGATTCGTCGAGGAACCAGTAGAGATTACTGACCGAGACGTTAAGGTTCTCAAGCGTACCAGGATACCTATTGTTCGAGTTCGTTGGAACTCCTTTCGTGGCCCAGAGTTTACCTGGGAACGAGAAGACCAAATGAGACACAAGTATCCCCAGTTGTTCGAGAAAAGTGAAACCACTACTGAGGCTGAAGCTACTGCGGAATTTCGGGACGAAATTCTAAACCAACGGGGGAAGGATGTGACACCCCAAGAAAACCAGGAAACCATGCAACTTAACTAGCTTCCTCAGTAGCAACGTGCTAAATTTCGGGACGAAATTTCTTTCAACTGGGGGATGATGTGACAACTCGTATTTCAGAATCTTTCGTTGTACTTTGATGTAACTTGTTTGGACAATATGTGATTACGTGATATGTGGTTTTTAATGGAATGTTTGTTATGCTATATGATTATGTGTGTAATGTATGTATATAATGTAGTCGCACAACACATGTCCAATCGCAAAAGCCTTTGGGCGTTTGTTCCACACCCTTCTCGGTCTACACTTCTTGTACTCGAAACCAAAAGGGCAGCCCATGTAAAGGGTTCGGCCCACTCCTTTTATGCGCATACAATCACCTCTTGTGGGATTTTGTTCCTCATTACTTGCAAAACACAACACACACCAAACCCTAGTTCTCTCCTCCCTCTCTCTCGAAGCCGACGGCATCACATCCCCTTCTCTCGAAGCATTTTTTATTCAGATCGACCCCTCATCCTATCTTCTAACTGGTTAGTGTTTCACGATCATTGTTTTGTTAGATGATATTATGATGTGATAGCTAGGGTTGTTTGTATGATGAATGATTCTTGATGTTGTGGTAATGTATGAACAAGTGATATATATAATTGGTTGATGCCTTTAAATGATTGAACCGAACCTATATGATGATTGTGAAACTGGTGTTGATTTGGAAATAGGGTTTATGTGATGATGTTTATATGAATCGGATTGCATGTTATTGATCGAATGGATGTAATGTAATCTGCTGTATGTATGTGTGTTCGGATTAAATGCATGATCGAGTATGAGGTGTTGTATGATGATTTGAATCCAATGATCTGATAGTTTAGTGTATAAGATTGTTGTTTATGTTTTGTACATGATTAGGGTTCATAAGAATGTGATGTTGAAACTCTAATTTGATCAATTTTGGTATGATGGGAAACTATTAATTTGATCAAGCGAATTAATTGGAAATAGTAACTGACTTGCATGATTTAAGAGATGTATTACGGGTCGCACAAGTCTGTCGGTCGCACAAGATCAGATCGAACAAGATCTGATCTGATCGTACAAGCTCTGGTCGCACAAGTGTGGTCACACAAGTGTAGTCGCACAAGCTAGGTACAACCAATAAAGCACAGTGTACAACCTAGAACTGCATGATCGCACAAGACAAGTGGATCGCACAAGGTGGTGCCGATCGCACAAGTCTTGGGCCACACACATCTGTTGAACCTTATTATGCTGTTGGGCCTTAAAGCCCAAAACTCAATCGCACAAGATAGATGGACCGCATAAGTTGATTTATGTTTATTTGTTTGGGCCAGGTACATGTTGGGTTGCTTATGTTATTTGGGCCGGGTTGTTTCAGTCGCACAACCTGTTGTGAGTCGCACAAGTTGTGCTGGACGCACAACAGGTTGGGCCTAATATTGTTGTGCTTCAATTAGTGAATCGCACAAGGCTGTTGGGCCATTAAACTTGTGCGAGCCCAATTATTTGAGTCGCATAAGTTCGGATATGATATGTACGTGACTGTTAACGTGTTGAATATGTTTGCCATGATCATTACGTGTTGTAACCTGTTAGTTTATGTGTAAAACTTATGTGTACTACTTGAACCTAGACCTGACTTGTATGGTAACCATGTTAGGACGTGGTTGACCACTAGCAGCTCGATTGACCTTTCTGTGTATCTGCCGAGCTAACCTAAGATGAGTTCACACTTCTACAAGGCATGGGATTCCCGGTGGTTTGGGAATGGGTTAAGAAACTAAAATGGAACCTGCATATTCTCCTTGGGTAGGATATGTACCTCCATCCTCCGTAGGAAGGATGACAACATTTAACCTGCGTATTCTCCTTGGGTAGACTACGTACCTCCATCCTCCATAGGAAGGATGACAACATATAACTTACTAGACAAAACTCTATCATGAAGTCCCTCATTTTTATATCGACTTAATCACCGGGCCAATGGCGAGCGGGTCATTAGTTAAATAGCGCTATTAGGTTTGACAAGCCTCACACCGTGCCGCAGAGGACGGGAGTGGACTAATGGATCTGGGCACTTAGTCAATGATGATAGACATTGACGCAGGGCACATAAACATGACTCCAGTCAGTTGTCGATATGGTATCGGGTCTAGTGGTTAACATGGGGTAGCCCCCACTGGTTAAGGTTTGGGAAAAAAGGATCTGGTTAACTCTGGGTTTTCGAATGAACTTATGGTTTTTGGAACAACTTTAAAATGGACAACCAACTGTGAACTCGCTCAATTTTGTTGTTGATTCGTTACTATATGCCTTGCAGGTCGTTAGGTGTTTACTTGGAGCTTGCACGCGAAGGAGAGGTCGTTGTGGGACATGGACTGTTGAGTTCCATGTTTAACATTTAATCTTTGAAACTTATGTTTGGTTTTATACGTTATGCTTCCGCTGATAACTTGAACTTGGTTAAATTGTTTTGGACACCAATTATATTGTGGTTGGTTTTATCTTTATTATTTTACATTGTTCAATATGATTGGTGGCTTGATCCTGGTCATGTCACGCCTCCTGCGATGATACTCCGCTTGTGGAATTTGGGGGTGTGACACCCCGGATCCTCCTTAGTACTCCCACGTCAACTGCTTCAGCTACTATAGACCTCATCATACAATGATTAGAATACATAGTTGTCCTGCCCTTGTACTCCAGATGTTTCCCCGCCTTATCACCTTCCAGATTTTCTATTATCTTACCTGAAGTCTCGACCACCGAATCTTTGAACGTGACCCCATGTCTAGTAAAAGCCTGGTTCGGTTGCTTCGGCAGTACCGGGTGGTTCTTCTGCATCACCGGTACGTATTTTTTCGATTGAGTATGCTGAACAAACCTCTAGTTAAACTTGTCAAACTTCGCCGGAAAAACCGTCAGTCTAGCTTCATATATGGTGACCTTATTCATCGCTTCCAAGACCCGCTCCAAGTCCGTCACCTCTTCTAGTCTAACGAAACCAAAAAAATTACCTCTAGCGTCCCTTTTTCTCGCAACGTATGTATCCTTTACCACACCATGTGGTTGGAAGGCTTTCCAGAGCAAAGATTTGGAAACTCCCCCTGGCAAATTCCCCACGTAGAAGGTAGTAGTTGGTTTCTCATGGTTATCAGCATAGTATCCTTTTCTCCGATAGCTCCCCTCAGGCCACGATCTTTCTCTACCTCTCCCAGCCATCCAAACAGAACAAAGAAGCTTGCCACACCCCAAGAGGCGAATGGATTAGGGCAGAAACTAATTAGGATGAAAAGTGTAATCCAGGTTGCAACCAGTATGCATACCGATATAACTTCGCACACTAATCAGATTTGGCCTTCATCGTCGAGCACCCTTGGCGGCGATCTCTAATGAGTTCGTGGGTCAACAGGTCAACCTATTCAATTAAATGGCTCAACGCTCAAACGGGTTAACCCAGACATGACACAGTTTTTAAACAAACTGGATATAACAACCCAAAATTTGATAACTTTCGTACTACGTTCAATTTAGGGGTGTCAATCATGTCGGGTTTGCAGCTTGACAGGTTGACGGGTTGAAATGTGCAACCCGAACCCAACCCAAATTATTATTCCTGTAAAAGATTTAAGCCGCAGACATAAATCGGGTTACCATGAATATGATAACCTTTTTTATTTTTTAAGGAGTAAAAACATGTTGACGAGTTGTAAGTAGGCTGTTAGGTGTAAAGGTTATCAATAAGATAATGTGATAATATGGTGCGACAAAACTCGCATTATTATGACTAACCACATAAAACATTTTTTTTAAAACAAAATTAAAATATTTTAGAGTCGGCACAATAATGAGTAATATAAATTGTTGTTTTCTTTCTTTTTTGTAAATCCTGAATATTGATTGGATATTGCATCTGTGTGACTGTATCTAAAGACTCGATATGGGAAAAATAAAAATAAAATTAAAAGAGTTTTTTTTAAATACTTAAACGTTTAATATATCCACTCGTTTTGTATATGGATTAACTTGAATCTGACCTGTTTTTTAAAAGAGTCATTCCAAACATTACATTTTTAACATTTCGTGCCAATCAAGCAAAACCTTTTTTATTATGTTGTGTTCGGGTCGTATAAAGGCTTTACTAAATTTATTCTATCAAGAATTGGTGTATTATAGATTTAGAGTTAAGTTCACGTACAAGGTGTCTTATCGTACAAGATATACGAAAGACATGAAAAACAAAAAAAAACGTGGTGATATTTTCGTAATTATTTATATTGTAGAGTAATTATCAAAATTACTCTACAAATGTTCTTGTAGGGTAATTGTGATTTTGTAGAGTAATTTTGTAAAATGTTCTTCTAGCGTAGTTTTGATATTGTAGAATAATTTTATAGAGTATCATAATTACTCTACAAATGATCTTGTATGGTAATTTTGATCTTGTAAGTTAATTTTGTAGAGTATCATGATTATTCTACAAATGATTTTGTAGAGTAATTTTGAATTGTATGTTGTTTGATAAACTTGCAGAGTAATTTTGATACACTTGTAGAGTAATTTTGATAATTACGTTACAAGATCAAAATTACTCTACAAGAATATTTTATAAATTTACTCTACAAGATTAAAATTACCATATAAGATTATTTGTAGAGTAATTTTGATAATTACTCTACGAGTAAATAATTACGAAAATGTCACCGCGTTTTTTCAGCGAAACCTTCAGTTCATACGTTTTGTATATTAAAGTTATTTGTATTTGATTTTTTAAAGATATAGTTTTCTACCCGTTTTTTTTATTTTTAGCAGGCACGCAGGCTTATGAAGTGGGTGTAACTATCACAGCCTCCACGCTTTTAGTGTGGGCATATCTCACCTCCAACGGTTACACGCCTTTCCACTTTCCACCCACTTGTTACCGTTGCTTTGATTCACCCGTTGATTTGGTTGGTGGGCTCACCTCTCTTTCTTTCCTCTAGTTGACTCCTTCACAATTCCTTTATCATTTAATTTATAAATTATTATTATAACTAGGGGAAAGTGAATACGGTGCTGTTAGGCGTGTAAGCTTACACGAAAAACCAATCAAAACTACGTCGTTTTGATTAAATCTAACTAAATATATTAAATCTTTCTATTTATTGTTCTTTCTATATCAAAATTTGGCCAGTAACTTTATTTCTCCAAACTGATCAGAAAAATGTGTGATGCATTTCCAAAATCTCTTCCACTTACTTCCTATACAAGATGTTTTGAGAAGCGATTTTTTTTTCTAATTCGGAAATTCCTTCCACTTCATTCCCTTCCGTATTGCTGCATCATCCGGCTTCACCGAACTATGTCGTGAATTCAACACCGACTTAACGTGTTCGGCCGGAGAAGGATGAGGAAACGGCGTACGGAAGTTTCTTCTTGGCGTCAAATTAGAGCTCTCTTCGGTGCCAGAACTTTTGCCGGAGACAATTTCGTTGAGAATCCGTTGCGAGGCGGACCCAAGAATTATTTTTTGGGGGTGCGAACGATGGGTTCAACCAAACTTTCAAGGGGTGCGATCGGGTTTTTTTGCCTATAAAATACACTGAAAATTTGTTTTTAAGGGGGGCGCCCGCCCACCCAAGCTTATGCTTGGGTCCGCCCTTTGCGACTAAGACTTTAACTAAAAGCGAAAAATGAAAACTTACCAACCTCAATTTTATCCTTCGTGGTCTTATTCTTTAAGAACATTGCTTCTACAATTTTAGAGTTGCAACCAACCATCTCACAAAATTGGTAAGAGAATCAACTGAGAAACTAGAGTTTTGATTCCCAATTTGGATCTGTCAAGCCAGAAACATAATAAGAACTCTAGGAAATTAAGGTTTCTCCATGATTATAATCCCAAACACATTGTTAATAATTCAAATATCCACCAAATTAGGAGGTTAACAAATTTTTGTTAAGAAAGAAAATGCCCAGTCTTGTTGAGATTGTTAAAATGTTTGAATTTATTCCTACGGACTCAGTTAGTGGCGATACTGACGAAAAATATACAGTAAATAGAAAGATTTAATATATTTAGTTAGATTTAATCAAAACGACGTAGTTTTGATTGGTTTTTCGTGTAAGCTTACACGCCTAACAGCACCGTATTCACTTTCCCCTTATAACTATTATGCTTCGTAAAATCCTTAAATTTTGTTTTAAATACATAAAATATATATTCTTTTAAGTGGTCAGATCGTTGAATTTTTTTTTTAGTTTATTAAAATCAAGTGCCTAAGGTTTTATCTATTATCATCTAAATTTCAGTGACTAAAGAACATTTTTTAGATAAACTGATAATACAAATAATATATAGAGTAGATATTATTTAAATACTTAAAGTATGATAATATCTAATTATAAAAATTAATGATCCTTTTTTTTATTTCTAGATCGATCTTTAACTAAAACAAACTCATTTGATTTCAAGTTACTAGCAGTGGCGGATCTAGCCCTGTTTTGTGGGTTCACATGAACTTACCCGGTTTGGAAAAATATAGTAAGAACTTTGTATGATTTGAAAAAAATAGTAAGAATCTACCAAAACGAATCCACTGAAAAAAATAAATAAATAAATAACATGTATCACAATCTACCATCAATCTCTTTTAAGGGTTTGTGTATATTGTGATACATGTTTTTTTTTTAATTTTAACAACCCAATACACCATAGAGCACATGAAAACAAACTGACCGAATAAAATACTTACATTATTTGAGATAAATACTTACATTATTTGAGATAAGTTACGTCGATAGTTGACCGTCAGGCTGCTCGGTATGGAGGACGGTGAAGAAGACGTCGCCGGAGCAAGACCGGGGGGGGGGGGGGGGGGGGCGGCGTGGTGTTCTGGACGGCGACGGGGGTGGCCCACATGTTTTGGTCCGTCGCAAACGGCACAACTCCGACGTTTGGGACGATGACTGGACGGCGACGGAGCAAGCGGCACGGTGTTTGGTCCGTCGCCGAAGCAAGCCGGAGCGGGGATGACCCCCATACCGAGCAGCCTCAAGTCCGTATATTATTCCTCATCAAAATAGGCTTATACAATCATTTTTCCTCAATTGTTAAGATATGGAGTCATTAAGTTAATACATTATATAAATATTTATTATGCATAATTTTTGTTACAATATGTTTTAAGACAAAACCAAAAGAGTCTTCGGGAGGTTACCACATGGGCCATATCAGCATAAAATTTTCTTAAACGTCGAGAGCAAAGATATGGATCAAAGAGTTTTTGAATACTTGTTTGGGAATTACAATATACCTTCGACACCAGTGGTGAAACTTGAGATTTCCTACCGGGGAGTCGAAAATGTATATACCCAAAAATTTCTATAAAGCGGGGGTCGAAAACGTATATACTCAAAAATTTCTATACGAAAACTATATACTCTGCACTATTGAGCGAAAAGTTCGGGGGGTCGGTTGCCCCCTCCCACCCCCACTATGCTTCGCCAATGTTCGACACAAGACATGTAACTATTTTTCAAATCGATATTATGGAAATGAATTACACTGAGTTGTAATTATATTTATAACATATTAACAAGTGAAATGAATAAAATAAAAGACAGAAGAATTTATCTATGTGTATACTGGTTTGGTAAATACGATATACCTTCGATACAAGACATGAAACAAATTTTAAATTCGTGTCCTAGAAATGAATTACTCCGAGTTGTAATTAGGGGGCGTTTGGTTCGCGGAATGATTTGGAATTGGAATTGGAATTGGAATTGGAATTGGAATTGGAATTGGAATTGGAATTGGAATTGGAATTTGTATAGGAATTAGAATTTGAAGGAATTGGATTTGGATTTAAACATTCCAATTGGAATTGGAAATTGTTGGAATTGGAATCTCAATTCCATTTTTATTGTGTTTTGTTGTCAAATGAATTGGAATTCATCACCCCGACACCCACAACCACCAGTTCGGGTCGAAACGGTACGGGTCGAAACCGTTCGCGTCGAAACGTTACGGGTCGGAACGGTACGGGTCGAAACCGTTCGCGTCAAAACGTTACGGGTCGAAACGGTTCGCGTCGATACGGTTCAATTCGAAACGGTTCGATGGTACGTGTCGAAACGGTACGCGTCGAAACGGTACGTGTCGATATGGTACGTGTCGAAACGGTACGGGTCGAAACGGTTCACGTCGAAACGGTACGTGTCGAAACGGTACGGGTCGAAACGGTACGGGTCGAAACTGTACGGGTCGAAACGGTACGCGTCGAAACGGTACGCGTCGAAACGGTACGCGTCGAAACGGTACGTGTCGATACGGTTCGATTCGAAACGGTACGGGTCGAAACGGTTCACGTCGAAACGGTACGTGTCGAAACGGTACGGGTCGAAACGGTAGGTTCGCGTCGATACGGTTCGATTCGAAACGGTACGGGTCGAAACGGTACGTGTCGAAACGGTACGTGTCGAAACAGTACGGGTCGAAACGGTTCGCGTCGAAACGTTACGGGTCGAAACGGTTCGGATCGAAACCAGCATGGGTCGAAACGGTTCGGATCGAAACGGTACGGGTTGAAACGGTGCGGGTCGAAACGGTCGAAGATTCCAATGAATTTACTTTAATTCCCTCACATATAGGAAGGATTTTGAATTCCTTTAGTTAAAGGAATTTGAAGGAATTCATGCCTAATTCCAATTCCAATTCCATTGTTAACCAAACACATGAAGATTGGAATTAGGATTCCAATTCCATCAAATTCTGTGAACCAAACAACTTAAGAGATGGAATTCAAATTCCAATTCCCTTAAATTCCATTGAATTCATGTGAACCAAACGCCCCCTCATAGTTATACCAAATTAACAAGTCAATGAATAAAACTGAAACACATAATAACAATTTCCCTAATTTACATATAAACACTTATAACATTCCAAATCATTTTTATTAACAAATTGATTAATAATATTTTAAACATATTTAATAACTTAATACCATTGAGCCTTCTGGTCGAGTGAGAGTCATATGACTTTCTAAATGTGAGATCATGGGTCGGAGTTTCGTTGTGAAAAAAAAAATATTCCAGGTTAAGCAAAAAAAAATTTTGCCGGTTGTAAGTTGACTCCTAAGAGAGTGGCCGGGTCACCATGTTCTGTTCTTTTAGTGGAAGGGTGTCCGAGCATTTGCTATTAAAGAAATAAAAATAGAAAATAATAATAAAATAATAACATTCCCTCTTTGTTCAGTGTAACTGCAAACGGTCATCCACTCCCCACACTTTTTCCTATTATAAATACAACCAACTCACTCACTCTGTTCTTCTAAATTCACAAACCCTAAACCTGCACTTCAATGACTACTGCGCAAGTTAGCAACGGCGGAATCTCAGACTCTTCGCCGTTAAAAAAGTCGCCGTCGTGCCGGTACGGCCGGAAAAAGTCCGTAACACGAACCGCCGCTGAGATCGACGATATTATAAATCATATGCATGGCTCAGATCCCGTTCGTTTTGAGCTGAATCGTCTGGAAAATCAATTGCGAGGTAAAATTAGGTTATAATTGTTCGATTTGATCGTAATTTTCGATTTCTGTTCGGTTTTGGAGAAGAGTTTGACTCGAAAATCAACTGTGAGGTGAAATTAGGTTATAATTGTTCGATTTGATCGTAATTCTTCTATTTTTGTTCGGTTTTGTAGTAGAATTTAGCTAAATTAGGTTATTAATGTTCAGTTTGATCATAATTCTTCAATTTTTGTTCGGTCTCGGAGTAGAATTTTACTCGAAAACCAAATGCGAGGTATAATTTGGTTATTAATGTTCAATTTGATCGTAATTTTTCAAATTTTGTTCGGTTTTGGAGTAGAACTGAACTGGAAAACCAAAGGCGACCTAAATTTAGGTTACTAAGGTTCAATTTGATCATAATTCTTCCATTTCTGTTCTGTTTTGAGGTAAATTAATGTTTCAACTGGAATAGAATTTAGTCAATTAAGCTGCTAAAACTTTTAGTTTAACTCGAGAATCAACTGGGAGGTAAATTAGATTATTGAGCTTGGATCTGATCATAATTCTTCTATTTCTGTTCGGTTTTAGAGTAAATTAAGCTACTAAACTTTGAGTTCAATCTTAAGTCTAGAATATTCGAGTTGCAAAGGCAGTGTCTATGTGTATTTTCACTACTTCATTACGATTTCAAGTTTCAGAGGGCGACATTTGATATGGAATTTGTTTCAAATTTAAAACTAAGTTTGTTGTGTATGTATATTGTTTCTAAAATGCCGATTTGTAGAAATGGATTTTTACTAATTTAACGAATGAACTTTGGAATTTTTTTTAACAGTATGAACTTTGAAATTGAAATTATAGTATTACACTGCTTGACCTAATAATATTAGATTTTATTTTTCAGATTCAGGTATTGTTTGTTAAAATTATTAATTATAAAGTCATGTGTTTTTAACTTCTGGAATGATGAGTAGTACCAAGAGTTGCTCTGTGTGAAATTTTCGAAACAGACTGCTCGTTCATGTAAAAGTGTAAAAATTAAGAAGAAATCAGAAGTAGGTTGCTATATCTCATAAAAAGGCAGTTGATATTTTATGCAAAAAATCCTATTATCATATTTTGTATGCTCAACCTTAATTACTGATACATTATAATTTATATTCATTCAGATAAAGATAGGGAACTGGGAGATGCCTATACTGAAATCAAAGCATTAAAGTACCAAGAACACCTTAAAGACAAGGCAGTGGAAGAGGTAGTGCAGCTCACTGTATTTTCAACGTTATTACTATTGAATTTATGTGTTATATTGGGTTATTAAGTTTGTATTACCTCATAATCTGATACGTTCGTGATGTTACAGCTAAACGATGAGCTAAACAAAGTGGACGAAAAGCTCAAGACAATTGAATCCCTTTTAGAAAGCAAGGTACTCCAATTTCTTGTCTTGATTTCCATATTTGAAGTTTGTTTTGCTATTAATTTTAACTTGTATAACATAAGTTGATTTACGTTTTCTTGTTTTGTTTTTTACATAGAATTTAGAGATTAAAAAGCTAAACGATGAGAAAAAACAAGCTCTATCTGCACAATATGCTGCAGAAGCCACTCTTCGAAGAGTTCATGCGGCCCAAAAAGACGACGAGATGCCTCCTATTGAGGCCATTATTGCTCCATTGGAGGCAGAACTCAAGTCTGTTAAAATGGAGGTAAGCACCAAAAGGGTGTTTGGTTTTCGAGGATATGTGCTTCATTGTGTTAAAATAAATATGTTTTGGGGAGAGTATGAGTTTGACGGAATGGGGCTGATTGTTGATACCCATAAAATTGGATATCCAGTATCCTCCATACCCACTTAATGGGTCCATTCTATCCTCTATTATCGAACCCATAACACTTAGTGATTCCACTTAACTCTAACTCACCATGAGGAATTTGTTTAATTTTAGGCCATAAATTTAAGGAAAAATAGATTTTAACAATCCCAACTTTGACATATTGGCCGACAACAGTCCAAGCTAAGGAAATGTTTTATTGCAGTCTCGACTTCTAACCTATTTTCCCTCGGTGATCCCAAACTAACTAAAAGTTAACCCATTTAGTTTTTTGCTGATGTGGACCGCCACATAAGCAGTCCACGTCATAAAAACATTTGACTTATTTCCACCTAAGCGGTCCACGACAGCAAAACTTTGACTTTTTTGCCACATAAGCAGTCGACGTCAGCAAAAACTAACTGGGTTAACTTTTAGTTAGTATGGGATCAATGATGAAAAATAGGTTAAAAGTTGGGACTGTCACAAAACATTTCCTTAGTTGGGACAATTGCCAAAGTTGGGAAAGAAAAAAAGGTCAACTTGGTCAGATTTTACTCTTGCATCTCTTACTGTTTTTTAGTTTTCTTCTATGATGTGGGGGCTAAAATCGTCAAATATTGATCAATTGTTGTGTATAAAATGCTGGTAAAAGGATGTAGATTACCATGAATCAAAATTTTTGAAAGTTATCTAACTTATATAAAAAAAAATTTGGAACTTTGATTTTTTCTTGCCTAAAAGAAGGTGGTTACCTAAAATAAGAGCTAGAACAAAAATGGTTACTATTTTTTGTTATGCAATTAGACCAAACAGAATAGAAATAAATCTGATTAACAAATTTGGTCACAAAGATTTTTGATTGTGCATGACCTATGTCCTGTATCAGTTATCAAAGCTTCAAGATGACAATAAAGCTCTAGATCGTCTCAGTAAATCTAAGGAAATTGCTCTTTTAGAAGCAGATAGAACTATTGAAATGGCCATGACGAAAGCTTCCATGGTTGATGATCTTCAGAACAAAAACCAAGAGCTCATGAAACAAATTGAGATGTGTCAGGTTAATTTTTATTACAAACTGAAGCATTTATTATATTTGGTTTATAATCTGTACTGTATTGTAAAGCATGTAGGTCATTACTTTAACTCTTAGAATTTAGAGTCGTAATCTAGACCGTCCAATACTGTTTGGGCACAATCTGGTTTTCACAATAACCAAGCCTAGAGGCTTGAGAGCTATTCGAGATCGGCTTGGTTAAAACCTCGAACGAGCAGAGCCTTAACGCGCCCGAGCTCGGGCCTGAAATACAGCCGGTTTAGTTATCCAGTCCGAGCTCGAGCCTGAAATACAAAGCTCGTTTAGGCTCACGTGCCCAAACAAAATTGTAGTGTGTGTATATATATTATATAATGATATTGATGATTATAACCCAAGTTGGTTTCAACTTAAGCCCATATGATTTAAACTAATAACATTGGTGAGCCGAGCTCAAGCTGAGCTTGAGCTCGTTTAAGGATATTGAAGCGAGCTTGAGCCGAGCTTTTAGCTCGTTTGAGATTGTTCTCAAAATAGCTTGAGCCGAGCTCGAGCTTTGGGTTTTACTCGCGAGTCGAGCTCGAGCTTTAGCATTATAAAAACATGACGAGCCGAGCTTGAGTAGTGGAAGGCTCGGGCCGGCTCGTTTACACCGTCTATTTCTCTAATTTAACATTTTAGATCCGTTTTGTTAATTCTTAGTTTTCTTGGTAATTAAAGCTTTTTAGTCTCTTCCTAGAAATTTACCAAAGCTGGTCTTTCATAAACTGCTTAATTACCAAACGGGCCACCACCAAAAGTATTTCAGTATTTTCATCAAATTTATTTAAGGGTAAAGTAGACAGATAGTCCTTGTGGTTTACCAAAATTTTGGATTTGGTCCCTAGCTTTCCAGGAGTACACGGATGGTCCCTGTGGTTTGCCTTTTGTAACACATTTAGTCCCCAACTTTTTTCCAAAAGTACATGGATGGTCCCTTTGGTTTGCACTTTTTAACGCATTTAGTCCCTAACTTGTACCTGCTAAAACCCTTAGATTTGCTGCATGTGGACTAAATGTGTTATAAAATGCAAACCACAGGGACCATCCAGGGACTAAATCCAAAATTTTGGTAAACCACAGGGAGTCAGGGACCATCCGTGTACTTTACTCTTTATTTAATTTAGGTGTACAGTGCTATTATGAATTTATGGTATTATGATATTATATTTGGAAAGTGAAGTGGGATAATCATCCTCTTTGATGTCAACATTTGCTTCTAATGTTGATCTATACATCTCTTATACAGGAAGAAAACAGAATTTTGGATAAAATGAACCGTCAAAAAGTTTCAGAGGTTGAAAAGTTAACTCAAACGGTTTGTGAGCTTGAAGAAGCTGTTTTGGCTGCTGGGGCCACTGCTAATGCTGTGCGGGATTATGAGCGAAAAATGCAAGAGATTAATGTAAGTTTGAGTTAACTAAATTTTAGTTAACCGGTTTATAAAGCGGTTCTAATTTTTGAAACGTTGTGTAGGAAGAAAAGAAGATACTGGACCGTGAGTTAGCTCGTGCTAAAATTTCTGTAAATCGTGTTGCTGTTGTAGTTGCAAATGAATGGAAAGATGCTGACAGTAAAGTAATGCCTGTAAAACAATGGCTGGAAGAAAGAAGAATTTTACAGGTATGCATTCGATACATGCGGGCAGGTTGAGTAATGGGTCGGTCAAAGTCAAACGAGTCAAAACTTGAAACGGGTCATTGTTTAATATGCGTCCATACATGCCAGGTCAAGTTGACCATCAAACTGTTTTTATGTATCTTTTAGTTTTTTCTATAAATAATGATAATAAATTAATATTGTTACGGTCATAAGCTATATAATGAGTAAAGTACACGGATGGTCCCTGTGGTTTACCAAAATTTTGGATTTGGTCCCTAGCTTTTTTCAAAATACAAGGATGGTCTCTGTGGTTTGCACTTTGTAACACATTTAGTCCCCAACCAACAGATCTAAAGGTTTTAGCATGTCCAAGTTAGGGACTAAATGCGTTACAAAGTTCACACCACATGGAACATCCATGTACTTATAAAAAAAAGTTGGGGACTAAATGCGTTACAAAGTGCAAACCATAGGGACCATTTGTGTAAGCAGGGGCGAAGGATTTAATGGGCGGGAGGGGGCGCCCGACCCCCCGAACTTTTTGGCCAGTAGTGTTATATATGTACGTTTCGTATAGGATTTTGTAGGTATATACGTTTTCGACCCCCCGGTTTTATAAAAAAAAATTAGGTATATACGTTTTCGTCCCCCCGAACTTTTTTTTCAAGCTTCGCCACTGTGTGTAAGCTAGGGACCAAATCTAAAATTTGGTAAACCACAGGGACCATCCGTGTACTTTACTCCTATATATTTGACTAAGGGGTTGTTTGGGATTGCTTATTAACTTGATATGTGCATGATACCTTTTAAAATAAGCAACTTTGAATACGTAACCTAAGACTGCTTTAAAATCAGTTTCTTACACTCACAGATAATCTGATAAGGAGCAGTTTGGATACGAAATCCCAAACGGTTTTTATGGTATTAATATGTGATACGGAGATTAACAGTGTTATTTAATAAGCAAATTCCAGACACCCTTAAAACCTTTCAAGATTTCATATGCCTTAGAATTTTTACTTCATGTAAATTTCAACCCTTTTGACTTTTTCCTCTTTACCATTTTTTTACATTGACCCATTTGAGATAATATATATCATGAATTTGACTCATTTTTAAGTAAATAGGCCAAAATTGCCACCCGTCATATGATCTAATGTTTTGTTATTGTTTGGGCATTTAGGGAGAAATGCAGCATCTAAAAGACAAACTAACCGTTGCTGAACGAACCGCAAAAGCAGAAGCACAGTTAAAAGTAAGGGGATTCACATTCACAGTTCACAATTAATAATATTTTGGCTTTTTAACTTTTTTTTTTAATTTTATATAAAAAAGTATCATTTGAAACTTAACTTTCCTTTAGTAACCGCTTATTCCCAACACTACAGGAAAAATACCGATTACGATTCAAAGTTCTGGAGGAAAGATTTAAATCATCATCTGGTAAAAATGTTTCTTACGCTACACCCGAAAGAACAACGAGCAATGCGCGTTCACAACGTCAATCTCTTGGTGGAGTTGAAAATTTATCAAGATCGCCATCTTGTAGGCTTTCATCAAAAAACTTGTTAAAAAACACGAGTGCTTCATCAAAAGTACACAATTGTAGCAAATTGGTGGATTCTGATAAGCTATTCCCAAACGGAGATGATCATGCTGATGAGAAAGATAAGTCGAAGTCAAAATCGGAAGATTTTGTTTCCGGAATGTTGTATGATATGCTACAGAAGGAGGTTTTGAATTTACAAAAAGCTTGTCATCAAAAAGATCAAAATCTTAAAGAAAAAGAGAACACAATTGAGGTTTGTGCAATGAACTCCCATCTTATTACATGTTCTTTTATAATGATGGCATTTGCATGATTAAACATAGGAACAAAATTATATTCATCATTACATAATATACTGACTTGGCCTATCTAATGAGTAAGGGTTGATTTCATATTCACTTCTAAAGTTTATGATTTCTTATTTATCCCTCTTATTTTCGTATTATCATATTTATCTTCTTACATTACTTAAATTCTCACATTTGTTAATAATTGAAAGATAAACAAATAAGGAAAACCGGTTTGAATATCTGACACCACACCAGAACAAGAAAATCGTGGGTTTGAGTTTAGTAAGTTAGTTGCGGGTTCAACCAGGTGGGTTCACGTGTTGACCTTTTTTCCCAATTTATTGTTCATAATTTTAAAAGATGTGTATTATGTTATAACGTAAGCTGGTTAGATATTTTATTTCAAAATTTAAAAGTTAAAAGAGATATGAACATGAGATTTTGTAGTTAAAACATAACTGTTCTATACATATTTGTACTATTTGCTGTGACGTTGTAACTTTTGAGTATTAATACATATATAGAAATCACTTAGACGGGTCGCATTTGTGACATCGCGGACACATGTATCGTGTTCGGGTCCATGTGGCTGACAGGATTTTATAGTTCGTGCCATTAACACGGCCCATTTTACACCCTAAAGGAAACAACCTTATTGCAGTATAACATCACGGCGGATAATGTTCTCTTTGTTTATTCAATGAACAAGACTGTTACGAAATGGGAGATATGAAAATGTCCCCTTGAATATGTTCATTTCACTATAAATTTGTTCAATATTTTTTATTTCACAATCAACATATTGTTTTTCCTCGTCCGATCAACTAATTTGGAGCTTACAGATATTGGCAAGGAATGTTGAGACGCTTAATAGAGCAATGGAAGTAGAGAGCAAGAAAACAAGGAGAGAAATAGCTGCATTGGAAAAGGAACTTGCAGCCGTGCGTGTCGATAAAGGGCGAGACGGTCAAATGGGAAGGCGTACGAGTATGAGTACTCCAAGGTTATATTTTTAACACATGTATATACTCTCAGTTATGACCCCTTTAACCCGTTTAGATAAAAGAGTTAAACGGGCCGTGTTCGGGTTTCATGATTTTTAGTATTTTCTTGTTTTAAAAGAGAATAGGTTTGAAAATAAAGCTAACATGTGTATTTTTTTTGCGATGTTTAGGACCCGTGTGATGACTTCTGCTATAAGAAGTGCATGTTCAACAAAGTGACAACTGAGATAGGACAGATTACAAGATTGATTCATTGATTTGTTTTTGTAGACGAACTAATCTTTGGTGCATGTTTGTGTGTCTAGTTGTATACTTTTAAAAGTAATTTGTATAATGTGCAATAAAGTTATTACATGATCTTGTAGAAGATAGTTTATATTTAAGCTATCGACCAATTGTACCAAAAATGACTTGTTTATTACAAAATTAACTGATTTGAGTTGATTTATGAATCGGTAGAAAGCTAAAAGCTTTACCTATAAATGAAGCAGCATGTGGAGACAGAATTGCCCAAACTGTATTATATCTCTTATACAAAAACCAACTCGCGTCGGTTAGAACAACTATGATGAACTCGCATCTGTTAAAAAGAAACAACGCGTCAATTCACATACGTAACCCATACACAATTAGAAACAAAAAACCAATCAGAGGCAGGCTAAACAACTATTCAAACAAACGCCACGCACCGTTTCGGAAAAAAAAAACGGCGCTAAACCAACGCACCGATCCAGAAAAGAAAAGGCATCGTTCCTGAAAATAAATAAACCACCGTCGGGACCTTACGTTTGACAACCAAAGCGGCGCCAAAGTAACGCACCGTTCCGGAAAAAACACAAACAGTCGTGTCTCCTCTGACCCCTATTGCGTCTCCTCCGACCACCGTTTCCCCCCTTCGGTTGTACCGTTTCACACCCTACATAACTACCACAAAAAAAAAAAATCATGCAAAGTTATCACCCGTCCTAATTTCTTTAAGATGGCACCAAGGATGTGCCCAGTCCTTTCAATTTACCCCCTTAATCGACCAAATTTGTAGTCTAGATAGCACCCAAAACATGTATGAATGTGATTGGTGTGATTGTTGGGTGAAAGTAGAAGAACTGAGATTTTTGGGGTTTCCACTGTGAGAAGGGGATTTAGGACGCCCTAGAAGATGCGTTTTCTTTAAAAGAGGGAAGTGTTAGATGTCATCGGGGACATCGTTTCTTACCCTTTTTTAGAGTGCGATGACCGGAATATTTTGCGCCGGAAGATAATAAGAACATTGAAAGTATTTTAGCGGTTGCAATTTGCAAGGGAGAACAAAAATCTTGAAACTATAATAATCCTGAAACCTATCTTTCACTTTACGTGAATTTATCAACCTATTTATTACTTTCAGGTTTGCAGTAACTTTTTCTATTTTATGTGGTTGTAACGTATCCCTATTTATTAGTTTCAGGTTTGAGGAACTTTTTTTTATTTGGTTGTTAATTTGTTATTCGTTTATTTATTTATTAGTTTTAAACAATTGTTTCTATGGTTTGTTATACTCAATATATTTTTAGATATAAATGAAACGTTGACCGCTTCTTAAAAATGGTTCAATCGGCTCGACTGTTCTAACGAGTGAACAGGTAAAGCCTCCGATTTAGTGTTTTTTTGTGTTATGAAAATATTGGTTCTGTGTTATAAGTATTATAATATAAAATTCATGGGCAATAATGTTTTTTTGTGTTTTCAACATTCAAGTTTTAACATTTATACAAAAATATTTCACACTAAATTCGAATGTATTAGGTTATTATAGTCCTATATCAAATGATTATAACGTATGTCCCTTAAGAAAGCGAATATCTGATCTCTATGAGGCATTCCACTATTTATATAATATTTTATTTTAAATATTTCATTTTTTTCTCTAATAATATTTTTTGCTCTTCTTAATAAGTTTAGTTTTTATATTAAATTTAATATTTGTGTATTGGTGGGCTTACATAAAATTTTATTTTTTTATTTCATGCTCATTGTGTAAAGGTTTTGCTTTTACCTTTTTATAAAGTTTCAAGCACATTTGTTTTTTTTTTCTTTTTTCCACAACACATGGTTAATGTAACTATCTATACAAAAACCAACAATTCCTCTCACATTATACATGACCCAACAATTCCCAATTGATTGTTAGATGTTTACTAAGGTTTATTTTTAATTTCTAACATACAATCAAGTGAGCAAAAGTTCATTTTTTAGTAATAAACAATTTTTTAGCGGTCATTCACTCTAAATGCATTGTCATGGCCTGTTTACATTTTCATCAAATTAAGTAAATTGCATATATTAAAAATAAACGTTAACAATTTTCGCATCTCATGTAATGATACTAAAGACATTAATAATCAACATCCCGCCGCAACGCGCGGGTTAGTATCAACTAGTTTGTATACAACTTTCAAGATATAAATATATGTTATGTTAGATGTTTAATGTTATATTCAAATTTTAAATATCAATGAGACAACAACAACCGTACGCAGTAACCAACTGAAGTTAGGCGACTATGGACACAAAATCAATGTCCTTTCTCCTAAGATACTCATGCAAAATAGTAAGCCTAGCCGCCTCAAATGCAAAGTACCCTATGGCCGAAAAACAAGCACTTTAGGCCCCATTCCTCGCGTAAATCCCACGAGCCCTTCAACCTTCAAAATCTGCCTAACAGTTTCAAAAAGACAATCTTATCTGAATGATCAACCGCGTTTTCACCTCAAAAGATTGCTTTATTGATGTTAACTTTGCGAATAATCATCTTACTGGCCCGATACCATCATTTGCACCATTTCAAAAGAGTTCAAATTCAAGCTTTTTTGAAGAACGAAGGTCTTTGTGGCTACCCACTGAATACCTTTTGTGAAAATTCAAAAGGGCCTCAGGCGTTTCCTCAAAAGGTTTCTTACAAGACTGTATTGGTTGGTGGTTATTGGGTCATGTTTTTTGGTATTTACATCCATTACCATTGTTGTTCTTTTCATGAGGAAAACAAGTACAAATGACGAAAAGGGTTAAAAACAACAACAATCGGGCCCAATTATCACACAAATAGCGAAGCTATTTATAGGGTCAGAGGAGGATGAGTGTGACAACCACCAATTTAGGTCATTATCGGTGCATTCAATAAACATGATTACAGTGCATTTATGTGTTAGACTTAATTTTATAATTTAGGTCATCACATGCTTAGCAAAAGTCCAAACATTTTCATTTCATGCATTTGGTAATTTTAGAGATTACCGTTTTGTGTTTAAATGATAAACGAACATGAACGTTGGTTTTATTTACGTATAAGGGATTTTTATGAATCTAGCATTTTAAGATACGCTGACATGCTTTATAAAATATTTTACGTATAAGGGATTTTTATGAATCTAGCATTTTAAGGTTTTATTTATAGAATCTTTATATGTAAATACATATATAGAATCTTTATATGTAAATACATAAGTGCGTATGTTTTTTAGGTTTCGAGATCACGAAGAAACGGGTATATCTAACTATAGGTACTGTAACAACCCTCCAAAAATATCCTGAATAAACCTGTAATCAAAACCCCAAGTGCGCGCGACGAAACTTGTAATACTGAAACAGAGAACTTGGTGGTTGATGAACCAACCCTCACAAAAATACCCTTACTAAACTCACAATTAAAAACTGAACCATTTGGGATCAAGACCCGAGCATACGCGATAAGAACCGGCATGAAAATCGAGAAAACACGCAACTGGACGAAAAAGGGGGCCGAGGACACGTGTCACCGCGGCCCGACACGTGTAACCTACTTAGGACACGTGGCAGGCCTATGCCAGGCCAACCTCCCCCGCGCCACGCAGGAGATATCATGTCTCCTACCGCGACGCGCGGGAGAGTTCAACCTAACCTATATAAAGGCCGGATCTGGGACAACTTCATTTGTTCACGTTCGATTTTTAAAACTCTTACTCTTGAATCTCTATCTCGATTCCCGTGTACAAAACCCTAATCGCTGAAATGGTACCCTGTCCGATTAATCTAAAACCCTAGCAACAAAAAGCTAAAGTTCCGCCTGAATAAGGTGATACTTTGTACGTTGTAGTTTTAATCTCTTGATTATCGTTAAAAGTTTGATTTGGTTTCTTACACTAATCCATATCACATTTTGGTATATCTAGAAATTAGAACTTATAACCAGGGGCTGCTAAACCAGAAAACTTAGTGATTAAGAAAACTTAACGATTAAGAAAACTTAGTGGTTAAGAAAACTTAGTCGTTACGAAAACTTAGCAGTTAAGAAAACATAGCGGCTAAGAAAACTTAACAGCTAAGGAAACTTAACAACTAAGCGAGTTACTTAATTAATCAGCTTAGTAAATTAATTAGTTAAACAGTTAAAGTAAATTAATCAATTAAACATCTAAGTTTAACAGCAAAACGGTTAATTAATTTAATAACTTAACATCTAAATAGGTATATATGAGATAGATAACATATAAGGAAAGTGTATATAAGGAAAATATATCTAGGGAAGGTTTATCTAAGGAAGATTTATCTAGGGAAGGTATATATGGGTATATAACAACTGAGGAAGATGTATATGGGTAAATAACACCTGGGGAAGATCTATATGGGGTAAGAAGTATTCCTTACCTATAAATAGGAAGCCTAGGATTCATTTTTCTTTATTCGTTCTTTCTCTTCTTCTCTCTATACGTTGGTGTTCTAACCAATAATCACCCGTACGATATTCTGCCCGATCAATCAGAGAACGAATACCAAAGTGTTGCCTGAATAAGGCTATACTTTGTTAACTTACGTTATGGTTCTAATCCAGTGACCATCGTTAGGTTTAAATTGGTTTTACACTAATACATGTTCTACGCTGTTAAACTAAATGTTTAAATATCAGAAAGCTCAGAACTATAAACTTACTATCAAAATAGATGCTTAATTACCAGAAGATTCAGAATTATAAGTAGATGCTTAACTATCATAAAGCTTAGAATCAGGAGGCCTCTTAAATCAAGAACTATAGACCTACATGGTGAGTCATTCTCTTTTATCAAATGCTTTCAGAACCCTAAATGTTTTCCAATTGTTACTTATATTACAGTGATTAAGTCTTTGTATTCTATCTGGGAAACTACTATCGGTATGTGGGGTTTGTATACATTACTTGTTATGCATCACTATTGGACAATGAGTTAGCCAATGAGTGATATGACCACAGTCACAGGAACTACCGTCGAGTGACAAATACTATTTAAAATGGTTTCTTTACTATTGGACAATGAGTTAGCCAATAGTAGTTTGGTAAGATAAACAAATGTAAAAGCTCTTGATGTTGTAATTATAAGAAAGTGCATTTTTATACAAATGAATGAACTTTCCAGTATTTTCCGCTGATAAGATGTTTTTAAACATGTTTCAGGTGATTGTCGTAGATCTGAATAAGAGTTGTGATACGGCATCAAAAGTCTTAAAGAAGTGGCTTATTTTATCAATTAAATTAAGAAATGTTGTTTTATGGGTTTAGTCCCTATTAAAAGCTACTTTGGTAAAACATGGGTTTTATTCCCAGTTGTTATAAATAAAATTCTGGTGTCTCTAAACTCTGGCATTTTTCCTAACTCACGGTCCTTATGAAATTTCCGCTGTAATATTTTCAAAATAACCACTGGTACCGCTCGACTGTTCACGGCTCCCGTCCAGAGTGTGGTCGGGGGTTGTGACAGGTACACTCATAGTATATGTGTATATGTTTTTCATTTCTTTTGTCATTTTGCAGCCTACTTATCCAGAAAATTAAAAGTAAACAAATTTAGAATTTAATTTACTAATATTTTCAAGAAAAAACAATTTTAAAATGTGCTTTAAATGATGTGAAAAATATTTATAACTAGAAATAACACCCGTGCGCGTTGCGGCGCGTATACATCGCAAACATCAAATAAATTAGTCCAAACGTTATGTGATGCGTTAACCATATGAAAACACGTGTTTCAACATAATCATTTAACTCAATGTGATTGGATCAAAACTTAAAGTCAATCAAATTTATACTATACAATCATAACGTATTATATGTGACCCTAGTTATACATACAAAATGTAACGGGTATAACGAGAAAGTTGACACGTATAATCAAAAGAGATTAATTAGAGCGTTTAAAAAAAGGGAAAAAGAAACCACAATTTGACTCCACTCCGATCGAAACAAAATTTACAAAACATTCATAAAATAATTATGAAAACATATTATATTTGACCTGACTCGTTCTCCAAAAAAGTTTACGTCGAAACATACACCAACTCGAATTTATACCGAAACGTACATAAAAATGTCCAGGAAAAAAAACAGTTTTTTTTAATGAAAACGTATTACATTTAACCTGAATCGTTTCCAGAAAAAGTTTACGTCGAAATGTAGAGTAAATCGAATTTATATTGACACATACACAAAAATATGCACGTAAAAAAGTTAGTTTTTTCTTAAGTAAAGGGGGTATAGTGGTAAACTCGAAACAAATTATTAGTAATAACTTAATAGGTTAAATACGTTCTTAAAATCGTGACAAGTAGCACTAATGCCACACCATTGACAACGGCCACCAACATTAGAAGAGCTCGTAAAAATAAAATAAAAAGGTAAAAAAATAACACCGAACGAAAAACAGACGTAAAATCGTTCAACCACGCACGCCTGTTGTGACGTGTTAATGCGAAGAAGTTAGCCATAAACGTTAAACGTTGAAGATAATAACTAAGTCGATGTAGGACCCGCGCTTTACGACGAACTTGTTAAACGAAGAAAAATAGATGCGTTATGACTGGTCTGTCAAATAGGAAAAAAACATACGAAAAACGGTTGAACCTCACACTCACGTTGCGGAGTGTTGACTCGCAAAATTTAGAACGAAACATGAAAAGTATGAGGTGACAAAAGTTAAAAATAAAAAGTGTGGGGGTTAAATTGTAAAAGATGGGTTAGAGGGGTTAAATGCAAAAGATAGAGACCTTTGGGTTAAAAATGAAAAATACAAAAACTTTTTTGAAACACACCCAATGCATAAGTTACAACAATGAAAAGCAACAAAATGTTGCTAATTTATACTTTGTAAATTTATACTTTGTAAATGTGCAGATCACTGTTGGTTTATTAGTTGAAGTATATATGACAACAAAGAAATTTTTTTGCAAGGTATGACAACAAAGAAATACCACTGGAAAAATTCGTTTATTAGTGAATTCAATATGCTTGTTTTTTGGTTGTTTTAGAGACTAGTATTTGTCACCTTCATTTAGGATTTGCATTGATATGATATGTTTAGAATTTTAGATATAACAATCTAAAATTTGTCATGTTTTTTAGTTGATACGTATTTTTAAATACCAAATGCCTCATGTATTCTAAACCAAATTGACATGGCATAATGACCAACTAGATGCAAAAAATACACAATGCATAGAGTATTTACGTAGCGTTGTTGTTCTTTAGCTGTCCGGTTTTCGAGTTTTGACGTGTTTTAATGAAGTTTTCCTTTAAAAAAAATAGATATTACAAATTTGGGGGTGAAGACACATAAAATCATGATTTTCTTCCCATTCATCTAAGAGAGTGGTATTACAAAACTATTCCACACTATACGAGAACATATCTACAAAAATGTTATGCGGAATATAATTTTTTAAGAAAAGTTCGAATTAGTACCAAAGAAAAAAACGAATAAAGGTTCAAAGAAACAACAATTTTTTCAACAATTTGTGTTTATTTTTTTTACAAAGCTCTTTTGCCTCAATATTCTGAGAAATAAATTTTACTGAAATAGAGTTGTATTTCAAATAGAATATATTTTGTATCGTAATCTATACGAGTGAGGATAGCGTACCGATACCGTGGCAAATTAAATTGAATCCAACCGAACAACGTTGGTGCCCGTATCAACCGAACAACATTGCTATCATATTATCCATACCAATATTCGTTTTTATGCTTTTCAAACAATGTAAAATGCGTGTCGATATCTTTTAGGCATACCACGACTTTATTTTTTTAGGTTTTCTCTTTTGTTTGCAACGACGAGTGTCAGCACCTGATGAACTGAACTAACTGTTGCATTTCTGCCGCGTGGCACGGGTGAATCCCCACTAATATTAGTTTAACTATATGTTGGCCCAGACGGTTCAAACAATCGTATCAAACACGAACACGAGATATTTGGGGACAAACTCGCGACTCTTTCTATTCAATCAAACGAACTTACGAACTTACAATGAAAAAAGACAAATAAAACAATAACCTAGACCCATATTTATAGCTCTACTAAACTTGTTCTCCAAAACAAATAAACATTTCCTAAACCTATTACAATACAATTACCTAACATTAATAAAAACTAATTATATCAATCTTTCACTTTACCCCTTCAAGTTTCAACTTATACAAGATTTAGGATTAACAACGGTATATATAGCACCAATATAGCAATTACCATTGAAAAAAGAAAGAAAACTTAATTTAGAAACATAGTGATACGAGGTGACTGTGCTTTGTGCATAAAGTATGGCATTGGCGGAAACTTTAGGTTGAAATTTAGCTGAAAACTTACTGAAATTATGGGTAATAAAGTTCACACAAAGGTTTTGGCTGGAATGTTTGGACCCCATGTAAAATCCTTTATTTTGTATGGAAAATGAGCATGGGTTGTATTGCAACCAAATCGGCTTTAACGCGTAGGGGAGTGCAAGTTGTGGATACCCGCTGCAATTTATGTGGGTTTGGGGAAGAATCGACTAACCACCTAACCGCCTCTTGCGTCATGGCTAGGACGGTGTGGTGGCACGTGTGTGTATGGCTCAAGATTCCGGTTCATACTCAACCAGCTTCGTACAAAGATTTGGTGGAAGGCTTAAAAAAGATCAAAGGGTCCACGGATTGGAAGAAGGTTATTGAAGTGATTTTTCATGCTACGCTCTGGCGGATTTGGAGAGCTCGAAATGCGACGGTTTTTGACAAAGTCCCGTTTAACGTCATCAAAGTGGTAGAAGATATCAAAGAAGACTCGTTTTTGTGGATAAAGTTTAGATCAAAATTTAATGGGCTTGTTTGGGAGAGATGGCGAGACTTTAATGTGTGAGACATAATCTTGTAATTTTGTTTTGTCTCCTGGGATTCCCAGTTTCTTGTTGGCCCCTTTATTCTATTTTGTTTGTTTTTATAAAATAGCCACCGTTCGAAAAAAAAAATGCCGGAAACATGTGTAACCAAGATGAAAGTTCAAGCTCTCATGGTTGACAAACATGTATAAACAATATGTATTTCAATGAATATAACTGGCTAAGATCATACATTTAAAAAAAAAACACACACACATATATATTAATTTTAGACTTTTGGATAACTTGAGGGATAATTACCTAAGCTTAAGACACTTTCTTCTTTAATTAAGATTTAAGAATCACAAAAATACTAATAGAAATATTAATTCTGATTTTTTTTTTGTTGGGCTACTACTTTCTATTTACATCACATAGCGACATATTGTTTATATGGATGTGTAGAAAAAATGAGAGTTAATTGTACATTTATATATTTTTTTTGAACGGGAAATTTCTTTAATTCTGTTGTCTGTGGGACTTGAAGCCAAGATCTCACTCTCCTATCATTGATATAATTGCCTAATTTGCTAAAAGTTCTTGTCTAATTTTTATACGTTTTTGTCAACGCTTGTTTTTTTGGTTGTTTCATATCTTTGAATAGAAATGTTTTCTATTTAATCTGTGTAGTTCTCTACTTCTCTTCTAAATCTTACAAATCAAATTGTTAGATAACTAGAAATCAAGATTAGATACTAGTATTTATCACGCTCATTTAGGGTTTAGTGATATGATATGTTAAAATATAACAATCCAAATTTGTCATGTATTATTAATTGTATGTATTTTTAGATATCAAATGTCTCGTGTATGTGTATGTGAAGCTCACCCCTCGTTTTTCAGGACCCAAGCAAGCAAGCATCTCAGGTTTTTAAGGAACCAAGCACCCAATTCATTTCGAACCGACCCATGTTGTTGCCCCGTAGAGAAAGTTCTTGATTCCGTCACTAAAGTAAGGTCTTTTAGCAACGGTACTTAATTGGTAGTTTTATAATGTTACAAGTAACCAACATATTACTCATGATTGCAAATATGTAATCTTTAAAACAGCACATAGTTTTTTAACAAAATAATTTAAGATATTGTAAGTATCTTTTAATTGAGAAACGGATATATGAACTTTGAAACTTGCAAAGCAATTAAATATTGATAAATCTAAAGTCTAAACCAAACGATTTAATATGTTCAATGTAATATGTAATTTTTTTTTAATGGCAAATTTGGATCACTGACGGACCACTGGAGTATCATCGTGCTATTAGCGGAACCACCCGATCATATCCATCTCCACTAGGCATAATGCCTATACACCAATTCAGAAGGAAACCCAATAAATATGAAAAAAAACCCCTTGTGGGAATCGAACCGAGAACCTATTGGTCTCAAAGCTTTATCCCACCCCGAAAATGCCACTAGGCTATAAAGCCATGGGCAATGTAATATGTAATTACTCTTTATTTTTCAACTTTGTATAGAAAGTAATTTTTAAAGATTATATATTACATTAACTAGGTTTTATGATTTGAGAGCATATTATTTATTTTGCCATGAAATTCACGAGTATTAGCACTAGTGAATTTATAAATTCTACAAGATCCAAAACTTGAGTAGATGGCCATACGAGAAGAGGGTCAACAAGTTTAGCTAAACATGTGGTTAGTGTGAAAAATGCACCGAAAGAATTTTTGGTTCTAAATTATAACTTAAGCGAATAAATAGTGGATTTTACTATGACAATATCATACATTAATATGATGGGAATATAAGTATATGTAAATATATTTGAAAGCAAGTTTAGTATAAGCTTGAATCGGTAGAGAGAATTGACAAAAAGGTAAAATTTATGTCTCACCATAAAATATGTAACACAATAAATGACAAAGGAATAAATGATAACCGAGTAAAATATACGGGGGTAAATAAAAATTCACTAAATGACAAAGCTAGGGAAAACGTGCTATTAGCATTGTGGGTGGGGGCGTAAAACCGTACTAAGTATTAGCCTAAAATTCACTAAATGACAAAGCATTAAATAACAACCGAATAAAGTACAAGGGCGTAAACAAAGATTCAATAAACGACAAAGCTAGAGTGTAAATGAAAATTCTGTAAATGATAAATGAGTAAAGTACAACGAATGTAAATAAAAAGTCACTAAATGACAATTGAGTAAAGTATAACAGATATAAACAAAAAAATTACTAAATAACAAAAGAAGCTAAAAGACAAAAATTCACTAAATGACAATTGAGTAAAGCATAGCACATATAAACAAAAAATTTACTAAATAACAAAAGACGCTAAAAGATAAAAAAAATAACTATGTTCTAAATTAATATATAGACAAGGCTCAAACTATCTACACACCAAGTGTGTAGATAGCCAACCCAAAAAGGTGTTTTTTGTCCTATGTGCATACCATGTAGTGTCGAGTTGTGGCCAAAGCACGGCGTTTTGGTCCGATCAACCAGACAAAGACTGACGGGTGTCTGACGGGTCTGTTGACCGGACCAAAACGCCGAGCTTTGGCTGCGTTTTGGTCCTGTCAACCAGACCGGGTGTCAGTCTTTTGTCTGGTTGACAGGACTAAAACGCTGCCAAAGCTCGGCGTTTTGGTCCGGTCAACAGACCCGTCAGACACCCTTCAGTCATTGTCTGGTTGACCGGATCAAAACGCCGCGCTTTGGCCACAGCTCGACACTGCAAGGTGTGCATATAAGACAAAAAAATACATTTTTAGTGTGCCAATAGGCAAATGGGTGTGCAAATAGGTACACCCATAGATAAATAATTATGAACTAAAAAAATGCCTAATAAACACATGACTTGACTAGAAAGTTTAATGCAAATGTTTAGTGATATGGTCTTGGAAAAATATGATATTGTTTATTTTGGAAATCTGATAAAACTAAAAATAAAATTATAAATTTTTGGATATTTCAGATATCAGAAATCATCAAAAAATTTTAAAAACGCGATCCAAATCCAAATCCGAATCCAAAAATTCAAATATACGAATTTTCGGATAGTGTATATTCGGATATCGAATGGTTCAGATCAGATTTTCGGATTCTATAACTTTTTAACACCCCCTAGTCTTGGAGGCGGGTGATATATTGATTGAATCCTTGGGATTTATATTAACTGAATATGGAAAATGACTTAAAAAATCCATTACAAGAAATATAAGTATATTATGAATAGGGCATTAAATTTTATATTGATTAACACCTCTTCCGCACCCCTAGCAAATAATTTCTGAGTCCGCCAATGTTAACATGTGTGTATGATAATATGAACCATTTGCGTATAACATGTGTGTATGATAATATGAACCATTTGCGTGACAAATTTTTAGTTGTTATATCTAAACATATCATTGCAAACCCTGAATGAAGGAGATGAATACTAGTCTCTAATCTTGATTTCTTCTATTCAGTAGATATAAAACAACCAAAAAACAAGCATATTGAATTCAAACAATAAACTAAAGGACATAAACAGATGAACAAAAACAATGCCGAATTAAATCATTAACGTGTAGTCTGACATGATAAATTCAAGTCAACATCCGAACATATTTTAATGATGATTTCAGTGTGATAATGCATTTTAGACTAAATTTTGAGTAACTGGGTCTTCACAAATCTAGATAACCTCTTTTCAAAACTTCTATAACATATTTAGTGATTTTAAGTAACCGGTACACGTGTAAACTTTTAACTAACTGATGTCAGGAAAATAATCCACACGTGATCGATACAAGTAAATTATATAGATATACATACATATATATATATATATGTGTGTTTATGCACGCGCGTGCGTGTTATTTGATTACTACTTAGACAATTAAGCGCGAAATTGATGCGAACGCAGTCGTTACACGATGCTGAGAGCGCGTAAAGTAAGCGACAACAGATTAAAATATTGGAATTCTTTAATTTAAATCATAATAAATATTACTGGATATTTATATGTTTTTATTATGAATTTTAATAGTTCACGATAAAATTTAGATCGTACGATGAAATTATGAGAGCAAATCGTTGTACGGGGTCGGGATTTAAATGCGAAACGCGTATGTGCGTTGTTTAATCCCATCTAGACAAAATATAATTATTTTGAACACGAAAACAATTACTTTAAGTTATGATATATATTAATACGAAATTTTCAGGCGAATACGGACTTTGGGTGCGGAATGGGTCGAACATGGTGTAATTCACAAGCAATACTAGGCTTGGAGCCCACCCCAAAACCCTACCTATAAATTCAACATTTTCTCTCTCTATCTTCATTCACAAACACATCTTTCTCTCTTTACCTCCCCTTTTTTTCTCTCAACTCTCTCTCTCTCTCTCTCTCTCTCTCTCTAAAACCCAAAACTCGCCACCATGACCGGCGGCGGTGGTCGCGGCCGTCCGACGAGCTAACTACCCCTCCCCACTAAATTTGATGTCCCGAACCATGTAGTAGCGGTTTTTTTTTTTTTTTTTTTTTTTTTGCGATTTCGAAGTGGTGACGAAGATGTACTAGCTCCAGCAAAGATTCCGGCCAAATACCAGCGATGTTGTTTTTGAGTTTTCACTTCAGGGATTAGTAGATCGGGCGTTTTTATGCCTCCATGTATGTTTTCATGAAGGTTCGTGCTCCGTCGAATTTATGACGACCTCTTCGGCGAGAGGTAAATTTGGGGCATTTCAATGAAAAATACATTTTCAAATAAATTGAATCCTGTTTTCTTTTCTTCCCGACTGCTACGCACCAAGTACACCTTCCAGAATTTCATGTCGGTAAACACGTCCAAGCTCCCGAAAAGCTACATAAACATAGTAATGTCGACAATTCTCTTAATATGATTTTATCTGCCAACAACAAACTAATTTCGGTTTATATATGCCTTGAATTAATTTTGTTACTATAACTTCATTTCAAAGTCCTTCTCCATCTAGCTCAAGGCGTGCCTCTTCACCAGGCGGGTTGGTATGGGTTAGGTTATCAATTGTTCTCTTTATAGGAAGTAAAGTGTCATATATGATCTGTAATAGTTAAATTTTGAAATTTTCATACAAGTTGATTTTTGAGATTTAACAATTTATTTTCAGGACCAGTTGATTTGTTTTCATATTTATTTAAAGCCAACATAACATAAATCAGCTTACAACCTCTATTCTTAAGAAAGAGATCTTAATCTTTAAACCTCCATTTTTGCAGGCCGGTTCCCAAATTTATTCCGGATCTTGAACATTTTATACTAGAAGGATCATATCAAACAATGCAAAGCTAGAAAAAAAAAAGCTATAGTGGATGTTCCAAAATCCATCTACATGTTGGCCATGGAATATCATAATGGAGCTCTAGATACATATGGAGAAGTTGCACTTGACTTTAGTAGACTTGCAAAATTCTTTTCTCGGGCCAAATTATTGACGCATGAATCGATCACACAGCTTTATGCCACTGCATTTTATGTAGGAGACCAGAACTAGGATGAGGTGGAAAAACAACTCAACGGTTTAAGAACCTCTGAAACTGCACATACATATGCCCTATTATTTTAATGCAATTAAGTTTTTGTGTGAGTCTCTTTGCGTGTTGATAAACCCTCACTACAAAGGCCTAGCAAGAGGTGGCGAAGACATCCCTCCTCAGATCTACCTATCCAATACTGAATATGCTTTCCAAAGGTTCATAATTATTTGAGACGGTGATTGGTAAGCCTAGAGTATTTTGATGTATTTAGTTTGTCTAGTAACTTTTAAGTTATATATTCCTTTGATCTTATCTTCTTTTTTATTTATGATGTAGTAAATCTTAAGAAAAAGCTTGTGAGGACAACAACTAGGTTATGCTTGATATAACTGTTTTTGGTTTTACACTCTCCTTTACTATAAAGGAATATCTCAAGGTTTCTCGATAAATATGATTACAATTTTGTTGTTGATTAGTTACCTGCAGTCCAAGGTGTATACTGAGATCATGTTCTTTTACTTACTACAGGAAAATATTGGTTTGCTTGAAAAGGTTCAAGGTATAAGCATCTCTATAAACCTTTGAAGAAGACTGGGCGAGGTTTGTATAAAGCTGAGAGGTTAGAACACGTAAGTTACATACACCGTTGCATGATTTAATCTAGATCTTGGCCTGTATTTATAACTTAAAAGGTCGACCGGAGGCCTGGGTGGTCCGGTTCATGGTGTTGAATCCATTTAGCAGCTAGCCGGACCGTTGATCGGCGGCCAAACCGGAAAGCTGGTGAATAACAAGGTCAGACCGGCGGAGAGTAAGATTTGACGATCAGACGTTGACTCTCCTGCGAGGCATTTTTTCTGCTAATCGGGGTTTCAAACAGGGATTTACTTTTTTAAACCCTCTAAGTATCTCTTGAGAGCTGTAAAATTAGGAAAAAGAGAAAAAAGTGACGAGCAACATTACCTAGTTTTTGTTTCTCTTTCCAGAGAGTAACTTACGAGAATGAGACCAAGAAAGATGATATTCAAATAAATTTAGGTGGTCAAAAGTCAAAACCTATAAAAAGTTAAAAGTTGTTGTACCTTCAGTCATCATGTACTGTTTTATTGATTAAATATTTTTGATTTATTTCATGAATTTATTTACTTGAGGATAAAAAATGATTTTATTTTAAAAGGTTATTTGTTATTTTTTACGTACATTATTTACATTTTAATATGTCTTAGAATCAAAGTTATTACTTTATTCAATATTTTTTACATATCAAATATATAATCATTTTTCAAGTTGTTGTATTAATTTATATTCTATATTTTAAATATATTAAACTAATTATAAAATCACCTGGTTCTTAGATCCAGTTCGACCAGTGAACCAGTAGGCTATCCAGTTCGATGTCCGGTCCGGTTCTGAAAACATTGGTTAGTAGAATTTATGTATGTGCATGTATTGATCTATGAAATTGAAGATGAAATTTGAATACAGAATGATGATTGAATCTTGTTTCTTGATAGAATTCGACTTCGTAACTGTTTTAAATACAAAGATATGTTTTTATATACATGCTATTCCGATCACCAATATAATTGGTGGAAACCGCCATGACCTGTGCCAATAAAATAAATACAAACAATAATTATACATGTTACATAATAATTAATCTAGCTTATATAGTAATATCTAATTCTTGGATTATTATTTTGACATTTTTTATGCCTTAACTAACAGAGGATGGACACAAACAATTTTAATTCTTTGAAGGATCATATCAAACAATGCAAAGCTAGAAAAAAAAAGAAGCTAAAGTGGATGTTCCAAAATCCGTCTTCACGTTGGCCATGGAATATCATAATGGAGCTCTAGATACATATGGAGAAGTTGCACTTGACTTTAGTAGACTTGCAAAATTCTTTTCTCAGGCCAAATTATTGACGCATGAATCGATCACACAGCTTTATGCCACTGCATTTTATGTAGGAGACGAGAACTAGGATCAGATGGAAAAACAACTCAACGGTTTAAGAACCTTCGAAACTGCACATACATATGCCCTATTATTTTAATGCAATTAAGTTTTTGTGTGAGTCTCTTTGCGTGTTGATAAACCCTCACTACAAAGGCCTAGCAAGAGGTGGCGAAGACATCCCTCCTCACATCTACCTAACCAATATTGTATATGCTTTCCAAAGGTTCATAATTATTTATGATGGTGATTGGTAAGCCTAGAGTATTTTGATGTATTTAGTTTGTCTAGTAACTTTTAAGTTATATATTCCTTTGGTCTTATCTTCTTTTTGATTTATGATGTAATAAATCTTAAAAGAGCTTGTGAGGACAACAACCAGGTTATGCTTGATATAACTATTTCTAGTTTCACATTCTCCTTTACTACAAAGGAATATCTCAAGGTTTCTTGATAAATATGATTACAATTTTGTTGTTGATTAGTTACCTGCAGTCCAAAGTGTATACTGAGATCAAGTTCTTTTACTTACTTCATGAAAATATTGGTTTGCTTGAAATGTTCAAGGTATAAGGTATAAGCATCTCTATAAACCTTTGAAGAAGACTGGGCGAGTTTTGTATAAAGCTGAGAGGTTAGAACATGTAAGTTACATACACCGTTGCATGCTTTAATCTAGATCTTGGCCTGCATTTATAACTTAAAAGGTCGACCGGAGGCCTGAGTGGTCCGGTTCATGGTGTTGAACCCATTTAGCAGCTAGTCGGACCGGTGGTCGGCAGCCAAACCGGAAAGCCGGTGAATAACAAGGTCGGACCGGTGAAGAATAGGATTTGACGATTAGACGTTGACTCTCCTGCGAGGCGTTTTTCTGCTAATCGGGGTTTTCAACAAAGATTTATTTATTTTAAACCATCTAAGTATCTCTCGAGAGAGCTGTAAAATTAGGAAAAAAAACAACGAGCAACATTACCTAGTTTTTGTTTCTCTATCCAGAGAGTAACTTACGAGAGTGAGACCAAGAAAGATGATGTTCAAATAAATTTAGATGGTCAGAAGTCAAAACCTATAAAAAGTTAAAAAGTTGTACATTCATTCATCATGTACTAACTATTTTATTGATTAAATATTTTTGATTTATTTCATGAATTTATTTACTTGAGGATAAAAAAATGATTTTATTTCAAAAGGTTATTTGTTATTATTTCCCTACATTATTTACATATTTATATATCTTAGAATCAAAGTTATCACTTTATTCAATATTTTTTACATATATAATATGTCATCATTTTTCAAGTTGTTGTATTAATTTATATTTTATATTTTAAATATATTAAACTAATTATAAAATCACTAGGTTCTTAGATCCAGTTCGACCAGTGTGGGCTATCCAGTTTGATGTCCGGTCCGGTTCTGAAAACATTGGTTAGTAGTATGTATGTATGTGCATGTCATTAATCTATGAAATTGAAGATGAAATTTGAATACATAATGATGATGATTGAATCTTGTTTCTTGATAGAATTCGTAACTATTTTGAATACAATGATATGTTTTTATATACATGCTACTCTGAAATTGGTGGAAACCGCCATGACCTATGCCAATAAAATAAATACAAACAATAATTATACATGTTACATAATAATTAATCTTGCTTATATAGTAATATTTAATACTTGGATTATTAGTTTGACATTTTTTATGCCCTAACTAACAGTGGATGGACAAAAACAATTTTAATTCTTTGAAGGATGATATCAAACAATGCAAAGCTAGAAAAAAAGAAGCTAAAGTGGATGTTCCAAAATCCGTCTTCACGTTAGCCATGGAATATCATAATGGAGCTCTAGATACATACGGAGAAGTTGCACTTGACTTTAGTAGACTTGCAAAATGCTTTTCTCAGGCCAAATTATTGACACATGAATCGATCATATAGCTTTATGCCACTACATTTTATGTAGGAGGCGAGAATTAGGATGAGGTTGAAAAACAACTCAACTGTTTAAGAACCTCCGAAACTGCACATACTACGGTGCCTTATATGCCCTATTATTTTATTGCAATTAAGTTTTTTGTGTGAGTCTCTTTGTGTGTTGATAAACCCTCACTACAAAGGCCTGGTAAGAGGTGGCGAATACATTCCCCCTCATATCTACCTATCCAATAGTGAATATGCTTTTCAACGGTTCATAGTTGTGGTGACTGGTAAGCCTAGAGTATTTTGACGTATTTAGTTTGTCCAGTATATATTCCTTTGATCTTATCTTCTTTTTTATTTATGATGTAGTAAATCTTGAAAAGCTTGTGAGGACAACAACCAAGTTATGCTTGATATAACTATTTTTGGTTTCACACTCTCGTTTACTACAAAGGAATATCTCAAGGTTTCTCGATAAATATGATTACAATTATGTTGTTGATTAGTTACCTACAGTCCTGTAAGGCCATATAATTGAGTACGTTTGCGCTTATCTTTATCAAACACAATTATAATTATTGGACTTAGTTGTCTAGATGGCTTGGGATAAGCCATGTGGGCTAATTAAATATTTTGGGCTTGTTTAGTTAGTAGTGTGCATGTGGGCTTGGCCTAGTTTGTATTTAGGTCACCCTATGTAATTATAAATAGGGTGTGCCTAGGTCATTAGGGGTTGTTGTTCGTGTTGATGTTCTTTTTAACATTTTCGAGGTTGTGTGATCATTGTACTAGACAATCCTCGAGATTGTGTGCAATATCTAAAGACAATCGATATTCTTGTTCTACACCATTCTTTGTTATTCTGCACTTAGAATCGTGTTTATGATATCCAATTGATAGTTCCTGGACTTACAAATCCAAAGTGTATACTGAGATCATGTTCTTTTACTTACTACAGGAAAATATTGGTTTGCTTGAAAAGCTGGTTTGAGCTAAATGGGTTCAAGGTAAAAGGTATAAGCATCTCTATAAACCTTTGAAGAAAACTGGGCACATTTTGTATAAAGCTGAGAGGTTAGAACATGTAAGTTACATACATCGTTGCATACTTTAATCTAGATCTTGGCCTGTATTTATATTTAATTTTGGTATGCACTATGGATGATGATTCATTTAATTTTGGTATGCACTATAGAAATGACATATGAGTTATATTGCCAAGTAGAATGGAGGTGTGTAACAGAAAATGAACTCTCAGCAAATAGGATTGATTTTGTCACAAAAGCATACACAGAAAGTGCCAAATTGCTGAAGATACTTTAGGTGAGCCTCAACTCATTTGACATGTGTCATTTGATCTATTTATGTTTTTACCCGTTGGACATAACTTATTGGCCTATTCAAGAAAAAAAATTAGGTACGTGAGTCATTGGTCGTGCATCACATTTGCTATGGATTTCCTTTGCTTGTAGATATTATGTAAAGAAACTAAAGACCCTGATTGGTCTGAAGATGGGCATGATAAAACCATATATTCTCTAATGTTTTCTTCTTCTTTGGAAAAGGAAACTCTTGGTATTCTATTAGAGCATCTCTCTCACCATATATATATGTGTATATATATATTTGTGTGTGTTGTAAGAATCATTGTCTTCCATGGTTTACTTGTATCACACAATGTTTTATAACAGAGTTTGAGAGAAAATAGAATGATATTATATAAATGATTACTTACAAATGATATGGTTTAGGGGTATTTATCAACGTTTTTAGAACCAGACTGGACGTCGAACCGGTCTCTTTACCCGTCCACTTGTCCGACCCGGACCAGATGCAAGAATCGGATGGTGCCATAAAATTAATAGGGTAAAATTATATTACAAATAATATCGTCGGTCTAACTCCTGGTTCACTGCACATCCGGTCCAATACCCTAACTCGAACCGGTCAGACCTCCGGTTCCCGGTCCGATCGACCGATCATGCCCGGTTTCCAAAACATAGGTATTTATACCCAACAATTACTTGGCACCCATGACAGTTAATGGCGGTTATTGGTGGAAAGATAGTTGTCACTACAATAATCACAACCTACCTACTTGTTACATAATATAATATTAATCCTAAACATAAATTTAATACTAGTAACACATGTTTACATAAGTATAAGTTTGAAATTAAATGATCAAATCCAACACGTGTGTGTGATTGAGTGTGTGTATCTGGTATAGTTTTGGATTGTTTCTTTGTTACTATGGTTTTTAAAATATATTAAGTCCTTTCATTATATTTAACTGCCCATCCGTTTTTTTTTTTTTTTTTAGGAAATTGAAGCTTATATGGAAGTATAGTCACTTAATCCAAAATTATGTGGAATTATGTAAATAATGATATTCAACATATTTTTAGAAAATATCTACACTACATAAGATAGCTTTCCACAAAAATCCAGGATTATCATTGCAAAAGGAGGGGAACATTGACCACGTGGACTTAAGGGTACGGATGATTGCATTTCTTTGTTATCTCATGCAATATCTACTATGGTGAGTTATCTTCAATTTGATTCTACTTTCATATTTATGTAGTTCACCAATATGACATACCATGGTAACTAATACATGAGACGTAAAATCAAGACAAGGGCAAGGAAACATATCACGATCTGTTAGCTAAGGCTTATTGCTTACGTGATTTGTGTACTCTAAAGATACTTAACTCTGATAAACAGTATTTTCTTCAAGACTTTGATAAAGCTTTAAAGCTATAGTTGAGGCAAGAACATTTCGGATCTTTTATCTTGCAATACCATGTTGGCGATTTGTTATCACTCAAGGTTCGTTTTTGTTTGTTGCCCTTGTTATTGATTTTTTTACTTATTTAGCGTGACTCATCATTTATGAGTTGATGATCAAATTTTGCATCCCCATTATTGTTTCTTTAGAGAATTGTCTGGCTAATCTCTGGCAAACTAGAAGGCTTAGCCATGCCCTGTGCATTGCACATGTAGATAATGCTTTTAATTCAACATTTTCAAGCTACTATAGTTTGTCAAATTCTATGAAGTTTTGGGAAGGTTGTATGGAGAGTTCAGAATCCCTCAAAGTTGGTTTCGAGCAATGTTGTTCAATGCTCTCCACGTGTTCACGTTCTTCAACAATTGGTTATGTCAAGAAGTCGATTCATCATCTTAGTAAAGAAGTATGATTCTTGTGATATGATTTTTGTTAAGACGGGTGGGTTTGGGTTTGCATCTGGTTAAGTTCGTGAACACTTTCCTAATCGATTTATTTTTTTTCTAAATTCCTAAGTAGTAAATATGATTACAAAACGAGGCTATTACACCACTAGTCTACTTATTATATAAGAAAAACGATTGACGCATTGCTTTATACTTTGAGTTGATTTACCTTTTCTGTTAGATATTTTGGTTTTACCAAAATTGATCTTTTTGTAAGTAAATTGGCACCCTATAGATTGTGTCTTCTTTTATACACCTCTTTTTGTAGGTTTCCACTTCAAGGAATATAGAACCACGTAGGAAGAAAACATATCTTTTGGGAAATATGTATTATGATTTGAGTGGTAGATTATTTCATAGTGGATTAGTTATTGTGGTATGTATTTGATTTCGGTTGTTATTTTATCTTGAATACTAATCTTTGGGAAATAAATGTCTTTTAATTTCCATTTTCAAAAATCACAAAGAGAGTATGCATACTCATTGCTAAGTTTAAATACTAAAGTTGTCTCATATTTTCTAATGAAGTATCACTTCTTTGTAGGCGCTTATCTATGCCAAAAAAGCTGTAAATTTGCACACCCAACTATATGACTATAAATTCAAAGTCATAAAAGAGCAAAACCGATATGCCAAGCATTTTCAGTTGAACTATATAGTAGCTATTCACGCAACACTATTTTAACTCCATGGAATGTACTTTGTTGTTACCTTCAAAGCTTGCTTCAAGTGGAATGTTCAAATGTAGCTTCAAATGGTTTTCTAACTTTTTTAATATATTTTAAGTATCAAATTCTTATCAATGGTAATTCAGGTAGGACCTAGAGATCCTTTGAGATGTCGAGGCTGTTGTAAAAATCATTAGCATGCGAAAAGTACGGTTGTAATTCACAAGATTTGCCTATCTTTGCAGCTAGTTTTTCAATTGCTTTAGGTATGTAATTTTATTCTTTTCTTTTATGATTTTTTAAAATATATTTTAAGCTACATTTGTTATTTATCCAGTGGCTCACTTGAGAAACACAAATATCTACAAGACATTTTATATGATTGCACCTACTGGACCATAAGAAGAGGCAAAATGGGTGGGTCAGGTGGGGGTATTTTATTGTATGATCCAACACAGATCGAGTTTGGTTGACCATACTTGACAATTGTTGAATTCATTATATCAATTCCAACTTGTAATGTTTTGAATAAAATGATTTAGGAGGTTTTAGTTTTAACATAATACAACTTTGGTGCAGTTCAGAAACAATAAAACTACCAACTAAATTTATCTTGTTTTAATCCAAGCAAAATTCACACTAAACTAAAAGGCGGAATGTAGCTGAAAGAAAAATGTGTAAAGCCGATGATGTATTGACTAAAGATTCTTTCCATGCCATGTCTTGCTTCAAGTGAAAGTTAATCTTGGAATTTAAGTAAAACAATTACTTGGCGATGTGTGTAGAAACCGTCCCAATGATCCTCAAAGAAACTGTTTCAATGATCTTGAAAATGCTGTAGAATTATATAAATTTTCTATTGAAAAATTGATGGATATTAGCCGGAAGAGTTGTGTTAGTAACCCTACGGAAACAATAATAAGAAACACTGTGTTTTGTGATATTGTTGGGAATGACGAAGAAAAAGAACCCACTCCAAATGAGTTGAAGGCTTTTGGGTGTGAAGTCACATGTGTCTCTAATGAAGTAAATTGTTGGATCGTGTTCCTTTTGGAGTTATGAAGTCATCATCTTTGAAGAGCGTGATAGATATGAAATGGGAGTGCACCGGAAGGCGCCTCTTTGTTAATATTTTGATTGAGATATGTATAGTAAAACAAACTTGGAAACCTCTACCTTTTGTTAGTTGAAGTAAGACAATGTTTTATTATGTTTTTTTCGAAGCATCTTTGTGAGCCTGTGGTAAATTGAACAGGCACATGAAGAAGTTTGGAGGAGCGTATCTGTGATGGTAAACAGGAACATATTTCACTCATCAAACTCTCAGATTACATCACATTCACTTCGCTGGCCGAGTTGATTGAACAAAATATAATTGGAAACGCGTTTGCAGTTGAGCACGCAACACTGTTCTCTACACTATATGTTGGCTTTGGTTAAGAAACAATGGTAGAAGGTATTACTAACATGTTTTTATGGTATATATGTCTTTTCTTAATTGTAGAAGACTAATCTTGATTTATGATTCTTGACCTCAAGAATCATGTTTAGACCAATTTCACATAGAACATCTTTCACAATGTGGTAACTCATAGACCCCTGCACAAAAGGTGTAACTAAAGCCACAATAGCATCACCTATGGTTCTAGCAACAAGACTTGAGAATGTTTCCTCGGTCTTTGCAAAATTCCATAAATTGTCTTCTTGATCTTGATCTTCGTCTTGCTTCAAAGATTCCATATTAACCTTTTCAAGTTGCTTATTCAAAGATACAAGTGTCATCCATGCCTCATAACATTCATTCGTCTTGATTTGATACCAAGAATTTTGCTCTTCTATCATGTAACACCCCGACCGCTTAATAACAACCCGCGACGGAATCGTCGGGGAGTCACGTTACAAATTGCTCACAACACATGGTACTAAAAGTTTCATTATATTAACAATATTGTTTTACAACACAAAAAATACAAGTTTTTTTTTCAAATTTAGAAGCAATCTAAGGCCCGAGTGCATTCCTATGTGTAGCATACTTGAATGTCAATACCTGAAACATATGTGAAAATATCGTCAACAATGAATGTTGGTGAGTAACATAGGTTTTGTGGTCAAGTTCATGGCTTTGAGTTTATATTGCAATACCTTGTCCGACTAAGAGAGTCGATGAGTGAAAATTTTGTAACAAATTTTGTATTAAATGTGTTTGGTATTGCAACATGTTTTACCAATTGTAAGAGTTGGTATATTTAAAAGAAAACCTTTTAGCCATGAAACTTGACAACAATGTTTCATCATAAGAGTTCTAAGTTCCTCCCAAGATAGTGCTATGGCTACCTTCGCACCTCGATCTCTCGTAATTTCATTCAACCACGTGAGTGCTCTCTTTTGGAAAACACTTGAAGCAAATTCTACCTTACGGTCATTGGAACACCGACAATGGCGAAAGGTGCTCTCAATGCTTTCAAACCATTGTAGGAGCCCGGTAGCTCCCTCAGACCCATAGAACTTGTTTGGTTTAGCCTAGTTGAACTGTTTGTAGTTACAAGGCGTGGGAACATTGTTGTTGTAATTGTTATTGTTGGCCTGATTGAGTTGGGTCACAAGGTTTGGAAGTATCGTCGGCCATTTGTTGAGCGATTAGAGCCGCCATTTCAGCATCTTGGGTAGTGTTGTGACGAGGAGGCATTCTAAAAGAGAAAGGAATCATGAAGGAAGACGAGTGAGATCGGTGTGGGATTGTTAAAAAGAAGTGTTAAAATATCAACAAAGCATAAGGAGTGTAATCATTAACTCAATTCACAAAATGAATAAGTGACACAGTGACTAATAAAAGTAAATGGGTTTTATAATGTATCGTGAATACATGCTTTATCCTACAAGTGGACACTCACCCTAAGAGTTCCCAGGTAAGAGTGACTAGTCAAATTTTGTGGATTTGAACGAACACTCTAGCCTTAGTCAGAAAACTCAGGGTACATGCATCCACCCTTCCAGATTGCATGTTTTCACATTTATTAAAACCCAAACTTTTGACGAGATTTTGAAAATTTTCAAGGCTTAAAAACCTAAGAATAAATCATCTAAGGATAGATAATGATTTATTGTAAAACTTTGGAGAATTTTGCTTTTTTATGAGTGGATTATGACTTTGAATTGTTTTGGTAATCACCTAAGGATAAGTGATGGCTTTGTATATTCGATGCACTAAGAATCTAGACGCGAGTTACCTCACGTTTGGGTCCTGGGAAGGTTATAATCTAGGTCAAAAGCATTACTAATAACCTAATTCTCTATAACCATGGCTCTGATACCAATCTGTAACACCCCCACCGCGTAATAACAACCCCACTACGGAATCATCGGGGAGTCACATTACAAATTTCTCACAACACAAGTTACTAAAAGTTTCATTATCTTAATAATATTGTTTTACAACACAAAGAATACAAGTAATTGTTTTCAAATTTAGAAGCAATCTAAGGCACGAGTGCATTCCTATGTGTAGCATACTTGAATGTCAATACCTTAAACATATGTGAAAATATCGTCAACAATGAATGCTGGTGAGTAACATAGGTTGTGTGGTCAAGTTCATGGGTTTGAGTTTGTATTGCAATACATTGTTCGACTACGAGAGTTGATGAGTGAAAATTTTGTAACAAATTTTGCATTAAATGTGTTTGGTATTGCAACATGTTTTACCAATTGTAAGAGTTGGTATATTTAAAAGAAATTTTTTTAGCCATGAAACTTGACAAAAATGTTTCTTTGTGAAAACGGGTAAGTAACCCAAAATGTTTTCTTGTAAATTGTATGGTTTATATCAGTGTTGCAAAAATCGCGACTAGTCGGCGACTAGTCGCTAGTCGGCCTCCAACTGAGTAATTTTTCACTAATCAGTAAAAAAATCGCTAGTCGGTCAAAGCCGGTGCTAGTCGGCCCAAGTCGGCCTAGTCGGCCCTAGTCGACCCAATTTAAATGTCTATAAAACTGGCCCATAATGAAAAAATAAGCCCATCTTTGTTTGCCTTATACCCTAAAATCATCGACACTGAGCGACGTTAGTGGATTTGCTGCCCTAAACTCTCTACAACAGAACACTGAGCAACATCAGCGAGCAGAGACAGCGGCGACGATGATTTTTATAATTCGGAGGTACGAGATGATTTAGAAGCCAATGATGTTGTGGTTGAATGTGTTGGTGTATTATTTCCTAAAAATTATGATATGCAATCCCAAATCTTGTCGGTCGAGTTGCCTATCTTCAAGCGGAAGGAAGAAAAATTTGACCGTCCTATTGCACTTAAAGCGTGTGAGATCAACAACGAGAACTTTTTGATCCAGGTAATTTAATGATTAACATTATTTTTGTTTTAGAATTTCATATTTGTCATATAAATATATTATATGTTTGTTTGTAGCAAATTGGTTGGAAACGTATGGTAACTCAACACCAAATTTGAAAAAGATTGCTATGAGGATCCTTTCTTTGACTACAAGTTCGTCGGGATGTGAAAGAAATTGGAGCATCTTTGAAGGGGTTAGTGAATATAAATGTTTAATGTTTAAATATATTGAATTTGAACCTATTGTTGAATTTAATGTTTATTTTAAACTCCTTAGGTACATACTAAAAAAAAGAAATAGACTAGAGTCAAGTAGATTGAATGATCTTGTTTTTTGTTCAATACAATGCAAATTTGTTGGTGAAAAACAAGAACAGAAGGAACATAAATCGTGAGGTACTTAAAGCAGAAGATGCTAGTGAGGCTAAAGAGTGGATTGAGGATGATGGAGAGGAAGAGGAAGTTGAGTTAGGGGTTAATGAAGCCGCGGGTGTTGATGAAGTATCGTCTAACCGAACAAGTGTTAGGAAACCTGCTAACGCGAGACAACTTTATGATGAAGAATTTGAGTCGGAGAAAGAGGATGAAGTAGACGAGGAGATTGAATACGAGTCGGATGGTGTCGAAATCATTGAACACTATGGGGATGACCATTACATTTGAACTATTTGTTAATGTTTGAATTTTAAGTACTTAGACTTGTTATGTTATGACTTATATGTAAGTTTAGTTTGAATTTTGAACTACTTTTATCTTTTTAAGCATTATATTGATATGGAATTGTGAGTATATATATACATATTTATAAAAATAAAAAAATATACATATAAAATTTCTGATCCGATTAATCCCGAGTAGCCGCTAGTGCCCACCTCACCGGCCGACTAGCGACTAGCGAGTTCTCCAACCTTGGTTTATATTAGGGGTGGCAAAATGGGTGGGTTGGGTAGGTTTGGGTAATGGGTTAAGATGGGTATGCGTTAGGATGGGTTTGGGTTAGGATGAGTTTATTAAGAAATGGGTTAGGATGGGTTTAGGTCAAGATGGGTTTTTGTCAAGATGGATTTGGGTATGATAGGCTAAATAAATAAAAAAAATCAAAAAATAAAATAAAAAATTTTAAAAATCAAAAATAAAAAAAATCATATAATTCACCAACTCTTACAAAAGCCATATAATTCAGTTTAATGCACAAAATGACAGTCCAGTTAATTGATTCGTAATCATTAACAGTAGAACCAAACATCAGAGTAACTCGAATCTGACTAGTAAGTTAGTCTACAAACAGCAAAAACTGAACAATCACATAAAACCACCAAGCTTTTTCCCTAACCAAAAAAATTGAGATATGACTTAGTTGTGTCTACGGTCTACCGATCAAGTGTCTACGCAATGGCAGCATGTTTTCTCAATCTCAATCACTACAGAAGCTTCAAACCACCATAACTTATAATAATTCAAACAACACATAGCACCGAAAAATATAGTTCAACAGAAAGCCCTTAATCCTAACCCTAACCCTAAAAAACCAAATTCAACTTCCTATTACCATCAATCATCACCAAAATTAATAAAACTAAACACCAAAACATACAAATGACACATTATACACCTTCTTATAACAGAAATTACCCCTAATTTCTCATAAATCAACTATATCTATCAATCATTCAATAACAAAACACAAATCCTCAAGAAAGCATCACTAATTCAGATTTGAAACAACAAACACGAAACATATACTCATATAAAAGTAAACAAAAGGTGTATAAACTTTCAAATTCACGAACGCTGCCCTTGTAAACCAAGTACGGGATCACAACTCCGAAAATTCCGACGATAGCTAGGTTACGGCGAGTCCGACGGAAGTTGTGCTCCAGATTCTCTCTCACTGTGCCCCAATCTTCGATAAATTTGTTCTTGTTAACTTCCATATCTCCTCCCATTTTGTTTGTTTGCATCTTAATGTATATCTGATTTTCTTCATTTTTATCCATTCATACCTATAGATATGTGGTTAGGGTTACCCACTTACCCATCCTGACCCATCACACATATTATTTCCTTGCCCACTATGACTTATCTCTATTTTTAAAATTACCCAAAATAACCCAATTGGGTTTTATTTTCCAGGCCTAGTTTATGTATATACTTGAAAACCCATTGTCATGTTTAGTATAAACCAATCGTCATGTTTAAAACCAATCGTCATGTATGAGTAAACCAATTGTCATGTATATGTAAACCAATCATCGTGTATAGTCGGTCGGTCAAACCACCAAAGGGTTTGTCCATAGTTTCACGGGTTCTATCATTCCCCAGTGGGTTCTTCTTGAAATAATATCGGAAGTGGGAATGAGTTGTTAAACCTAGAGCGCTCATCCCTTAGTGGGTTCTTCCTAAAATATATCGGAAGTGGGATCGGGTTGTTACACCTATAGCGCTATAATATACTACCGATCGGCTAGTCTAATATTAATGAATGTTCTCGTATCATAGATAATGCACCAACAAGTTTTATACAATGCAAGTATGTTGTCTTATGTATATTGTTATATATATAAACCATTTATAATAGTATTTCGTAAACTTGGAAAAGTGATAGTAGGCACATATGAATCACCCAAAACATTTGAAAACATAAAAGAGGGGAACTATGTACTCACAGGTTTGCGTAGATGTCTTGTCCAGACGTGTATGCAAAACTCAAATGTGTGTCCTAATGTATCAGATTGCTATTCGTTAGTGTATATCGTGACTTAAGCGGAAGAACGGATAGAATGAGGTTTATTAACCAAACAAATGAAGGATCTCGTGTAATACGGTTTGTTAAACCTTACATTCTGATTTGGAAGTGTCTAAAGGTGTTTTGACCCGTTACGACTTGTTAAAGTGGATTATGCCACTTTAACGGGTCGTATGCGTAACTACGGGTTCGGATGGTTAAATAAGTCCTATGACGAGTCTATCATGTCAAAACAAGTTTGTTTGTATTATATGATCGGTCTTGAAGCAAGAACATGGGTCATATATGTTTTAAAACCATTTTAGTGCCAGAAGGGCATTTTCGATTTCGATATTTTTAAAGTATATATAGTTGACTCATCATTTGACTAACGAAACGACATGACCATAAGGTATAACCTCAGAGGGTTATTCCCTATATTACTATGGTCATATAAATGGGCTAGGTCGGATCCTAAGGTTGACCAAACGGGTCAGATTCGAAAGTCAAAGCAGAATCAAACCGCTCGACTTTCGACAAAGGAATAAATGCTAAACTAGAAATGACGAGTTAGACATGTTAAAACATGTCTGGTTATATTATAAAACTTGTTTGGTGTCAAAACTTTAAGTTTTAGTACCTGAAAACTCATTTGTCGTAAACATACATTTTTATGCATTTTTTACTTTTATTTTGTAAAAGTTTGACTCGTCATTTCGCCTACTAAGCGTGATGATCAGAGGGTGTAATCGCAAGGGATTAACACCTTCATTATTACGATCACGTTACAAAGTTCAATTTGAACTTTGACTTGACCAAAATGGCGAGAACCGAAAATCAAAGTAAAAGTCAATCTGTTTGACTTTTGGCTCATAACTAGCCAAAATAATGAAAAAGAACTAAGAAGATGATGTGCTAAAAGTGGTCATTTAAAACTAACTAATATTAACCTAAAATAGACACGCTAAGTTTTAAATTTATAAACTAAGACTCACTAAAACCTAGACCACACAACCGGCAAGTGTACCGATCAATGCATTATAGCCTAAGTAAGTCCGAGTATCGAACCCACGAGACTCTACTGATTACGTTTACTAGACTCTAACTAGACTGACTCTAACCTAAATGTACTTAACTGTTTTGTTTGATTTGGGGGGGGGGGGGGGTTCCAACAAACCACTAAATTAACTAAAACTAACTAAATTAACTAAAGCTGAACTAACTTGGGACTTTTACTCAGATGGTGGAAACACTACCTAGGCTGGAATCCTGATTGCTTTTAGTTATGATTTTATTTGGAAGTTGTTTACTATGGAACCGGGATCATAAAGTTCTCACCTCTCGGGAAATCTAAAGGACTCCTAACCCTTCTCAAGAGCACGCTATAAAACCCTAGAGGTTGTTTAGATTACAGGTTATTAGACTCTTTTTCAAGACACCTAATGGATTTATGAAAGTATCCTACGAGGCTCACTCCCTGTCGAGATCTAAACCAAGGATAGACTTGTTTTCTCAATTAGACTTGCTAGACATTAGCCAATAGGTTTACTCCTAACGAAGCTCCTACCTTTCAGTTTAATGACTTAGACCTAGCAATAACCTCGCACCTTTCAGCTATTGACGATTAGTAGAACACTTGATTTTATGAGATTACCGAATATTACTTCTAAGGTTAGTTGCGCAATTTCACCCTAAAGAATAAAGATTTATTATGTGATATGGATACTCACCAAAATCTAAAACTCTATCACGACTCTATTATGTGATAAAGACCGTCACCAAGAATGATACGAAGCAATAAACAATATTCAAACAATATCAAGCACGCAAACACATATAACTGATATAACAAATCGCCTACAATTCATAAATAATCCATAGAATTCGTAAATCCATAATAAAAATCAGAACTTTAGCAATCATTCATCCAATCTAGGTAGTAAAAAGAATTTAGCCAAGAATCATAACCACTAAAAAGAAACAAGTCTCAAACGATAAGCAAATCATGTTTAATAGTTTGTAAAACACAAAGTCTAACAAAACCAAAAAAAATAATAAATTACAAACCAAACCCGAATCTTGAATCTTGATCGCGTCTTGAACCCTCGAACCAACTCTTTTCTATCTTCAAACCCCTTCTCGAAATTATTGTCCCTTTTTATTGTCTTGTTCGCGTCTGATCTTCTGTATGGCTCCAAGTTGGGTTTTAAGATGTATCTAATACTAATAAAAGACTCCAAATAATGACACATGGCAGTACCTCCTTATTCCTCAAATAGATTTACTTACATAATTATTAAAAATATCTATTAAATTATTTATTGTTTTCATATCAAAATAATGAAAATAATAAAGAAAAATGTTAATTCGATGCTTATCTGTTGAATCATTTTGTTTTAATTTTTATTCTTAAGCAAACGGCCATTTTATTTCTTTGATATGTTAATATTAAATTAATTCATTAATTAATATGAATATATCAAAATCGAAACCTTTTTAACCATTAATTAATTATTATAAAAAAGTTGTTATATCGCAAAGTTAACTGCTTATAACTTATTATAATTTTAAAATTAATTAATATATCACGTCATAAAATTTCATGATACGTTTTTTTGGGTTTGGGAAGCAAAAAAAATATCTAAATAAAAGTGTTAATAGATATACCACTTATTCCTCAAATATATTTACTTACATAATTATTAAAAATATCTATTAAATTATTTATTATTTTCATATCAAAATAATGAAAATAATAAAGAAAAATGTTAATTCGATGCTTATCCGTTGATTCATTTTGTTTTAATTTTTATTCTTAAGCAAAGGGCCATTTTATTTCTTTAATATGTTAATATTAAATAAATTCATTAATTAATATGAATATATCAAAATCAAAAGCTTTTTAGCCATTAATTAACTATTATAAAAAAATTGTTGTTATATCGCAAAGTTAATTGTTTATAAATTATTATAATTTTATAATTAATATATCACGTCATTAAAATTTCAAATGACGTTTTTTTGGGTTTGGGAAGCAAAAAAATATCTAAATAAAAGTGTTATAGATATACCAAAGAATCTCCTCATTACTAACCTATCCGATCCTTTCTTTCATTATTTCCTGACGAAGAAAAAGAATATCCAAGTTATGTTAGTCTTTAAGAGTCAAAGTATCTTCATGATAATTTTGATGCAAATCTACACTCATCGAATGTCCTTAATGGACTTAAACTTTTAGGCTTGCTAAACCATAGATAATTACTAAAGGTCGATGTTCTAATAACGTCATTAAGAAATATTGATTAAAAGATATGGTTTACGCAATGAAACCCGACTACAGGTCCAATCAATGGCGATCGGGTTATTGAGGCACAAATTTTATTTGGAAGTAAAATTGGCACTCAAAGGCTTATCTCTAGATTTCAATTAATACTCTCAGATAAAATGACTCTGTAAATATTGAAAAGGAGACAAATTCCTCTCGCCGTATCTTTTGTCATTACGATAAATAAAAGTCAAGGACATTCGCTATGTAAGGTTGGTTTGTTTCTAAAAAAACAGTTTTTACACATGATATATCAACTATATGTGACATTGTCCAAAGTAAAAAATATAGTTATGTCAATTTATGTAAAGATTTTTTTCACTAAATAATGATTTTTTTTTAAGTATAAATAAAAAACACATTAAATACTGGCCGAGTTACATCAATATCGCAGGTAAGCGAGCCACAAGCTGCGCCGCTACCCCTTTCTGAATAGCAAACCCTAGCCTATTAAAGACAAACCTCTGCCCCCCTGTTGATGAGCAACTGCTGTCGACAACCTTTTGGACCCTAGTTAACAAACGGATAGCTTCTGGAGCTAGGGAGCCAAAGGTGTCGTAGGCGAAGGGGATAAATGTATGTTGGTTATCAGCACATGCTTTAGCGTGTTTATCCACCTTTTTAGATTCCGCTTTCTTTATAGCATGTCCTGCTACAAACCCACTTTCCCTTAAACCAGCTAAGGGGGAGACTCCTGTGAGATCCACACAAGCATGTTTCCCTCTCGCCCAACCAAAGACGAGCAGATCCGCTGGTCTCAATGTAGATCTCCCTTCCATGGGATCTGTAAGGAAATTCACAGGGGCCTCCTTCTTGGCAGAAATCCCCGCTCTCCTCAAGATGTCCCCCAAAACATCTCTCACCCAGTCGTGCCGATATTTGAAACCAGGGAGCTCCTTACAATGAATAACATGCTCCCCGTATTTATCCATGCAGGCTTTACGGCAAATTGGGCAGGTTTCGTCTTCTGAATACATAGGGATCATCAGCCGGTATTTGAGGATAGCCCTATACTCAACAGCCGACATGCATTGCCCCAGCCCCTCGATCGGGATAACAGTCAAAAAATCTTGCGCATGGGGGCCCTTCAAGCACTCAATCACCGCCTTCTGGCGGGGAGACAAATCGAATGCTTCTCCCAGACTCCGAGCGATTTTGTCAAATAGGGCATTCGCCAAAGTTTTTTTGTGGCTTTGGGGGGGCGGTGTCCATATTAGAGAAACCGCCAATATCAAAGTCTGGAAGAGAGATACTTAAGTACTCAAGGGCCTGTTGGTAGTCTACGTCAAGCTTAACAACCCCACTGTTCCGAAGGATATGGTCTTGCAATACACACGACTGAGCTCTAGACGCCACAAAAGCATAAACTCCAACATCCCGAGCTGAGAGAAGGCCCAAACCACCCAGACGCATCGGCAAAGATGCCAATCGCCACTGAAGGTCACCGAAGTAGGACCCCTCGCAAAGATTGTAAAATTATATAATTTCTATTTTTAAACCCGTGTAATACACGGGTCTAATAATCTAGTATATAATATTACCCCTATAATTTTGTCGCATATGCGTGTGTATATGGTAATTAGGGTAGATTAATGAGCCCACAATTTGTTTACTAAAATCGCTGGGCTTAGTCCCTCTCACGACCCAAATACAAGTCGTCCACATTGATGTTCACTTCGAACCTCTTCTTGCGTCCCAGCCTGATGTTGTCTCCAAGAGTTATATATCAATTATGGCTGTCTCCCCCTTGAATTAATTAATTCCTCCAAGACATATAAGGAATGATATTCCTTTTTCCCCAAGCATACGCGTCTACGGCTGATTAGTCGATGGATGATTCTCTTTTATTAGGATTGAATTAATTAATTTATACATTAAAAAAAACCATAACCCATGTTTCCACGAATTCTACTGGACCTGATAGTCTTTGGCGGCCCAATGTATATTTAGAACAACACTCATTAAAAACAGCAGCAACTTTTTCCTATTGTAATTCATCCAAAATGCTTATTATATTAGTCTCATGCCCAAATCCAATTTCTACGTAGACATGCATGGACTTCTCATGTTTTGCGGCCCCACTTTTCCATATGGCTGCCTCTAATTCTTTTTTAAATAATTCAGAGATAAGTGAGGTCTACTCAAGGAAAATAGCGGTAATTTTAATTTGATCTCTGGCATCTACTCTGCTCAACTGGCTGGTTATTTCCTTTTTACTCGTTTTTACTCCATTTGCACCCTGACAAAACACAAAATAATATAATATAATACTAAAACTAAATAAATACAAATAAAACCTATACAAAAATTATACAATTTACACGGGACAAATATGTATATTTTACCACACATCAGAAGAACACTTACAAGTGTTCAAGGGGAAGATTAAACTTCAGTAGGAGCCCTCTCTAAGAAGAAGCTAGCTCCAATAGAAGAGAGAATGAGAAAGATTGAAGGTGCAAGTTTGCAAGGCTCATGATCATGGCTATTTATACTTGCACAATGATCATGAGATGATGCCAAGTGTTCACAAGGCTTCTTAGGAGTTGCTAAGTGTCCATTGAGGTGGAAGAAGCAAAGAAAGTGTCGCAAATTCGGTACTAGGTGGCAAACAATGAGGATAGATGGCAGAATTTGGTGAACAAGCAAAAATTCTACAACTGAGCACCCCTTACGGTTCGTATGGCTTTAGGTCTTACGGTTCGTAACACCTTCTGATAAACAAGTTTCTATTTTTGGCAGTTTTAGCCCCCGGACTTGCATTTTCACTTGTTTGCCATTTTTAACCCTTCTAACTTGGTATTTAAGTTATATGAATGGTATAAAGGCATATGTAACTTGGATTTTGTTCCGAATATGTTGTGAATATCGTTTCGCTCGATCATACGATTACGTATTTCGTAAATAAAATATAAAATTCTATTAAATACGAAAATGATCGCAAGTGTTGAAATTTTGCAAATGTTACAGTCTCTCCTCCTTTAGAAAATTTCTCCCAAAATTTATCCGTAGGAGACTCTTTGCATAAGGTTAGAATGATTTATAAATATGTTGTGGCTTTAGATTTCAAAGATGCGGAGCATCATTTGGTATTGAAGTTGGAGATCAATGTATTAGTGTTGATTTCCAAAATAACTCAAGGTTCTATAACCTCTCATTAGTTGTTGAGAAGGTATTTGACCTTTAGAGCGTATGAATGTGAAATGTGTTGCCAAGTTCATGGCAAAAAGGGTTTTGTATGGCATTATGTCATACGATACCAATTTGTGTCAAACAATTGTCTTGCATGGAATCTAGGGTTCTATATATTTGCGTGTAAAGACCCAACAAGGATTTCCATGTAAAGCATAACTCTATTATTCCCTATTGGATACTTCCTCAAATAATGCAGGAAGTGGGAATGATGGATTGATAAATGGATTATTCATTTTCCAGTGGATATTTCCTCAAGCAATATTGGAAGTGGGAATGAAGGATTGATAAATGGATTATTCATTTCCTAGTGGATACTTCATCAAGGAATATCGGAAGTGAAAATGAAGGATTAAGAAATGGATTATTCATTTCCCAGTGGATACTTCCTCAAGCAATATCGGAAGTGGAAATGAAGGATTAATAAATGGATTATTCATTTCCTAGTAGTACTTACTCAAGCAATATCGGGAGTGGAAATGAAGGATTGATAAATGGATTATTCATTTCCCAGTGGATACTTCCTCAAGCAATATCAGAAGTGGAAATGAAGGATTGATAAATGGATTATTCATTTCCCAGTGGATACTTCTTCAAACAATATCGGAAGTGGAAATTAAGGATTGAAAAATAGATTAATCATTTCCTAGTGGATACTTCCTCAAGCAATATCGCAAGTGTACAACGATTGAAATTTTGCAAATGTTACATATCATATTGTTATAATGATATAAATGGAAGATTCAAATAAAGAATTAATTGCTTGTTAGCATAATTATAAGGAATTCAAGATAACTGATATTATTTAGGTTATCATTTTACCCTTTCTCTATAATTTGTTAGATGCCACATGGTACTTTTTAAATAGTTCTTACAGTTTGTATACGAAATGTGGTTTTCATTTGATTCTACCCCGTGACTTTTATATTCCCCAAATTTAATAGTCTATTTTCACCAACAAATGAAAACACATTAAGCTCTGACATAGCTAGCCAACTCATTTTGCACAACTATATCCAATACTCTAATTACTTCCAATTGTTCATCACCAATCATGTTTAAATCACACACTATCTATTTCTGTAAACAACACATCGGAAAAAGAAGGGGGCCAATTCAGAAGGATCCATGGAGCAACTCTAGATATTTTTCGGTTCTCGCCTAAATCGATGTTTCAGAAGTGTAGTAGTGGATAAGTTAAAAGCAGTTTCTGATTGGCAACCTTCACTAGTAGTAACAGGTGTTATGTTTCATTTCTTTGAAATTAACTATCGTATTATACTTTGGAGAATTGCCATTCTCGAATCAGGTCGTTTGCTTATCAATTTCAGTGAAACTTTGTTCCATTTGGTATTCCCCTGTTTTTTTTAGTAATAGCAGGTCTTATCAATTGAACATCTTTGCAATGTCAAACAGGAGTCTATGGTACAAGAATATCGCCATGAGTTCGCCAAAAGATTTGTAGGTGTGTCAAATTGGCCCAATCATTGTCTGTTAAGGGTGTTTCTGAATGGGTTTAAAGACGAGTTGAAGGCTAATGTTCGAATTAACAAACCTCGAACGGTTTACAATGCAATGAGTCTGACGGTGGACTTTGAACCAAAGTTGGGGCACACCCGGAATACCAAGGGACCTACTTGGAATACCACTACAAGAACTCTCCTAACTGATGAAAATTCCAACAATTAACCAAGTACGGGCCAACCAAAAGCTATTCCTCGGTATACCTGACACCGAGAAGCAAGCATGTTTTCTAAGAGGGGAATGTTTTTATTTTGGTGATAAAAATGACCCAGGCCATAGGTGTAAAACATGTACATTCAAAGTGTTGGAGGTCGAGGATGAACTTGACGAGCACCACAGTATTGACACCACCCAACCTGAAGATAATCTACAAGGGGTTGTTGAAATCAGCCTACATGCGGTTCTTGGAAAATCTCATCCCATAACCATGAAAATCTTAACAACACGGATGTGCTTATTTTAATTGATTGCCCTTTTATTTCCGATGTTCTTGTGCGTGAATTGAAATTAAGCACTCAATTTGTGTGTCCAAATTGGAAATGGCGATGTTATTAGTTGTGGTCAAGTTTGTAGGGACCTCCCATTACAGGTTATCGATGTAGCAACTCTCAAGAAGGTCCCACAAAAAAATTCTTGTCATGTGGCTTGACGGAGGATTTGAAGCTCGTTGCGTGGTGCGATAGAGTGAGATTCACCAGAGGCCACGTGTCGCCACGTGGCTGACTCACGACACCTATGTTCTAGCTTGCCTCTTTGTGTGACGCGACCAAGCTCTTTTGTTTCGTCGTTTGGCGCGATAAACATGGCTTCCTCACGTGACGCGACAAGGAAACCATGTCTCGTCGCGTGGCACGACGACATCATTTTTCATATATAAATAGAGGGGGTCTTAAACATTCACAATGCACAAATAGTTTTCGAAAACTCAATTGCTACAACATTCGTTTCTCTATTCCCGAACCTCCGTCTCGATTCCCGTGTACGAAACCCTAATCGCTGAAATGATACCATGTCCGTGTACAAACAAGGCACATAACATTTAGCATATAACAATTAAATGTGTTCATATGCATTTGTGTGTGACATTAAAAAAAATTCAATAATGTATTCTTTAAATATCCATAAGCTACAACAAATCAACAATTAAGCACATAAGGTACCTAATCAACTATACACTAAGTCTAAGGGTCTAATAACCTAAACCTAATTCCCTATAGTCATTGGCTCTGATACCAATCTATCACACCCCGACCCACAACAGATAAATGTCGAAGCCTGAGATTTATATAAACATAAATGACTTAGGCTGTAATCATATAGTTATAACTTGTAAACATTTAGGTAGTGTTCGTTTCATGGATTGTAATGGAATTGGAATGAGAATTTGCACAGAAATTAAAATCAGATTTGTAATCAGGTGTGTTTGTTTTGCAAAATAGAATGAAATTTGGATAGAATTAGAATGTAGGTTCCCTTCCTTATGTTATTGTTCAGTTCCAATTCATTTTCTTGTTGAAACCAACAAAATAAGGAGTGAAATCAACATTCCAATTCCCTCAAGATTTCATCCCATTATGTGAAACGAACACTACCTTATACTATCTTGGCTAAATTACTTTTTGAGTCACTGTGTTTTAGGGGTCTTAACCATTTGAGTCCAAAATTAAAATGTTTAACGCCCTGAGTCCCTATAGTCACTTTTCTTAACCATTTGAGTCCAATTTTTCTAACATTGTTAGAATTATTTTGTTAAATTTGTTAAATGACCAAATTACCCCTACCTAATATCTCTTTCTCTTCCTTATCTTTATCTCACTATCATATCTATCCCCACTGCTGCATATTACACCACTACTGCAACTTCAAGTGTGATAGAGATTATACCGCCAGATTTTCAACATAACCCACAACTATGGGTGACTCGTTGGCCAAAACATCATCTAGGTCAAGAGGCACTGCTCCTGCAAAGAGTAGCTCCAAGGAAACCGTCGCACCCAAATCACCACCATCGACCACCACTATCCCACCACACCTACCATCACCGTCGCACCTAAATCACCACTGCACCCACCATCGCCGCCGTAATAGTCTGATTCCACCCACCACAACAGTCCAATCAACAAAAAAATATGCACCCACCTTCATCATGATCGTCGTTGTCGCCGATTCATCTTGAAACCACCGCCACCACCGTCTCTATCGCCGCCGCCCCTAACCCGCCGCCGCCCCTAACCCACCACCACACCTACCCTTCACCCACCACCACATCATGGAAGAAGGGCACACAAAGCCATTTTCCACAAGCTGCAATCATCTTTGAATCAGATGCCTACCAATCAACAAAATCCAACATGTTTTTTTTTCTTTCTATCTTTTAGGGCTCATAGGTTTTTCAACTTTTTCTTTATGCCCACAAATATCTAAAACCTTCACAACCCGACGCGACCCGACTCATCGGTACCCTTGGTTTTCTTGCTAAAAATTTAATAGAACAAGATATTCTTTAAGAACATATCTCAAATCAAGATCCTTTCTTAACAATAATACCTGTTGATATAAAAAACTAGCAAAAGAAAAAAATCCTTTCTTTAACCACCGTCTCTATCGCCGCCGCCGTCTTTAAGCATATATCTCAAATCAAGATCCTTTCTTAATAATAACACCCACCACAATCCACCATCCACCATCGTGCACAGGTTTTTAGAGAGAGAAAACTACAGAGGTTTTTTTAGAGAGAGATAGAGAGAAGAGAGGGAAGACTCAAAGAGAGAGAGAGAGAGAGAGAGAGAGAAGTCCTTGTATATAACTTATATACACAATAACCCCTGAAAAGGTGAAAAGACAAAGATACCCTCATGTGCAAGGCACATGACCATACTTAACCAAAAAATCTAAGTGGATTAGGGCTAAAAGACATAACATGCATGATTTTGAAACGTTAAGGACAAAACTCTTTAAATTTAAAGGCAAAGAACAGCGCCTGCATTTTTGTGTAAAAATAAAGGACAAAACTTGTAATTCACTCTTATTATTATTATTATTATTATTATTATTATTATTATTATTATTATTATTATTATTAGAGTAAATTGCAATTTTACCCCCTGAGGTTAGGGCTCATTGGCACCCTTACCCCCTAAGGAAATAATTGCAATTTTACCCCCCACTGTTCACTGTTATGTTGCAATTCTACCCCCCGGCTTCAATTTTGTTGACTGGTCTGTTGACTTGGGGGTGAAATGACTATTTTACCCTTTTATTTTACCCCCCAACGTTTGCTGTTATGTCGCATGTTTACCCCCTGGAATCAAACATGTTGGCTGATCTGTTGACTTGGGGTAAATTACTAAAATACCCTTTCTTATAACCCCCTATAATTTGTGTTTAGAAGCAAAATTACCCCCTGGAACTTCCAAAACCTTTCCCGCCACCATCCATATTCGATTCAACCACCCATATAAACCCCCTGGCATCAAATATGTTGACTGATTCATTTCAAATTCATTTAAAGGTTGTAACAGAATTCTTACTTTGAACCAACCAAAGCATTTGGAATGCAAAGATTGAATTCATGGTTGGAATGCAAGGTTGTAAAAATTTAAAACTGGCATGTTATATCACAGCTTAAAAGCATTTTGGAATGCAAATGCATCAAAACTATTGCTAAATCAGTAGCATTAAAACTGGCATGTTAAAGGCCTTCTGTAATGCAAATGCATCAGCCACAGCTTAAAACCATTGATAAAGGCCTTAATTGCATCAGAAACAGGCATGTTACTCGATTGCAATTTTGGAATGCAAATGCATCAGAAACAGGCCTCATTTGCATTTGCATTACACACAGCAGCAACTTAACAGCAAAGTAACCAAATATACAGTCAATGCTTCTGATGTGTTCTATGACCAACATTAACAGCAGAGCAACTTAACAGCAATGCTTCTAAGTTAACAGCTGACGTGACCGTGTCGTCCCGATCAGTCAAAAACCCAATTAAACCTAGGTAGCTAGGGTAAGTCGGGTATCGTATCCACGAAGAGCAGGTGGTCAGTATCGCACGACCCGTTCGATTAGTTAGACTATTTACAAATAATGTACAAAGTGATTCTGAAGTTTGCTAATTTTATTTATTAAATTAGTTTAAAAGGATATCGGAGTGAACCGACAAATTGATATTATCTAAAACGATGATTTGTTAACGAAACTTTCAAAACTAAACTACTTAATTGAAAACAAGAATTAAGAATACGGATCACACCCGGTTTCGGTAATTGTAAGTCCTAGGGTTCCTACATGTTTTAATTCAACTCAATTGCATAAGATTAGCGGATTTAGTGTACCGTGACTTAGGTGCCAATAACTATCAACGTCCCGAAGAACGGACAAGAATGCACTTTGTAATCAACACAAGTAAATCCTAACCACGACAACGCATAACTACACATAACCATTTCGCAAAGTCATAACTTTTAACATCGTTCGACAATTTACGAATACGAAACAAATGCAAACTATTGTCAATGGTTTCAAAAATCAATACAAGTTGTCACAAAGTCGAATTAAAGAACAAATGCATAAACTGTAAAAAATACAACTACCTACACCGGGGTGAAACCGAAGAGCCTAGCCGCTCATGATGTGTGAAAAATCTTCCAAAACTTCATATGATCGATGGTGTTTTTTTTTGATGAAGTTGAGAGCCGGTTCCTCGTATGCCTTCCCAAAAGTAGAATAATCAATGTTGCTCAAAAATCGATCCTCCTCTATGCGTTTTCTTTGTAACCGTCCCCCTATATTTTTCGATGATGATAATGATGCTTTTATGATGATGTGATGTTAATTATTTAAAATCACCAAAATTGTCCACCAAAACCCTCATTTGCACGTGATGTCTAGCATCAAAATAATGATGATGTATAGTGATGATGAGTATGTTGTTGAAAACAAAACCCTCAAAACTTTGTTTTGCATATGTCGCCCCTTTTCTTCACGTGACTTCCCACTCAAATATTTCAAGATGTCTCCTCAATTAATTTTGATGTTCTTTTATTTCCCCAACATCCAATAGCAGCCTTTTAATTCCAACCGTAGCCTACGGTTATTACCGTAGGTTACGGTTTAAACTTTCTGTCCACTTTTGATTCTGTTGACCGTAGGCTATGGGATTCAACCGTAAGCTACGCTGCATATCATCGCGGTTAACATAATTCACTTGGTTGTTATCCCCGGTTGTTCCGCTTCATCACCAAACATCATAATTTCACCGAATTACGTGTTTTACCTGTGAAGTTACAAACACACGTAGTCAACATATTCAAGGCACATTATCACTTAAACGATAATAATTCACACAAAATACTCACGTTAACACTCGGGTTTCACACCCTCCATCACTTCCCCACACTTGTCGTTTGCTTGCCCTCAAGCAAATATGTCTTTCACTTTCACGTGGGTCGAACAAGAAACACACTTCCCATTTCCGAGACAAAGGTTAAGGTCTAATGTCATACCCGGTTCAAACTTTTTTTTTTACAATTTACGAGACATTTAACGGAAAAGTGAATAATCCCATATAAAATGATTATCCAAGATTAACCCGCCCGTAAAACTAACAAGTCATGCACATCCCTCACAATGTGCTCTCCACTCGGCTTAAAATTGGCTAACGTGTATAATGTATTAGCACTTCAACAATTAATCGCTCAAAACCTATTTGAACACGTACCCGCATAGGCTTGCAACTCAATCATTTTCCACCACCGAACACGAATACTAAGCACAAGTCAAAAGGTCTTTGAAAGGGTTGTAATGGGGCTAGGCGAAGGGTAGGAAATAGGATATTTTTAAAGTGGCTAAGGTGATGAAAAAATAAATTCGATTTTTTTAATTACAAAAGACTAAACTAACAACACTAAATATAAACATAACTATGAGGCAACGACTTTCGCCTTTTATTCAACAACTACTAACACTTCTTTTTGTGTTTTTCTCAACGCTTTTTCAATCTTTTTCGCAACATTTTCTGTGGTTTTTTTTTTTTGAATCACAACAACTATACAAACTTAAGCTCCTATAATCGAATTTTCATCACACGGGTTTAAAAAGAAAAGGTTTAAGGCTATGGGCTATAGGGTGGTCAAACGAAAGGTTTAGGCTCAAAGTGGGCGACTAGGGGATTTATTTGGGTAAGGATGGATAAATGGTTTTAAAGAAAAAGGTTCACCTAATGCCTTAATCATTCTCGTGCTTGTATTCGGTCTATGGTCTCAAACGTATCAAAAGTCGCAAGTTCTACAATACATGACTAATGGCCCACTCAAACAAAGAAACATGAATATGTAATCCTATGATGTAAAAGTGACTCAAAACCTCACATATATAAAGGGTATGGTATGTGATATGCATGATGTGCTAGTTTCTTGGGCGAATTATTCCCAAATAACCACCCGCTAAGTACCCGTCATGCTATTAATTTGAACTTGACCATGACAAAAGACCAAATGGGTTGTGACATCCCTCATTGACTTGGTTACTTGTGCTTTTAAGATCGCTTTTGAGACAAGAAATTTTTGAAAATTTTTTGAAATTTTCCCCCATCCCCACACTTGAGGTAAACATTGTCCTCAATGTGCAAGAACTAGAGTTTTAAAACGCACAAGGGACGTGACACGGCTAACCTTCCCAAAATTTCACCCCGGAAAAAATAAAATACAAAATACAATCCACTTATTACTAAACTAAGAATCAAGGTAAAAAGGAAACGCATGCACCTGATTTTTGTCGCTTGATGCCCATATCTTCTTCTTCTCTTCATAAAAACAGTTGTCTCTCGAACATCATGTACCTACAAATTCTAACCCTTGTGTAGAAGCATGCTTCTCACAACCATTGAAATTTGTTAGGTGGTTAGTTCTACCATTTTTATAAAGGTGTTACCAAATCATGCGTTAAATTACCTTGATTTTTTTTTTTGTGGAAAAATAAGTTACAACAATAACAAGCCTAACTCACTTTCGTAGGAATCACGGTTGCATTTAGCTTATGCAACAAGCCCTTTTAAACCTCCCGATAGCTCGGGAGGACGAGAGGTCTCGTGAGGGTTATATAGGGAACACACCCACAAAGTTCATTTAACTAAGAAAAGAAAAAAAAATAAAAAAATAAAACGAATAATAGTACAAACTCTACAACAATTATACCTGATTTTCCTCTCATGGTGGTCGAAGTGCACATTTTCCTACCGAGTTTCCAACATACGCTCGGTAGTTGGCATGCCGGATCCATTCTCTTTTTATTTTACGTGGCATGCGTATTAAGCTACTTTGGGGTCGTTTCTTGACGAATTGGCCAATGTCTTGCAACACCACCCTTCGAATCCTTATACCCGAACCCGCATCCCCAACTTTGTTGGTTGGAGTGATAAGTATGGGAGAAGGATCGATATGAACCTGGGCTTCTTTTGGTTCTGACCCGTCTTGCGGTGTTATGTCTTCCGCTTGGTTCAAACATTCAGTTTCTTGCTTCGGAAGATCTATAACCTCTTCCACCACATCACCATCAAACATAGTACCACTAGCCAACATCTCTTGGTCTCGTCTAAATTGAGCCAGCTCTTCGGCGAGTTGACCCACTTGTTTTGCCAGCGCCTTATGAGATTTATCTCTTACTTCAAACTCTTTCCTCATTTCGGTTGTAAGGGTACTCATAGCATTCATGATGGCATCGAGCTTGGAACTTATTAAATCTTGAGGTTCCTTAGATGCCGGTTGAGAGTATTCATTATAATAATCATCATACTCCTCCCGGTAACTTGAGAAACGTGGCAATTCGGGTTCATGGTAGTATTCTTGATAATGTGGTGGCTTGTAACCGGACTTTATTTTTCCTTTCCAAAACACTGGATCTTTCCAAAACACTGGACAATCTTCATGTATGTGAACTTTTCCACAACAAGGGCATGACTTTTCTTGCTCCGGTGGTGGAGGTGGTCTAGTGTATGGATAAGGTGAGGATGGACCATTGAAATCTTCATAATCCGCCTCCTATAATCAAACAATCCGCTGAGGTAGTCTTCCCGTTCCTTGTTGGCTTGAACTTTTTCGTAGAAAACAGAGCAATCCTCTAAATAATGCTCTCCGCTTCCGCAACACTCACACGGATCATCATCTACCCAATTCATATCGAAAGATGATACCTGCAAAACATGTACCTGCACAAACAAGCTCGACCACCCAAAGTAAAATCACGAATATACAAGAAAGAAAAACTAAACTAAAATCGAACAAGCAATGAAATACTAAGCGCACTAGCTCCCCGGCAACGGCGCCATTTTGACGTGACCGTGTCGTCCCGATCAGTCAAAAACCCAATTAAACCTAGGTAGCTAGGGTAAGTCGGGTATCGTATCCACGAAGAGCAGGTGGTCAGTATCGCACGACCCGTTCGATTAGTTAGACTATTTACAAATAATGTACAAAGTGATTATGAAGTTTGCTAATTTTATTTATTAAATTAGTTTAAAAGGATATCGGAGTGAACCGACAAATTGATATTATCTAAAACGATGATTTGTTAACGAAACTTTCAAAACTAAACTACTTAATTGAAAACAAGAATTAAGAATACGGATCACACCCGGTTTCGGTAATTGTAAGTCCTAGGGTTCCTACATGTTTTAATTCAACTCAATTGCATACGATTAGCGGATTTAGTGTACCGTGACTTAGGTGCCAATAACTATCAACGTCCCGAAGAACGGACAAGAATGCACTTTGTAATCAACACAAGTAAATCCTAACCACGACAACGCATAACTACACATAACCATTTCGCAAAGTCATAACTTTTAACATCGTTCGACAATTTACGAATACGAAACAAATGCAAACTATTGTCAATGGTTTCAAAAATCAATACAAGTTGTCACAAAGTCGAATTAAAGAACAAATGCATAAACTGTAAAAAATACAACTACCTACACCGGGGTGAAACCGAAGAGCCTAGCCACTCATGATGTGTGAAAAATCTTCCAAAACTTCATATGGTCGATGGTGTTTTTTTTTGATGAAGTTGAGAGCCGGTTCCTCGTATGCCTTCCCAAAAGTAGAATAATCAATGTTGCTCAAAAATCGATCCTCCTCTATGCGTTTTCTTTGTAACCGTCCCCCTATATTTTTCGATGATGATAATGATGCTTTTATGATGATGTGATGTTAATTATTTAAAATCACCAAAATTGTCCACCAAAACCCTCATTTGCACGTGATGTCTAGCATCAAAATAATGATGATGTATAGTGATGATGAGTATGTTGTTGAAAACAAAACCCTCAAAACTTTGTTTTGCATATGTCGCCCCTTTTCTTCACGTGACTTCCCACTCAAATATTTCAAGATGTCTCCTCAATTAATTTTGATGTTCTTTTATTTCCCCAACATCCAATAGCAACCTTTTAATTCCAACCGTAGCCTACGGTTATTACCGTAGGTTACGGTTTAAACTTTCTGTCCACTTTTGATTCTGTTGACCGTAGGCTATGGGATTCAACCGTAAGCTACGCTGCATATCATCGCGGTTAACATAATTCACTTGGTTGTTATCCCCAGTTGTTCCGCTTCATCACCAAACATCATAATTTCACCGAATTACGTGTTTTACCTGTGAAGTTACAAACACACGTAGTCAACATATTCAAGGCACATTATCACTTAAACGACAATAATTCACACAAAATACTCACGTTAACACTCGGGTTTCACACCCTCCATCAACAGCAGCAACTTAACATTAACAGCAGCAACTTAACATTAACAGCAGAGCAACCAAATATACAGTCAATGCTTCTGATATGCAACATTAACCCACATTAACAGTCAATGTGTTCTATGATCAAACATAACCTGTTCTATGATCAAACATAACATGTTCTATGATCAAGCAAAAGATCCTTAACAGTCAATCTGTTCTGTTCTATGATCAATAACCAAACAACAGCAACTTAACAGTCAAATATAACCCACATAACCTGTTCTATGATCAAGCATACCAAAATATAACCTGTACAATCAAGCATACCAAAAGATCCTAATATATAACCCACATTAACGGTCAACTACACTACATATTAACCCAAAACATTGACCGGACTGACCACCGAATCCTCATGTCCTCTGCAAACACATAAAGATGGATGTTTCAATAACCCCCTGTTTTTAACTTGTTCACACATATCGGTTTATACCTGACAGCAGAGACCAAAAAAAGGATCGGTTGTTGTCGCTGGAAACCATGTGCATCGGCGGAGGTGTGGCCGCCATTGTGGTCGCCGGAGGTGGAGGTGGAAGGATGGGGTTCTCTTCACTCATTGTTAGTTGGAAGCCGGTGGTGGAGGTGGAGGTGGAAGCCGGTGGTGGAGGTGGAAACAGGTGGTGGAGGTGGAAGCCGGTGGTGTCGCAATAAGCCGGTGGTGGATGTGGAAGGATGGATGGTGGTGGATGGATCGCCGGTGGTGGATGGATTGCCGGAGGTGGATGGAAGAAGGAGTGGATGGAAGAAACTTAGGGGGTAAGCTTGTGTGATTATGTTTAGTTTAAGGGTTATTATAATATATAAGGTACTAATTAACGTGAAATTACCTATTTGCCCTTTGACTCTCCCATGCTTTTATTGACCAGTCAACAAAATTGAAGCCGGGGGGTAGAATTGCAACATAACAGTGAACAGTGGGGGGTAAAATTGCAATTATTTTCTTAGGGGGGGGGGGGGGGGTAAGGGTGCCAATGAGCCCTAACCTCAGGGGGTAAAATTACAGTTTACTCTTATTATTATTATAACAACTAAAGTCATCGATCTTTATACCTCCCAATGTTGGTCATTTCACTTTACAAAACAATCATGTTTGCCCCTTAATGTGAATGTGTTTTTTTTTTCTTTTGTGGTTTCTATTCACGCTTTATGTTTTTTTGGGTACGTTACGTTATAACTATGCGATATAAATTCGATTTACTTTACATTTTGATTCAACCGCAATACTTACATAGCGTTGAACCAAATACATTGAAACATGCATTTTCATATCGATTTACTTTACATTTTGATTCAACCGCAATACTTACATAGCGTTGAACCAAATACATTGAAACATGCATTTTCATATAATTAACACATGACATATCATTTAGACTAATCCAGTCAACATTTGCAAGATACCTACAACGGCACAACATATCACTAGCCGCCACTCATAGTACTAGTTAAGATAAACGAGCTAACATACAAACTTACCTTGACTCAAGCTAAAAAACTATAATTTTTATCTATTTATTTATTTTTTTTAATAAAAAAGAACTAGTTTCTAGCCCAAATAAAATAAAAAAAATTACAAATTCAAAGCAAAAATGAGCAGTGACAGCACCAGGTTCGATGTGATGTATTACTGAAGAAACAAACAAAATGCAAAATCAATCCACCATTAATGCTCTGCACAGGTACATTTAAACTCCATTTTATTATTATTACTTCATTTTATTTTACTCTGAAAAATTGTAGTAGGAACCATCAATACTTTCAATTTCTTCTACATTTCACCCCCTTAATGTCTTCTTCAAACGGGTTAGTTAGTTTCAACACCTCTACAATTTTTTTAACAATTTTTACTTCTACTTTTGATCTTCATAAACCCTAATTTATTCAATGGCGGTTGCAGGTGTTAGTTATTGTTTGAAGAATCATGTTTCCGTTTTCAAGGAGAGGAAAGAAGCTTGGAAGGTGAGGGGTTTCAGTTAAAGTTTATAAATTAAAAAAAAAGGTTTTATAATTTATTAATGAATTGTGTGTATGTATGTGTATTTAGAATCTTCGATACATGTTTATGTGTTATATGATAAGGGTAAAAACCAGTTTAATATACGGGTTGAAATATTTTTGACCCGTTTACTAAGAGCATTCACATTTGATCCTCTCTGCTTGTATAGGATGGATGTGATTCGAGGAGAGAGAAAATATTACTGCTCATCACTAAATTTGAGAAAATACTTTTCATCCTTTATCGTTTTTTAATATTTTTTAAAGTGGTTGTGAATGAAAGAGAAACAAAAGGTAACGATAAAAGTATAAAAAAATATTATTTAATTAAAAAGGAGATAGAAAAGAGAGTGATTTTTAGTATAATTATAAAAAAAATGTTTAATTAAAAAAGGAGAGAGAAAAAATGGTGATTTTTAGTATAACTATAGAGATGGAGATATAGGATCAATTGTGAATGCTCTAAAACAACATTTTTTACGCATCAACTAAAAACATTGATTTTGACCCGTTCTCTAAAATTGATTAGTTTGACCGGTTTACGAAAGTGATGAGTTTGACCTGTTTACAAAAGTGATGAGTTTGACCTGTTTATTATAGTACCTCACTATGAGACCACCCGTAGTGGGGCATTATTTAAAAAAAAACGCCCCCCCCCCCCCCATTACATAGGGCGTTTTTGGGCATTATTTTTGAAAAAAAATTGCATTGGCGTTATATAAAAAACGCTGTATATGTCCATTGATGTCTTCTCCATTCATGTGTTTGGCCAATAAGAATATTACAACTAATATTATTTAGTTTATTTTTAATTTTTTTAAATAATTGGGTAATCATTGATGGGGCATTATTAGGCATTATCCCACTACGCCTATTTGTGAAAAACGCCCATAATGCCCCTTTGCTGACTGGGATGACACGTGTCGCACAATGCCCATAGGTGGGGGCATTATTCATGTAAACCACTACACATGGTCTGACCCGTTTATTAAATCGATTCATGCTACCGAATAGTTTGTTTATTCAAGTAGCTCACTTTGACAAGTTTATTAAATCGATCCATGCTACAGAACAGTTTGCAAAAGTTGCTGGGTCGAGATAAGATATTAAAATGTAGAACTAGATATCCTTATTTATTAGGTAGTTTAGATTTAGATAGTGGTTATCCATTGATAGTTTGACCCTGAAAGAAAATGGTTGACCCAAAGAGCAAAAATTAGGGGTATTCTAGGCCGGGTCCCACCGGTTTTGGACGAAAATTCTGGGCAGAACCTGTAACTACGGTTTAGGAGAATGACAAACTAAACCGGTTGGGTTAGATGGGTCGGCCCACAGGCTGGTTTAACGATTCGGTTGTGATTGTTTGAACCTATATTTGAATTGAGTAAGGTACACGAATTGTCCCTGCGGCTTTCCAAAATTTTGGATTTGGTCCCTAGCTTTTCAAAAGTACACGGATGGTCCCTGTGGTTTATACTTTGTAACGCATTTAGTCCCCAACTTTCGCCAAAAGCACATGAATGGTCCCTATGGTTTGCACTTTGTAACGTATTTAATCCCTAACTTGACCTCCTGAAACTTTTAGATTTGTTGGCTGGGGACTAAATGCGTTACAAAGTGCAAACCACAGGGACCATCCGTGTAGTTTTAGAAAGATGGGGACTAAATCCAAAATTTTGGAAAACCACAGGGACTATGAGTGTACTTTACTCATTTGAATTTATAAACTCAAATCTGCTAATGATAAAAGATGATTGTAACACATATAGATAACTATATATACCAATTGAGTGTTTCAAGTTTGATTCTTGAGCCTTGATGGGTTTTAAGCATCAGGTGCAATTTTTTTTTTAGTTTATAAAAACATAAGAATTTCATGATTAAACACTCATAAAAACATCCTTTCACTTTTGTTTCATTATAGTCATTGCTAATTCGTTATGTCACACTTTAGAAATTAAAGTTATAAAAGTGCCCCATTCTGGTATATAAAGAAAATGACCATAATATCCATACAAAGATGACGCCTACAATGTACTAGGTGGAACTCTTTAGGGGCATTAAGGTCATTTTTTTTAAATAACCAAAACGGAACGCGTTTTATAACTTTAATGATTAAAACAACATGACAAACTACAATGACTAAATGAACAGTACCCGAACTTATGAAAGTACACTGCTATTTATCGACATCAACCCTTTGTACTAAAATCTCTATAAACCTCTATATAAAACTAAACTTTTAAACAATTTCTTGTGATCTGTGATTTATTGGATCAAGTTTTATTTATTTATTTTTTTCTGCAGGGTTAAAGTTCAGCTTTCCGACTCTCCTCAGGGCGGACGCAGTCCTATTCGTCACCCCAAACGCGCAAACAAATCCAAGGTAACAACTTAACTTTGCACATTTTCTATATATACATACATAAATTGATGTTATAAAGCATCACAGACTGATGATATATTTTGTTTTTATACTTACTTTGGGTTCAAACATCATAGGGTGATAATGTTACAACTGTAACTGTCATCAATCGTTCTGATGACAATAGCCATCGTTCATCCACTGCAACCGGAAATAGTGAAGGATGGAGAAAGATTTCAACAAGTGGAGATAAACCGACACCTCGATTCAATGTAACACATTTTTCAATCATTGTTTAGGGAATTTAGTTTAAATGTTTAGTTAAAAGGTGGATAATTTGTTGCCCATTTTGAACGGGTCAATTCAGGTTATGTTTTATAGGTAAAAAAAAACAAAATTGGCATGAAAGGAAACGGGTCAAAAATTGCCTAAAGTGTATTTTTAATGTATAAAACCTCTCGGTTAAAACCGAGATAATGTAGTTTTTCTAATATGAATTTGACAAAATAATTATCATTTAAACGGGTCAAAACTTGCCAAAAGTGTATTTGGATAGAATGTGTTTCAGGTCAACCCAACCCGACCCGACCTGCTTTGACTTGTTCCAAATAATTTTTACATGTTACCCAACCCGCCCGAATCCCGACCCACCCATTTTGCCACCTGTAGTGGATCCTATTGACCGGTAAAGATTATCTTAATTTGAAAGTGAATGTTTTTACTCTGTCCTAAATAGCATGCATCGGCTGTAATCGGAAAGAAGATGATTGTAGTTGGTGGTGAATCTGGAAAAGGGTTATTAGAAGATGTACAGGTACAAAAAAATATCTTTTTTTTTGGTCAATTTTGTCTGTAAATTACAAAAAGCAAATTGGATTTTAATAATTGCAACTAAGAATATTCTTACCCCACCAGTCCCAACTTTCTATCTGTTTTTTTTTTTCAAAGGACCCTGTTAAAAAAAGTTAACCCAGTTAGTTTTTTTGCTGATGTGGACATATGAGGTGGGGAAAAAAATATCTTTTATGTCTATGTCAGCACAAAAAAAACAAAAAAGTACTTTTTTTTACCTCATATGTCCACGTCATCATCAACGTCCACGAAAAACTATCCACGTCAGCAAAAAGAACTAACTGGGTTAAGGTTTTTTAATGGGGTCCATTTAAAATATAGTCGAAAGTTGGTATTGGTGGTAAGAATATTCTCAGTTGGGATTATTATAATCCAATTTGCCATATGTAATCTTATATGATTCTAGCTAGAATCACTTGCTACATTAATAAGTTGTTAACATTGTGCTTCTTATTTCAGGTTTTGAATTTAGAAAATTATTCATGGACCACAGCTTCATCAAGACTATACCTTTCACCATCTAGTCTTCAATTAAAGATTCCTGCATGCAAGGGTCATTGTTTGGTATCATTTTTAATCACATGCAAACATTCAAAACTAATTTTATTATGTAATGATTAACTATAATTTTTTGTTTATATTAGGTTCCTTGGGAGAAAAAGGTGCTTTTAGTTGGAGGCCGAACATCCCCACCAAGTGATCGAGTATCAGGTTTTTAACCTCACAAGCTCACCAGTTTTCCGTTTTAAAGGGTTTAAAAATTTACACTTTTTGTTAACAAAGGTATAAAAGTTTTATAAATCTTGGTTTTGGCAGTGTGGGCATTTGATGTAGGAACAGAGTCTTGGTCACTTGTAGAGGCAAAAGGAGACATCCCGGTAAAGCTTCAATCATATTCTATGCAGTTAATATCGGTGATATATTGGTTATCGATCCCATGTGAAATATCGGTACCGATATTATCGGTGATATTGACCTATATCACCGATTTTCCCGATATCAGTACCTTACATCTTAGTTCTATAATTCGTCTTTCTTCTTATTGCTGCTATTAGTGTTTTAAGTCTTAATTGTTAATTGTTAGTGTTTTAACTTTTAAGTCTTAATGAGTTCCTCCTTGCTACAATTGTTCGTGTTTTGCAAGTTGTAAAAAGTTAATGTGTTAATGGTAGGAGAGTATACTGAACTGTTAGTGTTAAATTGCCATGTGTGTGTATATATATATATAGGGGTTGGTTAACACACAATTTGTGTTAACGTACGATGCGTATGAGATTGAGTTACAGCGTGCGGCTTTTTGCTCATAACATGCGGGTTTTTTTTATAACATGCTTTTATACAACATGCGATTTTTTCATTTTTCAACTTGCGGGTTTTAAAACTTTATAACATGCGGGATTTTGTTTTTGGAGTTTATAACGTGCGGACTTCAAATCTCGTACGCTCGTACGATAAGGCATATTGTACATTACACGTTCACTATATATATATGTATGTATATATAAATTCTGCATGGTTTTATAATTACCGATATTCCGCCGCGATAACCTTATATGTATGTATATATGTTTGTATGTATATATAAATTCTGCATGGTTTTATAATTACCGATATTCCGCCGCGATAACCTATATCTCAAATATCGGTCCTTGACCAATATCCGATTTTTTTACTGCATTAACTCCATAGATCATATTTTCTCTGGATGGCAAAACGGGTGGGTTGGGTGACAGGTCTAAAAGGGTCGGGATAACGGGTCAAAAAGTGTTGGGCCGACCCGCACACACTTCCTTGTTTAATGTTTTTGAGGTTTAAAATTAATAAAGGTATCAATATGGTTGCGAAACGATATTGTCATTTATAAAATAAGCTTGCTTTTCAAGTAAAACGGTTTAGAAGGCTTATGCACTTGGATATATAAACAATAAGGTGTTACTTGACCCGTTAAAGATAAAACATAATCCAGTTTTATATAAAATGGGTAAAATTTGCCACCTCTAATATTTTTCTTATTTGAAAACCCTTACATGGAATATTTCTAAGGGCAAATGTAAAAAAATCCCTTCGGACTTTTGCTTTGCATATAAGTCCCTGGACTCTACTTTTGCATTGTTAAGTCCCTCAACTTATAATAAATTCAACAAAAAGATCATTGTTTTTTTCTCATAAGCATACAAATTTAATCATGCGAAGGACGTATTTGTTGAACCGAAGTGTGAGGAGCTTTTTGTTGATTTTTTTTTGACATTTGTCCTGTATATGATATTTATAGCAAGAAAAGCTCTTTAGTTTTTACTGACTAAAATTTGTGACATTGTAGATTGCACGCAGCAATCACACGGTAGTCCGAGCAGGCTCTAAATTAATATTATTCGGAGGTGAAGATAATAAGAGAAGAAAATTAAATGATCTACATATGTTTGATCTTAAATCACTCACATGGCTTCCTCTTCATTGCAAGTAAGAATCTTTGGATACGTGCTTATTTTTATGTACGTGTCGGTATAAATTCAAGTTGATTTACGTTTCAACGTAATTTTTTTTGGAAATAAGTAGGCTTAGATATAATACGTTTTTGTGCTTATTTTTAAATACGTTTTCCGTTGGTCTACGTTTTGACATAAATTTTGTTCTAAAACGAGTCGGGTCAAATATAATACGTTTTCATTATACGATATAAGTTCGAGTTACGTTACGTTTCGACGCTGCCCACTCTTTAACTTAAAAAGCATAATCTTCTTACGTACTTATTTTTATATACGTGTCGATATAAATTCAAGTTGGTTAACGCTTGGGCGTAATTTTTTTTCGCAAATAAGTTAGGTCAGAATCAGATATAATACGTTTTCGTGCTTATTTTTATGTACGTTTTCAGTTGGTCTGCGTTTTGACTTTTGACATAAATTTTGTTCTAAAACGAGTCGGGTCAAATATAATACGGTTTCATTATACAGTATAGGTTCGAGTTACTTTACGTTTCGACGCTGCCGCAATGCGTCGTACCGCTCTCTAACTTAAAAAACATAATTTTCTTACGTACTTACTTTTATGTATGTGTCTGTATAAAATCAAGTTGGTTAATGTTTCGACATAATTTTTTTTTTTGCAAATAAGTCAGGTCAAATATAATACGTTTTCGTGGATCAGTGGAGGAGTAGCGTCGTGGTGCCTTTATACAAGAATAAAGGTGACGCTCAATGTTGTGGGAATTACAGAGGAATCAAACTGCTAAGTCACACTATGAAACTCTGGGAGAGGGTAATTGAAACTAGAATTAGAAGAGAAACTCAGGTTTCAGTAAACCAATTTGGATTCATGAAAGGGAGGTCAACTACAGAAGCGATACATATTCTAAGGAGGCTGATGGAAAAATATAGAGCGAAGAAGAAAGATTTACATATGGTGTTCATCGACCTGGAAAAGGCATATGACACTGTCCCACGGCAACTGATTTGGGATAGTTTGGAGGGTCGAAGGCTACCGGGGAAGTATATAGACATAATTAAGGATACGTACGATAGAACGGAAACTAGTGTCCGCACGCCCTTAGGAGATACAAACTTCTTTCCTGTGGAGGTAGGGCTCCATCAGGGGTCTGCGTTGAGCCCTTTTCTTTTTGCGGTTGTCTTGGATGAGTTGTCCAAGTTGATTCAGGAGACAGTTCCGTGGTGCATGCTTTTTGCAGACGATATTGTGTTGATTGCAGAGACTAAACAGTGCCTGAACGCGAGGGTAGAGGAGTGGCGAGAAGCTTTAGAGGGCAACGACCTAAGGATTAGTCGATCTAAGACGGAGTATCTACACTGTGATTTCAGTGGTGTGGCCGTTGACGATGACACCCAAATCACCATTGAGGATCAATTGGTTCCGCAGGTAACTAGATTTAAGTATCTGGGGTCGTTTGTACAGAGAGATGGTGACTTAGATAGTGATGTAACCCATCGCATTCAGGCTGGCTGGTGTAGATGGAGGGCAGCCAGTGGGGTATTGTGCGATAGGAGGTTCCCAACTAAACTAAAGGGGAAATTTTACAGAGTAGCAGTTAGGCCAGCTATGCTATATGGAACAGACTGTTGGCCTATCAAGAAGACACAAGCGCGTAAGATGGAGGTAGCAGAGATGAGGATGCTGAGGTGGATGTGTGGACACACGAGGCTAGATCGGATAAGAAACGAGGTTTTTAGGGAAAGATTAGGAGTGGCTAGTATATCGGAGAAGATCAAGGAGGGGAGATTGAGATGGTTTGGGCATGTGAAACGGAGAGAAACAACGGCACCAGTTAGAGTAGTGGAAACTCTTACTGTGGAGGGGAGGAGAGGAAGAGGCAGACCCAAACTGACATGGGATGAGCAAATTAGGCATGATTTACTAGAGTTGCATCTTTCTGAGGACATGGTCCAAGATAGGACTTCGTGGAGGCGTAGGATTAGGGTTAACGACTTCTAGAGGATATTGCATTAAGGTTTTAGGTGTATTTCAGGGACGTATGTTTTTCTTATTCTTTAAGGGACTTTTCCAGTGATTGCCTTCTTGTGTTTATGCCCAAATGATGTTGTATGCTATTATTCATGATTTACATTGTATTGTGCTGGTAAGGATGACTTCTTATTTCTATATTTTTTGACTGGTGTGTTGGCATGCTGTTCGTTTTCGAGCCGAGGGTCTCTCTGGAAGCAGCCTCTCTATCCCTATGGATAGAGGCAAGGTCTGTCTACATCCCACCCTCCCCAGACCCTATAAGTAGCTTTGCTATTTGTGTGATTTTACTGGGTATGATTGATTGATTGATTGATCGATCGTGCTTATCTTTATGTACGTTTTCAGTCTGTCTACGTTTTGACGTAACTTTTGTTCTGAAATGAGTCGGGGCAAACATAACACATGTTTTCATTAGACAATATAAATTTGAGTTACTTTACGTTCCGACGTAGTTTAAAACATGACAAAAAGGTCCTTTTATATAGTGTAGGGACTTAATCTTGCAAAAAACAGAGTAATTATCTGATTAAGTTATTTTTTTACAACTTTTTTAAAATATTTTGTTAGGGGAGCTGGACCTTCTGCAAGATGTAACCATGTGGCAACTCTTTACGATGATAAACTGCTTCTAGTATTTGGAGGAACCTCAAAGTCGAAATCGTTGAATGATTTGTTTAGCCTTGACTTTGAAACGGTCAGCGTATTATTTATTCTCATTACTTTGTCGTGTCCAGATATCCAAAAGTTTATTTCACCGAATCATAATGATCATTTTTCTCAAATAGAACATGTTTTTTTATCGGCAGATGATGTGGTCAAGAATTAAAATACATGGTTTTCATCCGTCACCTCGAGCTGGTTGTTGTGGAGTTTTGTGTGGAACAAAATGGTATATTGCAGGTGGTGGTAGCAGAAAAAAACGTATGTTTTTTAAAGCCAAAACTTTATGAAAATGGCGGATTCTTTTAAGTTGTATTTTTTTTCGTATGATAAAATCAATAAAAATGCTACATTTTTCTTGTGGGCAAATGTTAAAAAAACTCTATGGACCTTCACTGAATTCAGACACAATTCCCTTTTTATTTCTACATGATTAAATCCCTAAAATATATAAAATGGTTAAAACTCAATGTACCTATTATGTATAAAGGACCTTTTCGTTGAGTTCTTATAAGTTTAGGGACTTAATCATGCTAAAGTAAAGGTACTCGTGTGAATGTTGATAGGTGTTTATCGATATTTGTCCGTTTAAAATAAAACCCTCGAAGGTCAAGATATATTTCACTTCAATTATGAACATAACATCAACTTACACTCTTACTGAAACCTGTATGTTAAGATAAAAAATCATCAAGTTGTGTATATTATATTCCTTAATATACTTATGTTATTGCTTTTAACAGGACATGCAGAGATATTAATATTTGATATTTTGAAACTGGAGTGGTCAGTTGTTCACACATCATCCCAACATTCTATCACTACCAACAAGGTAATTTTTTTTTTGTTTTGACTTTTGATATTTATGATTATAAATTTGCCTTTTTTAAAACCAACAACTCATCTTATAATACCATATAAAACTTTTTCAGTTTAATTCGTCAAGCATTAAATCTAATCTTAAAAATGCCGTTGCGTTAATCTTGTACATCCTATGATAACTTCAAAACTTTCATATATACCCTTCTGTATTTCATTATAGTTTGTTAGTTTAACTGGCCAAACATTCGTTACTTGTAATTAATAATCTGTTACTTATATTAAATCCCCATTATGAAGTTAGATAATATGTAGGGGTGCTAAACGGGTCGTGTTCAACCCGAACCCGATAATTTTAGACAAACCCAAACACGACCTGAACCCAAAAACCGTGTCATACATATGAACCCGAGCACGACCCATTCAACCCGATTTATTTTTGTTTTTTTTCCCAAATTAATATATTGAAATTAAAAGTTTACTACAAAAAACATATGTATATAATACAATTACATTTTAGTTATAAAATCTTATGTCAATTTCTCTTTTTAAGTTATAACTATGGCATAAAATACACACCCAATTTAATTTATGACATAAAAATAATGTAAAAGAATAAAATATAATATAAATGGGTTAAACTGGTCAACCCGTCAACCTGACCGGTTTAGCTAAACAGGTTCGCGGGTTCAACCTGAAACTGACCCGACACATTTAGACTGAACCCAAACATGGAAATTTCGTGTTAGGTTTGTGTCGTGTCAAAAATTTACAACCCTACTTGAAACGGATAAATATGGTATTTTCAATGTTTTGAAAGCATATATATGATTTTTTAAAAATTTAGAAGGATGTATATGAAATTATTAACTTTTAGAAAGATAAATGTATATTTCTATAACAGGGCTTTAGTCTTGTGCTTTCACAAAAGAAGGATGTGGAATATTTGGTTGCATTTGGCGGTTTAAAGAAGGAACCTTCAGATCAGGTATAACGGAATCACAAAATTTGTAAATATTGTTCATATATAATTTTAATAATTCAGATCAGGTATAATGGAATCACAGAATTTGTAAATATTGTTCATATATAACTTTAATAATAAAATCTTTTTTTTTTCCAAATTTCAAAACTTGAAAAAATACATGTTTGTTATACTTATTTTATTATTTGAAATTTTGATGAGGTCTTATTATGTTTTCCAAGTATTGTCCATATGTAGAAAATTCAATAACAACTTGCAAATAATATTATAGGTTGAAATACTAATGTTGGAAAAGAATGAATCATCTACGAGTCGAAGAATTTCTTTGACATCTAAAAAATGCTCGCCGTCTACGGGACCCACAAGTGGTCCCGAGAAACAAAGTCTAGCATCCGTAATGGAACATCACGGTTCGGGTAGGAAATCTTTGTCTGAATCTTTGTTAGTGGATTCAAATCCTGGTAATGTTTCACTAAGGAAAGAGCACGTTGATGATGACGTGGCGTTAAAACTAGCAAGAAATTTGGAAGATGAACGTTCCTCATTGGTAACCCTTTTTTTAATTTGTTTTATTTCTTTTATGCCTATTGAATAGTTTATTATTGGGTTAAGGGGTGTTTGGTAGTTGCAATAATTAAAATTTATAAATATTAGGCTATTGGGTGTGGTCATGACCCTCATGATCACCTAGACCCTCCACATCAGCGTCATGTCACCTACTTCTAATCCATCATCCAAAACCATTACCCTAAGGGTATGGTCATGACTCAAACCACTATTATCTTATTCTAATTTATTTTTGTGAAAAGGAAAGGAAATATTAAATAAGGAAAGGAGGACCATGGTTCTCATGGTTTAATCCATGGGAATCATGGTGGATGAGACAAGGGGGTGGTATAGCAATCTATTAATGGTCCTACGTGGCGATTGATGACTCAACCATGCCCCTCATACCCTATAGCCTTATTAAAGAACAAGTTAGGGTTACTGTATCTCCGTCACATCAGAGCTACGGTAACTTTTTTTTGTTGATTTTTTTTACTTTGAACCTTTAACTTTCAGTTTTTATACTTACACTCCCTTAATTTTTCTAAAAACTCTATGAAATGTCATTTCGACCCCCACGAGTTAGTGCTTATTTGTATATATGTAGGTGTCGGTATAAACTCAAGTTAGCTTACATTTCGATGTAAATCCTATCGGTTCAAATATAATACGTTTTCGCGCATATTTTTATGTATGTTTTCAGTTGGTCTACGTTTTGACGTAAATGTTGTTTGAAAACGCGTCGGGTCAAATATAATACGTTTTCATTAGACTGTATAAATTTGAGTTACTTTACGTTTCGACGCCACTGCAACACCGTACCATCCTTTAACTTAAAAAAACACTATTTTCTTACGTTTCGATGTATTTTTTTTGGGAAATAAGTCGGGTTAAATATAAAACGTTTCGTGCTTATTTTTATATACATTTTCAGCTGGGCTACGTTTTGACGTAAATTTTGTTCGGAAATGAGTCGGGTCAAATATAATACGTTTTCATTAGACAGTATAAATTCACGTTACTTTACGTTTCGACAACGCCGCAACGCGCGGGAGAAATTTATTAATTTTAATGTTTGGATAAACAACTTTTGATTGTGCATACTTAAGATGCATCCTAACCCCCCTTTGTTATATGTTTATCTCAGCCAATGGAACAGACAAAAAAACATCCAACCACCCAAGAATCTCCTTCCATGGTGGAACCCGAAAACACAGAAAAAGACGAAAAACAAAAGAACGACGAAACTGTTGCATTCCAAGAAACCGACGGAAAATCAGGTTCTTTTCCTGGTTCTTCAAGTATTTATCAATCATACGAAAAAAAAATGTCAGCTTTAATTCGCAAGAAAGGGATTCTAGAAGGACAATTAGCAGCTGCATTGGCGGGTCGGGAAGCTGCAGAAAAAAACATTTCTTCTGTTGTAAAAAGCCGACAAGAAGCGGAAAAAAGATTAAATGACACACTGAAAGATATGGAAATGATGAAGGAAAAGTTAGTTTTGGTAGAAATGGCGCAAGAAGAAGCTAATAGTTTGTCGAATGTTGTGCATTCTGATCATGTGAAGCTTGAGCATGATGTTGCGTTTTTAAAAGCGGTTTTGGATGACACACAAAAGGTAAAATTAAATAATTTAGTGAGTAAAGTACACGAATGGTCCTTGTGGTTTACCAAAATTTTAGATTTGGTCCCCAGGTTTTCAAAAGTACACGGATGGTCCCTGTGGTTTTCACTTTGTAACACGTTTAGTCCCTAGCCAACAAATCTAAAGGTTTTAGCATGTCCAAGTTAGGGACTAAATGCGTTCCAAAGCACAAACCACAGGGACCATTCATGTGACTTTTGGCAAAGTTGGGGACTAAATTTGGTACGAAGTGAAAACCACCGGGATCATCCGTGTACTTTTGAAAAGCTAGGGACCAAATCCAAAATTTTGGTAAACCACAGGGACCATCAGTGTACTTCACTCTAATTTAGTTTTAAATTTTGTGATTTCGAACCGTTATTTATGAACCGGTCAATGGTGGTTATAAAATGGGTTATCTCTTATCTTGTCAAATTAAGTCATTAAAGGGTTTTTTTGTGTGTGTGTTAGTTTGTATATTTTATTTGCAGGCAAAAGTTATATACTTTTGAATAAAACAGAAAAAAACTAATAGTGAGAAAAGTTGAGGTGCTAAACTGCTTTTTCAGTGAAACTACATAGTTTAGATTTATCGTGTTATTATGAATTTACATCGAGATAGTTGGTAAACGGGTAACAAGCTGCGCCGCTACCCCTTTAGTATTGGAATAATATGATTATTGTACCAAATCTTTTTGTTTCTACATAGTATATTTGACACACTAACTATTTATAAAGGAGAAGTAAAACAAAAAATCTAAAGATTAAAAGTGTTTTGGGTTAAACCAAACCGACCTGTTTTGATATGTACCAAAAGTTTACTTGTATTGGCCCGTTACCCGACATGCTCATTTGCTGCATCTATAACATATGTTTCATGGGGTTATCATTCATATATTAATTAGTGATTAGCACTTAATAATTAGAGTTGATGATGCTTTCGTGTGTAGGAATTACTATCAACAAGAGGAGTCCTCTCTGGAGAAAGAGCAAGAGCATTTCAGCTGCAGGTATTAAATTCTAACAGATAAGAAAAGCAAAAAACGAAAATAAAACAGTAAACAGTTAACGAATTTGGCTAAATATTTGTCAATAGGGGTGCTAAACGGGTCGTGTTCATGGGTTGGTGGGTCCAACCCAACTAGTACCCGGAAATTAACACGAACCCGAAAATCATGTCAGACATCTGAATCTGAACACAAGTAACACGTATATTCGCGGGTTGATCCGAACACGACCCGTTTAGTTTAATCTGAATTTTATATTTTTTTTACAAATTAATATTTTAATACTAAAATTTTACGAAATAAATATAACTGTATATAAATCAATTACATTTTAGTTATAAAAATTATGCCTGTTTCTTTTTTAAGTTATAATTATGACCTAAAATACTCAACCAATTTAATTTAGGACATAAAAGTAGGGCTGTAAACGAACCGAACGTTCAGCGAACAGTTCGTGAACCGTTCGGCTGGAAGTTCGTTCATGTTCGTTCGTTTAATAAATGAACGAACATGAACAAGAAATTTCGTTCGATTAGTTAAATGAACAAACATGAACAGAGGTCTCGTTCGTTCGATTGTGTTCGTGAACGTTTGGTAAGGTGTTCGTGAACATTCGTTGATGTACGTTCGTTTATGTTCGTATGTTTGGGTTTTAATTGAAGATCTTTGTACTTTCTTATATTATTAAACTTTTATTTATTTTATTACTCTAACAATTAAATTAGGAAACTCACTTTCACCTTGTTTATGCATCATTTCCCTTTCATTTCTCATTATTTACATCAGCGAATACGATCGACCTCTGTTTCACAATAAGGCATTCAAGTTCGAGTGCTACTCTCTGGGTCATCTATCTTTAACCTTCGTCGCGTTTGCCAAATTTTTTTGTGTTCGTGAACCGTTCGCGAACACGCTCGTTTCCTTAATGAACGAACACGAACATCAAATCTCGTTCGGTAAGTGTTCATGAACCGTTCGTGAACACATTTATTTCCTTAACGAACGAACACGAACAAGGCCTTGTTCGTGTTCGTTCGGTTCGTTTACAGCCCTACATAAAAGTGATAAAACACATTTTGAAAAAAAAAATTAAATAAATAAAATATAAATGGGTTAAACAAGTCAACCTGGAACCTACCGGGTTGACACAAACCCAACCTGTTGAGCTAAACAGGTTCGCTAGTTCAACCTAAAACTGGCCCGGACCTACTTAGACTAAACCAAAACCGCAAATTTCGTTTTAGGTTCGTGTCGTGTCAGAAATTCATACCCCTAGTCAAACATATTAAGTATATTTTTGTTTATGAATGAATGCGAATGCACATGCAGGTAGAAGTTTTCCATTTGAAGCAAAGGCTACAATCAATGGAGAATCGAACACCAACTCCTAGAAAACCATTTCATGGATGATTTAATTTGTTTTTTAAGATTATGAAATTCGTGATGTAAATTTCTACTCCAACCATCAAATCTGAGGGTAGTATTGAATTTATTTTAGTTTTGAGTAAATTACAAAAATCGTCTTTTATGTTGACATCAGATTGCAAACTATGTCCTTTATCTTTAAAAAGTACAAAAACCTACTCGATGTTTGCAAATCCTTGCATGTTATGTTCTTTCGCTCAAACTCAGTTTTAGTATTTATTCTTTTAGTTTTCAATCTGGTGTCAATAGTAAATGACGGTTTTAGTATTTATTCTTTAGTTTACTTTTCAAATATGCTATGGATTTCTAAAGGACAAATAAATATGGGGAAATGGATACGATGTTGTCATACACCTAGGCTTAGATGCGAAACCATTTAAAACTACGTCGTTTTGATTAAAACCCCTAAAATTATAACTAAAACACGCTTGTATCTTCTTCCTTTTTCTACGTGATTGCGTAATTCTGCAAATCTCAAAATTCTTAATTCTATGAGCATGCAAAAGTTGCTTTAATTTTTTTGGAACCTAATGAATTTTAATCAAAAATAAAAACTAAGAATCAAATCGAAATCAAATATTACACTTTTAAAAAAAACTCTCTCAAGAAAACCAAAAGACGCCGGAGATTTAAAACTAACCGTCGCTGGGAGGCTCGACGGAGGCAGGTAGTTCTGCTTAGCGATTGAGGGCACCATTGTTGGGCTTGACCTTTATCCCTAAGCCGCTCTACCGATCTCCCATTCGCCGTCCGGGATTGGTATAATCATTCTAGACGATTGGGTACCGGAATCGTATCGCTGGTGGCTCGACGAATTGATGGAGAGTGGGATAGCGTGTGAGGTTCGATTTGAAACACATATCGCTTGTGGGTCTAAATTTACCTTCCACCCTATCTGGTTCTTCCATTGATTCCATTCGCTACTGGGATAGGTTCCGAGTAGGTGATGTCTGCAAACATGGGGAGGAGATTGTGGGGAGGCCAAGGCCCTTGCCGTTGGAAGATCAAAGACAAGCCGCCGGAAGAAAGAGACATAACAGCGGATGAAGAGGAATGGGAAACGGTAAGAAAGAAAAAAAGGTAAGGAAAAAGAAGTTGAAGAGCCGAGCACAACTATATTCTTAACGAACTTACCGGAAGAGGTGTCCGACAAAGAAATATGGCTGGAAATAAGGTGTGGATATTTGTCAGATGTGTATTTTCCCAGGAAAAAAGATCTTAAAGGAAAAAGATTTGCTTTTGCAAGATTTAAAAAGATCAGGGATATAAGTAAACTGGTTCAGGCTCTAAACAACATATGGTTCGGAGAAAAGAGAGTCAAGGCGAACGTATCTAAATTCAAGAGAGATGAAGAAAAGGAGAATGGAGGAAACAAGTATGCAAATGGAGGACGTCAGGAAAGACCAAGTAAGTGGGGGGGGAAAGGTACGTGGAAACAGGAGAAAGGTATGACGGACAGTGCCAAACAAATATACCAAAGATCCAAAAAATCTGGAATAAAAATGGAAGAAAATGCTTGTACGCCGAAGCTGTGACTGGAGAGAAAAGTACAAGTAAGAGAGAGACGATAACATTGTTAGAATCATCGGCAGCAGACACAACGGAATGGAGAAAGAGGACAGTTTGCATGGAAGCCACGTCGATAAGGAACATGTGTAGAGCAAAAGAGATACTAAGTAAACTATTCTCACATACGATGGAAATAAGATATCTTGGGGGGCTTAGCATACTTGTCACATTTGGTTCTCAAATGGTAACAACAGATTTTCTAACAAATTACAGTAACCAATGGGGAGAGTTTTTTAGTAGAGGGAAAGTATGGAAAGAAGAAATAAACCAGTACCAGAGAATCGCATGGGTAAGTATTTTTGGGGTTCCGGTTAGCCTAAGAAATAAGAACAATATTAACCCCATAGCAGGAAAAATCGGGAGGGTGGTGGAAATAGGAGATATAAGTAATGAAGACGGGGATCTTTCTATGGCCCATATCGGTATTATCGTCAATACTGGCCAAACGATTAACACAGAGCTGGAAGTTGAGTACAAGGAAACGGTATTCAATTGCTGGATAACAGAGGTTCTTGGTAGCTGGTCACCAAGATTCGTAAAAGACAAGACAGTTTTTGTAAATCTACCTGATGAAGACATGGAAGAAGGTGATAATGAAATCAGGATTCCTGATCTTGAGGAGAATAATAATGTAGGTGAGAATACCATAGTGGACGAGGATGAGGAGAATATTCCGATGAATGAGAATGAGAATGTACAAGATACACCGGTGATCGGAAACAATCAAAACACATCGGCAAAGAAAAACGGTGCACCGGAAGACACGACTGAGCTGGAAAATGAAACGTCAAAGGAAGGAGGAGAATCAATCAATGAAGGCACAAATTTCGGAGGGAATTGGAGAGAAGTTTTCGCTGACTGCATGAGAACCGAAGAGTTGACAGGTGATAGTTATCCGAGGAATATCACAAATCACAATAATAATGCTGTTTTTTGTGGGACCAACAGAATATTAAATTTCACTGCTAGTAACATGAATGAAGGTGGGCCATTAGGCAGTGGGCCGTTTGGAGACAATAACTCAGGTCTAAATAAAAGCCCAAATCAGGAAGGAAAAGGATTGTCGAACAAAAATATTGGGCCAGATGATGACCCTTTTAACTTGAAGGAACTTATTTGGGCCACCAGTAAAAAGAAGGCTACTGGGAAAAGAAAAAAGAGGGCATTAAGATGTGCTTTTACAAATACTTATTCCGCATCGTATAAAAGGATGAGGTCAAACAAGGATCCGGTAGTTACTGTGCAGACACCAAACGAAGATTTAATAGATCCGATTGATAGGACGTTCGATTTAAATGTAGAACCAAATGTGGAATCTCTGGAAGAAATAGTGGCAACATTGGAAATGGGCAAGAAGATTGGTGTTAGGGTATCCAGGTTTAGGCCAGAAGTTACCAGGATTGTTGAAGAGGAATTGGAGTTGAGCGGTGAAACATGAATTTTTTGTCAGTAAACATTAGAGGCATTGGGGGAGTAGGGAAGCCAACATGGATTAGCAGTTTGATCAAAGAGTACAAATCATCTTTCTTGTGTATACAACAAAATCAGGTCTCGGATATAGACGCAACAACTATTGGAAGATAATGGGGCAAGTGGAGATGGAATGGGAGGCAGTAGACGCAGTGGGAAGATCGGGGGGGTTTGGCGTAAGCATGGGATCCAGGGATTTTCTCGAAGTCAAGTGTTATAAAGAATGAAGCTTTCATAGTTGTTTCTGGCCGTATAGTAGGTACTGACATTTATACGAACATTGTAAATATTTACGCTCCATGTGATGTAATGCGAAGAAGGAATTTATGGGTGGAATTGAAAAGATTAAAAGAACAAAAAGAAGGGTACTGGATAATAGTTGGAGATTTTAACGAGGTAAGAGAAGAAGGGGATAGGATGTCCTCAAGATTTGATAGCCACAGTGCGATGCTCTTCAACACTTTCATTGCAGAATCAGGATTGTTAGAATACCAGATGGGAGGACATAAGTTTACATATATGTCGGACGACGGATCCAGCCTAAGCAAAATCGATAGAATCCCAGTCTGCGACGAATTCATGAATAAATGGCCTACAGCGAGATTTGAAGCTCTAGCAAGAAATTTGTCAGATCATTGTCCTCTTATGTTGATGTGCTCTTCACCGGATTTTGGACCAATTCCTTTTAGGTTCTATAACAGTTGGTTAAAACTACAAGGCATTGAAGAAGTGGTTTGCAAAGCATTGGGAGAACACGGAAATGGGGTAAACTCTTTAAAGGATATAGCGAATATACTCGAGAAACTTAAAATAGATATAAAACAGTGGAGGAGAGTAAGCAAACTAAAAGAAGAAAAGGAGATAATTGAGGAGAAAAAAGTGGTGGAAGATATTGAAAAGATGGCAGAAATTCAAAGTCTTACAAGCATAGAGAAGGAAAAGAGAGTTCAAAGTAAATGGAAAATCAAGAAGTATGAGAAAAGGAGGCTGGAAGATTTAAAACAAAAAGCAAAGATGAGGTGGGCAAAGCTTGGGGATGAGAACTCAAAGTTTTTTCATGGCGTAATAAATTGTAGGAAAGCAAAAAACAGAATAAGTACCTTAAAGATTGATGGAACCATGGAAACTGAACCGAAGGCAATTTAGAAACACATACTCGATAGTTTCATGTTACGTTTCAAGGAACCTCTCCATAGAAGACCTTCACTTGATGGTAGAGGTTTTTTACAAATATCTAGCGATCAGGCCAACCTTCTTGTTGCTGAGTTCTCGAAAAAAGAAATAAAGGAAGCGGTATGGGCTTGTGGTAGTGATAAAGCTCCAGGACCTGATGGATTCACGTTCAAGTTCATTAAAAAATTCTGGTCCCAACTGGAGAATCATTTCGCAGGAGCATTAAAGGAATTTCACAGGAGAGGCCACATCGAGAGAGGGTGTAACCCCTCATTCATAGCGTTAATTCCAAAACTGAAGGATCCTAAAAAGGTAAGTGAATATTGGCCTATATCTTTGATTGGGGCATTATATAAAGTCATAGCAAAAGTACTTGCGATAAGAATTAAAAAGGTGATAAGCTCAGTAGTCGCTCCGGTACAAACAACCTTCGTGGAAGGTAGGTCTATTTTTGATGGACTTCTAATTACGAGTGAAGTCATATCTTGGGCAAAAAAGAGCAACCAAAAAATATTTGTGTTTAAAGTAGATTTTGAGAAAGCATATGATTCAATAAACTGGAAATTTCTCTTGGCGAATTTAAAAGCGATGAAATTCCCAAAGTTGTGGAGGAAATGGATTGGAGCATGTCGAAAATCAAGCTGGGCTTCGGTTCTTGTGAATGGATCTCCTACGTCAAAATTTAAATTACAAAGGGGATTAAGACAAGGTGATCCACTGTCACCTTTCTTATTCATCCTAGCCATGGAAGCGTTGGATGTCATCATGACTAGGGCAGGAAAAAGAGGAGTATTTGAGGGGGTAAAACTCCCAAATGGAGGCCCATGCATATCCCAACTTTGTTACGCGGATGATGTAATATTCATGGGAGTGTGGTCTGAGACAAATATAAAAAACCTGAATAGAATTCTCAGATGCTTTTACTTGTTCTCAGGTTTAAAAGTGAATCTAAATAAGTCCAAGTTATATGGAGTGGGGGTTGGTGATGAGGAAATCGAGTGCATGGCTAATAGTTTAAAATGCAGGAGAGGTGATATGCCGTTTCGCTTCCTCGGTCTAACGATAGGTGCAAATATGAAGAGAGTAAAATTCTGGAAACCAATAGTGGACAGTTTTAATAATAAACTCTCGGCGTGGAAGGCCAAAAGTTTGTCGTTTGCCGGTAGATTGATTTTAGCAAAAGCAGTGATGGGAGCCTTACCGAACTATTATTTATCGATGTATTTAGCACCAAAAAAGGTAATACAATCGTTAGAAGCAATCCGTAGAGATTTTTTATGGGGAAGAAAAGATGGGAAAAATAAAATTCGGTGGATAGCATGGAATAAAATGGTAAGAGCAAAAAAATATGGAGGATTTGGAATAGGCGATTTGGAAAGTGCCAATTTAGCGTTACTGGTGAAATGGAGCTGGAAACTCAAGATGAATCCGGAAGCATTATGGGTGAAGGTTATAAAGGCAATTCATGCAAGCAAGAGGAACCACAAGCACATTCCAGTCAAGAAAGGAATCCCGGGTGCCTGGAAAGATATAGTATCATCATTTAAAGAATTGGACAATAGAGGAATCAAGGTGGAAGAAAGATTAGTGGCAAAAGTGGGAGATGGAACAAAGGTAAAATTCTGGATGGATAATTGGACAGGTATGAAGTCGTTCAAAGACTGGTTTCCTGATTTATTCAAGATTGCAAAGAATAAACAAGCTCATGTGGCGGATCTTGCTATAAAACTACCAAATGAAGTGCAATAGAACATAGACTGGATGAGGCCTCCAAACAATGATGTTGAATGGTTACAATGGTTGGGTATGCTAAATGAATTAAACAAAATAAAATTTCTCTCAGGTAAAGACCGATGGGGATGGGTGAATGAGAAATGGGATGAGTTTTCAGTGGCGGACGTAAAGGAGCAAATAAACAAACAAACGTTGGACGAACATGAAGAGAGATGGAAACATTGGATTACATGGTTACCTGCAAAAGTTAACTATTTTACTTGGAGGATGGCACTAGGGAGGATCCTGGTTAAAACGGAACTGAGAAGAAGAGGAGTGGAATTACAAAACAACCTATGCTCTAGATGTGGATTAGCTGAAGAATCGATAGGCCATCTCATCCGCGAGTGCACGATATCGGTCACTGTGTGGAGGAAAGTAATCGACTGGCTGAAACTACCATCATCGACGGACACTAGCTCGTGGGAGAAGACTTTAACGTGTGTAGACGGCTTAAAGGGCTCATTGGAATGGAAGAAAATAGTAAAACTGATTATACAAGCAGGGCCGGCTCTTGGGCCGGCTAACCCGTGCCGTCGCTCGAGGCCCAAAATTTTAAAGGGCCCGAAAGGTTTCTTTGAGCTTTTATATATATAGTTAAGTATATATTTAATATATGTATCTACTCATTATGCAAAAAAGTATTGGTGGTGGAGTGGAAAAACCATCTCAAGGTAATGTAAATGTCTTAAGTTCAAGTCTTGACTCCACCACCAATGGTTTGTTTGTTTTAATTCATTTCCCCAACCACAATTTTGGGCCCAAATTGTTTTTGTCGCCCGAGGCCTAAATTTTTTTGAGAGTTCTCTGGGACGGCTCTGTATACAAGCGACCATGTGACATCTATGGAAAGCAAGGAATGAAAAGGAGTTTAGAGGAACAACAAGATCAGAGGACAACGTAATGGACGACATCAAGACAGACACGTTTCTGTGGCTAAAAAGTAGATCTAGATTAAAAGATTTAGTATGGGAAAGATGGGAGGATTTCAATGTAAGAGATATGGTAAAATAATAATATAAGAACTGGGGGATGGGGGATATATAAGTTGTGTAATTCTTAGTTGTAATCTTTTGGGTTTTACAGCATATGCTGGCCCTGTTCTATAATAATAGAATTTTACCGTTAAAAAAAAAAAATCGAAATCAAATGGAACAAAAAAACAAGACAGATGGAAAAACAAATTTTGACTATCTAAATATAAGGAATTAAATCCCAAAAACAAACTGAAAATCGTTTTTCTGGTTTAAACCCTTGTGAGGCTAGAAAATTAAAACGTATTTATTTTCCTTTGAGTAGTTTGTTTCAATTTTGTAGGGGTTTAAACCAAAAACATGATTTTCAGATTAATTGTGGGATTTAAATATAGATTTCGGTAGTCAATATTTGATGTTATAATTGTTTTTCGTTCCATATGAATATTCAGATTTAGGTATTCAAGATTTGATGTTATAACTGTCGTTCCATATGAATTTGATTTGATTCTTAGTTTTGAATCATGATGAGAATTCATTGATTTATTTCAAATTTACTCTAAACTACGTAGTTTTGAATGGTTTCGCGTCTAAGCTAAGATGTGTGACAGCACCGTATTCACTTTCCCCATAATATAAATATAGACAAAAGATCAAATACAAATAAAGCTAACGTACAAAACGTACGAACTGAATGTAGAGTAATTTTGATCTTTAGTAGAGTAATTTTGTAAAATGTTCTTGTAGAGTAATTTTGTTCTTGTAGGGTAATTATCAAAATTACTCTGCATCAAAATTACTTTACAAGTTAATCAAAATTACCCTGCAAGTTTATCAAACTGAAATGAACTTGGAGAGTATAAATTCTTATTACGTGACCTTCTACCTAGCGGTGTTCAAAAAACTCGTGGCTCGCAGCTCGCTTGAAAAAAGCTCAGCTCGAAATTGGCTCGATTGTTAACGAGCCAGCTCGGCTCGGCTTGGTTTGTAAACGAGCCGAGCTCGAGCTTGGTCTGGCTCGGCTCGTGAGCTGGCTCGATAAGGTTTACATCCTTCATTTTTTTTGTCCCACATCGCTTAGAAAACAAAAACTATGGGTGTATTTCTTCTATAAAAGAAGGTAAAGACAATGTACAAAGTGAATTAACTATTTATACTTGCATATTTAGCCATATGGTTAAATTAAATGGCAATTATGGCCCTTAGTCTATGAAGAAATTCATTTTTAAGTAGTAAATTTTGCGGTTTTTTGTTAGTTTGAGCTAGATTGAGCCGAGCCGAGCTAGTTCAAATTCTAATCGAGTCGAGCTCGAGCCTCAAATATCAGCTCGATTTGAAATTCGAGCTTGAGCCGAGCCAGCTCGAATCGAGTTTGAGCCGAGCTCGAGCTAGGTATAGCTCGGCTCGGCTCGTTTACAGCCCTACTTCTACCACGGTGGGAAACCGAAATCTATAATGTCTCCGTCTCTATATCTCGCTCCTAGTTAAATTGACTCCAAACAAGTAGTACTACACTTCTGTTCAACGATAACAAAGCCACTGCCGCCATCTTTCGTTACCACCCGAGTTAAAGCGCAGCTAGAAGCCTAGAACTGCCATTAGGATATCAAAATATGTGACTTATAAAACGATTTCTATGATCCTGCTAAGGGGATCGTATTACATGACAAATCAATGACAATCAAGAATTATATAATGCAGAACGCAATAACCAGGACCGACCCTCAGAATTCGTGTACCCTGTTATGGTTTCGCTATTAAGGTGCGGATTTTGTGGTCTCTTCTTTTAGCGTAATATTATGTTCATCGTTATCAAAGGGTATGGATTTTGTGGTCTTTTCTCTTAGCACCTTATTGTTATTCATTGTCTTTATCGTACATGGAAATCGATAATCGAAATATAAATCACTAACCTTTCATGGCCTTTTTCTGTACCTCTCATGTTGGTGATACGCATGCGATAGCTTATTCTGTATACTCATTATCACATGTTTTAGTGGTTATCGATTATTGAGCGTATAAGTGATTGATTGGCTATTGAATTGGTTGATATATCATTTCATTGACTTCTTTACCCAAGCATATCCACCCATGGGGACATAGGGCGTTATCACAGGAACAATTGACGTGCACCATCCGTAGCGAGGCGAAAGGCCTATTGCGTCTCTATATTGTATTGTGCTAAGTGGTAACACTTATTGATTATTGACTCTTGAGAGGCGTATGGATTAATCCTAGGATGTTATTGTTTCTATACTGGTATTGGGATAGGTGTGAGTGCCCACATCCCTCTACATATTGGTGTATTAGTCTGCAGGCTAATGTACATATTGTTCATTGATTATTGTTAACGACTCACATGGGTATTTCACATAGATGTTATCGTATTGACTCACCATTGAGTGATCACCGTATAGTATTGACCAAACCGTTAAATTGTCATTGTTATTGTTAGGGCATTGATTTTAAATAGTCTGGATCATGTATCCTGAGATTAGCCTGGATCACTTATCCTTAGTGGATGGTGCAGTATGTCTGAGGATCAAGGACCTTATTATTACTTATTTTATCTAACAATTGTTCTCTATTTCTCTAATGTTTATTCGCAGGTAATTGGCAACGTGGACCTAGTCTATGCTGGAATCTCGCTGAATATGCTTCGAATAAGCACGTGCATGTCAAAGGGTAGCCGTTATGAACAAATATGGGAGACTTGCTTATTTTTCGTATAGTTAGTTGTTGGATATTTCTAATTTTATAAGGGGATATTTGAGCTTATTAGGCATAACATACACACACAACACTCTTTTCTCTCGAACTCTCTCGCAACATTCAAACTGATCTCAAACTCGTACACTAGCAATCACTTATATCAAGCTTAATATCATCCAAAGTTGTATCAAATTGTTTATTGATTGTTCCATATAGTTGGTGATCGGTAGTTTTCATCACCCGAGGTTTGTTATGCTGGAGATTTTCTAAAGATCAAGGGCTTTTTCCTCGTATAAATCACAGTGTTCATTGTTATTTACACTGTACAATTGTTTACATTGTTGTTCAAACACATAAACACTCTACCTCATAAACAAAATTTGGTTACATTATCCTTAAACTAATTTTTGACCAAAACAGTTATCATATTGGCTCATCCTTCATTGATCACCGCGTAATATTGATCGTACCGTTACATTGTCATTGTTATCATACTGATTCATCATTGGTCATTCATTGGATGGTATAGTTTAACCGTTATAATGTTATTGCTGCTGTTTTCTCCGTTACTGAAATGGCTCAACCGTATTTCTTTTTGTTGTTTCTTCTCATTGTTAATCAGGTACTCCTAGGAATCATGGAAATGTTAATAGAGTTTTAAAACTAAGAGTTTAATAAGGAATTTTGTGAGGTTAAAAATTAAGACGTATGTTTTCTTTTAAAACCGGTGTATGATGTATGATTTTGGATTTAAATTTGATGTTAAGTGTTTTAATTAAATCATTTAATATTGTCTCTTATTTACTATTTGCGTGACACGTCAGCCTTGGCTCGGGGTGTTACATACATGGTCCATTAAGTTTCTTTATGGTTCGTTATCACTTCAGCTGTGTACTATGGTTCAAGTGCCCCACCATGTGGCAAAGGGCGAGGCGTGGTTGGGCGGGAAACACCGCCGGAAAGGGTGGGGTGGGGGGTGTTGTGGTTGTTGCAACGATGTGGAGGGGATGTGTGAAGGTGGGTCCACAACGGTTTGTTATTTTTTTAATTGCAGCTTAAAACTTTTTTCTTTTTTTGAACATGAGGTTTAAACAATGTTGGTTAAATTGCAGGTCTAAACAATGGTGGTTGATGTATGGGATATGGGTTTGTAGTTGCAGAGAAAGAAGAAGATAAAGTGATAAACATAGGTATATTTTTAAAAGAAACTCTAAGTTATTTGGCAACTTGTAAATTTTACTTTGTGGTTTGAATTGAATTTTAATAAAACCGAAAAGTTTATAAACTAAATATAATAATTTAATTTATTATTGTTACTACTATTATATTAGTTTTTCATATAGATTATTGTGATTTTATTTATGTAAATTATATTATATGAAAACACGATTTAAATAATGATTAAAAAATGATTAGGGTGAGGTGATGTAGAGTGAAAATGGGTAAAACCATAGTAGGTGTTAGTGATTGAAAGTAAGGTGGTGATGTGTCTGTGAGGTGACAGTTACTTTTTGATATGATAGTAATGTAAAGTAAAATGGCGTGAATCGATAGTACATAGCCTTAAGTGAACCATTATGACTCCTTAGATACTCGTATGACTTGTCTGATGAAATACGACACATTATGTTTAGTATGGTCAAACATAGTTAAACTTGGTCGATCATAGTGAATCAATGTCAAACACAGTCAGTGTTCCTCAAATAATGAGCAATTTTAGTAAATTATGGTAATGTGGTGCAGAATACTTTTTCTTGAACTCTGAACTTTACTAAAAAACAACCGCCACCAAACCACCAAAAAGAGGTAGAGGAAGTGGCGGCAGAGTTAGTGTATTAGGATGGGGTAGTATGGGCTACCTCTTAATCCCGTCTCCGTACCGTTTCCGTAGTGTATTTTATTATTAATTTTTTTGGTTTTATACAAAGAATACCCATGATCCTCGAAAAAGAAATTGAGAAGCCTTGAATTTTTGAGCTAGATCCACCACTGAGTAAAAGCCAACAAACTGCAAACTAACACATATACAAAGGAAATTACACCATTCTCTCCATTGAAGAGATCAATATATGGATCTATGTTTGAGCCTTAAATAACCTACTGCCTTGATTTCTCGTATAATTGTCACACCCCAACCGATGGCGGAAACATCGGAGTGAGACAAAAACGAGATTGTTCAAAGTCTTCATAACACTATGTGACAATGATTTAATTCAAAACCGATTTCATATAATATTAAAAATTGTCAAATACAACATGAATTCAAAATACAACATTGAAAGACAATACAACAAAGTTCAACAAAATAAAGTGACTAAATCCCAAATTGCACATTAGAATCATCAACGAGTATCTTAGAATATAGATATATTAGCCTAAGTTTATGATGGTTAATCATGGTTTGTTAGCATCACAAATTCAGCCTTGTTTTATATAGTTATATGTGTATTCATACGATAATAATAGTACCTAAAACTAAGTCCAATCATAGATAATCATGTATGTCAAGCATGGAGGTTAAAACCTTATTATATGATTCACCACTACACAAACCATTACTAGAATGGTTTGGAGGGTCATGAATAACAAGAATAAATCTAACTTACATAAGCTCAAGTGACCAAGTACTCTACAACCCTGGTGTGCCAACACATCATGAAAAGAATTAACTAAGTGAGGGATGCTATACGGGGCTAAGGTACTTTGATTCTAGTAAGTCACTTTGAGTGTTCTTACATAACGTTCAAAATGAAGGAGCTGAACTTAGTCTGGAAAGGCAAAGCTTCAATTTGTTCACACTTGACAAGTCACAAGTTCATCATATGAAAGATGATGATTTGTGCTTGTTTTCATCATTGATTTTGTCATGTATAAACAAAATTATAATGAGTGTTTAAAGTCATAACTTTGATAGTAATCACCTCAACACAAACCCACAACCGTAGACTTGATTGTGAGCTTGGTGGGTTTAAGATTCCACCAAGTTATTAACAAGAACATGAACATACAAAGATATAACACAAAACATAAAGTTTAATGCACTTTTGACTTCAAATGTGGTGAGGTTTCACCTTAGATTACCATGGTAATCTTGTAAAAACCTTCCTAGAGCTTATCCAAGTGTAAAGAAGGAAGAAACAAGTAAGAAATAGTAGTAAAAGTGAGCTAGAACTCACATAGAATCACTTGAAGTTTCGGCTCAACTTCTGGAAATTAGATGAGATTAGGGAGTGTTTTTTAGAGTGATTAGTGTTTGTAAAGTGGAAAATGAAGGTAAAAAGGGTAAACATCCTTTCTTACATAACACGCCATTAAATATAAAACACCAACTAAATACAAACCGCCAATTTTATAACTGCGTAGTGTTTTCTGTGTTATAGTTAAGGTCTTGGCCTACAAAAACGCCATAAAATATAAAACGCCATAAAATACAAAAGCTAAGCTTGAAAGATGGGACCTGTTACAGACTTAACAGATAAAGCTGAGAAAAAAACGGATACTATTAATTGCATTTATAATTATAATAATATCCCGCCTAAACTACGCGCCAAAAACATCCTATAAAGAGAAACGTCTTAGCACCTTCCATTGATCACACCAAAAAAACAGACACCATGGTTCCTAAATACCACTCACTGTAAAACGCCAAAAAGTTAAAAAAATCAACGATGGCGAAAATCGTTTATTGGATATTCAGTATTGTTATGCGTGAAGTTTCACTAAATGGTTTGTTAGGTGAGGGGAGTAAGATTTTGCTGCATGAGATGGAAAAATTTTCAAGAAAAAGAGACTGATGACAGTCATATGTCATTTTGTCTTCTTTATTCTTAAAGAAGGCTTGGATGAGGAGAAGAGACCGATCCTAATTTTGGACTCCATAATGATAATGAAGATGACAGACGAATAGCATCCACCCACACGGCGTCGATCTATGTCTCCTACATCTACAAAGCCACTTCAACATATGAACAACAAAAAACCACACCAAAACCAAAACGCCATTTATTTGTGACAGTTCTTGTAGTTTCAAAAGAAGAAAGGGACTGATGACAGTGTAGATTTGGAAGATAAATTGGATTCGGAATTAAAAATTTTTTTTTGCTTCATTTTTTTAATTTTTTTCTGTGGTTTGTTATGTATTTTTCAGCTAAGAACAAATACATTAATTCTCTAAAAAAATGCTTGTGAAACGCTATCATGCCACAAACGCCAAACTCACAAACTATAATAAAATTACTTTGGACAAGTATTATTAACAAAAAAAATGTATAAAACAATGTGTAAGAGAATAGAACAAAGTGCTATCTTTATCTAAACGCCATTAAAAATACAAAACGCCAAAATCTAAAAAAGATGGGACGTGTTGCAGCCATAAAACAGATGAAGCTGAACAAAAAGTAACTACAAACAGTAAACTGAATCGACGAAAACATTTATTACTTACATTTATTATATTAAAAGGCACTCCTTAGGTAATTGAATTTATTTATCTTTTCAAAACGCCATAATTACCTGTCACGTTATAGGACTGCATCCTACATGACGACAAAAAAAAAAGTAATTATAAAAGTAGAACAGGTAAACACAACTTAACACTCCACAAATTATCTAAAACACCAGACATTGTCCAAAACGTCATACAACTTAAAAAAATGGCTAAGGTTATTGCATGGAGGTTTGAGAGGTCGGAGAGACGTTTCATCCTAAATTTCTCTGATAGGAGAAGGGTGAAGGTCAAGGCAATTAAGGCCATACTTAGTATGGATGAAGCCGTTCAAAGGGATATTATGCCCCTTAGGATTCCAAGGGCCGATGATTATGAAAGGACTTGAAAGGTAATAAGAAGATTGAATAGAAAATTTCCAGCAGATGATGATGATGATGATGATGATATTGACGATACTCCTCTACCAACAGTTAGCAGTTAGGGGTTGAATGAAGAAGCAAGAACGGCTACAGTGACTTATCGACATGGGGTGGAATATTCATTGCCGCTGGACGAAATGCTGAAGACAAAGAGACTACATCTTTTTGAACAACTCTGTGATTTAGCACTTTCGAACGATGCAAGATCCAGGGTTGTAATGATATTTAAGTATAGGCTGCAGCAAAGAAGAAACGAGATGATGGCGTTAGACGCCAATGCAAAATATGATGATGATGAATCTAAAGAAAGTGATGAACAAAACAATGGGTACATGATGTAATCCCATACATAGAAGACTATTAGCTTGTTTTGATTTTGTCTTATTGTAATTTTATGAAAATATTAATGAATTGTTATGAATTATTAAGAACGCCATGGATGCCAAAAAATTTATCTTTATAACATATATGAGATTAATTCACATGAGAACGCCATAACGCCAAAAAAATTATCTATGTGACACAAAACAATTAATTCAATGAGACAGATCAAAAAAAAAAAAAAACAGTAAAACGCCATGTAGTTATTGAATCTAACTAAACGCCAAAAAAATCTTAGACGCAAAAAATGAAGCAGTATTGTGACACACGAATTGGGAAAAAAGAAGATTAAAAAGACAAAAAAGCCCCTCCCACCCTGATTATATCCCACGCCACGTGTTCCATCAGAATACGTTCTTACCGTTCTCACACTTTAGTGTGTTTTCTCCTAATCAGTAATAAGTTCAAGAAAAAAAATTGATGTTGGACAAAAACAAAATAACTGGATATATTTATTATGTAACAACAGTATTTATTAAATTCATAAATTAGAAAAAATAATTTGTTTGTGAATGTTCAATTTAACCTATATAGAGCCAACTCTTATGCTATTATTTTTTTATGTGTTAAGTCACTTTAACATATTTTTTCTATCGATTATTAATATTAATAAAAGATTACGTGTCCAACTTTCTAAACTCACTGGTGTAATTATAATACATCATATTTTGAAAGGTGAACCTTCACCTAAATCTTATATAGAAGGTTAGGGTAAAATGAAAATTTATATGAATTGTGAGAATGTAAAGAACTCAGCCTTACAAAAGTTTTTCAAATTTTTTACCAAAAATCCTAAAAAAAATCAACTTTTTTTTTCATTTACAGTAGCCGTAAAATGCTGTTAAAAGTGATGTCATGCTTATGTAATCAGTTTTTACAGCTGCTGTAAGTGGTCGAAAAACATTAGTTCGATATTTATCGAGTTAAATGCCATTTTAGTCCATGTGGTTTGGACCATTTTGCCAGTTTAGTCCAAAGGTTTCATTTTTAACCTGTGGGTCCAAAAAGGTTTCACAGTTGCCATTTTAGTCCACTTGGTTAACTTCATCCATTTTTCTGTTAACGAGAAGGCCAATTTGGTCATTTTGTATGTAATTCTGTTAACTAAAAGAGCAATTCAGCCATATAAAATGACCGAAATGGCCTTCTGGTTAACAGAAAAAATGGATGAAGTTAACCCAGTGGACTAAAATGGCAACTGTGAAACCTTTTTGGACCCACAGGTTAAAAATGAAACCTTTGGACTAAACTGGCAAAATGGCCCAAACCACAGGGACTAAAATGGCATTTAACTCTTTATTTAGGGGTGTGAAAAAATAGGGCAAAACTTGCACGGGGAGGACGGGTTCTCTAAGTTCTCACAACTCAGAAGGGTTTTCCCTTAATCTTGATCATATATATATATATATAGGGTCGGGATTTAGAGAAAACGGTAGAAAGTGTGAGAATGGTGAGAACGCTTATGGATCGTCTGATTAAAACAATCTATGAACTAGATTGGCACGGTGACGTTTTCGTAAATAACATCAATTTTATTACGTGGACGAGCCTCATTAAGGGTAAAAGCGTCTTTACACCTCTATACCAAAACGCTATACTGATGAATAAAACGCCATTACGGACCAAAACACATCGCTATATAAAAAAAAAAAAATCCCAGACATAAAAACACACCCCCCAGAACTTGAAACGCCATATTTTCTACTATATATCATTCATCTTACAAACGCCAAAATCCCCAAAACATTAAACACAACTACTCAAAAAACGCCATATTTTCTACTATATACCATTCATCTTAGAAAACGCCAAAACACGCAAACATCAAATATTCCAAAAAAATCGACGCTTCTTTCAGATACACTATTTCCTCAATAAAACGCAAAAAATGCCAAATATCGTTTCTTGTATATTCAAATATTGTTCTACGCCAAAGTTTCGGATAATGCATTCTTCCCTGAGGTGCTGTGACTCAAATAACATTTTGCTGCATGAGATGGATAAATCATAAACAAAAAAATGCTGGGGTCAGACTTATGTCTTTTTCTGTGTTTTGTTCTTGATGAATATTTTAATGGCATGAAAAAACAAATGACACTAATGAGTTGTTTGAAGATACATATTCAAACAAAAAACTCATGTCATTTTGTCTTTCCAAACGGCCACAAAAACACAAGCAAGGCTAAGTCAAACCACCAGCGAACATGATTCAAAAGAAGAAAGAGACTGATGACAGTGAAGAATTGGAAGATTAATTGTTTTTATTTATATTTTTTTAATTTTAATTTTCTGTTGTTTGCTATGTATTTTTCAACTTAGAATAAAAAAATACATTATGTTAATAAAACGCCAAACAGTCATAATGCATATGAAACGTCATAAATGTAGTAAAAACGCCAAAAACTCCCAAACTATAATGAAAGTAATTTGCAGAAGTATTAATTAATAAAAGCTAAAAATGGAATAAACGCCAAAAACTACTTAAACCCATTCAAAACGCCAAACTTGGGAGATGGAAAAAATACACAGTAACCGAAAAGACGGCTACTTTATTAATATCATATATTATAAATAAAATCCCGCCTAAACTACGCGCCAAAAACATCCTATAAGAGAGACGTCTCTACACAATCAACTGATCACAACCCCAGAAACAAAACGCCATATTTCCTAGAAACCATTCACTTTAAAAACGCCAAAAAAATAATAGTTAAAAAAGCCACAGATGCAGAACCTCGATTCTGCTATATTGAGTATTGATCTGAATGAAGTTTCACTGAATGGATTCTTCTCTGAGTTGGGTATCTCTATAATCTTTTGCTGAATGAGATGAACAAATATTCAAGATAAAGAGACCGATGACACTGATATGACATCATGTCACTTTGTTCTTGATGGATATATTGATGGCATGAAGGGATCAATACATTAGAGCAGGTGTTGGTCTTCAACATGTCATCAAACAAGTATATATCCACCCACAATAAAGGATGCCACAAAAAATAAGCATCTTCTAAAGACGACCGTTATGTAGGAAAATAAGGATCTACATAAGGTATTCAAAAACAGGTTCAAAACGCCAAAAATGTCAAAAGAAGAAGAGGCTGATGACAATGAAGATTTGGATGAGAAATTAGATTATAATATTTTTTTTCATTTTCTATTGTTTGTTATCTAATTGTCTGTTGTTTATCATCTAATTCTCTACTATTTTAAAAAAATTGAGTATAAAACGCAAAAAACTACAAACACTAAAACGCCTGATAGTGTGAAAAACTGTGAGAACGAATGCTAGCAAAGCACGATGTTGCTATATAAAACGCCAAAAAACGCAAACAAAGTATTACTGGAAAAATCAACCGTAATTGATAGATGAAAATTGAAAGAAACAGTAAAATAAAGAGACGGTATCATTATTGCCAAACATTATAGTTATATTAATGCCACTACATGGAAAATTGAAATTTATTTATCTTTTCAAAACGCCATAATTGCTTGTCACATTATAGGCCTGTATCCTACATGACAAAACACTTGATATAATAAAATCAAGAAAATTACTGATGTTTTACATTAAAGACCTGCATCCTGATCTAAAAAACAATAAAAACGCCAAAACAATACTTAAAACGCCAAAATATTTACTATGATTCTGATCTAAAAACAATAAAAACGGCGCCTATTTATTAAACGTCAAAAAATGGAAAGATGAAGTGACACGCGTTTAAAAAAAGAAATATGAACGGACAAAAAAACCCCTCAGCCATTCTCTAAGCGGCGTGACACGTGTTGGGCCAGGAAGCGTTCTCACCGTTCTCACACTTTTGAGCGTTTTCTCCTAATCCCGTTTCTATATATATATATATATATATATATATAGAGAGAGAGAGAGAGAGAGAGAGAAAGAGAGAGAGAGAGAGAGAGAATGTAAAATACAATTGACCTTAACGTACGAGCGTACGCTGTGAAAATATAACATGCGGCTTCACAAACTCTGACAGCCTATAACATGTGGCTTCACTAAACTCTGACAGCCTATAACATGCGGATTCATAAACCCTGACAGCCTATAACATGCGGGATTACTAAATCCTGACAACCAATCCGCATGTTATAGGCTGTCAGGGTTTGTGAAGCCGCATGTTAGATTTTCACAGCGTACGCATTGTACGATAAGGCCAATTGTACAATAACCGTCCCCCCCTCTCTCTCTCTATATATATATATTGTAACTAAATTATCTTAATAAAAGTTATAAATTTAGAGAACACATAATTTCTTGGTGAATGTTTATGCATTTCTTAAGCTTCTATAAGAAAATATTTTTAGCAATTCCTAGTCAAGATCACCTTTATATTTTGAAATAAAATGTATTGACAATCTAACAACTCCTCATTAATAATTCATATCATGAATTTAAAACTGAGTCGTCAGTGTTAATTCTTCGATATATTAAATTTTTGATAACTTTAAAACCTAAAAACATAAAACTTGAAAAAGTCTAAACTAGACATATTCTTATATTTCAATATTTTTGTGCAAGTACCTAGCAAACACACGAACACTTGCTTACAATCAATTAGCAACACTAAACCTCCAAATCCAAATATGTCAGTGGCAGAGCAAACCCAAAGCAGCATCGAGGTCACTAATGACTCAATTATTGACGTGATTTCTAAGGCCACTGTCATTCCCCTGCAGTCACAAACCACAAGAATTCCTAGACTTTCAACTATGCCTAGAGAGAAAGCCGACTACAAGAAATACTATGTTCCAAAGTTCGTTTCCATTGGTCCTTACCATTTTGGGAATCCAGATTTCCATTATGCCGAGACACTCAAGCCCGTTTTCGCAATGAGGCTCGTTCATGGCAACAAGGAGACCCTAAGGCGTTTGCTCGACGAGCTTGGTGAACCAGAAAAGGTGCAACATTTAAGAAGCTTCTATGAAGAAAAATCGACATTCGACAGCCCATATCGGCGATAAGGAGTTCAGTTAGTTGATGTTGCTGGATTCTTGTTTTATTTTGATGTTATTTGCCGGGAATTTTGAAGATTTTCCAGAGTTAAATCGCAACCAGTTTGTCGTTGTTGCTCAAGATTTGATGTTGTTGGAAAACCAAATTCCTTTAGAAGTTCTAACGGAGGTGATGAAGTTGACAGAACAGAAGTCAATCGTTTAAAAGATATTGAAGAGTTCATCGATGTCGTCAGTTTTGTGAGACCTATGAGGCCGAAAAGAACTTGGTTACAAAATTTGAAAGTAATACGCTTATTACTTCCTATCCGAAATGATACAAGTTCTAACGAAGGGGAGCATGAGGATGACGAAGAACCCAGTCATTTTCTCGCTCTTGTTCGTGCTAAACTTACGAAGATAGACAAAACTTTGAAGCCTACCATCAAATCATTTAAATATGAAGGGTGGAATTTTCGCAACGCTAGCGAGCTTGTGAATGCAGGGATATCTTTCAAGGCTCTTAAAGAAACTACGTCTTTGACTCGCATTGAGTTCGATAAAGGCTGGTGGGAGTTTTCAGGGAATGTAAAACTCCCTCCGATAGCCTTGTATGATCACACCAAGCAAATGTTGTTAAACATGATTGCCTACGAAACATACTGCTGCCCAGTTCATGATGCATGGGTTACAACGTACGTATGGCTTCTTGATTGTCTGATCGATGACGTTGAGGATGTTAAGGTTCTTAGAAAAGCTTGGGTGATTGATAACAATTTATCTAGTGATAAGGAAGTCGCGACATTGTTCAATGAAATAGCCATTGATATAGTTCCAAATAATTTAGCATATAATGAAGCTATGAACAAGATACAAAGGCATTATGAAAGTTTGAGTAACACACTTTTCTCCCAACTGAAGAACGAATATTTCAAGAGCCCATGGGCAATGTTTGCTCTTCTTGGAGCATTGATAGCTCTTTTTCTTACTGGTGTTCAAACTTATTACACAGTCTGGAGTCCGGAAAGCAAATGTGACGATCTTTGCCAGTTTCTGAAGATAAATCATCACTTATAAGCGTCTACGAGTTAGTTAATGGTTCTAATTGTATCTTATGGTGTGTTGTGTTTGATTTTAGTGTTGCAAGTCTATTTATGATTGGTTTTTTCTTAAATAATGTGATCATGTGTGTTCTGAGTGCAACCTGCAGGTGGTCACTAATATATGTATGTGTGTGGCAATGTGCCTATGATTTGATAAAATATGGAAATATGCTGTTATTTATGATTCTTTTTTAATTACGCTATTATATAATTGGTAAATTGTAAAAGTATGTTTTAATTTCAAGAATTTTATGATTACTAAAACCACTAATATAACATATCACTGCTAAAATAATATTCTTATACTACTAAAAAAACTAATTAGCATTTCTTTCTTAATGTATTATGTACGCGTTATTTTTGACAAATTCAAGTAATAGGACTTAATTTGCACTATGGGGAATAAGTTTTATTATGAAAAACCTAATAGGACTCTACACAATCGGGTTTTATATCATTAATTTAACCATGTTATATACAACCGACTTTCGTTTGTTTCTTGATAATGGAAGTTCATACCCTTGTCATAGCGGGTTGATTTTAAATCCAGAAGGAGTTCCTTAGTTTGTTTATCCCGTTTTAGAGAATGTCTGGTTTATATGTTTATACTAGTAGGAAACCTGTACGATGCGGTGGGTGTGAGCATTTACAATGCAATACTATAAGAGTGTAATATGTATTGCGCTTCGCTGCGGGTTTTATGTATTACTTGATTTGCTAATAAAATTGACATGAATGGCACTAACATATACAAGTTAGTTGGAATCAACATAATTTATTAAGTGATAAGTATTACCAAAAATATTCACATAGTTGTACCCTGTAACATTTCATAAAACATATATAGCATAACCCAAAAAGACACGTTACAGCCCAAGGAAATTCATATATTTATATTCCTGAAGCTTCTCCGTTAAACTATAGTATGAGTATGCCGATGAAGCTGCTGCAAGGCTAGTAACCTTCACATGATTTGATACTCACCCCTATCTCTTCTCTAAAGGGATGCACATAACGCTAGTTTTAAGAATGAGTGATTGCCCTTCTCCGACTCTTACTGCCCAACCTGAGAGTGGACAGCTAATGCGTTCCACTTATTGAATATGGTTCTATGGTTAGTTCGTGACCCTTGGATGCCAAATGCGTCCTTGGAGTAATCTCGTAGTTCCTACGGGGTGGAGATGAAAAGAATAAAAAAATGCCCTAACTATCTGCACACCCAGTTTGCCTATCTGCACACTTAGGGTTTACCTACGCTGAGTATAGGTATATACGCAGCGTAGGTCTATACGCAGCGTATAGGTAACCCTATACGCTGCGTATATACCTATACTCAGCGTATATAAACCATGGATTTCAGAGCCTTATCAGTAATCATTGCACAGAACACAAGGGTTTATATACGCTGCGTAGGGACCTATACGCAGCGTATATAAAGCTCAAATTTTGTATTTTTTTATGTATTCCATTGTTTATTTATAAAAAAAAAGAAAATTATTTATAAAAAAACAATATTATTGGTAAATAATACAAATATAAATTATAAAAATTAAAAATAATACAACTATTATGAATTATAAAAATTAAAAAAGAAAATTATTTATAAAAAAAACAATATTATTGGTAAATACATCCCCTATACGATACTTATACTATACACTATACGATACGATGCAACACGATACGATAATATACGATACGATACTATATGTGTGATTTAGGTCCCGTATTGACCTCGTATAAGCCTATAAGTGTGATATCGTATCGTATAGATGTAGTATAGGTCACGTATTGACCTCGCATAAGCCTATAAGTGTGATATCATATAGGCTTATACATGGTTAATACGTGACCTATACGACGCTATACGATACGATATCACACTTATAGGCTTATACGAGGTCAATACGGGACCTAAACCACACCTATACGATACGGTATCACACTTATAGGCTTATACGAGGTCAATACGTGACCTATACTACATCTATACGATACGATATCACACTTATAGGCTTATACGAGGTCAATACGTGACCTATACTACATCTATACGATACAATATCACACTTATAGGCTTATACGAGGTCAATACGGGACCTAAACCACACATATACGATACGATATCATACTTATAGGCTTATACGAGGTCAATACGTGACCTATACGACGCTATATGATACGATATCACACTTATAGGCTTATACGAAGTCAATACGTGACCTATACTACACCTATACGATATGATATCACACTTATAGGCTTATACGAGGTCAATACGTGACTTATACGACGCTATACGATACGATATCACACTTATAGGCTTATACGAGGTCAATACGGGACCTAAACCACACCTATACGATACGATATCACACTTATAGGGTTATACGAGGTCAATAAGGGATCTAAATCACACCTATACGATACGATATCACACTTATAGGCTTATACGAGGTCAATACGTGACCTATACTACGTTATACGATACGATATCACACTTAAAGGCTTATACGAGGTCAATACGTGACCTATACTACACCTACACGATACGATATGACACTTATAGGCTTATACGAGGTCAATACGGGGATCTAAATCACACGTATACGATATGATATCACACTTATTGGCTTATACGAGGTCAATACGGGACCTAAATCACACATATAGGCCTATACGGGTGTTATATAGTATCGTATCGGGTGTTAATTTTCTTTTTTTATAAATAAACAAAGGAATACACAAAAAAATACAATAAATGGAGCTTTATATACGCTGCGTATAGATCCCTACGCAACGTATGAGACAAAAATGACACAACTACCCTTGTATTTGGCTTCGTATAGCCTCAATACATGGGTATAAATGACATTTTCATACCTTTATATACGCTGCGTATAGGTCTATACGCGTATATAAACTATAAGGGTTAAAAAGATAAAATTACCACAGGTTTGGGGTTAAAAATAATTTTACCACCCTTTATATACGCTGAGTATAGACCTATACGCAGCGTATATAAAGGTCAGAAAATGTCCTTTATACCCTTGTTTTGAGGCTATACGAAGGCAAATGCAAGAGTAGTTGTGTCATTTTCGTCTCATACGCTGCGTAGGGATCTATACGCAGCGTATATAAAGCTCCATTTTTTGTATTTTTTTGTGTATTCCTTTGTTTATTTATAAAAAAAAAGAAAATTAACACCCGATACGATACTATACGATACGATATAACACCCTTATAGGCCTATATGTGTGATTTAGGTCCCGTATTGACCTCGTATAAGCCTATAAGTGTGATATCGTATCGTATAGATGTAGTATAGGTCACGTATTGACCTCGTATAAGCCTATAAGTGTGATATCGTATCGTATAACGTAGTATAGGTCCCGTATTGACCTATATGACGCTATACGATACGATATCACACTTATAGGCTTATACGAGGTCAATACGTGACCTTTACGACGCTATACGATACGATATCACACTTATAGGCTTATACAAGGTCAATACGTGACCTAAACCACACCTATACGATACGATACCACACTTATAGGCTTATACGAGTTCAATACGGGACGTATACTACGTTATACGATACGATATCACACTTATAGGCTTATACGAGGTCAATACGTGACCTATACTACATCTATACGATACGATATCACACTTATAGACTTATACGAGGTCAATACGTGACCTATACTACATCTATACTGTCACACCCCGATATTTCCACGTATTACCGGTGGGCCCGGTGGGGAGTACCGTGACGTAGTTGATATCATCATAGTCAAACAACACAATCTATAAATGCACAGCGGAAGCAAAAGATAGATTTATTTCAACCGAATAAATTGTAATATTGAGTATCACAAGATAGTTGAAAATGATCCACAGGCGGATCGAAATAAAAATGAAACATTGTTCAACAGTTTTATGACATCCAAGCTTGCGAGACTTATTGTGGACGCAGGGAGAAAGGCAACCTATTTCGAGTAGTACCTACACTTAACCTTTTTGGGAAGATACGTCAGTTTACACTGGTAAATACAATTAACTGACTCATTTTGAAAAGGTTTACAAAAATTGATTTGAATGCACGTGGCACAAAACTTTTATAACTTGGGATAATTATATATATATATATATATATATATATATAATCTTGTAAAAGGATTACATGTTTCTATACGTTTAGTAGCCCGGGTTAAAGATTAATTAACACACCACATGATATAGTCCCGCGGCGGGTTATTCCCGAAACCGGCGGTTATACCTTATTATTTATAAATACACTAACGGGTGTACGCCTACACCCGTGTGTTAAGGTCGTGGCCATTTCTTTGAATGATGCCAAGGATATCCGGGACATGGTCATTAACCCCCGAAAGGCTTTAAGCAAACAAAACATTTTCAAGCGGGACATTTCAATGATTTAACCTTCATACAATTAAAGATTCAATGCCCGACCATACGGTATTTTATATACCGTACCCCAAGCCCGTATAAGGGAAAATAAGTTAAAAGTATTTACCTGAGCTAAATATAAATTCAATCCCAGCCGTATATCAAATCAGCAAGTACAAATAGCTTTTACTGGGCTCCTAAATCTGGAACGAAGGTTTTTAATAACCTATTAGAACGCTAACGGGTCTTTAATTAAGCTTAGACTTAGACCAGTTAGTTTTCAAAAAGGAATACACGGTTCAGACGCATGATAAAGCGAAGACCGGTTTAGAATATGGTTTTGACCCGACAAGCTTGTATGCTTGTTTAATATGGGTAACTTAAACACATTCTGGATTTTGAGACAAAACGGTATGGTTTGACCCGTTTCGGCTAATATATGCAAACTAGTTACATAAGCCGATCCGAACACAAAAAGTGCCTAACGACTAACCAAAAGAGTCATATACAAGTTTCCTAAGTTAATATGCCTTAAATATGTTGTGACATCAGTAAGATATCTTCTATTATGCCCCAAATGAATTTAAACTCAAATTATGCCCCGTAGGGGTATTTTGGTCATTTTATAGGTTATAAAAAAGTCTAACTATAAATTTGAGTTTCGGGTCTGATGAAATCAGTAAAAATACTTAATTTACTAAGTTATAACAGTAGGTCATTACATATATGTGAAATTTATCATTTAAAACCAAACTATGCACCTTAGGGGCATTTTGGTAATTTCACTTAGGCTTAAAAAGTCAAAATTGGAAATCTGAGTTTAAAACTTTTGCTCACTATTATAATATAATAATTTACTTAAAATATCAGTAGGCATCCAACCTTATATGTTTAAAATAGTTTTGATGCATACTATGCGTTAAAAATGCTTAAAAAGGCAATTTGGAGCCGTTTCCGGGTTTTCTAAGGAAAGCTGATATTTTTATTATTCCATAAGGCTCAAAATATTTTATTTATCATATAAAATCAGTAGCAAAAGGTTTAGGGTCAAAAGGATTTGTAAAACTCATTTTATAGCCCAAAAGGGCAAAACCGGCAATTACCGAATTAAGCTTAGAATTCTAAGTTATGCTCATCCTAAAAATAAATAAAAATCTCCAAAAATCCCAAAATATTATTTTATATCAGTGGGTAAAAATTTTGGTATTAAAAATCGGGTTTAGATAGGCTATATGCTAATTACACCGTTTGATTACTAAAAAAGCTTCTAATTGCGCTAATGAGCATAACTATTAGTCTAGACCTCAAACTGATGTCAAATTTTAGGTACAAGTTTATAAATCAGTAACTAAGATTTCTACTCTTTTACATTTTCAAAATTTATGTTTTAAGGTCATATGGGCACAATAGTCAACATTTAGGCATTTAACGGAAATATGCATATAAGTCGGATAACTATTGAACCAAGGTGTATAATCACAGAGGGTTATACTAACATGAAACCTGGTCCTAATAGGGCTCTAAGGCATTTCTAAAATATGCTACAATGGGTCAGAATCGAAAGTCAATGAAAAAGTCAAATTATGCGCCTTTCGGTTCCGAACCGAGCATAAACTGAAAATTGTCGGGGTGAACATGTTTAGACATGTTCTTACATTAATTACCAAGTTATATAAATAATAAAACAGGTTGCATAGCTTCTACATTGCTAATTATGCATTAATTTGAAATTAAGCTTTCTGTTGACTTTTTTAATATCAAGTTTGACCCGACAATTGACCTAGTTAGAGTGGGAATCAGAGAGTACCCTTTTAAGGGTTTATTACCCACATAATTACCTACTTATAGGTACTTTTAATTCGAGATTTTACTGAACAATTATTGATTAATCTCGAAGTCAAACCTTAATTACGACGGTTTGACTTTTAGCTAATTAACTAAGCTAAACTGAATTAAGAAGGATTAAGGACACTTACAAGGGTCCTAAGTACGTTTATGGATCCTAAGGAAGCTTGTTGCTGATCAGAGGAGCTCCAGAGAAGTCCTGGAAGTGAGTTGCAAATGAGCGACAAAAATGTTGCAACTTGTTCTTCTTATATAGTGAGCTAAATTCCATAAGATCATCACACCTAGGTCTATAAATGTTGCAAGTTGTTCCCAGGTGTCCCTATGATGCCAAAAAACCAGTTGTAAGGCCTCTGATTTTCGAATACCACTCTTTTAAGGCGGTGTAACCTGTTTAACAGGCAACTGTCCAAAATTTTGCCCAGATACATGTCTTACGGACCGTAAGCTAAAGTCCTTGCGGACCGTAAGCACCTCTTACAGACCGTAAGCTTTTGGCCTTGCGGTCCGTAACCGACCTTTAATTGTGTCGCCCAGTTGCAGTGCTTGCGGACCGTAAGCCTAAGGCCATACGGTCCGTATCCGATGACCAGAAGACAAAAATTTGTAAACTTTTAAGCTTTGACCATGCAATCTTTTATAACTCGAATCTTGGGTCTTTTTGCAACAGAATGGGACCATTTGACCAGAATTTGCATGGTCTTGCCATGCACTTACACATTTTGGCTTCTTTTGAGAAAGTTTGCATGTAGAATTTGTCGTATGGAACATAGGATCCATTTCTTTTTCCAATTTGAATTATACATTATCAAAATAATTCGGACTTGAATGTATCAGATGTTTATAATATAAATTTGGGTCTTGGGATTTATAACGAGGTCGTTTAGAGGTATTAATTAACATGTCGACACTTTTAAATCCTGCCATCCATCTTTAACTTGATCCGAGTTCATGACGTGATTGCTTTACGTGACACGTGTCTTAATTTTATTGGACATAAGTTTTCATGGTGTTACATCCTCACCCCCTTAAAAGAAATCTCGACCTCGAGATTTACTGAAACAGATGAGGGTACTTTTCTTTCATGGTAGACTCTACCTCCCACGTATACTCGGGACCTCTGCGGGTATCCCATTTAACCTTAACAATTGGCACATGCTTCCTCCGAAGCTTCTTAACCCGTCGATCCTCAATCGACAAAGGTCTTTCCACAAATTTCAAGCTCTCATCTATATGCACATCTGTATGTGGTATGACTAGCGATTCATCTGCTAGACATTTCTTCAGATTGCAGATGTGGAATACATTGTGAATACTACTGAGCTCTTCAGGTAAGTTTAACTTGTAAGCCACTGCTCCTACACATTCGATAATCTCGAATGGTCCTATATACCTTGGGCTTAACTTACCTTTCTTACCAAATCGCATCACCCCCTTCCATAGTGATACTTTAAGCAAAACTTTATCACCAACCTCGAACTTTAGAGGTTTACGCCTTAAGTCTGCGTAGCGTTTCTGCCTATCTCTGGCAGCTTTCAGGCGGTCGCGAATCTGGACAATCTTGTCCGTCGTTTCAAATACTATGCAAGGTCCTGATAATTGAGTTTCCCCTACTTCTGCCCAACAAATAGGCGTTCTGCATTTCCTACCATATAATGCCTCAAAAGGCGCAACCTTAATGCTGGTATGATAGCTATTGTTATAGGAGAACTCGATTAGTGGCAGGTGGTTATCCCAACTACCACCTAAATCAATCACACATGCACGAAGCATGTCTTCCAAAGTTTGGATTGTACGCTCACTTTGCCCATCTGTCTGTGGATGGTAAGCCATACTAGAATTTAAGCGCGTGCCCAAAGATTGTTGGAAACTTTTCCAAAAATGTGACGTGTATCTGGTATCTCTGTCAGAGATTATGGACACTGGTACACCATGCAGAGATACAATCTTATCTACGTACAATTGGGCTAACATGTCGGAGCTATAAGTCTCCTTAATGGGTAGGAAATGTGCTGACTTAGTCAGTCTATCTACTATTACCCATCTAGTATCATTTCATTTCTTTGTCCTTGGCAACTTGGTGATGAAATCCATTTTCACCATCTCCCATTTCCATGTGGGAAGTTCAGGCTGTTGTAGCAAACCTGACGGCTTTTGGTGTTCAGCTTTGACTTGCGCACACGTCAAACATTTAGCTACATAGGCGGCTATAGACTTTTTCAAGCCTATCCACCAATAGTTTGCCTTTAGATCCTGGTACATCTTATCAGCTCCAGGATGAATGGAATACTTGGAATTGTGGGCTTCCTGGAGGATAACATCCCGAACTCCTCCATAAACTGGGACCCAAATTCGTCCATTTAATCTCAGGATTCCGTCCTTGCTATAGGATAACTGTTCTTCGGTTACTCCTAGCTTTTCATCAGGATAGTTAGCTTCCAATACAGCTTCCTTCTGCGCAGCTAACAACCTTTCATTCAAACTATTCTTTATCTCAATGCTCTTAGCATTGATTCTTATAGGCTTCACTCTTTCCTTTCTACTTAAGGCATCAACAACCACATTCTCCTTGCCAGGATGGTATCTTATCTCACAATCATAATCATTCAAAGTTTCCATCCAACGTCGTTGCCTCATGTTTAAATCCTTCTGATTAAACAAATGTTGGAGGCTTTTGTGATCAGAATAGATCACACAGTTAGTTCCATACAAATAATGCCTCCACAGTTTTAGTGCAAATAGAACAGCACCCAATTCCAAGTCATGGGTGGTGTAATTCTTCTCATGCACCTTTAACTGACGTGAAGCATAGGCAATAACTTTGCCTTTCTGCATAAGCACACAACCCATTCCGGTGTGCGATACATCACAATATACCACAAATTCATCAATTCCATCAGGCAACGTTAATACAGGAGCATTGCTCAACTTCTGCTTCAAAATATCGAAAGATTCTTGCTGCTTAGGCCCCCAGTCAAACTTGTTATTCTTGCGGGTGAGTAGAGTCAGAGGTGCTGCAATTCTCGAGAAGTTTTCAATAAATCGCCTATAGTATCCTGCCAGTCCTAGAAAGTTGCGAATCTCTGTAGGCGTCTTGGGCTCTTGCCAGTTCATAATAGCTTCAATTTTAGCGGGATCCACTTGGATACCACGCTCACTAACAACATGTCCAAGGAATTGGACTTCTCGAAGCCAAAATTCACACTTTGAAAATTTGGCATAGAGCTTTTCTTGTTAAAGTAGCTTAAGAATGCAACGGAGATGCTTCTCATGGTCAAATTGGCTTTTCGAGTAGATGAGAATGTCGTCGATGAAGACGATGACAAATTTATCCAAGTAAGGCTTGCAGACGCGATTCATGAGATCCATGAATGCGGCATGTGCATTAGTGAGCCCAAACGGCATCACCAGGAACTCGTAATGACCATAACGAGCCCTAAATGCAGTCTTGTGTACATCTTCATCTTTAACCTTCAATTGATGATAGCCTGACCTCAAATCGATCTTAGAAAAGTAGCTTGCCCCTTGTAGTTGATCGAACAGATCGTCGATCCTGGGCAAAGGATACCTATTCTTGATAGTGACCTTATTAAGCTCACGGTAATCGATGCACAGACGCATCGATCCATCCTTCTTCTTGACAAATAGAATCGACGCTCCCCAAGGAGACGAACTAGGTCTAATGAAACCTTTGGCTAGCAATTCATTTAGTTGTGTCCTCAATTCCTTCATCTCTGTTGGTGCCAATTCTGAATTCTACTTGCCTATCTGGGGGTAAACCAGGTAGTTCTTCAGGAAAAACTTCAGGGTACTAAGAAATGACGGGAATATCTTCGATCTTAGGTTTCTGCTCATCAATAGTCACTTGTGCCATGTAAATGACACAACCCTTCTTCAAGCATCTAGATGCCTTGAGCATAGACACTTGCTCAGGCAGTCCATACTGGGTGTCTCCCTGAATGGTGAGTGGCTCACCAGACGGAGTCTTGATCATCACTTGCTTCTTGTTGCACACTATCTGGGCTTGGTTATGAGATAACCAATCCATACCTATAACTAGGTCAAAACCGGCTAACTTCAAAGGAAGTAGGGACAATGGAAAAGAATGGTTCCTAATGGATATGAAACATCCATCTAACACGGTTGACGCGGTTTCTAAGGTACCATCAGCTAATTCCACCTCATATTTCACACTTAGGGTTTTAACAGGTAAATTCAGCAATTTACAGAACTTATTATCTACAAACGACTTATCAGCTCCTGAATCAAATAGCACTCTTGCATAGACATCATTTATGAGAAAGGTACCAGTGATCACATTGTCGTCTTGAACAGCTTCCTTTGCATCCATTCGGAAGACCCTTGCATTGGTCCTCTTCCCATCCTCAGTCTTCTTTGCAAGTTTTGGGCAGTTGGATCTGATATGCCCTTTTTCATTGCAGCTATAGCACGTAGCATCCTTGATTTTCTTACAGTCTAAGGTCTTGTGCTCAGAAGACTTGCAAATCCCACATGCCCTTGGCTGTGACTGGGATTTCGACTCATATCTGCACTTCCCGAAATGTTGTTTCTTGCAGATTTTACATTTGGGTTTATCTCCCGATTGATGACCATCTTTCTTGGATCCAGAACCCTTCTTGTGGTCATTGTTTCCCCTATGTATCTTATCTGATCGCCGTGAGTTATCATCCTCACGCTTCCTTTTCTCAGCATCAGTGTTTCTTAGCGATCCTAGCCTGACCGCGTCCAAGGTAAGAGACAGAGATAGATCAGCTGCTGATCTAAAAGTAGCAGGTCTGGACGCCTTAACACTGGCTTTGATTTCTGGGGCTAAACCCCTAATGAAGCGAGCAATCCTTTTGGGTTTCGGGGTTACGAGATACGGAACCAGCCTAGACAGGGTATTGAAACTGGTGAGGTAAGCTTAACAATCTAAATTCTTCATCACGAACGATAAGAAATCTGATTCAATTCTTTCAACCTCATGCTGCGGGCAATAATTCTCCTTAATGAGAGCAACGAACTGATCCCATGACAAGTTGTAGAGTGGGATCTTTCCAGCAGCTTGAATGAGAGACTTCCACCATGCCAAAGCCTCTCCCTTGAAGGATTGGGATACATACTTCACTACATCCCTTTCAGCACAACCGCTGATGTCAACTACCGTGTCCATCTCATCCAACCAGGTCATACAATCAATTGCCCTTTTCTCCCTAGTGAAATTCCGGGTTTGCAGGAAACAAAGTGCTTATAGGTACAAGATTTGGTAGGTGGTTTATCATCAAACACTATCCTTTTAGATGGAACACTGTTTTGGTTAGATGAATGTCGATCATCATCTTTCTTTGGCTCATCTTTCTTGGAGGGTGGCTTGCTGTGAGCCTCCGAATGAGTCTTAGGCTTGGAGTGCGGTGCGGATAGGGTCCTACTTCGAGTCCCGCTAGATTCATTATACTGCCGCTCTATAGCTTTTGTAACAGCATTATCTACTAATGCTTGCAGCTCCGCACCGGTCACATGTATCTTAGTATTTTCATGGTTTTCCACCGGATGACTGTTTCCCTCTTCTGACCTATTCATGTAGCTTTAATTGCTACATAAGGAAAATAAGGACAAGGTTTATTTAGAAATCTAAACAGTACTATCGTTCTTGACGATTTATTAACCATGGTTTTAATAGCCATTTTAGTTAATTTGTTAAATATATAATTATTCAGGATCTTTATCATAATCCTAAATTATAAATTAGTAATGGAATCGAGGCATTAAGGTTTGAATCCAAGTTCATTACCTTTTCTTGACAGGGAGTTGTAGGCTTCCACTGTCTTTAGTCCCAGAGGACGTTAATTATAGCCCGTGGGCACTTCACCCTTAAGGGATGATTATTTTAAATAAGGGAAATTGGAATAACCCAGTTTAAGGATGACTTATGTGATTTTTATCGATTCACATTTTTGCCAATAGTGTTAACATGCCTTCAGATGTTAACTAGGATTGGAATCTTTTGAATAGGTTTTACCATCTTGGCCATGTTTGCAGCGACATAAGGGCTAGGTTTACCTTTAAGATTCTTTTTAATATTTAACGCAGAACAATCCTAAAGTGAGAGATTAATATGGATCTGAACCTAATTATGGAACTACCATCTTGGCCCTGTCTTAAGATGACATGTGGCTAGGTCTGGTTCCTTTTTTAGATTTTGCCATTTTATTATAATGGTAGATCTTTTAGTAAGAATGTTATTTTATTTATTTCACATTTTATGTTTATGCACATAATTAATAAAAATGAAAATTTAAATTAACCATTCCATAAAAATTTTAACAAGTACAATTTTGCCCAAAACGGGACTTCTACTGAAATAACATGCCCACGCAGGGGCTTAAACAAACAAATATACCCACGCAGGGGTCAACAGAAAGACATGCCCACGCAGGGGCAAAATACAAAAAGACATACCCTCGCAGGGGTTAAACAAAAGGCATGCTCACGCAGGGGCTGAATTGAAAATAAGGAAATACAACCAACAATTTAAAGGATTCAATGGTCCTTCTTGCTCTTTCCTTTTATTAAGCTTGTCAATCCCTTAAAGAAGCCTTGTCGTTCCCTGCGATCTCTGTGAACTTCCCTCTCAACCTGATCCAACCTTTGGAGAATTTCCTCCCGTTCTGGCGGGGAAAACCGAGGTATCTGTGGCTGCGGCTGGGGCTGATGTGGAGGTCGAAGAGGCGGCTGTTTTTGGTATCCATAAGCTGGGTATCCAACTCCCCAAGGAGTTCCGTAGGGCCCTACAGGGTTGAGAGCGTTGTAGTTCCATGCTGCCAAGTATGGGTCGACCTCAGCATAATTGAAGCTGGTGTGAGCCGGCTGTTCAAAGGGATTATACGTTGCTGAGCCAGCGTATGTTGGAATTGGGTTGTCAAAGCCCAACGGTGGTGGTACGACAGGTGCATAGTTCACTTCTGGGATGGGGTTTGAAGGTCCCCCCATCTGTTGGTCTTCTTGGAGTGGCGGGTAGTGGCTGCCACTCGATGGTTGCGGGGTGTTGATATGCACTCTTCCTTGCACGGATATCCGTGCATTCATTCTCCTTCGCCTCGGTGGCTCAGGAGGCTGCTGTTGAGGTGGTGGTGGTGGCGGGGTAACTGCCACGAAACGAAAATCCCCAGAAGGATCCTGTTGCTGCTGCTGCTGATAAGGCGATGAATGGTGAGAGGGTGTAAAGTACCACTCATAGTGGTTGAACCTCGTTTGGTAGCTGTCTGGACCATGGTAAGGTGATCCATGAAAAGATGACCCATCAGAAATTTCTATGGGATGTGTGGGGGTACCAGTCGGCGGTTCAGTGGGGTCGGTATCCTCATCCATATCCATGGCGTGATCTTCAGAAAAGTGATCTTCCGGTCCCAATGGGTTAACACCCACTGGTTCCTCGAGGTAGTTTGCCGGGTTGAACCGGCTACGGAAGATATGTGACGGGTTATCAAAGGAGTGACGAGAGTTAGACCTCTGGAGAGGGATAAATGAAGGCTGTGGGTTTTCGGGCTCATTTTCTGAATGGGGTCCAAAAGAGTGAAGGTAAGACGGTGACGAGCTTAACGAGACTGACCGCCTCGCTGGCTGTAGATGTGTCCTCCAGTCCCCCTGGGGACTTGTACGCATGTTGACGGGTGAGGTTTGTCCTTGAGACGGCCCGACCTCATGGTCGTGGCCTGCTATAGGTGCTTTTCCCTTTCTCCTAAAGAATCTTGGCGGCATATTTAAACCTGTCAACATAAACACTGATAACAACAAAAATATAAAAGACAAAATAAAACAAAATCAGGATTTGTCCTATATTCTTTGTCTAGACTCAAAAATTTTGAGGAATGTGCAATTGCGTAACTAAGATTAAACACAAAAGGCTAGTGTTTAATTCACTCAGTGTTGGCTCTGATACCAACCTGTCACACCCCGATATTTCCACGTATTACCGGTGGGCCCGGTGGGGAGTACCGTGACATAGTTGATATCATCAAAGTCAAACAACACAATATATAAATGCACAATGGAAGCAAAAGATAGATTTATTTCAACCGAATAAATTGTAATATTGAGTATCACAAGATAGTTGAAAATGATCCACAGGCGGATCGAAATAAAAAGGGTTATTAGATTTTATCACCCCTAACTATTAGCTATTGGCCACTGCCACCCCTAAATATCACTTTGACGTCTGTCACCCCCAACTTAACACTTAGTGTGTTCTGTCACCAAGTCGTTAACTGATCACTAACTTTTGATACTGTTACTATACTTTTGGGGGTGTCATAGGGATCTTAGGAAGGTTTTAGGGATCTTAGAACACCCCAAAAGTATAGTAACATTATCAAAAGTTAGTGAACAGTTAACGAAATGGTGACAGAACACACTAAGTGTTAAGTTGGGAGTGGCGGGCATCAAAATGATAGTTGGGGGTGGCAGCGGCCAATAATTAGGGGTGATAAAATCCAATAACCCAAATAAAAATGAAACATTGTTCAACAGTTTTATGACATCCAAGCTTGCGAGACTTATTGTGGACGCTAGGAGAAAGCCAGCCTATTTCGAGTAGTACGTGCACTTAACCTTTTTGGGAAAATACGTCAGTTTACACTGGTAAATACAATTAACTGACTCATTTTGAAAAGGTTTACAAAAATTGATTTGAATGCACGTGGCACAAAACTTTTATAACTTGGGATAATTATTTATATATATATATATAATCTTGTAAAAGGATTACATGTTTCTTATACGTTCAGTAGCCCGGGTTGAATACCGGGTTAAAGATTAATTGACACACCACATGATATAGTCCCGCGGCGGGTTATTCCCAAAACCGGCGGTTATACCTTATTATTTATAAATACACTAACGGGTGTACGCCTACACCAGTGTGTTAAGGTCGTGGCCATTTCTTTGAATGATGCCAAGGATATCCGGGACATGGTCATTAACCCCCCAAAGGCTTTAAGCAAACAAAACATTTTCAAGCGGGACATTTCAATGATTTAACCTTCATACAATTAAAGATTCAATGCCCGACTAAACAGTATTTTATATACCGTACCCCAAGCCCGTATAAGGGAAAATAAGTTAAAAGTATTTACCTGAGCTAAATATAAATTCAATCCCAGCCGTATATCAAATCAGCAAGTACATATATCTTTTACTGGGCTCCTAAATCTGGAACGAAGGTTTTTAATAACCTATTAGAATCCTAACGGGTCTTTAATTAAGCTTAGACTTAGACCGGTTAGTTTTCAAAATGAACACACGGTTCAGATGCATGATAAAGCGAAGACCGGTTTAGAATATGGTTTTGACCCGACAAGCTTGTATGCTTGTTTAATATGGGTAACTTAAACACATTCTGGATTTTGAGACAAAACGGTATGGTTTGACCCGTTTCGGCTAATATATGCAAACTAGTTACATAAGCCGACCCGAACGCGAAAAGTGCCTAACGAGTAACCAAAAGAGTCATATACAAGTTTCCTAAGTTTATATGCCTTAAATATGTTGTGACATCAGTAAGATATCTTCTATTATGCCCCAATTGAATTTAAACTCAAATTATGCCCCGTAGGGGTATTTTGGTCATTTTAAAGGTTATAAAAGAGTCTAACTATAAATTTGAGTTTCGGGTCTGATGAAATTAGTAAAAATACTTAATTTACTAATTTATAACAGTAGGTCATTACATATATGTGAAATTTATCATTTAAAACCAAACTATGCACCTTAGGGGCATTTTGGTAATTTCACTTAGGCTTAAAAGGTCAAAACTGGAAATCTGAGTTTAAAACTTTTGCTCACTGTTATAATATAATAATTTACTTAAAATATCAGAAGGCATCCAACCTTATATGTTTAAAATAGTTTTGATGCATACTATGCGTTAAAAATGCTTAAAAAGGCAATTTGGAGCCGTTTCCGGGTTTTATAAGGAAAGCTGATATTTTTATTATTCCATAAGGCTCAAAATATTTTATTTATCATATAAAATCAGTAGCAAAAGGATTAGGGTCAAAAGGATTTGTAAAATTCATTTTATAGCCCAAAAGGGCAAAACTGGCAATTACCGAATTAAGCTTAGAATTCTAAGTTATGCTCATCCTAAAAATAAATAAAAAACTTCAAAAATCCCAACATATTATTTTATATCAGTGGGTAAAAAGTTTGGTATTAAAAATCGGGTTTAGATAGACTATATGCAAATTACACCGTTTGATTACTAAAAAGCTTCTAATTACGCTAATGAGCATAACTCTTAGTCTAGACCTTAAACTGATGTCAAATTTTAGGTACAAGTTTATAAATCAGTAACTAAGATTTCTACTCTTTTATATTTTCAAAATTCATGTTTTAAGGTCATATGGGCACAATAGTCAACATTTAGGCATTTAACGGAAATATGCATATAAGTCGGATAACTATTGAACCAAGGTGTATAATCACAGAGGGTTATACTAACATGAAACCTGGTCCTAATAGGGCTCTAAGGCATTTCTAAAATATGCTACAATGGGTCAGAATCGAAAGTCAATGAAAAAGTCAAATTATGCCCCTTTCGGTTCCGAACCGAGCATAAACTGAAAATTGTCGGGTTGAACATGTTTAGACATGTTCTTACATTAATTACCAAGTTATATAAATGATAAAACAGGTTGCATAGCTTCTACATTGCTAATTATGCATTAATTTGAAATTAAGCTTTCTGTTAACTTTTTTAATATCAAGTTTGACCCGACAATTGACCTAGTTAGAGTGGGAATCAGAGAGTACCCTTTTAAGGGTTTATTACCCACATAATTACCTACTTATAGGTACTTTTAATTCGAGATTTGACTGATCAATTATTGATTAATCTCGAAGTCAAACCTTAATTACGACGGTTTGACTTTTAGCTAATTAACTAAGCTAAACTGAATTAAGAAGGATTAAGGACACTTACAAGGGTCCTAAGTACGTTTATGGATCCTAAGGAAGCTTGTTGCTGATCAGAGGAGCTCCAGAGAAGTCCTGGAAGTGAGTTGCAAATGAGTGACAAAAATGTTGCAACTTGTTCTTCTTATATAGTGAGCTAAATTCCATAAGATCATCACACCTAGGTCTATAAATGTTGCAAGATGTTCCCAGGTGTCCCTATGATGCCAAAAACCAGTTGTAAGGCCACTGATTTTCGAATACCACTCTTTTAAGGCGGTGTAACCTGTTTAACAGGCATCTGTCCAAAATTCTGCCTAGATACATGTCTTACGGACCGTAAGCTAAAGTCCTTGCGGACCGTAACCGACCTTTAATTGTGTCGCCCAGTTGCAGTGCTTGCGGACCGTAAGCCTAAGGCCATACGGTCCGTATCCGATGACCAGAAGACAAAAATTTGTAAACTTTTAAGCTTTGACCATGCAATCTTTTATAACTCGAATCTTGGGTCTTTTTGCAACAGAATGTGACCATTTGACCAGACTTTGCATGGCCTTGCCATGCACTTACACATTTTGGTTTCTTTTGAGAAAGTTTGCATGTAGAATTTGTCGTATGGAACATAGGATCCATTTCTTTTGCTAATTTGAATTATACATTATCAAAATAATTCGGACTTGAATGTATTAGATGTTTATAACATAAATTTGGGTCTTGGGATTTATAACGAGGTCGTTCAGAGGTATTAATTAACATGTCGACACTTTTAAATCCAACCATCCATCTTTAACTTGATCCGAGTTCATGACGTGTTTGCTTTACGTGACACGTATCTTAATTTTATTGGACATAAGTTTTCGTGGTGTTACATATACGATACGATATCACACTTATAGACTTATACGAGCTTAATACGGGACCTAAACCACACTTATACGATACGATATCATACTTATAGGCTTATACGAGGTCAATACGTGACCTATACGACGCTATACGATACGATATTACACTTATAGGCTTATACAAAGTCAATACGTGACCTATACTACACCTATACGATATGATATCACACTTATAGGCTTATACAAGATCAATACGTGACTTATACGACGCTATACGATACGATATCACACTTGTAGGCTTATACGAGGTCAATACGGGTCCTAAACCACACCTATACGATACGATATCACACTTATTGGGTTATATGAGGTCAATACAGGATCTAAATCACACTTATACGATACGATATCACACTTATAGGCTTATACGAGGTCAATACGTGACCTATACTACGTTATACGATACGATATCACACTTAAAGGCTTATACGAGGTCAATACGTGACCTATACTACACCTACACGATACGATATGACACTTATAGGCTTATACGAGGTCAATACGGGATCTAAATCACACGTATACGATGCGATATCACACTTATAGGCTTACACGAGGTCAATACGGGACCTAAATCACACATATTGGCCTATACGTGTGTTATATCGTATCGTATCGGGTGTTAATTTTCTTTTTTTATAAATAAACAAAGGAATACACAAACAAAATACAAAAAATGGAGCTTTATATACGCTGCGTATAGATCCCTACACAGCGTATGAGACAAAAATGACACAACTACCCTTGTATTTGGCTTCGTATAGCCTCAATACAAGGGTATAAATGACATTTTCAGACCTTTATATACGCTGCGTATAGGTCTATACGCAACGTATATAAACTATAAGGGTTAAAAAGATAAAATTACCACAAGTTTGGGGTTAAAAATAATTTTACCACCCTTTATATACGCTGAGTATAGACCTATACGCAGCGTATATAAACCTTGTAAAAATCTGATGCTTCAAACCCACCAAAATGACCCCAAATTTTCAGATGGTTTATATACGCTGCGTATTGATCTATACGCAGCGTATATAAACCTTGTTTTCTGTGCAATGATTGGTTATTAGGCACTGAGATCCATGGTTTATCTACCCAGCGTATAGGTCAATACGCAACCGTATAGGTCAATACGCAGCGTAGATAAACCCTAATTTTGCTAGGGTTTGGTGTGCCAATAGGCACACCCTAAAAAATCAATAATACCAATATGTGAATTTGTTTTACTTAACTTAGACTAGTGGGTATGGTGAGGGTCATCCCCAAGGGGATGGGCCGCCACATAGGACGCCACGTCACCGGGAGTGAGGATGGACCTAAAAGGGATGGACCAAGGGGGTGGAGGATGTGGCCCCACACAATTTATAAAAACAATTAAAAAAAATATTAAATTGATTTGATTTTAGAGAGAGAGAGAGAGAGGAGAGAGAAAGATGCAAGAGAGAGGAGAAAGGAGGGCCGGCGACTTCATCTTCTGGACGACGGTGAAGACGGGACCGACATGAGGGGGCCGGTGTGGGGGTGCGGCGCCGGGCCTTGCCGGGCCAAGGCCGCCCCATACCCTCGAGTCTTATATTCATGAGGATTTACAAGGAACATCAAAGAATCACACAAAAAACAAGCATTCTTATAGTCTTCATAATCTGTTAAGACGTTCACCAATGTATTCCCACAACAATAATCCTTTAAGCACAAACTCTCCTATTACAAGTATTCTTTGTAATTAAATAAATTGTAATGTAGACTTATTTTAGTGAGATAGTTGGAGAATTTTGTAAATTTTATTTAATTTGATGTTACTTTCTAAGATGTATCTAGGAAATAGCCGGTTAAGTACTATTCAAATGCTGGAATGGAGGCGTTTCAAATGGTTATAAGTTTTCATTGTAGTGGCTTCCTAAGATATTCATACATAATAAAATGTTTAATGAGAAAATAAAGGAATTTGCGTTGTATTAAAATAGTCGCGGTGGACAATCGGGAGCCGATTACTGTTGGAGTTTTAAGAGGAAAAATCACAAGAAGTTAAAGGCAAAGGATGATGAACCGTATATAGCTTTTGTGGAATATTTGGTTTCCTCCAAAAATAAACATTTTCTGTTGGTGTGCTTGTCTCGATTGAATCACTGTTAAAGTGAGCTTGGCTAAACGTGGAGTATTGCGGACCAGGCTTGCACTAGACGTGGGCTTAGGGAGGAGACGGCGCATCATGTTCCAGTGGATTGTTGGGTCACAAAAGCAATATGGTGGAATATTCTAGCTTGGATCAAGGTACCGTTTCTGAACCATAATATTTATGTTCAACAGATTTGTGGGCTCATGCAAATATGAAGGGTTGGAATGATTGGAAGAAAATTGACAGATGAATAATTTTAGTGACGACATGGGAGATTTGGAAAGCGAGGAACGATACACATTTCATCAACAACCACGTTAACTTCACCGAACGGTGGATACCATCAAGGAGAATACGTTTTTTTGGATTTCTAATAGATCTAAATATGTAACTCTTAATTGGGAGAGGTGGCGTGACTTTAATATTCGAGATGTAATTTTGTAACTTGGGGGTCTAGTTTCTGACTGACCCTTTTTCTATATTGTTATATAGAAGTTTCGCCGTTCAAAAAAAATTATGAATTATGTGTATGCAAGTGTTTAGAACATATGTATGATATGTATGTAAGTATTGGTATTTACATATGTGTATTTATATATGTATCTGGTATGAATGCATGTTCACAAGTATCTTAGTATACGAAATGTAACTGTGTGAGATCATAAATGTGTGATGTAAGAAACTGTTTTCATTAACCTTTTCTGAAAGTTACATCTTCTATTTATAACCTACCTCAACTACTTAACTACCTCACAACTAACATAACAACTATCCAACTATACAACTATAGATACAACTACACATGTATATACTCTAATACGCCCCCTCAAGCTAAACGGGAAGCATCCACGTGAAGCTTGGACCTCAGGTTGTCAAATCGAACACCCGACAATCCTTTGGTCAAAATATCCGCAATCTGCAAAATAGTAGAAATATATCGAACATGTAGAGTACCCGCCAAAACCATATCGTGAATGAAATGCAAGTCAATCTCTAGGTGTTTAGTGCGCTGATGAAACACTGGGTTGACTGCAAGATATGTAGCTCCAATATTGTCACACCAAAGAGAAGGTGGACAAGTAAACGTAATATGCAACTCATGTAATACAGACGTAATCCACCGTAACTCTGCAGCTGTATGAGCAAGAGCTCGATACTCAGCCTCAGTACTCGACCTAGCAACTGTATGCTGTTTCTTGGAGCTCCAACTAATAAGGTTGGGTCCAAGAAAAACACAATAACCTGTGGTAGAACGTCGATCATCGGGACAACCAGCCCAATCCGCATCACTATAAGCATGTAAATCAAAACAAGTAGACCGACGTATGCATAACCCATAAGATACAGTACCCTTAAGATACCGCAAAATATGCTTGACAGCGACCCAATGTCGGTCAGTAGGTGTCTGAAGAAATTGTGACACCTTACTAACCGCATAAGCTATCTCTGGTCGTGTCAGCACAAGATACTGTAACGCACCAACCGTACTCCGGTACGTAGTAGGATCAGATAAAGGATCACCAGTATGTCGAGAAAGCTGTCTACCAGAAGAAACGAAACAGGTGTAGATAACGGTCGATAATCAGCAAGACCAGTACGCTGTAACAAATCAAACAAGTAGCGCTGCTGTGATAAATGTAACACATCCGCATAGAAAGTAGCCTGAACACCTAGAAAATATGACAACTGACCCAAATCCTTAAGCCCAAACTGGGAGTTTAAGCGTCCAATCAATCCAGAAACAAAATCAGGAGAACTCCCAGTAATAATGATGTCATCAACATAGATCAAGACATAACAAAGTATCTAATCCTGACTATAAACGAAGAGGGATACATCTGAAATACACTGAGTGAAACCATCAGCAAGAAGAACTGTGGATAGCTTGGAAAACCAAGCTCTAGGAGCCTGCTTCAAGCCATAAAGTGCCTTCTGCAGACGACAAACATAATGTGGTCTAGATGTGTCAACAAATCCCGGGGGTTGTGTCATATACACAGTCTCAGACAGATCCCCATGTAAAAAGGCATTGTTGACATCAACCTGACGAATAGACCATCCTCGAGAAAAGGCAACTGAAAGAACAAGACAAATAGTAGTAGGCTTGACCACAGGACTAAAAGTCTCAGTGTAGTCAATACCCTCAGTCTGATGAAAGCCCTTGGCAACAAGCCGGGCTTTATAGCGACTCACTGATCCATCAGGATTATGCTTAATCTTGTAGACCCACTTACAACCAACAATGTTGGCATCCATGGGAGCCTGAACCAGACACCAAGTCTGGTTGGCATGTAGAGCATCAATCTCAGCATGCATCGCATCCCACCAAACAGAGTACTGTTGAGCCAGTCGAAATGTCGAAGGCTCAGTAGTGGGAGTAGTAGAAACATGAAGAAGAACATGATCAGGAAACTGTCGCGGCTGCCGTGTATGATCACGAGAGCGTATAACCATCGGATGAGTCGGAACAGGTGGTGGTGGTGGAGGAGGAGGATAGCACAAACACCCAAAAGTACGAAGAATAGAATAGTCCGCTCGAGAACCAAACAATGTCTCAAAAGGAGAGGAGTAATGAAGAACCGGTGTAGGTAACCGGTTAATAAGAAATGCTGCAGTAGCATAAGCATCATACCAAAATTTCTTTGGTAAACGGGCATGAAATAAAAGTGCACGAGCAACCTCAGAAAGATGGAAACCAAAATCTGTTATTGAATCAGGGGGACCATCACAATTTCCGAATCATCAAAAGGTGGAAGTTATTGTTGTTGATAAAAATGGAAGACCCAAGACCACAATGGCTTGGGTCCCCATCTCCAACTAATCGATTGAGTTCATGTGCAGGGTGTTCCAGGAGGAACTATCAGTAGTCATTGGATTGTTGATAGTGGGGCATCCAGGCACATGACAGGCGACATGAAGCTTCTCTACGACGTCAAATCTATTAGAGGAGGTTATGTTGCTTTTGCTGGAGATAAGGGCGGATATATTACTGGTGAAGGAATGATTTCCAACGGCGTTGTTAGCTTTGATAAGATCAACTTCGTACAACAACTTGATCACAATCTTCTTAGTGTTTCTCAAATTTGTGATAAGCAGTTCTCAGTACACTTTGATGCTAATGGATGTTATGTGCTGAAACCCGGCTTCAAAATTCCAAAAGAATGGATTCTCTTGTCGGCTCCAAGGATAAATGATCTGTATGTCCTTGATATGAGCCAAGCTATCACAACGTCTGCACAAGCAACATGTTTCGTTTCCAAAGCCACAGAAAAAGACACAATCTCTTGGCACAGACGAATGGGTCACATTCACTTACGCAAAATGAATCATTTGGTGTCAAATGAATTGGTGAATGGTGTTCCTCTTAAAAACTTCCATCTTCAAGACGTCTGTGTCTCGTGCCAGAAAGGAAAACAAACGAAGAAGCGACACCCTACAAAGAAAGTCAACATGGTGGCCGTTCCTCTTGAACGTTTGCACATGGATTTGTTCGGTCCTGTCAAGCACAAAAGCATTAGGAATGATCAATATTGCCTCGTGATAACTGATGATTATTCAAGATTTTCTTGGGTGGCGTTCATGGCACATAAGAGTGAAACCTTCGGTATTATCAAAAACTTGATCATTCAGATTGAGAATCTCTATAACTTGAAGGTTAGGCGGATACGTAGCGACAATGGTACTGAATTCAAAAATCATGCCATGGCGGAGTTTTGCACTTCAAAAGGTATTCTTCACGAATTTAGTGCAGCTTATACTCCTCAGCAGAATGGCGTCGCTGAACGTAAAAACCGCACATTGATCGAGACTGCTAGGACTATGTTGGTAGAATCGCAGCTGCCCATTCCATTCTGGACTGAAGCTGTGTCCTCTGCATGCTATGCGTTGAACCGAGTCCTTACAGTCAAAAGGCACAACAAGACCTGCTTTGAGCTTATTAACAAACGGAAACCAGATTTGTCATATCTTGAACCGTTTGGAGCTCCGTGCACAATAATCGATCCTAATGGAAAGTTTGGGGCAAGAGCCATTGAAGGATACTTTCTTGGGTATTCCACCCCGAACTTAAGAGTCTGGAATCTAGAGACTAAAAGGGTCGAGGAATGGTCTGAAGTCAGAGTACAAAGGCACACTTTACCAGTTAGAAATCCTGGTCAGCCTTGGATGTTTGAGTACGATGACTTTTTCAATTCGATCAATGTTGAAGCCGTTGAAGAAAATGCTGCGGCAAGGATGTTTTTCGAGAGTGATAATGCAACAGATTCACCGTTGGTTCGTCCCATTATTGTCAATCAAGAACCATCTTCGGTGAACAATAATGCTCTCGACAATGAGGATTTTCACGATGCCACCGAATTGAACGAATCCTCAGAGGATGATGAATTTCTAGATGCAGATCAAGAAGCTCCAACAGCAGTTCATGGTATTTCAGAGGGTACTCCTCCAGTGGATGTCCCTAGAACAGCTGAAGCTACTGCATCATCCTCTTCGTCAATTCCGGGCCTTGAATTGATTGTTGATCTCAATCTCAACAATCTGGGTACAAATATTCCAGTTCAAGATAATCCAGAAACCAGGATTCACAATACCCATCCTCAACAAAACATCATCGGAAATGTACAAAGTGGCGTTCAAACAAGAAACATGTTGCGAAACAACAACAATGCAGGCTTGTATGCAACTATCCGAGAATCTGGTCAACAAAATGATTGGTCTTTCGCGTGTTATGTCTCACAGGAAGAGCCAAGAACTTGGAAAGATGCTTTGAAAGATAGCTCTTGGGTTGAAGCAATGCAGGAAGAACTGCAACAATTCCAGAAGCTAGGTGTCTGGAAACTCGTAGAGAAACCTGCTGGTTACAAGAAGATTGGTACCCGTTGGGTGTTTAAATGCAAAAAGGATGACCGTGGAATCGTTATTCGAAACAAAGCAAGGCTAGTCGTTCAAGGTTTTCGTCAGATTGAAGGAATCGACTACAACGAAGTCTATGCACCTGTTGCACGTCTAGAAGCAATTCGGATCTTTCTGGCTTATGCCTCATTCAAAGGTTTCAAGGTATACCAGATGGACGTGAAGAGTGCTTTCTTACATGGTGTGGTGGAAGAAGAGGTGTACGTCGAACAGCCTCCAGGTTTTGAAGATCCTATCCATCCCGATCGGGTTTGGTTGCTCAACAAAGCTCTCTATGGTCTACATCAAGCACCGCGAGCTTGGTACGCAACCTTATCTAATTATCTGCTGGAGAATGGTTTTCGCAGAGGTCATATCGATTGTACTCTTTTCATCAAAGAACAAGATGGAGATCTTCTACTGGTACAGGTATACGTTGATGATATTATTTTTGGTTCTACTAATGATGTTTTGTGTAGGGATTTCGAGCGTGTAATGCAGGATAAATTCGAGATGAGTGCTATGGGGGAAATGACTTTCTTTTTGGGCCTACAAGTACAACAAACCGAGTCTGGGATATTCATCCATCAGACTAAATATGTTGGTGACATCTTGAGCCGGTTCCAGATGTCTGATGCAACGCCCATCGGTACCCCATTGCCGCAAAATCACGGAATTACTCCAGACTTGAAGGGTCAAGATGTTAGCCCCTCATACTACCGCGCAATGATCGGATCTCTTATGTACCTCACAGCATCAAGACCAGATATAATGTACCCAACGTGCCTGCTTGCCAGATATCAAGTCAACCCGAAGGCCTCACATCTTGCAGCTGTAAAAAGGATTTTTCGTTATTTGAAGGGTTACCCTGACACCGGTCTATGGTACCCTAGGGATAATAACTTTGACTTGATCGCATTCAGTGATTCTGATTTTGGCGGATGCAAAATCGACGGCAAATCCACAACGGCTGGATGTCAGTTTTTGGGAAATCGCCTAGTCACATGGCAGTGCAAGAAGCAGACGTGCGTCGCTACATCAACATGCGAAGCTGAATACATTGCTGCCTCAAGTTGTTGCTCCCAAGTCCTATGGATCCAACAACAAATGCGTGATTACGGTTTTGAATTCCTAACTACTCCTATTTACGTTGATAATTCTGCTGCATTACAGATCACTAGAAATCCTGTGCAGCATTCAAAGACTAAGCACATCGAAATTAAGTATCACTTCATACGTGATTGCTTTGAGAAAAGGCTAATCGATGTTGCTTACGTCCACACCGATGACCAACGTGCCGACCTTTTTACCAAAGCTTTTGACAAATCAAGATTTGACTATTTATTATTGGTAAACGGCATTAAGGTCAAGCAAGAGTAAAACCAACATCGGAAAATCATTTTTGTAAATACCTTTGTGTTTTAAATTTGTCTTAGTTTATTGATTTTAGGGGGAGTAAATCCAAAAATTTGAAAATCCAAAAACATTGAAAATTTCAAAAACACAAAAACAATAGAAAAACAAAAATGAGTTTCCTGGCGAGCAAAAGAGAAAATGATAGCACATCAGTGGTCTGTCCAAACCTCTTTAAACTTTAAATGAAAAACGATAAGCAGCTCTATATAAGATGTATCGGTAGGCTCACAATCATTTTAAAGTGTGCAGGGTGATATAAACTTAAATCGACTGAAGACTGGGTGGGAACCATTCATTGGCATATGGTCTTAGTACCGAAATTTCGTTTGAGAGGTTGCCGATGTTCTGAAATATTCGGTCTTTATGGTGCTTATCATCTGGGTATCATGGTTGTATCTTTTACCGAAAAATAACGGGGACGCAAGTCTAGATCTTCCATGATACCATACATACGTGTACATACTGCATACGACCTCAATAAGTGATCAACAATCACATGTCCAAACAAATAAGTGATAAAATATCACAAATTCTTTCCGGGTGTCAAGTTCGTCTCTCTGCTGTACGAAAGTACTGACCTGTTCACGGACTTGATCCTGTGCCCTCATGCATCGAAAACCAAGTTCCTCATCAATAAGTGATTTTATCACATAGGGCTTGTTTTCAAATTCAAAATAAGTGAGAATCTCACATCATATACGGTCAAACAGATGATAATCGGTATACTCACCGGTAAGATGAACCCTCGTGCATACCTTGATACGGGAATGTGTCGTGATGTGGATGAACACCGGTCGGTAAGTATAAATTATACCTTAACGTATCCCCTCGCCATGATTACATCTGATAAGTTGAGCTTATGTGGACAACAATACCGATAATTGTTATAGGATGCTTATCTTAATGTTAACTAATTGAACAAAGAGAGTGTTTTGACATGACCGTACACTGATATGATTCTCTTACCCTCGAAACTCGCAAAAAGAATGTCTGTAAATATTTATTTACTGCTTTCAGTCTTTACATTTGAAATATTCAAAAATACCAAAAAGATTTTATGTGTGTTTTAATATAAACTTTAGAAAAGCCAAAAATATTTTATTTCTATCTTATTTTCGATCGTACGATGTTGGAGCTCGAGTCTTCGTTACCTGAAACCTGAACGAAAACCGAAAATGACTAAAACTTCATAAACGGTCGATATCTGCAAGTTTTGAAAGTTAAATTGAAATTGATAAAATACTTTAAACTTTCAAACTGTCGGACGGTGTTTGCTTAAACAATGGTCACATGTGTGTTGTTTGCTTATGATATTCCAAGCGGTTGTTCTCATTACGCGTTTAGATTTCTTGCATGTGCAGATTCTAAAGGCTAGGAGAACATGGTCGATGACAAGCTTCGGAATGAAGACACGACGTGAAGGAACTCAAATGATGAAGATGATCGAGTTGCCGCTGACCATCATCAATACCACAAGGATCTCACTTCATAAAGATAAAGACTTTCACGAGCATAACTCAAGGGGGAGCTTATGTTAAGGGGGAGTTTGTCAACACACTTCCTACATGATACGGGGAGTTTGTTGGTACACTTTCTGCTTTCAAGACGTGAAGACTTTGAAGATCCTCCGACATTGAAGACTTGAAAAGAAGTCAAAGACTTGAAGACACGAGAAACTTACAAGAATGAAGATCAAGACAAAGCTACAGCCAAGGGGGAGTTTGTTGGTGCACTTGTGTCTGTACTTTGTCTGTATTCCAAACGATGTCTTTGTTAGTCTTGTAAGTTTGACCAAGTCAACCATCCTCCTAGTTTGACTTGGGCAATCAGTCAACATTATGTTTATAATGTGTTGGGTCGAAGGATGGTCATCGAAGGATCACTTATATCCTTCGATGATGATGAGCTCGAAAGATGACCTTCGATGGATGGACCACGAAAGATCACATCTTTCGTGGTACATGTGGATCCTTCGAGCTGTTTCTGGTCGACAGATGATCGTTCGATCAGTCTGCCTGATCCTTCGACCAGACCTGCTGTGTTGGGTATAAATACCCGTGTGTTGTTTTCACTTCAGAGTGACACTTAGACAAAAGTTAGACACCCAGACAGATAAGGAACACACACACACTTAGAGAGAGTTTACAGGACTGATTTGTAAACCTTGTGCTTGTAACGGACCTTTCATACGCATTAATACAAGTGGTGTTAATCGTTGAGTCTTGTGTGTTGATTCTTTGCGTGTTCTATCTCGGTTTGCTATCTCGGTTGGATTCCGCACAACCGGGTTGGTTTGTATACAAGGATTGGGCGACTAGATCCTCCCCTAGCCGGCCCTACAAGTGGTATCAGAGCCTTGGCTCTTCTCCTTGTTAAAACCGAGTGTTTTCGGGTGTTTTCCGGGTGTTTAAAAAGTTTATATTTTCTGGAAAATCTTGTTATTTTGCCTTGTGTTTGACTTAAAACCTTGTTATTCTTCATGTTTACATGTTAGTTGTTGGTTTTTGTTAAACATTTTAGCAAAATCGTGTGTTTGGAGAGTTTCGGTTCACCGAAATTCTTGTATTTCTGGGTTTGTTCTTCATAATATTACACCTTTTGATCTTTGAAATTTGAATATTAAACTTGTTTGTGTGTTGGAAGTTGTATTTTGATTAAAATATTGGGATCATTACCCGGTTGGTGAAAAACCTGCATGTTCAGACCTGAAAGATATGGTCTGAACATACTTTCTGCCGAAAGTTCTTACCAACCCGTCAACTTTTCACCAACCTGTCACATTTGTCAACCGTGTCAGTAAGATCGAAGGATATCCTTCGAAGTCGAAAGATCATCTTTCGACCAAAGGAGGTTCGACAGATAGTCATCCTTCGAGCATCCTTCGAAGTGTGAGACTTATCTTTCGTTCCAAGGAATATCTTCGAAACATACATCTTTCGGTCTTCTGCTCATTTTCGAAAGACTAGGATCCTTCGATTGGGGAGTCTTTCGAAGTCATCTTTCGGTGTACAGTACTTTTTCGAAAGATAAGGATCCTTCGGTTGGAGAATCTTTCGAAAAACATTGTTCGAAATTCAACAGAGATCTTTCGAACCCTGTTGATCCTTCGAACAAGTGTTGATCTTTCGATCATTAGTCTGTTTGTGTTTAACAGTTTGTGTTTTTCAAGTCTTTCGACAGGTATCCTTCGGCTGATCAAAGATGAATCCTAGATGGGGTACTTTGGTAAATACAGATATGTATTTTGGTGCTCCGTCATCTTCCGCATCGGTATCTTCTCAAGCTAATGCAATGTCTACCGGTCAATGGGCATTTGTATCAAATCAAACTCCAAGTATTCAAAGCATTCTCTTAAGCGAGAGTGAAACGGGAAGTTTGAATCGGCCTCCAAAGTTGATGCACTTATATGAATATCCAGGATGGATTGATAGATTTCATACATACGTTCTTGGTCAGAATACAGAGTTGTGGTTGCGGTTCATCACAGATTTTGATCAAACAATAGAGGTTGCTGCATCATCTGCTGCTACGTTTGCAGATCTCACAGAAGATCAAAAGAAGATCTATGATTTGGAAAAGAAGGCTTATGCCATTCTTACTCAGGCGTTGAGCAAAGATATTTATCATCAATTCGTCAGTTATAAGACAACGAAAAGGTTGTGGGACGCATTGAAGGCAAGAGGCGTAGGAAATGAAGCGACGCGCCAATTGAGAAAAGAATTGCTAAAGAAAGAGTTTGATGGCTTTATTTGTATGGAGAATGAGTCTTTAGGAGACTTGACGAGTAGATTTAATCATCTGCTGACTGAATTGTCAAATTTTGAGGTTGTTGTAACTCCAGCAGAGATTGTGAAAAAGTTTGCAGATGCGTTGCCACCTCAGTGGAATACGTTCTTGGAGATCATGAAGTACAATGGTACTTTAGCCACAACGAGTTTCAATGACTTTGTTCAAATCCTGGAAAACAAGAATCAGGAAGAAACTCTCAAGGCAAAAAGAGTAGCCGTGCCACAAAATCCTGAGATGTATTATGGAACTTCTGGTACTTCTGCAAAACCTGCTTCACACGCTCCACTTCAAACAGCCTTTGTGTCTACTACTGACATGTTTGGCAATACCATCCAAGTTCCGGTCAAGCCTGCTCGAACAGACATGTATGGAAATCCGCTTGACCCAGTTCCTCAACCAGTACCACAACAACCAAGAGCAATTGATATGTTTGGAAATCCATTACCTCAATCTACTGGACCAACAGACATGTATGGGAATCCACTTCCTCCTCAATCTACCGTACCCAGAGACATGTACGGGAATCCACTTCCTCCTCAACAGCAAGCATGTTATGGAAGCACATCATCTGCTAGTCAACAATCAAAGCCAAATACAGTACGGCTCGACACCTCAAGCTTTTCTAAAGTCAGTGTGGAAGTAGCAAAGGAACACATGGAGCTGCTAAACACTTTGGTGAGCGCATACTGTGGATTAGTGGAAGGTCAGATTGACAACATTAATCTGACTCAAGAAGACTATCAGCAGATAGATAAAGAGGAGATGGAGATGATGGATATCAAGTGGGCCTTTGCCAGTGCTGTTAGGCGAGCAAAGGATTTCATGGAGAGAACTGGCCGAACCAGCTTGGAAAGCAAGAAAGACACCAAGTATGGGTTCGATAAACAGGCCGTCAAGTGTTTCAATTGTGGTGAACGTGGTCATTTTAAAAGGGAATGTACAAGGCCATCTCAACATGGGAACCAGAATCCCTTCAAAGGTCAAGGAAACAGGGCTAATCAGAACCAAGCGAGGAACAATGATCGCACACTGGTGCCTGTCAACAACCAGAATCAACCAGGACCATCAAATGCCAACCAGGCACTTGTGGTTCAAGTAGATGAAGGCTGTGATTGGTCAATCCAGTTGGGAAACGATGCACCAGATGGAACAGCTTGTTTTGCTGAAGTGGTTAATGATCTTAAACACGCCAGTGGTGGAGAATCTTCCACCAATGGTAGTGAATCTTCTGAAGATGAAGACTCTTCCGGTTACAGTGGAAGTTCAGATGAAGAATCCTCTGCTTCAGGCAATGATCAAGAAGATGACGCATCAACTGCGTCAGTCGATGCAAATATTGATGAACTATTGGAGGAAGCTGCAGCAGGAATTCAAAGAAGATCTATTTTGGTGGATCAAGCTACTTATTCTTCGTCTTCTCTCCATTCAGCTTTTATGGCGAATGTCGACAGTTCATCAAGTCAGGTATGTGTCGATGAACCCACTTCTGTTAGCTGTGATAATTGTGATAGATTGCATGCTAGATGTGCTGATTTGGATGCAAACATGTCTGAGTTGCAAGGCAAACACGATGCTTTACAAGCTAGTTTGTTTGACTTGCAAGACAAACATGTTTTAGTGAATGATAAGTGGTGTGAATTGCAAAGCAAGCATGAGGCTTTGCAAGAGAAATATGATGTGACATTTATTCACAATCAGAAATTGACAGTTGATCTCTCCAAGTGCACTGAAGCCAACATGTTTTATGAAAACCATGAAAAAGGATTTAAGTCAATGATTGAAACATTAAAGAAAGATAAAACTGAGCTGACTAAAATGGTTTCCAGAAAACAAACTGACATTAATTTGTATATCACTCGTCTTGAGGTGATGCAAAAGGAAATGGCTTGTGTTAAAACTGAAAGTGAGGCGATCCGACTTAAGTTAGACAGTTATTTGAGTTCTAGCTATGTGTTGGATCACATCATTGATGTTCAAAAAGAGAAAAAGGATGTCACATGCATAGGTTATAAGCAATGTCCACCACCTGTCAGACACAATTATGATGCACTGCCTGATGAGGAATATAGAACTCACTTTGAACCATCTGTTCCTCTAGATGTTAATGAATTTGCTACAGGGCTCGGATATAAGAAAGAAGTATCATCCGATTCAGATGTGTCAGCAGATACCTTTGTAACTGCTGAACCGAATCAGGATCCTCCAGTTGTGATTGAGGATACTGATTCTTCTGATGATGAATCCGATGATACTGATTCAGCAAAGTCTGAGGCGGTGATAAAAGAAGAGGACATACCTCTCGAGAATCATATTCTGTGTGATCCTCCTGCAAAACCCGCTAAGACTGTTGCAATTGAGTCCTCGTCTGAGAAAGAGTCGGAGAGTGTGGATTTGCTGTACACTCTTGTTGGTGATGATAAAATTTACTCAGACAAAGATTTTCCCATTAAGAATGTTAATCAATCCTTAATCAATAAAGTCTTTGAAAATTCAACAAGTAAGTTTTTGGGAAAGACAGGACCACATGTTACAGTCACACAGTGTCCTCCTATCCCAAAGGCTGAAGTTAGAAAACAATTTGGGAACAAGAAATTACCAACAGTGGAAAAACAACAAAATCATACCAAATCCAAGGGTAAAGCACCGACTCAGAATCAAAAGAAGCCGAATCAGAAGAAGAAGAAGAATGTGAACTTTGTGAAATCGAAGGGAACTGACAAAATTGAAAAGTTTGCAAATCAATCTAACTTAGATTTTGTCCAGAAAGTAACAGTAATGAAAAGGAATGAACCGAATAGTTCAAAACCTAGTACCTCGAGATCACAAAGTTCATCATCGGCAAGACGATCACATGATACTTCGGGGTTTGTTGAACGAAGATCATGTTTTGAATGTGGTACAATCGGGCATATCATTCGAAATTGCCCGTATCTTCATAAGTTGAAAACAAAGGTTGATGATCCCTGTGGCCCAACTGACCGCAAGCAATCTGTTTCTGTAAAGCAAGATCCTCGACTCATAAGAGAAAGGGAAAAGAAACAGAAATGCCAACAGGTCAAGAAAATTGAAAAGGCGATTAAAAGTGATGTGGTTCAAAAACAATCTGTTCCAGTTAAACCAGAAAGTTCAAAAACTTCAAACAATCACGAAGTTAAATTTTCAAACAATCAAACTGGTAAAACTCAACAGACCTGGAAACCAAAATCTGTTATTGAATCAGGGGGACCATCACAATTTCCGAATCATCAAAAGGTGGAAGTTATTGTTGTTGATAAAAATGGAAGACCCAAGACCACAATGGCTTGGGTCCCCATCTCCAACTAATCGATTGAGTTCATGTGCAGGGTGTTCCAGGAGGAACTATCAGTAGTCATTGGATTGTTGATAGTGGGGCATCCAGGCACATGACAGGCGACATGAAGCTTCTCTACGACGTCAAATCTATTAGAGGAGGTTATGTTGCTTTTGCTGGAGATAAGGGCGGATATATTACTGGTGAAGGAATGATTTCCAACGGCGTTGTTAGCTTTGATAAGATCAACTTCGTACAACAACTTGATCACAATCTTCTTAGTGTTTCTCAAATTTGTGATAAGCAGTTCTCAGTACACTTTGATGCTAATGGATGTTATGTGCTGAAACCCGGCTTCAAAATTCCAAAAGAATGGATTCTCTTGTCGGCTCCAAGGATAAATGATCTGTATGTCCTTGATATGAGCCAAGCTATCACAACGTCTGCACAAGCAACATGTTTCGTTTCCAAAGCCACAGAAAAAGACACAATCTCTTGGCATAGACGAATGGGTCACATTCACTTACGCAAAATGAATCATTTGGTGTCAAATGAATTGGTGAATGGTGTTCCTCTTAAAAACTTCCATCTTCAAGACGTCTGTGTCTCGTGCCAGAAAGGAAAACAAACGAAGAAGCGACACCCTACAAAGAAAGTCAACATGGTGGCCGTTCCTCTTGAACGTTTGCACATGGATTTGTTCGGTCCTGTCAAGCACAAAAGCATTAGGAATGATCAATATTGCCTCGTGATAACTGATGATTATTCAAGATTTTCTTGGGTGGCGTTCATGGCACATAAGAGTGAAACCTTCGGTATTATCAAAAACTTGATCATTCAGATTGAGAATCTCTATAACTTGAAGGTTAGGCGGATACGTAGCGACAATGGTACTGAATTCAAAAATCATGCCATGGCGGAGTTTTGCACTTCAAAAGGTATTCTTCACGAATTTAGTGCAGCTTATACTCCTCAGCAGAATGGCGTCGCTGAACGTAAAAACCGCACATTGATCGAGACTGCTAGGACTATGTTGGTAGAATCGCAGCTGCCCATTCCATTCTGGACTGAAGCTGTGTCCTCTGCATGCTATACGTTGAACCGAGTCCTTACAGTCAAAAGGCACAACAAGACCTGCTTTGAGCTTATTAACAAACGGAAACCAGATTTGTCATATCTTGAACCGTTTGGAGCTCCGTGCACAATAATCGATCCTAATGGAAAGTTTGGGGCAAGAGCCATTGAAGGATACTTTCTTGGGTATTCCACCCCGAACTTAAGAGTCTGGAATCTAGAGACTAAAAGGGTCGAGGAATGGTCTGAAGTCAGAGTACAAAGGCACACTTTACCAGTTAGAAATCCTGGTCAGCCTTGGATGTTTGAGTACGATGACTTTTTCAATTCGATCAATGTTGAAGCCGTTGAAGAAAATGCTGCGGCAAGGATGTTTTTCGAGAGTGATAATGCAACAGATTCACCGTTGGTTCGTCCCATTATTGTCAATCAAGAACCATCTTCGGTGAACAATAATGCTCTCGACAATGAGGATTTTCACGATGCCACCGAATTGAACGAATCTTCAGAGGATGATGAATTTCTAGATGCAGATCAAGAAGCTCCAACAGCAGTTCATGGTATTTCAGAGGGTACTCCTCCAGTGGATGTCCCTAGAACAGCTGAAGCTACTGCATCATCCTCTTCGTCAATTCCGGGCCTTGAATTGATTGTTGATCTCAATCTCAACAATCTGGGTACAAATATTCCAGTTCAAGATAATCCAGAAACCAGGATTCACAATACCCATCCTCAACAAAACATCATCGGAAATGTACAAAGTGGCGTTCAAACAAGAAACATGTTGCGAAACAACAACAATGCAGGCTTGTATGCAACTATCCGAGAATCTGGTCAACAAAATGATTGGTCTTTCGCGTGTTATGTCTCACAGGAAGAGCCAAGAACTTGGAAAGATGCTTTGAAAGATAGCTCTTGGGTTGAAGCAATGCAGGAAGAACTGCAACAATTCCAGAAGCTAGGTGTCTGGAAACTCGTAGAGAAACCTGCTGGTTACAAGAAGATTGGTACCCGTTGGGTGTTTAAATGCAAAAAGGATGACCGTGGAATCGTTATTCGAAACAAAGCAAGGCTAGTCGTTCAAGGTTTTCGTCAGATTGAAGGAATCGACTACAACGAAGTCTATGCACCTGTTGCACGTCTAGAAGCAATTCGGATCTTTCTGGCTTATGCCTCATTCAAAGGTTTCAAGGTATACCAGATGGACGTGAAGAGTGCTTTCTTACATGGTGTGGTGGAAGAAGAGGTGTACGTCGAACAGCCTCCAGGTTTTGAAGATCCTATCCATCCCGATCGGGTTTGGTTGCTCAACAAAGCTCTCTATGGTCTACATCAAGCACCGCGAGCTTGGTACGCAACCTTATCTAATTATCTGCTGGAGAATGGTTTTCGCAGAGGTCATATCGATTGTACTCTTTTCATCAAAGAACAAGATGGAGATCTTCTACTGGTACAGGTATACGTTGATGATATTATTTTTGGTTCTACTAATGATGTTTTGTGTAGGGATTTCGAGCGTGTAATGCAGGATAAATTCGAGATGAGTGCTATGGGGGAAATGACTTTCTTTTTGGGCCTACAAGTACAACAAACCGAGTCTGGGATATTCATCCATCAGACTAAATATGTTGGTGACATCTTGAGCCGGTTCCAGATGTCTGATGCAACGCCCATCGGTACCCCATTGCCGCAAAATCACGGAATTACTCCAGACTTGAAGGGTCAAGATGTTAGCCCCTCATACTACCGCGCAATGATCGGATCTCTTATGTACCTCACAGCATCAAGACCAGATATAATGTACCCAACGTGCCTACTTGCCAGATATCAAGTCAACCCGAAGGCCTCACATCTTGCAGCTGTAAAAAGGATTTTTCGTTATTTGAAGGGTTACCCTGACACCGGTCTATGGTACCCTAGGGATAATAACTTTGACTTGATCGCATTCAGTGATTCTGATTTTGGCGGATGCAAAATCGACGGCAAATCCACAACGGCTGGATGTCAGTTTTTGGGAAATCGCCTAGTCACATGGCAGTGCAAGAAGCAGACGTGCGTCGCTACATCAACATGCGAAGCTGAATACATTGCTGCCTCAAGTTGTTGCTCCCAAGTCCTATGGATCCAACAACAAATGCGTGATTACGGTTTTGAATTCCTAACTACTCCTATTTACGTTGATAATTCTGCTGCATTACAGATCACTAGAAATCCTGTGCAGCATTCAAAGACTAAGCACATCGAAATTAAGTATCACTTCATACGTGATTGCTTTGAGAAAAGGCTAATCGATGTTGCTTACGTCCACACCGATGACCAACGTGCCGACCTTTTTACCAAAGCTTTTGACAAATCAAGATTTGACTATTTATTATTGGTAAACGGCATTAAGGTCAAGCAAGAGTAAAACCAACATCGGAAAATCATTTTTGTAAATACCTTTGTGTTTTAAATTTGTCTTAGTTTATTGATTTTAGGGGGAGTAAATCCAAAAATTTGAAAATCCAAAAACATTGAAAATTTCAAAAACACAAAAACAATAGAAAAACAAAAATGAGTTTCCTGGCGAGCAAAAGAGAAAATGATAGCACATCAGTGGTCTGTCCAAACCTCTTTAAACTTTAAATGAAAAACGATAAGCAGCTCTATATAAGATGTATCGGTAGGCTCACAATCATTTTAAAGTGTGCAGGGTGATATAAACTTAAATCGACTGAAGACTGGGTGGGAACCATTCATTGGCATATGGTCTTAGTACCGAAATTTCGTTTGAGAGGTTGCCGATGTTCTGAAATATTCGGTCTTTATGGTGCTTATCATCTGGGTATCATGGTTGTATCTTTTACCGAAAAATAACGGGGACGCAAGTCTAGATCTTCCATGATACCATACATACGTGTACATACTGCATACGACCTCAATAAGTGATCAACAATCACATGTCCAAACAAATAAGTGATAAAATATCACAAATTCTTTCCGGGTGTCAAGTTCGTCTCTCTGCTGTACGAAAGTACTGACCTGTTCACGGACTTGATCCTGTGCCCTCATGCATCGAAAACCAAGTTCCTCATCAATAAGTGATTTTATCACATAGGGCTTGTTTTCAAATTCAAAATAAGTGAGAATCTCACATCATATACGGTCAAACAGATGATAATCGGTATACTCACCGGTAAGATGAACCCTCGTGCATACCTTGATACGGGAATGTGTCGTGATGTGGATGAACACCGGTCGGTAAGTATAAATTATACCTTAACGTATCCCCTCGCCATGATTACATCTGATAAGTTGAGCTTATGTGGACAACAATACCGATAATTGTTATAGGATGCTTATCTTAATGTTAACTAATTGAACAAAGAGAGTGTTTTGACATGACCGTACACTGATATGATTCTCTTACCCTCGAAACTCGCAAAAAGAATGTCTGTAAATATTTATTTACTGCTTTCAGTCTTTACATTTGAAATATTCAAAAATACCAAAAAGATTTTATGTGTGTTTTAATATAAACTTTAGAAAAGCCAAAAATATTTTATTTCTATCTTATTTTCGATCGTACGATGTTGGAGCTCGAGTCTTCGTTACCTGAAACCTGAACGAAAACCGAAAATGACTAAAACTTCATAAACGGTCGATATCTGCAAGTTTTGAAAGTTAAATTGAAATTGATAAAATACTTTAAACTTTCAAACTGTCGGACGGTGTTTGCTTAAACAATGGTCACATGTGTGTTGTTTGCTTATGATATTCCAAGCGGTTGTTCTCATTACGCGTTTAGATTTCTTGCATGTGCAGATTCTAAAGGCTAGGAGAACATGGTCGATGACAAGCTTCGGAATGAAGACACGACGTGAAGGCACTCAAATGATGAAGATGATCGAGTTGCCGCTGACCATCATCAATACTACAAGGATCTCACTTCATAAAGATAAAGACTTTCACGAGCATAACTCAAGGGGGAGCTTATGTTAAGGGGGAGTTTGTCAACACACTTCCTACATGATACGGGGAGTTTGTTGGTACACTTTCTGCTTTCAAGACGTGAAGACTTTGAAGATCCTCCGACATTGAAGACTTGAAAAGAAGTCAAAGACTTGAAGACACGAGAAACTTACAAGAATGAAGATCAAGACAAAGCTACAGCCAAGGGGGAGTTTGTTGGTGCACTTGTGTCTGTACTTTGTCTGTATTCCAAACGATGTCTTTGTTAGTCTTGTAAGTTTGACCAAGTCAACCATCCTCCTGGTTTGACTTGGGCAATCAGTCAACATTATGTTTATAATGTGTTGGGTCGAAGGATGGTCATCGAAGGATCACTTATATCCTTCGATGATGATGAGCTCGAAAGATGACCTTCGATGGATGGACCACGAAAGATCACATCTTTCGTGGTACATGTGGATCCTTCGAGCTGTTTCTGGTCGACAGATGATCGTTCGATCAGTCTGCCTGATCCTTCGACCAGACCTGCTGTGTTGGGTATAAATACCCGTGTGTTGTTTTCACTTCAGAGTGACACTTAGACAAAAGTTAGACACCCAGACAGATAAGGAACACACACACACTTAGAGAGAGTTTACAGGACTGATTTGTAAACCTTGTGCTTGTAACGGACCTTTCATACGCATTAATACAAGTGGTGTTAATCGTTGAGTCTTGTGTGTTGATTCTTTGCGTGTTCTATCTCGGTTTGCTATCTCGGTTGGATTCCGCACAACCGGGTTGGTTTGTATACAAGGATTGGGCGACTAGATCCTCCCCTAGCCGGACCTACAATTTCGAGATACTACAAGCAGTACAATGTGAATGTATGGATTTATTCGCAAAGTGTAAAAATGGAAATCTAGCTAATACAGCATCAGATGGATGTCCCAGTCGAGAGTGCCACGTCTCTCGAGGAACTGAAGCAACAACTGTCAAAGAGTACAACTGATGTGGACTACCACGCGTGTGGTGGAGAAGCTGTCCGTCGAGTGTTTGAATAGACAACCCAAAATGTGAAAATATGACAGCAATAGGGTGATCAATAACAAGCTGTGTAATAGAAAGTAAGTTCTTGGCAATGCCAGGAACTACTAGAACATGTTTAAGCAAAATAGTACGACTAGATAAATGAAGGGAGGCATAACCAACATGAGTAATAGCTAGTGACGTACCATTACCGACAACAACACGTTCAGAACCAGTATAAGGAACGGCTCCAAAAACAAGAGAAGAATCAGCTGTCATGTGAGCAGTCGCTCCAGAATCGGGTATCCACGAATCTACTTTATCACAAATAGCAGATAAATCAGCTAGTGATGGCAATGGGTCGGGTTTGGGACGGGTTTAGGTAATCCCAAACCCAAACCCGATTAGATAAGCTTGTCCCAAACCCGTCCCAAAACCCGTCGGGTTTCTAGCGGGTATATTCCCATCGGGTATCGGGTATACCTGCGGGTTTCGGGTAAACCCGTTAATTTAAAAAGATTACTCGTTGGGTATACTCATCTCAAAACCCATTGTGTATCTATCGGGTAACTACTAACCGGTTACATTTTGTATCGTTATTATAAAAATATATATCAAATAACTACAATGTATACGGAATAGAATACCTATATGTGTAAAAAATGGATGTATCATATATATACATATTAATAATATAAAAGAAATTATATCGGGTATACAATCGGGTAAACGGGTACACTTTATCGGGTAATTGGGTCGGGTAAACGGGTATATCACTAAATCCCAAACCCGTCCCAAACCCGCGAAAAAAATAAAAACAATTCCCAAACCCGTCCCAAACCCGATTAACCGACCCCAAACCCGTCCCAAATGTGTCGGGTTTCGGGTTTATCCATCGGGTTCGGGTTTGATTGCCATCCCTAAAATCAACCATAAGCCCAAAATGTGGTGTATTCATATTTGTAGCCCATTGTGAGAAACAAGCTGGTCCAAACTGATCAAAAAACCCAGAATGTTTAGAGTTAGGCCCATATGAAAAATTAGGAGTGCTAGATTCAATATGCTGATGCAAAGTGACTTGACTTGGTCCTGAGCCCAAAACACCATTTTGATTATTTTGATTAAATCCAATAAATCCTTGCATGTTATTTAGATTCAAAATACTTGGCCCACTAGAAAAAGTAGCTTGCATATTTTCAATATTATTTCCACTAGACCCAGTATTTCGTTGAACATACTGTTGACCATCTTCCCCATTACGTGAAACCCTAGTTCCCCCAAAATAAACAACATGAGCCGTAGATTTTTCCAATAAATTTCGTTGATCTGCCATGTTCATCTGTTCAACATCATTTTGCCACCTAGAATTCGACCTTTGATCACCGTAAGGAACACCACTATCATATCGTCTACCACTATTTGCAACATTTTGATTTGCAAACATCTGTTGTTGAAACAACTTTTCAGATTTCTGCCAAAGATTTGCTAGTTTTGGCGAATTAGTGCTTGAATTTGTAGAATTATCACTCATTGATGATGGAAAAGATGATTGTATGGATGAATTTGCAGGTGTTGCCATGAGAATGTGAATAGATCTAGAAATTGAGTTGGAGAAGATGAAGAATATGAGCAGAAAAAAAAAATCAGCAAAGATGAGGTAAAGAGATCGGAAAAGAAGAATGGTCGGAAAGAATGGTGATTCGCCGGAAAAGAAGATGATCAGAAAGAATGGAGGATAGCCGGAAGTTCACCGGAGATCGAACAACTTGCTGGAACTAGGTCATCAGAATCAAGAGCACATGCTCTGATACCATGTGTGAGATCAGAAATGTGTGATGTAAGAAACTGTTTTCATTAACCTTTTCTGAAAGATACATCTTCTATTTATAACCTACCTCAACTACTTAACTACCTCACAACTAACATAACAACTATCCAACTATACAACTATAGATACAACTGCACATGTATATACTCTAATAGTAACTATGATTATATTGTATCCAAAATGGAAGCTGTAACAAGTGACCTCACAACAATAATAAACGTAAATAGCCCTGAACAGTTTTTCATTGGTCCGTTTGGTTCTTGATGGTCCTTCTGTCAAGAGTAAATTACAAGTTTTGTCCTTTATGTATGTCCAAAATTGCAGGTGCTGCCCTTTGTCTTTAAAATTGATGAGTTTTGTCCTTAATGTTTGCAAATCTTGCACGTTATGTCCTTTAGACCAAACCCAGTTAATTTTTTTGTTAAATCTGGTCACTCAAGGGTATTTTAGTCTTTTTACCTTATTTATTTAATAGTATTTAAAAAATAAAACAAAATAATTTAAAATATTATTATTATTTTAACTATATATATATAACCTCCATCACCACCACCCTTCACCACCACCAGCACCCTCCACCGCCACCACCCTCCACCGCCACTACCACCCTCCACCTCCACCTCCACCTCCACCTCATCTGCTCACTGCTGCTTGTATCTATTCCTGATCAGGTGGAGGATTCTGATTGATACACATAACAATAAAAAAAACATAACAATACAATCAAGAACAACATCAAATTGTACTTCAAATCTCATCACAAAAACAACAAATTATGAATAAAAGTAAGCACAAAAACCCTAAGGCAACCTATTCAAACTCAAACTTTAGAACAAACACATAATCAGCTATACAAGCATCAATTAACAATTGAAAACTTGAAAAATTACACAGATATATGAAATTAACCCTAGAACTTGAAACAACATGAACTGATTACACAATTGATTGGATTTAATTGAGATAGATGAAGAGAATTTGGGGAAAACAGACCTGCGTAATAGCGAAGACTGGAATAATCGATTGCAGAGAAATTAAGATGACGATGAGTTTACATGCGCTGATGATGTTAGGGTTTGAGATCATTTCCGTCACCTGCAACTCCACTGCCCCCTGCTACCCCTGCATCTCCGTCACCTGCATCTCCGGCGGCCAGCATCTTCGTCGCCTGCATCTCCGTCACCTGCATCTCCGTCACCTTCATCTCCGTCAGCTGCATCTCAGGTGGTCGGCGATGTTCAGTAGGTTAGAGAGAGAGACAAGGGTTAGAGAGAGAAGGCAGAGTTTTATGATGTTTTTATATATATTTTTTATTTTAAATATCTTTTTTATAATTACCCAATAGTCCCTAAAGATAAGTTCTTTTACACAATAGTCCCTATAATGGTGAAAAGACAAATGTACCCTCATGTGCTCTGCACATGCCTTCATTTAACCTAAAAATCTAACTGGGTTTGGCCTAAAGGACATAACGTGCAAGATTTGCAAACATTAAGGACAAAATCATCAATTTTAAAGACAAAGGGCAGCGCCTGCAATTTTGGACATACATAAAGGACAAAACTTGTAATTTACTCTTCTGTCCATATACCATGGTTGATTCGTCATGAAGTGGCCATCCGTGGTCTAGTGGTTATCCGTTGGTGATTACTTTGTCAATAGTCTATCTGTGAAGTTAGCATCGGCGATCCTTACATAAAATCCATCATAGACCCATTGATGTAGTCTTCACACACAGGTCATAACCATATTTTTTCACAGAAATTCACCAACGTGATCTTACCAGCGCAGTTGGTATCTTGACCGATGATTCAACGAAGGACCTTTATGTCAGTATACGACGTTTGAGTTGTACAAAAATGTTTTTGTTTAGTAAGTCATGTAGATTGTAGAGTTGTTTGTCTAACACTTGATTATGTGGAAGTCATTAGAATGTTTACTTATCCCATCAGATGTTAACATCTTAAACACACTTTGACAGCATTAACAGCTTTACTCTTGGAATAACATGTACCAATAACGACAACAATACCAAAATTAATACAAATAATAATAACAATAAGCACAACAATAACAATAATAGCAATAAACATAACATAACAATAAGAATAATTATCGCAATTACAATCACAATTCAGTTTAAAATGGAACAATGGTAAAGCATTTTGGTTCTTCATGGGCATTAGCTTGGTAATCACCATAATCTACATTAAAAAATGTTAATTTAGACCCGTATATTCGTATATGGTTCATTGCTAGCTTAAGAATGAAACAAGTAAAAAAAGTTGCCATAGTAAAAAAAAGTCGCCCATATGGGCTATATTGTATTTTTTGGGATACTGGGATTGCTATTAAACAAGTAATATGCTTATTGCATTTTTAAATAACTAGATTTGTATAAATTTAATTTACAGGGTAATGTTATCCTACAAATGAATTTTAACGTGTTAAACGTGAGAAGTAAAAATATTTTTTTTTTCATCTAGTTAAACATGTATTTTAATTCTAAAATCTAAAAAAACAAATAAAAAAAAAATAAAAAAAAATTATATAATTACTCTAGAGTAATAACTCTACATAGAGTAACTATACAATTTTTTTTTTCAACTAAAAACATGCTTGAGTAAATGGAAAAAAATATTAGAAAAAAACTTCGCTTCACGTCTAACGTTTAACATGTTAAAGATTCATTATTTATTCAGAGCGAACTAAATTTTTAACAGCAAAATTTCTATTAAATAGACGGAAATAAGTTGTTCAAGAATCTTGACTATATATCGGCTTACAAGCAAAAACTTTCCTAACCTTTTTAGTAAAAAAATAAACTTATTAATTAAAAAAATAAAAATTGTAATACAACTCAACTATAAAAGATTAAAAAAAGGAAATTTAACAAAAGGTGTTTTAAATGAATTTACCATTTACGGGGGTCTCCTTTTTCTCCTGGATGCTTTCTTGTATGCTTGAATTTGGGATCTAGAACCTCTGATAAGGTCTTCGAGTAGATCAATAATAGCATCATAACAAAAGGTGTATTGTTCCTGAAACATTAACAATTAGTATTACAATAATTAAAATAACAATAACTCATATTAGGAAGTTACAATCCTTTTCAATAAAAAACAAACAACATCCTAAATGCTTGTTTTCCAAAATACATACCACGGCCTTCAGACACAAATAATGCTTAATTTCGATATAAGTTTCCAAATTAAAGAACCGCGTAGAAAGAATCTTGCACAAATTGTTTTTAATGCATACAACATCCTAAATGAACGTTTCTATAACAATATGGTTTAATTACGAAATTTTTCTTGAAAAAAAGAATACTAAATCAATACTTGGCCTAAAACCCATGTCACATATATCGGTTATAAACTAGTTATTTACTAAGTAACAAAAAGGTAGACAACAAAATGTTTTCTAGTCAACGCAACCCTAACACGTTCTAAGATGAGCACCAGTGACATACCAAGTTTTGGACCATCCCCATCCTCTGGGACCTGAAAGTGTTTATGGTTTTATTAAGATGCCAAGCCGACATGTCACCGAGTAAAATTCTTTGAATGGTGTTATGAATTGCACAATATGTTCCGGTTCTACCAATCCCTGCACTGTATAACATGTAAAAATTTGTGAGATGCATTTGAAAAATCTTTGATGAAAAGATAATGCGGAAACAAGATAAACCTGCCATGCACCACAATCGGCCCTTTTGATGATGGAAAATGCCATAATCTCTTAAAAATTTCCCGAACCTCAAAGGTGTCACTTGGAACTCCTTCATCGGGCCATTCAAGATATCGAATATGACGAACAAGATGTAAATTTAGATCAGCTGACTGAATACCCTGGAATTTGCAAAATTCAGTGACAAATTGTACCTTTTTTAATCATATATTAAAGCAGTCAAAGGCGAGACAAGCCCTAAGCGCCTCAAAAAAAGATTGGTGTATTATTTAGGCAAAAATCCTGATCGCATCCCTTAAAAATATAGTTAAACCCTCTTATCCTTTTCCCAGAAAATAAATCATGGGTTCGCCACTGATTGTGTGACGACCTTCTTGTTTAGGTGTTACAAATATAGGGATTTAATCAATAGAGTCCAAACGACTTATGTGTGAATTGTTGGAAAAATAGGTGAAAATAGCATTTTTCACAAATATAGGAAAATGATTTTTTCCTATTTTGGACTAGAAATAAATATAATAAAATGAGCGGGTTTTATATATTTATTTGTGGGTTTGTGTTCTATGTTGGAAGAGCTTCGCAACGAACTAAACCACGTCCAAAACCGAGCTAAGATGAATGAGATATCGATGCTCAAAGTTGGGTGTTTGGAACATTCAATGCTGAAACAAAAGGGAAAGTAGCACCTTGTCCCACATCGGATGAGAGATGGAACTTAAAGGGGTATTTAAGTGGGAACTCTCCATCCTATATTGTTTCATGGAAGCACACACTAGTGTCCTCGCGAAGGGTGCACCCTAACTCGCACTCGCACACGCTCGCGCGCGCGGGGCATGGGCGATGAGGCGCAATGTGGCGCTTTGATGGCGCACTTTGCACTTCGCATCGCTTGAGAGCCGCCTTTGTATTTTTGACCACGTGCGCGTGGTGGAGCACAAGGGTTGCAAGCACCAAGTAGTAGGTGATGCGGCGCATGACGTGGCAGTCATGCGCATGCGCGTGCGAGTACACATGGCACGGAGACGCGCGGGTGCACGCATGGTGCATGGGTCCTGCGGTGTCGTGCGCGGCGCACCAGAGTGAGCCAATACGGCGCGACTGTGTGGCGCGCTCGTATAGGCTCACATGTGACGTGGCGCATGCGCGCATGGCTGTGAGCCAAGAGGCCGCACCGCGCATGGACTTGAGCCAAGAGGACGCACCGCGCATGGTGACGTGGCGCATGCGCGCATGGCTGTGAGCCAAGAGGCCGCACCGCGCATGCGTGCACACCTGGGCGCGCGCGCGCGCAGAAAGCTTCCAGCATTGAATAATAGAGCAGTTTCAGTCCAGCTTCGTAACTGACGAGTTAACTGGCTTTGACTGAGAATTAAATGACGTATTAAATTGCATTGAAGACGTTTAATGCAATTTAAACCTCTCGTTAATTCGTTTTTTGACTGTTTCGACTTAGGAGCTGTATATATACAGCTCCAAACCCCCTTCAGAAGTACACCAGTAACAACAACAGCAAACAACTCTCTCTCTACTACTTGTGATCTTCTTTTCTTGCAGTTTTCAAGGTAACCTTCGGGTTGTAGGCTATCTCCGGCAGTACGCTGCTTCGGCTGTTGTACCCTGGGAAACAAAACGAGTACTCCTGGGAGACTCGGAATTTGTTTTAAGGGAAGCGTGTGTTCACGTGCCTCAGTCTTTCTTCTTCATCCAAATTCTTGTATTGTATTTTATTTCAGTTGTATTTGTACCAGTAATTTGTTCTTATTTCTGTATTGTAATCATTTTAATAAAGAATTTGTTTATTTTATTTAATTTACGCGAACGGTTCCTACAATCTTAAAATTTTTTTTTAAAAACCGTTCGTGTAATCAAAACCATTCTGGTTGGTGATTCAAACCAGTTTTGATTCACTCAGTTTGTGTTTTAAAAACAATTTTTTTTTTGTCTTCATCTTCAAAGGAGCGACTTTGGTTGAAAACATTTTTTGATTACTTCAGAATTTGTCCTAAAATTTGCTAAACTTTCTGATTTGGTCTTCAAAGTTGGACTTAGAAGCCAATTAGTAAGTTCTAAAAATTATAAATTTTCTGTTTTTGGTCTTCAAAGTTGGACTTAGAAGCCGAAACAGTAATTTGTGGTAAAATTAAAATTTAGTAGTTTCCTTCTGGTTTGTGCGTAAATCAGATTTTTTGACTAAAATTTTAATTTAAATTTTTCAGCATGTCGACCGAGAATGTCAACGTCAACAACACCACAAATGTTGTGACGGGAACCCCCCTTAATGCCACCACTGTGGGAGCGTCCACAGTGGCCAATCACGCTGAACGACCCGAGAAGTTCTCGGGTCTACACTTCAAGTGGTGGCAGCAGAAGATGTTCTTCTACCTTACCACCATGAACCTTGCGAGGTTCTTAACTGAATCCGCTCCCCAACCTGCGGAAGGGGAGACCAGCGCTCAGGCTCTGAGCGCGGTAGAGGCTTGGAAGCACTCGGATTTCATTTGTCGAGGCTATGTGTTAAACGGGCTTTCGGATGCATTGTATAACGTGTACTACAATGTCAAGACTTCCAAAGACCTTTGGGATGCCTTGGACAAGAAGTATAAAACGGAGGATGCTGGCACAAAGAAATTTGTGGTAGCCCGTTTTTTGGATTTCAAAATGGTTGATTCTAAAACGGTTATGAATCAAGTCCAAGAATTCCAAATTATACTTCATGACATCTTTGCGGAAGGCATGACACTTAGCGAGACATTCCAAGTGGCAGCGATGATTGAAAAGTTACCTCCTAGTTGGGTTGATTTTAAGAATTATCTTAAACACAAACGAAAGGAGATGACTATAGAGGACCTTATTGTTCGTCTTCGGATTGAAGAGGACAATAGAATTGCCCAAAAAGGCAGCCTTGCGCAGTCTAGTGCTAGCGCAAATTTGGTTGAGCATGGGCAATCCTCTAAAGGCGCGAAGGGTAAGGGGAAAAAAGACAAAGGGAAAGCAAAGGCTAGCAACCTTGGACCAAAGAAAGGGGTTGTGAAAAAGAAACCTCAGACGTTCCAAGGGACTTGTTACAACTGTGACGAGCCGGGGCATCGGGCTAACCAATGCAAGAAACCAAAGCGTGAGCGTGCGCACATGGTGGATGAAGACGGAATGCCTTTGGTGGCAATGATTTCCGACAAAACCGCAATGTTTGATGAGGTCAATGCTGTGACCAACACTCCAAAAGGATGGTGGGTTGATACGGGAGTGACCCGTCATGTGTGCCCAGACAGGAGCCTCTTTACCACCTTCAAAGAGCTTGCGGGAGATGAGAAGCTGTACATGGGAAATGCAGCCACCGCGGACATCAAGGGTGAAGGAACGGTGATTTTGAAGTGGACTTCAGGGAAGGAGCTCACTTTAAGCAACGTGTTATATGTCCCAGACTTGCGCAAGAGCCTAGTATCGGGATGGTTGCTTAATAAGTTTGGATTTCGTTTAGTTTTTGAGAGCGATCAATTTGTACTTACTAAATGAGGAATGTATGTAGGCAAGGGCTATGCCCAAAATGGTATGTTTAAATTGAATGTAATGGCAGTCAAGAAAAACATGAATAAAATTGCTACTACTTCTACTTATATGCTTGAGTTTTCTGATTCGAATAAATGGCATGGTAGATTAGGTCACGTTAATTTTAATTCAATACGCCGTTTAATCAATTTAAATTGTATACCAACATTCCATATTGATTCACACTATAAATGTGAAACTTGCGTAGAATCCAAACTTACAAGAACATCATCGAAATCGGTTGAACGAATAACCGAACCCCTTGATTTAATTCACACTGATATTTGTGATTTAAAAGCGGTACCCACAAGAGGTGGAAATAAGTACTTCATCACGTTTATTGACGATAGTACTAAATATTGCTATGTATATTTACTAAAAAGTAAAGATGAAGCAATAAGTAAATTTATCTTGTATAAGAATGAAGTTGAGAATCAACTTCAAAAGAAGATAAAAGCTTTGCGAAGCGACCGAGGAGGTGAATATGTTGCACCTTTTGCCGATTTATGCGCAAAAAGTGGCATTGTACATGAGTGTACACCTCCTTATTCTCCACAATCAAATGGCGTGGCGGAACGAAAGAACCGCACATTGAAAGAAATGATGAACGCCATGTTGATAAGTTCTGGGATGAGCCAGGAAATGTGGAGGGAGGCCATTCTCTCGGCCAATTATCTTTTGAACAAGATACCATTGAAAAAGAGAGACGAGACTCCATATGAGTTATGGAAAAAGAAAAAGCCTTCATATAAATACTTGAAAGTGTGGGGGTGCCTAGCAAAGGTGATTGTACCACCTCCTAAGGCTCTTAGGATAGGACCCAAAACTGTTGATTGCATATTTATTGGGTATGCGCATCAAAGTAGTGCACATCGCTTTCTTGTACATGAGTCCAAGAATCCTGATGTACACGTAAACACTATCATGGAGGTGAATCCTAACGTTGTGTCTTACTTTGAAAATGTGTTTTCCTTTGAGAAGACAAACACATGCAACGTCACCAACACCTAATTTTGAAGTAGGTGAAAGCTCATCTAGACGAGTTGATGAGGTAGTTCATGATAAGACACATGAACAACCTGAGGTTGAAGAAAGTGACCGTAGGCGAAGCAAAAGGCCAAGGGTTGAAAAATCTTTCGGTCCAGACTTCGTTAGCTATATGGTTGAGGGCGAGCCCAATACATATCGCGAAGCGGTTTCTTCTTCAGAAGGACCTCAATGGAAAGAAGCAATAAGAAATGAAATAGATTCTATATTGCAAAATCATACTTGGGAGTTAGTAGATCTTCCACCTGGTTGCAAACCACTTGGATATCATTGGATATTCAAAAGGAAGATGAAAACTGATGGAAGTATTGATAAATACAAGGCTAGGTTGGTGATTAAAGGATTTAGACAAAAGGAAGGTCTAGATTATTTTGATACCTACTCGCCTGTGACGCGCATAACCTCGATTAGATTGGTTCTTGCTATAGCGGCTTTAAGAAATTTGGAAGTTCACCAAATGGATGTTAAAACCGCATTTCTAAATGGCGATTTAGAAGAAGAGATTTACATGGAGCAACCTGAAGGTTTCTCCGCCCCTGGTCAAGAGGGTAAAGTATGTAAACTCGTCAAATCTTTGTATGGTTTGAAGCAAGCACCAAAACAATGGCACCAAAAGTTTGATCATGTCATGATTGACAATGGATTCAAAATAAATGAGTGCGACAAATGTGTTTATTTCAAAGACACAAATGAAGGTTATGTGATTTTATGCCTTTATGTAGACGATATGCTTATCATTGGGAGTAATGATAAAATTATCAAAGCTACTAAAAGCATGTTGAAAGCGAGATTCGACATGAAAGACATGGGTTTAGCGGATGTGATTCTTGGGGTAAAGATCATAAGAACCCAAGATGGTCTTGTGTTAAGTCAATCTCACTATGTGGATAAAATTCTTGAAAAATTCAACTCGGAAGATAAGAGTGTAGCTCGAACTCCAGTTGATACCTCTCAACATCTCAAGAAAAATAAAGGAGATGGAGTTGCTCAGTTAGAGTATTCAAGAATTATTGGCAGTCTCATGTATCTAATGACATGTACTAGACCCGACTTGGCTTACGCGGTGAGTAGGCTAAGTAGATACACCAGTAATCCGTGCGCGGATCATTGGAAAGCTATCACGAGGGTGCTTAGATACATAAGATACACAAGAGATTATGGACTGCATTATACCCGACAACCAGCAGTGATCGAAGGATACACTGATGCAAACTGGATATCGGATAATAAAGATTCCAAATCAACAAGTGGTTACGTATTTACACTTGGAGGAGCTGCTATTGCTTGGAAGTCTTCTAAGCAAACGGTCATAGCAAGATCCACAATGGAATCTGAATTTATCGCCTTGGATAAGTCAGGCGAGGAGGCGGAATGGCTACGTCAATTCGTGGAAGATATTCCAAGATGGCCAAAGCCTTTGCCAGCCATATGTGTACATTGTGATAGCCAATCAGCGATTGGTAGAGCTCAAAGCTTGATGTACAATGGCAGATCAAGGCATATGTGACGTAGGCATAACACGATACGACAACTACTCTCAACGGGTGTTATCACAATTGATTATGTGAGATCAACGGATAACATTGCGGACCCGTTTACAAAAGGCTTAAGCAGAGAGTTAGTAGAAACGTCGTCAAGAGGAATGGGACTAAAGCCCGTGGTAAATGGGAATATGAGGGAAACCTAACTTAGTTGACTGGAGATCCCAAGATCTAAGTTCAATAGGACAACTTAATCATATTACCAAACGGAGTCACTGTGGGGGGAGTACCCCAAACTAAATAAAAAGGGAGTTATTTATACTTCCTAGTCCATTCCAATCAGTGACATTGATGTGAGGCTAAGCATATTAAGGTTAACGATTTCGGGAAATCAAATAACCATGATGCTTTTAATGATTCAGGGAATCACCTATGTTAGAGAGAAGTAGGGTCGCTTCAAATGGATTTGTGGGGGGCGCAAATCCTAGAGCTCTCGCAGAACCAGGCTAGTGTTCCAGGACCATAATAGGACACGACAATGAGGAGTTGGCCAAACCAGGGAGAGTATTGTGTGAAGTGTATTGTCGTTTACACAAATAGGGGTATGTTCAAGGACATCGCGTCTACACACCGCTAGTAAGCTAAGTGCGCTTCACAAAAGAAGGTTCAAAGGCTTCAACCTACCTATCTTGCAATACTCAACTGTCGAAGTTTATCGTTGAAAAGTGTAAGGAAAAGATCCATTTCCATACATGTGGGGGATTGTTGGAAATTTGATGAAAATAACATTTTTCATGTGGGGGATTGTTGGAAAAATAGGTGAAAATAGCATTTTTCACAAATATAGGAAAATGATTTTTTTCCTATTTTGGACTAGAAATAAATATAATAAAATGAGCGGGTTTTATATATTTATTTGTGGGTTTGTGTTCTATGTTGGAAGAGCTTCGCAACGAACTAAACCACGTCCAAAACCGAGCTAAGATGAATGAGATATCGATGCTCAAAGTTGGGTGTTTGGAACATTCAATGCTGAAACAAAAGGGAAAGTAGCACCTTGTCCCACATCGGATGAGAGATGGAACTTAAAGGGGTATTTAAGTGGGAACTCTCCATCCTTATTGTTTCATGGAAGCACACACTAGTGTCCTCGCGAAGGGTGCGGAGCACCCTAACTCGCACTCGCACTCGCACACGCTCGTGCGCGCGCGTGGCGTGGGCGATGAGGCGATATGTGGCGCTTTGATGGCGCACTTTGCACTTCGCATCGCTTGAGAGCCGCCTTTGTATTTTTGACCACGTGCGCGTGGTGGAGCACAAGGGTTGCAAGGACCAAGTAGTAGGTGATGCGGCGCATGACGTGGCAGTCATGCGCATGCGCGCACGAGTACACATGGCACGGAGACGCGCGGGTGCACGCATGGTGCATGGGTCCTGCGATGTCGTGCGCGGCGCACCAGAGTGAGCCAATACGGCGCGACTGTGTGGCGCGCTCGTATAGGCTCACAGGTGACGTGGCGCATGCGCGCATGGCTGTGAGCCAAGAGGCCGCACCGCGCATGGACTTGAGCCAAGAGGACGCACCGCGCATGGTGACGTGGCGCATGCGCGCATGGCTGTGAGCCAAGAGGCCGCACCGCGCATGCGTGCACACCTGGGCGCGCGCGCGCGCAGAAAGCTTCCAGCATTGAATAATAGAGCAGTTTCAGTCCAGCTTCGTAACTGACGAGTTAACTGGCTTTGACTGAGAATTAAATGACGTATTAAATTGCATTGAAGACGTTTAATGCAATTTAAACCTCTCGTTAATTCGTTTTTTGACTGTTTCGACTTAGGAGCTGTATATATACAGCTCCATACCCACTTCAGAAGTACACCAGTAACAACAACAGCAAACAACTCTCTCTCTACTACTTGTGATCTTCTTTTCTTGCAGTTTTCAAGGTAACCTTCGGGTTGTAGGCTATCTCCGGCAGTACGCTGCTTCGGCTGTTGTACCCTGGGAAACAAAACGAGTACTCCTGGGAGACTCGGAATTTGTTTTAAGGGAAGCGTGTGTTCACGTGCCTCAGTCTTTCTTCTTCATCTAAATTCTTGTATTGTATTTTATTTCAGTTGTATTTGTACCAGTAATTTGTTTTTCTTATTTCTGTATTGTAATCATTTTAATAAAGAATTTGTTTATTTTATTTAATTTACGCGAACGGTTCCTACAATTCAGGATAAGTTGGCTCACCTCTATACGAGTCATCAGCACTTTAGACAAAGCTAGTGAGCTCCCTATGATAGGTATGTTTCGAGTATTGGTTTCTATATTGTCAAAAACTCTTGGACCATTCTGTGTTTTAAAATACCTTCCACATTTGTTGACCTAGATATAAAATAGAAACTAAAATTAGGCAGATCAAACTACTAAAAAGGACCTTTAGCGACAAACAAAACCGTTGAAAATCCATTGCTAAAGACAGCAATGACAACCGATATGACATATCTACGTATGATGATGAGATGGGTATTGATAACCGTACATACCCGTTAACTTGTTTTTTTTATAACATGTTTTATACACGACCCAATACATGTTTTTTATCCATTAAAATTTTCAAATACATTTTTCATACGATTTTAACGTTAATATAGTTTTATGTTTTTAACCATTATACATGCATATGATCACCACTTTCAACGGTTTGAAATATTTAAAATATGTAAAATTCATGATGATGTAAATTTTAAATGATAATACTTCATTTTATGAAAAAAATATAAATATTATCAAATACATATTAAAAACATTCTTTTCACATATTAAAAGAATTGGGCCCAAAATTATGGTTAAGGGTAAATGAATTACAAAAATAAAAACTTAATGATGGAGCAAATATTTGAACTTGAGACCTTTGCATTATTTTAAGATGGTTTTTACCACCACACCACTAATATTTTTTTGCATTTTAAACGGATGAATATACTAAATATATACAAGCTTGTAAATATTTTTCTGGCCCTTTGAAATTTTGGGCCCCGGGCGTCGGCACGGGTTTGCCGGGCCCAAAACCGGCTCTGATAGTTTTGTACTTTTTTTATTTTTTTTTATTTTTACCTATGCGATGGTAATGCGTCAATGAAAGACATTTTTCTAGTAACGTCTTGTTAGACATATGGATATAAAATTAGAGAAGTAAATAATAGTAAAATTAATAGAAATAGAAACTAGATAATATATTTTTCCGTACCCCTTCTTTGTCCTTTAGATCAGTGAGCATGACAATTGCTGGACAATGTTTTTGAAATACCATTTCCCAGAAATCTTCATATGTCTTAGGAAGCGGGCCTTGAGTGGCTATGAACCGAGAAACATCTTCTGATCGATAAGCCTATAATCATATCACATATTTCAATTAACTCGAATATCTAAAAGATTAGGTGATACAGTGGTAAGCGTATAAGTTATTAGAGTTAACTTTCGTTTTGCTCTCTGTCGTTTGGTCACTTTAACGATTTTGACACAATAATTTAAAACGGCCATTTTCCTCCTTGATGTCTCGATCTTGTTGCCAGTTTGCTCCCCGGCTCTAACTCCATCCATATTTGTATGTTAACTAGAAGGGTATTTTGGTAATTTCAAGTATACATGAAATTACCAAAATACTCTTCCAGTTAACATACAATATGGATAGAGTTAGAGTCAGGGAGCAAACTGGCAACAAGATCAAAACATCAAGGAGGAGGAAAATGGTCATTTTTAAATGACTGGGGCAAAACCGTTAAAGTAACCAAACAACAGGGAGCAAAACGGAAGTTAACTCAAGTTCTTATAAAGAAGGTTTCAGGTTCGAATCTAGCTTGCATTGGTTTTCTACCTTTAGCCCTCTTGAATACCATGTGACCAGCTATAAGCTGCGTTTTACCTGTGTTCTCATGGTCTCACAAAAAAAGGGGGGGGGGGGGGGGGGGGGGGGGGGGGAAGTATTAACCTCTGATTTGATATGACTAGCATTGATATATCCCTGGGCTAATGGCCTTTGATCTTTGCATGGATTAATAACAACTCTGCTTCTATCAACTAGATAAAAAACAACTTATCAATTATATATAATAAAAATAATGTCAGGGCATTAACACTTAACAGGACGGATCTTAAAAGGAAAACATACATGGTAAAACACTTGGATAACGATTTTTTGCATGGTTAACATCTTGTTTAGCCACCAAACAACCATGATTTACTTCTGATTCTACTTTAAGATTATAGGCATCCTCCTGTAAGAAAAATAAAGGTGCAATAATTACAACTGATTTATGAACAATATTCGTAAATATTAAATACGGGTTGGCTAAACATACCTCTATGGAAAACATCAAATTAAGAGCATCTTTTATGTTTTTGTTTTTGGTGTGTAAAAGGAAGAAAATATAATGATTTGACAACATAAGAAGATATTTTTAGCACAACCGTTGTAAATGTATGAATAATTAAACAATATAGAACCTCTAAAATCTTGAACTCTTCTGCGATAGTCTGGTCATTAGTGCGTTTGGCCTTGAAAAACTTGAGAGCTCGCTCGCAGTTAGTATATTGCGTGAGATTGAGAGACGGATATGATGGAACTTTAAAGGACATGTCGGGATCTTCACCGGAATCGGAATCTTCAGTGGACATATCGAAGGAATTGGTGTTGGCTGTGGTGGATGGTTGTTAATAATTGGAACTGTGAAAATGATGATGTCCCAACTATGATTTTAAAGGGATCGGTCACTTTCACCCCTTTTCTTTTATAAAAAAACTATGTATATTTTATTTATTAATTCCATGGACTTAATACGTAGATACTTTCCCAACTAATTTCGTTAGTCTTATTTAAATCAAATGTAGTCAACCTTTTGGTCTTATTGTGTCATTGTGGGTAACAAAAATAATTATATACATGTTAAATAATAAATACTAATTACTTATGGATAGTTGGTTGTATCAAATGCTTTATCATTTGTATTTCTATCATTTTTTAACCCTTGTCTTTTTTTATCTTTTAACAGATTTGTCCGCTGTCACAAAACATTTTTCATTTTTTAACTTTAATACTTTTTGATTTTCAACTTTGATCACCTATACTTTTTATCTTTTACAAATTTTTCGTTTTATGTTCCGGTCTAAATTTTACAAGTTAATACCTTGCAACGTCCATGTGTGGTTCAACATTTCCATGTTTATTTTTTCCCGTTTAATGGCCTCGTCGCAATGCGCGGATCCTATGTCGGCTTAGTTATTATTTTCTATGTTTTACATTTCGTTTTAAAATTTTGTGCGTTAACACGTTGCAACATGCGTGCTTGATTCAACGTTTTACATCTAATTTCCCCGCCGCAATGTGCGTGACCTAAACATTAGTTATTTTAAATTTGTAAAAGGATTAGAATATATATACAATCATTATGATATATAGTATAACTAGCTTTATTAACAGGCTAAAAGCTGCACCGATCTGGAAACCAGGTACCAAACTCAAGGCTATTGGCGTTTTCGCTATTAGACATTTAGACCGGTGGGTATGGGGATCGGCTGGCACAGGGCCGTCCCCCCCCCCCCCCCCCCCCTTTAGGTCAGTCACACACCGCCCCCTAGGGGCCGTCCTCGGCACTTCCGTCACAATTGTAACGCCGGAGACGGGGCAAGCTGGTGGGTCTCCCATGTGCCTTCTCTCTCATCCTTTATATATATATATATATATATAGAGTAAGGTTCATGCGAGAACCACGTTTATTGCGAGAACCGCGAGAACCAATGTGAACACAACCTAAAATAGCTAAAAAAACCTAACCCCCCCCCCCCCCCCCCAAAAAAAAAATCTAACCCCCCCACCCCCCAAGCTAAAATGCTAAAAACTAAACCCCCAAAAAACCTAAAAAAAATCTAAAAAAATAAAAAAAAAAATATAAATTTTTTTTTAATATTTTTTATGTTAAAATCGCTACTTTTAGAAGCAAAAAAATTTTTTTTTTTTTTTTGCTGCGAAAAGTAGCGATTTTGTTATAAAAAATATTAAATTTTTTTTTTTTTTTTGTGTATTTTTTAGCTATTTTTAAGCATTTTTTTGTTGCGTTCACATTGGTTCTCGCGGTTCTCGCAATAAGAGGTGGTTCCTAACGGATCTTTGTCCTATATATATATATATATATATATATTAATATATTATTAATGGTGGGGTAGTCTTGGCTAGTCCCCACACCCTTGGGTAGCCCCCAAGAGGAGCATCTTCCTCCCGTAATTACGTGGCACCTATGTGGCGGGTAGTCTCCAAAGAGACTATCCTCACCATACCCACCGGTCTTATTATTTTTATCAAGGTTTTCTGATATTTGATCAACGAATTTCTATACGTGATTAAATATCACTAGTGTTAATTATATTAAAATGAAGTCTTATACATTTTTATATGTAAAAAAAAATTCAAAGTGTACATACACACCAAACTAACACATCTTTCTTTAATAATAAAATATAAATAAAACTAGATGTAAAAGTGACATTTTTGGCCTAGCATGTAAACCACTATACCATATATTAATCAAGAAATGAAATAGTCCTGCATGTTGATCCATGAATTGAATACTAAATGTTAAAAAGCTAATGTGAACTCAATGACGATTTATAAAATAAAATTATCGTCAAAATTAAGAAGTTAAAACCGCGTAAAACGAGTAAACCCTTTGGTCGGTCTTATTTTTTACCTGTTGATTGGACTGATGCGAAATCTGAATATTGTAATATTAGCAAACCAACATTGTTCAAATTCCTATTTTGAGTAGCAAGTTTTTTACAGCATCCAACAGTCTTTTTAATTTTTATATAAGTTTTGAGGGTTTTTGAAAAAGGAATTTGAAAATTAAAGGGCTTTTGTCAAAAAATCTGAATGTTTGCAGGCTTTTATTGGAATTTTTTAATATGTAATTAAGGTTGTTTACGAGCTAAGAAAATGGAAGTGCATAGGATCAAAGGAAAAAAGGAAATGAAAACCATATAGGATTGTAGGAAAAGAAAAGAATAATAATAATAATTATGGGCTAAAATTAGATTTTGGCCGGTTCAAACGAAAATCACAAACTTCGTTTTTTATATTTTAGTACAAACAACTATTATTCCAAGATATTTATGTTAGAAATATCATAACTGGAATCATAGCTTCGTCACCTTCTTAAAAGATAACCATCTTCTTTACAACTTTATAGAGAATTTCCTATGTACTAAAATGTAATTTACTCCACAATTTTTAAGACGCCATTCCAAAGGTCATGTCCCCCCCCTCCCCTCCCAAAAAAAAAAATATACTCCCATTCAATACAGTCTTAGTGGGTGTTTGGGGTTCTTTTTTTTTTTTGAAGGGAAAATGACTTTTGAGGAGAAAAAAGGACTTTTGAGAGTGTTTGGCTTTCCTTTTAAGGCAAAAGTCCTTTGCAAAAAACAAAAAGTCAGGTTTTTCTGACTTATTTTTGTGAGAAGTCCTTTTGGAAAAGTCAGAAAAAAGGAACCCCAAACATGCTCTTAGTGTTTCCTTCAAACAAAACCAGTGTAAATCAAAGAAGCAAATGAAACGGTGGGAACAATTAATCATGGTTAGTCGATTGAATGTAGCAATTGAAGCATTCGTGCGTTTCCATCCCACCCACTGACTTTTAGGTTTATTGAATGCTCAGGCCATGAATCGTCTGTGGGATTGAATGGGATTAGGGATTTAATTCTTTGGCCGATTGAATGCTTCTATACTTCCCCTTCTGCTTATGTTTGTTCTTCATCACTCCCACAATTAACGTCTACTTCCAATTTTCAATTCAGCAAACCCTTGAATTACATAAGTCGTGTTAATCGATTGTTGTTGGTGTTGTTTTTGTTATGATTGATTCAATTGTTTGGTGTAACAGCATCATTGCACCATGGATTCAGGTGGAGACAAGAGCAATCCCCAATTGAAACAAGGTATATTGTAAAACCTCTTCAATTTTGTTCAATTATGCCCTGGTTTTAGGGATTTTGTTGTTTTGATTATAATGTTTAATTACTTACTGGATGAGGTTCAAATTTTGCTGATCTTTGTGTGTAAGATCAAATTAGTGTGTTTTAATTTCAAAATTGATATGAATTTGTTTACAGTTTAAGAGAAATTAAGTATACGTGTATAGAAATATGAGTAAAAATGGATAATATGTAGTTATGTAGACCTCTTTGAAATGAAGTTATTGGGCTTGATTAGGGTTCCACGAACCCTTCCACCTTTAAACAGATAATAATTAGATAATAGCTGTTATGTTGTGGTACAAATTTGCATAAATAATTTATCTTGACTTTGTTTTTTCAATTTTCATTTATGGTATGCAGGTGCATTTTTGAAAAAGTTTTAATCAACATTTACCACAGTCTTCACAGGCTTTGCATCTGCTCCTTTGTTCAGTCATACCTTGACTATAAATTATGCTAGGAATTTCTATTGTTTTCATTTCAATGCATCTAGTATGACTATAAAAATTCATGTAATTATGCCTATCCTTGATGTTCAAAAATGTTAACGCGCTCTTAATTTTATGTCCAGTTCTTTTCCCCTGTTTCAGAAGTTAAAGAAGAAAAAGATGGAGTAATAAAGTTTGAAATGGGTTAGACATACTCTAAAGAGTGTTAAGGCAATCCAAGTCAAAGTTAAAGTATAGATCAACGTGTCAAGAATCAAACCTGCTTATGCTTGCATAAAAGAACTCAAAGTGTGTCTTGTGAGTTTTGGGGTGTTCGGGAGAGCAGGGGTTGGGTTTATTACTCTTATTTTGTTTCTGTTTCTATACTTTGATAATAATCTGAGTGGATCAATCACCCTGTACCAAGTCATGGCCAAGTACAACTGTAAGAAGGTCTGACTTTAATCTATAAATGGATTCACAACCCTAATCTTGATTTTGTCATTTAATGAGTATTATCCATACGTACATAGTTACATGTGATTGTTAGGTATGTGTTACCTCATTGAAATATAGAAAGCAGCCGGGATGACTCTAGAATGAGGGCAAGTAGAGTGTCTATGGTCTTCAGAGGAATTAATTATTGGGCACATGAATAATGGTTATGGTGGTGGCGTAAATTTATAGAGCCATCTCCGGAAGTGATAATCACTGTTGGTTGAAGGATTTAAGTGGTGATTTAAGTATGTGATAAGTGGTGTTGGTACTTGGGCACTCAGGGGGAATTTCAAACCATGGCAACGATCTTGGCGAGCAATTGTGGGTGGTTCATCTCATTTCTAAGCCATTTTGCGATGGCGATACTATAGTGTGTGAAATTTGGTTTTGTGAAGGTGAGTTTTGGTTGAAAAGCCGGCATGCAGACAAGACGAGTCTTTATTTCATCAGTAGTAGTGGGTTTTGGAAATGTGTCGGTATTATGGTGATCCTTGTTGGCGATGGGTGGCGTTGATTGGCCTTGATACAAATCAATCTAATAGTTGTGACGCTGATTTTGAGGTCATTTTATGGTTGTGGTTCAGCTTGGATGTCCTTGTAATTGGGTATCGTCGTATTGACCATGGTGGAACCGTGTTGGTATGATGGACCTTTTCGATAATAATTTCAATTAATACAGCTGGTTTTTATGTAGAAAAGGATGATGGTGGCAGTTTTGATGGTGGAGGATGACAATGGTGTCTACGAACCAAAAACCCGAATCAACAAATACGAGGTGTTAAAACAAAGCAAGGATAACAACAGTTTCTGTGTTTGTGGTATGATTCACAAAAGTTTGGCAATGGCACTGATTACACTAGCTGGTTACAAGAGGTAACGATTTGTTCAAGATGTTTTGAAACCCGATGCTTTTGTATAACTAATTGTTGTTTGTTAACAAGAAATTTGAAGTTCATTAAATGTTGTTTACATATGCTATACATAGATGAACAATGACACAGTAGATGACAAATCTTATTACCTTGGCTTATACTTGTTATATGGTTTGGGTTGATTCTTGCTATGAAGAATAAATTTATTTTAATACGCTACACTACTAGGTACAGTTCATAGTAGCTACCCGCTTATGCTCCTAATTTGAAAAGAGTTTTGGCAAAGATGAAGGAGCTTCATACTATGTACCTGCTTATGTGCTAATTTTGTTTTAAATAGGCAGCAAGGCCGGCCCTGAGGGTGGGCGGGGAGGACTACCGGTCGGGGCCAGATATTTCGAAGGGTAAGTTATTTAAAAAAACCCGATAAATATATGTAAAAGAATTTTTTTTATAGGGCCTACCTATACAAACACCAACATAGGTCCAATTACAAAACTATTCTTATGGTATTTTACCATCACTATACTACGCCAACGATGGGTGTACCTGCCCTAGCGTCTTGTAGAGAGTGATAGTATTATATCGTGTTTTATTAATTTAAAACTTGATAAAAGTGTAAAAAAAGTACTTAAAAATATAATAAAAATCATACACCCTCGCACCACGTCAGTGTCTATTATAAATGTCGATATTTTATTCTTCTTCAAAACGATTTCGTCAGACACCACATAGGTGGAATCATGTAACGACATTTTTGCATGCATCACACTAAGCATGCAAGTCATTTATTCTTTTTCTACACATCAGGCGATCGATAACCATACCACAAATCCAACTAACACCAAATTAGTTTCGCCAATTGTCGTAGCTAGGGGCGGACCTAGCATAGAACAAGGGGTAACCCCCGTTGCCCCTTGACGCTCCGGCGATAGTGTAAAGTTAGTGTAAATTTTGGAAAAAATTGACGTTTTTTTGATTTCGTTGCCCCTTTTTATAGAAGCGTTGGCCCTTTAGATTTTTCTAGATCTGCCACTGGTCGTAGCTGCTTTGAAACCTTATAAAGTCACCCTGAACAACAAATGATCAGTTGAGTGGTCTACTTCGACAATTTTGATCGACTTCCATCTCTGAGAAGACACCAACACTTGCTTCTTCTCTTTAATGCTATGGAATTGATCACAAACGTAGGTTCCCCCGCCTTTGGTGATTCAATGTGATAATCGACAAAACATAATAGCTACCTTTTCGACTTTCTGATCACTTGGATTTCTTCGATTTCCGGCAGCATTTACTTACGAGGTTTTCAGGACACTGTATATAAGCTTGTAATTGTATCTCGGTTATTTGGTATAGCGACTAAGGTATGGATTCGTTATCATTTTCGACTCGAGTCGTGTGACTTTTGAACATCCGTTAAGTTCTTGAAACTTTCGTATTTTGACTTTGCTATGCATGCAATACAATTATTAGAATTGTACTCATTATTTACGAATTATGAGAGCATAAGACATTTGTTTAGACATTTTAATGTGGCCTATCGTATCATATCTGAAATTTATTTTGATTTTGATACCCTGAGCAAAGCTTCCGGTAGGTTGATCCTATCGGTGCATCATTGGGCATCAATGGCGTAGCACTTTTCATGACGGTGTGATTGGTTCACGACGTCTCTTATATTTGTTTTGGTGTGATTGTGGATATGAGATTAGAAAGAAGCGTACAGATTGATCCTAGGATAATTTGTTTTGATTTGGTGAGTGATGGCATGTGCCCAAATACAACTCACATTAACACTCTGTTCCCGAGTCTCATTTAACAGGGGGAGGGGAGGGAAAATGAATTAAGAGAGAAAAGGAGGGAAAATATGTGATTTTTTTTCATGTTCCCGAGTTTAATGAATTAACAGGAGGAGGGGAAGGAAAATGAATTAAGAGAGAACAATTTTACCATTATACCCTTTAAATATATAACATTTTAATCAAAGAAAAAGTCACAAAATTGTGACAGTAAACAAAGAAAAACCGAAGGTCTAGAGGCGGGGTGTTATGTTGATGCATTTATATGTGGACGCGACTCGGTTCGGTTCGGCTCGGTTAGGTTCGGCTCAATGCCGTCGTCGTGACATTCCTCCGTCGTGTGCCCCAGAGTTCGACACGCGAAGCACGAAGAGCCGCAAGCTTACATCACCATGATATGTTCTTTTATCAATTTCATGCAAGCAATTACAATGAAGACTTGAGAGTCTTCGTGGGACTCACATGTTACATTCTTTATTGGAATATATTTGTTTTGTATCATTTGGATTCGTGTGGTTACTGCATTCAGAAATTAATTATAATCCATTTGTAGCGGCTACATTTATGTTTGCTTTTACTGCCTTTGACATCATTATTACTGTTACCTTTTACATTATTGCCGACCTCATTGTACTACTAATTTTTTTCCGTTATTGAGCATTTTTGGCTCGACCTCATTGTACTACTATTATTGTTGACCTCGTTGTTTTCTTTGTTTATTCGACAACTACTTATCGGGATCATGGGATGTGTGAAGAGAGTAAAATCAGTTATTTCGAATGTGAAGCTATAGATTATGGAAAGCTTAGATCGACTTTGTAATAAAAAAATTGTAATTAGGTCTTTGGACTTTTCTTTGTAAAATCGTTTGTTTTATTTGAAAAAAATATTGCAATTACGCTTTGTCCTTGATGATGGGGTAACTCAAGCCTCAATAATATGACTAAAACACATAACAGCCTAAAAGGTTAAAAGGTTCAAAACCCGTGAGTTATAGTCATGGTTGTAAAAATCCCGACTAGTCTCCGATTAGTCGCCGATTAATCACTAATCGGAGGTTCACCGATTAATGGCCGATTAATAGCTAGGCAGTCATTGGCGGTCCTATTCTGGCCAAATTTTGGCTAGATGTCGGCCAAATTTTGACCAAACCATATAAATTCCTTCCAATTACTTAAAAAATGGGTTAATGAGAGGTTAAAATAAGTCTACTTTAAAAAACTACACATAAAAATGTGTGTGTATATATGTAACTAAAAAATACATATAAAAATCTCAATCCGATTAATCCCTATTAATCCCGATTAATCGCTAGTCGGTACCCCACCGCCCGACTAGCGCCTAGCGATTCTTACAACACTGGTTATAGTAGGCAGCAAAAAGAACAAGTACAGTAACCAGTCACATCACTGATAACCCACAAACTCTCCTCTTAGCCGCAAAAGTGGCATGTGCAAAGGAGAAATCCTTTTACCCGCAGGTCCGAAGCCTTCAACCCCTAAATAGGTAAGTCCCCTACTGCAGCTGAGGTTCACTAGTCAAAGGTTTCCCCTTTGGGAAGAAGCTTTCCCTATAAATGACAGCCCTTGTCATTCATGCAGGACATTCCGATCAGCTCAGATCTTCCTTGATCTCTGATCTTCCTTCTCCTCCCTCGAGAACTTGCTTCATGCATGCTTCTCTTCTTCACTTCAAATAACACAACTTCACCAACACAAACATCCGAGGCTGAATCTCTTTCGGCCAAGGATTTCAAGTGAATAACAACAAAACTAGTGAACCTCCTCCCACGTCTAGCAAACGTAGGGGGAACCCACGACCTGCGTTAGGCAAACTTCAACCCTTGAAGCCTTTTGCCTAATCAGTCTGTCCTCTACCCTTGGTCTCATATTTTTTGTAACAACAAGTTGGCGCCCACCGTGGGGCTACGCCGCTTATTTTTCTCAAAAGACCAGTAGTGTAGCTCCATTTTCTCTGAAATCATCATGTCAGAAGGAGAATCCCCGGGAGAGGTTTACCAAATTCCATGTGCCTCTACCCCCAGCACTAGCCAAACTCCTGTGGCTGTACCTACTTCGTTTTCAACTCCGGGAAGTACTCCAACGGGAGCCACATACCCCGAGTTCCTCTCCTTTCAGACGCTGACCTCGTCTCGTTCGGGAGTCCCTTCTCCTAATGTCGGTGCAACAAACACTCCCACACGCATCGACCTCACACCGGAGGGGGTCGCGAACAATTTCCTACAGTTAAGATCTCTCATAAACCAATACGTGAATAGGGAAAGGGATAAAGGGGTAAGAATCAGGTTAGACTTGATGAACCAAAACCATCATTGTCACCAGGGCCACCTGTTCTTCCTTTCACAAGCTCATAGCCTGCCGTGTCCAGAAATGAAGCTGGTCCTAGCCATCCTCCTCCAAATTCCAGTCCATATACATTTATAAGGCCAAATCCAACATCTTTTCCTTTATTTTCTTCTCAGCTAGTAGCAACCGGTGCACCATTGGGGCACGAGTTAACTTTGGATCAGTTGTTACAATCTCCTATTGCAAACCTTGTACCTCCCACAACTACCACGTGGGAACAGGCCTTATCTATCCTTCCCCTGGCACGAAGTGCCGTCATGAGTGCTCCTATGGGGGTGAACTATACAGCTGCACCTGAAAGCCTTTAGAGCTTCAACTTAATGCCACAAATGATGGCCCAAATGATGGCAAGCTTCCATTGGCAGCACTTCATCAACCAGGTGCTAGCCACCCAAGGGAATGCTAACCACAACCTGGGCATGAGAGCAGAAGAAGATTTGGCCAAACTCTAAAAATCGAACAATTTATCATGTTTTTCTCAGCAAATTGTTGATTACGATTCCCAAACTAGGATCAAAATGCCTTCTCACATACGAACATACGATGGAATGGAAGATCCAGAAGATCACCTCCAAATCTTCACCGGGGCAGCAAGAATAGAGAAATGGTCCAACGCTGAATGTTGCTTGATGTTTATGCAAACCCTCATAGGGTCTGCTCGAATCTGGTGCAACGACCTGCCAGCACGAAGCATTCGAACCTTCGATGACTTAAGCAAGGGTTTATTGGCTAATTTCTCATAGCAAAGGAGGTATGTGAAGGATGCCACTGTGATCTTCCAAATTAAACAAAAGGACGATGAAAGCCTCAAGGATTTCATCGAGAGGTACAAAAAAGAAGGTTTGACGTATGTGGGAGCCGACGAGAAGATGAGGGTTGCAGGCTTCATGAATGCAATCACCTCTATGTATCTCACCAGGGACTTTAACAAGTGCCTGCCCAAAACCTTGGAAGAAGCCCTTGAAAGGGCTGAAGCTCACATCAGGGGGGAAGAGGCGGTTGGCATCAAGGAGCAAAGAAAGAGGGGTCCCAGCTGGAGGCATAACAGCCCCAACCGAAAAAGAAGCAACTACGGTTCTTATGATAGACGCTCCCGGAGCTCAGACCCTCGAAGGTCTGAAGGTCGGAACCCTCCGAGCAGGGACAAGGTTGTGAATTTCACAGCCTTAACCAAAACTCCTCAGGAAATACTTGCAGCCGAAGAAGTTAAGCATAGCTTTCGACCGCCAAGACCCCTGCCTAAAAGCAAAAGAAATGAAAATTCTACTCAATTTTGTGAGTTCCATGAAGAAAAGGGCCATCACACCAATGATTGTTTCCAACTCAAAAAGAGAATTGAGGAACCCGTCAAATCTGGAGAACTTGCCCACCTTGTTAAGGGGGTAAAAGATAAAATGGGTGATGAAGAAAACAAGGAAGTAAACATGGTGAATGTTGTTGAAGAAACCCCTACCAAGCGACAACGCTTAGAAGCTTGGGAGCTTCAGTGCTTGTGTTTCCCACCACCACAAAAGGGACTTCACTCGAACCCTTTGGTTGTTGAAGCCATCGTGGGAACATTAAAAACAAGCAAAGCATACATTGACACGGGTGCAGCAACAGAGATAATGTTTGAAAAATATTTCAATCAACTCAACGACCAAGAGCGTTCAAGGCTTCAGCCAGCTGAGTCATCCATCAAGGGCATTGCTGACATCCCCATTAAGCCTTTAGGCCAGCTGACACTTGACTTTGCTTCAAGGAAAGTGATATGGAAAGAACCAAGCCACTCACCTTCATTGTAATCAACATGCCTTCTACCTACGACGTTATCATAAGGAGGCCAGGCCAAAGCGAGTTTAGTATGGCTGTCTCTGTTGGCTAGGCATTGTCAAGTTCCCCACCAAGAGAGGAATTGCAACCCTTCAACCCACCCAGGAAGCCTTCCTGGTTGAAAGGGAAAGCTCAGCAAAGAATGAAAATGAAGAGCAAGGTTGGGCCATCAACCCCAAGTATCCCGAACAAAAGATAAGGGTAAACACCAACCTCGCTCAAGAAACTCACTCATACCTCAAGAAGTTGCTGACCCACAACATGGACATCTTTGCATGGTGCCCTGATGACATGACCAGCATCCCTCGGGATATTGCTGAACACGAGCTTAAGATCCCACCAAATGTGAAACCAATTGTTCAGCAAAAAAGAAGTCTCGCCCCTAATCGAAGCTTAGCAGCATGCAAAGAGGTTGAAGGGTTGGTGCAGGCTGGCATACTCTGAGAGGTCAAGTACTACTCTTGGATAGCCAACCCTGTGATGGTCAAGAAGCCCGATGGATCATGGAGAATGTGCATTGATTTCAAAGACTTATACAAAGCCTGTCCAAAGGATTGCTATCCTTTGCCCGAAATTAATATGAAGGTAGACTCGCTCACAGGCTTCCCATTCAAGTGCTTCCTTGATGCTTATAAAGGCTACCACCAAATTCAAATGAAAAAGTAAGATGAGGAAAAAAAGGCCTTCCATACCGATAAAGGTATTTTTTGCTATCAAAAGATGCCTTTTGGCCTGAAAAATGCAGGAGCAACCTATCAACGGTTGGTGGACAAAGCGTTCGTGGAACAGATAGGTAAAAACATGGAAGCCTATGTGGATCACTTGGTAATCAAGAGCAAGACTGAGGGTCAAATTCTTGACGATATTCAAGAAACATTCTGAAACCTCAGAAAGATAAACATGAAGCTAAATTCGGTGAAGTGTTCATTCGGTTTCGAAGAAGGCAAGTTTCTAGGGCACATTGTAGGCAAGCAAAGCATAAAAGCCAACCCCAACAAGGTTAAAGCTATCCTTGATACAAAATCTCCACAAAGTAAAAAAGAGGTTGAAAGCTTAAACGGTAAACTGGCAGCCTTGAAGTGTTTTACCTCTAAGTTGGCAGAAAGATCCCTTCCTTTTTTTCAAAACCCTTCAAGGGTGTACAAACAAAAGGGACTTCAGATGGACAGAGGAAGTAGAAGAAGCCTTCAACCAAATGAAACTGCACCTGGCTTCATTACCAAACGTTGCCGCTCCTGAAACAGGGGAACTGATCTCTGTCTACCTAAGCAATCAGTGTAGTCCTGACCAACGAAAGAAACAAGGCTCAGGTACCTGTTTACTTCTTCAGTAAAACCTTAAAGTTAGCAGAGACCAAGTATCCCCCACTGGAAAAACTTGCTCTTGCACTAGTAAAAACAGCCAGATGGCTTCGGAGGTACTTTCAAGCACATCCCATAAAAGCGGTCACGGACCAACCAATCAAATATGTGCTTGAAAAACCCGAAACTTCTGGACGATTAGCAAAATAGGCTGTGGAACTAGGTGAACATAAAAACACCTATGTTCCAAGAAAAGCTGTGAAAGCCCAAATCTTGGCTGATTTCATTTTGGAGATACCCAAGGAAACAATAACGGAAGCCAATACAGCCTCCACTGAACCCTCTAACCCCCATACTTGGAAGCTCTTCACCGGCGGAGCTTCCAGCGTTGAAGGGTCAGAAGCAGGGCTAGTTCTAATTGTTCCTAATGAATTGGAATTTACGTATGCTCTTCGGCTTGAATTTCAGACTACAAACAACGAAGCCGATTATGAAGCATTGATTGCAGGACTCAAGCTTGCAAGAAAAATGGGTGTCAAAAAGCTTCAAGTCTTCACAGACTCGTTGCTCATTTCAAACCAAGTGAGTCACAACTACAAAGCCAAAGAACCAAACATGAAGAAGTACTGTGAAAAGGCAAAGGAGCTTATGAGTGCATTCGAATCATGCACAATTAAACAAGTCCCAAGATCACAAAACAAAAAAGCTGATGCACTAAACAAACTTGCTTCATTGACCTTTGCTCATCTCACCAAAAAAGTAATGGTTGAAGTGTTGAAGCAATCATCAATTCAAGAGCTCGAGGTACAGGACGTCATCACTGAAAAAAGCCCGAATTGGTTGAACCCTTTGATCAAATTCCTCACAAATGACGAGCTACCAAGTGATCAAGTAGAAGCCTAAATGGTTCGAATAAAGTCAAGACAATACGTGTTGCAAGAAAATCTCCTTTATAAAAAAGGATACCTTGCACCGTTGCTTCGCTGTGTTGGTCCAGAACAAAGTCAATACTTGATCAAGGAAGTTCATGAGGGAATTTGTGGGGCTCATTTCGGCCCAAGATCAGTGGTCTCAAAGTTAATGAACCTCGGGTATTTTTGGCCCACAATGCATCGAGATGCAAGCGAACAACTGAAAAAATGTGAAGCCTGTCAAATACACGCCCCAGTGCCAAAAAGCCCAAAGCATGAATTGGTTCCCATCTCATCTGCTTGGCCATTCCACAAATGGGGAATGGATATTGTCGGCCCATTTCCTCCGGTCAAAGGGGGAGTCAAGTTCCTTCTAGTAGCTGTAGATTATGTGACAACTGTCAAAAATTCAGGTTTCTGTACGACAATTAAACCATGAATAGTGCTTAATGACTGTGCTGAATTACAATTAATGACTTGAACTGCTTTCTGAATACCAATTTATACCTGCATGTGCATCACACATTTTAAATGGCATATCATTATTGCATGAGAGCTTATATGACTCAAAGGATGCACGAAACACAGTTAGCACAATTATCAGATAAATCAGAAAAATGCTGACAGAACTCAGCATATAGGCAGACAGTGGATTGAGACACAGAATGGGCCAGAAACCAAGTATGACACTAGTATAGTGAGTAGGAAAGTACGGATCACAAAACTGTCTTTCTAGAGATAGTTTAAGTGCCGGAAAGTGCCTAAAACTCACCCAAAGTGCTGAATTCAGCAAAATTCAGCAATAATCAGCATTTTAACAATCTAAAATCATGCAGAAATATGATTAAATGATCTTGAATGCTTTCCTAATTGTTGGGAATCAAAAGTGTCACAACAGGGTACATAAAGCACACTAAACTGCATAGTTTAGCACTTTAACGAACCAGTAACCAACCGAACAACCGGACACTACCCGAAACACCAATTTTTCACTAGAAGCACTGTTTTAACATTACCAAGCAAGTTATGATCCCCGAACATCATAACACCTCCTAAATATCTAGTAACTAATATAACTAACTAGATACTTACATTTTAACCTTAATATAACTAGTTTAGTTTTAACCTACTCTAGACCCCCTACCTATTTACGACCAACATGGCCCCCACACAAAGATTGTTGGTCCCTCGTAAAGGATCTGTTCGTCAGGAACTTAGATGAATCGACTTTGACTAATGTGCGGAATCCATTTGATCAAATCACAGATGTACGACAAAGTATTCAACGCTTAAACACCGCCTGATCTTTCTATTCAACTGTTATGAAAGTACAAAAGTGCCTGTAGAAGTCAGACTTGACAGAGTTCTCTCTAGAGTCAAAAGTTCTAAATGACATACCCTGACCGGGTATTTATAGGCAACTCAGGAGCATGGTTAGTGCTGACCGTACAGACGACACTGCTGTCCGAACGGATGAGTGCTGTCCGATCGGATGGCCCATCCGATCGGGTGACACTGGTCAACAATGGTCAACACATTACAATCCAGTCCCATTTCCTGAGTTGTCGTTCTATCTTACATACATACATACATACATACATACATACATACATACATACATACATACATACATACATACATACATACATACATACATACATACATACATACATACATACATACATACATACATACATACATACATACATACATACATACATAATTGTTCACAAAGGACACAAATATACAAAATATGACTAAATGCTGACGGAAGCTACAGACGTATGAACTAACAGACTCCCCCTCGGATGTAGCTGTAGTTCCTTCCAGCATAGTCTTCAATTCTTCCTATTGCGCCTTCGTTCTCGCGCTCTCTGTCTTCTCTTTTCTGCTTTTTCTTCTAACATTCTTCGCCTTATATGCCTTCCCTCATCAATCCACCATTTTCTATAAACCGGATCACCATCACTCTTCCGATCCCATTTGGGAATCTTGTTCTCCTCTTTCTCGATTGGCGTTTGATCCATTGGTATTGACTTTTCCAACTTGCGCTTGCCAAGCTCAGCTGCCCTTTCAGAAATAGCCTTTGATCTTTGTTCTCGTTTGTACTTTTTCAGGAACTCATCAATCTCAAGATCTCTCCATTTCATCTTCCAATATCTTCCTGAGTTGATGTCTTGGGTAAAACACACATCCACGATCGTTTGATACTGCAACGCTTGTTCTTTGTCTCTCTTCTCATATATAATCTTGTTGTAGAACAAGCAGTTGATATCTTTCTTCGAACAGTTAACAAGACACATTGGATCAAGAATGCTGATTCTTCGAGACTTTCCTGTGGACTTGTCGTACAGTGATATTACTTCCTCAGTCGTCGTTTCATTGTACAGCCAACCTTCGAATAGATCATGAAAATCTTGCTCAATAGCTCTGAGAGGCATATTCTTCAAACATCTGGGAGGCTTGATATCTAACGTTATATCTTTCTCTCCGTTCTCCAACATTGTGACAATTTTCTTTGGTCTTTGAGGCTCCCAGTCAGGATATCCAACCTTGGCCTGCTGCTTTATGTAATCCCACAAATATTGGTCTTGTACTTTCACCTCCAGTCCATAATAGAACTGCTTAATGTTATTTGTCTTCACCAACTCATCTACATCCCACCATGGGAGGGTTTTGATGTCTGACAGGAATTCGAAATACTGTACCCCCTGTTCCAGTCTGATGGCGTAGACCTGTAGATCTTCCAGATAACCCCACGATAAGATGTCACCCCATGAGATGTCTTTGTTATGAGTGAAGTACTGAAGTGCCCTAAGAGTCTTCCTCTCTTTATTGGCATTACTTTGAACCACTTTTTCCTTTCTTCAGCTAATCTTTCTCTTGGGATAGTTTCTGGAACACCTTCACTTGAAACTTTTTCCACAATCTTTCTCCTTATTTCATCTTCATTACGATCTTTGAACATTTCACCAAAAGAAGGAAATGTCTCATCAACTCCAGAATAGTGAAAATCAGTTTCTTCATCCGATGAATCTGAAGCATCTTCAACAATTACATCATTGTAGTGATCAGCTTCATGAGCATACCTCTGCTCAAATACATCTTCAGATGACTCAGGTATCTCATCTTCAATATCGAACTTAAATTTTCCATCATTCAAACCCAGTTCTTCTAACATTTCTGCCCTTGATCTCTGAATTTGTATCTCTCCCTCATATTTTGCATTCAGATAAATCACAGTAGGGTTTGTGAGGAATACCTGATCAACGTGTTGTTTTCCAGATGTGGAGGCTTCTTGCTGATCATCATCCTCTTGTTCGTTTATTTGATCATTAAGAAAATCTTCAATATTCTGCTCAACATTAGGATTCTCAACCAGCAACCCCGATTCACCTTGATCATCATCATCATTCTTCTTGTCATCATTATCATCTTTTTTATCAGACTTATCATCATCGTCATTTTCATCTTCATTTTCTTCATCATCACCAAGTAATTCTTCGTCAGAATCATCATTAACAATCTCTCCTCGAGCCTTCCTCGCCTCCTTTCATCTTTCATCAATCTTTACTCTGCGAACAATCTCTGTGATGCTATAAGGCACTGAGGATGGTTCACCAACAAGAACAAACTGTTGTGTCTTCCATTCTAACATTAACATTTCTTTTGCCTTCTTTTTCTTCTGAATAGCACCAACTCGGCGAATAATTTCATAAGGATCAAAGGATAGAGAAGACTCACCAACCATCATGAAGTCTTGACCTTCTTCATTATTAACATCTTCAACATCTTGTTCTTGAACATTTTCAACATCAACCATTTCAATGTCTTCTTGAGTTGAAGATCCTCCAACTTCAGGTTGACTTGACGAACCAAGAGCTTCCTCAACCATGCCCTTTCTTCTTTCAGTTGCCTCTTGAGCTAGCAGTCTTTCTCTTTCAATTCTTCTCTCTTCAGCTCTTTTCACCTAAATTTCATTGAAAGCAACATAAATATCTATCTTCAGGTGACTTTCCATGACAGCATATAACATGTTAAGCTAATTGTCTTTCATCACTTTATCAGCTTTCATGGCTTCCATTTCTAACTTCATCACCTTCATTTCGTTCGATGAAGCTTCACTCATTTCACTTAGAAGCTGGTTCAGAGTTTGACTCACATCTTGCAGATTCTTTATCTTCACATTCAATGTAGCAATCTCTGCTGTCAGAAGTTCGAACACTTTAGAGTTATCATGAACATCATCCTTCATTTTCTTTATCGTCTCCTCTTGATCTATCAAAACCATTCTAGCTTCATCATGAGCTTTCATCAACTGTTCAATCTGCCCTTTAAAAACATCATGCTCTACCTCAGCTTTAGCTTTAGCTTTTTCAAGATCAGCAACTTTCTTCAGCAATTCTTTCACAGCTTCATTGTTAAACATGTCATAATCGTCATCTGGAATATCTTCGCTATATACTCCAGTTGCAGGTGGAAGACTTCCAAACAGACTATCAAAAGCTGTATCTTTTGGTTGAGATGATTCTGGTTGATCTTGTGGAGGTGGTAGTGGAGGTGTAGCAGCTTTATACCCCGTGATTTCAACATAATCATCATTACCACTTTTCTTTTGAATTTCCTCCTGAGGTACTTCAACACTCTGCACCTCTGGTTCTTTCGGAATCTCAACACTCTGAGCTTTCTCTGCTTCTTGAACCTTTGACGTTTCAACATGCTTCTCTTTCTTTCCATCTTTGTCTTTCGGTAATTCAGCACCATATTTCTTTGCCCGTACTCTCCTTGGAATTACTCCAGCTTGAACAGCTTTACGCTTCGCCCTTTGTTTCTTTGGCTCATCAGGTATATAGGTAGATTCTTCTTCATCCGATGCTTTCTGCTTCTTTGTAGGCTTTTTCTTCAGTTGAGCTTTACCTCTACCAAGTGTTGTTGGGTCAAGCTCTGACTCTGACTCAGTAGCCTCAGAATCATCTTCACTTGAATCATCCTGAACCACACCTTCAGCTTGAACACTTTCAGGTTGAGCACTTGAACTTTGTTCTTTCTGAGCAGCAACTTCCTTATTTCTTTTCAAGTAGATTTCAAGAGAATGTTTCAGTGCATCAACTCCTTGTTTGATAACTTCAGATGGATCTAACACTGGTTCGTCCACCAATCTTTGTTGCGGCTCTACAGAAGGCCCTGCAAAACAAGCATTAACAACATCATTAGAAACATTTGACAATTTTAAAATTCTAACTGCCTTATGACTCCCCCTTTCACTATACCCTTTACTACAATCTTAGGAATAGAAACTGCAGGAGACGTCTTCTTCGTTCTTTTCCTCTTTCCATCTCTTTCAAACCACCATCTGGTTTTCTTTTCAACCAACAAACTCATCTTCTCATCCTCGTTATCAGAATCACTATTCTCATGTCTCCATCTATCATTTTCTGGAGCAACATATGCTGGCCTGCTGATTTTACTTATCATTCCCTTGACTCTTTCATCATCTCCTTTGGTCACTCTTGTTATTGTATCAGTTGTCATATTCCTCAGATCCATAATATCATTTCTATTTTTCGGAATATCCTTGAACTGATCATTAATCATCATCATGATGAATCGTGGATACATGTTATATTTTTCACTTCCAGCTTTGATATTTTCTTTCATGTATTCAAAGATTACTTGCAAAATATTGTAAGGCTTGTTCAGCACCAAACTAGTGACTATGTTCATGATGTAATTGGATGTCTCATCATATGCTCCTTTCCTGTGAGATAAAGAGTGTACCACACAGTGCATCATAAACCTGTAAGCACTGGAAAAGTTTATTTTTAAAATCCTTCCATTGATATTGACAGTAAATCCCATTCTGCACCACATTCCTTTGGCTAGACGTTCAGGAATGATGGTCGGATCATTGTCACTGTCACCTAAGTCTAGAACTCTTCTCAGATCTTCAACATTAAACTTCATCTGCAAATCTATATCTTTTCCTTTCTCATCCTTCTTTCGTACAGTAGAATAGATTGACTTATCAGATTCTTCGTATCTTGCTGCGTTCCAGAAAGTTCTTACATCGGATTCATATACGACAGTTTTGTCGGTTAAAGCTTTGTCAACTCTGCTCTCTCTTAGAAATTTAGCTATCTCTTCAACCACAGTATTCTCTGTATTTGCTGTGTCTAGCAAGCAATAGACATTATGACCCTTGTCCCAGTCTATTCCTTTTCCCTGCCAAATATTCATTTTAAATTATTATGCACAAGGTTCGGGACATAAAGAGAGATGATGAAAATTTTTGAAAAATTCAAAAAATTTTCTAACACATGGGATACTCTCTATGTGATAGTACTGACTGTTCGGATGGCTGTCCGATCGGATGACATTGCTGTCCGATCGGATGGCCTATCTTGTGTAATGAATAAAGTCATTATGGCCAACAACAATTGAAAAGGATGACCGCTCGATCAGATTGCTATCCGTTCGAGTTGCCACTCGAATCATGTGACATGCAAAAGAATTCCCTTTGACCAGTTGACTAAATGAGATTGTGTTTTTAATCGGATGACTACCTGATCAGATTGCTGTCCGAACGGGTTGCCACAAGGCTTTTGGCATTCATGAAACATTTTAAAAATTTGTCTTTAAGAGGCTGTCCGTTCGGATTGCAATGCTGTCCGAACGAATGACAATGTTGTCCGAACGGATTGCCAATTATCACAGATTTCAAGACATGATAAGAAGGCTGTCCGAACGGATGACACTGCTATCCGAACGGATTGCCTATTTGTCAATGGAAGCACAAATTTCAACAGTGTTGTGGATAGGATGGCTGTCCGAACGGTTTGCAAGGTTGTCCGAACGGTTAGCAATACTATCCGAGCGGTTAGCAATGCTGTCCGAGCGGATTACCATCCTATTCATGACATGTGATGAATAGAGACAAAATGAAATTTGGAACAAACTGTCAAAGAATCAAACAAATTTATCACTTAATGCACAGATTCCTAATCACCAACTCTTAGAAAATTTTCAACAATAACATGTATAAAATTTGGTGGTTGTCCGTTCGGACTGCTGTCCGTTCGGTCAGCACCTCGTTCAAAGAATATTCAAGAACAAACATGAACATGAAAATCTTCTCAGTTAAATCATCAAATTGATCATAGATCTATGTAGAGAATCTCATCGCGATCAAAACACTATGTTCATTGTGTTCCATCTTGGCCTATACAGAGACTAATTTGACATTTAAAGTACCGAATGCCGACATGTTCTAATCCTTAGATCTACACATTTAAACATGTTATTTCACAAATTAAACCGGCAAAACTGTAGATCTAACCCTCGTGATCAAAACCCAGTGTTCAGATTTCATCAAAACATCATGAATCTTCCTAAATCTACCATTTAAGGCTCCAAACAGTGACGTCACACATGAACAGACAACAAACATCAAGTTTCTAATCAGATTTGAGCATGAAAAACATACCTTTGCCATTATGAACGATGAGCAAACCAATGATTAAATGTATTTGTGCAAAGAGAATGATAAGGAATCAAAGATCGGAGAAAGAGAGTTTGAGAGAAAAGAGAGGTCAGTCGGTCGAAAAAGTGAAAGTGTTGACTTACCGTTTGACCCTCTATATATAGTGTGTCTTGAATCGGATTGCTGTCCGATCGAACAGCAGTTCGTATGGATTGCCGCCCGAGTCAAGTTTACCTCTTTGATTCTCAAAACTTGACATTTTGACCTATTGACTTTTTGATGTTGTTTTTTATCAGTTTTTAATAATCCACTTAAGTATCCAGGTCCAAGTTAATGACCCTTGGTACTTGATTTGTCTATCAAGTCCAACTTAATGACCTTGGTTGGCCCGAAGCAAAGTACACTGATGTTTTGTTCAAACTTGTTCAAACATTTTTCTGAAAATTACAAGTTTCAACTTAATGAACTTTTTTTGACTTTTCATTTTATCAGGTTTAACATGATAAGCTCCCAATTCATATGTCCATCTCAGAAACTTCCTGCATCTGCCTCAAACTACGAGTCTGAAGATCAGCTTTCCGCTTTGGATTGTCGATAAAACAAAACGGAAATGTAAAATCTTTTTGGATTTTATGAAAGTTTCTAGACTAGAAAGCTATGAAATCTTTTTGAGTTTTGAATGTTAATCAGAAATGAAAAGCAGTAAATGTAAACTATTTACAAACATATTTTTGGTAAGCGTGTTAGGGAATCACATCAGCTACCGACAAGCTACAAGTACCGTTAAGCTTTGATTTCATACTCAGAATTAAACAATTCGCTTAGATTGCCGATATACTGATCCACTTAAGTTGTCACACAAATTTCAATCTATTCAGGATACGAATTTAGTGTTTTAAGATCTTAACTTATACGCGTGTACCACCTCAGAATATACTCCCGTATCCAGACTACTATATTCAGTCTTACAGGTGAGTGCACACTAATGATATCTGTATGGGGTTAAATGCGATGCCATGAGAGCTCAGGCTATTGCTTCCGCAAAATCAGAGAGATGATGGCTCGACTTTAGGTGGGTCCCCTTTGGGGATCTTCTTTTACAACAGCACATGATTAGCATTTTTCAATGTTTCATCATTTTTTATGCTGAGGGGGGGGGGGTGGGCTTTAAGAATAAAGCAGTGCAGAGTATTATACGAGGACTAGGCTATTGCTCCCGTAAAATCAGAAGTCCTGGTATAATACCCCAGATATCATCACGTACAAAGACCTAGTATGTCAGAAATAGAGCCTTTCAAACAGGATTTCAGGGGTTACCTATATATCCGAGAGATGTTCCCCACGTATTAAGCAAGTAGTGATTTAGGTTTATATCCTGAACAAACTTACTAAATGTATAAAAACCTATCGGCATATCATCAGCGAGACTGCTTAATGCTTTAAAACTTTACATTTCTTTAGCATACTGCAACTGTCTAGCTGATGTACTATCATTTTCCCTTTTTACACAATCTCTTTTTCTGTTTTCTATTGTTTTTGAATTTTGAAAATTTTTATTGTTTTTATATTTTCTGAAAATGTAACCTATCTCCCCCTAAATATCAAAACATCTAAAAATTCGACAAACCATTGCAGATTGCTTTTCAACATCATCTACAGTGGTACCTTCATCTACGCCAAGAATCCCCTCCGCAACCGATAGTAACCTCATACCATTAAGTTTCAAAAGATATTGAAAACGAGTTTTGTCAAATGCTTTGGTATGTAAGTCAGCTTTTTGTTCATCGGTGTGGATTTTTTCTATTCGTATCAACTTCTTCTCGAAATAGTCTCGGATGAAGTGATGACGAATTTCAATGTGTTTTGTTTTAGCGTGATGAACATGATTTTTTTTTATGTTTATACCTACCTCATTATCAACAAAGATAGGAGAGTTAAGAAATTGCAAACCGTAGTCTCGCATCTGTTGCTGGATCCACAAGATCTGAGAGCAGCAGCTGCTAGCAGATACATATTCGGCTTCACATGTGGATAAAGCGACAGAGGTCTGCTTCTTACATTGCCAGGTTTCCAATCGTGGTCCGAAAAACTGGCATCCCGCTGTTGTTGATTTAGCGTTCACTTTGCAGCATCCGAAATCGGAATCAGAATATCCCTCAAGCATGAAATCACCTTCTTTTGGATACCACAACCCCAATGATGGAGTTCCTTTCAGGTAGCGTAATATCCTTTTCACAATTATCATATGCGAGGCTCTGGGGCTTGACTGAAACCGTGCTGCGAGGCATGTTGGATACATAATATCTGGTCTTGATGCCGTCAAATACATTAACGATCCGATCATGGAGCAATACAACGTTTCATCCACATTCTCTCCGGTGAGATCAGGGTTTATCCCATGGTTCGTCGCTAACGGGGTGGACATTGGTGACATTCCTGATATCCCGAATTTCTCCAGAACATCATGAACATATTTCGTCTGATGTATGAACCTTCCCTCGGGTAGTTGATCAACCTGAAGCCCCAAGAAGAACTTCATCTCACCCATTGATGACATTTCAAACTTCTGCTTCATAACTTTTTCAAAATCTTTGCAGAGTTGTTCATTTGTTGACTCGAAAATTATGTCATCCACATAAATTTGGACAATCAGAAGATGGCCGTCGACTTCTTTTGTGAACAGAGTGGCTTCTACCTTTCCTCGGATGAAGTTGTTGGCTAACAGATGTTGAGACAGGGTCTCGTACCAGGCTCTCGGGGCCTGATGTACGCCGTATAACGCCTTATCCAAGAGATAAACTTTATCTTTGTGGATTGGGTCGGTGAAGCCCGGTGGCTGTCCGACATATACCTCCTCTTTCACCTTACCATAGAGAAATGCCGACTTCACATCTAGCTGAAAAACTTTAAATCCTTTCCAAGATGCAAATGCTAGGAAGATTCTGATTGCTTCAAGTCTAGCAACCGGAGCATACACTTCAGTGAAATCTATCCCCTCCTGCTGACTGAAGCCTTGGACAACAAGTCGAGCTTTGTTGCGAATAATAACCCCTCGGTCATCCCTCTTACACTTAAACACCCATTTGGTGTTAATCTTCCTATGACCATCAGGCAAATCCACCAGTTTCCAGACACCCAACTTCTCAAACTGACTTAGCTCTTCCTGCAGAGCGTTAACCCAGGAATCTTCAGTTAGAGCTTCCTTGTACGTTCTTGGCTCAATCTGCGAAATGAAACAACTAAGTGAAAACTCTGTTTGTAAAGGAGTAACTGTAGAATAAAAACAAGTAAGGCCTTGGTCAATTTGTCGTCTGGTGCGGACGCCTGATTGCAACTCTCCAATGATTAACTCTTCTGGATGGTATGAAAGAGTTCTTGGCATCACCTCGCCTGGAACATCTACTTCACTTTCCAAATTCGTAATGTTCTGGTTTGCGACTTGTTCACTGACTGGAAACGTCTGATCTTGAGACTGGATTTGCTCCCCCTCAGACTCTGAATCACCACGATCGAATGTTGGCCTTTCATCAGATTCTGAATTATCATTGATTCCCGTCTGATTGATAGGAGCTTGTTCACTTTCTGAAGATGTCGGAGTTTGCATAACATCATCATTCTCTCCAGCATTGCTTGGTCCTGCTTCATCATCATTCGAAGCTTGTCGTTGATGATTAAAAGGTTCTGCTGGGAATCTTTCTTGTGATGCTTCATATTCTCTTAGAATATCCAACTCGTCATAGAACTCTGGTTCTTCCTTTATGTTGAATGAATCCCACAGAGTATCGTAATTGAAGTGCCATGAGTCACCGGGATTCTGAGGTGGCATGGTATAACCTTGACACTCAACATTATGTGCTTCGATGATCTGCTTCAAGCTTGGAACAAAGACTCTTTTCAATGGGCTTGCATATCCCACAAATATACCTTCAATGCTCTTTGGACCAAATTTACCAAAAGGTTCTAGAACTGTGCAGGGAGACCCGAATGGTTCCAAATACTTCAGGTTAGGTTTACGGAGGTTCATGAGCTCGAAACACGTCTTGTTGAACTTCTTTACCGTAAGAACCCGGTTGAGCGTATAGCAAGCGGCTGACACTGCTTCTGCCCAGAAATTGACAGGTAGTTTAGAATCAGCAAGCATTGTCCTGGCCGTTTCAATCAGCGTCCTATTCTTTCTTTCTGCTACTCCATTTTGCTGCGGAGTGTATGGCGCGCTGAATTCTTGTAGTATACCTCTTTCATTACAATATACTTCCATTTTGTTGTTCTTAAACTCTGAACCGTTATCACTTCTTATTCTTCTAATACGAGTTTGGTACAAGTTTTCAATCTTTCTGAACATTGTTATCAAACTCCCAAATGTTTCATCTTTTGACTTCAGAAACGTTACCCACGAAAATCTCGAATAGTCTTCTGTGACAACTAAGCAGTAAAGATCACCAGTTATGCTTTTAACATTCACTGGACCAAAGAGATCCATGTGAAGTCTCTCTAATGCCCTCGAGACTGAATTCATCTTCTTTCCAGGGTGAGACTTCTTTCGCTGTTTACCTTTGCTACAACTAATGCACTCCCCCTCAAGATGAAATCCTTTCAGATGAACTCCATTTACTAAGTCGTTATGTACCAGGTAGTTCATTTTTCACAGATGAATGTGGCCCATTTTTCGATGCCATAATTGTGACTCCTTTTCCGTAGCTCTTGACATGAAGCAGTGAGCCTGACCCGGGGTAGTAGTTGCTACACTCATGTCCAACACGTACAGATCGTTGACTCTTGGTGCTCTCATGATGACCCACTCTTCGGGGACAACAAACCCTGGCTTCAATATCAAACATTCTTTGTCTGTGAAGTGCGTCGAATACATTCGATCACAAATCTGAGAGATGCTCAGAAGATTGTTTTCCAGTTTGGCTATGTAATTCACTCTTTCAAACGTGACAATACCATTCGATAAAGTTCCCTCACCAATTATACGACCACCTTGATTGCCTGCAAATCCCACATATCCTCCATTAAACCCTCGAACATCATACAGTAGGGTTTTCTTCCCCGTCATGTGCCGAGAAGCTCCACTATCCATTATCCAACGTGAGATGGATCTCGGAAGCTCCTGCACATTTCAAAAAATATTTAGTGAGATTTTGAAGCAACCCAAGCCTCTTTCGACTCAGGTAGCTTGACGTTTAGAATTGTGGTTTTGGTGTACAATGGCGGGAAATTTTTGTCATTCATCTTTAAACTTTCTTTAGTCCCAACCTCAACCTCTTTGTATAAGAAAGATTCGTCTTTTTGAGGTTGACCAGATGGTTGGTCTTTCTTCGGAAAATACTTCTTCCCTGGTGGGGTAGAAGTTTGTTTCTCAAGTTTCTCATAGTAATCCAAAGGAACATTCATCTTTACTGGTGTGGTAGAAGATGATTGTTTTGCAGACTCTGAAACCTTTGGTTTTTGAGAACTTGCTTTCTTTTCAACAGATTTTGGCTTCCATGCTTGTTGAGATGACGCAACCCGCTTGTAAAATTTGTCATTTTTAGTTACCATCTTCTTTACGGGTTCGGTTTTCTTAACTGACTCTTTTACAGATTCAGTTTTAACTTTGGCATATTCTTTCTTTAAAAACTTTTTCTCAACAAACATTGGAACTTTTCCCTTTACATCGTCTTTTCTTTTCGGATTCTCGACAACCACAGACTTAGGCTTCGAGTTGGTGCACTTTCGTGCAATGTGTCCAACTTGATTGCATTTGAAGCATGTTCGGGTGTCAACTACCCGACTTGTGCCTTCGGTCTGAGGTTGCGAGGCTTTCTTCTCAAAGAATTGTTCATTGGTTTTTGAAAAAATCTCAGATTCTTGCTCGGAGTGTGAACTCGAGCTTTTCACAAATACCTTTTTCTCAACAAATTTCTTGTTTTGAAAGTTCTTTCTTTGATTTTTCTTACCACCCTGATAACCACCTGACCATTTGTTTTGGTTGTTGTTAGAAAAACGTGGCGGTACAACAGGTTTTTTGTAGTAAGATTTGTATTTTTCAAAATTTAATTGCCTTTCTGAACGTTTCAAACCTTCGATTTCACAAACATCAATCTCAACCAGTTTAAACACATTTTTCAATTTGTCGACATTCACATTCTCTAATGGAAACTCAAGATCCGAATACAACTTATCCGAACCTGACATCTTGTACATCACAAGAGTAGGTTTTTCACTTAAGTTGTTTTTGGATATTGATTTCGGAATGTAATTATTCAAAAAGCATTCTTCATCCTCAGTTGAATCACTGTCAGATTTCAAAACATTTTCAACTACGTTTTTAACAACTTCAGACTGAACACTGTCTTCATCAGATGATGAAGTGAATGTGATGTCAATTGTTTCTGGAAGTTTGATTTCATTTGTTTCATCATTGTTAACCAATCCAAATTTTTTCTTTGAAAAATTATTCAACACTGGCGGTGGAACTTGATGATACCCAACCCCAGTTCCATCAGAATATACATCTTCGCCAACTTTGTTCTTCCCAATGGGTTTGGGAACTATGTGTTGAAGAACAAAACTTGCGGAGTTGTAACTGTTGAGTTTCAGATTGATGCGTTCATTTTCAATCTTAGCTTCCTGAAATTGAAGCTTTAGATTAGCAATCTCATCCAACTGTTGGTTGATTTTCTTTTCTTTCGACTGAAGGACTCCTGACAATTGAAAATTTTCTTTGCTTGTTTTACTGTTTCTCTCATCAGAATCTTTAATCGTTCTTTTTAACTTCTCATGATTTTCAAAAAGTTGTCGATTTTCATGAATTAACTTTTCATTTTCTTTTCTTACATGGTCTACTTCAATTTTATCGTTTTCAAGTTTCTCACTTAATTCCTTAATTCGATCATTTGAAGCTTTCACCAATTTGTCACGACTTAAGATTTGATTTTCAACTTCTCTGACTCTTTTAGTCAGTTCTTCAATCTTTTTAGCACTGAGATATGCATGTGTACTACAAATCTTGTAGTTTTTCATGCAATTTTTGCAGTCACTGTCAATCTTGGCTTTATTAGTCTTACCTGACCCATTTGTTGAATCATTAGAACTGACCTTGCTCTTTGACTCAGTTCTGGACTTAGAATCTACCTCTGATTCCTTTGCTGTGAGCACTTTATCTGCCATTTTCATTAGGTTCTCTGCAGTCGTCTCTTTGGTCGTGTCAATTATTCCATCATCGATCTTTTTCGACTGTAGCTCCTTTTTTTTCTCCTTTTCTTCAGCTTCTCTTGCCCACATTCTTTGTCTTTCTTCTTCTTCTTCTTCTTCTTCTTGTTCTATGAGGGTTTCAACACTGATTGATGACGGTTCAACAACTATGTTCCCTTTAGGATCCAAATAGCATTCCCGAGTAGCATCCCATCTTTTTGCACTCTTTGCCTCTTTCCATGTTCGATAAATTTTATCTTTCATGTTTTGGGCTAACATCTTCCTAGAACGATATTTATCTTCTTCAGTTCGGTTATCTTTGAAAGGAACAATTTTTGCCATGAAGGCAAAACACGCAGCATCTTCTTCTGGTAGCACATCACTCCAGTCATACCCCTCATCATCATGGATAACAGCTGTAACATCCCGAAAATACAAATTCTTAAATTCGTAATTTAGTTGCAAATAAGTTGTGAGATAATCTAGTTAGTAAAGACACTAACCTAGTTAGTTTATCACTTATTAGTAGCTTGAGACATAGAAATAAAATAAAACAAACAAGAGGGGCCAAAAGTGTTAAAATTGAAAATAGTTTTAATAAAAACTATTTTATTAAAACACAAACTAAAAATATGGAAGTGGGGACCGACCAGAACAAGGAGAGGGGCGACCTGGACTCTTTCAAAACCCCGGTTCATGTTAAATCCCACAAATTGAAGATCCAATTGGCTCCTAAATCGAAATCTGAGTTAAGATTAGTAATCCCCATCACAAGGGGGTTGTAAGGTATGTAAAATTCTATGAAAATTCTCTGTTTGAAATTCTTATGAATTTGGGAGATTCAAAATTTGATGATGCATGTATGTGATTTGGTTAGATTAGGGATAATATAGTGTCTAGAAGTGAAACCTAGACAACTACATCTGAAATCATGTCCAAATTCAGGAAATTCCATGAACACATTGAAGGTGGGTTGTGAGTTTTACAATATGATGATGAACGCTAGGGTTTAGAATGATTATTCTACTGTAAATTGATGATAGAAAGTGATTTCAGAAAAGTATGATGTTTAAATGCTATATGAAGGCTTTATTGATGTTAAGTTAGCTAATTAGCAAGCTATGAACTTGAATATGAAAGATATAAAATTTCTGCCCTTATAGTGTTTGTAGAAATGCCTCAAAGAAGGCTTGAAACTGAATTGTTAAATTAAAACGCATAATTATGATGTATGACAAAATGTGCGTTATGTATGTGAAACAAAGAGTTCTAAACATAAGGTGATTGAACTCTATAGGAAAGGAAGCCGGGGCATCTAGCGGGCAAACCGGTGTGGACGCACGTTTGAAGGGCTTGCTTTGAAGGTATGTCACTTGATTTGTTACATTTGAGTAAATTTTTGTTGTTTAGTATATATGTAATTGACTGGTGAATAAAAGTCTAGTTGGAATTAAGTGATGGTGTTCGCTAGTTCGAATAATAGGCCAAGAAATTGGTTAGACCTCATTGGTTGTCATCAAAATTGGAGGATTCCTTAGATGAGCTAAACGGGTCAAATAACCAATTAAGGCATGGAATGTATTGTAGCACGGTTATTCGGTCTTTGTTAACAATTATAAAAGACCTATTTGATTATGAAAAATCAGTGTATTGGTTGGTTATAATGAGGAATTTGAGAAAAGGGTTTGGGCAAAACAAACAAGAAACCAAAACAGAATGTTACAGAGACTACCGTAAGTTACGGTGTCACCGTAACTTACGGTAGAGATCAGGGTGATTACGGTGGGTGTCTACTGGTTTACGGTAGACCATAAGTTTCAAATGCCTACCGTAACTTACGGTAGGTACCGTAAGTTACGGTAGACCTCTGAAATGTCTATAGATGTTGGCTTTTAATTGTTAAATCGAATCCGTTTTAAACGTAGTTTCGATTATGTATTCCTTTTAAGTACTTTAATACTAATGTTTAATGTAAACATTTCAGCTTTTAGGTAACCAAGGACTACGGATGACGGTCAAGCTAGCTTTTGAAGAACCGAACACAAATTTTTGAAGCTTCCGTATAAATTAACTCTGTTTAAACAATGTTAAGCTGTAAACCGTTTGTTAAACAACTTATGGATGTTTTAATTAGTTGGTAGATAACTAATGTTTGTTACACTAGAACTTGGTTCTTGAAACTAAGGTTTTAATTTGGATATCTTTTTATATAATCTTATGAATTATTACTAAATTCCAGTAGAAATTTTAAGTGTGTTACAAGTTGGTTATCAGAGCTTAAGGTTGTCAACAAAGTGTTCGGTTCAAGCTTGATCGATCGTCCGGTAAGAACTAACTTATTATGATTATAAATTATGTATTATGTAAGGAATGAGAAACGAATTGATATGCATGGGAAGAGCGTGTTAACACACTCAAACCTGGAAAGTGCACTAAATGTGAATGGTTAAAGCAAGTTAGGAACTTGGCTAAACTGAAACAAACGAAGCAATGTCATGAATGAAATGTTTAACGTTTGATGTAAACATTTCAGTTTCAAGATGTCGAAAGGGAGCAATAATGATCCGGTGCCGACAAGCACCGAACAAATGAAAGAAATAATTGCCGAGGAAGTAGGAAAGGCAATTGAAAGCAGTCTATCCGGGTTTATAGACAAGATTCAAGGTACGGTGTTGTCACTCGTAGAAGAACGAGTTAAAAGGTTGGAGGATACGGTCAACCTTATGAAAGACAAAACTGGAGAACGTAAAGGGTGCTCATATAAGGAATTCATGGCGTGTAAACCGCCAATCTATAACGGGGAAGTCAACCCGATAATTTGCCAAAGATGGTTGGGTGACATTGAAGGGGTGTTTGAAAGGACCCATTGCGACGAAAGCGATTTCGTTGCTTACGGAACGGGTCAGTTAAGAGGACAAGCCACGGATTGGTGGGATAACAAAAAGAATGAAATAGGGGCCGAAGCGGCAAGGGCCATGACATGGGAATAGTTTAAGACACCATTTCTTAAACATCATAGTCCCAAAGCGGTCATTAACAAAATCAAGGAAGAGTTCATGCAACTTAGGCACAAGGGTGAAACCATAGACAAGATCACGGCGATGTTTATGGATAAAATGAAGTTTAGTAGTGAATTGGTGACGAACGAAGAACAGAAAATATACTACTACTACAATATGTTGAGCGCTGAATATAGGGAGTTTATGACTCCTTCAAAATACGACACCCTTACCGAAATCATTAACGTTGCTCGGGAACGGGAAATTGAGTTGAAGAAACAAGTCGAAAGAGGTGAGCGAAGGGCACATGATGTGAATCCAAGCCCTACAAAGAAAGCCCGAACTGGAGAATCGGGAAAGAAGGTGGATGCTAAAGGTGGGTCGCCAAGTTGTAAAGTGTGCGGGAAGGGACACAAAGGGGAATGTCGGTTTAAGGACAAGCCATGCCCCATATGTAATAAGACGGGGCACACGGCCTCGCTATGCCCGGGAAAAGTCTCTGTTTGCTACAACTGTTATCAACCCGACCACAAAAAGTCCGAATGTCCGGACTTAGTTGGAAAGAGAGATGTTAAAGAATCTCCAACAAAAGCTCCCAAAGCGAAGGCTAGGTCCTTCCAACTTACCGCGGCTGAAGCGAAGACAGAACCCGATGTGGTTTCAGGTATATTCACAATTAACTCAATTCTAGCACGTGTATTGTTTGATACGGGTGCGAATAAATCCTTCATTTCGCATGGATTTATTCGACATCCTTCATTTGTATTGACGAAATTACCTGTGCCCTTAGAAGTTGAAATAGGGGACAACAAAAGTTTTATAGTTTGTGATATTTGTCGAGGCTGTAAATTAAGCATCGACGATGAGGAATACTTGATAGACCTAATCCCGATGTCAATGGGGGAATTCCAAGTAGTCGTTGGGATGGATTGGCTAGCCCAGCACCATGCAAAAGTCGTGTGTTTTCGTAAAGAGGTAAAATTAACATCTCCGAGCGGGAAACACGTTACCATTTATGGCGAAAAAGGAGGTAACCCCATAGTGTGCTCAATGTTGAAAGCTCACAAGCTTATGAAGCGAGGATGCAAGGCATTCATGATATACACAAATGAGCCCGAGAAAGAATCACGGAAGATTGAAGATGTACCGGTAGTACGAGATTATGGAGATGTGTTTCCGGAGGATTTACCGGGGATACCGCCTGAACGGGAAGTAGAGTTCAGGATCGAATTGATTCCGGGTGCAAAACCCGTAGCAAAAGCCCCGTACCGACTCGCACCGTCGGAATTACAAGAGTTGATGTCCCAAATTCAAGACCTGCTTGACAAGGGATTCATAAGGCCGAGTGTGTCTCCTTGGGGCGCACCGGTATTGTTCGTGAGAAAGAAAGACGGGAGCATGCTCATGTGTATCGATTACCGGGAGTTAAACAAACTCACGGTAAAGAACCGATACCCGCTTCCGAGGATAGATGATTTATTCGACCAATTACAAGGTGCAAGCTGGTTTTCAAAAATTGACCTTAGATCTGGGTATCACCAACTAAAGGTCAAGGAAGAAGATGTGCCTAAGACGGCTTTCCGCACGAGATACGGACGTTACGAATTCCTCGTGATGTCATTTGGGCTAACAAATGCACCCGCGACTTTCATGGACCTCATGAATCGGGTTTGCAAGCCAATGTTGGATAAGTCGGTCATCGTGTTTATCGATGATATTTTGGTATATTCAAAAAGTGAAGCTGAACACGCACACCACTTGCAAGAAGTGTTAGAGACACTTAGGCGAGAAAGGCTGTATGCGAAATTCTCTAAGTGTGCCTTTTGGTTACGAGAGGTACAATTTCTTGGCCACGTCATAAGTGCCGACGGAGTATTGGTGGATCCTTCGAAGATCAAGGCTATGTCAAAATGGAATCCCCCGAAGAACCCTTCGGAAATTAGAAGCTTTTTGGGGCTTGCGGGATATTATAGGAGATTCATTCAAGATTTCTCCAAGATTGCGTCACCGCTAACAAAGCTAACCCGAAAGAAAGAAAAGTTCATTTGGGGTGTCGATCAAGAAAAAGCGTTTCAAACGCTAAAAGAAAAGTTAACTCAAGCTCCGGTATTGACATTGCCGGACGGAGTCGAAGATATGGTCGTTTATTCGAATGTTTCACTATCGGGGCTCGGATGCGTTTTGATGCAACGGGGCAAGGTTATAGCTTATGCCTCGAGGCAATTGAAGATACACGAGAAGAAATACCCACGCACGATCTCGAGTTGGCTGCGGTGGTATTTGCGTTAAAAATATGGAGGCATTACTTATATGGGGTAAAGTGCATCATATTCACCGACCACAAGAGCTTGAAATACTTCTTCGATCAGAAGGAGTTAAATATGCGACAAAGGCGATGGCTAGAAACGGTGAAAGATTTCGACTGTGAAATACATTACCACCCCGGAAAGGCAAATGTGGTAGCGGATGCTCTGAGCAGAAAAGCGGACTACGTCCCAATACGAGTAAGGTCAATGCAACTCGTGGTGACCTTAGGTATACTTGAACGTATTCGAGAGACGCAGTTAGAAGCAGTAAAAGAAGAGAATTGGAAGAAAGAAAGAATAATCAGTCAATTGAAAGATTTGTCGGATGGGAATCACGGGTTAAAGACTCGATCCGCAAGGATATGGGTTCCAAATACTTGTGGGGTGAAGGCGCTTCTACTTGATGAAGCTCATAAATCCCGATATTCAATTCATCCGTGTGCGACCAAGATGTACAATGATCTGAAACAAAATTATTGGTGGCCTGGAATAAAGAGGGATGTGGCGAAGTATGTGGAAAAATGCTTGACATGTTTACAAGTCAAGGCGGAGCACCAGAAACCATACGGCAAACTCCAACCGTTAGAAATTCCTGTTTGGAAATGGGAACATATTGCAATGGACCTACTAACCAAGTTGCCTAAGACAAATCGTGGTTTCGATGCCATATGGGTAGTGGTGGATAGATTGACGAAAAGTGCTCACTTCATTCCGATCCGTGAGACTTATACGTCAGAAAAGATGTCAGAAGTTTACACTAATGAAATAATAGCACGTTATGGGGTACCGGTATCCATCGTGTCTGATAGGGATACCCGGTTTACTTCAAATTTCTGGCGAGATTTCCAAGAGCAAATGGGAACCAAGTTGTTCATTAGCACTGCGTACCATCCTCAAACAGATGGACAGAGTGAAAGAACAATACAAACACTGGAGGACATGCTAAGGGCATGTATAATAGACTTTGGAGGAAGTTGGGATGTTCACCTACCGTTAGTCGAGTTTTCGTATAATAATAGCTACCAATCTAGTATTAAGATGGCACCGTACGAAATGCTCTATGGTAGGAAGTGTCGAACCCCGGTATGTTGGGGTGAAGTGGGCCCACGTGAACTAGCCCACCAAGAAGTAGTACGAGCCACTAATGAAAAGATTGATGTGGTTCGGGCACACTTGAAAGCGGCCCAAGATAGGCAAAAGGCTTATGCTGACAAAAGGAACAGGCCAATCGAATTCCAGGTTGGCGACAAGGTTATGCTGAAAGTATCGCCGTGGAAGGGGATAATACGATTCAGAAAAAGAGGAAAATTAAGCCCAAGATTTATTGGGCCATTCAGAATCACCGAACGAGTCGGTAAAGTAGCTTATCATCTCGAATTACCCGAGGAGTTGAGTGGGATACATAGTACATTCCACGTGTCACATCTCCGAAAATGTTTGGCAGACGAAACTGCTCGTATCCACTACGATGATATCGAGGTGGATAACAGCCTCAACTATGCAGTAAAGCCAATTGTGATTTTAGATCGTAAAGAGAAGAGTTTGAGGAACAAAGTAATAAATCAAGTCAAGGTCAAATGGGAGCATAGGAAAGGTTCGGACACTACATGGGAGCCCGAAGAAGAGATGCGACGTCTCTACCCTACACTATTCGGTACGTACCTTGGTTTCGGGGACGAAACCCTTTTAAGGGGGATGGACTTGTAACATCCCGAAAATACAAATTCTTAAATTCGTAATTTAGTTGCAAATAAATTGTGAGATAATCTAGTTAGTAAAGACACTAACCTAGTTAGTTTATCACTTATTAGTAGCTTGAGACATAGAAATAAAATAAAACAAACAAGAGGGGCCAAAAGTGTTAAAATTGAAAATAGTTTTAATAAAAACTATTTTATTAAAACACAAACTAAAAATATGGAAGTGGGGACCGACCAGAACAAGGAGAGGGGCGACCTGGACTCTTTCAAAACCCCGGTTCATGTTAAATCCCACAAATTGAAGATCCAATTGGCTCCTAAATCGAAATCTGAGTTAAGATTAGTAATCCCCATCACAAGGGGGTTGTAAGGTATGTAAAATTCTATGAAAATTCTCTGTTTGAAATTCTTATGAATTTGGGAGATTCAAAATTTGATGATGCATGTATGTGATTTGGTTAGATTAGGGATAATATAGTGTCTAGAAGTGAAACCTAGACAACTACATCTGAAATCATGTCCAAATTCAGGAAATTCCATGAACACATTGAAGGTGGGTTGTGAGTTTTACAATATGATGATGAACGCTAGGGTTTAGAATGATTATTCTAGTGTAAATTGATGATAGAAAGTGATTTCAGAAAAGTATGATGTTTAAATGCTATATGAAGGCTTTATTGATGTTAAGTTAGCTAATTAGCAAGCTATGAACTTGAATATGAAAGATATAAAATTTCTGCCCTTATAGTGTTTGTAGAAATGCCTCAAAGAAGGCTTGAAACTGAATTGTTAAATTAAAACGAATAATTATGATGTATGACAAAATGTGCGTTATGTATGTGAAACAAAGAGTTCTAAACATAAGGTGATTGAACTCTATAGGAAAGGAAGCCGGGGCATCTAGCGGGCAAACCGGTGTGGACGCACGTTTGAAGGGCTTGGTTTGAAGGTATGTAACTTGATTTGTTACATTTGAGTAAATTTTTGTTGTTTAGTATATATGTAATTGACTGGTGAATAAAAGTCGAGTTGGAATTAAGCGATGGTGTTCGCTAGTTCGAATAATAGGCCAAGAAATTGGTTAGACCTCATTGGTTGTCATCAAAATTGGAGGATTCCTTAGATGAGCTAAACGGGTCAAATAACCAATGAAGGCATGGAATGTATTGTAGCACGGTTATTCGGTCTTTGTTAACAATTATAAAAGACCTATTTGATTATGAAAAATCAGTGTATTGGTTGGTTAGAATGAGGAATTTGAGAAAAGGGTTTGGGCAAAACAAACAAGAAACCAAAACAGAATGTTACAGAGACTACCGTAAGTTACGGTGTCACCGTAACTTACGGTAGAGATCAGGGTGATTACGGTGGGTGTCTACTGGTTTACGGTAGACCATAAGTTTCAAATGCCTACCGTAACTTACGGTAGGTACCGTAAGTTACGGTAGACCTCTGAAATGTCTATAGATGTTGGCTTTTAATTGTTAAATCAAATCCGTTTTAAACGTAGTTTCGATTATGTATTCCTTTTAAGTACTTTAATACTAATGTTTAATGTAAACATTTCCGCTTGTTGGTAACCAAGGACTACGGATGACGGTCAAGCTAGCTTTTGAAGAACCGAACACAAAGTTTTGAAGCTTCCGTATAAATTAACTCTGTTTAAACAATGTTAAGCTGTAAACCGTTTGTTAAATAACTTATGGATGTTTTAATTAGTTGCTAGATAACTAATGTTTGTTACACTAGAACTTGGTTCTTGAAACTAAGGTTTTAATTTGGATATCTTTTTATATAATCTTATGAATTATTACTAAATTCCAGTAGAAATTTTAAGGGTGTTACAACAGCTAATGCTCTCGACTTTTCTTTGGGAGCATCTTCTAATTGCTTCATTCTTGGACATTCTACTTTGTTTTGATGATAGATGGCCCTTTTATAATAGTCCTCACGGAATGGATTGGTCGTTTCATCAGCAGCTGCATTTCGACATTCTCGTTTAAAGTGCCCCTTTTGCTTGCAGTTAAAACATGTAACCTTTGATTTATCAAACCCTAATTTAGTTGAAGGTCCACCAATGGAGTATCTGCCTGTTATCTCCATGAACCTCTGAGCCCTCTTAACCGCACTCGCCATACACCATCTAATGTCAATCAACTCCATTTCTTCGGGGTTAATTTGATCATAGTCTTCCTTGGTGAGATTAGTGTTTCTGATTTTTCCTGCTACGAGACTTTCGTAAGACTCCAAGATGGATGCTAGAAATACCATCTACTGTTTGGCTGCTTCTTCACTGAAATTTTGTGCGTTGTTGAGATTTACAGCAGTGTTGCACTGGAAAATGTTTTTTGGAACAGATTGTTATTGCTGTTGACTTGGAGTCGATGAAGATGATCCTCCATGATATCCGCTGCTTCGAGCAGGACTGCTGTTTTGATTCTCTTGATTTTGTACACTTGAGTTTTCTGCTGAGAACGCAATCTTTGGTGATACCGTTTTTGGAATCATACTTCCTCAATAATACAAATCAACGTTTTGCTGATACTGAGTATTGTTGACTTTGTTCATTTTCCTGATTTCCAACTCGTGACTTTCAAGCCTCTCGATCAGAAAATCAACTGTCAGATTCTTCTTCTCCACAGTGTTTTTCAACAACAGAGCAAAGTACATCCAATCCTTTTCATCAGGTAGTGAATCCATCAGCTTATCAACCAATTCTTCCTCTGTAAATGTAAACCCATGTCTAGTCAGTTCGATCTTCAAATGACAAAACCGTTCGATCATCTTTGAAACCGATTCATTTTTCATACATCCAAACAAATCAAATTCCTTTTTCAACAATTTTCTTTTGTTCTTAACAATTTCTTCTCCTCCCACGCACTTTTTCTCTAATTTTGCCCATAAATCTTTGGAATTTTTGTAATCGATTAGAGATATGATATCATCTCTTACTGATTGATGTAGCAATGCGATACATTTTTGCTCAGCGATGAAACTTTCTTGTTCATTTTCGATTAAGTTCTCATAGTCACTTCTTCCAATGTCAAACCCGTTCTTCATGCATTTCCAACTCTGGTAGGTGAAAGCCTTTAACCAGTCTTCAAACCTAGTTGCCCACCTACTGTATTCCTCGATAGCCATTAGTTTGGGCGGTTTGTTGTATGCGCCATATGCGTTATCCACGTTCAATGAGTCGGCAATGGCTTTCTTTGGGTTTGGGTTTGGGTTTGGAGCAGTGGTGTTTGTGCTGCTTGACGTAGCGTCTCCTGTGTTGCTGGTGTAAGCAAAGATGTCACTGAAAGGATTGAGAAAATCATCCCCCATTTTAGAGTACCTGAAACAGTTTACAAACACTTAGAAAATTTTTGTGATTTTCAAAACTTTTACACTGGTGCACTTGAATCGGATGGTTTTCCGAACGAGTGACATAATCTGGTATCAAGTGGTGTATGCAAATCGAACGAATGGTTGTTCGAACGAGTGCTTGTCCGAACGAGTACTTGTCCAAACGAGTGCTTGTCCGAACGAGTAGCAGATAAGCATTTGATTTTTCAACCTTACACCGATCGGATGACTGTCGGATCGAGTGGTAGGATGACGTAAGCACCAAAGATAATAGCAACAATGCTGTCCGATCGACCTGCTGTTCGATCGGGTAGCACTGATGATGTCAGCAGCACGGTTTCACAGAACAATCTTATTCAAATCGTTCGTACAGCTGTTCGAACGAGTTGATGATGTCAGCAAATCTAAGAATAACTAAGCTAGGTCGTCCGTACAGCTGTTCGAACGGATAGATGACATCAGCATGCAAGAACAGTTCTTCATAGTTTTTGATGATTTTGATCTAGTTTTTGAAGGAATTTTCTTATGAAATTTTGAAGGATTGTACTTTGATTGATTGCGAATCGAATGATATCAGTTTTATCAAATTTTAACCGTAGATTCACGTTCAATTTTATGTTTTTCTGAGTTTTATGGTGATAAAGTGAAAAATAATGTAAGAAATGAGTAGAAAGAGAGAGAATTCGTCACATTTCAGGTGAAATTTGACTCTGATCGCAAGAAAAAGCTCGAATTCCGGTGAATTCGTTGTCGTAAATCTCGATTCAGCTCCTTGGACGCTCTGATACCACTTGCTGGTCCCTCGTAAAGGATCTATTCGTCAGGAACTTAGATGAATCGACTTTGACTAATGTGCGGAATCCATTTGATCAAATCACAGATGTACGACAAAGTATTCAATGCTTAAACACCGTCTGATCTTTCTATTCAACTGTTATGAAAGTACAAAAGCGCCTGTAGAAGTCAGACTTGACAGAGTTCTCTCTAGAGTCAAAAGTTCTAAATGACATACCCTGACCGGGTATTTATAGGCAACTCAGGAGCATGGTTAGTGCTGACCATACGGACGACACTGCTTTCTGAACGGATGAGTGCTGTCCAATCGGATGGCCCATCCGATCAGGTGACACTGGTCAACAATGGTCAACACTTTACAATCCAGTCCCATTTCCTGAGTTGTCGTTTTATCTTACATACATACATACATACATACATACATACATACATACATACATACATACATACATACATACATACATACATACATACATACATACATACATACATACATACATACATACATACATACATACATACATACATACATACATACATACATACATACATACATACATACATACATACATACATACATACATACATACATACATACATACATACATACATACATACATACATACATAATTGTTCACAAAGGACACAATATATACAAAATATGACTAAATGCTGACGGAAGCTACAGACGTATGAACTAACAAAGATTTTCTTTGATTTAAATATTGGATTATGTTCCCTAATGATAAGCACATTATACATGAGTAAAAATGTTAGAATGGTTATAAGTATAACATGCAAGTTCATAACTCATTCTACACACACTCAAAACACACACAAGTTTTTCTCTCTTCTCCTCCTTGCTTTCGGCCGACCCCAAGCACCCACACATCCATCATCATCCATCCATTCTCATACAATCCAAGCTTATACAAAGGTGTTAGAAGTCACATAAAGGAGCTAGGAGCTTTCGGAAGTTCAAGAACCTCTCTTATTTGCTTTTATCCACAGGATAACTTCTCTTGATCATCCCTAGCCTTGTGCTAGTGGTAAGAACCTTGATCTTGCTATTTTACTTCCCTTTTAAGTGGTTAAAAGGAGAAACATAATCACAATCTTGAAGAACACTAAAGATCACAAGAAGTAAACTTGAACTTAAGCATGATTAATGAAGAAACTAAGTTGTTTATGAGTTGTTATGCTTGATGATTGTTGATTGTTTGTGAAATGATGTTGATAATCATATGATCTTGCTAGATCATGATTAAAAACATAATCTAGCAAGATGAGAGGATGAACTTGATGAAAGTTAATGGATCATCCTCATAAGAAGCATGAACTTGAAAGAATAAAGTTGTTTCTTGAAAAGTAATGATCAAAGTGAGTAGTAATACTTGTAGATCTAAAGATTTATGGATGATTTCTAAAGAAACCAAGTTAAAAATATAAGTTTTTCTAAATCTTGGTTCTTACATAAACAAACCTTATTTTTGGTGGTTAAACAAGTGTAGAAACACTTGTGTAATAAAAAGACTTCATAAAGAAACATTTTTAGAAATGATGATCACAAGTTGTAAAGATCTATATTCTTTAAAAATGAAGTTTTTAAAGAACTAATCACACTTTAGAAGGTAACAAGGCTTACTAATAACACTAGTAAGTTCCTATAAATTTTTACAAATATTCAAGTTCATGAAGTAGTAGATTATTACTTGTTTTTGGCAAAGTTGGTAAGTAAAGGTTTTTTATTATTGATTGTGGATTGATTGTGTTGATTTTTACAAAAGAAAATGATATGCTTGAAAGCATCGAAACCTCCATTTTTAGGGGAAACTATGGCAAAATTTTCTTAAAATGTAAACACTTAGAAAAATATTTATAAACATGCACTTACAAGTGTATTTTCAATCACAAACTGTTACATAAACTTTGCCATAAGTTTTGTTACAAAAAATATAATTATTGGGGGTTGGTTTTTATAAATAAAAGTGACTAAATATGTATTTAGAAGACACCATGTGTGTGATTAATTGTATATTTTGTGTATTAGTTATATTATTTTAGAACATGAAATAATATAAGACATCAAAATACCAAAAGTTACAATCCAAAATATTACCAAAATTCCAAGAATGTGAATATACAAGTTATACACAAAATATTGGTGAAACCGAACTATGGAATAAGACTTACAAAATATTCCAAAAATTGATTCACAAAGTATATTTTGGTAAATAATATTTTGGACACCAAGAGACGAAAATATGATTTTTACGATTATTACAAGAATATATCATATTTTTGACAAGGGAAAAATATATTATTTTTGGGCAAGTATGAATATACATTTTTCTTGAAATTTTTAGAAGATATATTCACTTTAAGAAATATACATTTCCCTAAACGAACGTAAAATACAACATTTTTGGGTGAAGGATATATTTTCTCAAATAAATATGAAATATATCATTTTCGAATGAAAAATGAGTTTGCATATATTTTCTAAGTTCAATTTGAAAATATATTATTTTTTGAACTTATATGAAAATACAAATATTTTTGCCAAGGGAAAAATTATAAATAATTTTTCTAAGTAATATTTTTAAAGTATATATTATGGAAATATATATGGACTTTTATTAAAGATTATATTCCGGAAAAATTAATACAAAACTAAGTATAAGAATACTTAATGAATACCATAAAAATATGTATTCTCATACGTATAAATACACACCGGAATACTACCCTAATACATGGCAAAAATATACAAATACAAGAATACGAATGCAAATACCCCCATTCTTGGGAAGGATATACAAGTATAAATACTTGGGAAGTATTAAGTTAAAATATATTGTTTTAATAATTACTCCAAAATCTAATAAATATAATTTAAGTTAAAATATATATTATAACAAATAATTATATAATTTGGAATAATATCGAAGATACGAAGAAACGTAACTCAAAGACATTAACCCTAAGTCAAGGCACGGCCCATTCGTCTAATAGACATTAGTACGTTGTAGGTAGTCGTGTTTTATCCGAAGAAGCTTGAGTTACGGTGATTGAAGATGCAAGACTGTGAGTTCATGACCCCATTTTCTTTTAACTGTTTTCGGTTTTTCAACTTCGGGGGTGAAGTACATGTTACAAACTGTTTACAAACATTTTTATTTGGTATGGTTAGCTAAGGAAGGGTACTACTTCATCATGTGAGTGGTTGGTATAACACTTAAGGCCCTTAATCCTCGTTGTAGGACCGAGGGACATGAGTGATAGATCTATTTGGGTGTAGCGAGCCCACACCCATGTGGACCAGGGTGGCCCATGAGGTGACTATGTCTTATTCCCGGAGACAAATCTGCTAGGTTTGAGTTTTCCTGCATCACTTCACACATATCAATGGCCTTGCAAACCATTGGTGATCCGTTTTTCCTTGCTGCTTTCATAGCAGGGTTTTACAACATACATACATACTTTCAATGATTACAAAGGTTATTCGTACTCATAAACAAACTCATGAACTCGCTCAACTTTTGTTGATGTTTTCAAACTACATGTATTTCAGGGAATTAGATGTGGATCTGGCGGGCGTTCGGAAGTTCCAAGTGTGGTTTAAGAAAAAAAGATGTCATCCATGATCTTAGGGTTTGGTCCGTGTGTCTTATCCTGGACGACACACGTCTTCCAAATCTTGGTTTTATTTAATGTCTTTTGTCGAGTCTTTGTGAACTCTTAAACAAGTTGCACGGTTGTACTCGAATTTGAATTTCTATGTTTTAAAACAATGTTGTTATTATGTTTTTAAAACTTATTTAATGGATGAAGGTCTTCGGTTTTATCATATAGTTATTGTTACGATTGAATGCAATGATATTAAGAAAGTCACACCAAATCACGCTTCCATAAAAAGTCAGGGTGTTACAGCTTGGTATCAGAGCTTCGATTGTAGCGAACTAGGATTCTTTCTCGAGTCTAGACTACAATCATTAGGGCTCTCATGAAAATGTTTTCACCACATGTTTTCATTGCATACATGAAACGCCCAGATCCAGGAAAACAAACATTTTTACAAACAAAGAGACACGAAACACATTTCAAGGGTTATGTTCAGTCTGAGAGACTGGGTGGTTCAGTCTGAGAGACTGGGAGGTTCAGTCTGAGAGACTAGGTGGTATAGTCTGAGAGACTGGGAGGTTTAGTCTGTGAGACTAGGTGGTTTAGTCTGGAAGACTAGGTAGTTCAGTCTGGGAGACTGGGAGGTTTAGTCTGAGAGATTAGGTAGTTCAGTCTGGGAGACTAGTGGTTTAGTCTGGGATACTAGGAAGCATACATGATTACATGATTACATTGTCACTAATTACATGCTTAATGTTAGTAGTTAATATATGTGCATATGTGGTGATTATTATGTTGCAGATACCAAGTCGTCATCTGATAGCGGATTGTCCGATGACCATGATCCCATGGCAGTAGTTTCTGACGATGAGATTGTCCCCGAGCCGGATATCTTTACTTTCGATATGGAGAGTGACCCGGAGATGATGTACGACGACGATGACGATTCTCAGCCATTTGCGCTGCCAGATTTCGGAGATGATTTACCGATTGCTGATGGTATCCCGGACGAGGATCCGTTTGTTATTCCCATTCCTGTGCACGATCATCCCGATGGTGAGCATGTTGTGGCACCGATCCTCGCTCCTATTCCTTTAGTGGTCATTCCTCCTGAGGATTGGCCATTCGATGATCTTTTTGACGATGACTTTGATTTGTTTGTTGATGGTCCCCCTGATGATGCTCATGCGATGGAGAGCTTGATGAGGACGTTGTTGATGTTCCACTTCTGGGGATTCCTGTTATCGAGATTTCTTCTGATTCTGGCTTACACTCTGTCTCAGATTCTTTTGCGTCTATGACATCTTCCTCCTTACAGGCAGTTGGTTTGCGACGTTACGCCACTGATACTGACGATGATACAATCATGTCAGCTGCACCGTCCCCTCCACATGACTTTGAGCCTGGACTTGAGCTTGATTTCATTCCTGTTGATCAGCCTGTTGATGCACCCGCTGACCCTGAGCCGATACCTGCTCCTGAGCCTTTTCCTGACCATGACCCTATTCCATTTGACATACCTAACATTGCACCACTTATACCTGATCCGATTCTTGCACCCGCTGACCCTCCTATTATTGAGCCAGTCACTCCACCACTTGCACCTGCTGATGTTGCCCCTTTTCACCTAGAGACTCTACTGGGGAGGACACTTCAGGATTCGGATGTTCACCGTGTCGACCTGCCTATTGTTTTCTTGCAGGATATACCTGCACCCCGTCCTGGGGAGGGCACTTCTAGCCAGCAGCCTAGCCATGACCCTCATGTTCAGCAGCTTTCCCTCACATACCTCAGTCTGCACCTTATGCTCATTTTACTTCTTCACCACTTGATGAGCAACTTAGATGGTTCCCACCTTACACCATGCCGATTTCTGATCCCTACCATCCCTCGCACTTTACTGGTTATACACGGGATGAGTTACTTCTATCATTGCAGCTTCAGTATGAGATCATAAGTCGCAGGATTTTAGAGCTTGAGATGATACCGCTTCCTTTGCCATGTCCGTGTTAGCCTGCATTTGTTCCTCATTCGTCACCGTCCCCATTTTCACATCCTCCTACACCGCTTACTCCATTTCCTGAGTTTGACACTCGATTTCTCACCGTTGAGCAGTAGATCAGCTATCTATTGCGTCATGTTTATGATCTTGAGGAGGAGCTTGCGCATGTGCGCAACTTGCTTTTTGTTCCTCCACCTATGTCACACTGTAACACCTCGAAAATTTACGTCCAATAATGTATTGACACGTGTCATGGGCTTTGAATATGTGAAAACATACTTTAGAGGGACTAAAGTTGACAAACAGTGAAACTATGTGAATATAAGGGTCCAAAGTGTCAACAATGGATAAATAGGCTCTAAAATAACCCTACATGATGTTTATAATCTTAAACGGATAAATCATGGATCATACGAAGCGGAAAATGAAAGAAAGTGAGGAATTACGAACTACAGGGGCTGAATGTGTCAACATGTTGAAAGTATACCTTTGAGTGACCTTTTGGCAAACCCGAAGCTTTGTAATGATAAAATATACTCACTAGATTATGTGATAAAAATTTCATCAAGTTTCGTTATCGTATGAGAAAGTTATGATCAAAACCGTAGACGAAGGGTTAATTGCGTTAACGTTGAATTTCATGACTTTTCGGGTAAGCACAAAGTTGTTCAAGGACTTTACCATGTTTGTAAATATCCCAAGGTCCTTAAAAGTCAGGTTTTAGGGTCTAATGTGCAAGAAAAGTAGCAAAAACCACGTAACAAAGGCCAGGGACTGAAATGTAAACATTGAAAACTTGCTAACCTGGTCGCACACATGTACGCGGCAAGCGTAACCTGTCTCGCGGCCCGCCTACGAGTCACCAGCGACATATCAGCGCACAGATGCCAGTAACAGGTCTGTTGCGAGTTGTTTCCAGCTGTTGTCGATTCAGGGGGCTCACCAATGGGCTTACATGCACCTAGGGGCACTTGGACACTTCTCATAACACTCATAGACTCTTGTGGCAGCTCCATGTGAGATCAAAATTAGCATAAAAAGGACTTGAAGTAGTAACATTCAAGCACTTGCATCTTCTAAAATTCACAAGAACATCTCTGGAGCTCTCTGGACGTCAAGACAACCTTCTAGTGGTCTCTAAGCTTTATTTGGACTCTTGTAAGTGTTTATAACCTTCTCAAATTCGTTCTAGCTTAGTATATTAACCGAAAGTCAATCCATCGTAATTTAAGTTTGACTTCATGAATAAACGAAAATTTCTCAGTCTTTTCTCAAATTGAAAGTACCTACAAGTTGGTATTTATGTGGGTAACAAACCCTCAAAAGGGTATTTTTAGATTCCCACTCTAAGTATGTTAATTGTCGAGTCAAAGCTTGTTTCAAAAAGTCAACAGAATGTGTTTTTGCAAATTTAAGCATGATTAGCAATGTAGGGTACATGCAACCTGTTTGATCATTAAAATAACTTGATAATTAATGTAAGAACATGTCTCAACATGTTCATCTCGACAATTTTCAGTTTAAATCCGAATCGGAACCGAAAGTAGCATAAATTGACTTTTTCTTTGACTTTCAGTTCTGATCCGTTCATGCATGTTTGAGATCTGCCTTAGAGCTTATTTTGGACCAATTTTCATATAAGTTTAACTCTTTGAGATTTTACAACTTGGTTCAATACTTATCCGATTCATATGCATGTTTCCGATTTATGCTTAAAGTTGACTATTATGCCCTTTTTACCATAAAACGTGATTTTTGAAAAAGTGAAAGAGTAGAAACATTTGTTACTGATTTATAAACTTGCACCTAAAATTTGATATCAGTTTGAGGTCTAGATTAAGAGTTATGCTCATTATCGTAATTTGAAAGCTTAATGTTACTTAAACGGCGTAATTAGCATATAACCCTTTTAAACCCACTTTTTGATATCAAACTTTTTACCCACTGATGTTATATAATATTTTGGGATTTTTAAAGATTTTTATTTAATTTTTGGCTGAGCATAACATAGGTCTCTAAGTTTAATTCAGTAAATACCGATTTTGCCCTTTTAAGCCATAAAATGAGTTTTACAAATCCTTTTGACTCCAAACCTTTTTCTACTGATTTTATTTGATAAATAAAATATTTTGAGCATTCTGGAAATATAAAAATATCAGCTTTCTTTTAAAAACCCGGAAACGGCTCTAAATCGCCTTTTTAAACGTTTTTAACGCATAGTATGTACTATAACCATATTAAACATATAAGGTTGATACCTACTGATGTTTTTAGTATATTTTTATATAATAACAGTAAGTATAAGTTTTTGAACTCAGATTTCTAGTTTTGACCTTTTTAGCTCTTGTGAAATTACCAAAATACCCCTAAAGTGCATAGTTTGTTTTTTAATGATAAGTTTCACATATGGGTCATACCCTACTGTTATAACATTTTAAATTAAGTATATTTACTGTATAAATCAGACCCGTAACTCAGATTTACAAATAAACTCTTTTATAATCTTTTAAATGACCAAAATGCCCTTATGAGGCATAATTTGTGTTTAAATCCGTTTTGGGCATAATAGAAGATATCTTACTGATATTATAACATATTTAGAGCATATTATCTCAGGGAACTTGCATATGACTCTTACGGTTACCCGTAACGCTCTTTTCGCGTTCGGTTCGGTTTATGTAACTAGTTTGCATAAATTGACCGAGACGGGTCAAACATTATCATTTTTGTCTCAAAATCCAGAATGTATTTAGTATACCCATATTATACAAGTATTCAAACTTGTCGGGTCTAAATCACATTCTATCCGGTCTTCGCTTAATCGTGCGTTTGAACCGTATCGTCTTTAAAGCTAACCGGTCTAAGCTTAAGCTTAAATAAAGACCCATTAGAAATCTAATAGGTTATTATAAACCTTCGTTCCAGATTAGGAGCCCCGGTAAAAGCTACTTGCATTTTGCTTGATTGTGAATTATACTTTACTCAGGTAAATACTTTTAACTTATTTTCCCTATACGGGCTTGGGTTACGGTATATAGAATACCGCTTGATCGAGCATCAAATCTTACATCTTTGGGTGGTTAATTGAATAATTTGATCGGCTCGTTTAAATAGTCTTGTTCACTTAAAGCCTTTGGGGGGTTAATGACCATGTCCCGGATATCCTTGGCATCATCTTACGAGATGGCCACGACCAAGCACGGGGTGTAGGCGTACACCTGTCAGTGAATAACTCAATAATGTGGAGGGTCTATTGATCTTTAACCCGGACAAGATCCGGGCTACTGAACGCACAAGTAACATGTAATTCGTTCACAAGATTATTATATTAAATAATTATCCCAAGTTATAAAATGTTTTGTGCCTTGAGCATTCAAATCAATTTTCAACCATTTTCAAAATGAGTCAGTTAAATTGTATTTACCAGTGTAAACTGACGTATTTATCTAAAAGGTTAAGTGCAGGTACTACACGTAATAGGCTGGCTGTCTTCTAGAGCGTCCACAATAAGTCTCGCTAGCTTGGACGACAATAAGCTGTTGAACAATATCTTATTTTATTTCGATCCGCCTGTGGATCCGTTTCAACTATTAGTGATATTTAATATTACACTTTATTAAAGTTGAAATGAATCTATCTTTGCTTCCGCTGTGCATTTTTATATATTGTGTTGTTTGTCTATGATGATACCAACTACGTCACGATACTCCCCACCGGGCCCACCGGTGACACGTGGAAAATAGGGGTGTGACACACACCCCGACCACGTGGAACAACTAAACGTGGCGGAAACGTCGGGGAGTGTTGTAACAGAATTAATTGTTTCAAATCCATGGCAATTGAAGTTTCGTTTTATTAATCAACCATGAGAGTTTACATTGTTTTAAATAAGAACTAAAGAGTACATAACATAAATTAACTAGTTCATGTCTCGTTTTAAGTCACTAAGGCACATGTCCGCCTAAGTATGTCTTGATGAGTCCTATGCATCATCTCCTGAAAAACACATGTGAAAATAGGTACGTCAGCATAAAAATGCCTGTGAGATACATAGGTTTTGTGAAAACAGAATTCATGACTTATGTTTGAGAAAATATTTAGTCATGAACCTTGTAATTTGCTCTGTCTTGTAAATCATTTTGAAAAACGATAAGATCAGATGATATGTATAAATAAATGTAAGGTTAAATGAATAACCAAGTAAAATGAATTTGTATAAGATAAGTTGTTTGTAAATCAATGTCTTGTGAAAAGTATGTTATTTGTATAAAATGTTATATGTCTCAGATTGAAATGATTCAAATAATGCTACAATATGTGATATCATACAAACACTTATATATAGGAAGTACCAGCGGCGTATCCACCATGCTTGTATCATATTACACACGCCTCGTTACTTAAATCACTTACTCAAACCAAACCACCAAGATGTAATGTTTAACAATTGTAGAAATGTTTATGTATAGTCAAATGTCTATTGTTAAATGTAAATCATGTCAACAGATACAAATGGTTCACACGGTTCAACAGTTACAAACGGTTCACACGGTTCAACAGTTACAAACGGTTCATATAATGAAATGGTTACGACGGTTTACATAGTCAAATAGTTACAACGGTTCAAAATGTAGTATAATGTGTTCATATGCTGGATGAGCATATGCAACAGAAATGCCATGTAAAAAAATGTACTAAGTATGCACACAATGGACATACATAGCATGAAATGTAATGTAGAACGATGTACTAAGTACGCACACAATTGGCATACATAGCATGTAATGTAAAACGATGTACTAAGTACGCACACAATGGGCATACATAGCATGAAATGTAATGAAATCATGTACTATAATGTACTAACGAACATAGCAGGTATATGATGTGAAAGCATGGAAAGCGTGAAAGTAACATGTAGGCACATGTGTTCCACCCCAAAATGTTTGGAAAATAGTAAAAGAGGGGTCTATGTACTCACTTGAGATTGTTCAGTAGTCCTAAGATGACCACCAAGCAATGCTAGAGATCTCGGAATCAAACGGCACCTAATATAGGTAACTATGTTAATAAACCGGACCTATATCGGAAGATTTAGATAGAATGAGGGTTCGTAAACCAAACGAGTGTGGAGACTCGTGTAATATGGTTTAACAAAGCCTACATACTAAATGAAACCTAACCTAAGTGCTTACGACCCATTACGACCCGTTTAGGTAGCTTATGCTACTTTAACGCGTCGTTCGCGTGAAAAGCGTTCGGAACGTCTAACTAGTCCTATGACAAGCGTTATATGCCTAAACATGTTACATAATCAGTTATGTGACAACAGTTTAGGTTACATATGCTTAATTACCGATTACACATGAAAAGGGTATTTTGGTAATTTACCTAAGGCATATATACTACCTATCATACAACTACTTAACGAAGCGACCATAAGGTATAACCTCGGAAGGTTATTCCCTATATACTATGGTCACCTAATGTATTTGGTCGGATCCTATTGATCGACCAAATGGGTCGGGTTCGAAGGTATAAGCGATTTATTAGATCGCTTACCCTACGACCCTAGACAACGTGGTAATCAGTAGGCATAGTCCCAAGGGACTATAACCATCGTGATTACAATCACGTTGCGAAGTTCAAACGAACTTCGCATTGACCATAAACTGGTCAACACAGAAAGTCAAACAAAGTTTGACTTTCAGACTCGAAAAGCAATAAAAGAACGAAGGAATACTTACGAAGGGTCCCCGAATGCTAATTTCGATTCAAGTAGCTCAGGTATGAAACAATGGTTCCAACTTAGAGCTTCTCAAATCAAAATTCTTATGGGTTTTGCAATGGCATGGGGGGGGGGGTATTTATAGTTTTCGGTGAGCCGTTAAGATCGTTTCTTGGAAACCGTGCTTTGATCTTGGCCATACACATCAAGATAGTGGTTTTTGAAAACCATTAGAGCCCAAGGTATTGCCCCAAAACCATGTGCAAGAGGAATGGACCAGATTCAAAGTTTCTGCAAGTTTCTGCTGTTCTGGGGACTGCTTGCGCACCGCAACAATGAGAGTGTTGAGGTGCGCAAGGACCAAGTTTGGCAGAATTACAGTTTTGGTCCCTGCAGCCTCAAAACTAGGTTTTCGACGCGTTTTTGACACGTTTAAGCCCCGTTAACCCCATTTCAAAGCTCTAAAATGAAGTTATAGTATAGGGAACTTAAAATGTGCTCAAAAATATCTCGGATGTCGGTTCGTTTGGCCGTACGATCGCGATGTTCGGTTAATTACGACGGAATGCGCATAAGCGCGAAAAACGATCCAAATGGCGTGACGAATGGATTTTTCTTATGCCAAACACTAAAATAAAATATTTTAGTGTTTACATAAATTTTTGGATGTCCGGGTGTATTCAGAACGTAAGTTATGCGCGAAAATGCAAACTTGTGCACTTTTTGACACTTTTAGTCCCTGAATGACCCAGAAGTTTATTTTAGCACACCGAACCCCTCAAAGCCTATTTCTAAGCTATGTGAAGGATATTTATGGTATGTTTAACTTATGGTCATGTTCCAGAATGTCTGTTACAGTTCAAATTGGCATACTTTCGCAGTTTGTCAAGTTTAGTCCCTGTAAGCGATTTAACTTGATTTTGCCATACCAAGGTCTTCAAAACTTATTTCTAAGTTATGTAAAGGTTATTTAAGGTATGTTAAGTATATTTCACTATTCCGGAGTGTTCGTTGGACTAATCTGGTTATATTTACGCATCAGTGCGCGTATAACCTTCCAGAAAGCGATTTAGAGCTTGAAATCGAACAAGAGTTGATATGTGCAAAAGATACACATATTTATACAAGTCCAAAGTATGAAATACAATATTTCATTGGTTTGGTATTTGTTTGATGGTCGCAGTGACACAGGTGTCACAGTCTCCCCTACTTTAGGAAATTTCGTCCCGAAATTTATTCGTAGGAGTCTATTTGTGACTTTGTGTCAAAAACCACCAGAGATAGGTAAGGCACAATCCTGTCATTTCCTTAACGGACATTCTTCAGAAACGTAAAATGTACTTACAAAGTCATTTTCAACGGGTGTTTCATCAGAAATGGAAATGAAAAGGAGAAACAAACGGATATTCATTTCCTCAACGGATAATCTTCAGAAACGAAAATGAATAAACGGGGTTATTTTCCTCGACGGTTATTCTTCAGAAGTTGAAATGATGGAATAATCAATGGATATTCATTTCCTCAACGGATAATCTTCAGAAACGAAAATGAACTAACGGAGTCATTTTCAATGGTTGCTTCCTCAGGTACGGAAATGAAAGATTTAACAACGGATATTCATTTCTCTCAATGGATATTCTTCAGAACAAAAATGAACAAACGGGGTCATTTTCCTCAACGGTTATTCTTCAGAATCGGAAATGAAAGATTTAACAACGGATATTCATTTCCTCAATGGATAATCTTCAGAAACGAAAATGAACTAACGGGGTCATTTTCAATGGTTGCTTCCTCAGGTATGGAAATGAAAGATAAACGGATATTCATTTCCTAAACGGATAATCTTCAGAAACGAAAATGAACTAACGGAGTCATTTTCAACGGTTGCTTCCTCAGGTATGGAAATGAAAGATTTAACAACGGATATTCATTTCCTCAACGGATAATCTTCAGAAACGAAAATGAACTAACGGAGTCATTTTCAACGGTTGTTTCCTCAGGAACGGAAATGAAGGATTAAACAACGGATATTCATTTCCTCAACGGATAATCTTCAGAAACGAAAATGAACTAACGGAGTCATTTTCAACGGTTGTTTCCTCAGAAACGGAAATGAAGGATTAAACAATCGGATATTCATTTCCCTCGACGGATACTCTTCAGAACGAAAATGAACAAACGGAGGCATTTTCCTCAACGGGTATTCTTCAGAATTGGAAATGAAGGATAAACGGATATTCATTTCCTCAACGGATATTCTTCAGAAGTGAAAAATGAATAGCTAGTTCATTTTTCCTCAACGGATGCTTCATCAGAATTGGAAATGAATTGGGTTAACTTAGATACATGATAGAACTTGCTGTGATTTCTGTGCACTAAATTCCATAATTATGTATGCATCCATAATTACGTAATTCCTTGCACAGTCCGCACAGTTCGTTTTGTAATGTTGTGGGGAAGGATATCAAACTTGTGATGACGATGACTAGACTACCATAGGGTCCTTTTAATTAGATCAACAGAGGATCTTCTTAATTAGGCCACCAAGGAGTCCTTTCAGCTATATCATCCAATTTAACTAGACCACCCAAGGGGTCTAATTATGAAGCAATACTTTATAATCCAAGGGACTTAACTACTGCGTAGAAGTCCATTAAGGATTTTAGGTAGTACCTTTGGGTATCCTACTATGAATCTCTTGTACAAGGATATGTAAGATTCTACGATGATTTGGATAACATAATTTGGATTACATGACACATAAAAGGGAACACATAAGCACATAATCACATAATTGTTTAATTGTTATTATCTTGTTATTGATTGCTATTAACTTGGCACCTCGTACTTCGTTTCTCTTGGAAGAAACGGGTACTTAGGATTTTCATGGAAAACGCAAGAGATCATACAATGGAAGAAATTTGGGGGTAGTATGTTCTTCAAGGAATACAGTTCCTTGATTGTCGGTATTGTAAGAGATATGTTTGTTTATACATACAACCACATAATTACATTGCAATGTAAATAAAAGACTTATTTATAAACAATGATAACAATTGTTTCATGGACCTTGACAACAAAAGAAAATAATACATAAGACGTGATTATTTCTAAACGATGTTGTCTTCTGGTTGGTCAGATGCTCATCCCTGCGCTGGATTTGCATTAGCAAGCCTTGGGCAATTCCTACGAAAATGGCCCATCTCGCCACAGTTGTAGCAAGACCCCGGTGGAAAACGAGCTTGAGCGGGATTGTTGTTAACTTGATTTGGTGCAGCTGCTGTTGGGCAAACCCTCGCTGTATGACCTATAAGTCCGCAAACTTGGCATGTGCGGCACTTCACACCAGCATGATGATGTAGGCCACATTGGTTGCACAAGGGTGCAGTTCCGTTGTAGGGTTTCCTGGCAGGGGATTGAGCTGGTTGGTTGGGGACGGCTTGATCATTGTGAGCGACCACGGTGAAGTTCTGAGAAGCCTTTCGCTTCTTTGACTTCTTAGAGGATCCAGTCTGTTCATCCATGGTCTTTGATTCCCCGATTGGGTTCGATTCTTCGACCGGTTTCTTGTCACCCTTTCGGAAAAGCTTACGTTTCCTGACCTGAGATTCAGTCAAGGTTGCAGCTAGCTCAATGGTCTGCCTAACTGTAGTAGGGTTGCTACCAGTCACAATGTCTTGTATTGAGTCAGGGAGGCCATCAATGTACTTTTCGATTGCCTTATCCAACGACGTGACCATGTTTGGGCATAACAGACTTAACTCCTCATAACGGTCCGTGTAGGCTCGATGCTCACCGCTATCTTGCTTCAAACCATCAAACTCTCTTTCCAATGCTCGCAGTTCATGAAGAGGACAAAACTCCCTCATCATAAGAGCTCTAAGTTCAGCCCATGTCTGTGCTAGAGCAACTTCTGCACCACGGTCTCTCATAACCCAGTTCCACCATGTAAGGGCCCTCTTCTGAAACACACTCGAAGAAAACTCGACCTTGCGATTGTCAGGACACTGCACGTGGCGGAAAGTATTCTCAATGCTCTCGAACCATTGAAGAAGCCCAGTCGCTCCCTCAGAACCACTAAAATTGAGTGGTTTAGCCGAGTTAAAACTCTTGAAATTGCATGGACCATTGTTGTTGTTGTTTGATTGGTTCCATTGAGCAAAGAGGTTTGGGAATTGAGCAGCCATTTGCTGCGCAATGATTTCTGCCAGTTCGGCAGTCGCTATCTGGTTCTCGCGTCGAGGAGGCATTCTAAAAGAGGAAACATGAAATGAAACGAGTGAGAGAATTAGACGAAAAGAATGAGATGAACAAATCTGATGAAAGCAAGGATAGTGGTCATTTGTTTGTTACTACAAAGCAACAAACGACCCCGGTGATTAATCAAAGTAAATAGGTCAAAAATAATGTATCGCGAAGACATGCTCGCCTATAAGTGAACACTCATCCCAAGAATTCCCAGGTAAGCACAACCGGTCTCGCGTCTGATGAGATATATACGAAGTGCTTGCCTAGACAGAAAACCCAGAATACAGGCATTCACCCTTCCAGTTTGCACGTGTTCACATTATTTAAAACCCAAAACCTTGACGAGATTTTTGAAAATTCAAAGGGGTTCAAAACCTAGTAATCAATCATCCTAGAACAGATGATTAGTTTTCAAAGCGGTTTTGAAATTTATGTTCTTGTTGTGGTCGTCACCTAAGGATAGGTGACTGTATTGTTTTATGACTAAACGTAAGTAAACTCGCGTTAGGGTCCTAAGAAGGTTATAGACTAGGTCAAAGCATTACTAATAACCTAATTCCCTATAACCATTGGCTCTGATACCATATTTTCTGTCACACCCCGACCACGTGGAACAACCAAACGTGGCGGAAACGTCGGGGAGTGTTCTAACAGAATTAATTGTTTCAAATCCATGGCAATTGAAGTTTCGTTTTATTAATCAACCATGAGAGTTTACATTGTTTTAAATAAGAACTAAAGAGTACATAACATAAATTAACTAGTTCTTGTCTCGTTTTAAGTCACTAAGGCACAGGTCCGCCTAAGTATGTCTTGATGAGTCCTATGCATCATCTCCTGAAAAACACATGTGAAAATAGGTACGTCAGCATAAAAATGCCTGTGAGATACATAGGTTTTGTGAAAACAGAATTCATGACTTATGTTTGAGAAAATGTTTAGTCATGAACCTTGTAATTTGCTCTGTCTTGTAAATCATTTTGAAAAACGATAAGATCAGATGATATGTATAAATAAATGTAAGGTTAAATGAATAACCAAGTAAAATGAATTTGTATAAGATAAGTTGTTTGTAAATCAATGTCTTGTGAAAAGTATGTTATTTGTATAAAATGTTATATGTCTCAAATTGAAATGATTCAAATAACGCTATAATATGTCATATCATACAAACACTTATATATAGGAAGTACCAGCGGCGTATCCACCATGCTTGTATCATATTACACACGCCTCGTTACTTAAATCACTTACTCAAACCAAACCACCAAGATGTAATGTTTAACAATTGTAGAAATGTTTATGTATAGTCAAATGTCTATTGTTAAATGTAAATCATGTCAACAGATACAAATGGTTCACACGGTTCAACAGTTACAAACGGTTCATATAATGAAATGGTTACGACGGTTTACATAGTCAAATAGTTACAACGGTTCAAAATGTAGTATAATGTGTTCATATGCTGGATGAGCATATGCAACAGAAATGCCATGTAAAAAAATGTACTAAGTATGCACACAATGGACATACATAGCATGAAATGTAATGTAGAACGATGTACTAAGTACGCACACAATGGGCATACATAGCATGTAATGTAAAACGATGTACTAAGTACGCACACAATGGGCATACATAGCATGAAATGTAATGAAATCATGTACTATAATGTACTAACGAACATAGCAGGTATATGATGTGAAAGCATGGAAAGCATGAAAGTAACAAGTAGGCACATGTGTTCCACCCCAAAATGTTTGGAAAACTGTAAAAGAGGGGTCTATGTACTCACTTGAGATTGTTCAGTAGTCCTAAGATGACCACCAAGCAATGCTAGAGATCTCGGAATCAAACGGCACCTAATATAGGTAACTATGTTAATAAACCGGACCTATATCGGAAGATTTAGATAGAATGAGGGTTCGTAAACCAAACGAGCGTGGAGACTCGTGTAATATGGTTTAACAAAGCCTACATACTAAATGAAACCTAACCTAAGTGCTTACGACCCATTACGACCCGTTTAGGTAGCTTATGCTACTTTAACGCGTCGTTCGCGTGAAAAGCGTTCGGAACGTCTAACTAGTCCTATGACAAGTGTTATATGCCTAAACATGTTACATAATCAGTTATGTGACAAAAGTTTAGGTTACATGTGCTTAATTACCGATTACACATGAAAAGGGTATTTTGGTAATTTACCTAAGGCATATATACTACCTATCATACAACTACTTAACGAAGCGACCATAAGGTATAACCTCGGAAGGTTATTCCCTATATACTATGGTCACCTAATGTATTTGGTCGGATCCTAATGATCGACCAAATGGGTCGGGTTCGAAGGTATAAGCGATTTATTAGATCGCTTACCCTACGACCCTAGACAACGTGATAATCAGTAGGCATAGTCCCAAGGGACTATAACCATCGTGATTACAATCACGTTGCGAAGTTCAAACGAACTTCGCATTGACCATAAACTGGTCAACACAGAAAGTCAAACAAAGTTTGACTTTCAGACTCGAAAAGCAATAAAAGAACGAAGGAATACTTACGAAGGGTCCCCGAATGCTAATTTCGATTCAAGTAGCTCAGGTATGAAACAATGGTTCCAACTTAGAGCTTCTCAAATCAAAATTCTTGTGGGTTTTGCAATGGCATGGGGGGGTATTTATAGTTTTCGGTGAGCCGTTAAGATCGTTTCTTGGAAACCGTGCTTTGATCTTGGCCATACACATCAAGATAGTGGTTTTTGAAAACCATTAGAGCCCAAGGTATTGCCCCAAAACCATGTGCAAGAGGAATGGACCAGATTCAAAGTTTCTGCAAGTTTCTACTGTTCTGGGGACTGCTTGCGCACCGCAACAATGAGAGTGTTGAGGTGCGCAAGGACCAAGTTTGGCAGAATTACAGTTTTGGTCCCTGCAGCCTCAAAACTTGGTTTTCGACGCGTTTTTGACACGTTTAAGCCCCGTTAACCCCATTTCAAAGCTCTAAAATGAAGTTAAAGTATAGGGAACTTAAAATGTGCTCAAAAATATCTCGGATGTCGGTTCGTTTGGCCGTACGATCGTGATGTTCGGTTAATTACGACGGAATGCGCATAAGCGCGAAAAACGATCCAAATGGCGTGACGAATGGATTTTTCTTATGCCAAACACTAAAATAAAATATTTTAGTGTTTACATAAATTTGTGGATGTCCGGGTGTATTCAGAACGTATGTTATGCGCGAAAATGTAAACTTGTGCACTTTTTGACACTTTTAGTCCCTGAATGACCCAGAAGTTTATTTTAGCACACCGAACCCCTCAAAGCCTATTTCTAAGCTATGTGAAGGATATTTATGGTATGTTTAACTTATGGTCATGTTCCGGAATGTCTGTTACAGTTCAAATTGGCATACTTTCGCAGTTTGTCAAGTTTAGTCCCTGTAAGCGATTTAACTTGATTTTGCCATACCAAGGCCTTCAAAACTTATTTCTAAGTTATGTAAAGGTTATTTAAGGTATGTTAAGTATATTTCACTATTCCGGAGTGTTCGTTGGACTAATCTGGTTATATTTACGCATCAGTGCGCGTATAACCTTCCAGAAAGCGATTTAGAGCTTGAAATCAAACAAGAGTTGATATGAGCAAAAGATACACATATTTATACAAGTCCAAAGTATGAAATACAATATTTCATTGGTTTGGTATTTGTTTCATGGTCGCAGTGATACAGGTGTCACAACCTCCTCATCCACCACCATCAACATAGCCGGTTTTTGGTTTTATGTAGGTAGCTTGCTTTTGATGAGAGCACCGCTATTGAGCTGAGCTAGTGAAGCCTTTTGGAGACCACTTTTTGATTGTATGACTGATGTAGACTGATAGACATTTTGGAGAAGGGTAGTGTGACCCTGTGTTCCCTTTTGATACAATACAATTGTAAAACATGTAACAATATTGGTGGTCGATGATTAATGAGAGCTCAATCGTAATGTTCTCATTAAATACTTTGTTAAATTACTTGTTTGTGTTATAATTGTGCTGATTACCTGATTGCTTGCTACAATAAATGCTACTACATATACATACTATATACTTCTTATATAATTAAGACCTGACCTGTACAATCTTCTTTATAGAAGATGCCTCCTCGAAGGAACACTCAGTTGCCCACAACAGAGGCAGAACTGCATGAACGGATTTCACAAGCAATCGCACAACATGAGGCCTTATGCTCCGAACATAGCGGAGGTACCTCTGGAAATAACCCACCTCACGGTAATGTTTAAGTCGCTTGAGACATATTACAATACGTTTGGACATTCCATGTGCGTTTGCTAATGATTCAGTGAATGATGTTGCTTGTACAGGTTGTACTTACAAGCAGTTCCTTGACTATAAACCTCTGAACTTTGACGGCACTGGAGGTGCTGTAGCTTTCGTTAGATGGGCTGAGAAGACCGATTCTGTGCTGCGAATGAGCAAGTGTGCACCAGAGCACCAGGTCACCTACATCTCTGGATTGTTTCTTGATGGAGCTCTATCGTGGTGGAAACGGTAATGGAAATAGGAATAACCAGGGCGGAAATGGAAATTTCGGTGGTAATGGAAATCGTGGTGGTTCTGGAAACCAAGCTGGTAGTGGAAACCGTGGGGTAAACAACAATCAAGGCGGTACTAGAAACAAACAAGGTTGCTTTAGCTATGGTGATATTGGGCATTTCAAGCGAGAATACCCAAAGAACAATCTAGCCCAAGGAAGAGTCTTCAACATTGGAGCTAGGGAAGCTCGCCAGGATCAGAACGTAGTTACTGGTACGTTCCCTATCAACCAACACTTTACATCTGTGCTATTTGATACTGGTGCCGATTATAGCATCGTATCCCTAGAATTTAAGAATATACTTGGGTTAGTTGCCAGTAAGTTAGAAATCCCATATTCAATAGAACTAGCTAATGGGAAGCTAGTAGAGGCAAACGAAGTGATTAGAGGTTGTGTAATAGAGCTCGGAGAGCATAAGTTTACGCTTGATCTTCTACCAGTTGAGTTGGGAAGCTTTGACGTGGTAGTTGGAATGGATTGGTTGTCGAGCAACCGAGCCGAGATCGTATGTCATGAGAAGGTTATCCGCATTCCACTGGCGAATGGAGAGACGATTGTAGTGCACGGAGAAAAGTGTGATATGCCTCTAAGGATTATCAGCTATTTGAAGGACCGAAAGTTTACGCGGAAAGGATGTGTTGCCTTCTTGGCTCACATTGTTGATAAGGAAGTCGAAGAGCCAAAACTAGAAGATATCCCGTGGTAAGTGACTATCCTGAAGTCTTCCCCAAAGACTTGCCAGGATTGCCGCCGCAACGACAAGTCGAATTCCATATTGACTTGGTTCCAGGCGCCGCGCCTATAGCCAAAGCACTTTATCGACTTGCGCCTTCCGAGATGCAAGAGTTGTCGACGCAGCTTCAGGAACTCTTGGACAAGGGATCCATTAGACCAAGCTTCTCGCCTTGGGGAGCTCAAGTTCTGTTTGTCAAGAAGAAGGACGGTAGTTTCCGTATGTGTATCGACTACCGAGAGCTGAACAAGCTAATTATCAAGAATCGGTATCCTTTGCCGAGGATTGATGATCTCTTCGATCAACTTCAAGGTTCAAGTTACTACTCCAAGATCGATCTTCGATCAGGTTATCACCAGCTAAGGATTCAAGAGGAGAGTATACCGAAGACTGCCTTTAGAACTTGTTATGGACATTACGAGTTTCTAGTGATGCCGTTTGGGATAACGAATGCACCGGCAGTGTTTATGGACTTGATGAACCGAGTTTGCAAGCCATATCTCGATAAATTCGTGATTGTGTTTATTGATGATATTTTGATTTATTCGCGAACGAAGGAAGAACACGAGCAACACCTTAGAGTCTTCTTAGAACTGCTCAAGAATGAGAAACTGTATGCTAAGTTATCGAAGTGCGAATTCTGGTTGCGTGAGGTACAATTCCTCGGTCATGTAGTGAACGAAGATGGAATCCACGTGGATCCCACCAAGATCGAGGCGATTAAGAATTGGGAAACTCCGAAGACGCCGACCGAAATTCGTCAGTTTCTAGGTTTAGCTGGGTACTATCGCCGATTCATTGAGGATTTTTCGAAAATCGCTCAACCGCTGACCTCCCTTACCCAAATGGATAAGAAGTACGAATGGGGAGACAAGCAAGAGGAAGCTTTTTAGCTACTCAAGAACAAGCTTTGCGATGCACCTATTTTATCCCTACCCGAAGGCACCGATGACTTCGTGGTATACTGTGACGCCTTGCGTCAGGGATTAGGTTGTGTGCTGATGCAGCGACAGAAGGTTATCGCTTATGCTTCGCGCCGGTTGAAAGTTCATGAGAAGAACTACACCACACATGATTTGGAATTAGGCGTTGTGGTGTTTGCTTTGAAGATCTGGCGACATTATTTGTATGGTACACGCTGTACGATCTTTACAGATTACAAGAGCCTACGGCATATATTCGATCAGAAAGAGCTTAACATGAGACAGCGATGATGGGTTGAGTTGTCAAACGACTATGATTGCGAAATCAAATATCACCCGGGAAAGGCGAATGTGGTGGCAGACGCCTTGAGTCGAAAAGAGAGGATTAAGCCCATAAGGGTTAGGGCTTTGGAGATGAATGTTCAAACAGACCTCTTGTTGTGCATTCGTGCTGCAGAAAGAGAAGCTCTTAAGAAGGAGAACCTTAAGGATGAATATCTCCGTGGAATGGAGAGGAAGCTGGTACCCAACAAGGAAGGAACCTTGTGCTTTATGGAACGGATTTGGGTTCCGCTTTTTGGTGGTCTGAGAGATGTTATCTTTGATGAAGCTCATAAATCAAGGTACTCGATCCACCCAGGATCGGATAAGATGTACCAAGATTTGAAGGATTTCTACTGGTGGCCGAGACTGAAGGGCGATGTTGCTACTTATGTTGGAAAATGTTTAACTTATGCCAAAGTAAAGGCCGAATACCAGAAGCCTTCAAGACTTCTACAGCAACCTGAGATACCCATGTGGAAGTGGGTACAGATCTCAATGGATTTTATAACAAAGTTTCCAATGACACCCAGAGGTCATGACATGATTTGGGTAATCGTAGACCGTCTGACAAAATCAGCGCACTTTTGTCAATCAGAGAGAAGGATAACACTGGTAATAGCTGAGCTGTACCGAAGGGAGATAGTTACACGTCGTGGAGTGCCTATCTTGATTATATCTGATAGAGATGGGAGATTTGTTTCAAGGATTTGGAAATCTTTCCAAGAAGCGTTTGGTTCTCAGTTGAATCTGAGCACCGCATTTCATCCACAGACGGACGGTCAAAGTGAGAGAACGATTCAGATTCTTGAAGATATGTTACGAGCTTGCGTAATGGACTTGGGTGGCAGTTGGGACACTCACCTGCCTTTGGTTGAGTTCTCCTATAATAACAGCTACCATACAAGCATTCAAGCTGCACCGTTCGAAGCTCTCTACGGACGAAAGTGTCAATCGCCGTTATGTTGGGCAGACGCAGGTGATAGACAGCTGGTTGGTCCCGAATTGGTCTAGGAAACGACAGATAAGATCATACAGATCAGAGAACGCATTAAGGCGGCTCGCGATTGACAAAAGAGCTATGCAGACCAAAGAAGGAAGCCTTTGGAATTCGAAGTGGGAGATATGATTTTGTTAAAACTCTCACCTTGGAAAGGTGTGGCACACTTTGGGAAGTGTGGTAAGTTAAACCCATGATATATCGGACCGTTCAAAGTCCTGGAAAGGATTGGCCCTGTAGCTTACAAGTTGGAACTACCGGCGGAGCTTAATGGTGTTCATGATACATTCCATGTATCTAATCTGAAGAAGAGTCCGACACAAGAAACAGTGGTCATTCCTGCTGACGAAGTTCACATAGACGACACACTCCACTTTACCGAAGAGCCTGTTGAGGTTACTGACTGGAAAGTTAACAAGACTCGAAGGAGTAGTGTTAAACTTGTTAAGGTTCGCTGGAATGCGCGTCACGGCCCATAGTTCACTTGGGAGGGTGAAGACCGTATGAAAGCAAAATACCCGCATTTATTCCCTAACACCCTTGCAGCTAGTAGTAGAGCTTAAAATTTCAGGACGGAATTTTCTTAACAAGGGGAGAATGTGACAACTGTCAAAAAATTCAGGTATCCGTACGACAATTAAACCATGATTAGTGCTTAATGACTATGCTGAATTACAATTAATGACTTGAACTGGTTTCTGAATACTGCTTTATGCCTGCATGTGCATCACACATTTTAAATGACTTGTCATTATTGCATGAGAGCTTATATGACTCAAAGGATGCACGAAACACAGTTAGCACAATTATCAGATAAATCAGGAAAATGCTGCCAGAACTCAGCATATAGGCAGGCAGTGTATTGAGACACAGAATGGGCCAGAAACCAAGTATGATATTAGTATAGTGTGTAGGAAAGTAAGGATCACAAAACTGCCTTTCTAGAGATAGTTTAAGTGCCGAAAAGTGCCTAAAACTGACCCAAAGTGCTGAATTCAGCAAAATTCAGCAATAATCAGCATTTTAACAATCTAAAATCATGCAGAAATATGATTAAATGGTCCTGAATGCTTTCCTAAGTGTCGGGAATCAAAAGTGTCACAAAAGGGTACATAAAGCACACCACTAGTGCTCTAGTGGTGGCCACGGGTATTTAAGTTCCACTTATGGTGGGCCCGGGTGAGTTTTCCCCTCAAGGTCTCAAGTTCGAGTCTTGGTGATAGGAGTTTCTCATTGAGGGGTTTAAATTGGGGATCTATTGTGCGAGGGGGCTCTCTAGCGCGGACCCGGTTAAGACAACGTATGCTAGACCTCCCGACATTCGCGAATAATTCACACCTTTCAAAAAAAAACTGCATAGTTTAGCACTTTAACGAACCAGTAACCAACCGAACAACCGGACACTACTCGAAACACCAATTTTTCACTAGAAGCACTGTTTTAACATTACCAAGCTAGTTATGATCCCCGGACATCATAACACCTCCTAAATATCTAGTAACTAATATAACTAACTAGATACTAACATTTTAACCTTAATATAACTAGTTTAGTTTTAACCTACTCTAGACCCCCCCCCCCCCACCTATTTACGGCCAACATGGCCCCCACACAAAGATTTTCTTTGATTTAAATGTTGGATCATGTTCCCTAATGATATGCACATTATACATGAGTTAAAATGTTAGAATGGTTATAAGTATAACATGCAAGTTCATAACTCATTCTACACACACAAGTTTTTCTCTCTTCTCCTCCTTGCTTTTGGCCGACCCCAAGCACCCACACATCCATCATCATTCATCCATTCTCATACAATCCAAGCTTATACAAAGGTGTTAGAAGTCACATAAAGGAGCTAGGAGCTTTCGGAAGTTCAAGAACCTCTCTTATTTGCTTTTATCCACTTGATAACTTCTCTTGATCATCCCTAGCCTTGTGCTAGTGGTAAGAACCTTGATCTTGCTATTTTACTTGTGTTTTAAGTGGTTAAAAGGAGAAACATAATCATAATCTTGAAGAACACTAAAGATCACAAGAAGTAAACTTGAACATAAGCATGATAAATGAAGAAACTAAGTTTTTATGAGTTGTTATGCTTGATGATTGTTGATTGTTTGTGAAAATGATGTTGATCATCATATGATCTTGCTAGATCATGATTAAAAACATAATCTAGCAAGATGAGAGGATGAACTTGATGAAAGTTAATGGATCATCCTCATAAGAAGTATGAACTTGAAAGAATAAAGTTGTTTCTTGAAAAGTAATGATCAAAGTTAGTAGTAATACTTGCAGATCTAAAGATTTATGGATGATTTCTAAAGAAACCAAGTTAAAAATATAAGTTTTTCTAAATTTTGATTCTTACATAAACAAACCTTATTTTTGGTGGTAAAACAAGTGTAGAAACACTTGTGTAACAAAAAGAATTCATAAAGAAACATTTTTAGAAATGATGATCACAAGTTGTAAAGATCGATATTCTTTAAAAATGAAGTTTTTAAAGAACTAATCACACTTTAGAAGGTAACAAGGCTTACTAAGAACACTAGTAAGTTCCTACAAATTTTTACAAATATTCAAGTTCATGAAGTAGTAGATTATTACTTGTTTTTGGCAAAGTTGGTAAGTAAAGGTTGTTTATTATTGATTGTGGATTGATTGTGTTGATTTTTATAAAAGAAAATGATATGCTTGAAAGCATGGAAACCTCCATTTTCAGGGGAAACTATAGCAAAATTTTCTAAAAATGTAAACACTTAGAAAAACATTTATAAACATACACTTACAAGTGTATTTTCAATTATAAACTGTTACATAAACTTTGCCATAATTTTTGTTTCAAAAATTATAATTATTGGAGGTTGGTTTTTATAAATAAAAGTGACTAAATATGTATTTAGGAAATATATATTTAGAAGACACCATGTGTGTGATTAATTGTATATTTATTGTATTAGTTATATTATTTTAGGACATGAAATAATATAACACATCAAAATACCAAAAGTTACAATCCAAAATATTACCAAAATTCCAAAAATGTGAATATACAAGTTATACACAAAATATTGGTGAAACCGAACTATGGAATAAGACTTACAAAATATTCCGAAAATTGATTCACAAAGTATATTTTGGTAAATAATATTTTGGACACCAAGAGACGAAAATATGATTTTTACGATTATTACAAGAATATATCATATGTTTGACAAGGGAAAAATATATTATTTTTGGGCAAGTATGAATATATATTTTTCTTGAAATTTTTAGAAGATATATTATCTTTAAGAAATATACATTTCCCTAAACGAACGTAAAATACAACATTTTTGGGTGAAGGATATATTTTCTCAAATAAATATGAAATATATCATTTTCGGATGAAAAATGAGTTTGTATATATTTTCTAAGTTAACTTTGAAAATATATTAATTTTGGAACTTATATGAAAATGCAAATATTTTTGCCAAGGGAAAAATTATAAATAATTTTTCTAAGTAATATTTTTAAAGTATATATTATGGAAATATATATGGACTTTTATTAAAGATAATATTCTGAAAAAATTAATACAAAACTAAGTATAATAATACTTAATGAATACAATAACAATACGTATTCTCATACGTATAAGTACACACCGGAATACTACCCTAATACATGGCAAAAATATACAAATACAAGAATACGAATACAAATACCCCCATCCTTAGGAAGGATATACAAATATAAATATTTGTGAAGTATTAAGTTAAAATATATTGCTTTAATAATTACTCCAAAATCTAATAAATATAATTTAAGTTAAAATATTTATTATTTTAACAAATTATTATATAATTTGGAATAATATCGAAGATACGAAGAAACGTAACTCAAAGACATTAACCCTAAGTCAAGGCACGGCCCGTTCGTCTAATAGACATTAGTACGTTGTAGGTAGTCGTGTTTTATCCGAAGAAGCTTGAGTTACGGTGATTGAAGACGCAAGACTGTGAGTTCATGACCCCCTTTTCTTTTAACTGTTTTCAGTTTTATAACTTCGGGGGTGAAGTACATGTTACAAACTGTTTACAAACATTATTATTTGGTATGGTTAGCTAAGGAAGGGTACTACTTGATCATGTGAGTGGTGGGTATAACACTTAAGGCCATTAATCCTCGTTGTAGGACTGAGGGATATGAGTGATAGATCTATTTGGGTGTAGCAAGCCCACACTCAAATCTGCTAGGTTTGAGTTTTCCTGCATCACTTCACGCATATCAATGGCCTTGCAAACCATTGGTGATTTGTTTTTCCTTGCTGCTTTCATACCAGGGTTTTACAACATACATACATACTTTCAATGATTACAAAGGTTATTCATACTCACAAACAAACACATGAACTCGCTCAACTTTTGTTGATTTTTCAAACTACATGTATTTCAGGGAATTAGATGTTGATCTGGCGGGCGTTCGGAAGTTACAAGTGTGGTTTAAGAATAAAAGATGTCATCCATGATCTTAGGGTTTGGTCAGTGTGTCTTATCCTGGACGACACACGTCTTCCAAATCCTGGTTTTATTTAATGTCTTTTGTCGAGTCTTTGTGAACTCTTAAACAAGTTGCATGGTTGTACTCGAATTTGAATTTCTATGTTTTAAAACAATGTTGTTATTATGTTTTTAAAACTTATTTAATGGATGAACGTCTTTGGTTTTATCATATAGTTATTATTATGATTGAATGCAATGATATTAAGAAAGTCACACCAAACACGCTTTCGCAAAAAGTCAGGGTGTGACAGACTACTTCACTAAATGGCCAGAGGTGAAACCATTGGCAAAGATAACAGGAAAGCAAATCATTGACTTTGTATGGGAAAACATCATTTGCCGGTTTGGGCTGCCAGGAGTGTTGGTCACAGACAACCGAAAGCAATTTGCTGAAAAGCCTTTCAGCTCATGGTGCAAAGAGTTTCGAATAACACAAGTATTTAGTTCAGTGTCCTGCCTCCAATCCAACGGCCAGGTTGAACGAACAAATCGAAGCATTGTGGAAGGCATTAAAACACGATTGGGAAAGCATGACACCAACTGGCTTGAAGAACTCCCAAATGTGTTATGGGCAATCAGGACCACCGAAAAAATAAGTCACAAGAAAACACCGTATAGCTTGGTGTTCGGATCCGAAGCTGTAATCCCAACAGAGATAGGAGTTACAATAAAAAAACGTTCAACATTGATCTAGAAGCAAACAAGCAAGAGACGATGTTGAACTTGGAACTCCTAAAAGAAGCACGGGATCAAGCGGCTATCCAAGAAGCAAAATATAAACAAAAGATGGAATCTTACAACAATGCCCGGGTGAAACATGAACGGTTCAAGCCTGGTGACCTCGTCCTCAGAAACAACGAGGCAAGCAAGAAGGTGTAACACCCCGAAAACAGATTTGATAGTCAAACCACGTTAATATTAATGAACGAGTAAAATACTGTTAGTGGTAAAATTAACCAGGTGAATATTAGGATTTAAACAAATAATCCTAATATTAATTAAAAGGAGAATAAATTCTTTGAAAAAAAAAGGTAAGTTTATAAGAAGCCCGAGTTAACGGGACTTATAATAAAACGAGTTATAACTCCCTAGACCCACTAAGTAACTAGGAATATCAACCTAGTTAGTTAAGTGTTTAAAAATAATGAAGGAACTTGATATAGTAACCTTTTTATAACTTTTAGAAACTAGAGTGACTAAAAGGGTTAAGTGAGAAAATAATTATTATTAAAACAAAAATTAAAAACCCAAAACACACACTTGGTGTGTGTTCTGGTCGTAGACAACACAGGGGGCGAACAAGCTTCCTTCAACCAAACCCTAACTAGCTAAAAATCAAGCAATTGGAAGGCCAAATCAGTCCTAAATCGAAATCCAAGCTTATTTTAGTGATCACGTAAGTGAAGGGATCACAAGGTATGTTAAATTTCATCTTTTGGTTACATCTTAGAATTTTGATGAACATGAGAAATCAAAATCTGAACTTGACTGGTTGATATTTAGATGAAATTAGTAATGAAAACATGTCTAGGAGTAAACCCTAGTCAATAACTTGTTGAATTAGTGATGAAAATTATGAAATTGATAATTATCCATACATGCGTTAAGTGGGTGTTGTAATTATGTGATGAACACTGAATTTCAATGTTGAAATAGTGTAGAATTGATGTTATGAGACAAGTCTGGGTATTGTTTATGAATGCTAGCAATAAAGGTTTGAATTAATGATTGAAACTTGGTTAAAAATATTAGCCATTAACTAAATAGAAGAGGTATAGAAATCGTGCCCGCTAGGTGTTTGCTAAAATGCCTAAACGAATGTTTATATGCTGAAATTAGGAAAGAAACACGTAATTGGCTAATTTGACTAATTTCGTGTGATATGGAATAGTACGGGTTTTAAATATGATGGTGTATGAGAATCACCAAATAGAACTTGAATATATGTTAATTTTAGTTCTAGTTCTTAATTTGACAAAGATGAAGTTGAGAAGATGGTAAAATTAGGATTCAAACGATGACTTCTTGAAATAGATGATGTTTTTGACATCTCCTAGCCTACAATCACTGTGTTATAGGTTTCTAACCATTACCAAGAGTTTAATAAGGGTTATAGCCATGGAAATGGGTTGCATTTGATGGTTTGGGACGAATTTGAAAGGACCCTAAACATGATTTCCGTAGCTTTTTATATGGATTTTGACTAATCTTAAAAAAATCATATAAAATCAACCGTTTATCCGATTTGGGTGTTCTATACCTTTTCGGAAAGCTTATGTAGTAAATTTTTACTTTTTTCAATCATAAGAAACAAATGTATAGGTCAAAAAGGTGAGTTAAAACTGTTGTTCAGAAACCTTGAAAGCTGATTGAAAAATGAAATATAGTTGTTGTGCTGATTTTATAAAAATCATAGAAAATTCGTTAGAAGGTGTACCTTATATGCTTGTGAAGGTATTGGAGTTTTCTACGATCCATCTTTGAACATGTTAATCTAGTTCAGACTTTAAATGGGTCATAAAGGTCAATTACAGTAGCTGTATAGAAAATCCCTGCAGATTAATAATGTTATTATTTATCCCGAAAAGACATATGATTGCGTATACTTGATTTAGTCATGAAGTATTTATTGTTAGGGACAAATAACACTTTATATGACATGCTTAAAGTGTTCGAAATCACTTACTAACTAGTTTGTATGAGTAACTTGACTAACGGGTCAAACGATTAGTGAATGGAAAGAATTATAAAAAAATAGTGGTTGAATAAATAGCATACTTTGATGAATATGTGTCTGAATCCATAAGGTGTGATGGTCATGTTAATGTTTGACTAATCTAATCATCTTGTGGATATGATACGGTAGCTTGACTCTGACAAGCTAGGTAGGAGCTTGAAAATGAACGGTCAAAAGGATACAAGTTCAAGTATGAAGCTCGCAAGGATGCAAGGTAAGTAAAGCTTACACCCTTATCATAAGATATATATATTCATTTATATATTATAAATGCGATTTTGAAACGAAATGATACGGGTCGGAACATATGAAAAGATTAAAAACCATGTTTAATAGTAAAAATGGGTGAAATGGTAATTTGGTCATGAGACGACATAAGTAAAAAGAGATTTTGAATGGCTACTTTCTAAGTAAGCCTAAATGAATAAAAAGGGTAAAATGGTGATTTAGTCAAGAATAAATGCATTAAAGTTGAAGTTTAAAACGACACCAAGTGGCATGAGCCATGTTGGGCAAACGCGTAGAAAAAAGATTTAAGAGACCTAACTAATTTGTGAAAAATCCGAAATGAGTTACTTAACAAAATGGTAAATAAATACCATTCAAATAAATGCGCAAAATGTTTGGTCGTTTAGACTAAAAGGGTCAAATGGTAATGTTGATACCATTTGACAATTAACGACTAATAAGTGTTTGTGGAGTTTTATGCACACAGGATAAAACGGCTTATAAATTAGCGATGCTATGAATTAGCAATTATTGAGAGAAGGTATTAAAATGGGTCAATATGTTGATCCGAGCCAGGTACGCATAAATAAGTTTATAGTTAAAATTGCGATTTTGGTCAAATATTTAGTGAAAGTCCTTAACCGTAAAATTAGGGACTAAAATGGACCAAAAAGCCATTCAAGGGAAAAACCGGGTAAACGGCCCTTAGAGGTTGTTTAGGAATTTGTATCATGATTATGTAATCCTTAGATATGTAGAAAAGTTATAGGCATAAACATTCGTGGGTCGAATGCCTAAAATGGGTCATTTGCACAAAATGACTAACCGAAAGGAAAGATTGGGGGTAATGGGTTCATTATGTTAAATCCACCACAAAAATAGTTGTGGTGGATTATAAATAGTTATTTAGATATGGGAATTCAAAGTGTAAAAGGGGAAGAGCGTGTTAATGCTTAAATGCACAAAATCCCCTAAACGGGTCAAAATGGATTTATGCGCTCGCTTATGAATTAGACGCGTAATTCATAAACAAATTTTTTGAACCCGAGCTATGAATTTTGAGTTAAATACATTGGTTTATGTAATTTGATTATTTAGAAACAAGTTGGTGGTTTAAAACTTGAACGGGTCAAAAGTTCTTATAAATCAATTTCAAGCCGAGAGCTTGAAATCAAATATTTTATGATTCCCGATGTCTGACTTTAACTCCTTGTGATGGAGAATTAAATTACGATCGCATAGGAAAAAGAATCGTGTAAAATGGATTTATAAATTGAAAGATATGCACATTTTGGTGTATGTTAAGTTAGTAGAAATTGAGCTAGGAATCTACATCTCAAAGTTACAAACCTTCTGTCGAAATAGGTTTGTCGCGCCCCGCGACTTAGAAGTATCAAGCCATCGCACCCCGCCACAGATTGTGGCGCCCCGCGAAAGCCAAGGATAAGTATGTCGCGGCCCGCGACAGACTACAGAACTGGCAAATTGATTTTATTGTTGTTTGATTGTTTAGAACTTGTTTTAGACTATTATTTAAGCATCAAAACTAACTTTTAAGTTGGTTTTGATCACAGGTAAATATCATGGGTTCCCGGATGAAGATCAAGCTCAACGAAGAACCGAACACTATGCAGTTACAAGCTTCCGCACATTGTTTCGTCGTTATTTTTAAACGACGAACTCAATTACATTACGTTGTATTGTTCTTAAATTGTAAAAGTTTTAATAAACCCGTATTTTTCAATATATGTCTATCCATAATTACATATTTTTTTTCGTAAACTATATGAAAACTGTTAAATAATAGTATGGGTCTTACAGAAGGAAAGCCATGGAAAAATTGGTCCCAAATGGGAAGGGCCATATGCCATCCTCAAAGCTCACAAGGGAGGATCCCACAAGTTGGCTGACTCAAACGACAAAAAGCTTCACAGGCATTGGAACGGCAAAAACCTTAAAAGTTTCCACGTCTAGAAACATGTGTTAGAAAAAAGTTAGCAAAGTGTTGTTTTTGTTCCCTTGTAATCTACACACTTTGATGAACGAACAATGAAGTTCTTGTTAAAACTTGTCTTTCTATCCTATAATCAGGTTGAGAACCTAGCAAAAAACTCCATGACAAGGGTCATGTAAGGGGATGAGCTCCCAGGCCACATCGTTCAATAGGTTTAAGGGTTGAATGGACCTATATAAGGGGTGAGTTCCTATATCAATACAACTCCATGAGACTTAGAAATTTTTCAACAAACTTGTCTCATAGACGAGTCTGAACAACCTTCACCAAATGTTCCTTAAGCCTTAGAAAATTTTTCAGAAAAATAAAGTCTTACAGACATGCTTACGAACTAAATTCAAACCGAAAAAGAATGATAAATAGGATACATGTTATGCCTTCTTGTTAAAAATACCAAGGCTAACTGACTGCAGCACTGAACCCTTCAAGGTATAAGTAGCATAAGGAAAACACATCACCTACAAAGACAATTAAACAAACAAAAATACAAGGAAAGTAACAAAACAACAAATCATAAACAAAAGTTAAATTAAACCTAGAATTAAAAACACTAAGGAAAGCACCAGGCCATGAGCATCTAACATCACCTAGAAGCCTCAAAGGCTTTAAGCCACAAGTAGCCTAAACGGTTCCCTTAGAAGATGCATAACACAAAACCAAGATAGCATAAAAAGTCACAGGGAGCATAAGAATAAAAGAGAACAAACATAGCACAAGTGTTAGAAAGTTCAAACATAGCATCAGCGGCCTTAAGGGCCTTAAACCAACATAATTGTTCAACAAAGCCTTCAAGGCTTCAACCATCACAGGGACCTAAACCATCACAGGGACCTAAACGGTTCCCTCCAAAGAGACAAGTTTAAAACATACAAAACATAGAATTGTTTTAAGTGCTAGATAGATACGAATAGATTGTTCAAACATCAGAAGAAGGCTTTGAAGCCCCGGTTCCATCATCCTTGCCCTTCTTAGCTTTCTTCGCCTTCTTGGCCTTCTGCCCACCATCACCCGTAACAGCTGAACCTTCAAGGCTTGCTTCTTTAGAGACATCCGCATCCTCTGACAAGGTTTCTTCACTATCACCTGAACGGGAACGCTTCTTGGACAAAGAATCAAGCACTTCAGAGAAAACTTTCTCATTAAGCCCAACTGGTTTCAATTCCTATAACACAGAAAGGGGTTTACCGAAGCAAGAAGAAACTTCACTTACATAAGGATAAGTTAGCCTTTCCATTTTGTGCACATACTCTTTGAAAAATTCAGAAGCTTCAGGCCAGAACAAAGGAGATTGTTCCAAAGCCTGACCCGACTCATGAAGCTTGAAACCAGCAACCAAACCTAAGTGCTTCCCATAGTTCAACAACTTTGGGTAAACATCCCCAAGGGCAGAATTAAACTCATTAGAATGAAGGAGATAGGTGACAACCTGCTGAAAGCCTTGCTCAATAAGCCATTGGTTATCGCCAGTAGCTTGAACCACGAAAGCCTTCAAGCCTTCCTTCTCCTCTGAAATGGCTATCTTCTGGACATCCAAGGCTTCCTTATCAGCCTTCAGTTGTAACTTATATGCCTCCATCTTCTTCTTCAAATCCCCAATCTCAATCTCATGCCTACGGGTTAGCTCACCAACCTTTTTTAACCAAGATTCCTCCTTCTTTGAAAAGCTATCAATATCCTTCTTCATGGCTGCCATGGAGGCCTTCATCTTTTCCTTCTTCTTCGAAAACTCCTCATACTCCTGCATCCCCTTATGAAAACGAGTAACACCCTTAGCCACTAAGGCAGAAAGGTTGCAAGAGCTCAAGATCAACCTAGAAAGCATAGCATCACCCTCCATCTCCGATATGGAACCTCGAACACCGGGGGGGGGGGGGGGGGCAAAGTTAGCGAACACATCAGCACAAACTTTGGCATCCTTAAAACTATCTCCAACCTTAACACCCCAATTGGAACATAAATCTCATCCTCACTCAAACCCTCAATTTCCTTCCTCGGTGAACCTTGAACATAAGTCACCATCGCTTTTTTGCCCGCAGACTTTTTCTTACCAAGAACAATCAAATTCTTCTCATTCTCAGCATCAACACTGGGACTCCGATCCCTAGAAACCTCGATATCATTACTCAAATCCACATGATCAGAAGAAGTGGAATGAGGAGCACCTTTCAACATGCGTCGAGCAGAGCGACAGGTCGAAGTCTTAGGAGCAACAGTCTTGGTAAAACCCTTCACATTTGGAATACTCATATACCATCCTCAAACCTGTGTTCAGAACCTATAGCAACAGCATCATCACCCGCTGCAGCTTCAGCATCCATGAATGCAACATCCGATGTATCATCACTCTTGACAAAATCCAATGCAGACATAACTGCAAAATCCATGAGAAACAAGAGTATAAGCAAACAATCAAAAGGAATGTAAAAAAGCAAAATAAGTAAAATGCATACCCTGACCACTCCTCATAAGAACCGGATCCCGATCTGGTTTATCCCATAATTTGCTAATACCCAACAACACTAGCAAATGTTCAGGAAAAGGCCGAACCCGTGAAGGACATTCCCGGATGGCCTTAAGAAAACAATTATTTAATTCAGACTCAGAGGGTTCCGGTTCATTGAGAACAGTGTCTGGGTGTCTCCAAATCATCTTAAAAAGAACAATTGACTCCGAGACCCAAAAGAACCGGTCCTTCCAGGCACCAAGAGTGGTAACCATGGACGAAACCAAGCAAATATCAACTTTAGACGTTTCAAAAGTGAACCAATCACCATTCTTCGCTAAGCGGAAGAACCGGCGGAATGACAACAAAGAAGGATCATAGCCGGAGGCCCGACACAAAACCTCAAAATGTAAAACCCTAGCTAAACCATGAGGATGGATTTGACCAAACGAGACTCGGTAATATTCCAAAACATTAAACACAAAGATTTAGAATGGATGACGGAGATTGGAGAACTCGAAATGACGACAGTACAAAGCAATCGACCCAGGAGGGCAATGATCAATAGATTTGTCACAACCCGGTGCAACCGGATTGTATTTCAAACCAATACCCCATTCAATGCAAAACGCCTCCACTTCCTCTTCAGTAAGACGATAATAACTGACCGAAAGGTCCTTACGAGCACCCATGACAAGGGATTTAACGAAGAAAAGAAAAAAAATGAAGAAGGCAGGATTATGACTAACCTGAACGTAAGAAAGGACCGATGGAATGCTTGAAGAAAATAATGAAGATAGTTATTATGTGTAAATAAAAAAGAGATAAATGATAAGAACAGAAGTTTTAATTACACAGCATGTAATTACAACCGTCGCCTGCGATAATTGCCACCCATCACATCAGTTGTCATTTCAAAATTCAAAAATCTCAACTGCTCAGGAACCCTTGAAGCCTTCAAGCAATAAAAACAATGTGTAAAGTCAGAAGCATTTGAGTATACACCCCAAACACCTCTGACTTGGGGGGCTGATGATGGGGGTAGCTCAAGCCTCAATAATATGACTAAAATACATAACAGCCTAAAAGGTTAAAAGGTTCAAAACCCACGAGTTATAGTAGGCAGCAAAAAGAACAAGCACAGTAACCAGTCACATCACTGATAACCCACCAACTCTCCTCTCAGCCGCAAAAGTGGCATGTGCAAAGGAGACATCCTTTTACCCATAGGTCCGAAACCTTCATCCACTAAATGGGTAAGTCCCCTACTGCAGCTGAGTTCACTAGTCAAAGGTTTCCCCTTTGGGAAGAAGCTTTCCTTATAAATGACAGCCATTGTCATTCATGCAGGACATTCCGATCGGCTTAGATCTTCCTTGATCTTTGATCTTCCTTCTCCTCCCTCTAGAACTTGCTTCATGCATGCTTCTCTTCTTCACTTCAAATAACACAACTTCACCAACACAAACATCTGAGGCTGAATCTCTTTCAGCCAAGGATTTCAAGTGAATAACAACAAAACTAGTGAACCTCCTCCTACGTCTAGCAAACGTAGGGGGACCCCACGACCTGCGTTAGGTAAACTTCAACCCTTGAAGCCTTTTGCCTAATCAGTCTGTCCACTACCCTTGGTCTCATATTTGTTGTAACAACAGTCCTCATTTCTGTAATGATGACTAGTTAGCGTTAATCGGGTTAGAGTGTACTAATGTAACTACAGTTAATTAGAGTTGGTATATGTGTTTTTCTCCGTGAATTGAGCAACTTGAGCAAACCATGACTTGCAGATTCCATATTTTAAGTCATACATTGTATGGAATTTTCAAAGTCGTATACTTGGTTCACCCTTCTTCCAAAGTGAAAACAAGCCGAATCTTTTCTGCCCAATCATTTTTTTTCATTCAATACTTGATTTCCATAGTGGCACATAGCACATTTAGGGGGGGTTAGCAATCATAGAATGGGGTTTCAGGAAGGGTACCCGATTCTGGTACACCGCTCCCACCATTCAGGTAGTAGTTTAGGGTTCTTCTTACCTATTGAAGGGGTGTGAGGGTAGGAGGGAGATAGGAAGAGTACCATGTAAGAGAGTGAGGGTAGTGTAAAAAGGTGAAGTCCATGGTTTGTGTAATGACTCTTAAAATTATCCTAAAAATACCCGTAAGTATAAACTCGGACCCCTGAAACCTTACCCTACATCAAAAATCAAGAAAAACAAAATATGGGTTCTCAGGCGGGCCGCGTAAGAGACAAGGGACATCTTACGCGGGCCGCGTCAAACCATGATTGACCGGATAAGTGTTCCGAGTCCAAGTGTCGCCTACGTGTCACACCTACTGATGACCAATCAAGGCTATACGTAGACTGGGCGGCCACGCGGGCCGCGTAAGATTAAGCTTAAGGCTTACGCGGGCCGCGTAAGACCTCAAAATCAGCTATAAATAGCTAGGCACCTGCACAGTCCACTGGTGTCGATATCTTTTCATAAAAACGAAGTTATAACACTCTGAAGTCGAAATTACTTTCAATATTAGTGAGGCGCTGCTCCGATACCCGGTATTAACTCGATCGCTGCTACGATTCAATGTTCGATCGATTAAACTATCCAATGGATGTTTAAGTGCTACCCACATTAGGGTTTATGCTTTGTCATTCGTTGTTAATTCAATGGATGTTTAAGTATCGCACTTTGTCATTCGTTGTGAAGGTTTTAATCTCGTGAGTTATCGTAAATGCTGTATTAGTTACTAACTGAGTTCGTGTGCATGTTATTAATTTAGGTTAAAAGGCTAATCAGTAGGCTAGGCTCTGCTCAATTAAATCTACAATGTGAGTCATTCTATTTTTATCAAATTACTTTACAAAACTTTATTTGTTTTCAATGTTATAATTACGGGGATTAAGTCTTTGTAATCACCAAGTTATAACCGGTATGTGGGGTTTTGTATACATTACATGATAATCTTCACCATTGGGGCAGCCAAGGGGTGATATGACCATAGTCACAGATACCATTGGACAACAGGAGGGCCAATGGGTCGAGTGACAAAATACCGTGGGTAGTTGGTTTGATATCAGAAACATTGTAATCGCTCTTAATACTGTAAATTATAACAAACGAGTCGTTTTAGCAAAATGAATGATTCACCAGTATTTCCCGCTGACAAAACCTTTTTCAAACATGTTTCAGGTGATCTATTGTGATCCAGGAAAAGTGCTGTGTAGCACTTCAAGCTTAAGGAAGTGGCCCAATATAAAAATAAAGAAACATGTTTTGTAAAATAAAAGATTTCTCCGTGAAATCTTATGATTGTAAATTACCGGGATTTTATCCCGAGTTGTGAAATAAAATAATCGGGAAATATTTCAGTTTTAAAAAGATCCTGAAGAAACTTCCACTGTTAAATAAATACCACAGGATTTTCTGTCCCGCGGCTCCTGAAACGGGTCAAACCGGGTCGGGGGCCGTGACAGAAAAAGGTGGTATCAGAGCCACTGATTTAAGTCAATTAAGTATTTAGAAAATACTTAATTTCTCTACTTGTTATTTTGTGATTATGTGTTTTCTTATTTGAATATTTGTGTACAGTATGGGTAAACAAAAGCTGTCAAACATCTATCTTAAATTTGATAGGTCATCCAACGAGAAGGGAAGTTCATCCCAAACCAAATCCTCAAATCACTCTGTAATTCCTGAAGGAGGAATATTTGTGCGAAAGGCACAATATGAGGAACCACTTTCTCCTAATAAAAGAAGTTTGATTTTTAAGAAAAGTCAGGAGAAAATAAAGAAATTCCGAGAAAAGAAGATTAAACAGGAAACCCAGGAATTAACCAGTAAATCACATTGGGAGGACAAGTTAGATGAAAAATGGGCAGATCTTTATATGCTAGCTAGTGTAGCAGTAAATGCAAATCTTTAAATATTTTAACTTAAGTTTTAGCAATCTTATCACCTATAATCCAGAAACTTTATCCAGTAAATAAATAAGTTTACAGTAAACCCTAATATGTTTTAAATTTCAGTTGTTTTCACGCGGTATGAAATAATATTTAAAGGTTATCTGTGCAATTTTGTTATAAAAATTTTAACTTAAGTATTTGTGTGTATTTTGCATGTGTACTAAACAGCATGAATGACTTGTCTGACGCCCTTCAGAATTTAAATCTCTATCCGGTAAAAATAGAGGTTTCCAGAGATTTCAATAGGTATATACCAGATATAGAAGAACCCATTGAATTTAATGCTCCACCTCTGGAGAAACCCAAGCCCAAGAAAAGGAGGAGATTTGTAGGATGGTGGCGTGTGCGCAGGAGGAAACCCGCCACTAGAAAGATACCTAAAATAGAAAATCCCTTAGATAAAGGGAAGGGGATTGAAGTCGGGGAAGAGTCTAGGCAGATGGGATTACAGTTTGATGAATATTCTAAGCAAAGAGAAATGGAGATTGGAGGGGGTTCTAAACAAACTCAGATAGAAATTGGGGAAAGCTCTAAACAAACCCAGGAAATGACATTACAAGAGGAGCTAGATTTTATATTGGCAAGCTGTGATACTATTAAGCCTGTCAATACAAATGTTTTTACTCATCCTATTGAAACTCAACTTCCAATAAATTTGGAACCAGCAATCCCAGAACCTATAATCCACACCCAACCTTTAGGAATGGACGAGTGGTGGACGAATGATTGGCAGTTCCAAAACCTGCTCAACAGTCCTTATTCCTTTCTTCCTCAATTCGACCCAGAACCTATACCTAATCCACTTATGAGCAATGAGAATTTAGCAGAACTCCGCCACTTTGGCGAGGAGTTAATGGATGCACGAAATAGGATCAGGGAAGTAGGAGAACAGATCTCCTGGAAGTATGATGAGAGGGAACGCCGTTATTAAAATATCAGCTGACAAGGGATAAGGGGTTTATGAGACTATGTTTGTATAATAGTAATAATAATCTAATCTTGTGAAATAACCTAAAATAAAACTTTGTAAGATAATGGTGTGTATTGATGCATACTATTAAATATAAAAATGGAAATCGAGAAATCGATAATTTTGGCTATATGTGTATAATTGAAAATTTGTATGATTGTTTTGTGTATAATTATTATTTAATCGATACTAATATATTATATATAATGATCAGATGGAAAACGCTAATAACGAACCAGTTAATGAGGTTAATCAATCTGAGCAACACCCGGAGGATCAATTTCTAAATAGGCAAGATATAGAAAATATCGTTGCTCAAGGGATAGCCAACGATATTCCAGCAATAGTTGCTGATGTTAAAAATCCAATCGAACCTCAACAAATCATTCCTAGCAAACGTATTTCTGAAGATAACTTCAGCAATAGCATAAATGGAGGCGGTAATCATACTAATCACGATAATAATCCACGGCAGGCTCCGTTCCCTAAGAAAATGAAAGCTGCAACACCTGGTTGCACTTATAAAGAATTTCTTGCTTGTAAACCATCTGAGTTTGCAGGCAATGAAGGAGCAACTGCGGTACTGCGTTGGTTAGAGAAAACCGAGGCAGTTATTACAATAAGTAAATGTGCTCAGGATGATCAGGTCATGTACGCGTCAAATCTTTTTAAAAAAGGGGCGCTAGAATGGTGGAGCACAGTGTTACAAGCAAAAGGAAGGATGATGGCGTATGCTATGAACTGGGAAGAATTTAAGAGTCTTGTAGAAAGAAAATTATGTCCCGAATATGAAAAAGATCAAATGGCAAATAAATTCTTAAATCATCGAATGATGGGTGTAGATTGTCGCGGTCATACTTCGACATTCTTTGAATATGCTAGAGTGGTACCAACACTGGCTTCGCCAGAACCGGTACTCATTTCTCGCTATATTTGGGGACTAATTAGTGAAATCCGGAACATCGTTAAAGCTGCGAGACCTCGTACTATTGACGATGCAGTGGAGTTAGCTCATACCCTAACTGACGAACTGGTACGCACACGAGATGAAAACAGGAAGAAGGAATTGGCTCAGAAAATTACCCAAGGATTTCGTACGGGTAATAACAGCAGTTTTAGGAAAAGAGGAACAGGACAATCCTCCAATCCGCCTTACTGCAGGAATTGCAAAAGGAAACATTTTGGAAAATGTAATATAACCTGCAATTTTTGCAAAGTTGTAGGACATAGTGAAGAAAATTGCAGGAAGAAATCCATAATTTGTTACAATTGTGGAGAAGCAGGACATTTCAAAACAGAATGTCCTAAAGTGGTTAAACCAGCAGACAACAAAGCCAAGACAGCCGACGGAGCTACTAAGAAGAATGTTCGAGCCTTTCAGTTAACAACTCAGGAGGCCGAGCTAATCCCAGATGTGATAGCTGGTACGTTCTTAGTTCACAACATTTACGCAAAAGTATTATTTGACTCTGGTGCAAACCAAAGTTTTATTAATACTTCATTCTGCCAAGCTCTTAACTTACCCTTAACCAAACTTAGGCAGATTTTTACAGTCGAAACGGCAGACGGAAATTCTGTTAGCATAGATAAAGTTTTGCAAAAGGAAAATATAGAACTCTCAGGTCTTAAATTCTTTGCAAATCTATTACCTATGAAATTAGCCGAATTTGATGTTGTGTTAGGAATGGATTGGTTAGTAGCCAACCATGCTCGAATTCTTTGTGATCAGAATTCCATAGAAATTCAAGCACCCACCGGAGAAGTAATTATGATTACAGGGGATAAACCACGTAAGCCCATGAAGTTCATATCAGTAATGAAAGTTGCTAGTTATGAACGAAAGCAAGGAATAGTATATATGATTTCAGTAATCATTAGTTCTAAGGGTAAAGAACTTAAGGAAATTCCTGTAGTCTCAGAATACTCAGATATATTCCCAGAAGAATTACCAGGACTACCACCAGATAGGGAAGTAGAATTTAGAATTCATCTAATTCCAGGAACTATACCGATAGCCAAGGCACCTTATCGGTTAGCACCTACAGAAATGTTAGAACTGAAAAAGCAATTAGATGAATTACTAAGTAAAGGTTTCATACAACCTAGTTCATCCCTGTGGGGAGCACCGGTGTTGTTTGTTAAGAAAAAGGATGGTTCAATGAGAATGTGTATTGATTATAGAGAATTGAATAAGGTTACAATTAAGAATCGATATCCATTACCTAGGATTGATGATCTTTTCGATCCACTTCAAGGAGCTAGATATTTTTCTAAGATTGACTTACGCTCCAGATATCATCAATTGAAGGTACAAGAGGAAGACATACCTAAGACTGCTTTCAGAACTAGGTATGGTCATTACGAGTTTACAGTCATGCCCTTCGGATTAACGAATGCACCTGCAGCATTCATGGACATGATGAATAGAATCTGTAAACCATACTTGGATAAATTTGTAATTGTTTTTATCGACGATATACTTATTTATTCCAAAAGTCAGGATGAACATTGTCAACACTTGCATGCACTCTTAACTTTGTTAAGAAAAGAAAAGCTTTACGCCAAATTCTCGAAGTGTGAATTTTGGTTGCAAGAAGTGCAATTCTTAGGTCACATGGTGAATCATGAAGGTATTCATGTAGATCCTGCTAAGGTAGAGGCAATTACCAAATGGAAGGTTCCGCAATCCGCAATGGAAATTAGAAGTTTTATAGGATTAGCTGGATACTATAGACGGTTTATTAAGGATTTTTCCAAGATAGCTGTACCATTAACTAAGCTAACCTGTAAAGCAGTTAAGTTTGAATGGGGAACTAAGCAAGAAGAAGCCTTTAGGATCTTGAAGCAGAAATTAACCAATGCTCCAATCTTAGCCTTACCAGAAGGAACTGAAGATTTTGAAGTATATTGTGATGCTTCAAAACTAGGATTTGGATGTGTGCTGATGCAACGCAAGAAGGTAATTGCGTATGCTTCAAGACAATTGAAAAAGCACGAAGAAAACTATACGACTCATGACTTAGAATTAGGAGTCGTAATTTTTGCCCTGAAAATCTGGAGACATTATCTGTATGGAAGTAAGTTTACTGTCTATACAGATCATAAAAGTTTAAGATATATATTTGGGCAAAAAGAATTAAACATGAGGCAAAGGAGATGGATGGAAATCCTTAGTGACTACGACTGTGATATTCAATATCATGAAGGAAAGGCAAATGTAGTTGCTGATGCCTTAAGTCGTAAGTATCATGAAAAACAAAAGCGAGTTCGTGCTCTCAGATTAAATCTACAGATAGATTTAATGGAACAATTGAAGAATGTTCAAGCTACAGCAATTAAGGATGATGCTGAAGGAATGAAAGGAAGAATAAAAGAATTAGAACAAGGAGCTGATGGAATTTGGAGATTCCACCAAAGAAGAATTTGGATACCTAAGCAAGGAGAATTAAGAAATAAGATTTTAGAAGAAGCCCATAAATCCAGGTATACCATGCACCCTGGAAACAATAAATTGTACCAAGATTTAATAAATAACTTTTGGTAGATAGGAATGAAGAAGGATATAGCTAGATATGTTTCTAAGTGTCTTACTTGTTCATAAGTTAAGGCAGAACATCAAAAACCTCCAGGTCTACTACAACAATTAGAAATGCCTGTATGGAAATGGGAACTCATAACAATGGATTTTGTTACTAAGTTACCCAAAACCAGAAAAGGTAATGATGCGATTTGGGTAATTGTGGATCGATTAACCAAATCAGCTCACTTTCTACCTATGAAAGAAACCTTTAGCATGGAAAGGTTAGCAAAGTTGTATGTAGATGAAGTCGTATCCCTACATGGAGTTCCACTATCTATTGTTTCTGATAGGGATAGTCGTTTCACTTCTCATTTCTGGACGAGTTTCCAGCAAGCAATGGGGACTCGATTAAATTTGAGTACTGCATATCATCCACAAACAGACGGGCAAAGTGAAAGGACGATACAAACTCTAGAAGTCATGCTCAGAGCATGTGTGATAGATTTTGGTGGATATTGGGACGATCATTTACCTTTAATTGAATTCTCCTATAACAATAGTTATCATTCAAGTATTGAAACTGCCCCATTCGAGGCATTGTATGGAAGAAAGTGCAGAACTCCAGTTTGTTGGGCAGAAATATGAGAAAGTCAATTGTCAGGACCTGAAATAGTGCAAGAGACGACCGACAAAATTTCACAAATCAAGGAAAGACTGAAGACAGCTCGAGATCATCAAAAGAGTTATGCAGACAATAGACGCAAGCCACTCGAGTTTCAAGTTGGAGATAAAGTACTATTAAAAGTTTCACCTTGGAAAGGAGTAGTCCGATTCGGTAAGAAAGGAAAGCTAAGTCCCAGATACGTAGGACCATTTCCAGTGATCCAACGTATAGGACCAGTTGCTTATCGTTTACAACTACCAGAGGAGTTAGCTGGAGTACATGATGTATTTCATGTATCCAACCTCAAGAAATGCCTATCAGACGAATCTTTAGTAGTACCTCTCCAAGATATAGAGGTAAACGAAAAGTTAAAATTTGTTGAGAAACCTCTTCAGATAGAAGACCGAAAGGTGAAATTCCTTAAACACAAACGGTTAGTACTTGTTAAGATCAAGTAGGATTCAAAGAGAGGACCTGAATACACTTGGGAGTTGGAATCAGAGATGAAGCGAAAGCATCCTCATTTATTCTAATAAATCTCGAGGACGAGATTCTAAATAAGGTGGGGAGAATGTAAGGACTCTCAAAATTATCCTAAAAATACCTGTAAGTATAAACCCGGACCCCTGAAACCTTACCCTACATCAAAAATCAAGAAAAACAAAATCTAGGTTCTTAGGCGGGCCGCGTAAGAGACAAGGGACATCTTACGCGGGCCGCCTGAGAACCCAGATTTTGTTTTTCTTGATTTTTGATGTAGGGTAAGGTTTCAGGGGTCCGGGTTTATACTTACGGGTATTTTTAGGATAATTTTGAGAGTCCTTACATTCTCCCCACCTTATTTAGAATCTCGTCCTCGAGATTTATTAGAATAAATGAGGATGCTTTCGCTTCATCTCTGATTCCAACTCCCAAATGTATTCAGGTCCTCTCTTTGAATCCCACTTGATCTTAACAAGTACTAACCGTTTGTGTTTAAGGAATTTCACCTTTTGGTCTTCTATCTGAAGAGGTTTCTCAACAAATTTTAACTTTTCATTTACCTCTATATCTTGGAGAGGTACTACCAAAGATTCGTCTGATAGGCATTTCTTGAGGTTGGATACATGAAATACATCATGTACTCCAGCTAACTCCTCTGGTAGTTGTAAACGATAAGCAACTGGTCCTATACGTTGGATCACTGGAAATGGTCCTACGTATCTGGGACTTAGCTTTCCTTTCTTACCGAATCGGACTACTCCTTTCCAAGGTGAAACTTTTAATAGTACTTTATCTCCAACTTAAAACATGTGATAGACAATTATTTATATAATTTTATTCATCCCTCTAATTTTTTTTTATTTTATGAAAATATGTCTTCTCTTTACAATACAAAGTATATATATTTTTATATGTATATATAAAATATTTTTACATATAATTTAAAATTTACTAATTAAGTATGATAACTCTTATTACTCAGTATCTAATATAAAAACTTAATTTCTCTACTTGTCAATTTGGCGTAAGATGTCTCTTGTCTCTTACGCGGCCCGCCTGAGAACCCAGATTTTGTTTTTCTTGATTTTTGATGTAGGGTAAGGTTATACTAACGGGTATTTTTAGGATAATTTTGAGAGTCCTTACAGTTTGGGTAGTGGTGCCACCAATAATGTGCTTTAGGGTAGTTTAGGGTAAAAGTGTGTTAGCAACGCGTGATTGGTAGAATTTCGAATAGATTGGGTTATGCCCCGACTCCCTTTAACACCTATTAAAAATTTGTGTACGTGTGTGTGTTTAATTTTGCCAATCAAAACCCCAAAAAGCCACCATAATGGATCATCTAATAACCCTTGATGCAATCACCAAAGTATATTTACAAACCCGCAGGTGAAACGCCTCAATTCAGCCTCAAAGTTGATATTGAAACGCACGGCACTGCTGACCATCTTAACAGCCCGTTATCAGTCTTCAATGTTATTCTAGCCATCGATATCAGCCACAAAAAAACCGTTTACACGTCAAACTTCACCATAACTCAGACAGTTTTATCGACCAAAATAGCCATGTATCATTGTCGATGACCACCGAATTGGGCAGTCCAATCACCCACACTACCATTTGTGGTCATACTAAGGGTGACGGAGGTCGCTCGCACCACGTAATGTTTTTTGTACTATATATAGGTTAAAATCCCGACGGAATCCCATGAAATTTTGACACCGAATCTAATATAAACAATATATCCTGATTTTTTTTTATAAATTTCCAACGAATACTATACAATCAAATGTTAAATAATTAGGCATCAAATCATGTACAAGAGTGATTTTCCGTGCGACGTGTAGGAGACAATTTGGGTTTGACAAGTGTCCTTTTTATTTTAAGAAGAAAAGGGTATTATGGTCATTCTCCCTTGAACCTACTTCACCACCAATTTTCAAATGACTATAACTTTTTCATAGGATAATATATTTTTTTAAATTACACCGTTGTAAGCATTTCATTCTCTTTAATTTGAGTAGACTATTTCTATAGTTTTCTTAATTTTTAACATTTTATTTTACAAGCTATAAAGTTACGTGATTATGTTCCAGTACATAACTACGTATCGTATGTGCAAGCAATAATAAATGCCTAATGTGACCCTACATCTACAATCACGTACCATATATAACAAGTGTAATGTCACGTGATTATGTATCAGTACATAATTATGTTTATTATAGTTTTTTCTTGTATAATGTTTTTTTACTAAAGTTAAGCTTATTACGTGATTATAAATTCAACATAACAAGAACTTAATTGTTTTTATGTGTAACAACCCACAAAAACACCCTAAAACACTCCGTAAGTGAAAAACCAACACCATATACCTTTATTTTTATAGAAAACAAATAAAAACTGATTTTTTGGTTGTATCACGGGCCGCGACCCACTAGAAGAGATCTCTCGCGGGGCGCGAGAGACTTGATTCTATCCGGACACGTACCATGACACGTGTCACACACGTGTCAAAGCTATAGGGTGACACGGCATCCCTAGCCATAGCTAGGGTGTCCCTCGCGGGGCGCGAAGGACTGCCCTTGGCCAGTCGCGGGGCGCGAGAAACCCACGAGAATCCTATAAATGGAGCCGTTCAGTCACCTTTCCATCTCGCTCAAATTTTCTTTTCTTTCTCACACTCTCTCTGTCATTCTAATGTCAGATTCCCTAAAACCATGAAATCTACCTCGTTATTAGGGTAATAACTCTAATCACTGACACGGTACAATATTCGATCGATTAAAATCGATCCAATGGATGTTTAAGTGCTGCCAATATTTGGCTATACTTTGTCATTCGTTGTGAGGGTTTCGATCTCATGATTATCGTTAAAGTTGAAATTGGGTTAATACGCTAATACGAGTTCCATTGTATCTAGAAATTAGAACTCATAACCAGGGAGCTGCTAAACCAGAATACTTAGCGATTAAGTAAACTTAGTGGTTAAGATAACTTAACAGTTAAGAAAACTTAGTGGCTAAGAAAACTTAATGGTTAAGTAAACTTAGTGTTTAAGTAAACTTAATGGTTAAGGAAACTTCACATGTAAGGAAACTTAAGAGCTAAGTAAGCTAAGTAAGTTAATCAGTTAAACAGTTAAGTAAGTTACTTAATTAACCAGTTAAAGTCAAGTTAAACAGCTAAAGTTTAACAACAAGTTATACAGGAGGTAGATAATATCTAAATAGGTATCTATGGGTAGTCACCACCGACGCACATCCACCACCGCCGCACACCCACCACCGGCGTCCTCTCTGTTTCTTGGGTACAGGTATGCTCTCTGATGCAAACTAAGTTTCAAACTGAGTTCTTTTCTGGCTCATTTTGCAAACTGAGTTTCAATTTGATTTCTCTTTTCTTGTTTTGCAATATGCTATTTGGTAAACTAAACTTCAATTTGGTTTGGTGTTTTGAAAACTAAGTTTATATTTAGATGGTTTGTAGATGGAGGTTAATAATTGGGGAATTTGTAAAGAAAGATTGTTGGATTTATGAAATTGAGGGTTTAGGGTAAAGAGGAAAAAGGTGATAAGGTGAGGTGTGTGTGAGGTTTGAGGTGTTGGTTTGAAAGAGGGGAATCAACGTTTTTTACTTTGTACGATTTTTTTTTTTGCAATACGCTATCATCTAACGTTCCAGATCTTCACAGATACGAATGTACGAAAGGGAGGAGTGGTGGTGGGTGGTTGATGGTGATGGTGGTGCTGGTGGTGGGTGTTAGAGAGAAAGAGGGTGAGAGAGAGAGATGAAGGAGAGGGAGTACTGTTGAGAAGGGGTTTTTAATATTTTTTGTTTTATTGAATTAGAACATAAAAAGACAATAATACCCTCATGTGCAATGCACATGCCACATTTAACTTAAAATTTTAACCTGGTTAGTGCTAAAGGACCTAGTGTGTAATGAGTTTTCCAAATAAAGGATTTTGACTGTAATTATTGAAGTTAAAGGCTATCTACTGCAATTTGATACAAACATAAAGGACGAGAACTGTAATTTACCCTACTATATAAGGAAGGTATTATCTGGGGAAGGTTTATGTGAGGAAGGTTCTATATGGGGTAAGAAGTATCCCTTACCTATAAATAGGAAGTCCATGGATTCATTTTCTTTGCTCATTTCTTCTCCTCTTCTCTCTATACATTGGTGTTCTAACCAATAATCACCGATACGATATTCTATCATATCAATCCAGGAACCAACTAACGAATGCCAAAGTGATGTCTAAACAAGCTATACTTCATTGAATTTCGTTAAGGTTCTGATCTCGTGACCATCGTTAGGTTTGATATGGTTTTACACTAATACATATTCCACTCTGTTAAACTATATGTTTAACTATCAGAAAACTCCGATCCATAAACTTACTATCAAACAAGATGTTTAATCATCAGAAGATTCAGAATTATAAGTAGATGCTTAGCTATCAGAAGGCTTAGAATCACGAGGCCTGTTAAATCAAGAACTATAGACCTACAAGGTGAGTCATTCTATTTTTATCAAAGTTGTTTTGCAAAACCCTAAAGGTTTTCCCAGTTATACTTACAGTGATTAAGTCGTTGTAATCTTAAATTACTGCCAGTACGTGGGGTTTTGTATACAATTCTTGACAAGCGTCACTTTTAGGTGAACGGACCTAAATAGTGATATGACCACAGTCGCAGGTCTTGCCGAGTGACAACTAGGCCAGATAATTCTAAGATATAAACATTGTAATCGCTCTTAATACTGTAAATTATAACAAATGTGTTTTTGTAAAACTGAATGAACTCACCAGTATTTCCTCCTGACCAAATGTTTTTAAAACGTGTTTCAGGTGATTACATTAGATTGGAATAAGAGTTGTGATACGGCACCGAAAGTCTTAAAGAAGTGGTTTATTTTATCAAATAAATTAAATTAAATTAAATGTTCTTTTTATGTATTCGGGTTTATCCCATATTAAAGCTACCTTTGTAAAACATGGGTTTATTCCCATATGTTTAATAAATAAAAATCCGGTGTTTGAAAACTCTGATATTTTTCCTAACTCACGTTCCTGATGAAATTTTCCGCTGCAATATTTTCAAAATAACCACCGGTACCACTTGACTGCTCACGGATCCCGTCCAGGGTGTGGTCGGGGGTCGTGACATTATGCTATTACGTGATTACATCTGTAATATAAGTCATTACGTGATTATTGATGTTGTGTTATATTGAACATTTGTTACTGCTTGCACATATGACACGTGATTATTACTTTGCATTTATTATTTCCTTGCCTACATGGTACGTGTTTATTACATTGAGTATTTGTTACTGCTTTATACACATGGTAGGTGATATGAAATTTAGGTATACATTTGAGTATCTGGTACGTGATTTAGGAATTACGTGCTGGAACATAATCACGTAACGTTACACAATCACGTAACTTTATAGCTTGTAAAATAAGAAAATTTTAAAAATTTAGAAAACTATAGCAATAACATACTCAAATTATGTAGAATGAAATGTTCGTTAATACAGTATGTTGTTTTTAAAAAAATATTATCACATGAAAAAGTTATAACCGTTTGAAAATCATGAGGGAAGTCAGTTCATATGTCACCAATATTGGATTTTCCTATTTTTCTATTTTACCAGTTTGTTTTTAGTTACATGAATTCTAAATTTGGGGATCACTTAATCTCAACCGTTGGATAATCTGATTAAATGCTCATGTTCTCTCCTACACTTCACATAATTTAACCCTTAGTACACATTACAAGAAATACCTACTATTAGCTTCGTCTCTAATACTCGATCCGTGTGAACCTGAAAAGGTGTTGATCTTGGCCCTTGATGAGAAGATGATCCAATGGCTTGGGCTCTTTCCTGAATCAAACAAACACACTCTTCATTGTTAACCCATTTTCTTAACACATACTTCATCTTCTCTAATCTTCAGCCATGCACCAACAACCTCAACCACCATCACCATGAAGATGCCACCACCGTGAAGCTACCACTACCACCACCGTGAAGCTACCACAACCATCGTGAAGCTACCGCCACCGGACCACCACCATCTTGAAGCTCCACCACCACCACCACTGGACCACCGCCATCAAGCTCCGTCACTTTACCGCCATTGTCAAGCTGCAAACCACCACCACCATCAAGCTCCGTCTCCGGCCACTATCTACTTTTATCTCTTGTAAATCATGTAGTGTTTATTATAGAAATCAAGTTATGTAAATTTGGTTTTAATGAGAAAAAAGTAGTATTTTGCTTCACTTCCGAGTTCATACATGTTTACTAACAAATTAATGGTGTTTTGATGGTTTGAAAGTTTATTAAGCCATCTTTGGTGAAGTTTCAGGCAAAGCTCCGGCCAAAGCACTAGGGGCGACACAATAAGCAAGCATTAGCGGCGTGATCAGTAGCGGCGATATATCGCCGCTAAAAGTATTAGCAGCAATAAAGGAGGTCTTTAGCGGCGACATATATCGCCCCTGTTGCTCTGATTTCTTGTAGTGTATAGTATCCTTTCTCTAAATAATGAATCATGATTACACATAAATATTAATATAAACAATCCAAAACACACTGTACAACACAAACATCCAAAACACACTTGGACAACATTATTATTTATGTCCGTAAATGACATCTGTCACTAAGCCAGGGGTGTGGTATACCTCCCCTAGGCAGATCACCATTTTTATCGCCCTATAGTGCCCTTAGCCATCCCTGGGCGTCAAAGGAGGGGCGTCATTGATGATCCGCCAGCACAGTAACGAACGCCAAACGACTAGTTTGGTGGTCCCCATATCTTTTTGACCGTTTACAACGGTAACAAAATAAAAAAATAACTTTTAATTTTTAAATTTAACACTATATATCCTACCTATTTTACTCAAATATATGTAGTTGTTTTTTATTTTCAAGTAGGTTATTTTTTTAAGTAGAGTAAATTACGATTTTGGCCCATATGGTTATATCACTTTACCCTTTTAGCCCAAAAAGTAATCTTTTAACGTCTAAGCCCCCAACGTCTTTTTTTCTAACCCTTTTGGGCCCTAAAAGTAAATGGATGGGGTTAGTGTTAGGGGCCAAAAGAGTTAGAAAAAAGACGTTGGGGGCTCAAATGTTAAAAGATTCCTTTTTGGGCTAAAAGGGTAAAAGTGATATAATTACAGGGGCCAAAATCGTAATTTACTCTTTTAAGTAACTTTGAAGTTATTTTTAGGGTGCTACTTTCTACACCCCCCCTATTTACTTTTTTCACCCCCCTCCTCTCACATACTTACAGGTGGGGCCTGCGTGGGACCGACAGTTTTCCTCTCACAAGGGGGGTATAAATAGTTTGTAATCTTTTATTTATTTTATTGAAACTATGTTTTTTTTTAATTTGGTTTTAAATAAAATTGGCATATAAATTAAAAAAATATAAAATATAATAAAAATTAATAATTTGGTAGGGTGAGGATATACTGGGAAGTTTATATGGGTAGGAAGGCTAGGAAGTAATATTGACCTTCTATTAAATAATCAATGGCTAAGATTAAATGGGTGAAAGTAAACAAAAATAAAGAGGTGCGTGAGTTAGTTTGAGGGTATTCTAGTCCATCCAAGTCAATAGTTTCTCTCTCCTCCAATTCCCCATCGTTTTGATTTCTTTGCTTCAAAATCAGAAATTGAATTCGAAACATCTGATTTTGAGCATTATCGATTTTTTCATCACCTTTCATCTCTATCTGATTGAAGTTACAACACCCTAATTGACCGAAAATTGGGGCTTTTGCATTTATTGAATCAAAATCTAATCAATGATCGAAGATCAATAGATCTCTAATGAAGAAAACCTAATATTTGATGTGTGATTGAAGTTATGAGAGAGTTATATGTTGGTTTGTGACGAGCTCCTGTTGTTGTTCATCGTGAAAAAGAAAGGAAGCGATTTGTTGTTGTTCATTGTGAAAGAGAAAGGCAACTCTTTGCTTTTGTTGTTCTTCATTGTGTGTGTGTGTGTGAGAGAGAGAGAGAGAGAGAGAGAGAGAGAGGCGATTATACACAAAGAAGGAAGATAAGTGTTATTGGCTGCTAATACACATCATTAGGGTTTTTGTGTAGGTTATTTAAAAGTTAGAAAAGACTGATTTGCCCTCATCTGCAACTCATATAATCAGATTTAATAGAAAAAAATTAATGGGTTAGGGTTAAAGAATGTAGCGTGCAAGATTTTGTAACTTAAAGTACAAAACCCATCAAATTTAAAGGCAAAGGACACCGCTTGCAATTTGGTACAAACATATAGGACAAAACTTGTAATTTACTCTAACTTTTTCATACGACAATATTTTTTTATAAAAATTGCACTATAAAAACGAGCGTTTTTTATCTTTAAAACGAGCACGCTATTGCTATACTTTTGATTTTTTTTTCGAAAACCAAGATGCGTAAAATGCAATGGATAGAACAACATACTATAACCCAGGTTCTAAAACACAATCGGGTTTCATATGGTCGTGTTTATGTTTTAACATGGTCATAACTCTATTCTAACATGATCATGTTTATGTTTTAGCATGATCATGTTCCTTGCACTCAAATTTTGAAAACATACACTCCAGGTCTAAAACACAATGGGTTTCACATGATGATGTTTCTCTTTTAACATGGCCATGCCTTTGTTTTAACATGGTCATGTTTAGGTTTTAGCATGGTCATGCCTTTGTTTTAACATGGTCATGCCTCTGTTCCAACATCCAGGTTCTAAAACGCAATGGGTATTAACATGGTTATGTTTATGTTTTAACATGGTCATGTCTTTGTTCCAACATGATCATGCTTCCCTTTTAACATGATCATTGATGTATGTAAAATGCAACATATAAATTACATCAAATGAGGCATAAAACTAACCCTTTTTAGTACTAATGTTGGAAAAAGTGTGCTTTTGTCTTCCTTTTGTATTTTCAAGACCAAATGAGCTTAAATGAACAAAAGGAACAAATATGCAGCAAAATCTAACATAAATACAAAGAAAAGGATTAAACGTGGCATGCCCGACCCCTTGACATCATCTTCCCAAGCAAAAACAAGAGATCAGAAGGCTGACCACGGCCCCGTGCCCAGTAGACACGGGGGCATGGCCAGATGTCTACAAAAAAGACAAAGCAATAGAAGCTTCTATTCCCAGCATGGAGGCGTGCCCAGCTCAACACGGGCCGTGATCAATGCTAAGATTCGCAGAATCTTGCAAATCTTGATAGTACAGACACGCTTCTGCACACGGGGCAGTGCCCAGCCGACACGGGGGCGTGTGGAGCCTAATACAGACAATTGCAATTAATGAAGAAAGAGAAAGAGGATGGCCACAGGGCCGTGTCCGGGCTTCTGTACAAGCTATAGATATGGGTGTTTGGTTCGCTTCAAAGGCATCCCTTGGCAAACCACCTCTCTCCCACTTCACCACCACTCCACCACCACTACAACACCCACATCTACCACCATCATCCATCATCCACCTTAGAGTGTGTGTAGTAGTCTCGGGATCCAAGATTGATAGTAAGAGTTCTTGACAATCAAAGGCCATGTTTGCCTAAGTCTCTTACATCACTTGGTGAAGACAAGCATTTAATGTAATACTTTTGATTTTTAATCTTTCCGCACTTTTTATTTGGTTTTGTATTAATGACTTTAATAACTAGTTTCTTATGTTGAAGGTGAAACTTCCTTATCATTTGTCCGTGGTGTCTTGGCGTTATTTTACTGTCAATATAAAATAAAAGATTTTCACCATTCATATATCTACGATCTATATAGAGATATGTTGGCTACCTGGTCGGGGGTTAAGGGAATGGTTTGATAAGGTTCTTGCCTTGTTCAGTGTATAGATCCTGCAAGGACCTGGGTCAAGCTTACTAGGACCTCCTTGAATACCCACTGGTATTGGATGGCGGGGGTGCAAATGACTTGATCCCCTCATATATAAACTACTATTAATACATTAACCCAGCTACTTGGGATTGTATCCCTACTAACTCAAACCACTTACCGAGTGTAACACCTGTCTCATTTATTTAATGTTTTTCCATAAAATACGCATTTTTATAAGAAATGCATAGTTTCAAAAGTTATATAAAATGATAAGGTTTCATGACGATAGTATCTTAGTTAACTATCATCTAGTTTAAACATCTAAAAACGGTAAGTTAAAGGTTTACAACATGAACATTGTTTACAACAAGGTTAGATAAACGCGGAAGCTTCAAAAAGTGGTAGTCGGTTCATGTTCGCCGCTTGATCTTCACCCATCCTAAGTTCAAACATACCTACACTGTAAATTTATCACAAACGTTAGTATATGAGACCCTAGAACTCGTCTAAACGGACCCTAAAGCTCAAAATCATCACATAAACAAAATAAAAATTTTGTTTGGAAGTCGACCGTAGGCTACGGTTCACAGACCGTAGCTTACGGTTCACCATATTACTTCAACCAGAACGTCTGGACCGTAGCTTATGGTCTGATCAGCAGATTTTTGTTTGTTTTCTGTTTTTAGTACGAAAACCTTCATAACTTTTTAACCGTTTGTCCGATTTACGTGATTCTTTTTCCTACGCATCCGTAATTAATTTACCAATGCATCTATCATGATCATTTAATCAAAAATTGAGTTTACGGACCGGAAGTGTATAATCCCCTATTATACTTATTCGACCCGCATAGTTTTGCGACAAACCTTATATTACTCAAAATAGGGACTTTTAAACATGTATCCCATTCCATGGGCTTGTGATCATCGGCGTATCTTTACCCATTTCACGGTTTTACGCCTCCGTGATCTATAATGCCAAATGATATTTAATCATTTCCGTAATAACTACTAGACAATTATTCGAACCGTTTGGCTTGTTTATGGAATCCTCCATTTTCAACGACTACCAAACGTTTTCTAGTCTAATTTTGACTCATTCAATCGAGTAGTGATCATTGTCACTTCAACTAATACAAATCCTTATTCTAAAAACACAACTATGAATGATTACAATATCAAATTTACATAATGTAACGAAATAAGTTACATACCTTCATAATTCACGAACATTGCTTTCTAACCACAATTACCCATTCCTGGGCTTGTCAACCTTAGCGTATCCCTTCCAATCCATGGTTTAGGTTTTTATAACTCCAATTTAACGAGTGACGTTCGAGCCACTTCGAACGCTACCATTTCGAACACTATTTTAACCCGTTCTCTATCTAGTGAGTTACATCACTTTACTTACATTCCCATTATGACTAACTAAACAATATTATCAATAAACATATCTAACCAACTATTTATTTTGACCCGTTTGGTTTGTCGAGTGAATTCCATCACTTCTTAGACTTTCCCAAACGATTACAATTTCGCTATTTCAACATCATACATATTCCAACTATATCTTTTGACCCGTTTGGTCTGTCGAGTGAATCCCATCACTTCTTAGACTCACCAAACGCAATTATTTTCACTATACAACATTAAACATATCCACAACTAGGCTTGTCTATATAAATGTAACGAGACGACAAGTCGCGTACCTTCAAAGCTTTCCTTTCAAGCGCGTATCGCCCCCGGCTTGTCCGCTTGAAGACTCGGTTTCTTTGTCTATAGAGTTCAACCACAAACCGTTTAGAACTCTTTTTATAACACACAAAGCATAATTTGCCATATAAATCGAACATGCGTTTTCGTCTGAAATTTCAACATTTTGCTTTCTCTTAGGCATTTTATCAGACACCTAATAAGCATAATTTTCATAAAATTAGAAAATCAAGTTCCATGACTAGTTATTTTACCAAGTTTAACATCCTTTTCCAATTTAGTGTCTAATCAACACTTCAATATCAAAACTAACTTCATAGAATTCTATTAGCACTAGTTTGCTACTCATGATTCTAACGTTCATCATGTTCCTACAAAACCCATTAAACACACATAATGGATGACCATGAATTTCATAGTTTAAGCACTAATTCAACAAACTAATGACTAGGGTTTACTCATAGACATGATTTCATTACAATTTCATCCAAACAACAATAATGCAAGCTCAATTTCTAATCTCATGAGTTCATCTAGAATTCAAGATGGAATCAAACCATGAAATTTTACATACCTTATGATCCCTTTACCGAGGTGATCACTATTTTATGTTTGGATTTTGATTTGGGCTTGATTTGGCTTCTCAATTTGATTGATTTTGAAGTTTAGGGTTTGGTTCTGGTTAAATCGCAGACACACACACATATGTGTGTGTTTTGTGTGTTTTAATTAATTTAAATAAAACTTATTGCAATTGCCCATATTTAGTCCCTCTACTTTATACAAGTTATTTAAAGGGTATCTTAACCATTTTTGTTCTATTATGTCAAGACACTAACTAACTAGGTTATTTATTCCTAGTTATTCTATCTTGACCATAACCGACATTTAGTTTATAATATTAAATCCATATTTTCGGGGTGTTACAAGTCTACCCCCCTTAAAGAGGTTTCGTCCCTGAAACCTTCCTTAAGTAGCCCATTGGTTTGGACCAAGCTAACTTAGTTTGTTTTTAAGGCATTCTTTCTTTTAGTCAAAAGTTATCCTTCGCCTCGAATCATGCGTCTTCCACGTGTAAGTCCCCACGGACTGTAACTTGTGCCTTTTATTTCTTATATTGTCGCTTATTTGTTCCAATTTCCACTTGACCTTCAAAAGTATGAGTTCGTCAATATGTCTATTCCATACTACTCTATATTGACAAGTGTTTTATATAATTCGCAACATTATTCTGACTTTGGGTGATTTCATCGGTTAGACTGATTAGTCACCGTTACCTCATGCCCCGTTAATTTGGGTCTACCCTTTTGCCATATTCAGACTTACGTGAGTTTATGATCTCCCACCCCGTAACTCGCGCTACAACATGATTACATTCTATATTACTTTTGTGACCATGATCGCATCGCATCACGTCATGTTTAAGTTTTCGTAAACTTTTCATTATCAAAATCTTCTTTCTAACGTATCGTCTTACACCTATAGTTGTTAAGACCTATATCCTTTATTAATAACAAATGTCTAATTTCTCTCCTAATATTCATATTTGTTAAACGTTATTTTTTTTACTAAAACTGAATTTCAGTTTAATGTTTATCTCTTTAACTCACGTCAATTACTCATATCCAGGGATTGACGATAGGAATTTATTCTTTTCCGCTATTATACTACGCAGGGAATCGTAACCAGTCCTCATGCTTTACCTCAAGTGACCCGTAGGTTCTTTTGCTTAGTCTCGTAGGTTACTTCTTTAGGCGTTCACCCCTTTTGGTTTATTTCTTTCCATTGCTAACGCGAGGTTCATTTAGCCCTTTTGACCCTTACTTGATTATAATCCCAAGGGTTATAATGATCCTGTAGATCATCTCTTGCTTGTATCATTCCGTATTCTTAAAAATACATTTTTGGTGTCAAGGCACCCCTTTCACGCTTAAAATTCTTTCATTTTCATTTTCGAAATTTTTTTTATCGATTTTTCCGTAGTATAAGGCTACAACCGTTTTCTTTTAGGACTAATCTTCCGACTCTATGACTTCTTTTAGGACTAATTCTTTCATTTTCATTTTCGAAATTTTTTTTACCGTTATCCGGTTCACACATTTATTTATTTACAACCCGTTACCCAAGTTCTTTTATCATTATTCCGAAGGTTTATTTCTTAACCCTTATTTGGTAAAATCGCTGCTATTGTTATACGGCTTTTGGGGTTTTACCCGCTTTTGTTCCAACACTTTTAATACGTTTATTTTACTAATCTTCTATACAATTACACCTTTAATGTGATTATCGTTCTTCCCCATAAGAATTTTATTAATAATATGTTACTTGGATGGTTACCTATACCCAAGTTTTAATTTCATATTTATTGATATTTCATTATTCGCCACAGCGAATAATATGTATTATCCATTTAGCTTCTTTCTCAAGGATGTTTCTGTCTAAGTCTTAATCTCACATTTTTAACCTTAATCCATTGTTACAATAACAAAATCAATTCATTTCATTTTATTATTCCATATCATTATATGGAATTTATCCACATCGCTTATTAATATAAACGAAGTTTCTACATGTTTTATTTGGTTTGGCCAAGTCTATAACCTTGTCCTTGTCATCTATTACTATTGCAAATTTTCGGGTTCGGGTGTTATTACACTCCTTCCTAATACATCAGTTATTCACTTTATTAAGTTCCCGGGTTCGAGTGCACGCACACTCCTTCCCATGGCAATATTTGTCGTGATTACTTTTGCCTCGGTTTCACATGCTCACCATTGTTTATTTTCTTATTCATATATATTTCTTTTACATAATTCACCCGTTTCACTACTCATGTATGCCCCTATGCAACTATTGTTCCCACTAGTATTGAATAAAATTTATGGTGAAATTAAATTTGTAATAAACATACCTGAAACGACATCAGGTTTAGCTTTAGCCTCTGCGGCTGTCATGTGGGAAGACCTTGCCTTCTCCTTCAGGGTATCAGACTTTGCGTCAACTGTATCTTCATTTCCAACCAATTCTGGGCATTCAGACATTTTATGTCCCGGGTTATAATATTTATAACACACTAACACCTTCCCCGGGCAATTTGCAACCACATGTCCCACTTTTCTACAAATAGGACATGGTTTGTTTTTAAAGTAGCATTTTCCCCGGTGAGTTTTTCCACATATTTCACATTGAGGTGACCCCCTTATTGTAACTCCTTTCCTAGAAGCTTTATTAGGCTTCGATTTCTTTACGGGACTTGGGTTCACATTCAACACTCTTCCGTCTTCTTTTTCTTGTGAGATACTGTCTTTTAATTCGGTCATCATATCCTCCACCACTAGCAGGATTCTGGTTAGTCTCTCTAAAAACTGCGGTAAACTGGCTTCTACTGCCCTTCCGACTTCCTCGGAAATTTTAGCTTCCATCTCTTCAGTTAGTTGAGATGCTGATTCGCCCCTGGTTACACCAGACATTTCTTTCACCTGTTCGTTGACTATCGGCACCGTATCATCATTGCCATCATCGGCCATCTTGAATCTGAAATGTTTATGCTAATTATTAAACATTTCATTTTATAACATCTGCATCATTCGCTTTGGTTTAGCCAAGCTCACCACTTGCTTAAACCATTCATGTTTAGTGCACTTTCCGGGTTTGAGTGTATTACACACTCTTCCCATGCACATCTAATCGTATTCATTTTCTAATATCTCATTAACATTTACTAAAATAAATAATTAATTCTTACCGGATGTTTGATCAAGCTTCGAACCGAACACACTTTGTTCACAAACTTGAGCTCTGATTACCAACTTGTAACACCCGTCTCATTTGTTTAATGTTTTTCCATAAAATACACATTTTTATAAGAAATGCATAGTTTCAAAAGTTATACTAAATGATAAGGTTTCATGATGATAGTATCTTAGTTAACTGTCATCTAGTTTAAACATCTAAAAACGGTAAGTTAAAGGTTTACAACATGAACATTGTTTACAACAAGGTTAGATAAACGCGGAAGCTTCAAAAAGTGGTGTTCGGTATATGTTCGCCGCTTGATCTTCACCCATCCTACGTTCAAACATACCTACACTGTAAATTTATCACAAACGTTAGTATATGAGACCCTAGAACCCGTCTAAACGGACCCGAAAGCTCAAAATCATCACATAAACAAAATAAAAATTTTGTTTGGAAGTCGACCATAGGCTACGGTTCACAGACCGTAGCTTACGGTTCACCATATTACTTCAACCAGAACTTCTGGACCGTAGGCTACGGTCCAGGGCCGTAGCTTATGGTCTGATCAGCAGATTTTTGTTTGTTTTCTGTTTTTAGTATGAAAAGCTTCATAACTTTTTAACCGTTTGTCCGATTTATGTGATTCTTTTTCCTACGCGTCCGTAATTAAATTACCAACGCGTATATCATGATCATTTAATAAAAAATTAAGTTTATGGACCGGGAGTCTATAATCCCCTATTATACTTATTCGACCCGCATAGGTTTGCGACAAATCTTATATTACTCAAAATTGGGACTTTTAAACATGTATACCCATTCCATGGGCTTGTGATCATCGGCGTATCTTTACCCATTTCACAGTTTTACGTCTCTGTGATCTATAATGCCAAATGATATTTAATTACTTCCGTAATGACTACTAGACAATTATTCGACCCGTTTGGCTTGTTTATGGAATCCTCCATTTTCAACGACTACCAAACGTTTTCTAATCTAATTTTGACTCATTCAATCGAGTAGTGATCATTGTCACTTCAACTAATACAAATCCTTATTCTAAAAACACAACTATGAATGATTACAATATCAAATTTACATAATGTAACGAAACAAGTTACATACCTTCATAATTCACCAACATTGCATTCTAACCACAATTGCCCATTCCCTGGCTTGTCAACCTTAGCGTATCCCTTCCAATCCATGGTTTACGCTTTTATAACTCAAATTTAACGAGTTATTTTAACCCGTTCTCTATCTAGTGAGTTACATTTCGAACACTATTTTAACCCGTTCTCTATCTAGTGAGTTACATCACTTTACTTACATTCCCATTATGACTAATTAAACAATATTATCAATAAACATATCTAACCAACTATTTATTTTGACCCGTTTGGTTTGTCGAGTGAATTCCATCACTTCTTAGACTTTCCCAAATGATTACAATTTCACTATTTCAACATCATACATATTCCAACTATTTCTTTTGACCCGTTTGGTTAGTGAATCCCATCACTTCTTAGACTCACCAAACGCAACTATTTTTGCTATGCAACAGTAAACATATCTACAACTAGGCTTGTCTATATAAATGTAACGAGACGACAAGTCGTGTACCTTCAAAGCTTTCCTTTCAAGCGCGTATCGCCCCCGGCTTGTTCACATGAAGACTCAGTTTCTTTGCCTATAGAATTCAACCACAAAACGTTTAGAACTCTTTTTATAACACACAACGCATAATTTGCCATATAAATCGAACATGCGTTTTTGTCTAAAATTTCAACATTTTGGTTTCTCTTAAGCATTTTATCAAACACCTAATAAGCATGATTTTCATAAAATTAGAAAATCAAGTTCCATGACTAGTTATTTAACCAAGTTTAACATCCTTTTCCAATTTAGTTTCTAATCAACACTTCAATATCAAAACTAACTTCATAGAATTCTATTAGCACTAGTTTGCTACTCATGATTCTAATGTCCATCATGTTTCTACAAAACCCATTAAACACACATAATGGATTACCATGAATTTCATAGTTTAAGCACTAATTCAATAAACTAATGACTAGGGTTTACTCCTAGACATGATTTCATTACAATTTCATCCAAACAACAATCATGCAAGCTCAATTTCAAATCTCATGTGTTCATCTAGAATTCAAGATGGAATCAAACCATGAAATTTTACATAGCTTATGATCCCTTTACTGAGGTGATCACTATTTTGTGTTTGGATTTCGATTTGGGCTTGATTTGGCTTCTCAATTTGATGGATTTTGAAGTCTAGGGTTTGAATATGAGAGCCCTTTCTTGGCTCTGGTTAAATCACAGACACACACACATATGTGTGTGTTTTGTGTGTTTTAATTGATTTAATTAAAACTTGTTGCAATTGCCCATATTTAGTCCCTCCACTTTACACAAGTTATTTAAAGAGTATCTTAACCATTTTTGTTCTATTATGTCAAGACACTAACTAACTAGGTTATTTATTCCTAGTTATTCTATCTTGACCATAACCGACATTTAGTTTATAATATTAAATCCATATTTTCGGTGTGTTACACCGAAGGTAACGTCGCCTTCAAAAGAGAGGCTTACCACATTACGCATTAATAAATTAATTTATTATCTTTCAATATTCCGACCCTTTGGGATTGTATCCTTGCTGACTCAAACCACTGGGTTGAGGGTAACGTCACCTTCAAAAGAGGGGCCTACTACTATAACTAAGATAATCTCTTAAAAAGTGCAAAAGTGCGGAAATTATCAAAGGTTACATTAAAGGCGAGTCGGATCCAAGTGATTCATCTTGTCTATCTGTTTTATTTTTATTTTATTTTTCAGCATTTTTTAGTTTTTATTTTTCATATTTAAAACATTTTCTAAAACTTTTGATTTGATTAGACGTTGATGATAAACCGGTATTAAAAGCTCTTGTGTCCTTGGACGACCTCGGTATCTTACCAACGCTATACCACGCTCACGATGGGTGCACTTGCCCATATGTGTGTTTAGTATTAGTAAAATATCGTGTTTTATAAATTTAAAACTTGACCAATGTGTTAAAAATGGCTTAAAATATCAATAAAAACATATAACGCTACACACGCATCAATCATGTTCTCAGATGTTCTTTTACACTCCATTACTAAAACACAATGAGACCCAAAATCAAGATTTTACACTACAGATTCTAAAAAGCAATGGAGTTTTAACATGGCTATGTTTATGTTTTAACATGGTCATGCTTTTGTTCCAACATGACCATGCTTCTATTTTAGCATGATCATGTTCTTTGCACTACAGGTTGTAAAACACAATGAAACACAAAATCAATATTTTGCACTGCATCTTTCAAATAGCAATGGAGTTTTAACATGGTCGTGTTTATGTTTTAACATGGTTATCTTTTGTTCCAACATGACCATGCTTCTATTTTAGCATGATCATGTTCTTGCTTGTAAAACGTAATGAAACAAAAAAATTAATATTTTGCACTGTATGTTCTAAAAAGCAATGGAGTTTTAACATGCCCATATTAATGTTTTAATATGGTCATGCTTTTGTTCCAACATGACCATGCTTCTATTTTAGCATACCATCTTCTTTGCTTGTAAAACGCAAGGAAACCAAAAATCAATATTTTGCACTGTTAGTTCTAAAAAGCAATGGAGTTTTAACATGGTCATGGTTTTGTTCCAACATGACCATGCTTCTATTTTAACATGATCATGTTCTTTACACTCCTGGTTGTAAGACGCAATGAAACCCAAAATCAATATTTGCACTGCAGGTTCTAAAAAGAAATGGAGTTTTAACATAGGTTCTAAAAAGCAATATAGTTTTAACATGGGTATGCCTTAGTTCCAACATGATCATGCCTCTGTCTTAGCATAATCATGTTCTTTGCACTGCAGGTTCTAAAACGCAGTAGGTTTTAACATGGTCATGCATTTGTTCCAACATGATCATGCTTCTATTTTAGCATGGTCATGTCTCTGCTTTAACATCCAGAAGAAGAAAAATGAAAAGAACTCTAACTAAAACATAATGAGGTGAAAAACGCAATTGAGGTTTGATAACCTAAAACTCAATGAAAATAAAAAAAATAGCACAAGTTACAAAAGAACTCTGACTAACGACATTGGACGAAGAAAGAATTCCGATACATCGTGGGGAAACTTGTTGCGGTGGCGGTGGGTGGTGGAGCAGTGGCGGTGGATGGTGGAATGGTGGTTTCAGATCTGAAAAATCCAATAGGTGGTTGAAGGAGGTGGTGGTGGTTTCAGATCTAGTTTCCTGCAAGATGGTGGCTATCTTAGGTGGTGGTGGAGGTGGAGGTGGTGGTGCTGGTTGTGATGTGGTAGTTTATGGTTTTGAAAATGGTGAATTTGAGTATACGGGGAAGAGAAATAAATTGTAGATGTTGTGTTTTTTTTTTGAAGATGACGAGTTTTGACTAAAATGCTCTTCCTTATGTCTTTTCATCTTTGCCACGTGTCCTTCTGTTATTGCTTCCTATCCTTTCTTACAAAACTAAACTTCCTATTTGATTTTTCCCCTAATTAGGTAATGCTAATGGATGCTTTAAACCATTACATGCAAGTTAAAGGAGGGAGAGCTTTAAAGCCCCCTATGTGACATGTCGTTAATGTGGCGTGATAAAACTCATAGGGACTTTATACCACACCCTCTAATCTTAGGATTTTTAATTATCCCATTGGATATTAAACATCCAAAACACTTGGACAACATTAACGTTTTCTTGGGTATAACATTCACCGATAACAATAGGAATAACAATAACAATAACAACGAAAACAAAAATATAAAAATAAGAGTACCGATAACAATAGGAATAACAACAACAACCAAAATAAAAACAAAAATATAAAAATAAGAGTAACAATCACAATCACAATCACAAATCGGTTTAAAATGGAACAATGATATAGAGTTTTGGTTCTTCATAGTCATTAGCTAGCCATAGCTATAGTCTGCATTAAAAAGGGTAGTTTAGACCCGTATATTCATGTTTCGTTCATTGTTAGCAGAAAAAAATAAAAAATAAAATATAAAGCTTAAGAAACGCAAATGAGTAAAAATAATTATCGCCCATAGTCTATTTTACGGGATGTAGGGTAGGGATTCCTAATTTAAACTGCTTATTTATATATATATATTAAAGTATTAAATTATAATACCCAAATAAAAGTATTTTTAAAAATATAGAGAAAACTCACTGAAGTGCTTTTCAAAAAAAAAAAAAACTCACTGAAAGTAATAATCTAAGTCTCAGTTCTTGAAAAAGATTAAGCAATGTGATAACGATGAAGAAAAAGTGTTAATGTAATAACCTTTTTAGTAAAAAAAAAAAATAAGATTATTAAAATATAAATTTTGTAATCAAATCTAACACACTAATAAACTATAAACCATTAAAGAAAAGGCAATTTAACAAATAATGTTTTAGAAGAATTTACCGATTTAGGTTCTCCTTGATGTTTGAATACGAGACTTGGAACCTTCGATGATAAGGTCTTTGAGTATATCAATAATAGCATCATGACAAAACTTGTATTGTGTCTGAAACAATAATTATGAGAATTAGTGTTCGGGATTGAGTTTGTTGGCCGTTCAAAAAAAATAACGAAAATATGAATAGCTTAAATGCAGTTCTAAAAATCAAGCAAGGCAGTTCTACAAAAAATAAATAGCTCAAATTAAGGAATCAAAAAACTCCTCTCCGATTAAACAATCAAAATAAATGTTACATTTTCGATATAAGTTTCCAAATCACGTAGAATGAATCATGTCGAAACGATATAAACAAGATATACATATAGTTTTAACTACATAGTTTTTTTTTTTTTTAAAGTTGAAAATTAACTAGGTCTTAATCAAATAATTATATCTAAATGAAAGTTGTTATTCTATGTACCCATGTAATATCTTACTTCTAAGAGTTAAGTGCCATTTTCGTCCCTGTGGTTTGGTCACTTTGGCCATTTCAGTCCATTTTTCAAAAATGCGTCATTTTCCTCCCCGACGTTCTGGAAAGGTGTCATTTCAGTCCAAAAATCATAACCCAGTTAAGTCGGTTTGTAAATAAGGACTGATTGTGTAAATTTGTAACATAAAGGACCATTTAAGTAAAATGTATAAATATTAATATAATTATAAAATATATATAATATATATATAATGTATACACTGGGACGGAACCGGAGCTCCAGTAGTCACCACCGCCGCCGCCGGAACCGGAGCTCCGGTGGTCACCGCTGCCGCCGCCGGAACCACAACCATCAACGTCATCATCGTCATCATCTGTTATCATCATCATCGACCTTCATCATCATCATCGCGATCTTCATCATCATCATCATCAGACCTTCATCACCATTGTTATGATGGCGGCCGAAGTCGGTGGCGGTGGTTTGGATCGATTATGATGAACGTTGATTTAAAAAAAATGATTTGTGTTTTAAATAGAAGTGTCTCTGCTGAAGTTATGTATCTCGGATGATGAATAAATGATGATCTTCGGACGGAGATGGAAGGTCGACGGACAACTCAGTGTTCGGAGGTGACGGCAGAGATCGTTTTCGAACGTTGTATGATGATGTGAACGGAGAATGGAGAAGAAACAAAGAGATGAAGACAGTTGCAGGTTCCGGAGATCGGAGATCGGAGGCCGTCGACGGAGATGATTGACGAAAACGAGAGAGTGATGGTCGAGAAGATGGTGACCGGTGAAAGAACGATGAAGTTGAAGATGTATTATGATATGATGATGATGTCTAATGATTGCGGATGCTCTCAAATGATTGAAATGATGATGATGATGATGAAGGTGAGTTGAAGTTCCGGCGGCGGCGGCGGTGACCACCGGAGCTCCGGTTCCGGCGGCGGCGGTGGTGACCACCGGAGCTCCGGTTCCGTCCCTGTGTATACATTATATATATATATATATATTATATTTTATAATTATATTAATATTTATACATTTTACTTAAATGGTTCTTTATATTACAAATTTACACAATCAGTCCTTATTTACAAACCGACTTAACTGGGTTATGATTTTTGGACTGAAATGGCACCTTTCCAGAACGTCGGGGAGGAAAATGGCGCATTTTTGAAAAATGGACTGAAATGGCCAAAGTGACCAAACCACAGGGACGAAAATGGCAGTTAACTCTACTTCTAATAAATGATTTAAAAAAATGTTATGTGTCAGCAATCAACACTATACCATCCCTTAAAAAAATAAAATTTTTTCTTATTATTTTTTAAATCGGGTTAATATCATAAAATGACAAAATTGCTTACTTTAAATTTTTTTTACCTTAATATATGCCTATGCCACAAATATATCTTTTGGTTAACGAATTTTTTTTTAGATTAGATCTACTAAAACTTCCCACAAAATTTACCTTTACTTTAAATATTTTTTTTGTTTGTAATTTATAGTGATAATGATATTTATGAATTAAATTACCAAAAAATTGAAGAATCCAGGAATGTTTAAGTTTTATGATAGACCCAGTTATGTATTTAAAAATAAATTCAATTATGAGTTTAAATATTTTTCATATATAAACCGTATAACATGATTAACAATTTAATCTTCTTATTTGAAAACATATATACGTTTATCAATGTAGCTAAACAATTTATTAATATAGCCCAAAAGTTTTTGAAATTATACGTGAAGTAATATGAGTTAATTGAATAACAAAAAAACGTCAAACAAATTTATGGTTATCTAAATATTTTTTTTAATGTTTAGTTGCACGACGTATAAACAATTAAGAAGCTTTCTAAAGGATTAATGACTAAGCACTTTAGAAGCAAGTTGAATATGAATTACCATGAGTAAGAATTTTTGAACTTTTTGAGATGGTTACGACGTACACTTGTGTTTGAGATGGTTATAAACTAGTTATTTACTAGTCAACCTAACCCGACCCGATAGCACCAATGACATACCAAGTTATGTACCATCCCCATCCTCTGAGTCCTAAGAGTGCTTATGGTTTCATTAAGATGCAAGGCTGACATGTCACCAAGTAAAATTCTTTGAATGGTGTTATGAATTGTACAATATGTTCCGGTTCTACGAATTTCTGCACTGAATATATAAAAAAATGTTAAATGCTTTGTAAAAACTTTAATGAAAAGATGAATGTGAAAGACAAGATGAACCTGCAATGCACCACAATTGGCCCTTTTGATGATGGAAAATCATATAATCTTTTAAAAATCTCTCGAACCGCAAAGGTGTCAGTTGGAGCCTTTTCATCAGGCCATTCAAGATAACGAATATGACAAACTTCTAAAGGTATATCATTTGTCTGGATACACATGATTTGCAATAATCAGTGCTAAAATGTATTGGGGAAAGTGAATACGGTGTTGTTAGACATGTAAGCTTGCACGCAAAACCCATCAAAACTACGTAGTTTAGATTAAAAACATTCTAAAAACTCATTCAACTAAAGTTACATTATTGAGTCATGCCCACTGTTGTTATTGTTACCGTCTAAACCACAATTCATCCACTCACTTGCACAATATTAGGGCCACATAAGAATAAACAAAACTGAAATAAATCATAATTAAGTAGTGTGAAATAAAGATTTTGTAACACCTTGAAAATTCGTGTTCAAGTGATATAACGACACGTGTCATGTAAGACAAAAAGGGTTGTAAACCCGGATTTAATAAAGATGTTTTGGCAGGATTTAAAAGTGGCATCATGTTAATTTCCACCTCTGAACGACCTCATTTATAAATCCCAAGACCTAAGTGTATATATCTTAAACATCTAATATATCTTAAATCCAGAAATTTGTGGGCAATAATTGAATTCAAAGTGCAAGATAGGATCCTACGGAAATTTCTACGGTAAACCTTCTTGTTCGGCACTTTCAATAAGGATTCAATGAAACATACCCAAGTGGTAGGGTATGTAACTGTTTAAGGCACAATTTAGAGGCCCCAATCTGATAGATAATGTCCCAAATTCGAAACAAGTGGTTGCCCTTTCAAAACACCAAAGAACAACAGATTTTTAAGCCTGATGTCAGGCTTACGGACCTCAACATTGGGGACCTTGAGGTCCGTAAGCAGTGCCCAGCGACAGAAAATCGGCTGTTGCCTGTTTTAAATGCATTGTTCGACCTTTAAACGATTTTCCTCATATTTCTTGACCCCTAAACAACCCCTAAACATCTAGGACACCTGTGGGAAGGTTGTGGTCTGTTGTAGACTTATTTGTCAACACTTTGTGGAGCCTTGATCACTATATAAAGCTCCTTAGTGCAAACAATTTGATCATTCCTTCCTCAAACAACTTCTGATCAATTGTGGAGCACAAGAGCACCTTCCAGGCCTTCCTAATCAATCATTAGACACTTGTAAGTTTGCTTAACCTGCTTTAGTTGAGTTTAGCTTAGCTATTTAGCTAAAAGTCAAACCGTCGTAATTACGGTTTAACTTCGAGATTAATTAATAATGGCTCAGTCAAATCTCGAATTAAAAGTACCTTTAACTAGGTAATTATGTGGGTAATAAAACCTTAAAAGGGTTCCCCCTGATTCCCACTCTAACTAGGTCAAATGTCGGGTCAAACTAGTTATTAAAAAGTCAACAGGATACTTAAATTACAATTTATGCATAATTAGCAATGTAGATCACATACAACCTGTTTGATCATTAATATAACTTAGTAATTAGTGTAAGAACATGTCTAAGCATGCTCAACCCGACAATTTACTGTTTAGACCCGGTTCGGAACCGAAAGTCGCAAAGCTTTGACTTCAGTTCTGACCCGTTTAGGTATGATTTAGAAATACCTTAGAGCTTCATTTGGACCAGGTTACATGCTAGTATAACCCTCTGTGATTATTCACCATGGTTCATTAGTTAACCGATTAATACGCATGATTCCGTTAATTGCTCATATGTTGACCATTATGCCCTTTTCACCCTAAAATGTGATTTTTGAAAATGTAAAAGAGTATAAACCTTAATTACTGATATATAGACTTGTACCCAAAGTTTGACATCAGTTTGAGGTGTAGATTAAGAGTTATGCTCGTTAGCGTAAAATGAAAGCTTTATGTTAATTAAACGGCGTAATTAGCATATAGCCTAGTTAAGCCTACTTTTTGATATCAAACTTATTACCCACTGATGTAATATATTATTTTAGGATTTTTGAAGATTTTTAATTAATTTTAGGCTGAGCATAACTAATAGTCGTAAGCTTAATCCGGTAAATGTCGGTTTTGCCCTTACGGGCTATAAAATGAGTTTTACATATCTAATTGACTCCAAACCTTTTGCTACTGATCACATATGATAAATAAAGTATTTTAAGCCTTCTGGAATAATAAAAATACCAGCTTTATGTATCAAACCCGGAAATGGCTTCTAATCGTTTTTTTAAGCGTTTTTAACGCATAGTATGTACTAAGACTATTTTAAACATACAAGGGTGTATACCTACTGATGTTTGAGGCAAATTATAATATTTTAACAGTAAGCAAAAGTTGTTTAACTTAGACTTCGGTTTTGAGCTTTCCGGCTTATGTGAAATTACCAAAATGCCCCTACGGTGCATAGTTTGATTATAATTGGTAAATTCACATATATACTTTACCCTACTGTTATAACTTAGTAAAATAAGTATTTTTTCTGATTATATCAAACCTGTAACTCAGGTAAATACTTAAACCCTTTTATAACCTTTTAAATGACCAAACTACCCATACGGGGCCTAGTTTGTGTTTAAATACGTTTTGGGCATAATGAAAGACATCTTACTGATGTCACAACATATTTGAGGCATAATTAACTTAGGAAACCTGTATATGGCTCCCATGAATACCCGTCACGCTTATTACGCGTACGGTTCGGTTTGTGTAACAAGTTTACATAAATTAGCCGAAACGGGTCAAACCTTATTGGTTTTATCTCAAAATCCAGAATGTGTATGAAATACCCATATTATACAAGTCTTCAAACTTGTCGGGTCTAAAACACATTCTATTCCGGTCTTCGCTTAATCATGCGTTTGAACCGTATATTTCCTTAAGACTAACCGGTCTAAGCTTAGGCTTAATTAAAGACCCGTTAGCATTCTAATTGGTTATTTATACCATCATTACAGACTAGAGCCTTTCGGTAAATTGTACCTACGCTTACTTAAGTGAATACGGCTGAGTTATTAAATTCTTGCTATTTAAGACAGGAGCTAGCTCAGGTAAATTCTCTTAACTTATTTTCCCTATACGGGCTTGGGATACGGTACTATAAAAATACCGCTTGGTCGGGTATTGAATATTTAGTCGAATTGTGATTAAATTATTGAGGTAACCCGGTTTAATCTGTATTGTTTGAAATAAAGACCTTTAGGGGTTAATGACCATGCCCTGGATATCATTGACATCATTGTATTATAAAATGGCCACGTCTTAAGCACGGGGTGTAGGCATACACCTGACAGTTGCTTAAGTAATAACGGTATCTCACTCTCTTGTGGGCCTATACTTGTGGCGTGTCTGTTAATCTGACTCGGTTTCTACATCGGGCCCTGAACTTTTGTGCCACGTGCATTCAAATCAATTTTATTGAACCTTTTCAAAATGAGTCGGTTGAGTGTATTTACCAGTGAAAACTGACGTATTTTCCAAAAGGGTTAAGTGATAGGTACTGAACGTAATTGGCTGGAAGCTCAGGGCGTTTATAAGGAATCTTGCAAGTTCTAGGCGCCTAAAGTCTGTTGAACAATGTTTACGTTTTAAGATCCGCCTGTGGATCCTTTACTTTCCGTTGTGATACTGGATATTACTTTAAATTCGGATTGTAATATATATTTATCTTTTGCTTCCGCTGTGCATTTATATATTGTGTTGTTTGACTATGATGATATCAACTACGTCACGATACTCCCCACCGGGCCCACCGGTGACACATGGAAAGTCGGGGTGTGACAGGTTGGTATCAGAGCCAACACTGAGTGAATTAAACACTAGTCTTTTGTGTTTTATCTCAGTTACACAGTTGCACATTCTTGAGTCTAGACAAGAACATAGGACAAATTATAATTCGTTTTATTTTGTCCTTATTTGATTCCTTTGTTATTTTCTGATTAGCTCTTGCATGGGCAAGTCATTTTTATTAGAAGTCCCATTTAGGGCAACCATATACTTGCTTAAATTTTAAAGGAACGATTATGTTTAAAATATCATTCCTATATTATAAGATCTACCATTATGATAAAATGGCAAAATCTAAAAAGGGACAAGACCTAGCCTGGTGTCATTATTAAGACGCGGCCAAGATGGCAGTTCCTCAATTTAGGTTCAGATCCTTATTAACATCCCGAGCTAGGATTGTTCTGCGTTTATTATTAAAAAGGGGAATCTTAAGGGAAACCTAGCCTATATGACGAGGCCAAGATGGTAGGACCTATTTAAAAGATTCAAATCCTTGTTAACACCTAAGAACGTGTTAGCACTCTTGACAAATGTGATTCAAGAAAATCACAATAGTCATCCCTATACTGGAAATTTTTAAATTTCCTAAATTGCCTTATGATTTAGAAATCATGGCTTATATCATCCTATAAGATGATCACACTATAACATCCTTAGTGACGAAGTGCCTACGGGCTATATTTTATAATATTGTCAATACGACAATGACAGTTGTAACCATTATGGTTCCTGTCTAAGGTGGTGGGCTATGCCCAAGCCTCATAGTTTGTATCATCAATGCGATCCTGACTACTATCATCAAATGAAGATGATCATATAATAAACATCCATAAGTGATGAAATGCCTACGGGCCATACTTATTGTCCTAAGGGACAACAGCCAGTTGATGTCTCTGACTCTCTGTCAAGAAAAGGTGATGAACTTTGATTCACACCTTAATGCCTCGATTCTCTGAAATCATGGCTTATAAATTTAAAACTGTCCATGTGACTAGGCCTTTGCGCCAGTTTGATATCCTTAATGTTTTATAACTAGGATAAATTATGATGAAAATGCTAATTAAATGTAACTAACAAATTTAACCAATATGGTTTATATTACCATGGTTAATAAATCGTTTAAAACGATAAAACTGTATGGGCTTCTAAATAAACCTTGCCCTTATTTTTCCTTGTGTAGCAATTAAAACTACCTACATGGCTGACTCTGATGAGATAAACAGTCATCCTCTGGAAAATCGCGATGATGATAAGATTAATATAACCAGAGGAGAACTTCGCACATTGATTGATACAGCTATATCAAAAGCTGTAGAGGAGCAATTTAGGGAGTATAGTGGGACTCATAGTAAAGCCTCATCTGTACCCCACTCTGAGTCTGTCCCCAAGACTCATTCTGAGCCTCATAACAAGCTGCCCTCTAAGAAAGAGGAACCAAAGAAGGATGATGATAGACATTCATCTAATGAACACAGTGTTCCATCCAAGAGGATAGTGTTCGATAATGAACCGCGTACCAAGTCTTTTACCTATAAATACTTTGTCTCCTGCAAACCCCGGGATTTCACGGGGGAGAAAGGAGCAATCGATTGTATGACCTGGTTGGATGAAATGGACACAGTTGTCGATATCAGCGGTTGTGCTGAGAGGGATGTAGTGAAGTATGTATCCCAATCGTTCAAGGGAGAGGCACTAGCGTGGTGGAAGGCACTCATTCAAGCTGCTGGGAAGATCCCACTTTACAACATGTCATGGGAACAGTTTGTTGCTCTCATTATGGAGAACTACTACCCTCAACACGAGGTCGAAAGAATCGAATCAGATTTCTTATCATTGGTGATGAGAAACTTAGATTGTCAAGCATACCTCACCAGTTTCAATACCCTGTCCAGACTGGTTCCTTACCTAGTAACACCAGAACCTAAGAGAATTGCTCGCTTCATCGGAGGGTTAGCTCCAGAAATCAAAGCCAGTGTTAATGCTTCAAGACCTACTACATTCAGGTCAGCGGCAGATCTGTCGCTATCTCTTACACTTGATGTAGTCAGAAACAAGGTTGCCAAAGCCTCTGAAGATGGAAAGCGTAAAAGGGAGGATGAGAATTCTCATCGCTCCGATAGGAAGAGGAACTCTGAAGATAAGAAGAGTTCCGGGTTTAAGAGAGACAGCCAGCAGTCGGGTGAGAAGACCACGTACGAAACCTGTAGGAAATACCACCTCGGGAAATGCAGATTTGAATCTCAGCCTCTACCGTGTGGAATTTGCAAGTCTAAGGAACATAAAACCCTGGATTGTAAGAAGTTGAAAGATGCAACCTGTTATGGTTGCAACGAGAAGGGGCATATCAAGACCAACTACCCTAGGAAAGCAGAAGAAGCCCGAAGTGGCCAAGAGAACAAACGCATGAGTTTTTAGGATGAACGCCCAAGAGATGGTGCAGAATGATAATCGTATAACAGGTACCTTTCCTTATCAAGCGGTTTATACATAAATTTATTTGATACTGGCAAATATGATTCTATGAGGAACTATAAATATTGTGAACTGTTGTCTCCGCTGATTAGGACTCCAGTCATTTAACGCGAGATAGAAATTTGCTGATGACACTATAGAAAATGCCCCAACAAATCTGTGACAACCCTCACTAAACCAGGTATCCGTACAACTTAATTAATAATTAATTACTGCTTAATTACTGTGCTTGTTTGAAATTACTGATGAACTGCTACTTGATTTCTGATACATGCATATACCTGCATCATACTTTACTTACCGTCACTACATTATTTACATGCTGAACCTTAGTGACAAACATGATGCACAAAAAGCACAGTAGCACTATAAACGGATAACCTATTGAGCATGCTGATAAAGCCAGCATCAGGCAGACACTGCCTCTATGGCCTGTATGAGCCAGAAATATTTTACTACACTAGTGGTGAGTGTAGGGATATAAGGGTTGTAGAACTGCGTCACTAGGAATAAATTACAGTGACCGGATGTGCCTAAAACGTACTCTAAGTACAAAATTCAGCATTTGGCTAACTATTAAAGTGCCAAAACATGAGAAAAACATTACTAGACACCTTCCAAAGTGTCAGGAATAAGTTGTCACTAAAAATAATAATAACAACACTTTAAAGCTTCGTTAAGCACTTTAACGGATTACTATCCAACCGAACAACCGGATTATACCCGGAACATGAAAATATTGTCATTAACATTGTTTTTCTTTTTCTGAGCCAGTTAGGGTCCCTGAATACCCTAACACCCGCTATAACGCACCACACATTAGTAACCGAGTTAACCTTCACATTTAACTAACTAACACTTGATGTTTAGTTGGAATCTAACTAGGAAACCCCCCCCCCCCCCCTTTACGAATTCGGTCCCCAAAGGGACACCCCTTGTACTTTGTTGATTTGTTTAATCTTTGTTGCTTAATATCTTGGAGACACTAAATCCATTGGTTAATGATCTTGAGTTTTGGCCTATAAGTTACTACACATGTCCACCATAACCTAAACCACACTTAACAAGATTCACACACACTCTCTCCCTCTCTATAGCTCTCGGCCGAACCCCCCACAACCATCCATCCATCTTTCGATTTCCATCAAGCTATTACAAGATCATACAAGTGTCAAGGATCTCACATAAGGAAGCTTGGTGCATTCGGAACGCGAAGGACCTCACTCTATTGCTTTTATCCTCTCATTTTGCGCTTAGATTCTTCCCTAGCCTCGAGCTAGTAGTAAGTTGCTATAATCACCCTCTCGAACTATTTTGAAGTGGTTAATATGATATGTAACGGTTAAAAGTCGCAAACATACAAGTTGAAGCATAAAAGTCTACTAAAAACACTAAAAGTGATGGTTAAAAGCTCATATGTTGTGTAAATCTTGTAGTAATTGATTTGTGTGATTATTTGGACCCGATCTATGTTGTGGTAGCTCGGATCGTCATTTAACCCGGATTGGTCATGACCTTGGATCATGACATAAGGTTGTTTTGGAAGTAACAAGGGTTAAAGGATGAAACTCTACCACACACGAATCATTGTGTAAAAGCGATTTTGCTTAAGAAATAGTGTTTAAAACTAGTAGATCTACGTATCTACAAGCGGTATTTTCAAAGAACCAAGTATCAAGGAAATCATGTTTTCTAAAGACGGATCTTACACTAACCCGAATAATTTTTAGAACACACAAGTGTGTAAACACTTGTGTAGCACACACTTTCGACAAAATAACTATTTTTGAAAAAGATGACGAGAAGTTGTAAAGACGGAACTTCCCTAAAAACGAAGTTTTTACGAAATCGGATTGTTTTATATAAAGATCCGCTAAAAGTATGGGGATTTACATCATAGTGTTGGAAAAACTACAAGTTCATGAGATTCTTGCGAATTACATGTTTATTAACTAGTTTGATGCGTTGAATATTGTTTTGGTTAAATAAGAAAAATGGTTGATTTGATTTATAAAAGAAAATGATACGCTTGAAAGCGTGGCCACCTCCAGTTACAGAGGAAACTCTGGCAAAATTTTTCTAAAAACCTAACACTTAGAAATACTTTCACTATAAGTGTTAGAAATACTTTTCGACTTGTTTTCAAATTATAGATTTCGCCACGACTTTATTTACAAAACATCGGAGGTGGGATTTCACAAAATAAAACTTGGTAAATATATATTTAGTATATATTTTTTTATAAAGTCACTTGATATGTGTTTATGATTATTTCGTGAAAATACTAGTATTGTTTTTAGGGTAAAAATAATACTATCGAATGTAATGGATCCAAAATAATACGAACGTCTCTACGATAAATATATAAGTTACACCGGTAATTATTATTACTACTCGATCATTAAAACGTAACTTACGCATTTTAAGGAAATATTCATGAACGCGTATTTTTGTTAAAGTATTATTTTGGGGAAAATTTATGTAATAGAAAATATAATATTTTTGAGAAGAATATTTATATTTTGGAGTTGGAAATAAAATATATTTTAAGTGAGACTTAATAATATATTTCGAACACACATGTATTAAATCCCCCATCCTTGGGAAGGAAAATGATTACCAAGTATTTACTAAATGTAAACACGAAATAGTTGTCTAACTATTTCCCAAAAACTTAAACCATAAAGCTAAGGCATGGCCGTCCGTCTAATAGAATTAGTACGTGTAGGTCGTCACACAGCTGCTTGATTTGGAGGTATACTTGGTAGAGACGCACCACTGTGAGTTCATGTCCCCCTTTTCTCTTAACTGTTTTCAGTTTTCTAAACTACGGGGGTGAAATACATGTTACTTTGATTACAAGTACTTTATACATGGTATGGTTAGCGTAAGGAGGTTTACTACTTAGATCATGTGAGTGGGTAGGAGCAACATGAGGCCATTAGTCCTCATGGTAGGACCGAGGGACAGGAGCGGTAGATCTATCTGGGTGTAGCGAGCCCAGCCCCAGGCCAAACTAGAAACGGACCTCGGGGTGACTTCGTGCCCAACGCATAAATCCGCTAGGTTTGAGTCTCCCTACTTGCACTTCACACATATCAATGGCCTTGCAAACCATTGGTGATCTCAATTCCCTTATTTGCTACATACCAGGATTTTTATACTGACAAAGGTTTATTTACTCACTTACACATGAACTCGCTCAACATTATTGTTGATTTTTCAACTTACATGTATTTCAGGGAATTAAAGGATCTGGCGCGGTATGACACGTTTTCCCGCTGCACTAGTTACGAGGTCATCCGGGTTTAGGGAATGTGACTCTTTCCTGGACAAGTCACAGTCTTTAAACTATGCTTATGTTATGTTATGTTTGTTGAACAATGTTTATGTCGTTAGGATGTGTTTCCGTTAAGACAATGTTATTGTATTTGGTTTTTAAAACTTAATCGAATGGATGATCTTGCATGGTTTTATTTCATATAGCTTTGTTATGGTTAAGCTATGGTATTAAGAAGTTACACCAAATTAACCACGCTTCCGCAAAGCCAGGGTGTGACAGCTTGGTATCAGAGCTCTGATCATAGCGAACTAGGATTCTTTCTCGAGTCTAGACTATGATCACTAGGGCTCTCACGAAAACAGTTTTACTGCATACTACTTAAGTCCAGATCCAAAACGTTTTTACAAACAAATGTTGAGCACATTTTATTTATTATTTATAGGCTCAGTCTGGGAGGCTGAGGCTCGGTCTGGAGGACCGAGGCTCGGTCTAGGAGACCGAGGTAGTTGCCTAGTAGGACTAGGGAGAGCAGTCTGAGAGGCTGGGAGAATTTGGCTAGTAGGACTAGGAAGAGCAGTCTGAGAGGCTGGGAGGCTAGTGGGACTAGGAGAATTATTTGATTGCTTGCTTGGTGACTAATGTGCTTATCCGATTGTATGATTGACTGTTTGTGCATGTTTGTGTTTATGTTACAGACACCATGGACACCTCTGGCACAAGTGACTCAGACACCACAGGACCTAGACCTATAGTATCAGATGACCTAGAGCCTTCAGAGCGCGAGGTCCACACATCCGACGTTACTAGCACGGACGAGGACGACTTTCAGCCCTTCGCTTTACCTGATGGTACTGATGAGCTCGCTGATGGCCCTTTGGCCGGGGACCTATCGTTAGTGGAGATCCCTGCTCCCATACCACTTGCTTCATATCCTGCTTACGATTTACTCCTCGACGCCGACGACGACGAGCCCTTAGAGGATGAGGTTCAGGGCGAGGCCCTTCTTGCTGCTGGAGATCTTTTGTTGATCGCGGATGCTCCCGCTGAGGAGTCACCTGCTCACTCTCCGGTCCCAGACTCTTTCGAGTCTGTGGCCTCCGCTCCTTCACACACTCAGAGTGCGCAACACTTTTCTCATGGATCAGATCCCGACCAGGCATCCTCTGTTGCCCCTATTCCTAGTTTTGCTTTCGACCACGATGATGTGGAGGATTCTGATCCTGTCTTTCCCCCAGGGTTCGACCCAGATGAGGATATAGAGTTTATACCCATGGACCAGCCTATAGAGGATCCAGTCGACCCAGTTGATCCCATCGACCCTGAGTTTGATTTTGAGATGGCCTTTGATGATCCCGAGCAGCCACTAGACCCTGCTCCTGACCCAGTGCTTGAGCATGACCCTGCTCATGCTGGCATGTTTATTGGGCCTGTCATTGCTGACCTACCCATTGATGATCACCCTGCTGATGCACCACTACTGGAGGGCGACCATGTTATTGCTGCTAATCATGTTGATCCCCCACTTTTTGCTGATGCACCAGTTGACCCTCTTGTTGCACCCCACCTTGACCCTATGCCTGTACAGTTTGATCGAGCACTTTTTGAGGCACAAATTGACCCACGAGATGAGCTCGCCCAGCATGGGTGGATCCCTGCCGATGATGAGGTTCCACCTATTCCCCCTCAGATCATTGATACCCGTCACATTGATACCTCCTTTTCATTTCCTCAGTTTACACCTCCAGCACGACCTAGAGAGGGTTCTTCGGCCCATCCCTTTGGGCTTGTGCCGACGTCTGTTCCCGTTATGCCACAGTTTTCACCTGTTTTACCCCCTGTACCACCGTTCTTTGTGCCACCTTTTGATCCAGCCAGCGAGCCATTTCTCTGGACGTCACCGTCTGTTATGCCACTGACCGACCCCTACCATCCTTTCCATATGGGGTATACTATTGAGGACGTTTTGATATCGATTGTTGTCCAGCAGGAGGCACTCACACGGCGCATCCAGGAGCTTGAGAGAGCTCAGCCGCCGCCGTGCCAGTGTCAGGGTCAGACCCACCCTGTTTCTTCGCAGCACTCTCGACCATTGTTACCTGACTATGCTGCACGCCTTTTGGCACTTGAGCAGCAGGTTGCTTCTTGGTTGCGTACCCAGAGAGCCATGGAGGAGGACTGGCTCCAGTTGCGTCGTTTGTTCTACACTCACTTTCCCCCTCCTCCACTGCCATCTGTGTAGAGCTCTTCAGTACCGTATGGGTAGACGCTGGTGAGAAGACGGCGAATGCTTTTGACTGCACAGCATTTTTGGAGACTACATTATGATTTTGACTTTTGTTGACATGTATTTGATGTACTGACACTGATTTGATATAGTTTTTGGACTAGGGTGATGTAGCCCTTAGTCGACTGATGTTGTATGACACTGTGATGTACTTGTACGCTTACTATGTGGTCTCGATATATGGCAATCGCAGTATTCTCATCATGTTTGATGCTTGATTTGGTTATTTATATTCTATGACATGGGATGTTGTGTGATTAATGTTTGTGACATGGGATGTTGTGTGATTGATATGATTATAACATGAGATGTTATGTACTATTACTATCCTAATAAAGCGTATGTATTATAACATGGGATCTTTATTATGGCCTGACCAACGTAAACACATCTTTTAGAAGATGCCGCTGAAACGTCCAACGCCGATGCCTACCAATGAGGCAGAACTCCAGCAAGTCATCGCTGCTGCCATCGCACAATACGCCGCCTCGCAAGGAGGACCCAGCGGAAGCAGCTCAAACAACAATGGCAACAACAATCCACCTCATGGTAATACTGAGTCATTTAGACATACCATGACCTAATTGGATATCTATAGCAAATATGCTAATGCCGTTCACGTGTTACAATGTGTGTGCAGGGTGCACCTACAAGCAGTTTCTAGACTGCAAACCGGTCAACTTTGATGGCACAGGAGGTGTTGTCGCCTTTGTTCGTTGGGCTGAGAAAACTGAATTTGTTCTTCGCATGAGCAAATGCGCACTAGATCAGCAAGTCACCTATATCTCGGGGCTATTCTTGGACGGAGCCCTCTCTTGGTGGAATTTGCAAGTACAGACACTTGGTGAAGCTGCTGCCTACGCGCTAACCTGGACCGAACTGAAGGAACTTATGCACAAGAAGTACGGCTCTCGCGCGGAAATCCAAAGATTGGAAACTGAGTTCTGGCATTTGAAAATGGAAGGTCCAAAGATCGCAAAATATGTTCAGAGATTCCATGACTTATCGCATGTGGTACCCTACATGGTCACTCCGGAGTTCAAGCGGATTGAACATTTCATTTGGGGATTAGCTCCTCAAATCATAAGCATGGTGACCTCATCCAAGCCTGCGACAATTACTGAGGCAATTGATCTGAGCGTGGCTCTCACAGAGGAGGCTATTCGCCTGAACAAGTTTGGTGATGCTGAGCCTAAGAAGAAAGAGACTCACGTCGAGTCATCAGGAGGTAACAAACGGAAGTTCTCGAACTTCAAGCAGGGCGCCAGTGTGGTGGTTAAGAAAGGAGGATCAGGCACGCCAGCTCAGGTTACAGCTGGTAGTGGAAAGAAAGGAAAAGGATATCTGGGCACCCAGCCCAAGTGTAATACCTGCCAACGCCACCATTCTGGCCATTGTAGTGTGAAAGTATGCGAAGCATGCGGAAATCCGGGCCACTTGAAGGACACTTGTTGGGCCATTGCTGGCCAGGGAGGCCAGGGAGGATTCGGAAACAGAAATAACAACCGGGGTGGGAATGGAAATCGCCCACAAGGAAACAATGGAGGTAATGGGAATCGAGGCAACAATGCTAATCAAGCGGGCGCCGTGAATCATAACCAAAGGAATAACCAAGCTGGAAATGGAGGTGGAAACGGGCAAAGACTTGGATGCTTTAACTGTGGTGATATCGGGCATTTTAAAAGGAACTGCCCAGAGATGAACCAAGCCCGTGGAAGAGTGTTCCATATTGAAGCAAGGGAAGCGCGCCAGGATCCCAATGTCGTTACTGGTACGTTCCCTGTAAACCAACGCTATGCATCCGTTTTATTTGAAACTGGCGCCGATTATAGCTTCGTGTCATTAGAGTTTAAGAATATGCTTGGTTTAGCCGCTAATAAGTTAGATATTCCGTACTCAATCGAATTGGCTAATGGGAAGTTAGTAGAAGCCAATGAAGTTATCAGAGGTTGTATGATCGAATTGGGAGAGCGTGAGTTTGCTCTGGATCTACTACCAGTCCAGTTGGGAAGCTTCGACGTGGTGGTAGGAATGGATTGGTTATCAGGCAACAAGGCTGAGATAGTTTGTCACGAAAAGGCCGTTCGTATCCCAACCGAAGATGGTGAAACAGTTGTGGTTCATGGTGAGAAGCGTGATACGCCGTTAAGAATTATCAGTTGCCTGAAAGCGCGAAAGTGTTTGCAGAAGGGATGTGTTGCCTTCCTGGCACACATTGTGGATAAGAAGGCTGCTGAGCCGAGAATAGAAGACATCCCTGTCGTGAGGGAATATCCAGAAGTCTTCCCAGAGGACTTACCTGGACTGCCACCTCAGAGACAAGTAGAGTTCCGCATTGACTTAGTTCCAGGCGCCGCGCCTGTGGCTAAGGCACCTTATAGACTTGCTCCGTCTGAAATGCAGGAACTGTCGACACAACTTCAAGAGTTGTTAGACAAGGGATTTATCCGACCAAGCTTCTCGCCTTGGGGAGCTCCAGTTTTGTTTGTCAAGAAGAAGGACGGTAGTTTTCGTATGTGTATTGACTACCGGGAGTTGAACAAGCTGACGATCAAGAATAGGTACCCTCTGCCAAGGATCGATGATCTTTTTGACCAACTGCAAGGCTCAAGCTTTTATTCAAAGATCGACTTGCGATCTGGATACCATCAGTTAAGGATACATGAGGAAAGTATCCCGAAGACAGCCTTCAGAACTCGTTATGGGCACTACGAGTTCCTAGTTATGCCGTTTGGGTTAACAAACGCACCTGCAGTGTTCATGGATTTGATGAATAGAGTTTGCTAGCCGTACTTGGATAAGTTCGTGATAGTGTTCATCGATGATATCTTGATTTATTCAAAGATGAAGGCTGAGCATGAGCAACACCTAAGAGCTATTTTGGAGCTGCTGAAGAAAGAACAGTTGTATGCTAAGTTCTCTAAGTGCGAGTTTTGGCTACGAGAAGTACAATTTCTTGGACATGTGGTAAATGGAGATGGAATCCACGTGGATTCAACCAAGATTGAAGCGATCAAGAATTGGGAAACGCCAAAGACGCCAACCGAGATTCGACAATTCTTGGGTTTGGCTGGCTACTATCGAAGGTTCATTGAGGATTTTTCGAAGATCGCTCAACCATTGACGCTCCTCACGCAGAAAGATAAGAAGTTTGATTGGGAAATCAAACAGGAAGAAGCGTTCCAGATATTGAAGGATAAGCTCTGCAATGCGCCAATCTTAGCACTACTGGAAGGTACAGATGATTTTGTGGTATACTGTGACGCCTCACGTCAAGGATTGGGTTGTGTGTTGATGCAACGCCAAAAGGTTATTGCTTACGCATCACGTCAATTGAAAGTGCACGAAAAGAACTATACCACACATGATTTGGAACTTGGCGCAATGGTATTTGCATTAAAGATCTGGAGACACTACCTTTATGGTACAAAGTGTACAATTTTTACAGATCACAAGAGCCTACAACACATATTCAACCAGAAGGAGCTGAATATGAGGCAGAGGCGATGGGTTGAGTTGTTGAACGATTACGACTGCGAGATAAAGTATCACCCAGGGAAGGCGAATGTGGTCGCCGATGCCCTAATTCGAAAGGAAAGGATCAAGCCTATAAGGGTTAGGGCTTTAGAAATGATTATCCAAACCGATCTTTCCTTGCGCATTCGTGCCGCACAGAAAGAAGCTCTTAAGGAAAGAAATCTTGAAGAAGAATATCTCCGTAGGATGGAGAAGCTTTTGGTGCCAAACAAGGAAGGAACGTTATGTTTTGAGAAAAGGATTTGGGTTCCTTTGTTTGGAGGTTTAAGGAAGGTTATTTTCGATGAAGCTCACAAGTCGCGGTACTCTATCCACCCTGGAGCGGATAAGATGTACCAGGACCTCAAGGAATACTATTGGTGGCCTAGGATGAAAGGCGATGTTGCTGTTTATGTGAGCAAGTGCCTAACGTGTGCTAAGGTGAAAACGGAATACCAGAAGCCTTCAGGACTTCTGCAACAACCTGAGATTCCCAAGTGGAAATGGGAACAAATCTCAATGAATTTTGTTACAAAGTTGCCAAGAACGCCAAGAGGTCATGACACGAGCAAATTGACCGCCTAACAAAGTCCGCACACTTTTTACCTATCAGAGAGAAGGATAATACGAGCAAATTGGCCGAAATTTACATGAGAGAGATCGTCGCACGTCATGGAGTGCCTCTCTCAATCATTTCCGATAGAGACGGAAGGTTCATATCAAGGATCTGGCAATCCTTCCAAGAAGCTTTTGGCTCGCAATTGAATATGAGCACCGCATTTCACCCGCAGACCGACGGGCAAAGCGAGCGGACGATACAGACTTTGGAAGACATGCTGAGAGCGTGTGTTATGGATTTGGGCGGTAGCTGGGATAAGCATTTGCCTTTGGTCGAATTTTCATACAACAACAGCTACCACACCAGTATTGGTGTCGCGCCATTTGAAGCCCTTTACGGACGCAAGTGCCGATCACCCCTATGCTTGGCTGACGCAGGTGATAGGCAGCTTGCTGGTCCCGAAATCGTCCAAGAGACGACAGACAAGATTGCGCAGATTCGAAAACGCATCGAAGCAGCTTGCCACAGACAGAAAGCCTATGCAGATCCAAACCGGAAACACTTGGAATTCCAAGTTGGAGAAATGGTTTTATTGAAAGTTTCACCCTGGAAGGGTGTGTCACACTTCGGAAAGCGTGGGAAGTTAAATCCGCGCTACATTGGTCCTTTCAGAATTTTGGAAAGAATAGGACTGGTAGCATACAAGCTGGACTTACCTGCTGAACTCCATTCAGTTCACGATACATTTCATGTATCCAACCTGAAGAAAAGTCCAACTCAAGATACCATTGCCATTCCCATCGACGAGATTCATGTTGACGACACGCTCTATTTCGTTGAAGAACCGGTTGAGGTTACGGATTGGAAAGTAAACAAGACCCGCCGGAGCAGTGTCAAGCTCGTCAAAGTTCGTTGGAATGCCAGACATGGTCCTGAATACACCTGGGAGCGTGAGGACCGAATGAAAGAGAAATACCCCCACTTATTTCCTAAGAACCCTGCATCTACAAGCAGAACTTAAAATTTCGAGACGAAATTTTTCTAACGGGGGGAGAATGTGGCAACCCTCACTAAACCAGGTATCCGTACAACTTAATTAATAATTAATTACTGCTTAATTACTGTGCTTGTATGAAATTACCGATGAACTGCTACTTGATTTCTGATACATGCATATACCTGCATCATACTTTACTTACCGTCACTACATTATTTACATGCTGAACCTTAGTGACAAACATGATGCACAAAAAGCACAGTAGCACTATAAACGGATAACCTATTGAGCATGCTGATAAAGCCAGCATCAGGCAGACACTGCCTCTATGGCCTGTATGAGCCAGAAATATTTTACTACACCAGTGGTGAGTGTAGGGATATAAGGGTTGTAGAACTGCGTCACTAGGAATAAATTACAGTGACCGGATGTGCCTAAAACGTACTCTAAGTACAAAATTCAGCATTTGGCTAACTATTAAAGTGCCAAAACATGAGAAAAACATTACTAGACACCTTCCAAAGTGTCAGGAATAAGTTGTGTCACTAAAAATAATAATAACAACACTTTAAAGCTTCGTTAAGCACTTTAACGGATTACTATCCAACCGAACAACCGGATTATACCCGGAACATGAAAATATTGTCATTAACATTGTTTTTCTTTTTCTGAGCCAGTTAGGGTCCCTGAATACCCTAACACCCGCTATAACGCACCACACATTAGTAACCGAGTTAACCTTCAAATTTAACTAACTAACACTTGATGTTTAGTTGGAATCTAACTAGGAACCCCCCCCCCCCTTTACGAATTCGGTCCCCAAGGGGACACCCCTTGTACTTTGTTGATTTGTTTAATCTTTGTTGCTTAATATCTTGGAGACACTAAATCCATTGGTTAATGATCTTGAGTTTTGGACTATAAGCTACTACACATGTCCACCATAACCTAAACCACACTTAACAAGATTCACACACACTCTCTCCCTCTCTATAGCTCTCGGCCGAACCCCCCACAACCATCCATCCATCTTTCGATTTCCATCAAGCTATTACAAGATCATACAAGTGTCAAGGATCTCACATAAGGAAGCTTGGTGCATTCGGAACGCGAAGGACCTCACTCTATTGCTTTTATCCTCTCATTTTGCGCTTAGATTCTTCCCTAGCCTCGAGCTAGTAGTAAGTTGCTATAATCACCCTCTCGAACTATTTTGAAGTGGTTAATATGATATGTAACGGTTAAAAGTCGCAAACATACAAGTTGAAGCATAAAAGTCTACTAAAAACACTAAAAGTGATGGTTAAAAGCTCATATGTTGTGTAAATCTTGTAGTAATTGATTTTTGTGATTATTTGGACCCGATCTATGTTGTGGTAGCTCAGATCGTCATTTAACCCGGATTGGTCATGACCTTGGATCATGACATAAGGTTGTTTTGGAAGTAACAAGGGTTAAAGGATGAAACTCTACCACACACGAATCATGAACTTGTGTAAAAGCGATTTTGCTTAAGAAATAGTTTTTAAAACTAGTAGATCTACGTATCTACAAGCGGTATTTTCAAAGAACCAAGTATCAAGGAAATCATGTTTTCTAAAGACGGATCTTACACTAACCCGGATAATTTTTAGAACACACAAGTGTGTAAACACTTGTGTAGCACACACTTTCGACAAAATAACTATTTTTGAAAAAGATGACGAGAAGTTGTAAAGACGGAACTTCCCTAAAAACGAGGTTTTTACGAAATCGGATTGTTTTATATAAAGATCCGCTAAAAGTATGGGGATTTACATCATAGTGTTGGAAAAACTACAAGTTCATGAGATTCTTGCGAATTACATGTTTATTAACCAGTTTGATGCGTTGAATATTGTTTTGGTTAAATAAGAAAAATGGTTGATTTGATTTATAAAAGAAAATGATACGCTTGAAAGCGTGGCCACCTCCAGTTACAGAGAAACTCTGGCAAAATTTTTCTAAAAACCTAACACTTAGAAATACTTTCACTATAAGTGTTAGAAATACTTTTCGACTTATTTTCAAATTATAGATTTCGCCACGACTTTATTTACAAAACATCGGAGGTGGGATTTCACAAAATAAAACTTGGTAAATATATATTTAGTATATATTTTTTTATAAAGTCACTTGATATGTGTTTATGATTATTTCGTGAAAATACTTGTATTGTTTTTAGGGTAGAAATAATACTATTGAATGTAATGGATCCAAAATAATACGAACGTCTCTACGATAAATATATAAGTTACACCGGTAATTATTATTACCACTCGATCATTAAAACGTAACTTACGCATTTTAAGGAAATATTCATGAACGCGTATTTTTGTTAAAGTATTATTTTGGGGAAAATTTATGTAATAGAAAATATAATATTTTTGAGAAGAATATTTATATTTTGGAGTTGGAAATAAAATATATTTTAAGTGAGACTTAATAATATATTTCGAACACACATGTATTAAATCCCCCATCCTTGGGAAGGAAAATGATTACCAAGTATTTACTAAATGTAAACACGAAATAGTTGTCTAACTATTTCCCAAAAACTTAAACCATAAAGCTAAGGCACGGCCGTCCGTCTAATAGAATTAGTACGTGTAGGTCGTCACACAGCTGCTTGATTTGGAGGTATACTTGGTAGAGACGCACCACTGTGAGTTCATGTCCCCCTTTTCTCTTAACTGTTTTCAGTTTTCTAAACTACGGGGGTGAAATACATGTTACTTTGATTACAAGTACTTTATACATGGTATGGTTAGCGTAAGGAGGTTTACTACTTAGATCATGTGAGTGGGTAGGAGCAACATGAGGCCATTAGTCCTCATGGTAGGACCGAGGGACAGGAGCGGTAGATCTATCTGGGTGTAGCGAGCCCAGCCCCAGGCCAAACTAGAAACGGACCTCGGGGTGACTTCGTGCCCAACGCATAAATCCGCTAGGTTTAAGTCTCCCTACTTGCACTTCACACATATCAATGGCCTTGCAAACCATTGGTGATCTCAATTCCCTTATTTGCTACATACCAGGATTTTTATACTGACAAAGGTTTATTTACTCACTTACACATGAACTCGCTCAACATTATTGTTGATTTTTCAACTTACATGTATTTCAGGGAATTAAAGGATCTGGCGCGGTATGACACGTTTTCCCGCTGCACTAGTTATGAGGTCATCCGGGTTTAGGGAATGTGACTCTTTCCTGGACAAGTCACAGTCTTTAAACTATGCTTATGTTATGTTGTGTTTGTTGAACAATGTTTATGTCGTTAGGATGTGTTTCCGTTAAGACAATGTTATTGTATTTGGTTTTTAAAACTTAATCGAATGGATGATCTTGCATGGTTTTATTTCATATAGCTTTGTTATGGTTAAGCTATGGTATTAAGAAGTCACACCAAATTAACCACGCTTCCGCAAAGCCAGGGTGTGACAAAATCTTAGATTGATATTTTATATCTATTAGGAATCACTCTTTTCTGATATCCTTATGACAAGCCTTCAAGCTATCCAAATTCATCACTATAATAAAGACAGATGTGACATTTTGATCCCCTGTCAAAAAGATGATGGATTAGGACTAAGCTTTAAATGCCATAAATGGTCTTTTGTGACCTAGGCTAAGTAAAATTGATATATATTAAATAACGTTCGTTAAGAATGTTAATGCTATATTGGCCTGTATGGTTTAATGAAACCATGGTTAGTATATAAAGCCATGAGGATGATGAATAGCAGTTGTCGGACCGCAACCAAGAAATTGATTCATTTAGTAATAGGAGCTAATTTTTCTGTTCTTAAATCTGTAAAAATTTCTAATGTACCCTCTCTATAGATAAAGGACATTCGCATGAAATTGATATCTCTTTAATCCCTATTGATTATGAATACCAAATGGTATGACAAAACCGCCGTATGAAAATTGATGTATCTTAATAAGTTCCATAGATTGCTTCCATGCCTGATCAGTATGGAGGTTTAATGCATGGAACCACAAAGATATTCCAATGATCATATGGTACTAGAGTCAACTAATAGTATTCAAAGAAGATATCCAGAATGGAATTGTCTAAGTAAATGTTTCCGATAAGGAATTCGTGAACTAGTAACATAAAGGTGTCACTTATTTGACACAAGCAATAATGGGTGAACTGGAGTCTGAGATATGGAAATCCCTGTAACCTCCTCTTATCTTGATTATCTTCTCCTAAGATTTCCCTGTTTACCCCTGAGAGGCAGGTAGAATTAAGATTTATAACCCATTTAAGGCTGTATTATTATGAAATCTCCAAGACGGCTAGTACCATCATTGGAAGAATCGAAACCCTGATTTACTAAGTTTTAAAATAGAGGGTTCATATAGCCTAACTCGATATTCCGAGAGTATGATATTGATAAATAAGAAAGACGGTTCATTTTGCTTATGCATACATTACCACAACCCTAATTAGGCAACGATTAAGAATTGCCATCAGCTACCCAGGATCGTCGAATTGTTCGACTAACGACAAGGATTAGCTATTCCTTAATATTAGTTAAGTAGTGGTTGGAATAACCATCTCACCTTAAGATAAACTTTGCTATAATAGTTGATATGTAAGCATCAAGGCTGCTCCCTTGGAGACCTTGTAAAGATGGAATGTTAAACATCTATTGTTAGTACAATGGATTGGTAAGTCCACTTATTAGGATCTAAAAGTTGCATTAGAAACAATGAATAAGATCATACAAACCCCTAATTATCTATAAGTTGCCATTATTCGGCAGAAAATCAAGGATTAATGGAAAGTAGTAACCTTCCTAAATTCTTGTTAAGAAATAAGGCTCAACAACAGATATCACCCAGGAAGGGTGTGCCAAATTTGTTAAAATTTTCAGGCTAGTCAGGCTCTGAGTATATAGAACCATTCGAAGGATTAGAATGTATCAAGATTAAATAGCTTACGAGCTAAGACCTAATTAAGGAGCTCGGTGGAACGCGCAATGCACCCCACCCTAATGATTTAAGGACGTGTTTCGCCAATAAGTCAAGAAACACTATCACATAATGACATACATATTTATGATATGATGAGCAACCTGTGTCGATAAAGGATCGACAGGATTAGAAGCTCCAAAGGATACATGTACCTATCATAAAGGTTAATTGGAATGCCATAGAGGCTCAAAGGTACTGGGGAAGATTAAGCCCAATATAAGGCAGAAATTACTTCCTTTACTCTAAGAAAATCTCGAGGTCGAGATTTCTTTTAAGGGGGTGAGGATGTAACACCTCGAAAATTCGTGTTCAAGTGATATAACGACACGTGTCATGTAAGACAAAAAGGGTTGTAAACCCGGATTTAATAAAGATGTTTCGGCAGGATTTAAAAGTGGCGTCATGTTAATTTCCACCTCTGAACGACCTCATTTATAAATCCCAAGACCCAAGTGTATATATCTTAAACATCTAATATATCTTCAATCCAGAAATTTGTGGGCAATAATTGAATTCAAAGTGCAAGATAGGATCCTACGGAAATTTTTACGGTAAACCTTCTTGTTCGGCACTTTCAATAAGGATTCAATGAAACATACCCAAGTGGTAGGGTATGTAACTGTTTAAGGCACAATTTAGAGGCCCCAATCTGATAGATAATGTCCCAAATTCGAAACAAGTGGTTGCCCTTTCAAAACACCAAAGAACAACAGATTTTTAAGCCTGATGTCAGGCTTACGGACCTCAACATTGGGGACCTTGAGGTCCGTAAGCAGTGCCCAGCGACAGAAAACCAGTTGTTGCCTGTTTTAAATGCATTGTTCGACCTTTAAATGATTTTCCTCATATTTCTTGACCCCTAAACAACCCCTAAACATCTAGGACACCTGTGGGAATGTTGTGGTCTGTTGTAGACTTATTTGTCAACACTTTGTGGAGCCTTGATCACTATATAAAGCTCCTTAGTGCAAACAATTTGATCATTCCTTCCTCAAACAGCTTCTGATCAATTGTGGAGCACAAGAGCACCTTCCAGGCCTTCCTAATCAATCATTAGACACTTGTAAGTTTGCTTAACCTGCTTTAGTTGAGTTTAGCTTAGCTATTTAGCTAAAAGTCAAACCATCGTAATTACGGTTTAACTTCGAGATTAATTAATAATGGCTCAGTCAAATCTCGAATTAAAAGTACCTTTAAGTAGGTAATTATGTGGGTAATAAAACCTTAAAAGGGTTCCCCCTGATTCCCACTCTAACTAGGTCAAATGTCGGGTCAAACTAGTTATTAAAAAGTCAACAGGATACTTAAATTACAATTTATGCATAATTAGCAATGTAGAACACATACAACCTGTTTGATCATTAACATAACTTAGTAATTAGTGTAAGAACATGTCTAAGCATGCTCAACCCGACAATTTACTGTTTAGACCCGGTTCGGAACCGAAAGTCGCAAAGCTTTGACTTCAGTTCTGACCCGTTTAGGTATGATTTAGAAATACCTTAGAGCTTCATTTGGACCAGGTTACATGCTAGTATAACCCTCTGTGATTATACACCATGGTTCATTAGTTAACCGATTAATACGCATGATTCCGTTAATTGCTCATATGTTGACCATTATGCCCTTTTCACCCTAAAATGTGATTTTTGAAAATGTAAAAGAGTATAAACCTTAATTACTGATATATAGACTTGTACCCAAAGTTTGACATCAGTTTGAGGCGTAGATTAAGAGTTATGCTCGTTAGCGTAAAATGAAAGCTTTATGTTAATTAAACGGCGTAATTAGGATATAGCCTTACGCCCCGCTTGCGGTATGCTCATATAATGTATATATGCGTGGGCGCTCGGGGGGCAAAAGTGAAAGTGCACTAATTTTAACGTTATTTTACTAATTTCGTGAAAATAACGTTAAAAGAGGGGGACGGTTAATCATGCATCATGTGGTGGCGTTGATAGCCAAAAGACAAAGGGGTGCATGCACTAATCGGCGTTTGTCTCAATTGCTGAGTGTTATGTGCCTTATGTCCAAGGCTTGATGCAAAACCACAATCGAGCCGGGGGTCTCATTGGAAGCAGCCTCTCTATTCCTACGGGGTAGAGGTAAGGTTGTCTACATCTCACCCTCCTCAGACCCTACCTTAGCTTTGCTATTGGTGGGATATACTAAGTATGATGATGATGATGATGAATTAGCATATAGCCTAGTTAAGTCTACTTTTTGATATCAAACTTATTACCCACTGATGTAATATATTATTTTGGGATTTTTGAAGATTTTTAATTAATTTTAGGCTGAGCATAACTAAAAGTCGTAAGTTTAATCCGGTAATTGTCGGTTTTGCCCTTACGGGCTATAAAATGAGTTTTACATATCTAATTGACTCCAAAACTTTTGCTACTGATCACATATGATAAATAAAGTATTTTAAGCCTTCTGGAATAATAAAAATATCCGCTTTATGTATCGAACCCGGAAATGGCTTCTAATCGTTTTTTAAGCGTTTTTAACGCATAGTATGTACTAAGACTATTTTAAACATACAAGGGTGTATACCTACTGATGTTTGAGGCAAATTATAATATTTTAACAGTAAGCAAAAGTTGTTTAACTTAGACTTCGGTTTTGAGCTTTCCGGCTTATGTGAAATTACCAAAATGCCCCTACGGTGCATAGTTTGATTATAATTGGTAAATTCTCATATATACTTTACCCTACTGTTATAACTTAGTAAAATAAGTATTTTTGCTGATTATATCAGACCTGTAACTCAGGTAAATACTTAAACCCTTTTATAACCTTTTAAATGACCAAACTACCCCTACGGGGCCTAGTTTGTGTTTAAATACGTTTTGGGCATAATGAAAGACATCTTACTGATGTCACAACATATTTGAGGCATAATTAACTTAGGAAACCTGTATATGGCTCTCATGAATACCCGTTACGCTTATTACGCGTACGGTTCGGTTTGTGTAACAAGTTTACATAAATTAGCCGAAACGGGCCAAACCTTATTGGTTTTATCTCAAAATCCAGAATGTGTATGAAATACCCATATTATACAAGTCTTCAAACTTGTCGGGTCTAAAACACATTCTATTCCGGTCTTCGCTTAATCATGCGTTTGAACCGTATATTTCCTTAAGACTAACCGGTCTAAGCTTAGGCTTAATTAAAGACCCGTTAGCATTCTAATTGGTTATTTATACCATCATTCCAGACTAGAGCCTTCCGGTAAATTGTACCTACGCTTACTTAAGTGAATACGGCTGAGTTATTAAATTCTTGCTATTTAAGACAGGAGCTAGCTCAGGTAAATACTCTTAAGTTATTTTCCCTATACAGGCTTGGGATACGGTACTATAAAAATACCGCTTGGTCGGGTATTGAATATTTAGTCGAATTGTGTGACAACCCACACTAAACCAGGTATCCGTACAACTTAATTAATTATTAATTACTGCTTAATTACTGTGCTTGTTTGAACTAGCTGATAAACTGCTACCTGCATACTGATACATGCACTTACTTGCATCATACTTTATTTGCTGTCACTACATTATTTACATGCTGAACCTTAGTGACAAACGTGATGCACAAAAAAAAAACACAGTAGCACTAAACGGATACACAGTGAACATGCTGATATAACCAGCATCAGGCAGATACTGCCTCTAAGGCCTGTTAAGAGCCTCAAATATTTTGGCTACACTGGTAGTGAGTGTAGGGATATAAGGGTTGTGGTACTGCGTCTCTAGGAATAAGATACACTGATTCGGATGTGCCTAAAACGTACTTTAAGTACAAGACACAGCACTTTAATAAATAATCCGGCTTCTAGCTGACTAGTAAAGTGCCAAAATATGGGGAAAATACTACTAGACACTTTCTAAAGTGTGGAAACAAAATGTGTCACTAAAAATAACAATAACGACACTTTAAAGCTTTTGTAACGCTTTAACGGATTAATATCCAACCGAACAACCGGACTTTACCCGGAACATGAAAACTTTGTTATTTTTATTATTACTCTTTTTCTGAGCCAGTTAGGGTCCCTGATTACCCTAACACCCGTCATAACACGCTATATATTACTAACGGAGTTTAATACTTAACTAACCTATTTAACCTAAACTCCATCCTAACTAAACTAGTTATAATCGAACTAGATGCCCCCTTCCCCTTGCAATCGGCCCCAACCATGGGGAACATGTTTAGTACTATTTTATTAATTTAATCCCCAATGTTTGATATCTAAACAACATAATGCCCAATGGTTAATCACCAACATATTTGTCTATAAGTACTAGGGATTACATAACATGATTTTCACCACTAAACTCAACTTTCTCAAACTCTCTCTCTTGCTCCCTTCACCTTCGGCCGAACACCCCACACCCCACCACCATACTTTCGGCCCTTGATCACCACATTCCACCATCATTCAAGTGTTAAAGGTTACGTATTAGGAGCCTCGGAGCAATCGGAACACGAAGGACCTCTTCCGTTAGCTTTTATCCACGCGTTTTTCATTAAGAATCTTCCCTAGCCTTGAGATAGAGGTATAACACTTAAAACTCGTTTTTACACTTATCTAAAGTGATTAAAAAGATTTTTGTCGGTTAAATATCGTTAACATACATTTTGAAGTATTAAAGTTTAGTAAAAACTCTAAAAATGGTGGTTAATAGCTTACAACTTGTGTAAAAGTTGTAGTACTTGAAAGATGTGTTTATCTAGACCCGGTCTATGATTGTGGTAGCTCGGATCACCATTTAACCCGGTTTGGTAAGATCGTTGATCTTAACATAAGCTTGTTTTGGTTAGTACAAGGGTTAAAAGGTGAAACTCTACCACACTAGAGACATGAACTTGTGTAAAAATGTTTAATTGTGTAAAAGTGATTTAACTTGTACATCGGTGTTTAAAACTAGCGGATCTATGTATCTGCAAGTGGTATTTTTGAAGAACCACACATTAAAGAAAACATGTATTACAAAGATGGATCTTACACTAATAAACATGATTTTATAAACCACAAGTGTGTAAACACTTGTGAAATGAAAAGATCCGACAAGGAACTAGTTTTGTCAAATGTGACTAGAAGTTGTAAAGATGAGTATTCTTTAAAAACGAAGTTTTTATGAGATTAAGGTTACTTTATATAAAGATCTACAAAATATAATGGGATTTACATTATAGATGCGGAAAAACTACAAGTTCATGCGATTATGCGATTTACATACTTATCGACTAGTTTGATGTGTCGGAAATTGTTTGATTGATTAAAGAAGTTGTTGAATTGATTTGTTAAAAGAAAATGATACGCTTGAAAGCGTGGCCACCTCCAGTTACAGAGGAAACTCTGGCGAAATTTTTCTAAAAACCTAACACATAGAATTATTTACACAACAAGTGTTAGAACTATTTTTGACATGTTTCGAAACATAAATTTCGCCAGAACTATATTTTACTAAATATTCGGAGGTGGGATTTTCACTAAGTTAACGTGATAAATATGTTTTGTCACAACACTGTTTATGATTATTTTGTGAAAATACATAAATATTATTTTAGAGTGAAAATAATATTTACAAACGTTAACGATTCCAAAACCTTGCGAACGCTTTCACTATGAATATATAAGTTACACCGGTAATTACATTACCACACGATTGATAAAACGTAACTTACGCACATGTATTGTATCCCCCATCCTTGGGAAGGAAATTAACTACCAAGTATTTACAGAACAAACACACGAAATAGTTGTCTAACTATTTCCCAAAAACCTTAACTATAAAAGCTAAGGCACGGCCATCCGTCTAATAGAATTAGCACTTGTAGGTCGTCGCACAGCTTTCAGATTTGGAGACACTTGGTAGAGACGCACCGACAGTGAGTTCATGTCCCCCTTTTCTCTAACGGTTTTCAGTTTTCTTAACTGCGGGGGTGAAATACATGTTACTTTGTTTACAAGTACTTTACACATGGTATGGTTAACGTAAGGAGGTTTACTACTTAGATCATGTGAATGGGTAGGCAGAAACACCGAGGGACGTAAGCGGTAGATCTATCTGGGTGTAGCGAGCCCAGCTCTAGGCCCAACAGAACGGACCTCTCTGAGGACCAACAGAACGGACCTGGAGTGACTTGGTTGCCCAACGCAAAAATCGGCTAGGGTTGTGTCTTCCTACTTGCATTTCACAACATGCTAATGGCCTTGCAAACCATTGGTGATCACAAGTCCTCTTACACTGCTACATACCAGGAAACTTTTATACTTACAAGTGTTTTACTTACTCACTTGCACATGAACTCGCTCAACATTATTGTTGATTTTTCAACTTACATGTATTTCAGGAAATTAACGAGATCTGGCACGGTATGGCATGTTTTCCGCTGCACTAGTTTCCGAGGTCATCCGGGGTTTAGGGGATGTGTCTCTTTCCTGGACAAGACACAGTCCTTAAACCATGTCTATGTTATGTTTCAGTTTGTAATGTTTGTTGAACAAGGTTATGGTAGTCAGGGTATGTTAAAACAATGGTATTGTGTTTGGTTTTCAAAACTTAATGGATGATCTTGCATGTTTTTAACTCATATAGCTTTGGTATGATTAAGCTATGGTATTAAGAAGTCACACCAAAAATTAACCACGCTTCCGCAAAGCCAGGGTGTGACAAATTGTGATTAAATTATTGAGGTAACCCGGTTTAATCTGTATTGTTTGAAATAAAGACCTTTAGGGGTTAATGACCATGCCCTGGATATCCTTGACATCATTGTATTATAAAATGGCCACGTCTTAAGCACGGGGTGTAGGCATACACCTGACAGTTGCTTAAGTAATAACGGTATCTCACTCTCTTGTGGGCCTATACTTGTGGCGTGTCTGTTAATCTGACTCGGTTTCTATATCGGGCCCTGAACGTACAACGAACATGTAAATCTGTATACAAGATTATAACTATAATTGTCCCAAGTATAAAAGATTAATTTTGCCTCTGTGCATTTTAATCAAATTATAAAAGATATTTTGTGCCACGTGCATTCAAATCAATTTTATTGAACCTTTTCAAAATGAGTCGGTTGAGTGTATTTACCAGTGAAAACTGACGTATTTTCCAAAAGGGTTAAGTGACAGGTACTGAATGTAATTAGCTGGAAGCTCAGGGCGTTTATAAGGAATCTTGCAAGTTCTAGGCGCCTAAAGTCTGTTGAACAATGTTTACGTTTTAAGATCCGCCTGTGGATCCTTTACTTTCCGTTGTGATACTGGATATTACTTTAAATTCGGATTGTAATATATATTTATCTTTTGTTTCCGCTGTGCATTTATATATTGTGTTGTTTGACTATGATGATATCAACTACGTCACGATACTCCCCACCGGGTCCACCGGTGACACGTGGAAAGTCAGGGTGTGACAGATTTCGTTGATAATCAGTGAATCGTAATTCTCACAATTTGCCGTCGTCCGTCCTTGAACCAGAAACATCCACAATACAGATAAAACGATTTGATGACAACAAAGCTTGTGAATTACAAGATTGGGACTTTTAGTAACTCAATCATGAAGAACTTCCTATGATGAGTGAACAAACACCACTTATGATTTATTTCAGTTTTGTTTATTCTTATGTGGCCCTAATATTGTGCAAGTGAGTGGACGAATTGTGGTTTAGACGGCAACAATAATGTAACTTTAGTTGAATGAGTTTTTAGAATGTTTTTAATCAAAACTACGTAGTTTTGATGGGTTTTGCGTGCAAGCTTACACGTCTAACAACACCGTATTCACTTTTCCCAAATGTATTTTTTTAAATCATATATCAGTGACAAAATGTACAGTATGTGAACTAGGCCAACCCTCTTTTTTTTAACCACAAGACATATAGTTGTTTTCTTTATAGCCTCACCCCCCAAAATTTTTACATAAGCTATGTTGGATGAGAAAAAAAAAACAAATTACTTTTAGCTTTTAGATTTTATTTCAAAACGAAATTGTATGAGGGCTTATGTCGTATTTTTAAATAGTATTAAATTATTAATTTTTTATGTCTATAATAAATTCCTTTGATTTTTTTTTAGTTTTGCGATTTGTGTCTAATGTGCGCATTCGACTACATAGGTATATATATTATTTTGTGACACTTAGTTACACTATATATCATAGCATTCTAATCATCAAAGGGCACATTACATAAAAAAGTTCGTGCAATTGCATAAAAAAGTTATGCAATTAACACAAGAAGCCCTATGATATAAAATATAACAAGAAGCCCTATGAACTATATGTCTTTTATTTTATATTTGCAAGGTTAAGTCATTAAACTTATAAAATTCACTAAAAAGATCTTTATACAAAATCTAGATACTTAATCATGCAAGACGAAGAACCATTTCATTATACTCTTGTTGTGGTTATAGAAAATTTAGGGATTTATCATGTAAAAATATAGTTCATGTGCAAATTGAAGGAGAGAAAAATGTTAGTTATAAATGATTTGCGCACCTTATTATGATTCACCAGCACCTTAGACACAACTAGCGAGCTCCCTATCTTAGGCAACTTTGTTGTATTGGTCCATAAATTTTCAAAACGATTTAGACCATTCTCTTCTTTAAAATACCTTCCGTATTTCTCCGCCTGATATAAGATAGAAACTAGAATTAGGCAGATCAAATTACTATAAAAGACTTTGCAGGCAACATATCCCAATGGTAATCTGTTGCCAATCCCTCTTAGGGTGGATACCGTCGCAAATGATAGGTGGGAAACTGGGCGTGGTTAGAGACATGATCACCGACGGATCAACATAACCGGCTTTGCCCATGGATCGCCAACAACTAGTTCACCGACGTATATTACCGCCGGATCACAATGGCAATATCACCAACGTAGTGGCCACCAGATCAGAGGTATCCCAAAAAAGTTTCTGGACCTAGGGGTATCCTAATTAATATTTGCTTAGGGGTATCCCGGTATATAAAACGGAGATAAAATATTTTTTTTCACTAATTTTACACTCTGCCGACAAAGTTTAGGGGTAGCCCGTACGTGCGACCCCTGCTTGTCCACTACATCGCACTGTACCAACGAATAATATATTCATCTCCGATTTGTCCTCAACCTAGAATGGGAAGCTCTACAGAAAAACAGAGCTTTAGCGACGACAATTGTCGCCGCTAAAAGCCTCACATGTTGCCGCTAAAGGCTTTAGCGACGACAAGTCGTTGCTAAAATGTCGCCGCTAATGGTCGGTCGCTAAAAGACATTGGTCGCCGCTAAAGATGTCGCCGCCCGGACTCTTATTTTTACAAATCAAATAGATCACCAACGGTTGTAAAGTTGAACTCACTAACAACAAGTGAAATTAAAGCTTGGAACAATATCTTATCCGATATCTAATCCTTAGATCTGTTGGCAATCATTCATGGATTACCCACAATTATTATTTACATGTCCTAAATACGTTCCTTGGAGATTCGTCTATATTAAAAAATAGTTTTAACTTTGTACTTTTAGATTTTGACCTATGCGAGAAGGTAATGCGTCAGTGAAAGAAATATTTCTAGCAATGTCTTCATAAGTATATAAAAATTAAAATCAGATAATTAAATAATAGAAAAATAAGCAGAAACTACAAAATATACAGATTTTAGTACCTCTTCTTGGCCCTTTAGATAATTAGCGAGCATCACAATTGCTGGACAATGATTTTGGAGCACCATTTCCCAGAAATCTTCATAGGTATTAGGTTTAGGGCCTTGAGTGACTAAAAACCGAGAAACATCTCCTGGTTTATCACCCTATAATCATATCATACATGAAGATATTAAACAAGCCCGAATATCTAATAGTCTAGGTGATATATAGTGGTAAGCGTTTGAGTCCATATTGCCAGGTTCAAATCCAGCTTCCACTGATTTTCTACCTTTAATCCCCTTAAATACCACCCGACCAGCTCAATAGTCATTTTACCTAACTAGCATGACCGGCCCTTAGGGTGGGCAGAGAGGACCAACGGCCAGGGCCCGATACTTCGAAGGGCACGTTATTTTAAAAAAATCCGACATGTAAGTGTAAAAATAAATAAATTAATAGGGTATACTCATACAAACACCAACATTGGCCCACTTACAAAACTATTTTTATTGTTTAGATTAGTTATTAGCCAATTGTCATTAGGTTTAAACCTTTAGTGAGCACAATACCCAATTTCATTAAGGCCTAAGGGCATGCTTTTTCGTGCTCGAACAGGGTACATGAATTATAGGGCCGGCCCTGCTAACTAGGGTCCTCACCGTCGAAAAAAAATGGATATAAGAGAAAAACATCAACTTGTAGTTTGATATGACTAGCATTGATATAACCCATTTCTGATGGCCTCTTATCAATGACAACCCTGTTATTATCAACTAACAAAACAAAACAAAAAAAAAAAAAAAAAAAACTAATCGGTTATAATAATAATTTTAGCGCGCTACTACCATCGGAAAACAAATTAAACAGAATTTGATAAACATACATGGTAAAACTGTCTCATAGCGGTTTTTTGCACGGTTAGCTTCTTGTTTAGCCACCGTGCAACCACCATTAACTTCGGATACTACCATTTCACCATAGGTGTCTCCCTGGAAAAAAAATTAAGGTAAAATGATTAAATCCATAGTTATTAAAAGCGTTAGGCGCACTCAAGGCGCATAGGTCTCGCCTGTGGCCTAGGCACAAGACGCAAAAAAGCGCAGGCCTGAGGAAAAAAAAAAGCACACAACAAAAAAATACTTAAAATATTTTTGTATATTAAAAATTTAATACTATTCTTCAAATAAAATAATACTAAAGCTCTTATATAACATTTTATATCATCTTTTTAGTACCAAAAGTAATAAATGCTAGTTTATTAGTGTATAAAAATAGTTTTTGTTAGATAAAAGTAGAAATCTAACTGGAATCTTGCCAGAATTTAAAGATATTGGCTGGAAACTCTCCAGAATCTAGGAATCTCGCTGGATATGCACATGAACCATCACCTGTAAAATTAAAGCGCAATTGCCTTGACTTAAGGCGCAATTGCCTCGCCTTTCTAGGAAATTGGGCCTAGACGCAAGAGGCGATGACTTTTAACAACTAGGATTACATCTAATTTATGAAAACCCCTACGGAAAACATCAAACTAAGAGAAGCATTTTTGTGTTTTAGTGTGAAAAGGGAGAAATACGCATAATTTGACTATATATGAGGGTATTTTTAGCAATACATGTTATAAATATTTTTATGGATAATTATATACAACATAAAACCTTTAAAATGCTGAACTCTTTTGTGATCTCATCAGCGCCTTTGGCATTGAAAAACTTGAGAGCTTGCTTGCAGTATTCGACTTGATTGCGCTTGAGAGGCGGATACAATGGAACTTGAGTGGACATATCGAAGGAATTGGTCTTGAATTGGGTGTGGGGTATGGTTGTGATCGGTTGGAATTGTGAAAACGGTGATGTTCCAATATGGTTTTAAAGGGATAGCTCACCTTCACCCCATCTTCTCAACAAGAAGTATGTAATTTTTAATTAATTTCATGGACTTTGTAGATATTTCCTATGAATTTCGTTAGTGGCAGTTAATACCAAAATGTAGTCAACTTTTTGGTCTTTTTATTATTTTGTGTAAAAAATTATGTTATTACATTTATAAAATATTACAACAGAATTTTACACAATTCATCAGTGACGGTTGAACAAAAAATCAGTGTACTAGACTTTCAAAATCTAAATCAGTAGCGGCTGGACTCTTAAAAATCCAATATTTTACAATACATAATTTTTTTTCAAGTAAAGTTAACACTACTAATGAAAATTAGTAGAGGCCAGGGCACCCCCTAAGCCACCTACAAGATCCGCCCATGCAATTGATAACTAACCATAGGGTGGACCGGGTGATAGAATAGATTGGTGGATGAGGGTGAGGTCATTACCACACCATACCACGTAGCCTTATACTTAATTTCAAAACTTTGTTATATAGCTTCGATTTGTAAATACTTGCAAGATTTAGAAATTTATATGAAAGGGTCCATGTAATTTGTATGCTTTCGCTATGTGTCACTATTATCCATACAAACATTGTTATATGTTCTATGTTCTTATGTAGAATTTCCGAAATTTAGCTTATATACCATTAAATGTTGTTGGTGTTAATTATTTCAAAATATGGTCTAATACATACATCTTTGGTATGAACAAAACACTATTAAAAGAAAGTTTGAACACACCAAACAAACACGTCTTTCTTTGATTTAAAAATATAAATTAGATTTTATAATATGGATAAAACAAACAAGAATTTGATAGAAAGTGACATTCTTGGTCTGCATGTAAACCACCAATGTTTTAAAAACCGGTAAATACCGGCTGATTATACCGGTATTATCGTTTCCAGATGTAAATCCGGTACGAAACACTCCGGTAAATAAGTGATACGACATAAGGTTTGTACCGACGGTAAAATCCGGTATAGCGGTTTGAAACGTAATACCGGTACCGGCCTAGGGTTATTTTAGTTTGGGTTGTTACTTATTTTTATTATATATGTTACTTATCTTACGTAATTTTTATATATTATGATTATTCGTAACTAAAAGTTCTTATTTAATATTGTTTATTATATATGTTACTTATCTTACGTAATTTTTATATATTATTATTATGATTATTCGTAACTAAAAGTTCTTATTTATTATTCTATGAAATGAAAATATTTGATGTATTCAACACTCGAATGGCTTAAACATATCGCACACTTTCATTTAAAAGAGCTTGTTGGAAAACTGAATGATTTTTTATTATTTTTTGGATTATTTTTTAGTATGGATTTACTTTTGGATCATTTTTTAATATGTAATCATGCATTTTTTGATAAACTTTTGAGTTGATGTTGTAATTTATGAAATTATAGAGTTAGCTAGTCAACCCGGTTGAACCGCTCGGTACAACCTGGTTCAACCGGTTGAACCATTTTTTAGCCTAATTCGGTTTGATTTAAAAACCTGTTTTTAAAACATTGTAAACCACTATACCATATATTAATTAAGAAATGAAATAATCTTCCACGGTGATCCAAGAATCTATATATGATAATAAGAGAAGTTAATGAACAGTGATAAAGGGCATAGTTGGAATTTCACAGCATTATCAAAACGCGTGTCATCTCCTTTCCTTGCCACCGCCCTAAACACGCATCGCAAACTCCATTCATTCTTTATGGGTAAACCCACATTAATGAACAGTGATAAAGGGCATAGTTGGAATTTCACAGCATTATCAAAACGCGTGTCATCTCCTTTCCTTGCCACCGCCCTAAAACACGCATCGCAAACTCCATTCATTCTTTATGGGTAAACCCACACAGATCACCCAACCTCACAAACGTCTCCCTAGGAAGCAAAGTGACTACCCCGGCGACCCCTCACTGTCACGGCGGGGCGATACCCATTGTCTATTTGGGGGTATCAGGTCGTCAAATTCAGATTGAAGAACGAGTACAGAGCTACTGGAAACGATTAGGGTTCGTCAATTAATCCAGCTAAAATTTTTGAATCCTATCAACTTTTGTATGGTGTCTTCCTTATCTTGATTTCTCATTTTTTCCAAATTAGAAATTCAGAATCGACATCTTAACTTGGGTGTTTAGGGTTTTGTTTTCTCAGGTTATACGATATTTGAAGCACGGATGGTGAACAAGCGATTAGGGTTCGTTAATTCATCGTGGTAAATTTTTCGAACCCATTAATTTTGGTTTTGTTTCAGATTTATCATAAGCATCTTTGTGTTTAAAATCGTTAGGTTTTTGTTAATGGTAAACTTTTCATTATCAGAGACGGTTTTGATGCAGAAGTTTTAGGTTTACTGAGCATTTCTCATCTAGCCATGAATAGGAGAACTGGTAAGTGATTTTTGTTTAAAAGTTTTAGGTTTATTGAGTATTTCTTATGCATAATGAATAGTCTAATTAAAGTGGTGAAAATGGTCAATGAATCAAGAAAGATATGTATTTAACATTATGTTGTTTTTAACTTAGGGCTCTTAAATTTTTGTTGATGTCGAAGTAAAGAGGTTGTCGAATATTGGATTTTATCTAAATAAAGTCAAAAGTAAGTTTTTTTTCATGTTGCTTTTGGCTGATGAATCAATATAAAAGTTGTGATGTCTATTTTACTATCTTTGGCTGATGAAACCACAATTTAGGGGCGAGGGTAAACGACAAATCCGGTGGCCCAAACAGTGGAGATAATCGAGTGGAACATGGACAGCCGCACCTGCCGGCGATGGTATACGACAGATCCGGTGACCCAAACAGTAGAGATAATCGAGTGGAACAAGAACAGCCGCATGTGTCGGCGATGGTGGTGATCCGGATGGTTTTGGTGTAATAGAGTTGGAGAAATGGTTGGAACTCAATAGCGGGCCAAACAGACTACTCAGTTTCTATTGACAGATTCAAACGGGTTCGCAAACCGAACACCCGAGAAGGTATAAACCATTCACATTGAACTCTATGAACATGATAATATATTTAGGCATGATTTTATAATTAGACGATTTATATACTATGAATTTGCAACATGTTGCTGCATGTGTGTTGTAAGTTTGGCAGAGGTTGTTGTTTATGCTTTCTTCGTTTGTACCCTTGCATATCCTATTTGTACTATCTTACAAAGTTGTCGCGTGTACTATGAGGTGCCTTCCCCGCCCATCGTTTTCTTCCTGTGATTTGTTTGCAGCTTTCCACTTTTCTCGGTTTTTGATATGTTGTTCGCTAAATGCAAGCTTGCGTGCTTTTGTGAAGCGTAATTTATCTTGATCGGAGTCTTCAGTAACCTGTAACCTGATTGGTTTCCCATCTTTTATGATTTGCTCCGGTATTTGTCTTTCGTTTTATTGTATCAACTTTGCGTTCAGATGGCTTATCAGGTTTTGCAATTTGGTCATTGGCTTTGTTGCTTTTGTGCTTCAAGTGTTGTTTATTTAGGGTTTCTGATGATGGTTGGTGGTTTTCATATGTTGGTCGACTTACTTAGGTAAGTTATTCTTCATTTTTTGTTATTTTGGATTGTGTTTAAATTTTTTATCTTTAAAGCTTTTTGTTTATGATTTTTTAATTTGGGTTCGATTGTTTTGCATGTTGTCTTTGCTGTTTGGTTCATGTTTTAATTGTGGATACAAATTAGAGATTTTTACCTTAAGATTTCACAAGCTGTAAGATGCAACAGTTGACTAGCTGCACAACATCCTCATATTTTTTGAAATACACCAACAGATCTTTTGTTGGCATGTATGAGCTTAATGATCTTAAGTTACTTTTTTAGCTATTTTCAACAGATGACTCATCCGGCTGCTGTGGAAAATGTTAAAAGAGAAGTAAATATAATGCAAGCTTTAAGTGGACATGAAAATGTGGTTCAGTTTCATAATGCCTATGAAGATACTACGTGTACATAGATATGGAGTATGTAGAATAAAAGAGTTTACTTTTTCTTTCAGTGCTTGATTCACTTGTCAAGAACTTGATTTTGTGGTTACATTTTTCAGGTTATGTGAGGCTGGTGGGCTGTTTGACCATATAATATTGGCTTTTGTGGTTAAACCAATTAGTTTTTTATTAAATTTTATAGCGAATACAATTTGTATAGCTTTGTTTTGTACATCCTTCATATATAGGCTAGGCGATTCTACTATAGAACATTGATGTAACAAACACTTGGTTTTTATTACGTATGATGCATATGAATGGATCCTCGCCGCATCGCGGCGGGTGATAAATCTAGTTCACTAAAATATTAAAAGACTAATGTGAACTAATTGACGATTCAGAAAAGTAAATAATCAGAAAACGAAGCTACAACCGAGTAGAACTATATCAGCAGCTTCCGAGTGGTCTTAGTTTAATTGGTTGTGGGTCTTAGTTTAATTGGTTGTGGACAAGATCGAACAGAAACACGAATACATATTGATCTAATATTCGACAACCAAAAACTAGACAATAATAAGCATCTACACTCCTTAGGTCATCCACAATACTCTAGTAAGGTGTTTTTAACATGCATTTTTTCCCTCATTTTTTCACCTCACTCATTTTTCACTACATGTTGTAGAGCTCGTTATTAGCACTTGTTTTGGGGGTTAGTTCTTGGCTAAGAACTACAAAAATAGATTGGGTGAGGCCCATTAAATACCATAAATGTCATACCACGACATTCGTCTTATCAGGGTGATAGATAAATTACCGACTCTTCAACTATAAACCATTAAATCTTAAAAGGAATTTGGGGTCCCTTGGAGAGGGAGGCCCTAAACGGCTCTCTTACCTTTACACACTATAGGATTGGCCTTGCATGTAACCGACTACTAATGGTCAACCACCATAACTGTCATAACCAGCTAACAACCATTAACTAACTAATATGTATACATTTAGGCTACATACATACACACATACACACACACATACATACAGGTAGAGGATTCTGTTCATTAATCTAAAAGTGTAAGAATGGTAAGAAATATTGTGGTGATGACATGTGTCCTCAATCTAAATTAATTCAAAAGGGTAAACAAGTAATTTTCTTATTAATTTAATTAATTGATAAACTTCCATAACCGTCACCCTTAATTATAGGAATACGAATTAAGAATTAATCTACGAATTTGTGTCATCTCGTTCAGAACTGTATAGTGTTACAGTGGCGGAGCTAGACTTTAAAACCAGGGGTATCCAAAAAAAAAAAAAATTACGGTGAATTCATATAAAATCCTTTATAGGGGTATCCTCGTATTTTTTTAGGGGTATCCTTTATATAAAATCGAAAAAAAAAACAAAAAATTAACACTGCGAAACACTACGAACACGACTTTGAGCCGTAGCCCGTGCTACGGCTCCTAACATGCTGTCTCCGCCCCTGTAGTGTTATATATTTTTATATAGTGTTACATGGTGTTATATAGTGTTTTTTGGTGTTATATAGTGTTATATGATGGATGTATAGTGTTATATAGTGTTATATGGTGTTATATGGTATTATATGGTGTTATTTAGAGTTATGTAGTGTTATATAGTGTTATAGTGTTATATTTGTCTGATAGCATATCTATGATAGATGTATAGTGTTATATATTGTTATATGGTGTTATATGGTGTTATATGGTGTTACATGGTGTTATAGAGTGTTATATGGTGTTATATAGTGTTATATGGTGTTATATATTTCTTGTAGCAGTTACATATTTCTGGATTTTTTAGAATGTCTGAATTTTAAAATAAGTTTAACATGGAATCGCTAGAATTTAGGAATGAATTGCTAGAATTTAGGAGAGGTTACATAATTTGAAACATATACAAAGACACTATTACCTCTACAATTTTCAAATCAGTTCAAATAATTAAAACACAATTTATAATTTGGTCCATATTGATCTCAACCATTAGATCAAAAATTTAATGGTTTAAAACACTTCTCACACTTTTGAATTAATGTACACTATCCCTACCCCATACATATATACATGCATGCATGCATACATACATACATACGATAACAATATCACCCCCTAAACTTAATGTTCGAGGGGGCCTTCGATAGTGAAATCGCATCCACTTCAACATTGTTAAAATCAAATCGTCTTCGTATTCCGAATGTGTGTGCTCCTAACCGATCATTCCCCATGTAAAGAGCAAAGCTTGCGTCTACATCAGTTGACTAATTGTTTAATAATAATAATAATAATAATAATAATAATAATAATAATAATAATAATAATAATAATAATAATAATAATATCAATTTATGAGGGAGTAGCGGTTCCGTCGGTATTTAATTAAAACGAGTATCAGGATCCCGTGTTACGGCACAGGCTTAAAACCGTGAAAAAAACTTAAGTTGAGATGTCTCCGTTCTTTGAATACGTACGTAAGATTGGTTCGCTACTATACCGGTATCGGCTCGGAGCAAAACATAGATAACTATATCAAAATATAGTCTAATACATACATTTTTGGTATGAACAATAGACCGTTGATAGAAAGTTTGAATTCACACACCATACTAACACGTCTTTCTTTGATTTAAAAATATAAATTAGACTTAATGATATATTGATAGAACCAAACAAATATTTAATGGAAAAGTGACATTCTTGGCCTTCATGCAAACCATATATTAATCAAGAATTCACTAAAATATTAAAAAAACTAATGTGAACTAATTGGCAATTTAGAACAACGAATAATCACCAAAAGAAGCTATAATCGCGTAAAACTGGAGCAAAAGCTTTCCGCTGGTCTTAGTTTTATTGGTTCTTGACAAGACCGGAATATAATATGCATCCACACTCATAAGTAAGATATCCAACATGTGGTTCCACCTAATAGATAATTGTATATAATAGGAAATTATATGTTATTATTGTCATGTATATCTCTCCTCACTATGAGGAGATTTCATTGTAACCTATATATATTTGTTTATGATTAATGAGAAGGCAAGGGGTTTGAATTCTCACATGGTATCAAACCTAATAGCCGATCCCTAAACCTAACAGTCGATCCCTGTCTTGCTCACCTCCTTCCCTGCGCCGTAACCTCTGTCTTCTTCTTTTTTCCACCATGTCTTCTTCTTCCACTCCACACCCTGCAGTCACCGTAACCTCTATCAAAAACCTTATACCAGTTACGTTGGATATCGAAACTGGGCACTACACCACCTGGTCAGAGATGTTCAAAATCCAATGTAAAGCTCATCTTGTCTATGATCATCTACAACCCAAAACGGCTGCTGAGACCTCATCATCAACAGATACGAGTAAAGACAAGGACAAAGACAAGACTGCCCCTACCGAAACATGGGAGCGTCTTGACTCCATTGTTTTACAATGGATTTATAGCACCATATCCACTGACCTACTACATACGGTTCTTAAACCTGATACAACTGCCTAGGACGCCTGGACTACTATCGCCACCATCTTCCAAGATAACAAGGCCACCCGAATGATTGACCTTAACAACAAGTTTGCCAACACTCATCTGGATCAATTTCCGAACATGTCAGCATATTGTCAGGCACTTAAGGTGATTTTCGATCAATTAACAAACCTTGGTTCCCCTGTTACCGATAAGCAACTGGTGCTGCAACTATTATCAGGTCTTACTGAACAATACGAGAACACTGCATCTGTGATTCAACAGATGAAGCCTCTCCCAGATTTCTACGATACCCATTCACGGTTATGCATGGCTGAATCTCGCAAAATTAATCAGGTTCGCCACTCAGCCCAGTCAGCCGGTGCGGCTCTCACCGCATCCGTTGATACTCAACAAAAAGACAATCGTGAACGGTCCGATTCATCGGCTGGACAGCGAGCGGATGCCTATGATCGAGGTCGCGGCCGTGGTCGCGGCCGGGGTAGAGGACGCCAGGGCGGTGGACGTGGCGGCAGGAGGGGTTTCGGTGGTCAACACAGTGGCGGCAACATCAACTCTCAAGGAAACTCTTCATCAGCCGGTTACTTTCCCATGGCCTTTCTTTGCGCCATGGGCCGGCCCACAACATGCAACACCTCCTCAGTCTCCTTGGGCCTCTTGGACTCACTTACCTCCTTGCCCTTACCCAACAATGAACAAGTCCAATAATAGTTTGGCGGGTATTCTCGGCCCTCTACCGACTCAGTCTTTTGCTGCCAGTCACATGCCCACGGATCTCAATCAAGCTATGTATGCAATGTCGCTCCACGACCCCTCTTGGACTATGGATACAGGTGCCACAGGTCATATGACTTCTAACTCTTAACTTTTGGTCTGTTTTTAATAAAAGCATTAATAAAAATATTATTGTGGGAAATGGTCAAACCATTCCCGTGCATGGACAAGGCAACCTTACCCTACCCCCTCCCCTCCCACCATTCAAATTAAACCATGTCCTTTACGCCCCATCTCTAATTAAAAATTTACTTTCCGTTCGTCGTTTTACTACCGATAATAAATTATCCATTGAATTTGACCCATATGGTTTTTTTGGTGAAGGATCTCAAGACTCGGACCCCTATCCTACGATGCAATAGCTCGGAAGGACTCTCCACTTTTGATCCATCCCAAGTCACCAAGATCATCTCTCCCACTGCTCTCACTGCTATTTCTCAAGACACATGGCATCAACGTCTCGGTCATCCGGGATCTTCTTTATTGCATTCACTCAAAAATTCTAGTTTTATTTCTTGTGGAACTTTGAAAAATAATGTTTGTCAATCTTGTTTTTTGGTAAACATATTCGGTTACCTTTCTTTGATTCTAATAATGTTACAAACATGCCATTTGATATCATACACAGTGATCTTTGAACTTCACCAGTACTTAGTACGGGGGGTCATCGTTACTACATTGTAACACCTCGAAAATTCACGTCCTATAATGTATTGACACGTGTCATAGGTTTGAACTAGTGAAAGAATGTTCTAGAAGGACTAAAGTTGACAAACATGGAAAGCATGTGAATATACGGGTTCAGAATGTCAACAGTGAATAAATATACTTTACAATAACCCTACCTGGTGTTCATACCTTCAAACGAATAAATCATGGATCATACAAAGCTAAATATGAAAGAAAGTGAGAGATTACAAACCACAGGGGTTAAATGTGTCAACATGTTTAAGTTATACCTCTGAGTGACCTTTTAGCAAACCCGAAGCATTGTAATGACTAATTATGCTCACTAGAATACATGATAAAAATTTCATAAAGTTTCGTTATCGTATGAGAAAGTTATGATCAAATTCGTATGCAAGGGGTTAAAAGCGTCAACGATGAAGTTTATGACTTTTTGGGTGAACACAAAGTTAACCGAGGACTTAACAAAGTGGGTATATGTCTTAAAGCCCTTATAAGTCAAATTAGAGGGTTCAAAATGCAAGAAATAAAGTCGAAGCAAAGTTTCCAAGAGCCAAGGACCAAAACATAAAAATCTAAAATTTGATTTGGTGCAGGAGGGGCGTCGCGCGACGCGAGGGCCCAAGGGAGGAGTCTACGCGTGACGCCTAGGGTCATCTGATCCGAAAACTTTACTAGGTGTCTGCCAATTCCATTCTAACCGACTTATAATCGATTTTCCTCATCTTGGACGACCCCTAAACAACCCCTAGGCCCTTAGGGACATCTGTTGATGATCCATGGCCATTGCTAGCACTTGTTGTTAACAATCTATGAGGTTATGAGCACTATATATAAAGGCCCTTGTTGCAACCATTTTGATCACACCTCATTTCTACATTCCTGATCATTTCTGGAGCTCCAAAGCAGACTCAAGTGACCACATTTCGTGCATAGGACTTCAGTAAGTATGCTTAACCTTTCTTAGTTGAGTTTTTACTTAGTTTTAGCTTAAAAGTCAAACCGTCGTAATTAACAGTTGACTTAGCGATTAATCATTGATGGTCCAGTGATTAGTCAAATTGAAAGTAGTTATAAGTTGGTAATTATGTGGGCAATAAACCCTTAAAAGGGCACCCTCTGATTCCCACTCTAACTAGACCATTTGTCGGGTCAAAGTTAATTAGAAAAAGTCAACAGGATGCTTAATTTCAAATTAATACATAATTAGCATTGTAGAACCCATACAACCTGTTTGATCATTATTATAACTTAGTAATTAATGTAAGAACATGTCTAAACATGTTCAACCCGACATTTTTCAGTAGAGACCCGGTTCGGAACCGAAAGTCGCATAATTTGACTTTTGCTTTGACTTTCAATTCTGACCCGTTTAAGCATGTTTTAGAAATGCCATAGAGCTTTAATTGGACCAGGTTACCTGCTAGTATAACCCTCTGTGATTATACACCTTGGTTCAATAGTTATCCAATTAATATGCATGATTCCGTTAATTGCTCATATGTTGACCATATTGCCCTTTACACCATAAAACGTGATTTTTGAAAATGTAAAAGAGTAGAAACCTTAGTTACTGATATATAAACTTGTAACCAAAGTTTGACATCAGTTTGAGGTGTAGATTGAGAGTTATGCTCATTAGCGTAATTATAAAGCTTTTTAGCGATTAAACGGCATAATTAGCGTATAGTCTATTTAAACCTACTTTTTGATATCAAACTTTTTACCCACTGATATAATATATTATTTTGGGATTTTTGAAGATTTTTAATCAATTTTAGGCTGAGCATAACTTAGAGTCATAAGCTTAATTCGGTAATTGTCGGTTTTGCCCTTTCGGGCTATAAAATGAGTTATACATATCTTTTTGACCCCAAACCTTTTGCTACTGAATTTATATGATAAATAAATTATTTTAAATCTTCTGGAATAATAAAAATATCAGCTTTGTATATAGAACCCAGAAACGGCTTCTCATCGCCTTTTTAAGCGTTTTTAACGCATAGTATGTACTAAAACTATTTTAAACATACAAGGGTTGATACCTACTGATATTTTAGGTAAATTATAATATTTTAACAGTAAGCAAAAGTTGTTTAACTCATACTTCAGTTTTGAGCTTTTCGGCTTATGTGAAATTACCAAAATGCCCCTACGGTGCATAGTTTGGTTAAAATTGATAAATTTCAGATATATGAAATACCCTACTGTTATAACTTAGTAAATTAAGTATTTTTGCTGATCATATCAGACCTGTAACTCAGGTTAATACTTAAACTCTTTTATAACCTTGTAAATGACCAAACTACCCCTACGGGGCATAGTTTGTGTTTAAATTCGTTTCGGGCATAATAAAAGATATCTTACTGATGTCACAACATATTTGAGGCATATTAACTTAGGAAACCCGTATATTGCTCTTATGGTTACCCGCTACGCCTCTTGCGCGTTCGGTTCGGTTTATGTAACTAGTTTGCATAAACTAGCCGAAACGGGTCAAACCTTATCGGTTTTATCTCAAAATCCAGAATGTGTATAATATACCCATATTAAGAAAGTCTTCAAACTTGTCGGGTCTAAATCACATTCTATCCCGGTCTTCGCTTAATCACGCGTACGAACCGTATCTTTAAAACTAACCGGTCTAAGCTTAGGCTTGATTAAAGACCCGTTAGGATTCTAATAGGTTATTATAAACCTTCGTTCCAGAATAGGACCAGTAAAAGCTACTTGCATTTGCTGTTTGTGAATTATACTTGCAAAGGTAAGTACTTTTAACTTATTTTCCCTATACGGGCTTGGGGTACGGTATATAAAATACCGCTTGGTCGGGCATTAAATCTTCCATCGTATGGTGGTTAATTGATATTTGATCGGCCCGATTAAATTGTTTTGTTTGCTTAAAGCCTTTGGGAGGTTAATGACCATGTACCGGATATCCTTGGCATCATTTTACGAAATGGCCACGACCTAAGCGCGGGGTGTAGGCGTACACCCGTTAGTGCCAAATAAATAATGTGGTGTGTCCATTGATCTTTAACCCGGCACGACCCGGGCTACTGAACGCATAAGGAACATGTAATTCTTTTACGAGATTATATATTTTAAATAATTATCCCAAGTTATAAAAAGTTTGTGCCACGTGCATTCAAATCAATTTTATTATACTTTTCAAAATGAGTCGGTTGAATGTATTTACCAGTGTAAACTGACGTATTTTCCCAAAAAGATTAAATGCAGGTACTAATCGTAATAGGCTGGATTTCTCCTTAGCATCAAAAGAGTCTCGTAAGCTTAAGATGCCTAAAGTCTGTTGAACTACCGTTTCCATTTATTTTGATCCACCTGTGGATAAACTTTCGACTATTGTGATACTTGATATTACAATATTTTATTCAGTTGAAATATATATTTCATTTGCTTCCGCTGTGCATTTTAAATATTGTGTTGTTTGACTATTATGTTGCCAACCACGTCACGATACTCCCCCACCGGTCAAACGTGGAAATATCGGGGTGTGACAGGTTGGTATCAGAGCCAACACTGAGTGAATTAAACACTAGCCTTTTGTGTTTAATCTCAGTTACACAATTGCACATTCCAAAATTTTCGAGTCTAGACAAAGAACATAGGAACAATCCAAATTATTTCAATTTATTTTTAACCTTGTCTTTTATTTTATATATTCTTGTTGTTATCTTATGTTATATTGACAGGACTAAATATGCCGCCAAGATTCTTCAGAAAAAGAGGACGAGGCAACGGGCCAATCACCGCCCCCAATGATCATGAAGCCGGGCCTTCGTAAAGGCGAGCTCCTTCTGTCACTGCGAGTGCTGACCCTCGCGAAAACCGGAGGACAAATGTGGAGCCCGCAAGACGGTCCGTTTCACACAGTTCGACGCCTCCTTTTCATAACTCCTATGGGCCACATTCGGAAAACTAGCCCAACAACCCACAACCTTCTTACATACCTCTACAGCGATCCTTATCGCACCATTCCTTTGGAGACCCCACTCCCGTATTTCAAGGCCGGTTTAACCCGGCAAACTACATACAAGAACCAGTGGGTTTTAACCCATTGGGGCCAGATGATCATTTCTCCGGCGATCATACAGAAGACATGGACGAGGACACGGATCCCGTTGAGCCTGCAACCGGGACCCCCAACCATCCTATAGAGGTCTCAGATGGTTCTTCTTTTCATGGATCACCCTACCATGGTCCAGACAGTTACCAGACACGGTTTAACCAGTTCGAGTGGTATTTTACACCCTCGCATCATTCGTCGCCCCACCAGCAGCAACAGCAGCAGCAAGATCCCTCTAGGGATTCATGTTTCGTGGCTGTCACGCCACCGCCTCCTCCACCACCAGCTAATCAGGCACCTCCAGAGCCGCCGAGGCATAGGAGGACAGGCGCGCGAATGTCCGCGCATGGAGGAGATTTTCACTTCAGCTCTCCTTGACACTCAAGTGGCAGTCATTATCCGCCACTACAGGAAGAACCGCAAATGGGTGGACCTTCAAACCCAGTTGCACCACAGCCACCACCGATGGGTTTCGATAACCCGATTCCTGCCTACACTGGTTCTATGGCGTACAACCCATTTGAGCAGCCGGCTCACACCAACTATAATTACGCTGAAGCCGACCCATACTTGGTAGCGGCCAATTACAACGCCTTTAACCCAGAAGGACCGTATGGAGCTCCTTGGGGAGTAGGGTACCCAACCCATGGGTACCAAATACCTGCTAGACCTATAATTCGGCAACAATCGCAGCCGCCACGGTTCTCCCCAACCGAACGGGAAGAAATTCTACAAAGATTGGACCTGGTCGAGCGAGACTTCCACAGAGATCGCAGGGAGCGACAAAGTTTCTTCCAGGGATTGACAAGTTTGATAAAAGGGAAGAGCAAGAAGGACCATTGAATCCTTCAAATACTGATTGTATTTTCCTTGTTTCAGTTGAGCCCCTGCGTGGGCCTGTCTTGCTGTTTTGACCCCTGCGAGGGTATGATTGTTTGTTGAGCCCCTGCGTGGGCCTATCTTTCTGTTAACCCCTACGAGGGTATGTTGTTTATTTAAGTCCCTGCGTGGACTAGTATTTCAGTGTGACCCCTGCGTGGGTAAGTGTTATGTTGAAAGACCCGTTTAGGGCAGTATGTAATCTTTTAAATAATTAATGGAATGTTAAGTTTGTAAATTTCATTTTGCTATTATAGGCATAAATATATTATATGAAATAATTAAATCAAAATCATTCCTTTTAATAATAATCTGCCTATTAAATATTGAATAAGAATCTTAAGAATGAAACCTAGCCTTAGTGTCATTGTAAAGACCTGGCCAAGATGGTAAGACCTGTTTAAAAGATTCGGATCCCTGTTAACATCTAAAAATATGTTAACACTCCTGGCAGACGTGATTCGTTAAAATCACACACGTCATTCTTAAATAAGGATTCTTTAAAAAGATTCCTAACCCGACTTAATGATCTCTGAATCATGGGTTTAAATCATCAATTTAGATGATCATATTTTGACCATACATTGGTAATATAGTGCCTACGGGCCTTGCTCATTTCTACATGAGCCAAAAGACAGTGGTAGCTATGACTCCCTATCCGAAAAAGGTAATGAACTATGTTCAAGCCTTAAAAGCTTTGATTCTCTGAAATCATAGCTTATGATTTAAAAATGTCCTTGTGATTAGGCCTTTTTGTGTCACTAATAAAACTGTTATTGTTTTTATAATTAGGATAAATTGTAATAAAAATCCTAAATAAATATGATTAACAAATTAACCAAATATGGTTTATGTATACCATGGTTAATGAATTGCCATAAAAGACAATTCTATGATAAACTCCCAAATAAACTATTGTCATTGTCTTATGCAACAGTTCAAATTAAAATGGCTGACTCGGATGAAATTAATAGTCACCCAAAGGAGAATAATGATAACGCCCGAATTAATATAACGGGTGCTGAACTGAAAGCGTTAGTAGACGACGCTGTTACAAAGGCCTTAGAGCGGCAGTATGAAGAATATAGTGGGACTCGAAGTAGGACCCTATCTACACCGCATTCAAAGCCACCCTCCAAGAAGGATGAACCCAAGAAAGGAGATGACGATCGTCACTCCTCAAATCATCATAGTGACCCGTCTCAGAAGATAATGCTAAATCAAGGACCCCGTGACAAGGGTTGCTCCTACAAATATTTTGTCTCATGTAAACCCAGGGATTTCACTGGGGAGAAAGGAGCTGTAGATTGTATGACGTGGTTAGATGAGATGGATACCGTTGTGGATATCAGCGGATGCGCTGAGAGGGATGTGGTCAAGTTTGTGTCGCAATCATTTAAGGGTGAGGCCTTAGCCTGGTGGAGATCGTTGATTCAAGCCACCGGGAAGATCCCATTGTACAACATGACATGGGAGCAATTTGTTGCCCTCATCAGGGAAAACTACTGCCCTCAGCATGAGGTGGAGAAGATAGAGTCTGATTTTCTATCGTTGGTTATGAAGAACCTTGACTGCCAAGCTTACCTCACGAGCTTCAACACAATGTCCCGATTGGTTCCGTATCTGGTAACCCCGGAACCCAAAAGAATAGCTCGTTTCATTGGGGGTTTAGCCCCAGAAATAAAGGCAAGCGTGAAGGCATCTCGGCCGACTACTTTCAGATCGGTAACTGACATATCCTTGTCCCTCACTCTGGACGCGGTCCGACAGAGATCGCTGAGGAACTCGGATGCCGAGAAAAGGAAACATGAAGATGACAATTCACGAAGGTCAAAAAAGAAACACCGAGGAAATAATGACCATAAGAAAGGGTCTGAGTTTAGAAAGGATGGGCATCAGTCTGGAGAAAAGCCCAAATGTAAGATCTGCAAGAGACAGCACTTCGGGAAGTGCAGGTATGAGTCGAACTCGCAGACCCAGTCGAAAACCTTTGCATGTGGGATATGCAAGTCCAAGGATCACAAGACCTTGGATTGCAAGAAGCTGAAAGACGCCACGTGCTTCCGTTGCAATGAAAAGGGGCACATTAAGACCAACTGCCCGAAATATGCAAAGAAAGATGACGAAGGAAAGAAGACAAATGCTAGAGTCTTCAGGATGGATGCAAAGGAAGCGGTTCTAGACGACAATGTGATTACAGGTACTTTCCTTGTAAATGATGTCTATGCAAGAGTACTTTTTGATTCAGGCGCTGATAAATCGTTTGTAGATCATAAGTTTTGCAAATTACTGAATTTACCTGTCAAAACCTTAAGTGTAAATTATGAGGTGGAGTTAGCAGATGGCACCATAGAAACCGTCTCAACTATGTTAGATGGATGTGTCATATCCATTAAGAACCACTCTTTTCCTTTGTCCCTACTTCCCTTTAAGCTAGCCGGTTTTGACATAGTTTTGGGTATGGACTGGTTGTCTCATAACTAGGCCCAGATTGTCTGCAACAAGAAGCATGTAGTGATTAAGACTTCGTCTGGTGAATCACTTACCATTCGGGGAGATACCCAGTATGGACTGCCTGAGCAAGTGACTATGCTCAAGTCCTCTAAGTGTTTAAAGAAGGGTTGTGTCATCTACATGGCACAAGTGATTATTGATGAGCCTAAACCGAAGATGGAAGATATTCCTGTCATTTCTGAATACCCTGAAGTTTTTCCTGAAGAACTACCTGGTTTACCACCAGATAGACAAGTCGAATTCAGAATTGACATCATCCCTGGGGCAGCACCTGTTGCTAGAGCACCTTATAGGTTGGCACCAACGGAGATGAAGGAATTAAGAACGCAACTAGATGAATTGCTAGCCAAAGGTTTCATTAGACCTAGTTCATCTCCTTGGGGAGCACCAATTTTGTTTGTCAAGAAGAAGGATGGATCTATGCGTCTGTGCATCGACTACCGTGAGCTTAATAAGGTTACGATCAAGAATAGGTACCCATTGCCCAGAATCGACGATCTGTTCGATCAACTCCAAGGGGCAAGTTACTTCTCTAAGATTGACTTAAGGTCAGGCTATCATCAATTGAAGGTGAAAGATGAAGACGTACACAAAACTGCATTTAGGACTCGTTATGGTCATTACGAATTCCTAGTGATGCCTTTTGGGCTCACTAATGCACCTGCCGCATTCATGGATCTCATGAATCGCGTCTGCAAGCCCTACCTGGACAAATTTGTCATCGTCTTCATAGACGACATCCTCATCTACTCGAAGAACAAGGCTGATCATGAGAAGTATCTTCGATGTATTCTTTCATTACTTCAGCAGGAGAAGCTCTATGCCAAATTCTCTAAATATGAATTTTGGCTTCGAGAAGTCCAATTTCTTGGACATGTGGTTAGCGAACGTGGAATCCAAGTTGATCCCGCTAAGGTGGAAGCTGTCATGAACTGGCAGGAGCCAAAGTCACCTACAGAGATTCGTAGCTTCCTGGGATTGGCAGGATATTACAGGCGTTTCATTAAAAAATTTTCAAGGATTGCTGCACCCCTAACTTCCTTGACTAGGAAGAAAGTAAAGTTCGTTTGGGGCCCTAAGCAGCAAGAATCCTTTGATATCCTTAAACAGAAGTTGAGCAACGCTCCTGTATTGACGTTGCCGGATGGAATTGAAGAATTTGTGGTTTACTGCGACGCATCCCACAATGGCATGGGATGTGTGCTTATGCAGAAAGGCATAGTTATTGCCTATGCTTCACGTCAGTTAAAAGTGCATGAAAAGAATTACACCACCCATGACTTGGAGTTGAGTGCCATTGTATTCGCACTAAAACTGTAGAGGCATTATTTGTATGGTATCAAGTGTGTGATCTATTCTGATCACAAGAGCCTCCAGCACCTCTTTAACCGGAAGGATTTGAACATGAGGTAGAGTCGATGGATGGAGACGTTAAATGATTATGATTGTGAAATCCGATACCATCCAGGCAAGGCAAATGTGGTTGCTGATGCCTTAAGTCGGAAGGAAAGGGTGAAACCCATCCGAATCAATGCCAAGAGCATTGAAATAAAGAACAGTTTGAATGAAAGGTTGTTAGCTGCCCAGAAGGAAGCTGTGCTGGAAGCTAACTATCCTAACAAAAAGTTAGGAGTCACTGAAGAGCAATTATCTCAGGGCAAGGACGGAATCCTGATGTTAAATGGAAGAATATGGGTTCCAGTTTATGGAGGACTTCGAGATGTTATCCTCCAGGAAGCCCACAGCTCTAAATATTCCGTTCATCCTGGAGCTGATAAGATGTACCAGGATCTGAAGTCAAACTATTGGTGGATAGGCTTGAAGAAGTCTGTAGCCGCCTATGTAGCTAAATGTTTGACGTGTGCGCAAGTCAAAGCTGAACATCAAAAGTCGTCAGGTTTGCTACAACAACCTGAACTTCCTACATGGAAGTGGGAAATGGTGACGATGGATTTCATCACCAAGTTACCTAAGACAAGGAAAGGGAATGATACTATATGGGTGATCGTAGATAGACTGACTAAGTCAGCACATTTTCTACCCATAAAGGAGACCTATAGCTCCGACATGTTAGCCCAATTATACGTAGATAAGATTGTAGCTCTACATGGCGTACCTGTGGCTATTAACTCTGACAGAGATACTAGATACACGTCACATTTTTGGAAAAGTTTCCAACAATCTCTGGGCACGCGCTTAAATTTCAGTACGGCTTACCACCCTCAGACTGAAGGACAGAGTGAGCGTACCATCCAAACATTGGAAGACATGCTACGTGCATGTGTGATTGATTTAGGTGGTAGTTGGGATAACCACCTGCCATTGATTGAGTTCTCATATAACAATAGCTACCATACCAGCATCAAGGCTGCGCCTTTCGAGGCTTTATACGGTAGAAAGTGTAGAACACCCGTTTGTTGGGCAGAAGTTGGAGATGTCCAGCTGTCAGGTCCGGAAATAGTCTTTGAAACGACGGACAAGATTGTCCAGATTCGTGACCGCCTGAAAGTTGCCAGGGATAGGCAGAAAAGCTACGCAGATCTAAAGCGTAAACCTATGAAATTCGAGGTAGGTGAAAAGGTGTTGCTTAAAGTATCACCCTGGAAGGGAGTGATGTGATTTAGTAAGAAAGGCAAGTTAAGCCCAAGATACATGGGACCTTTCGAGGTTATCGAACGTGTCGGATCAGTTGCCTATAAGGTAAACTTACCTGAAGAGCTCAGTGGTATTCATAATGTATTCCACATCTGCAATCTGAAGAAGTGTTTCACTGATGAATCACTGGTCATACCACATACAGATGTGCACATAGAAGAGAGCTTGAAGTTTGTTGAAAAACCTGTGTCGATCGAGGATCGACAGGTTAAGAAGCTTCGAAGGAAGCATGTACCTATTGTAATGGTGAAATGGGATGCCCGTAGAGGTCCCGAATACACGTGGGAGGTTGAGTCCACAATGAAAGAAAAATACCCTCATTTATTTCAGTAAATCTCGATGTCGAGATTTCTTTTAAGGGGGTGAGGATGTAACACCTCGAAAATTCACGTCCTATAATATATTGACACGTGTCATAGGTTTGAACGTGTGAAAGAATGTTCTAGAAGGACTAAAGTTGACAAACATGGAAAGCATGTGAATATACGGGTTAAGAATGTCAACAGTGAATAAATATATTTACAATAACCCTACATGGTGTTCATACCTTCAAACAAATAAATCATGGATCATACGAAGCTAAATATGAAAGAAAGTGAGAGATTACAAACCACAGGGGTTAAATGTGTCAACATGTTTAAGTTATACATTTGAATGACCTTTTAGTAAACCCGAAGCGTTGTAACGACTAATTATGCTCACTAGAATACATGATAAAAATTTCATAAAGTTTCGTTATCGTATGAGAAAGTTATGATCAAATTCGTATGCAAGGGGTTAAAAGCGCCAACGATGAAGTTTATGACTTTTCGGGTGAACACAAAGTTAACCGAGGACTTAACAAAGTGGGTATATGTCTTGAAGCCCTTATAAGTCAAATTAGAGGGTTCAAAATGCAAGAAATAAAGTCGAAGCAAAGTTTCCAAGAGCCAAAGACCAAAACATAAAAATCTAAAATTTGATTTGGTGCAAAAGGGGCGTCGCGCGACGCGAGGGCCCAAGGGGGGTCTACGCGTGACGCCTAGGGTCATCTGATCCGAAGACTTTGCTAGGTGTCTGCCAATTCCATTCTAACCGACTTATAATCGATTTTCCTCATCTTGGACGACCCCTAAACAACCCCTAGGCCCTTAGGGACATCTGTTGATGATCCATGGCCATTGCTAGCACTTGTTGTCAACAATCTATGAGGTTATGAGCACTATATATAAAGGCCCTTGTTGCAACCATTTTGATCACACCTCATTTCTGCATTCCTGATCATTTCTGGAGTTCCAAAGCAGACTCAAGTGACCACATTTCGTGCATAGGACTTCAGTAAGTATGCTTAACCTTTCTTAGTTGAGTTTTTACTTAGTTTTAGCTTAAAAGTCAAACCGTCGTAATTAACGGTTGACTTAGCGATTAATCATTGATGGTCCAGTGATTAGTCAAATTGAAAGTAGTTATAAGTTGGTAATTATGTGGGCAATAAACCATTAAAAGGGCACCCTTTGATTCCCACTCTAACTAGACCATTTGTCGGGTCAAAGTTAATTAGAAAAAGTCAACAGGATGCTTAATTTCAAATTAATACATAATTAGCAATGTAGAACCCATACAACCTGTTTGATTAGTATTATAACTTAGTAATTAATGTAAGAACATGTCTAAACATGTTCAACCCGACATTTTTCAGTAGAGACCCGGTTCGGAACCGAAAGTCGCATAATTTGACTTTTGCATTGACTTTCAGTTCTGACCCGTTTAAGCATGTTTTAGAAATTCCATAGAGCTTTAATTGGACCAGGTCACATGCTAGTATAACCCTCTGTGATTATACACCTTGGTTCAATAGTTATCCAATTAATATGCATGATTCCGTTAATTGCTCATATGTTGACCATATTGCCCTTTACACCATAAAACGTGATTTTTGAAAATGTAAAAGAGTAGAAATCTTATTTACTGATATATAAACTTGTAACCAAATTTGGACATCAGTTTGAGGTGTAGATTGAGAGTTATGCTCATTAGCGTAATTATAAAGCTTTTTAGCGATTAAACGGCATAATTAGCGTATAGGCTATTTAAACCTACTTTTTGATATCAAACTTTTTACCCACTGATATAATATATTATTTTGGGATTTTTGAAGATTTTTAATCAATTTTAGGCTGAGCATAGCTTAGAGTCATAAGCGTAATTCGGTAATTGTCGGTTTTGCCCTTTCGGACTATAAAATGAGTTATACATATCTTTTTGACCCCAAACCTTTTGCTACTGAATTTATATGATAAATAAATTATTTTAAACCTTCTGGAATAATAAAAATATCAGCTTTGTATATAGAACCCAGAAACGGCTTCTAATCGCCTTTTTAAGCGTTTTTAACGCATAGTATGTACTAAAACTATTTTAAACATACAAGGGTTGATACCTACTGATATTTTAGGTAAATTATAATATTTTAACAGTAAGCAAAAGTTGTTTAACTCATACTTCAGTTTTGAGCTTTTCGGCTTATGTGAAATTACCAAAATGCCCCTACGGTGCATAGTTTGGTTAAAATTGATAAATTTCAGATATATGAAATACCCTACTGTTATAACTTAGTAAATTAAGTATTTTTGCTGATCATATCAGACCTGTAACTCAGGTTAATACTTAAACTCTTTTATAACCTTGTAAATGACCAAACTACCCCTACGGGGCATAGTTTGTGTTTAAATTCGTTTCGGGCATAATAAAAGATATCTTACTGATGTCACAATATATTTGAGGCATATTAACTTAGGAAACCCGTATATGGCTCTTATGGTTACCCGCTACGCCTCTTGCGCGTTCGGTTCGGTTTATGTAACTAGTTTGCATAAACTAGCCGAAACGGGTCAAACCTTATCGGTTTTATCTCAAAATCCAGAATGTGTATAATATACCCATATTAAGCAAGTCTTCAAACTTATCGGGTCTAAATCACATTCTATCCCGGTCTTCGCTTAATCACGCGTACGAACCGTATCTTTAAAACTAACCGGTCTAAGCTTAGGCTTAATTAAAGACCCGTTAGGATTCTAATAGGTTATTATAAACCTTCGTTCCAGAATAGGAGGACCAGTAAAAGCTACTTGCATTTGCTGTTTGTGAAATATACTTGCAAAGGTAAGTACTTTTAACTTATTTTCCCTATACGGGCTTGGGGTACGGTATATAAAATACCGCTTGGTCGGGCATTAAATCTTCCATCGTATGGTGGTTAATTGATATTTGATCGGCCTGTTTAAATTGTTTTTCTTGCTTAAAGCCTTTGGGAGGTTAATGACCATGTCCCGGATATCCTTGGCATCATTTTACGAAATGGCCACGACCTAAGCGCGGGGTGTAGGCGTACACCCGTCAGTGCCAAATAAATAATGTGGTGTGTCTATTGATATTTAACCCGGCACGACCCGGGCTACTGAACGCATAAGGAACATGTAATTCTTTTACGAGATTATATATTTTAAATAATTATCCCAAGTTATAAAAAGTTTGTGCTACGTGCATTCAAATCAATTTTATTAAACTTTTCAAAATGAGTCGGTTGAATGTATTTACCAGGGTAAACTGACGTATTTTCCCAAAAAGATTAAATGCAGGTACTAATCGTAATAGGCTGGATTTCTCCTTAGCATCAAAAGAGTCTCGCAAGCTTAAGATGCCTAAAGTCTGTTGAACTACCGTTTCCATTTATTTTGATCCACCTGTGGATAAACTTTCGACAGTTGTGATACTTGATATTACAATATTTTATTCAGTTGAAATATATCTTTCATTTGCTTCCGTTGTGCATTTTAAATATTGTGTTGTTTGACTATTATGTTGCCAACCACGTCACGATACTCCCCCACCGGGCCCACCGGTCAAACGTGGAAATATCGGGGTGTGACATACATACTGTTTCTAGATGATTTTTCTAACTTTCTATGGACTTGCCCTCTCACCACTAAATCGAATGTTTTCTCCATCTTTACTACCTTTTACAACTTGATCCATACTCAATTTGAACGAAAAATCAAACAATTTCAATGCGATAATGGAACGGAATATAATAATAATGCGTTTCACCAATTTTGCAACTTAAATGGCATGCACTTTCGTTTCTCCTGCCCATATACCTCTTCTCAAAACGGGAAAGCCGAACGCAAAATTCGCTCAATTAATAATATTATCCGTACTCTTCTCGCCCATTCTTCTTTACCTAACAGATATTGGCACCATGCCTTAGAAGTTGCAACATACCTACACAACATTTTACCTAGAAAAATTCTTTCCCATATTTCTCCAACTCAGAAACTATATAAACACATACCCTCATATTCACACCTACGTGTTTTTGGTTACCTATGCTACCCCATAATACCTCACACTAACATCAATAAACTTCAATACCGTTCTATGCCATGTGTCTTCCTTGGCTACCCCGCTAATCATCGAGGTTATAAGTGCCTTGATCTTACCACTTGCAAAATTATTCTTAACCGACATGTGATTTTTGAGGAAACTGTTTTTCCCTTTGCCAATACTCCTAAACCTTCCCCATCCACATATGACTTCCTTACTGACTTTGTTCACCCACTGTATCTTTTTGGTTCCTACCAAAACATCCACCCCACCACACCTCATTCCTCTACACAAGCCCAACCCACATCGCCTACCCACACCACGGCCCAATCTACATCACCTGACCCACCATTCATCTCTCCACCTAATATACACCCATTACTAGACACCCCTTATAACCCACTGTCACCAACCATCAGCCGACAAAACACTTCAGCTCTAGGCCCAAACTCACCCCCCATGGCCCATCTCTTTCTCCCTCCTTCGACCCATCCTCACCTACATCCAGCCCATTACCCACCTCTTCCTCCGACTTCGTTCACTCTCCCATCTCCGACCCATCTCCCCAATCAACTGCCTCTTCCTCCACCCCACCCCCACCCCCACCACCACCACCCACTCGTACAATCCGTACCCATTCTATGGATGGCATACATAAACCAAAATATGTTTTTAACCTTAATTCCTCGTGCATTGCCCCCATTCCTAAAAACCCAAAGGATGCTTTGTCCAGCACGGAATGGCATAACGCCATGACCATTGAATTTAATGCTCTTATTAAAAATAAGACCTGGGTGTTAGTTCCGAGGCAACCCCATATGCATGTTTTACGTAGTATGTGGCTATTCCGACACAAATTTCGGTCGGACGGTACGTTGGAGAGGTATAAGGCTCGTCTTGTTTGTTATGGGAGTAACCAACAGATTGGGGTAGATTGTGGTGAGACATTTAGTCCTGTTGTCAAACCCACTACGATACGTACTGTATTATCTCTGGCTTTGTCCCAATCATGGCCGATACATCAACTAGATGTTACCAACGCATTCCTTCACGGTAACCTCAACGAGACTGTCTATATGTATCAACCCATGGGGTTCCAGCATCGACAATATCCTGATCATGTGTGCCTTCTACAGAAATCACTTTATGGATTAAAACAGGCTCCGCGTGCATGGTACCAACGATTTACTGATTTTGTTCTCTCCTTGGGATTTCAACAGAGTAAATGTGACAATTCACTTTTCACATACCAGCACAACGGCAATACTGCCTATCTTCTTATCTACGTTGATGACATCATCCTCACGACATCGACAGACTCTCTTCGTGTTCAGCTGATGTCTCGTCTAGCAGCTGAATTTGCAATGAAGGATCTCGGGTCTTTAAGTCATTTTTTGGGCCTTCACGTGACCCGGCAAGGTAACAAAGATGTTTCTTTCTCAACAGGCATACACGAAAGAAATCATAGACATGGCTGGCATGTCATCGTGCAAACCTACTGCCACACCAGTTGATACTAAGCCCAAACTTGGTTTGACCTCGGGTCCCGACTATGAAGACCCGACGTTGTATCGGAGTCTTGCGGGAGCTCTCTAATATCTAACATTCACGAGACCCGATATTTGTTATGCAGTTCAACAGTACATGCATGCACCGAAAGTGGATCATTGGAATGCTCTTAAACGAATAATTCGATATCTTCAAGCTACCTCCTCTCACGGCTTAACTATCGGTGCATCTACTGATTTCTCGTTACGGGCATACACTGACACCGACTGGGCGGGGTGTCCCGGATACAAGGCGGTCAACCTAAGGTTATTGCGTCTACTTAGGCCCTAATATTATCTCATGGTCGTCTAAACGTCAATCAGTTATTTCTCGGTGAAGTGCGGAGGCAGAATATCGGGGGGGTCGCTAATGCAGTTGCGGAAATTTGTTGGCTTTGCAATCTTTTGCTTGAATTACACAGGCCATTAACCACCGCTAGTCTGGTGTATTGTGACAATATCAGTGCGATATATCTATCCGGGAACCCTGTTCAGCATCAACGTACAAAACACATAGAGCTGGATATTCATTTTGTCCGTGACCTGGTCCAACGTGGTTCTGTTCGGATCCTACACATCCCCACGCATTTTCAAGTCGCAGACATATTCACGAAAGGTTTACCTAAAGTATTATTTGATGACTTTCGATCCAGTCTCAGCATTCGGCCTCCTCTAGCTTCAACTGCGGGGTGTAATAGATAATTGTATATAATAGGAAATTATATGTTATTATTGTCATGTATATCTCTCCTCAATATGAGGAGATTTCATTGTAACCTATATATATTCGTTTATGATTAATGAGAAGGCAAGGGGTTTGAATTCTCACACCACCACGACCACCTTTTCCAATAACAACCCTCCTAGAAATGAGAAAATCAAAGAAACTAAACACTAAAGCGTTAACATGATGGGGCAAGTTAATTTACAAAGTGAAAATTAGGTATGAACTCAAAATTACGCATAAAAAATTAAGCATGAAAGAAATAAAAAAAATAAAATTATGAAATCAAAATTACGCGCCTATAATAATCATGTTTAGGATTTGTATGTTAACATCCATTTGATAGCCTTGTATTTAAACCTTTACCTTAATATCATAACCTATAATCTAGTATTATATATATATGACAAAGATCCGTTAGGAACCACCCCTTATTGCGAGAACCGCGTGAACCAATGTGAACACAACGAAAAAAACCTAAAAATAGCTAAAAAACACAAAAAAAAAAAAAAAAATTTAATATTTTTTATAAAAAAAATCGCTACTTTTAGTAGCAAAAAAAAAATTTATTTTTTTTTAATTTAAAAAGAAAAAAAAAATTTTGCTACTAAAAGTAGTTATTTTAACTTAAAAAATATTAAAAAAAAAATTTATATTTTTTTTTTGATTTTTTTAGATTTTTTTTAGGTTTTTTGGGGGTTTAGTTTTTATCATTTTACAATATATTGTCTTAGGATCTTGTAAAAATGACACTTTTCGTGAGAAGTGTGAGAAGGCATAAAGATTCATATGTAGATATCTTGTTTTGGATTTATGCATAATGTTTTTTGGTTGTTTTGGCAAGAAAAACACCAAACATATCAATTTAAAACACAATGCAATGAATTCTAGGCTTAAAACTTAAAACATCATGCCAAGAATGTTAAGTGGTGTATTTTAATTGTTAAGTAGTGTGCTTTAAATTTCACGCCCATAATATGTTGCATTGTGTTTTAAATTGTTATATTTGGTGTTTTTCATGCTAAAACAACCCAAAACATCATGCCTAAGTTCAAAACATAATGCTCAAAACATAATGCCTACATATCAATTTCTATGTCTTCGCACACTTCTCATGAAAAAGGTCCTTTTTACAGAAACCTCACCCTATATATATATATATATATATATATATATATATATATATATATATATATATATATGGAGGGTTTAAATGAGAACACTAAATAGTGTGAGAACCGTGAGAACAAATGAAAAAATCGCGAGAACTTGGTCAAAATCAATTCAAATTCAAATTTTTTTTCAACACTTATCATTATTATTCGAATACAATATTAGAAATTCAATTTACACCTTTAAATTTATGTGAATTTGTAAATAAAGAAAATTTAGACTTGTGAAGTTTGCCATTTACACATGTGTAAATCTGTTATATTTACACATGTGTAAAAAATATAAAAATAGTGATTTTGAAAGGAGAAATGAATTATTTGATTGTAAATTCTTTTTTTGATGTTGTATCTTAATTACAATGAGGTTTGTATTAAAAAAATGGTTTTGATTGGTTTTTTCGTTCGTTCTCACGGTTCTCGTGATATTTAGCTTTTTCAAGATAACCTTCCCCTATATATATATATATATAGGGGAGGGTTAAAATGAGAACCACCTCGAGTTGTAAGAACCAGTGAGAACCACCCCCGCGGGGGGCCGTTGACCACGAAATTTTTTTTACACATAGATCCGTATATTTTAACACGGGGGGTAAATTTTGGGTTCAAACGGCGCGCCCGAGGGGGTAGTTTTTTACGCCCAAAGTTTGGGTTTTTTTAATTTTTTTAATTTTTCTTTTTTTTTTTACCAAACTTTGGGCGTAAAAAACTACCCCCTCGGGCGCGCCGTTTGAACCCAAAATTTACCCCCCGTGTTAAAATATACGTATCTAGGTGTAAAAAAAATTTCGTGGTCAACGGCCCCCCGCGGGGGTGGTTCTCGCTAGTTCTTACAACTCGAGGTGGTTCTCATTTTAACTTATTCCTATATATATATATATATATATATATATATATATATATATATATATATATATATATATATATATATATATATATATGTATATATAGGGAGGGGCTCATGCGAGAACTCCATTTATTGCGAGAACCAATGTGAACACAACCTAAAATAGCTAAAAAACCTAAAAAAACCTAACCCCCACCCCCCCCCCCCCCCCCAAAAAAAAAAACTAAACCCCCCCAGCCCCCCAAAAAAAACCTAACCCCCCCCCCCCCCAAGCTAAATGCTAAAAACTAAAACCCCCAAAAAACCTAAAAAAAAACCTACCCCCCCCCCCCAAACCTAAACCCCCCTCCCCCACCCCCCAAAAACCTAAACCCCCCCCCCCCCCCAAGCTAAAATGCTAAAAACTAAACCCCCAAAAAACCTAAAAAATTAAAAAAAAAATTTTAATATTTTTTATGCTTAAATCGCTACTTTTTCTGGCAGAAAAAAAATTTTAAAAAAAGAAATTAATTTTTTTTTCTTCGAAAAGTAGCGATTTTTATATAAAAAATATTAAAAAAAAAATTTGTGTGATTTTTAGCTATTTTTAGGCATTTTTGGTTGTGTTCACATTGGTTCTCGCGGTTCTCGCAATAAGAGGTGGTTCTCGCATGATCTTCTCCCTATATATATATATATATATATATATATATATATATATATATGTACGGTTATACATACATATATATCACCACCATTTTTTATTTGTTTCAAGACCCATTTCTTTTAGATTTCAAGTTTAGTGAAAAATTCCAAGATTCAAGAGAAACTTCAAATCATCAAGAACAACCAAGAATCTAAAGTATGATTAAAAAAAAATAAATGCTATACCTTCAAGATTCAAGTAGGTTGTAGGATGAGATTTTGATGATAGGAAGCTTGTAATCACTTGACAACACCTTGGGAACCCCTTTGTATCTTCACACCACTTGAAACAAGCATGAAATGAGGATGAATCTTAATGAACTAAGACTTGAAGGTATGATTATGGTGATGAAGATGGTGGACGGTTTTAGAGAGAGGAGAGAAGGAGGAGATTGTGATCTTGGATTGATTGTGTACAAGATATGAAGTGATTTAAAAAGATATGGAAAATTACAAGTGTCCTCATGCACCAACAAGTGTCATGGAGGAGTGAGAAGTGGCAAGAAGAAAAATACACTTGTCTTCATACATATATAAACGACACATACATATATGTGTACAAGTTTTTATATAAATGTGTTATATGTAGGCTAAAACGAGTGTTTAACTAGATACCGGGTATTTTATCCAGCGTTTAAATCCCGATTTATGGCGTTCTAAATTATTTTTATTATTATATAAAAATAAACTCGCCAAAATATTACTGAAATAAATTTCAGTTGCCAAGACTGGCTGCGTTATCTGCGTTTTGCTGTAGAAGCACTGTGTTGCGCAGAAACACACGGTACGCGCTTAAACTTGAAAAATAACGTTTTTAGGCGTTTTAATTTATTTTTCAACACGGACCTGATTAAAATAAAATTTTAATCATAACAGAATATTTTTGGGATTTAAATATTATCCGGGCGGTCACGTTCGTTTCGCAGTTTTGTCGTAATTAGTTCTTTTAGTTCAAATAAACGTGTTTTTGCCATACCGAATCCTTCGAAACTTATTTATAGGTTATGTAAAGGATATTTAGGGTATGTTTGGCTTACGTCACATTTCCGGAGTGTACGCCGCGTTAAACTGATTGCGTTTATGCACCGGTTTGCGTGTAAAATTCCAGAAAGTGATTTAAAGCTTGAAATCGGAATCGAATCAAATTGTAAAATAATCAAGCACAATAACACATATAATAATACCAAAGCACATTGTTTTATTGATAATCAACATTGTTTTACATTATATGATGATTACAGAACACAGTTGTCACATCATCGATTGTGCGGGGTCTCGCAGCTTTAACAATATTACGGATCTCGCTGATTAAACCCCAAATGTAGCGAGATATAAGTACCGGTTCTGGCGAAGCCAGGGTTGGTACCACTCTAGCGTACTCGAAAAATGTCGAAGTATACCCTCTACAATCTACACCTATCATTTGGTGATTCAGGAACTTATTCGTCATTTGTTCCTTTTCGTATTCGGGACATAATTTTCTTTCTACAAGACTCTTAAATTCTTCCCAGTTCATGGCATACGCCACAGTTCTTCCTTTAGCTTGTAGAACTGTATTCCACCATTCTAACGCCCCTTCTTTAAAAAGATGCGACGCGTACATGACCTTATCGTTTTCGGCACATTTACTTATCATAATTACTGCCTCGGTTTTCTCTAACCAACGCAGTATAGCAGTTGCCCCTTCGTTACCTGCAAACTCAGCCGGTTTACAGGCAAGAAACTCCTTGTAAGTGCAACCAAGCGTTGCAGCTTTCATTTTCTTAAGGAGTGGGGCTTGCATCCCTTCATTGTCGTTATTAGTATGATTGCCACCTCCATTTACACTATTACTGAAATTATCGTCGTTTGTACGTTTGCTAGGAATAATTTGTTGAGGTGCAATTGGATTTCGAGCAGCAGCAAGGATTGCTGGAATAGCATTGGCTATTCCCTAAGTAACGATATTCTCGATATCTTTCCTATTCAGAAATTGATCCTCCTGATTATGCTCAGATTGATTTACTTCATTAACAGGTTCATTACCAGCGTTGGCCATCTGGTAATTAATTTATATAAGTGATTAGCATAAAATAATTTAATAATCAAATATAACAAAACAATTGCACATAATCATGTCAAATCGTATAATCAAAATTGTCGATTTCTCGACTTCCATTTTTATATATTATATTATGCATCCGTACACACTGTTATTTTACAAAAGTTTTTTTTAGGTTATTTTACACATACTTACTATTATTATTATTATTATTATACAAACACAACTTCACAACCACACTATCCCTAGTCTGCTGGTATTCCAAAAGCGATGTTCCCTCTCGTCGTACTTCCAGGAGATTTGTTCTCCTATCTCCCGGATCCTATTTCCTGCATCCATTAGTTCCTCACCAAAATGGCGGAGTTCAGCTAGGTTTTCATTACTCATTGGTGGATTTGGTGCAGGTTCTGGGTCGAATTGAGGGAAAAAGGTATACGGATTGTTTAGGAGGTTTTGAAACTGCCAGTCGTTGGTCCACCATTCGTCCATTTCTCCTAGAGGTTGGGTGTGGATCAAAGGTTCTGGGATGGTTGGTTCCAAGTTTATTGGAAGTTGGGTTTCAGCAGGATAAGGGAAAAGGTTTGTATTGATAGGCCTAAGGATGTCACAGCTTGCTAGTATGTGATCCAACTCCTCCTGAAATGGTAATTCCTCAGCTTGCCTATTCGCCAATTTCTATTCCTGCTGGTTTAGAAACTTTCCCAAATTTCTATTCCTGCTTGCCTAGGACTTTCCCTAATTTCTATCCCCTTTCCTTTATCCATAGGATTTTCTATCTTGGGAAGTCTCCTAGTTGCTGGTTTCCTTCTGCGTACACGCCTCCAGCCCACAAATCTTCTTCTTTTCTTAGTTTTTTGATTTCTCCGGAGGTGGAGCTTGAAATTCAATAGGTTTCTTCCACATCGGCCAAGTAACCAGTAAAATATCTGGAAACTTCTATTTTCACAGGATAGAGATTGAGATTTTCAAGAGCTTCAGATAATTCATTGATGCTGTTTAGCATTTATGAAAAACACACAAAATTCTAGGTTAAAATTTGGTAAATCACAGAATCACAAAACGGCAATTTAGAAATTTAAAATGTATTTGATTAAAACGAAACTATTGCTATATATTTATTACAACTGAACCTTCGAAATATACTAGTGTTTATTTAATAGTTTAAAGTTTTCTGGCTTGTAAGTGTCGTAGGTTTTGCTACTGGTTTGGTGATTTAACTAAAAGTTAGCATTTACTGCGGTAGTGGCTAACATATAGAGATTTGTCCATTTTTCGTCTAATTCATCTTCCCATGGTGGTTTATTGCCTATTTTCTGGGTTTCCTTGGACTTCTTTATTTTCTCTTGACTTTTTCTAATAATCAAACTTCTTTTATTTGGGGTAAGTGGTTTCTCATACTGTGCCTTACGAACAAATATTCCCTCCTCAGTATCTGCGGAGTATCTCGAAGAATTTGATTGGGATGAAACTCCCTTATCTTTCGGCGAATTATCTAATTTATGATAGATATCCGAAATTCTTTGCTTACCCATACTGTAAATTAACAGAAAGTCAAGATAGAAACACATAATCACAGAATGGCAATTAGGAAAAATTAAGTATTTTTAAATACTTAATTGGCTTAAATCAGTGGCTCTTTGAGTTGGCTCTGATACCACATTTTCCTGTCACGGCCCCAGCCCCGGTTTGACCCGGTCAGGAGCCGCGGGACAGGAACCCGTGGTATCTATGATGCGATAGCGGAAGATTTTTAACAGGATCTTTTAAAACTCGAAAATGCCTGATTATTTTATTTCATAATTCGAGATAAGCCCCGTAATTTACAATAGAGGAATTTAACTAGGAAATTCCCTGATTTATTAAAACATGTTTATTCATTTTAACTGAGCCACCTCTTCAAGCTTGTTAGTGCTCCGTAGCACGTTTTCCTTGATTTACAGCAGGTCGCCTGAAACATGTTTTAAAAATATTTTATCAGCGGGGAAATGCTGGCGAGTCATTCAAGTATACAAAACGACACAGTTAGTTATCAATTACAGCATAAGAGCGATTACAATGGCTTCTATCTTATTTTTATCTGGCGCCGTGTCACCTGGTGACGATGGTCATACCACTATTGGGTCTTTCCCCAAGTAGTGACGTTTATCACTGTTAGGATTTATTAGCCTAACCCGTGAGAAATTAGTAATGTGCACAATACCCCACTAGCCAGTGATTAAGATAACCACGACTTAATCCCTGTAATTATAACATTTGAAAATGGAGTATTGTAAAATACTTTTGATAAAAAGAGAATGACTCACATTGCTGATTTATACGGGCAGAGTTTAGCCTACTGATTAGCCTTGTAACCTAATTTAAATAATAAAGCACACGAACTAGGTCAGTAACTAATACAACATTTACGATAACTCACGAGATTAAACCCTCACAACGAATGACAAAGCGCGATGCTTAAACATCCATCGAATTCACGACGAATGACAAAGCATAACCCTAATGTGGGCAGCACTTAAACATCCATTGGATAGTTTCAATCGATCGGACATTGAATCGTAGCTGCGATCGAGTTAATACCCTGTATCGTAGCAGCGCCTCGCTAATTTGAAAGTGAAATTCAACTTTTTGGACGGTATAATCTCGAGTTTTGAACTGAATTTTCGACACAGAATGATAGCTCGTGAACCAGGCTATTTATAGGTAAAATATGGGTCTCACGCGGCCCGCTTGAGCCCTAAGCCAAACTTTACGCGGCCCGCGTGGCCACCTAGTCTACGTGTAGGCTTGCTGGGTCACGAGTAGGTGTGCCACGTGGACGACACGTGGATTCGGAACACTTATCCGGTCAACTCATCTTTGACGCGGCCCGCGTAAGGTTAAGCTTACCTTTACGTGGCCCGCCTGAAAACCATAATTCTTGATTTTTGATGCACGGTATGGTTTCAGGGGTCCGGGTTTTTACTTGTGGGTTGGATTGGGACATTTTTTTGAGAGTCCTTACAACCGGTGGGCCCGGCGGGGAGTATCGTGACGTAGTTGATATCATCATAGTCAAAATACACAATATAACAGCACAACGGAAGGCTTGGTGAATAAACTATTACAAACCATAATGTCTGAGTGTTCAACGAAAGAATATACAGACTGGAATGTAATAAGATCCACAGGCGGATCATAAAAGTACAAAGAAACAAAACAATAGACTTCAGGTATCTTAGGGATTTGCAAGATCCTCTTATACGACACCTAATAGCTCCAGCCTATTACGAGAGGTACATGTCAATCAGTCTTTAGAAAATACGTTAGTTTACACTGGTAAATACAATTAACTGACTCTTTTGAAAACATTTATAAAATTGATTTAAGTGCACAAGGCACAAATCATTTATAACCTGGGACAATTATTTAAAGATAATCTTGTATACAGATTTACATGTGTGTCTTACAATTGGGGCCGGTTGGAAGCCGGTCATGATTAACCAACTCACCACTTATAGAACCCACAAAGGAGTTATCCCCAACATGTGGGTTTATATTTTAGCATTTGCATCTGTCAGGTGTATGCCTACACCCCGTGCATAGGTTGTGGCCATTTTCAAATGAAATGAGCTGAGGATATCCAGGACACGGTCGAATTAACCCCCAATGTTTATGTTATCAAACAAGACAGATTAAAACGGGTTATGCAAATTTATTAATCACAATCCGATTAAATGATTTCATACCCGACCAAGTGGAATTATTATAATACCATATCCCAAGCCCGTATAAGGGAAAATAAATTAAAAGTATTTACCTGAGCTTAAAGGTGAAAGTAACTCAGCCGTAAATCCTAAAGCTGTATGATGATACCTTCTACTGGATGCTACTTAATCTGTATAGAAGGTTTAATAACCTATTAGGATGCTAACGGGCCTTTAGTTAGTCAAGGACTTAGACCGGCCAACTAGAAAGAAACATTACGGTCCTAAACGCTAGATTAAGTGGAGACCGGGATAGAATGTGGTTTAGACCCGACAAGCTTGGATACTTGTATAATATGGGTAAGCTAATCATATTCTGGAATTTGAGGATTTAATGATAAGGTTAAACCCGTTTCGGCTATTATACATAAACTAGTCACATAAACCGATCCGAACGCGTAAACGCGTAACGGGTAACCAAAAAAATTATATACAGGTCTCAATTGTTTTTACGCTTAAAATATGTTAATACATCAGTAGGATGTTAACATATATGCCCAAAAAGTAATTTAAACCAATTTAAGTCCCATATGGGCATTTTGGTAATTTTTACACTCATAAAAGAGATTTTATAATAAACTGAAGTTCTGACCTTTTGAAATCAGTAAAAATATTTAATTTAATAATTTATATCAGTAGGGTATTGCCTATATGTGAAATTTATCATTTAATACCAATTTATGCACCGAAGGGGGATTTTGGTAATTTCACATAAGCTTTAAAGGTCAATTTTGGAAATCTGTGTTTAAAACTTTTGCTTACTGTTAAAGTATAGAAATTTACTAAAAACATCAGTAGGTAATAGGTCTTATATGTTTAAAATACTTTTAGCTCATACTATGCGTTAAAAACGCGTAAAAGTCGCTTTTAGGCGATTTTTGGGTTATATAAGAAAAGTTGATATTTTAGCATTCCAGAAAGCTTAAAATATTTTATTTATCATATAAAATCAGTAGCAAAAGATTTGGTATCAATATGTGATGTAAAACTCATTTTATAGGCCAAAAGGGCAAAACCGACAATTACCGAATCGAGGCATGAACCCTATGCCATGATCAGTTTAAAAATAAATAAAAATCTTCAAAAATCCCAAAATATTATATTACATCAGTGGGTAAAAGTTTTGGTGTCAAAAATTGGGTTTAGATAGGCTTTATGCTAATTGCGTTGTTTAATTAATAAAAAAGCTTTCTAATTACGCTATTGAGCATAACTCCTAATCTAGACCTCAAACTGATGTCAAATTCTTAGGACAAGTTTATAAATCAGTAGCAAAGGTTTTTGTCCTCTCACATTTCTAAAAATCTCATTTTTATGTCAAAAGGGCATTTATGGCATTTATAAGCATTTTAACGATTAAGAGCATATAATTCAACCACTAAGAACCATGTACTATAACTCTAGAGGGTTATACTACTAAGTAATGTGGTCCTAATGGAAGCTTAAGACATGGGAGAATTAAGCTTGAACGGGTCAGAACTGAAAGTCAAAGCAAAAGTCAAGCTTTTGCGACTTACGGTTATAAACTGACCTTAGACTGATAATTGTCGGGTTAGGACTGATAAAACGTGTTCTAATATTAATTACCAAGTCATTAGAATGTAAAAACATAATTTAGAACCTCTTATTTATTAATTTATAACATTTAAAACTTTCTGTCCAGTTTGACTTTTTGTCAAACTAGTTTGACCCGACAATTAACTAGTCAAACGAGATAATTAGGAGGTGCCCTTTTAAGGGTTAATCACCTACATTAATATGGTTCCATAACCACTTTCGTTTCGGTCAGTGGCTGGACCATATAAGATTAAAATGAAGGTCAAATCTAAATTACGACAAGTTTGACTTTTTGGTAATTAAGCTAATTAAAATGACTAAGCAGGGATTAAGACTCTTACTTAGGGTCCTTGCTATCTTTTCTACACTTGGTAATCTTCTCCTACTGATTGCAAGCTCCAGAAACAAGTCCCTTTGAAGTTGTTACAACTTATCTGCATATGAACATAAGACTAAAGCCTCTTATATAGCAATTCCCAAGTGATTGGATCACTTCCAGCTGTTATGGGACATCCTAGGATCACTCCAGGTGTCCTAGTGGGTTTATAATACCGTATAACAGCCCCTAGGATTGTTACAAACGAGTTTGAGGCGGTGCAACAACTGAAACATACATCTGTCCATTTTTCTGCGCTGGTGACTTTCAGGCGGGCCGCGTAAAGATCAAGAGAAGTCTTATGCGGGCCGCGTAGACCTGGTTTCCAGGTTAAACAACTTTTAAACATGGCAGAATCAGTCCCTGGTGGTTTTAAACCCTATTTAACCTCCTTTTTGACATGTAAGGCCCGTGTAGTTAGTTTATTGAGGCTCAAGGATGTATAAACAAATTTCGTTAGGCTTGGTTTTGTTAAATATCTCTATGAAAGCAAGTTTCATCAAGTTGACACTTATAGCCCAAAGTCTTGAAAACTTGTTTAACGATCTCGAAACCACGTGAAATTTATACCACTTATTATTGAGAGTATATTTGAATATTTCAAAGTCTCGGGTTCGTTAAAAGGTCACTCAGAGGTCAGAATTTAACATGTTGACACGTTTAACCCCTGTAGTTTAATAATCTTCCGATTATTTTCACAAACGGCTTCTTATATCCAATCAATCACTCGTTTAAGAATATATTCTTCACGTAAGGTCATTCAGAGGCACAAGTTTGGCATGTTGACACTTTTAGTCCCTCTGGACACATAGTTTCACTTTTTGACAACTTTAGTCCTTCAAACTCAATCTTTCACATATTTAGAGTTTAGGACACGTGTCTTTACATAATTGGACACGTTTTTACATGGTGTTACAGCCATTCAAAGAGCTGCATCATATGTGTCACACCCCTATTTTCCACGTGTCACCGGTGGGCCCGGTGGGGAGTATAGTGACGTAGTTGGTATCATCATAGACAAACAACACAATGTAATAATGCACAGCGGAAGCAAAGATAGATTCATTTCAACTTTAATAAAACGTAATAATAAATATCACTGATAGTTGAAACGGATCCACAGGCGGATCAAAAATAAAATAAGATATTGTTCAACAGTTTAATGTCGTCCAAGCTTGCGAGACTTATTGTGGACGCTCTAGAAGACAGCCAGCCTATTACGTGTAGTACCTGCACTTAACCTTTTGGGAAAAATACGTCAGTTTACACTGGTAAATACAAATTAACTGACTCATTTTGAAATGATTGAAAATTGATTTGAATGCACGTGGCATAAAATATTTTTATAACTTGGGATAATTATGTAATATAATCTTGTAAAGGATTTACATGTTACTTATGCGTTCAGTAGCCTGGTTCGTGCCGGGTTAAAGATCAATAGACACACCACAATATTGAGTTATACACTTGACAGGTGTACGCCTACACCCCGTGCTCAGGTCGTGGCCATCTCGTAAGATAATGCCGAGGATATCCGGGACATGGTCATTAACCCCCCAAAGGCTTTAAGCAAACAAAACACGCAATCAAAACATATCATCTCAATAAATTTAACCACTATTCGATTTAAGAATTTAATGCTAGAGCAAGCGTTATTTTATATACCGTACCCCAAGCCCGTATAGGGAAAATAAGTTAAAAGTATTTACCTTGGTAAGTATTTATCTCAACAAGCAAAAAGGCAGGTAGCTTTTACCGGTGCTCCTAATATGGAACGAAGGTTTATAAATAACCTATTAGATTTCTAACGCTCTTTATTTAAGCTAAAGCTTAGACCGGTTATTTAAAAGGACGAAACGGTTTAAACGCACGATTAAGCGAAGACCGGATAGAATGTGATTTAGACCCGACAAGTTGGAATACTTGTTTAATATGGGTATACTAAGTACATTCTGGAATTTGAGACAAAAATGATAATGTTTGACCCGGCTCGGTCAATTTATGCAAACTAGTTACATAAACCGAACCGAACGCGAAAAGAGCGCTACGGGTCACCGTAAGAGTCATATGCAAGTTCCCAGAGATAATATGCTATAAATATGATATAACATCAGTAATTTATTTCCTATTATGCCCAAAACGGATTTAAACACAATTCATGCCCCATAAGGGCATTTTGGTCATTTTAAAGTATGTAAAAGAGTTAAATTAGAAATCTGAGTTACAGGTCTGGTTTGTACAGCAAACATACTTAATTTAGCATATTATAACAGTAGGGTATGACCCATATATGAAACTTATCATTTAAAATCAAACTATGCTCGTTAGGGGTATTTTGGTAATTTTACAAGGGCTTAAAATGTCAAAATCGGGAATCTGAGTTTATAAACTTATACTTACTGTTATTTTATAAAAATATACTAAAAACATCAGTAGGTATCAACCTTATAGGTTTAATATGATCATAGTACATACTATGCGATAAAAATGCGTAAAAAGGCGATTTGGAGCCATTTCCGGGTTTGTACAAGAAAGCTGATATTTTTATATTTCCAGAATGCTCAAAATATTATATTTATCAAATAAAATCAGTAGAAAAAGGTTTGGGGTCAAAAGGATTTATAAAACTCATTTTATAGCCTAAAAGGGCAAATTCGGTATTTACCGAATTAAACTTAGAACCCTATGTTATGATCAGCCAAAAAATAAAATAAAAATCTTTAAAAATCCTAAAATATTATATAATATCAGTGAGTAAAAAGTTTTATATCAAAAAGTGGGTTTAAGTGGGTTATATGCTAATTACGCCGTTTAAGTAACATAAAGCTTGTAATTTACGATAATGAGCATAATTCTTATTCTGGACCTCAAACTGATATGAAATTTTCGGTGCAAGTTTATATATCAGTAACAAATGTTTCTAGTCTTTCACTTTTTCAAAAATCACGTTTTATAGCAAAAAGGGCAAAATAGTCATATTTAAGCATAAACCGGTAACATGCATATGAATCGGTTAAACATGGAACCAAGATGTAAAATTCCAGAGAGTTAAACATATATGAAAGTTGGTCTAAAATATGCTCTAATGCAGATCTTAACATGCATGTACGGATCAGAATCGATAGTCAAAGAAAAAGTCCATTTATGAGACTTTCGGTTCCGATTCGGGTGTAATACAGAAAATTGTCGAGTTGATCAAGTTGAAACATGTTCTTACATTATTTATAAAGTTATTTTGATGATCAAACAGGTTGCATGTAGCCTACATTACTGATTATGCTTAAATTTGCAAAAACACATTCTGTTGACTTTTTAAGAAGAACTTTGACTCGACAATTAGCATGCTTAGAGTGTGAATCTGAACATACCCTTTTAGGGGTTTGTTATACTCATAAATACCAACATATGGGTACTTTCAATTTGATAAAAGACAGAGCTAATCTCGTTTAATCATAAAGTCAAATTTAAATTACGATACTTTGACTTTCGGTGAATACACTAAGCTAGAACGAATTAGAGAAGGATATGAATACTTACAATGGTCCTAAACAAGCTTAGAGATCACTATGAGGCAGCCTTGGCGTCCAGAAAGCTCCAGGAGAAGTCTTGTGAATTTTTGAAGTTCAAGTGTTCATATGTTGCAACAACAAGAGCCTTTTATGCAGATTTTAATCAGTTTTGGAGCTGCCATGTGAGTCTAGGAATGATATGAGAAGCATACAAGTGTCCTACATTGCATGAAAATCGATTGGTGCATTCCCTGAATCGTTTACAGCTGCATACAACTCGAAACAGGTCAGAACTGGCAGCTGGTCGCGACTTTTGTCGCTGGGCGCTGGGTCGCGGGCCGCGACAGGCCCCTCGCGGGCCGCGTGCCAGTGGACGACCAGTTCAGCAAGTTTCAGTCATTTTGCAATTTAGTCCCTGATCTTTGAAGCGATGATTTGTTCGTTTATTTGGCACTCTAGACCCTCAAATCTGGTTTTTAGGAACCTTGGGACTTTTATAAACTTGGCAAAGTCCTCGGTTCACTTTGCGCTTACCCGAAAAGTCACGAAATTCACGATAACGTATTTAACCTTTCGTATACGGTTTTAATCATAACTTTCTCATACGTTCACGAAACTTCATGAAATTTTTATCACATATTCTTATGAGTACATTTTATCATTACAAAGCTTCGGGTTTGCGAAAGGATCACTCAGAGGTATACTTTCAACATGTTGACACATTTAGCCCCTGTAGTTTGTAATTCCTCACTTTCTTTCATTTTTCGCCTCGTATGATCCATAATTTATCTGTTTAAGACGTTAAAAACCATGTAGGGTTATTGTAGGACTTATTTATCAATTGTTGACACTTTGGACCCTTATCTCCACACAGTTTCACCGTTTGTCAACTTTAGTCCCTCTAAAGTATGTTTTTACATATTCAAAGTCCATGACACGTGTCAAGACATTATTGGACCTGAATTTCCGAGGTGTTACATCCTCACCCCCTTAAAAGAAATCTCGACCCCGAGATTTACTGAAACAAATGAGGGTATTTTTCTTTCATCGTGGATTCTACCTCCCACGTGTATTCGGGACCTCTACGGGCATCCCATTTGACCTTAACAATAGGTATGTGTTTCCTTCGAAGTTTCTTTACCTTTCGGTCTTCAATAGACAACGGCTTTTCCACAAATTTCAAGCTTTCATCTATATGTACATCCGTATACGGCATAACCAGTGGTTCCTCAGCGGAACACTTCTTCAAATTACAGATGTGGAACACATTATGGATAGCACTAAGTTCTTCAGGCAAGTTCAACTTATAAGAAACTGACCCGACACGTTCGATAATCTCGAAAGGTCCTATGTATCTCGGGCTTAGCTTGCCTTTCTTACCAAATCGCATCACCCCCTTCCAGGGTGATACCTTAAGCAACACTTTATCACCTACTTCGAAGTGAAAATCTTTACGTTGTGGATCCGCATAACTTTTCTGCCTTTCTCTGGCAGCTCTCAAACGATCGCAAATCTGGACAATCTTGTCCGTCGTCTCAAAAATAATTTCTGGTCCTGATAGTTGGACATCTCCAACTTCTGCCCAACAAATAGGCGATCTACACTTTCTACCGTATAAGGCCTCAAAAGGCGCAGCTTTTATGCTGGTATGGTAGCTATTGTTGTAGGAGAATTCAATTAGTGGTAGGTTCTTATCCCAACTACCACCCAAATCGATCGCACACGCACGTAGCATGTCTTCCAAAGTTTGAATAGTACGCTCACTTTGACCGTCAGTCTGTGGATGATAAGCCGTACTAAAATTCAAACGAGTGCCCAAAGATTGTTGGAAACTTTTCCAAAAATGTGACGTGTATCTAGTATCTCTATCAGAGATAATAGACACAGGTATTCCATGCAAAGCTACAATCTTATCAACGTATAACTGGGCTAACATATCGGAGCTATAAGTCTCCTTGATGGGTAGAAAATGTGCTGACTTCGTCAGTCTATCTACTATGACCCAAATAGTGTCATTTCCCTTTCTTGTCTTTGGCAACTTGGTGATGAAATCCATCGTCACCATCTCCCATTTCCATGTGGGAATTTCAGGTTGTTGTAACAAACCTGACGGTTTCTGGTGTTCCGCTTTGACTTGCGCACAAGTCAAACATTTAGACACATAAGCAGCTATGGACTTTTTCAAACCAATCCACCAGTAATTTGCTTTTAAATCCTGATACATCTTGTCCGCTCCAGGATGATCGGAATATTTGGAACTGTGGGCTTCCTGGAGGATAACATCTCGAAGTCCTCCAAAAACGGGAACCCACATTCGTCCATTTAATCTTAACATTCCGTCTTTGTCATGGGATAACTTTTCCTCAGTTACTCCCAATTTTTCTTCAGGATAATTAGCTTCCAGCACAGCTTCCTTCTGTGCAGCTAGTATCCTTTCGTTCAAATCATTCCTGATTTCGATGCGCTTGGCATTGATTCTTATTGGTTTTACTCTTTCTTTTCTGCTTAAAGCGTCAGCAACTACATTTGCCTTGCCTGGATGGTACTTTATTTCACAATCGTAATCATTCAGAGTTTCCATCCATCGTCTCTGTCGCATATTCAAGTCCTTCTGATTAAACAAATGTTGAAGGCTCTTGTGATCTGAATAGATCACACACTTGGTACCATATAAGTAATGTCTCCAGAGTTTTAATGCAAATACAACGGCACCCAGCTCCAAGTCGTGGGTGGTGTAGTTCTTTTCGTGTATCTTCAGCTGTCTTGAGGCGTAGGCGATAACCTTGCCTTTCTGCATGAGTACACAGCCCATACCAGTGTGTGATGCATCACAATACACCACAAATTCTTCTATACCGTCGGGCAATGTTAGCACTGGTGCGTTGCTTAACTTTTCCTTCAGAATGTCAAAGGATTCCTGCTGCTTAGGGCCCCAATCAAACTTAACCTTCTTACGCGTCAACGCGGTTAAGGGCGCAGCAATCCTTGAAAAGTTTTCGATGAAACGCCTATAGTATCCAGCTAAACCCAGAAAACTGCGAATTTCCGTAGGCGTCTTTGGCTCTTGCCAATTCATGACAGCTTCTACCTTAGCGGGATCCACCTGGATACCACACTCACTTACTACATATCCGAGGAATTGGACTTCTCGAAGCCAAAATTCGCACTTCGAAAATTTGGCGTAAAGTTTCTCTTGATGTAGAAGTTTGAGAATACAACGAAGGTGTTTCTCGTGATCAGCTTTGTTCTTTGAGTAAATAAGGATGTCGTCAATAAAGACGATGACGAATTTATCCAGATAAGGCTTGCAGACGCGATTCATGAGATCCATGAATGCGGCTGGTGCGTTAGTGAGCCCGAAAGGCATCACTAGGAACTCGTAATGTCCATAACGAGTCCTAAACGCTGTCTTGTGTACATCTTCATCCTTGACCTTCAACTGATGATAGCCCAACCTCAAGTCGATCTTAGAAAAATAGCTTGCTCCTTGTAATTGATCGAACAGGTCGTCGATCCTGGGCAGAGGATACCTATTCTTGATAGTGACTTTATTAAGCTCACGGTAGTCGATGCACAAACGCATCGATCCATCCTTCTTCTTGACAAATAAGATCGGCGCTCCCCAAGGAGACGAACTAGGTCTAATAAAACCTTTTGCTAACAGATCATCCAACTGCGTCCTTAATTCCTTCATCTCCGTTGGTGCTAACCTATAAGGTGCTCTCGCTATTGGTGCAGCACCAGGGATGATGTCAATCCGGAATTCCACTTGCCTATCTGGTGGTAAACCAGGTAGTTCTTCGGGAAAAACTTCAGGATATTCCGAAATGATAGGGATATCTTCAATCTTAGGCTTTGGCTCGTCTATAGTAACTTGCGCCATATAAATGACACAACCTTTTTGCATACATCTGGATGCCTTGAGCATGGACACTTGATCTGGCAATCCATTCTGAGTATCCCCTTGAATGGTAAGTGATTCTCCAGCCGGAGTTTTAACGATCACTTGCTTTTGGTTGCACACAATCTGGGCTTGGTTATGCGATAACCAATCCATGCCTATAACTACATCAAACCCGGCGAGCTTAAAGGGAAGTAGGGACAAAGGAAAAGAATGATTCCTAATGGATATAACACATCCATCTAAAACAGTTGAGGCTGTTTCTATGGTTCCATCAGCTAACTCCACCTCATACTTCACACTTAAGGCTTTTACAGGCAATTTTAACAACTCACAAAACTTATTATCTACAAAAGACTTATCCGCTCCAGAATCAAACAAGACTCTAGCAAAACATCATTTACAAGAAAAGTACCTGTAATAACATTGTCATCTTGAACGGCTTCCTTAGCGTCCATCCTGAAGACCCTTGCATTGGTCTTCTTTCCATCATCGGCTTTCTTAGCGTACTTTGGGCAATTAGACTTAATGTGCCCTTTCTCGTTGCAACCGTAACAGGTTGCATCCTTCAGACCCTTACACTTCAAAGTCGTATGATCAGTAGATTTGCAGATTCCACATGGCCTCGTGTGGGACTGCGATTTCGTCTCAAAACGACATTTCCCAAAGTGGTTTTTCTTGCAGGTTTTGCATTTGGGTTTATCCCCCGACTGTTGCCCATCTCTCTTCGATCCTGACCCTTTTCTATGGCCGTTATTCCCTTGGTGTCTCTTCTCCGATCTCCGTGAGGTATCGTCCTCACGCTTTCTCTTATTCTCTTCCGAGTTCCTAAGTGCTCTCAACCTGACCACGTCCTGAGTGAGAGAGAGAGATAGATCAGCTACTGATCTGAAAGTTGTAGGCCTCGATGCCTTAACACTAGCTTTAATCTCAGGGGCCAAACCCCCAATGAAACGGGCAATCCTTTTCGGCTCAGGGGTTACCAAGTAGGGAACCAATCGAGATAGAGTATTGGAGGTGGTGAGGTATGCCTGACAATCTAGATTCTTCATCACCAACGATACGAAGTCTGACTCGATCCTTTCCACTTCATGTTGTGGACAAAAATTCTCTTTAATAAGGGCTACGAATTGATCCCATGACATACTGTAAAGTGTGGCCTTTCCGGTAGCTTGCAAGAGAGATTTCCACCATGCTAGTGCGTCCCCTTTGAACGATTGGGACACATACTTCACTACATCCCGTTCAGCACACCCGCTGATATCTACGACTGTATCCATTTCGTCTAACCAGGTCATGCAGTCGACCGCTCCTTTCTCCCCAGTAAAGTCTCTGGGTTTGCATGAGACGAAGTATTTATAAGTGCAAGACTTACCGTGCGCTTCATGTTTCTGCTTGATCTTCTTTATCGGGACACTGTTTTGGTTAGAGGAGTGATGATCCTCATCATCCTTCTTTGGCTTATCTTTCTTAGGTATCTCCTTCTGAGAGGGCGGTTTGCTATGACCCTCCGAATGTGTTCTTGGCTTGGAGCGTGATGCGGTTCGGGTCCTACTTCGGGTCCCGCTTGCTTCACTAAATTGTCTATTCAGTGCTTCGACCACGGCATCATTCACTAGTGCTTTCAATTCCGCACTAGTTATTATCATCTGAGCATTTTCAGGGTTTTGTGCCGGGCGACTGTTTAGTTCTTCGGATTTAGCCATGTAAATCTTAAATTGCTACATAAAATAAGGACAAGATCTATTTAGAAGTCTAAACAGCATTATCGTTCTTGACGATTTATTAACCATGGTAAACAAAAGCCATATTAGTTAATTTTAATAATTTCATTCAGGATTTTTACTAATAATCTTTTTAGAACGAATTATAATTTTGGCATAATAAGCCTAGTCACGTAGACAAATTTCTAAATTACAAATTTAGGTCTTGTAGGATTAAGGCTTGATTAAATAAGACGAGTCAATCCTTTTTCTTGGCAGGGAGTTTATAAACTACAGCTGCCTTTTTTTGTTTTTATATGACATTAATTATAACCCGTAGGTATTATGTCACAACCAATTATATATAGAAATATTAAAATTTGGATATTTTATAAGAAGGGTGGCGTGTGATTTTACGGATCACATTAGCCAAGAATGTTAACATGCTTACAGATGTTAACAGAGATTTGAATCTTTTTAAACAGGTTTCACCATATTGGCTAGATTTATGACAACATAACAGCTAGGTTTTACCTTTTAAGATCCTTATTATATTATTAAAATGGTAAAAAAATATTAAATGTTATTTTTCATTTATTCATACACTATGTTTATACACATAATTTAAAAATGAAATTTAAATTAACCACTTCAAATAAGAATTTAATCAGTACAAGTTGCCCTAAACGGGTCTTTTACATAAATCATATGCCCACGCAGGGGCTAAATAACAAAACAACAAACCCACGCAGGGGTTAAATAAAAAGATATGCCCACGCAGGGGCAGACAGAAGGAAATACCCTCGCAGGGGTATAGTACAGAAATAAATAAATGTCCACGCAGGGACAAGAGTACCACACAAAAATAACTAACAAACAAAGGATTCAACGATCCTTCTTTTTCTTCCCCTTAAGCAAATCCACCACCTTCTGAAACATCCCCTGGTTACGTCTCCTATCCTGTTGCCTCTCTTGCCGCATTTCGTCTCTCACCCCGTGTATCTCCTGAAGAAACTCTTGAAATTGCGGCGGTGACATCGTCGGCGCCTGGGGTGGCTGTTGATAAAACGGGGGTTGAGGAGGCTGCGGTTGATAATAAGGAGGTTGAGAAGGCTGCGGTTGCTGGTACCCATATGATGGATATCCATAAGTCGAGGGTCCCGTAGCCCAGGGACCTCCGTAGGGAGCTTCTTGATGGAAGGTGTTAGAGTTTGCCGCTATCCAGTATGGATCCTCCATAGAGTTGTACCCCGTGTGAAACTGCTGCTCGAAGGGGTTAAATGCTGCAGCATTAGTGTAAGCGGGGATTTGTTCACCAAATCCGAATGGTGGCTGAGGCTGTGGCTGTGGCTGTGGCGCGACTGGCGCCGTTGCTACTTCAGAGACGGGGTTCGAAGATTCACCCATCTCTGGTTCTTCATGAACCGGTGAGTACCGGCTGCCACTCGAAAGTGGAGGGGTGCTGATACGCACTCCTCCTCGTGCGGAAATCCGTGCTGTAGTTCTCCTTCGCCTCGGAGGCGAGGGAGGATGAAGTGGTGGTGCTGCTGCTGGCGGAGTGACCTCTACAAATTGGGAATCCTCGAAAGGATTCTGCTGCTGCTGTTGCTGCTGTGGCTGCTGCTGAGGCAGCTGCTGTGGCTGGTGAAGGGGAGAGTGGTGAGGCAGGTGCAAAGGAGAGTTGTGGTATGACTGGTGCAGAGGGGAGTTATGGTAAGATTGGTGAAGAGGAGAGTGATGGGAAGACTGGTGAAGAGGAGAGTGATGGGACTGGTGCAAAGGAGAGTTATGATAACTGGGGGTAAACACCCAGTCATACTGTTTGAACATCTCCTTATAACTATCGGGACCATTGTATGGTGACCCCATGAAAGGTGACCCATCAGAAACCTCGATGGGGTGGTTTGGTGTTCCAGAGGGTGGCATGGCAGGATCCGTATCCTCATCAACGTCCATCGGGTTGCCACCTGAAAAGTGGTCTTCGGGTCCAAGTGGGTTAAAACCCACTGGTTCTTGAAGGTAATCATCAGGGTTGTACAGGCCTTGAAAGACGGGTGACGTGTTGTCAAAAGGTGATGAGGGTCCTAGAGGAATGTAGGACTGCTGTGAGTGGTGGGGCTCATTCTCCGAATGAGGCCCATAGGAATGCGGGATCGATGGAGAAGTGCTTAGTGAGACTGAGCGTCTTGCTGGTTCGGTGAAAGACCTCCAAAGGTCTTGAGCATCATTGCGGTGAGGATCCGATGGAGTCCGCCGGTGTGATGGTCCGGCCTCATGATCATTTGGAGCTACATATGCTCCTCGGCCTCTACCTCTCATTCTTGGCGGCATGTTTAACTACCTGTCAAAAACAAACGAGTGATACAACAAAAATATAATTTAGACAAGGTTAGAAAATTTAAACAAAAATTTGGAAATTTCCTAAGTTCTTTGTCTAGACTCGAGAATCGAGGATTGTGCAATTGTGTAACTGAGATTAAACACAAAAGGCTAGTGTTTAATTCACTCAGAGTTGGCTCTGATACCAACCTGTCACACCCCTATTTTCCACGTGTCACCGGTGGGGAGTATAGTGACGTAGTTGGTATCATCATAGACAAACAACACAATGTAATAATGCACAGCGGAAGCAAAGATAGATTCATTTCAACTTTAATAAAACATAATAATAAATATCACTGATAGTTGAAACGGATCCACAGGCGGATCAAAAATAAAATAAGATATTGTTCAACAGTTTAATGTCGTCCAAGCTTGCGAAACTTATTGTGGACGCTCTAGAAGACAGCCAGCCTATTACGTGTAGTACCTGCACTTAACCTTTTGGGAAAAATACGTCAGTTTACACTGGTAAATACAAATTAACTGACTCATTTTGAAATGATTGAAAATTGATTTGAATGCACGTGGCATAAAATATTTTTATAACTTGGGATAATTATGTAATATAATCTTGTAAAGGATTTACATGTTACTTATGCGTTCAGTAGCCCGGTTCGTGCCGGGTTAAAGATCAATAGACACACCACAATATTGAGTTATACAATTGACAGGTGTACGCCTACACCCCGTGCTCAGGTCGTGGCCATCTCGTAAGATAATGCCGAGGATATCCGGGACATGGTCATTAACCCCCCAAAGGCTTTAAGCAAACAAAACACGCAATCAAAACATAGCATCTCAATAAATTTAACCACTATTCGATTTAAGAATTTAATGCTAGACCAAGCGGTATTTTATATACCGTACCCCAAGCCCGTATAGGGAAAATAAGTTAAAAGTATTTACCTTGGTAAGTATTTATCTCAACAAGCAAAAAGGCAGGTAGCTTTTACCGGTGCTCCTAATCTGGAACGAAGGTTTATAAATAACCTATTAGATTTCTAACGGTCTTTATTTAAGCTAAAGCTTAGACCGGTTATTTAAAAGGACGAAACGGTTTAAACGCACGATTAAGCGAAGACCGGATAGAATGTGATTTAGACCCGACAAGTTGGAATACTTGTTTAATATGGGTATACTAAGTACATTCTGGAATTTGAGACAAAAATGATAATGTTTGACCCGGCTCGGTCAATTTATGCAAACTAGTTACATAAACCGAACCGAACGCGAAAAGAGCGCTACGGGTCACCGTAAGAGTCATATGCAAGTTCCCAGAGATAATATGCTATAAATATGATATAACATCAGTAAGTTATTTCCTATTATGCCCAAAACGGATTTAAACACAATTCATGCCTCATAAGGGCATTTTGGTCATTTTAAAGTATGTAAAAGAGTTAAATTAGAAATCTGAGTTACAGGTCTGGTTTGTACAGCAAACATACTTAATTTAACATATTATAACAGTAGGGTATGACCCATATATGAAACTTATCATTTAAAATCAAACTATGCTCGTTAGGGGTATTTTGGTAATTTTACAAGGGCTTAAAATGTCAAAATCGGGAATCTGAGTTTATAAACTTATACTTACTGTTATTTTATAAAAATATACTAAAAACATCAGTAGGTATCAACCTTATAGGTTTAATATGATCATAGTACATACTATGCGATAAAAATGCGTAAAAAGGCGATTTGGAGCCATTTCCGGGTTTGTACAAGAAAGCTGATATTTTTATATTTCCAGAATGCTCAAAATATTATATTTATCAAATAAAATCAGTAGAAAAAGGTTTGGGGTCAAAAGGATTTATAAAACTCATTTTATAGCCTAAAAGGGCAAATTCGGTATTTACCGAATTAAACTTAGAACCCTATGTTATGATCAGCCAAAAAATAAAATAAAAATCTTTAAAAATCCTAAAATATTATATAATATCAGTGAGTAAAAAGTTTTATATCAAAAAGTGGGTTTAAGTGGGTTATATGCTAATTACGCCGTTTAAGTAACATAAAGCTTGTAATTTACGATAATGAGCATAATTCTTATTCTGGACCTCAAACTGATATGAAATTTTCGGTGCAAGTTTATATATCAGTAACAAATGTTTCTAGTCTTTCACTTTTTCAAAAATCACGTTTTATAGCAAAAAGGGCAAAATAGTCATATTTAAGCATAAACCGGTAACATGCATATGAATCGGTTAAACATGGAACCAAGATGTAAAATTCCAGAGAGTTAAACATATATGAAAGTTGGTCTAAAATATGCTCTAATGCAGATCTTAACATGCATGTACGGATCAGAATCGATAGTCAAAGAAAAAGTCCATTTATGAGACTTTCGGTTCCGATTCGGGTGTAATACAGAAAATTGTCGAGTTGATCAAGTTGAAACATGTTCTTACATTATTTATAAAGTTATTTTGATGATCAAACAGGTTGCATGTAGCCTACATTACTGATTATGCTTAAATTTGCAAAAACACATTCTGTTGACTTTTTAAGAAGAACTTTGACTCGACAATTAGCATGCTTAGAGTGTGAATCTGAACATACCCTTTTAGGGGTTTGTTATACTCATAAATACCAACATATGGGTACTTTCAATTTGATAAAAGACAGAGCTAATCTCGTTTAATCATAAAGTCAAATTTAAATTACGATACTTTGACTTTCGGTGAATACACTAAGCTAGAACGAATTAGAGAAGGATATGAATACTTACAATGGTCCTAAACAAGCTTAGAGATCACTATGAGGCAGCCTTGGCGTCCAGAAAACTCCAGGAGAAGTCTTGTGAATTTTTGAAGTTCAAGTGTTCATATGTTGCAACAACAAGAGCCTTTTATGCAGATTTTAATCAGTTTTGGAGCTGCCATGTGAGTCTAGGAGTGATATGAGAAGCATACAAGTGTCCTACATTGCATGAAAATCGATTGGTGCATTCCCTGAATCGTTTACAGCTGCATACAACTCGAAACAGGTCAGAACTGGCAGCTGGTCGCGACTTTTGTCGCTGGGCGCTGGGTCGCGGGCCGCGACAGGCCCCTCGCGGGCCGCGTGCCAGTGGACGACCAGTTCAGCAAGTTTCAGTCATTTTGCAATTTAGTCCCTGATCTTTGAAGCGACGATTTGTTCGTTTATTTGGCACTCTAGACCCTCAAATCTAGTTTTTAGGAACCTTGGGACTTTTATAAACTTGGCAAAGTCCTCGGTTCACTTTGCGCTTACCCGAAAAGTCACGAAATTCACGATAACGTATTTAACCTTTCGTATACGGTTTTAATCATAACTTTCTCATACGTTCACGAAACTTCATGAAATTTTTATCACATATTCTTATGAGTACATTTTATCATTACAAAGCTTCGGGTTTGCCAAAGGATCACTCAGAGGTATACTTTCAACATGTTGACACATTTAGCCCCTGTAGTTTGTAATTCCTCACTTTCTTTCATTTTTCGCCTCGTATGATCCATAATTTATCCGTTTAAGACTTTAAACACCATGTAGGGTTATTGTAGGACTTATTTATCAATTGTTGACACTTTGGACCCTTATATCCACACAGTTTCACCGTTTGTCAACTTTAGTCCCTCTAAAGTATGTTTTTACATATTCAAAGTCCATGACACGTGTCAAGACATTATTGGACCTGAATTTCCGAGGTGTTACAATATGGGAGGCCTAGGTTTCTTCTATGTGTTAGGGAAAAACACGAGCCCGAGAGATATAAGGCAGGACTGGGAAGGGGTGAAGTCGTTTGGTTGTTTCTTTAACTTGCACCCTGCCCCGTTCCCAGAATCCAGTGTTTTGAGTCAGCTTGTGTCCTATTCTCAACTAATGTTTTCTGATTTTATTGGGTTATTAGATACTAAGGGTTGGGACAGGTATTACTGGTGGCAAATTTGTCTGCTGCAGAATTTCTGGTTTGAAGACTCCATAAGACTCCTTCAGACCCAGAGTATCAAGCTTTCTGTTCAAAAGACGAGTAGACTGTTTTATGATAAGATGAAAATGATGTATATTGATCCCAGGTCTGAATGTGTGATGCTGCTGGATCTTGGGTTAGCTGCAGACTGCACGTATATGGCTACTAAGAGCTGGCTACATCAGATGTTCTATTGGACTTGTATTGTTTGGCTGCTTGCTGTTACCGGTTCAGGTTTAGCTTTATAGATGGTTTCTACTTTGAGAGTCCAGCCTGAGGTTCGTGATCAGATGCAAGGCAACTGGGTTTACAGGGGTAATTTGGTAAAAAAATTCTGCTCGTTATTCTGAGGTTGGCCATCGAAATATGGCCTGTCGTGTTTAGATTATAAGTTTTGTCACGCTAAGCTTGGACTCCGAGTTTACCATGCTGCATTTCTCCATCCGTGTCTACTGGATGTGGCTTTGGATCTGTTGTTCCCAGATATATTACTCTCCGTTGACGGACCAAGGTTGGGATTCAGAAGCCCATGAGCTTATGCTGCTATAGATCAAGCTGAAAACCGGATGCAATGGTTTAAAGAACATCACAAAAACTGTGTATGTCAGGAACCGATCTATGTGCTTAGGCCTAGGAAAGTATACCCAGCTGAAGGCCCATCTTGAGATTGACTGGAGGGGTTTTGGATGCGGCCTTTTAAAGGTTCAAAATTATTGGCACGCCACTCATGGCTATTTTGTTTTTGGAGGAGTTTACATCTATAATTCGACTCAGAAAGTTAGGATAAATTACTTCCTTTGTAAATTTGATAGGCTTCAAGTTAGGATAAATTCTATAATCCGTTCGGTTCTTTTATTCCCCTAGACGGGGTTGTATGGTCTCCTATTCATCTAATTCCAAAAATCTTCCATGCGTATGTTACACGCATACATAACGTATTAGGTGATGGAAATTGTGGGTTTCGGGCGACAGCTTCTGCTCTCGGGTACGATGAAGATGAATGGTTATTTATCCGGAGATCACTGATGGAAGAGCTACTCGAGTTTAGAAATAAGTACACTAAGGCTTTCTTAGGCTCATTCGAAGATGTGTTCACGTCCTTGGCTTGGTCAGGATCGGGGGTTGCACCTGAAAAACACATGATGATTATGCCAGAGGCAGGATTCTTGATTGCGAACAACTTTAATGTGATCGTTCATTTTTTATCTCAAGAAAAAAGAAACAGTTCTACTTGTTTTTCGCTTTGGAGAGGCCCTCACGAGTTCCCAGGAAAAAAAAATAATTACAACTGCACACGTGAATGGTAACCATTTTATAATGGTAGAATTGCAAGGAGAGTATCCAATTGCCAGCACAAACAACCTATGAAAATTAATGAGAGAAAATGATGCAGCTGGCTGGGAGAATATATTTGAATCACGTCAAAATATGTATAATTATTGAATAGCACAACCTGCTACATTTTCTGTTATAGATTAAAGATCGATATGTAAATTATTAAATGATATTAATTTTGTAAAAAAGTACTTATTTTTATATAGCTTTTGTTACAACTATAAGTATAATTTAATAAATTATAACAACTAAAGAGTAATAATAAATAATATGTCATTACTACTACTACTACTGCTACTACTGCTACTACTAATAATAATTATAATAATAAAAATAAATAAAAAGTGCATGCTTCTTTTACTATTTAGTTATAATAATAACTAATAAACAAACAATAAATAAGTAATAATTAAAAAAAAGACAACTAAAAGACAAAAAAAAACTAAAAACAAATTAAAAGTTATTGATGGATGTGATGTTTTTGTAGGGGGGGGGGGGTTGTAATTAGTAAAGTGGGGGGTGTAAATAGTTTAGTACTAATATATGTTTTAGGGTCAATGCGTCATTGTTATGCAGTATGTTTTAGGGTATATTTTGTGTAATGTATTATGTAAGGGTCGATCGAATACCAAATAAATGACATAACGTTTGGAAGCGTCGTTCCATAGGTATAAACAACATCATATGCATGGATGCTGTTGTGATTTGATATTAACACAACCAAAATATAAGCGAATTCAGGTTTTAGCAACTTGATTCTGTTGATGTACAGAAATGATTACAACCGAAAATAAAACAAAGGAAGGGGACGGGAGATAAGAGATTACAGAGTAGGAGGTGGGAGGTGGGAGAAGAATCACACACACTTTCATCATATTTGTTAGCCCTAAGCGCTCGATCTATCACGCTTATATCCAGCCAGAGTTCTTTGTCCACTCCCATGGGCCATGGATCCATTCAACTTGTTGGGCTTCTTTACTAGGCTACAAGGTTTGAGATGCGAGTTTGAGATAGGTTCAACCTTAGTTTTTTCATCAAATTGAATGAGATCTAGTTTATACCATGTATAACTAGTTTAATACCCGTCCGGTGGACGGATTACGTTCAACAGCGTAACAAAAAAAGCTAATCTATATTAAGTGTACATATATTTAAACAACATTACAAATAAAAACACCATTCTTTCATTTATAAAAGAAAATGAACGTCAACAATTTAATACCCGTCCTTTACACCCTTTTAATATTGTGACGTTAAAGGATAAAAGAAACGTACTTGTTCCCAATCTTAAACGATGACCTCCAAAGCTTGTAATTTTGAGTCCTTGACAACCAAACTAAACTCCTGATTCCATTCAGGATTCAAGTCTAGGGAATTCTCCAATCAAACATCTATAGAGAAAAAAAGTTAAATGAAAACCTAAAATTGAAACAATTATCTATGAAACTACACATTGAGTTTTTTATTTATTCCTAACACTTTTTAGATTTACATTATCCGGTCAGAGTTATTTCTATAATGAAGTTAGTAATATGATTAATAACTTTTTCTAACGTCAAGATGGAATATATTTAATCACCAAAACGTACGGACACGCAAGCAAGACACTCAAATGAACCATCTGACCCGTATATTGTCTGCAATGAACCACTCCGGTGGACGGGTTTTTTGGTCTCGTAATGACAAAAGTTTTTATTCACATTTACATGTCCTAAACTAATACCATCCCAAGTAGGTTCGGTTTGGGTTTCAATGTAATCTGTTTTCGGGTTTCTAATTGGAAGGCTAGAGTGGATTTTTAGTTTTGGGCTACTAATCTATAGTGTTTTAGGGCTACCAATTAAAGGAATGTTGTTGGAGATTTTATAAATAATACTATATTATTAGTTAATATGATGATTATTTAATAATAAAGCCAAGATGAATGAGAGATCTTGTGCATTAAGTTTGTGTGTTGGAACCATAAACATGTGCGAAATTGAGCTTGTCCCACATAGGTGGAGTGATAAATCTTTTATGGATTTATAATTAGAATTCTCTACACGAATGTATTCTTGTGTGACAACTCACACCCAGTGGTTGCCAGGAGGCTGCGGAGCACCCGACACGCGCACGCGCCCGGGCCCGGGACGAGGGCGCAATGTGGCGCTTTGGCTTGAGCAAGTGGTCTGGTGACTGTTTAGATTCCTACTGGTTAAGGTGAATTAATTTCTCATTGAATTTGAGACTTAATTTTATTGAATTCTGTGTTCAATATGACCTTTCATTTGGAATTCTAAACAACAATATATGCGAGTTGTGTGCTTTGTCTAGGATACACAGAAAAATAGACATTCGTATGGTTCATAGCACACACAGAGAATTTCCTAACTTCGAATCCTTGAGAACTTTTATTTCAGGTGCTAGGCTAATCCAGATAGTACAATCTGCTTAGGCTGTTGTACACTGGGAAACAGACGGGTTCACCTGGGTGGCCCGAAATCTGTTTTAAGGGAAGCGTGATCTTCACGTGCCTCAGTCACCATTGTTTTACGTTTTCCTTAATTTTTTCCTTGTAACATGTTCTTAGTTTAATTTACATTTATGTATTGTAATTTCTTCCTGTTTAGTTCTGTTCCTCTTTTTGTATTGTAATCAGAATGTTTATTAATAAAATTGTTATTTTATTTATTTTGTGAACGGTTGTCCTACAATCTTAAAACAGATTTTAAAAAACCGTTCACTGTTTTGTTTTTAAAAAATTTTATAAACGGTTTGTTTTGTTTATTAGCAAACTTTTGTAGTTTGTATTGGTTTTCTGTAAACCAATTTGTTTCTGCCATAAACTGATTGATTTTTTAATCTTGTTTCAGAAATGTCTACTGTTACAGCAACCACATCATCCACTACCACAGGACCATTGGTTGGTACCCAAGCGGCTCAAGCAGTTGCTAACTATGCTGAAAAACCATAGAAGTTTACTGGTTTGAATTTTAAAAGATGGCAACAAAATATGTTGTTCTATCTGACCACTCTAAACCTTACGAGGTTTTTGACGGAGTTCCCTCCTGTTCTCGCAGAAGAGACAACTGATGTCCAATCTGTGAGTGCTGTTGAGGCTTGGAAACATTCTGAGTACCTATGCCGCAACTATGTGTTGAATGGCCTCTCAGATGCCTTGTATAACGTGTATCTCAAGGTTCCAACTGCCAAAGAATTATGGGAGTCATTGGAACAGAAATACAGGACTGAGGATGTGGGTACAAAAAAGTATGTTGTGGCTAGGTTTTTGGACTATAAAATGATTGATTCAAAAACTGTGATGAGTCAAGTCAAGAACTGCAGATTATTCTTAGTGACATTCTGTCAGAAGGAATGAATCTGAGTGAAACATTCCAAGTGGCAGCAATTGTTGAAAAGTTGCCTCCTAGTTGGGTGGACTTCAAGAATTACCTTAAGCAAAAGCGAAAGGAAATGACCATCGAAGACCTTGTGGTTCGTCTTCGTATTGAAGAGGATAACAGAATATCACACAAAGGAAGTCAAGTTGAAGCTTCTACAAAAGCGAACCTTGTGGAACATGGTCAATCCTCAAGGGGTCACAAGGGTAACAAAGGCCACAAGTTCAATGGGAAAGGGAAAAAACAAAGGTGTTGACCTTGGGCCAAAGAAAGGTGGTGTGAAGAAGAAGGTTGGTCCCTTTAAAGGGAAGTCTTACAACTGTGGACAAACTGGTCACCGTGCTGCCCAATGCAAAGAGCCTAAACGTGACACGGCTCTTATGGTTGATGATGATGGTATGCCATTAGTGGCCATGATTTCAGACCTCACTACCATGGCGGAGGAGGTAAATTTGGTGGCTAACGAGCCAAAAGGGTGGTGGGTTGATACTGGGGCAACCCGACATGTGTGCCCAGATAGGACCCTCTTTAATACGTTTAAAGAGGTGGTGGGAGAAAAGTTGTACATGGGTAATGCTGCTACAACTGGTATCAAGGGAGAAGGTGATGTGATCTTGAACTGGACTTCTGGGAAAGAGCTCACTTTGAAGAATGTGCTTTATGTTCCAGACCTGCGCAAGAGTCTTGTGTCGGGTTGGATGCTTAACAAGCATGGCTTTCGTTTGGTTTTTGAAAGTGATAATTTTGTTTAACTAAGCGTGGTATGTTTGTTGGAAAGGGCTATGCCCAAAATGGCATGTTTAAACTTAATGTAATGGCTGTTTAGAAAAACATGAATAAAAGTGCTAGTACTTCTGCTTACTTGGTTGAGTCTCCTAGTATTTGGCATGGACACCTTGGTCATGTAAATTTTAATTCGATGCGTCGTTTAATTAAATTAGATTACATACCAACTTTTGCCATTGACTCTAAAACAAAATGTAAAACTTGTGTTGAAGCCAAACAAACAAGATCATCCTTCAAATCAGTTGAAAGAATAACTGAACCCCTTGATCTGATTCACACTGTAAAATCAGTTCCCACCAGAGGTGGTAATAAATATTTTATTACCTTTATCGATGACAATACAAGATATTGTTATGTTTACTTACTTAAGAGTAAGGATGAAGAAATTGACAAGTTTATCTTATATAAAGCTGAAGTTGAGAATCAACTCAACAAGAAAATAAAACGTGTGAGAAATGATAGAGGATGGAATATGTTTCACCATTTGGGGAATTATGTGCAAAAAGTGGCATAATACACGAGTACCCCTCCTTATACACCCCAATCAAATAGCATCGCGGAGCAAAAGAATCGTACACTAAAAGAAATGATGAATGCCATGTTGATAAGTTCTGGGATGAGCCTGGACATGTGGGGGGAGGCCATTTTGTCGGCCAATTTTTTGTTAAATAAAATACATTTCAAGAATAAGGATGTAACACCTCATGAGTTGTGGTGGGGACATAAATCATCCTATAAATACTTGAAAGTGTGGGGGTGCCTGGCCAAGGTGATTGTTACACCCCCTAAGGCACTTAGAACAAGGCCAAAAACTGTTGATTGCATCTTTATTGGATATGCCAAAAACGGGAGCTCACATCATTTTCTTGTATATGAATCCAAGAATCCTGATGTGCACAAGGACTCTATCACAGAGACAAGGCCAGGAAATGTGACTTACTTTGAAAAAAAGTTTCCAATGTTAGTATAAACTCATGCGACTTCTTCATCAACCAATCATGCAAGTTCATCAACAATGGTTGATAAGATTGTTCAAGAGGATACTAAAGAACAATCAGAGGCTGAAGAGGGTGAGCCAAGAAGAAGTAAAAGGAAAAGGACTGAGAAATCCTTTGGGCCTGACTTTCTTACATTCATGGTTGAGAGTGAGCCTCAAACCTATCGAGAAGCAGTCACCTCTTCAGATGGACCTCAATGGAAAGAAGCCATCAAGAGTGAAATTGATTCTATCTTGCAGAATCATACTTGGGAGCTAGTAGATCTTCCACTAGGGTGCAAGCCACATGGATATCGATGGATATTCGAGAAAAAAATGAAAGCTGATAGCTCTGTCGACAAGTATAAGGCAAGGCTTGTGATCAGAATAACCTCAATTATATTGGTGCTTTCAATTGCGGCTTTGAGAAATTTGGAAATACATCAAATGGATGTGAAAACTGCATTTCTCAATGGGGAATTAGAGGACGAGATTTACATGGAGCAACTAGAGGGTTTTTCTGCTCCTGGACAAGAGGGCAAAGTGTGTAAACTCGTCAAGTCATTATATGGCTTGAAGCAAGCTCCAAAACAATGGCATAAAAAATTGACCAAGTTATGCTTAACAGTGGTTTCAAAATAAATGAATGCGACAAATGTGTCTATGTGAAAGACACTTCTAAAGGTTATGTGATCTTATGCCTTTATGTTGATGATATGCTTATCATTGGGAGTGATGATAAGATGATCAGATCTACTAAAGACATGTTGAAAGCGAGATTTGACATGAAAGATATGAGTCTAGCTGATGTGATTCTTGGAGTAAAGATCATTAGAACCCAAACTGGTTTGGTGCTAAGTCAATCTCATTATGTGGATAACATCCTTGAGAAGTTTAATTCGGGGGACACGAGTGTAGCTCAAACTCCAATTGATACCTCTCAACATTTGTCAAAAAAATAGAGGCGAGAGTGTTGCTCAATTGGAATACTCAAGGATCATTGGCAGTCTTATGTATCTCATGTCATGTACTCGACCAGACTTAGCATATGCTATGAGTAGGCTAAGTAGATATACTAGTAATCCTAGTTCAGAGCACTGGAAGGGTATGACAAGATTATTAAGGTATTTGAGATACACGAGAAATTATGTACTGCATTATGGCCAAAATCCAGCTGTTGTGGAAGGATTCAGTGATGCCAACTGGATATCCGATACGAAAGATTCTAGATCTACAAGTGGTTATGTGTTTACCCTTGGAGGAGCAGCTATATCTTGGAAGTCGTCCAAACAAACTCTTATAGCTAGATCCACGATGGAATCTGAGTTTATCGCGTTAGATAAAGCTGGAGAAGAGGCAGAATGGTTGCGTCAATTCTTGGAATATGCTCCAAGATGGCCTAATCATGTGACTGCTATTTGCATACATTGTGCTTCCCAATCAGCTATTGGTAGAGCTCAAAGTGCAATGTATAATGGCAGATCAAGGCACATGCGACGTCGGCATAACACGATACGAAAACTACTCTCAACTGGAGTTATCACGATTGACTATGTGAGGTCAAAGGATAACATTGCGGATCCGCTTACAAAAGGCTTAAGTAGAGAGGTAGTACATAAGTCGTCGATGGGAATGGGACTAAAGCCCTTGGAGTAAGTTTGTACAATGGAAAACCTATTCTAGAAGATGGAGAACCCATGATCTAGGTTCAATAGGACCACCTAACTGTACGAACTGAGGTCACTGTGGGGGAGTACCTCAACATACAAAGGGAGTTACAAACTTCCTAGTCCATTTCTACTTAAAATCAGTGATATCAAGAAAGGTTAAGCATATGACTTTTAATGATTTGTAAATCACCTATGTTAGAGAGAAGTGAGGTCGCTTCGAATGGAATTGGGGGCACAATTCCTAGAGCTCTCGCAGAACCAGGATGGTGTTCCATGACCATAACGGACAAAACTATGAGGGGTTAGCCAGACCAGGAAGAGTGATGTGTGATGTGTAATAACGTCTACGTAAAAAAAAGGTTGGTTCAAGGACATCACGTCTACTAACCGCTAGGAGACTAAGTATATGTCACAAAGGAGGGTTCAAAGGGAAACCTACATATCCTGCATTACTTAACTGCTGAAATCTTATCATGACACTTGAGTATACGGGATGATCTCCATTCATGTGGGGGATTGTTGGAGATTTTATAACTAATATTATATTATTAGTTAATATAATGATTATTTAATAATTAAGCCAAGATGAATGAGAGATATTGTGCATTAAGTTTGTGTGTTGGAACCATAAACGTGTGGGAAATTGAGCTTGTCCCACATAGGTGGAGAGATAAATCTTTTGTGGATTTATAATTAGAATTCTCTATACGAATGTATTCTTGTGTGACAACTCACACCCAGTGGTTGCCAGGAGGGTGCGAAGCACCCGACACGCGCCCGGGCACGCGACCGGGACGGGGACGAGAGCGATGGGCGCAATGTGGCGCTTTGATGGCGCACTTTGCACTTCGCACGCTCGCATCACCGCGAGCCGCTTGGAGCCGCCTTTACTATTTTTTAGATGTGTCTTGGTTCGTGTGGCTTGAGCAAGTGGTCTGGTGACTGTTTAGATTCCTACTGGTTAAGGTAAATTAATTTCTCATTGAATTTGAGACTTAATTTTATTGAATTCTGTATTCAATATGGCCTTAATTTTATAGAATTCTGTATTCAATGTGGCATTAATTTTATTGAATTATGTGTTCAATATGACCTTTCATTTGGAATTCTAAACAACAATATATACGAGTTTTGTGCTTTGTCTAGGATACACAGAAAAATAGACATTCATATGGTTCATAGCACACACAGAGAATTTCCTAACTTCGAATCCTTGAGAACTCTTGTTTCAGGTATTTTTCAGGTGCTAGGCTAATCCCGGCAGTACAATATGCTTAGGGTGTTGTACCCTGGGAAACAGACGGGTTCACCTGGGTGGCCCGAAATCTGTTTTAAGGGAAGCGTGATCTTCACATGCCTCAGTCACCATTGTTTTACGTTTTCCTTAATTTTTTCCTTGTAACATGTTCTTAGTTTAATTTACTTTCTTGTATTGTAATTTCTTCCGGTTTAGTTCTGTTCCTCTTTTTGTATTGTAATCAGAATGTTTATTAATAAAATTGTTATTTTATTTATTTTGTGAACGGTTGTCCTACAAATGCTAATATCTTGGTTACTAATAAATGGCATAGGTGATTAATTTAAGTGTAATAGAGTAAGAGCAAGCGTTGCCATTAAGAAAAAAACCAACTAACTAATGGCTCTAGGCTACTAGTTGGACCAATAATCATATGCGGTGTTTAGCTTGTCACTTAATAACATTTTAATAATTTCAACAATATTAATGGCCTAACCAAGTTATAAGAACCTAGATCTGTTTTGCCTCCATATGATAAATCAATAATTCTTGCATCATTCTTGTTTTTTTCATGTATTTTTCTTGCTTCATTGAAGGGTGAATCACAAGATTTACAAAATATATATGCTTCATTAAAGGTTGAATCACAAGATTTACAAAATATATAGAAAAAATAGAGTATACAAAAGGTGTTGACCAGTCCAACCCATTTTGACCCATCGGTCAAACAATTCAATTTTAGATGGATCTTTCTTCCCATTTTGCCTCTTAGATAGACTACATTCAATAATCTGGAAGTCAAACAATTCAAGAAACACAAATAGTAGATGTGATATATATAAAGCTTAACAGAAGCATAATGCTATTATATTGCTATTAATTTTGTGATAAGAACAAAACTTAAAAAGAACATTACATCTCAAGAAAAATAAATTCCATTGCCCGGATGTAATCCATCCGTCTCAACAAATGTGGCAGTTTATATCTTTGCTTGGAAGATTAACCTGTCATCAGCAAACATTACATATTAGATATTATATAAATAAAGCTTAAAATAAATCTGATTGTTTGACAAATCCAAGTAATCCGAAAGTACATATAGCAAAGTTTATCACTTTAAATCAAAACATATGTAATTAAAACGACAGGTGACCACAACTGATCCAATTGTAGTCTCCAATATAAGAGTGTATAAATGTGACGTGTAGCATGCTTCAAACAATTGGATCATTTTTATTTAAAAATACAACTTTATAAAAAAAAGGTAATTACTAATACAAATGTCATATGTTTTATTCAAGAAAAGGAAATAAGTTTACTTAAATCAACCTCAAATCTCCGAAAAAGAGTAGATTGTCTTAAAACCATGATTCTGAGGTAGTGATCCGTTGATTGGGAGACCCATGGCATCCAGATTGCTAGGATCACCAACAACAGATGAGGGGAGGTTCTTGATAACAGCCTCAACATATCCTAGAGACTAAAACAAAAACGACTGCATGTAATCAATTAGATAACAACATATAATGAGTTAAATAACTATAGAACTTATTAACAGTTGGTGCAATATAAATTTCCAATAAGTCACCAACTATATGCTTGCTCATGAGAATCCAATAAGTCACGAAATAAAATCAATATTCATTTCCAAAGAAAGCATGATATATATTCCATAAATATAAACTTTAAACCAAACATTCATCATATCATGATTTACCGTATGACGTGGAACAGAAAAATAGTAATCAGTGGACCAAATTAAACGTAACTAACCCTGTCCCTGTAAACCTACACCCTGTTGTCTAGCTTGTTCTTCAAGGTGTAGCGGCTTGGTATGCTCAGGGGTCGCTTCTCCTTAAGCCACCTTAACTTGTAATTAGTAAGTGAACATGAAGCTATGTTGAAAGAAAAGATAAAATAATTAATTATATATGCTGGTAACGTAATTTAAACTACCTTTGCCCAGCCATGTGTGACAACCTCATTTCCAATGTTTGCGATACCAATGAAAATAGTGCAGAATTCTTGGGATGGTGTATACGGTTCTAAAAAGAACAACCTATTAAACCAAAATATAAAGAAAGATTAAGTATTTATATAATAATCATTAAATGATAAAATGCAACATGTTATGTACAACTTTTGGAGATATATGCTGCTATCCCATACAAATGGTCATTGTGGCCACCTCAACGTGCATAGATGAGCCAAAACCACAGACTTTTTAAGAGGATTTTCTGCTTTGATTAATCCCATAATCACCAAGGTGTCACCAGACTAATCAACTTTACTTTTCCTCTCAGCCATCCCGAATTTCCAGCTGGTTAAGGCATCACTAAAGATCTACACAATAACAGAAACAAATCACACCTTAGAACATATTGATTGCCAAGAAAGGATTGAGATGACTTTTGAATCCAACCAAAAATTGTATGAAAGGGATTCCCTGCGCTGTGATTTTGCAATTTACAGAAAAAAGCATGCGTGTAATCAATCAAACTTAATTGCTTAAAGTGAATAATCGAGTATGTGATTGATTATCTTAAGGACCTTCAAAATTCTTTTGTCAGAAAGCTTAGAACCATTGCTTTCAATTTCTTGACCCAAAATGCTCAATATCTTTGTTCAAAATGCTTGGTAGGTAAGACTTGATAATTTGATGCATAAAACCATTACATCAACCACTCCATTACTAAACATATTACACACAAGGTGTGCTATTTAATCTTGCAGTGAATAATCGAGTATGAGACAGACTCTTAGATTCTTCCTTTCTCAATTGGTCATCATAATCTCTTTTTTTACGGAATCAGACAAAACCTAACCGTAATGCCACATCAGTTGCATCTAGGTATAAAAATATTTACCAAAAAAATAATGATAATAAAATAACAACATTTAGATACTTACCTCATATGCACAATGAATCTTTTTAAAGGATTCGCTTGCAAGTGGACTTCCCATGTTTTTATCAGGGTGCACAAGCATGGCCTGAGAAGAGGGGTAAAATATTAATCAAAATATGAGTAAAAGGGTTTGTATTCATTGCTTCCATTTCATATGTAAGCAAGAACCACAATAAAAGAACCCGTGATGACTGATCAATTAACCCTTCTTTGAACACTATAAAGCATGAACTACAATAAAAGAAATCAAAAACTTGTAATAAGGGATTTCTTGCTAAATGCTACAAAATTTGAATCTAAGCCTACTTATTTTTTTTTTAAATCTCACACAGCTCATTATGTCTTCAAAAAAGAATGTGAATACCTTTGATGACCATTCAAGATCTATGATAAACAACAACTTAAGTGAAATTGCATACCCTCAGATGGTTGAACAATCGTTCCTTAGAGGATCTAGAATAAGCTCATCCAATTGAGAGGAAGGTTGATGATTCCTCAATTTCATCATCCCCTAGAATCGTTCTATTGCATCTGTACAAAACATCAATCATTAAAAAACCATAATTACTGAAAATTTAGGGCCCTTGAAATATTTCAGGGCCCAAGCTAGGGCCGGCCCTGTACGTTAATATCATCAAACAATTGTAAGACGTTAAAAGAGTATGATTATGTGATGAAACGAAAGATAAATTGATTACCTGGTTCTCTGTTGTGGAAGCAATGATAATGAGAATCAATGGAGGCAAACTTGTCACACAAATCCAGGGTATGTTGAGTGTGAAATTTTGGCTATTAGAGAAAGAAGAATGACCAATTTGTTTGTCTTAGGGCTTGGGGTTATGGTGCCTTCTAGATAGATGACGACGCCATTCCGCATGAAGATAGCCGACGGAACACTGAGAAACATGATTTGATTTGAGAAAGAGAAACATACGCTAAGATATATAAATTAATGATTGAATTTGTTAAAGGGTGAGAGTTGGCTACAAAGTCCATTTTTCCTACAAAGTGTAAAAAGTCATAAAACATACTCAAAACCCACAAATAACAAAGTGAAGATTACTAAAATGCCATTTTTGTCGGTTTTGTGTTGTGTTTTTGATGATAAGGCTTTGATTATTGAATGACTAATATTTGTGTGTTTTATATTGATCAGTATGTTATGTTTTATATTCATAGGTGTGTTTGAAGTTTTTATGAACTTTTAGGGTTTGGATATTGTGTTTTAGTGATCTCCACTCTGTTATTTGTGGGTTTTGAGTGTGTTTTATGGCTGAAATTGTGGTGTTTTATGACTTTGTACACTTTGTAGGAAAAATGGACTTTGTAGCGAACCCCACCCGTTGTTAAATGCAGGTGCATTATATAGCAATAGACCATCTCAACTGACCCATATTTGTAGGAAGATTTGTAGGAGTTGGTTTGAAGATAATGGGTCTTAAAATAAGGAGAAAAACTACTGCGAAGTGGAGATCATGGGTAGAAAATTTTGGAGCAAAACCACCTGCAGAAAACTACCAATAACCGCCCCGAACCACCATTAGAGCAGTTATTTTTGTGAGTTTAAACGGCTGAGATTTCATCTTAGCATGATCTGACGGTAGAGATTGATTCAAAAAGTGGTTAGACTTAATGGGCTTAATATATATATATATATATATAGGGAGAAGATCATGCGAGAACCACCTCTTATTGCGAGAACCGCGAGAACCAATGTGAACACAACCAAAAATGCCTAAAAATAGCTAAAAATCACACAAATTTTTTTTTAATATTTTTTATATAAAAATCGCTACTTTTCGAAGCCAAAAAAAAATTAAAAAAAAATTGTTTTAAAAAAAAATGTGGCCACTAAAAGTAGCGATTTGAGCATAAAAATATTAAAAAAAATTTAGATTTTTTTTTTGATTTTTTTAGATTTATTTTAGATTTTTTTAGGTTTTTTTGGGGGTTTAGTTTTTAGCATTTTATCTTGGGGGTGGGGGGTTAGGTTTTTTTGGGTGGGGGGGGGGGGGTGGGGGTTAGTTTTTTTTAGGTTTTTTTTAGCTATTTTAGGTTGTGTTCACATTGGTTCTTGCGGTTCTCGCAATAAGGGTGGTTCTCGCATGAACTCCTCCCTATATATATATATATATGTGTGTGTGTGTGTGTGTGTGTGTATGAGTCTTGAAGTTCAATTTCTTGTTAAATACTTGTCTATGTTGTTACATGTTCTTGAATAATAGTTTAAATACAAGTGGTTGATGATTTATGTATGATATGTTAAATGTGAATTACATCAGCAAATATACCTGAATATATCACATATTTTATGCATCTAAACCCATATAAAAAGATGATGAAATGTTAGTGTGCTTTAGGCACTTGTACATGAAGATACATGTTGATGTAAAGCTCAAGAAATGGTAAAAAAAAAGGGTTGTATGACAAAACTGAATTTGAACAGATTATAAGCACTAAAAATGACCCTATTTGATGTATTATAATGGCATGGGACTTTGACATAAGTTTGGTAGCTTTGCATGTTGTACATATAGCTTAAAAGGTGGTAAATTATGTGAAATTTGCATGATTTATGTGCTTTGTTTAAGACCTGCACTATCATGAGTATAACCATTATTTTATTCAGTAAATAACATGGGTTGTGACAAAATTTCAAGTCGTTTCGATTTGGGATGGTTCGGGTAACGTTTGATGCAAAACTATGCGGTAAAACGGTCAAAAATCGCCTTTTCGGAGTATTTTTGCAAAACTATTTTAGATCAGTAACCAAACTGATATTTTGATATAAAAACAAGTATTTTAACTTATATTAAGTTTACTTGGTGTTCGGTTAGTCATACGTGATTTCCGACGCCAAAAAATGTCACCGAATCGCTAAAATAAGTGTTTTTTCGACATACACTAGAATGGGTTGTTCATGGGTTATTTTATGTGTTACGATGTGCTATGTGTTTTACAATACGTGTATGATGATGTGTTAGTGTTGACAAAATTATGTGTTTTACGCTTGAGCATATATATACAAATACACCAAAATAATTAAAAATAATAACTCTTCGAGAAATCTCAAGGTTATGCGAAAATTCTAAGTATCGGAGAAACTTCGGAATTTTTGTGGCTTTTTGATTATTAAATCATTCTTATTTAATTTAGGATGAATAAACAATTTGAGGGATTATGTTAACGTATAAAAACGCACCCAAAGGTGAGTACATAGATCCCCTCTTTTTACTGTTTTCGATTGTTTTGGGGTGATTCATATGTATCAAAACGATTTTGATATTTTAACGATGGTTTCAAAAATGATTACGATGGTTTATACTAAACTAATAACGATTTCGATAAGGTGAACGGACTTGTTGGTTGTAGTTACATAACGAATGACATTCATTAATTTTGGCCGAATCGACCAGTATTAGGTTATGGTACCATAGGATCCGACAAATCCCGTTATCAGACCGCACCCATGGTTATGTGTGGGTGAGGTGGGTAACGACTGAATCTGATGATTGTTAACTTACCCTTTGGAGGTTTGTTAATGCAAGAACGAGTTGAACGATGAACGAGTCACAAAGGTTTGAATGTTATTAGCAAGACGATCAAAAGTAGTTTTCACAAATAAAACAAGAACTATTTGTACGATTGAACAATTATGAACGATTTAAACAAGTGAACGATGATCTATAACGAGAACGGGTTACACGATGTCACACAACGAGGTTTACTAAACGATATAAACCATACGAGTTTTATTACAAGAATGATTTATGATTTGGTTTACATAAACAAATGTTTTGGGTTAAGATTCATGTCATCGAGGTTTATAAATTATGACCAATCCGTTTTGACTCGGTTATTTATTTTCCAATACAAACATTTTACAAAAACAAGGTTTTCTACGATCAAACAACGAAGTTGTACGAGTTATTTCAACATGTAAACGAGCCATGAATCTGACACTCACACAAAAACTATGTGCTCGCCAGCATTTCTTTGCTGACTTTGTTTTTACATATGTTTCAGGTGATGTTGCATAATGTTGATTGCGAATAGGATGCATGCTCACTTAGGACTGGACGAGGCCTTAGTGATTTAATAACGATGATAGACTATGTTTGACTTGCTTGTTTAACTTTAAGACAATGTTTAATATTCAATAAAACGAAACTCTTTGTACCCATGGTTTGAAACAATAATTTCTGTTACAACACTCCCCGACGTTTCCGCCACGGTTTGTTGTTTTTACGTGGTCGGGGTGTGACAGAAGAGTTGGTATCAGAGCCAATGGTTATAGGGAATTAGGTTATTAGTAATGTTTTGACCTAGACTATAACTTTCTAGGACCCCAACGCAAGTTGATTTGCGTTTAGATTTAAAAAAAACAAAAAAAAAATCCGAATCTGCTTCGAAAATTAATCACCCGTTCTAGGATGATTGATTACTAGGTTTTGAACCCCCTGTTGTAAGGTTTTGAATCCTTCCAGTTTGACTCATTTTTGGCTTAGTGCCTTCTGAGTTTTCAAAATCTCGTCAAAGTTTGGATCTAAATAATGTGAACACGTGCAAACTGGAAGAGTGAATGCCTGTACCCTGAGTTTTCTGTCTAAGGCTAGAGTGTTCGTACAAATCCACATAATCGGACCAGTCACTCTTACCTGGGAACTCTTGGGGTGAGTGTTCACTTATAGGAGAGCATGTCTTCGCGATGCATTATTTTGATTCATTACTTTGATTAGTCACTGTGTGTCGTTTGTTTGTTCGAGGTAACGAACAGATGATCGCCTTCCTTATATTTCGTCGATATTTTCAATATCCCTTTTGTTCTTCCTAATTATCGACCTCACTCGTTTCTCATATTTACTTGTTAGACAATGCCTCCTCGACGTGATGCACAATCTTTTACTGCTGAAGAAATCGCAACCCTTATCTCTCAGCAAATGGCTGCTGTGCTTCCAGGCGTTGTGACCCAAATCCACGAGTTGTACAACAACAACAATAATAACAATGCACAATGTAATTTCAAGAGTTTCAATTCTGCAAAGCCGCTAAAGTTTTCTGGGTCACAAGGAGCGACTTCACTCCTACAATGGTTCGAGAGTATCGAGAACACATTCAGACATGTGCAATGTCCGAATGGGCGTAAGGTTGAATTTGCATCAAGTGTGTTTGAGAAGTGTTCTCTTACTTGGTGGAACGGAGTGATGCGCGATAGGGGTGCCGAAGTGGCATTGGCACAGACATGGGAAGAGCTTCGAGCTCTCATGATGAGGGAGTTTTGTCCCCGTCACGAAATTCGAGCTTTGGAATGAGAGTTTGACGATCTAAAACAAGATGGGGGAGAACACCGTGCGTACACGGATAGATTTGAGGAGCTCGGTCTTTTGTGTCCTACTATGGTTACTCCGTTGGAGAAAGCAATAGAGAGGTACATCGATGGTTTACCCGATTCTATACAGGATATTGTGACTGGCGTTAATTATACTACTGTTCGTCAAGCAATCGAGTTGTCTGCTACCCTGACTGAGTCTCAAGTCAGGAAGGGTAAACTCACCCGCAAGGGTGATAAAAAGAAGGCGACTGATTCTGGGAAGGACAAGAAAAAGAGTAAGGGTAAGGAAGGTGAGACGTCAAAGAAATCGAGGAAGCGAAAGGGTGCTCAGAACTTTGTTGTTACTGCCCAGAACCCTCAGAACCCACCAGCTCAACAGCCTGCGAAGAAAGCATATGCTGGTACCGCACCTCTTTGTACTCGCTGCAACGGTCATCATGTTGCACAACAAGCTTGTAAGCAATGCACAACGTGTGGTAGGTTTGGGCATCTGGCCAACGTCTGTCGTTCGGGTCAGAATCAGATTGTTCAGAATCAAGCTCCAGTCCAGGGGAATGCTGCTAGATTCCCACCGGGTTCATGTTTCAATTGCGGAGAGTTTGGTCACTTCCGCAACAACTGTCCGAGGCTGGTGAATGCAAACGCAAATGCTAATGCAAACCCGAATGCGAACGTCAACGCAAATGTTAATCCCGCTCATGGGCGAGCGTACAATCTGAATGCTAACGAAGCGAGGGCTGACAATGAGGTGGTCAATGGTACGTTTCTTGTTAACAATCGACCTGCGTCTATTCTTTTTGATTCTGGTGCCGATAGAAGTTTTTTTTCATTATATTTCGAACCTTTGCTTGCGATACCTAGAACTAAACTGAGGAAACCCTTATCTGTCGAAGCTGCTACTGGTAAACCTCTTGTTCTCGATTCTGTTATTCGTGATTGTCAGTTAAACCTTGATAACCATCTTTTTCCCATTGACCTCACGCCGATGCAACTTGGGAGTTTCGATATTATCATAGGGATGGATTGGTTAACCAAACATCATGCTGAGGTGGTTTGTTTCGATAAGATTGTTCGTATTCCTCTTCCGTCTGGCGATATTCTGGAAGTTCGTGGCGAGAAACCATCTGGTGGTTTGAAGCTTATGTCGTGTACAAAGGCCCAAAGGTATTTGCGAAAAGGATATGTTGCTTTCTTGGCACATGTCACCGAGGAAAAAGGCAAGAGCAAGAGTGTTCAGGATATTCTGATTGTTCGGGATTATCCAGAGGTGTTTCCCGATGAACTGCCTGGTTTGCCTCCAGTTCGTCAAGTCGAGTTTCATATTGACCTTGTACCCAATGCTAACCCGATTGCGAAAGCACCTTATCGTCTTGCACCGTCAGAGATGCAAGAGTTATCGAAACAGCTTCAAGAGTTGTCTGATAAAGGATTCATCCGTCCGAGCTTGTTGCCTTGGGGAGCTCCTGTCCTCTTTGTGAAAAAGAAAGATGGATCTTTTCGAATGTGTATCAATTATCGTGAGCTTAATAAGCTTACCATCAAGAATCGATATCCCCTACCTAGAATTGATGATCTCTTCGACCAGCTGCAAGGTGCTTCATGCTTTTCCAAGATCGATCTGCGATCTGGGTATCATCAACTTCGCGTGTTCGAAGAAGATATCCCCAAAACTGCTTTCCGTACAAGATATGGGCACTACGAGTTCACTGTCATGCCATTTGGTTTGACAAATGCTCCAGCTATCTTCATGGACTTAATGAATAGGGTTTGTAAACCTTATTTAGATAAGTTCATCATTGTGTTTATCGATGATATTCTCATTTATTCAAAGTCTCAAGCAGAGCACGAGCAACACCTTCGTTTGACATTAGAACTCCTGAAGAAGGAACAACTTTTTGCTAAATTCTCCAAGTGTGAATTCTGGCTTAAAGGAGTTCAGTTATTGGGTCATATTGTCAATAAGCAGGGTATCTATGTGGATCCTTGCAAAATAGCTGTTATTAAGGATTGGAATACACCGACGACACCTACAGAAGTTCGTTCTTTTCTTGGTCTTGCTGGATATTATCGTCGATTCATTTCTAATTTCTCTAAGATCGCGGTTCCACTCACTGCTTTGACTCAGAAAAATAAGCCTTTTGAGTGCGGACCTAAGCAAGAAGAAGCATTCCAAACGCTGAAACGGAAGCTCTGTGATGCTCCTGTTTTATCTCTACCTGAGGGAAACGATGATTTTGTTGTCTATTGTGACGCGTCGAATCTAGGGCTTGGTTGCGTACTTATGCAACGGGGTAAAGTCATAGCTTATGCGTCTAGATAGTTGAAAGTTCACGAGAAGAACTATACGACTTACGATCTTGAGTTAGGAGCTGTGGTTTTTGCGCTTAAAATCTGGAGACACTACCTCTACGGAACGAAGTGTGTGGTTTTCACAGACCACAAAAGTCTCCAGCATATTTTCAATCAGAAGGAGCTGAACATGAGGCAACGGCGTTGGGTTGAACTCTTAAACGATTACGATTGCGAGATTCGCTACCATCCTGGTAAGGCGAATGTCGTAGCCGATGCGCTTAGTCGAAAGGAACGAGTCAAGCTTCATTCTGTTCGAACTCTGTCTGATATTCAATCTCGTGTCCTTCAAGCTCAACGATCTTGTGTGATCAAAGGCTTATTGAAATATGAGCTACCACTTCAACTTGAGCTTAAACTCGAAAGGAAAGACGATGGTTTGCTCTACTTCAAGGATCGTTTGTGGATTCCGAAACAAGAAGATCTTCGCACCTTGGTAATGGATGAATCTCACAAGTCTCGATATTCTATCCATCCTTGTGCTGATAAAATGTACAAGGATCTTCGTACTCAGTATTGGTGGCCTGGTATGAAGAAGGATGTTGCCTTGTATGTGTCGAAATGCCTAACTTGTCTCAAAGTCAAGGCCGAACATCAACGACCTTCTGGTTTGCTTGTACAACCAGAGATACCGGTTTGGAAGTGGGAGAACATTGCAATGGATCTCATTACTAAGTTACCGCGTACGTCTAAAGGTCACGTTGCTATTTGGGTTATAGTTGATCGTTTGACAAAATCTGCTCACTTCTTACCAATCCGTGAGGATTTCTCTGCTGAAAGGCTTGCCAAGATCTATGTAGACGAGATTGTATCACGACATGGTGTTCCTTTATATATCATTTCCGATCGTGATGCTCGATTTTCATCTCATTTTTGGAAGACCATGCAATCTGCTTTGGGAACCCAACTGAATCTAAGCACTGCTTATCATCCCCAAACAGATGGTCAATATGAGAGGACGATTCAAACTTTGGAGGATATGCTTAGAGCATGCGTGATAGACTTTGGTGGTAATTGGGATTCTCATCTTCCACTGATCGAGTTCTCTTACAACAACAGTTATCATGCTAGTATTAATATGGCACCATTCGAAGCTCTCTACGGTCGAAAATGTTGTTCACCTGTATGTTGGAATGAGATCGGTGAAGTTTGAAGTTTCTCTTGAATCTTGGAATTTTTCACTAAACTTGAAATCTAAAAGAAATGGGTCTTGAAACAAATAAAAAATGGTGGTGATATATATGTATGTATAACCGTACATATATATATATATATGTGTGTGTGTGTGTGTGTGAGTCTTGAAGTTCGATTTCTTGTTAAATACTTGTCTATGTTGTTACATGTTCTTGAATAATAGTTTAAATGCAAGTGGTTGAAGATTTATGTATGATATGTTAAACGTGAATTACATCAGCAAATATACCTGAATATATCACATATTTTATGCATCTAAACCCATATAAAAAGATGATGAAATGTTAGTGTGCTTTAGGCACTTGTACATGAAGATACATGTTGATGTAAAGCTCAAGAAATGGTAAAAAAAGGGTTGTATGACAAAACTGAATTTGAACAGATTATAAGTGTGACAACCGGTGATTTACGGCACCTAATTACGTGATTAACAAGTAATTAACGCGATAATAAATAGTGTTTACAGCACAACTTAACTTAATTAGGCCTTTGGAGTGCCTAGGAACGCCTATCCGACTTTACAGTGCGCGAATGGTGGTTTACAGAGAAACCGGTTAAACGTTAAACGGCAACGGATTGAAACCGTACGAAATACTGACAACACCGACAAATAATTTTTTTTTTGTTTGTGTATTTTAAATTTTGACGTTAAACGGAGTTCAGGTTTTGACAACGGGTCTCGTAGGAATTGCGGGCCACTTACACACGAGATGGACTTGTAGACCCTGGCCCAAGCCCAACACCCACAAGTCTAGATCTACACAAAATATTATTAAATCTATCAAAATCTCTACAAGACCCGCATGATTGCACCTTTATTTTTTTTTTTTTTTTAGCAGACACAATAATACACACAAGAATAAAGGAGATACTAGTGGGTCTTATTTATTAACCACAAGGGAAAAGCTCCTCATTAATTATAATAATCAAACACAATTCTCCAAAACATGACCTGATGATTAACTGGCCATTTTGGCCGAACATACTTTTACCATCAAAAGTGGCAGACCAACCTAATTAGTCACTTTTGTTTTCTTATAATATCTCAACAAAATATTTTTATATCACAATACCTAATAATACCTAACAAGACCCCTGTTTACATATTTAAGACCTTGTGGTCTTTTAGTTCTCATCACACAAACAAAATGCACAGAGCCAAACACCCCTTCGATCTCCTCTCCCTCTCCAACTGAACTCCGGTGACCGGAGTTTAATCCGACCGGCGACAGAACAACGATGGCAACGGCAATGGTGAACAAGGCGACGGTTCTGTGGCGGCGCCACCGCTCACATTAGTGGCGGTGAATGTTTTCACGGCGGTAGAGTCGACGGTGGTGGAGGTGAACTCCGACAGGTTTCAAACTCTGGTAAAGATACCCCCCCTGTCCGATTCATTTTTATTTTTATTTTTGGTCCGATGAATTATGATGAAATGTTGCTGTTGTAATGATGATGATGGCGGCGGAATGGAGGTGGTCCGACAGGTGGCTCGGTTCCATTTCAGACTTGGGGTCGGGTTTTGATTCGGGTTCGGTTCACTCACGGTTCAGACTTGATGGTTTGGTTGTTCGGGTTATGTTACGGTTCGTGTCTCGGTTCGGTTCGAGTCCTGGTACGGGTCAACACCAGGTCAAACCTGGTCAAAGACAGTCAACGTCAGTCAAAGTCAGTTTCCGCTCGGGTCAGAATTGGTCAACAGGATCGGCTCGATCAACGCGGTCAGGTTCAGTTTTGGTGCGGTGCGAGTTGACTCGGTCAACTCAGTCAACGGATCGACGCGAAGAGCGGTAAAGTTTTAACGACGTGAATTATTTTGTTATTTTATATTTATTATTCGTGAACAAGCTCGAACCATTTCGTTTATAATTTAGTTTATATTTTGAAATACTTGACAAGATATACATTGCGTTGGTTATTGATTGAATTTTTAAAAAATATAGCGACACTTAGATGTCGGGATCGTCCAAAAACAGAGGAAACTCTGCCCGTTTTTCGAGAAAATCCTTTAAAACTAACGCGTTTTATTAAAAGACGCAACTTTTTGAATCCGAGAAACTTTAATAAACATGAATGAATATTTATTTACGACACTTTACAACTTACGAAACGACGATTCTTTTATTAAAATAAATATAGTTTGTGTATTTATTTTAAATATCAGACAACCCCAACTCTTTTGTAAAAATAAATATGGTTTATATTTATTTCAAATAGCGTACAACACGAATACTTTTATAAAAATAAATATAATTGTATATTTATTACCAAACGACAAACAAAACGACTTCTCTTTATGAAAATAAAGATAGATTCATTTTAAATATCAAACAATTCGGATTCTTTTACAAAATAAATATAGTATATATTTATGCGACGACTTGATGAATCCTGTTGTAAAATAAATATAAACTTTTATATTTATTTCAAACGTCTCAAAAGGCATACCATATATAATACGAGTTTATTATATATTCTTTTCATAAAGCACTCGTCACACACACATACGACATCTCGGAACGACAAACACTATCCTATCGATATATTTATATTTTTATAAATATTTATATATTCGAATTTCTCAAAAACTAAGTACCTTCTAGACTTAGTAAACGAAACTTAACAAGTATAACTTAATTGTTTTTATTAAGTTAACAACATATCAACGGATCGTTCGGTTAACGATTTGGTAAAGCTCGGTGACACATAGTTTAGTTACCATATTTATTTAGAAACTTATAAGATATTCCGTGTTAGGAATATTGTAGAATGCACAGTCTCATCTTGGAAACGACATCACGAAGTCGTATTTAGCTAGCTTTGCACAGGAATATTCAGGTGAGTTCATAACCCCCACTTTTTACTGTTTACATTTTTGTAAATGTTTTCGGGGTGGAAAGACATGCACGTTTTGCAAAAACATACAAAGTTTTGAACAAACGCAAAACTCGTATTTCTAAATTATATTACGAAGTGATTTCGAGGAACTCAAATGATTACGAAAGGTTTATACTAAACATACCGGTTTTCAAACAAACGTATCTTTCGGAATATGCATACCCACGAATTCTAGTTTTTTTTTCTAAACTACGGGTAAATACAAGAAGCACTCTTGGTGAGAACGAGTACCAAGTATGATGCGTTTTGAGTAAGGATCAGTCTTAGAGACTGGGGGAGGATCAGTCTTAGAGACTGGGGTAAAATACATGTACAAAGGATTACAGACGTTTTTATACATGGTATGGTTAGCTTATGGAGGGTTAGAACGCACAGATCATGTGAGTGGGTAGGCGCAACTTGGGATCATTAATCCTCATAGTAGGACCGAGGGACAGGAGCGGTAGATCTATCTGGGTGTAGCGAGCCCAACCCCCAGGCCAAACAGAACGGACCTCGGGGTGACTTTGTGCCCGACGCATAAATTTGCTAGGTTTGAGTCTTCCTACTTGCACTTCACACATATCAATGGCCTTGCAAACCATTGGTGATCTCTTTTTCCTTATCTGCTACATACCAGGGATTTTATACTTACGGAAAATACTTGTTCATACAAATTAACTACCATGTTTTATACAAATTCAAAGTATTATGCGGGTATGGAGTCAAAGTCAGGGTGGGCATTGACGGTTATACGAACATTACAAATACAAGACTTTACAAATACATGGGTTTATGAACATAACGTGTTACAAACACAACCTTTCCATATAACTTGGCAAGAAAATGATTTTTAAATTCATTTTCTCAATACTATTTCAAAAACCGGTTACTCCAAAGATTTATTTTAAATCTTTCACAACTCAAAAGATTTATTTCAAATCTTTTACAAACAAACTATGAACTCGCTCAACTTTATGTTGATTTTTCGCATGTTTCTTTCTCAGGTTACTTTTCAAACAATGGAACGGTTGGAATAGGAGAACCATTGGAGATACGAGTACTTAGGGGCGTTCATTAACTAAAAGACTTAGCTTAATTGCTTCCGCTGTGCAATGAAGATACCAGTCCAGTCACGCCAGCTCTGATAATTTCGGGGTGTGACAGATTGGTATCAGAGCCATAGGTTACAACGAATAAGGTTTTCTGTAGGAATACCTAGGCTCTAACCTCACTTTTCTCTGGGACATAGACTATTAAGACGTAGAATACATACAGAACGCCTAGTACTCGAATGTGGTCTCCAACCGTTGCCGAAAAACAAACAGTAAAAATTTTGTTTCCAAACATACGCTATTGTGGTGTTTTACACACGGTACATAAAACAATTACATACAGTACACAGAACTCTGAGAGTTTAGGAAACATGCATTTAAGACCTTCGGAAACATATATTGAAATTCATTAAAGGTCATCACGTAGGAACCGCGAATATTAACTCGGGTACACACTATTATCCATATTGTCTATGATATTTTAACTTCCCGAGCAGGCAACCTACGCATAATGAAACTCTAGTGCACGAGAATAGATGGAACTTAAATTTTACTTCAACGGATGTCGGGGTACATCACATTCTACGCGAAACAAAATGCTAGTGCGCAGGAATACGTGAAACTTAAGCTATACATCAACGAAGGTTGAAGTACGACACATACGACTATTGAGGCGAGGCCTTTGAAAAGACACGATGGTGCAATTCAACGACGACGCTAGATTCCTGTCAGCAGGAAAACTATCAATCAGGAAGCGGCGGTTCGGCACGCGGTCCTGCAACGACACGAGTCACGCTTATAAGAAGACACATGTCTTCGTACCCCCTAACTCATTAATGAAGAGTATGATATGTTCGACATTCCATGGTAATGTCACCTAACAACCGGACATCACATGCAACACCAGGTAAAGTCCTTGAATTTCTTTTATTGAAATTTCGACTTTCACATTTACTGAGTAGATTTTCGTATCTCTACTCCTCTTAATGGTCATTGTGTCACGATCATTTCTTTCAGTATAGCGAATACTCCTTTGCTTCATTTCTTAAAAAAATTTATATGTTACACATGCATCGGTTTGTTACACATGTGGTTTTGTTTCGAATAAGTGTTTCATCAAAGTCCAAATATTGTTTCGCTAAACCTAATTATTGATTTGTGATTCGAATGACCCGCATCATTGTAACTGTTGGCTCCTTTGTTATCAAGTCAACACATTTTCTTGAAACTTCTTTTCTTTTCAAGTTACATACATGGTTTTTCGTTGTGACCATGCCGAAAGTCCTTCTTGTCAATACATGTATTTATTGTCGGATTGCGTCGAAACCAAGTTCAATTGTTTGAACTTGTTCATTACACATTCAATTCAAGACACCATATGATGTATTGGAAACATCATATTCAGATCCGTCTTAACAAGTGTTTCATTTGTTTCGAGTCGTAGTGGACTTGTTTGGTCTACGACTCCATCAAATTTTTTGTTGATTTCGACACCTTGTGGTGGTATTTTCACTTACTTGAAGCTTGCGCTAAACTCGTTTACCTATCCTATGCATGGATTTAATTATTTGGTTATCGATTTAGATTAAATCCGCTTCGATTGATCATATTTAAGCGATCTTAACACAATTGTGTGTTATGATGATGATACACAAATTCATTGCATATTCCGGTGTACCTACTAACGGTTCTTTCAACATCGATCGAATATTTTGCGATATTATTGCTTCTTCATCTTCGATCGAAAACATTATTTATTTGATGTTCCATTTTCAATTGAAAATCTCTCGATGTTTGTTGGAACTAACATTCATATTTACTTCATGGCGCTTTCATTTAATATCAAAACACATGTGATACTTGTTAGATCACCGCTTTATTGAATTGTTTCATTTATTACGACACCTTGTGGCGTCGGTATAACTTGCAGCTTGTGCTGATCAAAATCGAGCATTTCATGCAAACTATTACATTTGAGATTATTGATTCTAAGTTCATCCAGTGAATGTTATTGCTTCTAGAACTCATTTACATGTTGAAAACGTTCATATGGAACTCGATTGGTCGAAGTTCCTGTTCATTGTTTGATCCATGTTAAATTAGTCACATTAGTGACTATACCTATACGTCTTGTTTCCTTTGACATCTACTTTTGAAACACATTTCTTTTAAATCCGTTGGGTTCTTATTGTTGAGGAATGTCATTAAATTCGCATGATTCGAATAAGTCTTGTTTCGATTACACGGTCATTCACTTTGTTATTATTCGGACTTACCTGCGAACAACATAATTCTGAGGAGATAACATAGTCTAAAGTTCGAGGACGAAATTTCTGTAACAGGGGGAGAATGTGACAACCGGTGATTTACGGCACCTAATTACGTGATTAACAAGTAATTAATGCGATAATAAATAGTGTTTACAGCACAACTTAACTTAATTAGGCCTTTGGAGTGCCTAGGAACGCCTATCCGACTTTACAGTGCGCGAACGGTGGTTTACAGAGAAACCGGTGAAACGTTAAACGGCAACGGATTGAAACCGTATGAAATACTGACAACACCGACAAATAAATTTTTTTTTGTTTGTGTATTTTAAATTTTGACGTTAAACGGAGTTCAGGTTTTGACAACGGGTCTCGTAGGAATTGCGGGCCATTTACACACGAGATGGACTTGTAGACCCTGGGCCCAAGCCCAACACCCACAAGTCTAGATCTACACAAAATATTATTAAATCTATCAAAATCTCTACAAGACCCGCATGATTGCACCTTTATTTTTTTTTTAGCAGACACATAATACACACAAGAATAAAGGAGATACTAGTGGGTCTTATTTATTAACCACAAGGGAAAAGCTCCTCATCTATACATTATAATAAAACAAAACAAACTGAAGCCACATGGCATGATCTTAAACATGTTATTGCCACGTGTGATTCTTAGACTCCATATTTTTTTCATTTGAGCGGCAAAATAAGAGAACGCTCTCTCTCCTTTCAACTGTGTTTTATCGTTTCTTTTGTTTCCATAATTACTTCCCTTCTAAATCCTATTTCAAATAAAAACCCTAGATCTAATTCTGTATTTCACCTTGCCGATTCATCTCTCAATCAATCCTCTGGGTCGTTTGTTTCATCTATTGCTTCTTTATCTCTGTAATTTTCCATCATGTATCTGTGGTATTTCTTGAATCGGACTCTCTTCCACGAGTGATCGCATTCAGTTTCACCGGCTCAATATCAAGAACGATTCTCACCTCGAGGGACTTATTTAGTGCTCCGATCTGGTAATTCATCGATCTCTGATTCATTATTTTGTTTTTCTTGAATTTTTAGGTTCATATGCCTCTAATTTAACTGTATGTTTATGTGTTAAGAATAGTGTTAAGATAGTCGATGATTCATTGATGCTGTTATTAGGGCTTCTAAGTAGGGATTTTTTAAGAGTCGGATTGAAGCTTCTGTGAAAGAAGAGGATTCTAAATATTTTGAAAGTGGTTCTAAAAAGGTTGTTTTTCGGGGTGTTGTTTTGTTTCCTGCAAGGTGTTTGATGATTTGCCGCAATGATGCAGTCTGATCAGAGAAGAAAGCAAAGAAGAAAGGTAAATTTATCATTTTATTGTTTGATGGTAAGGATTTCATCTAATGTTGTAAAGATCCATGGAGGTTGATTTTGTTTTAGTATCATTTGCATTATATGCGACAAAAAAATGAATTAACTTATACTGAAAACTGTTTACATTGTCACACAGAATGCTAAGTCGAGTTGAACCATCACAAGAGCTTACTAGGTATGTAATGATACTTGGGTTTTTTTTATTATCGATACTTGGGTTTTATATTCTTTCAATTTGATTATTAAAATAAATGTGTTTTAGGGCAAAAAAAATAGTTTATTCCTCAGTCGTTGCTAACTTTCTAACTGATATATGTGGTTGAATTTGTTATATTCTATGGATTTTTGGGATGCTGGTACATTTTTGGAAGAAAAGTGTTTTAAAATTCGACATGAATTTTGTTGATATAAAGAAGTTAATGCTCACTTCAAGTATATATTTTCTTTCAAATCACCATTGTCTGTGGTATGTAAGAGCTGTGAATTCCAAATTTAAACCTATATGTTTTATACCCTACTTTAGAATCACATCGTTTAGCTTATAGCAGTTTGATGCTACGATGTCTAAGGCAAGAGGTTATTGGTACTTGCAAGTTTGTTTATTTGAAATATACAAAGCTCCTAAGAAAGCATATATTTTTCTAAGATTGAAATGTTATTAAGTTACTAGATATTTTTATGGGGTGTGTATATCATCTTTTATGTTGTATATATAGAATGATTATTAAGTTACTAGATATTTTTATGGGGTGCGTATATTTGCGAGTGGACAACTTATTATTTTTAATATTAGTATGAACTGTATCCTTGACTCAACATTAATATCCTTACATGTGTTTGACCATTTACATGTGTAAATTTCAGGCCATCAACCAATAGGATATTGATATTTTTAAGCGGAGAAAACTTCTTCTCTTAAGTGATAATTCTTTCTAAAAGCAACATTTGAACACATCTTACTTTATGTTGTGCCAACTAGATTTGTACATACCTAAAAGGTGTTATTATGCCTTCTGTCTAAAAGCAATAAAATCTTATTTAAGATTCAACTGCTCATGCTAATGAAGTAAAGACTAACTTAGTTTTTACAATTTACAGGTAAGAGATTCTTATTTTACATGGTGGAGAGAGCACTTGAAAACAGATTTGTAAGGATACCAGACTCATATCTTACATGCATTAATTTGTACCTCATATACGTTATTATTTAAAAATAAATAAATTCTTTTTTTCTCATCTATTATTCTTCGCCATATTAATCATACTAATTATATTGAGTTGACTGAATATTCACGAGTCAATTGATACTGATGTCAACATATCTATTTGCAGAACATGCTTTTTTGTTGTTATCTTCGGATTTGTATCTGAACATTTTTGGTTCTTTTTAAAATAAACCGACCACTATTTGCTGATTCATAGAGAAGCCCCTGCTTTCGTTGAGCAAGAAACAAAACAACAGATTATTGTCACAAGTATCAAGGAAACGTGTTGCTTAATTTGTTGTATTGATCATATACTATAAACGTTCACCATCATTTTTTACTTCATCACTGCAGGTCAAAACATAGGAAGTTGGTCAAGGATGGTTTTATCATTTGAAAGCCAACCAATATTCACTCCAAGTCTCGGGCACGACACATGACAGAAGCCAAGAGAAAAGGCCAAAATTCTCTATATGGTAAGTTTTATTTATGAATTATCACCTAGCACTTCTATGCCTTTTAGGTACAAACTTATAGCACAAGATGCTTTTGTATTTTCTTTGCAAAGTAGCGTGTACTTGGATGGTAGTTGATCTTTAACCCACTTTGGATAATGAACAGAAATGACTAGGTATGTTAATCTATAGAGTTCTGATGCATTTTTACAATATAGCTTAAGTAAGAATCATCATGATATGTCCCGTCGATGCCCTTTGAGCATCTAGACTGGCTCTTCCATATGTGATACAAGCAACAAATGGTTTAAATTTGTTGACCTTTTTTTATGTTGAATAATAGGGGGATGCTGCTTGGCGTGTCTAATACCGCGAGAGTCCTCGCTGGTGTCTTTGGCAATGCAACCACTGGTAACATCTTGCAACATGGTAAACTTTTATCCCCCACTACAATGAAAGTATAGTTATTAGGTGGCGATCTCGGCTCATTTTCTCTTGAACGAGTCTCTTTGTATTATGTATTATCTCTAATAGGTCAAATAAGTAAATTAAAAATAAGCTTTGGAGGGAATAAGATTAAATGGGTTGAAAGTCGTCCCAAGCCTCATAAATCGTTTTACTAAAAAACTAGACTATTATATTAATAAATAGAAAAGGCAGTCAACACAACTTGATGTGCTCATATAATGATTAAGATGCCTGTTTAATTTCAAAAGGAGATTCATGTTTAATTAGTTAAAAGTAAAATGGGTCAGAATGACACACTAATTATATTAGATCCCCGTTTAACTTTTTCTAAAAGATGTAAGTTACATATCTTAGTTTTAAGTTTTTCGTTGAGTAGGGATGATGATCGCGTAGTTGGAAAAAGGAAGAACCTTTAGTTATATAGGGTTGTGTTTTTATTTACATCCGAAAATCACTTTTTAGTACCAGCTTTATCATAAAAGTACAACATATTCAACTTATTTATCTATTCCTCAGTTGTTTGTTCCACTTTTAGTTTAAAAGGTTAACTTTCTGTAACTTAGCAGTTAGTCATTAAGTTGTTTTCAATACAATGACTTAATTTTTGACCCGTTTATGATAGATTGATAGGTTTTCTATTTTATTTGTTTAATTCGTTAGAGATACACTACATGGACTCATTCATGGTGGTTGAAATGGCCACTCATTTACCTGAATTATGTTAGTTTGCACGTAATTGTTTCCTCATCAGTTAAAACACACTGCCAACATTTATAAAAAAATTATAGCAATTTAATTTAGGAAAAGACCAAATATAAAGGTTGGTCTTAATCTAGCCAGTCGATTTCTTATTCTGTATGCAAGGTTTTTTCAGATATCTAACCACCAAACAATGATCTTAAATTATTTAAGAAATCAAACATCACAATTCTAATGGTAAGAGTTATTTGGTAGAATCTAAAAGCTAGGTAACTTTATTATCCATTGGCACAAATTGAAGTCAAAACATTCTTTGTAAACTACATATAGATTTTATGTTGTGTTTTGGCAAAACCGGTTTCTAATTAATTCTTATGTTGATTATTTGTCTTTTAAACAACATTGTAGGAGGATTCATGATCATCTCGGGACTTTATCTGGTCACACGGGCAACCCATAATGAAAAACAACAAGCGGTTTTGGGCGGTCAACATGTTCGGGCATCTGAGTCACCAGTGATAGGTCACATTACCAAGTAAGTGATCATATTGTTTCTGGCTTATATTGTTTCATCATTTTTTGGCATTACACTTGCTTTAATATATTTTTATCTACAAAATTAATATTAATTAGTAATATCTATTAATAGATCAACTAAATGAACAGTTGAATTGAGTGTGGGCTGTTGCTATTCGCTGCTATTTGGTATTTGGGCGGTGAAGCCTCACAATTACCACACGTCCTCCACATATGGCCGCACCGCCATACCTTTTTAGGCTACAATCCGGCCGCCTCATACTTCAAAGTGACGTTAGAGAGAGAAAGAGAAGGCGATGCAAGACAAAGAGAGAAGCAAGCATCGGGGTTTATGGTTTAGATGCGTCAAACAGGATGGACATCTTTCAAAGGTTAATTTCCATGTTCACGTCCTTCTAATCATTTTCGATCAGGTATCCTTAATCTTCCAAATTCATGAACACGGTATGGCATCTAAGGTTTTCATTTTGGGGTTTATTAATTACGATGAGATTTTATAAGATATTAAATCAAAGTGAACAGGGGAAACTGTTATGGTTATCCACAACTATGGTTATCCACAACTGTTAAATGATCTGATTTGAATTCTTCCTCCCTTAACAGTGCACAAATATGCATAATATTATGGCTTTTTGTATACACATATTTTTACGACTTCTTTCTTATTGTAATTGATGATGTTTTCTTGGGTTTTCTTCCAATATTATTGATAATGGCTACGTTAATTGCAATTTTGCACGAACTCTATTAGCTTCTTTCTTTCAGTGGTTAATCTTTTTGCTTCATCTGTGTGTTTGGTAATGAAGTCTGGCTTAATGCACCATAAGATTATACTTCTACTCTGCTTTAGGTTTGAGTTTTGAGTGGACTGTTGCTTACTGATGCACCTCTTTTTCAAAGGTCCAACAAGTGTATGCTAAGGGCCTTGCAACTGTACAACTAGGTGTAGGTGTATGTTTCTACAATTTTTTATAATAAGAAAATAATAGCCTGGAAAAAAATATAAATTATTGTGGTTTACCTGTTTCGTTAAAGAAAGGGCTTAATCAATCTCATCTGGATAGAGTTAAGCAAAGAAGAAAGGTAAATTTATCAGTTTATTGTTTGATGGTAAGGATTTCATCTAATGCGGTAAAGATCCATGGAGGTTGATTTTGTTTTAGTATCATTTGCAACAAACATCATTGCAAGCAGAAGAAGCTTCATCACAAGGAATGGATTCATTGCAGCAATGAATTCGTTAGGTGATGATTGTTTTTTCAATTGGTCTACTAGGAATGCAAAGTTATCGGTTACGAAACTCCAAAAAACACAAGTATTAGATTAATAGGTTCTCCATTTTTATTTCAAACAAGAGAAACTTCATTTCATTTTATGTTTTCGTTCTAATTATATCCATATAGGACGTGATTTTTTTTTTTTACTTTATGAACCTTTTGTATTGGATAAGAATTTCGTATAAACATTTTGATATGTTCATTATAAATGTATAATGTTTTTTTTTGTCAATACTTGAAAACATATCATTTTTAAACACCGCGAAAACATATCAATAATTTTGCCAAGTGGCTTTTGGATTTGGGTGAGGGAAATGTTGGTTGTCCTAATGACGGGGAAGCATCAATTGAAATACCACCGGATCTTCTAATTAAGGACACCTCTGATCCCATTTCATCTTTAATTGATTTCGTTTATCCTTCAATTTTAGATAACTACAACAACCATAACTACTTTAGCGAGAGGGCTATACTTGCGCCTAAGAACGAGGTTGTGCATGAGATAAATGACAGGTTGTTAGCGTTATTCCCAGGCGAAGAAAGAGAGTATCTAAGCTCCGATAGTCTGTTAGACTGAGAAACTTAATTCAACACAGCTAAAACTATACTCACTAGATGTGTTGAATGGTCTTAAAGTATCAGGTTTGCCTAATCACAGGTTAGTACTCAAAGTTGGTGTGCCAGTAATGCTATTACGTAACATTGACCAACAAAATGGTTTATGCAATGGTACGAGGTTACAGATAAAAAGATTATACAACCGTGTCATAGAAGTAGAAATCATATCTGGAGGAAATATCGGCACTCGCACCTACATACCGAGACTTAATTTGATACCTTCAGACAAAAAGATTCCTTTTGCGTTTCAAAGGAGGCAATTTCCAATAGCTGTGTGTTTTGCGATGACTATCAACAAAAGTCAAGGGCAGTCGCTATCAAGGGTTGGTCTGTACTTGAGACAACCTGTTTTTACGCATGGTCAGTTGTATGTGGCTTTATCAAGGGTAAAATCCAGAGACGGAGTCAAATTGCTTATATTAGACAAGGACGACAAACCTACCGATAAAACATCAAATGTCGTTTATAAGGAAGTGTTTAACAAATTGTGAACTTTGTCTTCTTTGTTTGTTTTCAATTACGTGTAATGTTGATAAAGATGTTTGTAGTTCAACGTTTATTTAATTAACATGTTTACTTAGATGGTGTTGAATAATATTAATTATTGTTGGTCCACCCGTGTAACACACGGGTACTTAGACTAGTTAATTATAATAATCAAACACAATTCTCCAAAACATGACCTGATGATTAACTCGCCATTTTGGCTGAACATACTTTTACCATCAAAAGTGGCAGACCAACCTAATTAGTCACTTTTGTTTTCTTATAATATCTCAACAAAATATTTTTATATCACAATACCTAATAATACCTAACATTCCCACAACCGATTTCCCCACTCTCCATTATTCTTTGTCTGCATATTATTTGTATACACCCACAAGACCCCTGTTTACATATTTAAGACCTTGTGGTCTTTTAGTTCTCATCACACAAACAAAATGCACAGAGCCAAACACCCCTTCGATCTCCTCTCCCTCTCCAACTGAACTCCGGTGACCGGAGTTTAATCCGACCGGCGACAGAACAACGATGGCAGCGGCAATGGTGAACAAGGCGACGATTCTGTGGCGGCGCCGCCGCTCACATTAGTGGCGGTGAATGTTTTCACGGCGGTAGAGTCAACGGTGGTGGAGGTGAACTCCGACAGGTTTCAAACTCCGGTAAAGATACCCCCCCTGTCCGATTCATTTTTATTTTTATTTTTGGTCCGATGAATTATGATGAAATGTTGCTGTTGTAATGATGATGATGGCGGCGGAATGGAGGTGGTCCGACAGGTGGCTCGGTTCCATTTCAGACTTGGGGTCGGGTTTTGATTCGGGTTCGGTTCACTCGCGGTTCAGACTTGATGGTTTGGTTGTTCGGGTTATGTTACGGTTCATGTCTCGGTTCGGTTCGAGTCTTGGTACGGGTCAACACCAGGTCAAACCTAGTCAAAGACAGTCAACGTCAGTCAAAGTCAGTTTCCGCTCGGGTCAGAATTGGTCAACAGGATCGGCTCGATCAACGCGGTCAGGTTCAGTTTTGGTGCGGTGCGAGTTGACTCGGTCAACTCAGTCAACGGATCGACGCGAAGAGCGGTAAAGTTTTAACGGCGTGAATTATTTTGTTATTTTATATTTATTATTCGTGAACGAGCTCGAACCATTTCGTTTATAATTTAGTTTATATTTTGAAATACTTGACAAGATATACATTGCGTTGGTTATTGATTGAATTTTTAAAAAATATAGCGACACTTAGATGTCGGGATCGTCCAAAAACAGAGGAAACTCTGCCCGTTTTTCGAGAAAATCCTTTAAAACTAACGCGTTTTATTAAAAGACGCAACTTTTTGAATCCGAGAAACTTTAATAAACATGAATGAATATTTATTTACGACACTTTACAACTTACGAAACGACGATTCTTTTATTAAAATAAATATAGTTTGTGTATTTATTTTAAATATCAGACAACCCCAACTCTTTTGTAAAAATAAATATGGTTTATATTTATTTCAAATAGCGTACAACACGAATACTTTTATAAAAATAAATATAGTTGTATATTTATTACCAAACGACAAACAAAACGACTTCTCTTTATGAAAATAAAGATAGATTCATTTTAAATATCAAACAATTCGGATTCTTTTACAAAATAAATATAGTATATATTTATGCGACGACTTGATGAATCCTGTTGTAAAATAAATATAAACTTTTATATTTATTTCAAACGTCTCAAAAGGCATACCATATATAATACGAGTTTATTATATATTCTTTTCATAAAGCACTCGTCACACACACATACGACATCTCAGAACGACAAACACTATCCTATCGATATATTTATATTTTTATAAATATTTATATATTCGAATTTCTCGAAAACTAAGTACCTTCTAGACTTAGTAAACGAAACTTAACAAGTATAACTTAATTGTTTTTATTAAGTTAACAACATATCAACGGATCGTTCGGTTAACGATTTGGTAAAGCTCGGTGACACATAGTTTAGTTACCATATTTATTTAGAAACTTATAAGATATTCCGTGTTAGGAATATTGTAGAATGCACAGTCTCATCTTGGAAACGACATCACGAAGTCGTATTTAGCTAGCTTTGCACAGGAATATTCAGGTGAGTTCATAACCCCCACTTTTTACTGTTTACATTTTTGTAAATGTTTTCGGGGTGGAAATACATGCACGTTTTGCAAAAACATACAAAGTTTTGAACAAACGCAAAACTCGTATTTCTAAATTATATTACGAAGTGATTTCGAGGAACTCAAATGATTACGAAAGGTTTATACTAAACATACCGGTTTTCAAACAAACGTATCTTTCGGAATATGCATACCCACGAATTCTAGTTTTTTTTTCTAAACTACGGGTAAAAATGATAATTTCGGGGTGTGACAATAAGCACTAAAAATGACCCTATTTGATGTATTATAATGGCATGGGACTTTGACATAGGTTTGGTAGCTTTGCATGTTGTACATATAGCTTAAAAAGTGGTAAATTATGTGAAATATGCATGATTTATGTGCTTTGTTTAAGACCTGAACTATCATGAGTATAACCATTATTTTATTCAGTAAATAACATGGGTTGTGTCAAAATTTCAAGTCGTTTCGATTTGGGATGGTTCGGGTAACGTTTGATGCAAACTATGCGGTAAAACGGTCAAAAATCGCCTTTTCGGAGTATTTTTGCAAAACTGTTTTAGATTAGTAACCAAACTGATATTTTGATATAAAAACAAGTATTTTAACTTATATTAAGTTTACTAGGTGTTCGGTTAGTCATACGTGACTTCTGACGCCCAAAAATGTCACCGAATCGCTAAAATAAGTGTTTTATCGACATACACTAGAATGGGTTGTTCATGGGTTATTTTATGTGTTACAATGTGCTATGTGTTTTACAATATGTGTATGATGATGTGTTAGTGTTGAAAAAATTATGTGTTTTACGCTTGAGCATATATATACAAATACACCAAAATAATAAAAAATATTAACTCTTCGAGAAATCTCAAGGTTATGCGAAAATTCTAAGTATCGGAGAAACTTCGGAATTTTTGTGGCTTTTTGATTATTAAATCATTCTTATTTAATTTAGGATGAATAAACAATTTGAGGGATTGTGTTAACGTATAAAAACGCACCCAAAGGTGAGTACATAGATCCCCTCTTTTTACTATTTTCGATTGTTTTGGGGTGATTCATATGTATCAAAACGATTTTGATATTTTAACGATGGTTTCAAAAACGATTACGATGGTTTATACTAAACTAATAACGATTTCGATAAGGTGAACGAACTTGTTGGTTGTAGTTACATAACGAATGACATTCATTAATTTTGGCCGAACCGACCAGTATTAGGTTATGGTACCATAGGATCCGACAAAATCCCGTTATCAGACCGCACCCATGGTTATGTGTGGGTGAGGTGGGTAACGACTGAATCTGATGATTGTTAACTTACCCTTTGGAGGTTTGTTAATGCAAGAACGAGTTGAACGATGAACGAGTCACAAAGGTTTGAATGTTATTAGCAAGACGACCAAAAGTAGTTTTCACAAATAAAACAAGAACGATTTGTACGATTGAACGATTATGAACGATTTAAACAAGTGAACGATGATCTATAACAAGAACGGGTTACACAATGTCACACAGCGAGGTTTACTAAATGATATAAACCATACGAGTTTTATTACAAGAACGATTTATGATTTGGTTTACATAAACAAATGTTTTGGGTTAAGATTCATGGCATCGAGGTTTATAAATTATGACCAATCCGTTTTGACTCGGTTATTTATTTTCCAATACAAACATTTTACAAAAACAAGGTTTTCTACGATCAAACAACGAAGTTGTACGAGTTATTTCAACATGTAAACGAGCCATGAATCTGACACTCACACAAAAACTATGTGCTCGCCAGCATTTCTTTGCTGACTTTGTTTTTACATATGTTTTAGGTGATGTTGCATAATGTTGATTGCGAATAGGATGCATGCTCACTTAGGACTGGACGAGGCCTTAGTGATTTAATAACGATGATAGACTATGTTTGACTTGCTTGTTTAACTTTAAGACAATGTTTAATATTCAATAAAATGAAACTCTTTATACCCATGGTTTGAAACAATAATTCTGTTACAACACTCCCCGACGTTTCCGCCACGGTTTGTTGTTTTTACGTGGTCGGGGAGTGACAGATGATGCGGTGGAGTTAGCCAACACTTTGACTGACGAACTAGTATGCACAAGAGAAGAAACCAGGAAAAAGGAAGTAGCCCAAAGCTTACACAGGGATTCCGGATGGGTAACCGTAGCAATTTCAAGAGAAAAGCAACTGGGCAATCTTCCACTGTTCCATTTTGCTATTCTTGCAAAAGGAAGCATTTTGGAAGATGCAAAGGGTATTGCAATTTTTGCAAAATTCCGGGGCATCAAGAGGAAGACTGCAGAAAGAAGAAATCCACAGTTTTCTACAACTGTGGAGAAGCTGGACATATTAGACCAGACTGCCCAAAACTGGTCAAATCAGCTGATAACAAAGCTAAACCTGCAGAAGGAACTACCAAGAAGAACGTAAGAGCCTTCCAGTTGACTACTCAGGAAGCAGAACTAATCCCTGGTGTGATAGCTGGTACGTTCCTAGTTCACGACGTTTATGCAAAAGTATTATTTGACTCTGGTGCAAACCAAAGTTTTATAAATACTTCATTCTGCCAAGCACTTAATTTACCCTTAACCCAACTTAGGCAGATTTTTACAGTCGAAACGGCAGACGGAAATTCTGTCAACATAGATAAGGTTTTGCGGGAAGGAAAAATAGAACTTTTAGGCCATAAATTTTCTGCAAACCTGTTACCTATGAATTTAACCGGATTCGATGTTGTGTTAGGAATGGATTGGTTAGTAACCAACCATGCTCGAATTCTTTGTGATAAGAATTCCATAGAAATTCATACACCCACTGGAGAATTAGTGGTGATTACAGGAGATAAGCCACGTAAGCCACTAAAATTCATTTCAGTAATGAAATTGGCTAGTTATTCAAGAAAACAAGAAATGGTGTATATGATTTCAGTAATCATTAACACTAAAGATAAGAAACTTAAGGAAATTCCAGTAGTATCGGAATATCCAGAGGTATTCCCAGAAGAACTACCTGGATTACCACCTGATAGGGAGGTAGAATTTAGAATTCATCTAATTCCTGGAACTACACCGATAGCCAAGGCACCTTATCGGTTAGCACCCACCGAAATGTTAGAACTGAAAAAGCAGTTAGATGAATTACTAAGCAAAGGATTCATACAACCTAGTTCGTCCCCGTGGGGATGTCACACCCCGATATGTCCACATTTCGCCGGTGGGCCCGGTAGGGGAGTATCGTGACGTAGTTGATATCATTATAATCAAACGACACAATATTTAAATGCACAGCGGAAGCAAAAAGGTAGATTCAATTCAACCAAATAATATTATAATATCAAGTATCACAAATAGTTGAAAATAATCCACAGGTGGATCAAAATAAAAAGGAAACATTGTTCAACAGTTTATGTCATCCAAGCTTGCGAGACTTATTGTGGATGCTAGGAAAAAGTCAGCCTATTACGAGTAGTACCTGCACTTAACCTTTTTGAGAAAATACGTCAGTTTACACTGGTAAATACAATTAACTGACTCATTTTGAAAAGGTTCAATAAAATTGATTTGAATGCACATGGCACAAAATTTTTATAACTTGGGATAATTATTTGAATATAATCTTGTAAAAGAATTACATGTTCCTTATTCATTCAGTAGCCCGATCCGGAGACCGGGTTAAAGATCAATAGACACACCACATTATTTATTTAGGCACTGACGGGTGTACGCCTACACCCCGTGCTTAGGTCGTGGCCATTTCGTAAAATGATGCCAAGGATATCCGGGACATGGTCATTAACCCCCCCCCCCAAAGGCTTTAAGCAAACAAAACATTTCTAAACGGGACATCTCAATGAATTAACCTCTATTCGATTAAAGATTCAATGCCCGACCAAGCGGTATTTTATATACCATACCCCAAGCCCGTATAGGGAAAATAAGTTAAAAGTATTTACCTTTGCAAGTAATGTTCACAACAAGAAAGTGCACGTAGCTTTTACCGGGTCTCCTATTCTGGAACGAAGGTTTATAATAACCTATTAGAATCCTAACGGGTCTTTAATTAAGCCTAAACTTAGACCGGTTAGTCTTAAATAAAGATACGGTTCGTACGCATGATTAAGCGAAGACCGGAATAGAATGTGATTTAGGCCCGACAAGTTTGAAGACTTGTATAATATGGGTAAACTAAACACATTCTGGATTTTGAGATAAAACGATAAGGTTTGTCCCGTTTCAGCTAATTTATGCAAACTAGTTACATAAACCGAACGCGCAAGAGGCGTAACGGGTAACCATAAGGGTCATATACAGGTTTCCTAAGTCAATATGCCTTAAATATGTTGTGATATCAGTAGGATACCTTCCATTATGCCCAAAACGAGTTTAATTTCAATTTAAGCCCCGTAGGGGTATTTTGGTCATTTTAAAGATTATAAAAGAGATTATTTAAAATCCTGAGATTCGGTTCTGAAATAATCAGTAAGACAACTTAATTTAATATGTTATATCAGTTGGTGATAAGTCTTATGTGACTCAATGGTTTTAAACCCATACTAGGTGTTTAATACGCGTAAAAAGTCGTTTTAAGCGATTTCCGGGTTATACAGGAAATTTGAGTATTCTGATCAGGTTATAAAGTTCAAAATACTTCCTTTTGTTAGTGCATTACGTCTATTGACTTCGTCTTGTATCATGTAATAGAATAGGATAGGTTAGGATATCGAGTGCACGAGGTTCGAGATTCGGAGTTTGGAAGTTAAGGAGCTGATTTCGCTCATATGGACATGCCATATAAGCGAAATCATAACATCAGATTTCGCTTATATGAACATGAAACATAAGCGAAATCATCCTTCCTATATATAGTGCACTCATTTGTTCATTTGGCACGGATCCAGAAATTGTAACGAAGTGCTGCCAAACTCTGTCAAGGTTGTAATTGTTGTTAAATGCAATATAAGTGACAGATCTTAAAGTATCAAGCTGTTTTCGTGTCTAGTTCTCTGATTCCGCCTTTGAACTGGACTTAAAGCTCTTCTGAATGACTCAATCGGGTCAAACAACGATCCTACAAGTGGTATCAGAGCACAGGAAGAAGAGTTTAGCTTGATTTCGCTCATATTCTAACTTCTACACCTTCTTTCATCATTTCAGAAAGTTTTACCGGTCGAAATTCGCTCAAAATTTCACAGTTTGTTTAAAATTGGATTTAGATAAACCCTGGAAAGTTTCATACTGAAATTCGAATTAAAAATGGACTAAAATTGGTTCGGACTAGGTTTCGCTTTTACGGACTTGGTGTAATTTCGCTTTTATGAACACTTAATTTCGCTCATATGAACATTATTCCTTGAGGTTTCGCTCCAAAGATCCCTGTTTCGCTTACTTGTCAACATAGTTTCGCTCTTGTGACACATTTACTAGAGGTTTCGCTCATATGACAATCTAGTTTCGCTTATGTGACAAAACCTTGAGGTTCCGCTCCAAAGTCACCTAATTTCGCTCATATGTCAAGTTAATTTCTCTTTTGTGGCATAATACATAGGGTTTCGCTCCAAAGGACATTAGTATTGTGATTTCGCTCTTAAGTCACTAAGGGGGTTTCGCTCCAATAGACCAAAGTTTGATTTCGCTCAAAGTGTCAAAGATTGTTTTCGCTCATAGTGCATTCCTTGATTTCGCTCATAAGGGAATACTTGGTTATAATCTGATTTCGCCCAAGTGTCATATTTGGCTCGAAAGTGAACTTTTTCATGTCGGGATCATTTCACGTCGATCGAGTGTCAGTCTGTTACAATTTATTTGATATTGATTGTACTGATTGTGTTTGTTTGATTGTCTGTTCAGGTTTACATCATGGCTGAGGAATTCTACAACACGTTTTTCAACGCGTTCACAACCGAATCGTCTAAGGTTACAAATATTACACCAAAAACCATCACGAAGGCGATCAACAAAAATATCAAGCATGATAACTTTTACGGAACTCACTCAAAGCCACCAACTCTGGAAAGCATTGAAGATTATACCTGGTGGAAAGAACGTTTCATCAACTGGGCAAAAACGTATGCTCATGAAAGTTGGTGCTGCTTGGAGTATGGATATGAAAAACCAAAAGATGATAAAGGCGAAGATCTTGTATTCAAGAAGTTTTCCAGAGAAGATAAATTTGAATTCAGAGCTGAACAGAGAATGATAGCATTGATCCAGTCAGCAATCAGAAATGATATTTTTGCATTACTAAAACATGACGGGTCATCTAAATCTGTTTGGGAAGCTTTACAAATTAAAGCTGAGGGGGGTAAACAGATTAAAAAGAATAAAATCGCTTTATTAAAGAAAGAATTTGATCTGTTTGATAATATTAAAGGAGAGACAGTGAGGCAAATGATTGAGAGGTTTTGCCATTTAAAACTTGAACTCGAGAGATTTAAGATAGTGAAAACAAGAGATGAACTTATAGATAAAGTGATTGACGCGTTACCACGAGCTGATCAGTGGCAAACGTTTGTTTTTATTTTGAAAAATGATGCTTTGTATGATACAATTACTCTTGATGCTTTGTTTGAAAAGATTGAAAGTTATGATCTGGAGCTACAAAAGCAAAACAAGATGACTGATTCTTCACATCAACAGAACGTTGGCTTGTACTACAAAAGCAGTGTGCCTTCTGATAAAGGCGTTGGTTCACCAAAAACAGCATTTAGTGGTGAAAAGATGAAAGAACCACTAACAACGTCAACAAGTCATCATTCTGGATATCATTCATCTTCAAAGACAAATTCTGATGAATCTGAAGAAATTCTGTGCAACATTGCTCTTAAACTGAAGAATTCTCCTGCAATGAGCATAAATGCAGCTAAGCAGCAAATGAGTTTCCTTGCATCTGTTCTGGAGTCATATGAAGGTCTTGTAGCTGGCAAAATTGGAAACTCCGAATTGACCAAAGAAGATTACGACTAGATTGATCCGGAAGAGATGGAGCTCATTGACATCCGTTGGTGTTTAGCTAGTTGTATTCGAAGAGCTCAGAGGTATATGGAGATTACCGGAAAACAATCTCTTGGACGTGCATCAACAAGGATTGGATTTGACAAATCCAAAGTGACCTGTTTCAGATGTAGGCAAAAGGGTCATTTCAAAAGAGAATGCAGAAACTCTGAAGTTGCTGAAGGAAATGAACGTCCTTTCAACAATGACTATTATCGAAAGGCGATCTACCATGGAAGCAGAGAAGAGCCAAAGTTGATTGAAGATAAACCAAAAGAAAAGTCAAGAGCATATGCAGTAATCTATCCCGATGAAGGATTTGACTGGAGCACAGTTTGTCCAGAAGAAGATCGTTTAGAGAATGTTCGTAAAACAGCTAATGGGAGAGCTATGACAGGAGAAAGAAAGTTTGTTTTTGTTGCTGAGATTCAAGATGGAAACAAAGACAAAGATACTGCTGAAATTCGTGAAGAAAAAGTTGAGATCAAAGAGAAAACTCGAGAAGAGATCTTAAGTGAGAAGACTTACAGAGAAAGAAACGTGGTCTACAACAGAATGGAGGATATGCAAGAGGAGTATGAGATGGCTGTCAGTAGCAAAAGATGGGATAAAAAGAGAGAATGCTATTATAACAGAGAAGGAGAACCGGTTGTTCCCAAGAAAGACATAATCTTTGATGATGTTCTTCTCAAAGTCCCGTTGAGAGCTGAATACTATAGAAATGTATTGAAAGATGACACATACGCTAAGAGATTTGAAAAGGAGATCAGATATGCTATGTTATCATGTCTGAGAAAAAGGAATGAGGAGAGAATGAAGAAGAATATTGAAGAAATGGTGAACAATATGAAGAAAGCTGCTGAAGAGGTTAAAGCAGAAGTTGTTGAAGTTGAAGAAGATGTTACTGAAAAACAGCAGATTGAAGAGGAGGTGAAGAAAGAAGAAAAGTATGAGAATTTGGAAGCTGGTGATGCTGGTGATGAAGTTAGTGTTGAAAAGAAGCAAGATGATGCTGATCTGATGCAGACAAAAGTTGCTGAAAACACCGAAGTGCCAATCACTGAGGTAAATTCTGATTCTGAAAACTTGAAACTGATTGATCAGTGCAAGAAATGCATGGAACCGTGCAGAGCTTGTACTGAAAAAGATGAGCAATTCAGAACAAGAGATCTTGAATTCACAAAAATAGAAAACATTTTCAAAGAAAAATGCAAAGAGATGTTAGAAAAAGAAAATGATGAAAAACTTTCAGAAAAATGTAACAAATTAGAGAAAGAAAATGAAGTTTTGAGAGAAAATGTTTTGAAAATAACAAATGAATGTGAACAAAAAGAAATTGCTTGTCAAGAAATGAAAAAGGAATATGACTCAATGAAATTATCATATCACATTACAAAAGAGTCATATGATAAAGTAAAAGACGAAATGAAATATGCTCAATCAAGTTAAAAAGTTACCACGTGTCGTCATATGTGCTTGAAAGAATTTTCAATATAAAACCGGGTGATGATGAGTCTGAGCAGAACAAGAAAGGCATTGGCTCAGAGTTTCATCAAGTTCCACCACCGGGAAAATTTGCATTTTATGATGAGGAAAAGGTCGAAAAAGCTTTCAACATGGTAGATCAATTGCCAGACAACATTGACATAACCTATTCCAAATCTGATGATTCTCATGATTCAGAGGTGGTAGGTAAAGTCGTTGAAAGTGTGTTGAAAGAAGAGTCAGTTGATACAGGTAAATCTGAATCACAGGATGAAGATGAAGGAAATCTTCATGATGGATATCTGAAAAACATAAAATCCGAGAAAAAATTGAATGATGATTCAAAAGGATTGGTTTATACCATGATTGGATCAGACAAATTGTTCTTAGATGTTGTATTCCCGATTCAGAATGTGATTTCAGAAAAGGTTGACAAAGTTTTCAAAATGGTTGATATTGAGAAGTCTGAGATTTCAAAGTTTGTTGGTAAGAGTCATAAAGGTTCGTATAACAAACCTGGTTTCAAAAAGAAGAACATGAAGGCTGGGCTGGGTTATAAGAAGAAACAGAATGGAAACAAAAATGAAACTCCGAATTTTCAAACTAAAATGAGTTTTGTTCAAGGAAACAGTTTAGCAGAAGAAAAAGAACTCAAATTGAGACAGTCTAATGATGAGTTCTTTGCTAAAAAGAAAAAGCAACAACCACAGCTCAAAGATGTATCCATGAGAACATGTTTCAAATGTGATCAAAAAGGACATCTTGCACGCAAGTGTCCAAATCTAAAATCTGTGGATGTTGACAAAAAGAAGATTGATGCTAAGAAACAAAAATCTGAGAATGTGAGACAAAGGTCAACCAGATTTGATTCAAAACAAACTTCGAGGTACAACACAAACAAGTTTGTTTCGAACCAAACTTGGAAGTCAAACCCATATAGGTTTGATTCTAGACAGACCTAGAATTCTCACACACCCAGAGTCAGAACAACTCAAAGTTGGAAAACAAATGTTGATATGACAAAACCTCAAGAGTTTTGGAAACCAAAAGTTGTTGTTCAAAATAAAAATGTTCAAAAAGATTTACATTTTTACAAACGAGGTACACCAAAAGGTCAGACATGGTCTGTTAAGAAACAAGTTGATTTGGTAAAAGATGAGAAAGTTGAAGTTAAAATTGAGAAAGTTTTTATGAAAAATGACAAAGAATTTCCAGCATTGAATGAAAATTATTGTGTTGAAATGCCTAAGGTTCAACAGACGTGGGCTAAATTGTTCAAGTAATTTAGTTAGTTGAATGTGCAGGTGCTCAAGAATATCAAAGATTGTGAGAATGGAGGTTGGAGCAGCCTGGCACAACGAGAGGAGGCTGCTGCTGGACCCTGGTTTGGTTGAACAGGGAATTTATATGTTTTTCTGTAAATAAATAAACAATATTTCAAAAACCCTAAAAATTGAAAATTTTGAAAAACCAAAAATATGTTTGTTTTTATTTTTTGTCAAATATTAAAAAATACAAAAATATGTGTAGATTGAATATGCCGAAACCCTCACGGCTGAACAAACATGATTACTTTCACCAGATTGAAAAACGGTTTTCAAACTGTAAAAATCAATGTGTTGTAAATCATGGGGGTATGTATATTTTCTGCAAATCTATACACGATAAGCAGAAAATGGATGGCGAGACAAAGCTATCAGTGTTGGTTGTTAAAATTTTCTTTAAATGATTTTGCATTTTAGGGGGAGAAAAATTGTCAGAAAATCCAAAAACATTTGAAAATTTGAAAAAGTAAAAAACATGATAAAATTTAAAAATTGAGTTTTTGCATAAAAAGAGGAAATGATAGTACATCAGTAGACAGTTGCAGTACGCTAAAGAAATGGAAAGTTTAAATGTGTTAAACGATCTCACCGTGGATGTGTCGGTAGATTTTTATACATTTAGTAAACTTTTTCGGGATATAAACCTAAATTCAAACTTGCTTATTTCGTGGGGAACACTACTTGAATATATAGGTAACCCCTGAAATCTCGTTTGAAAGGTCCCTCTTTCTGAGATACTAGGTCTTTATGCTTAGTGATATCTGGGGTATTATCTCAGGACTTCTGATTTTGCGGAAGTAATGGCCTAGTCCCCGGAGAATACTTTTCGCATTGCTTGAAAAATAGCGCCACCCTCAGCAAATTGATGAAACAATAAAATTGATAGTCATTGCTGTTGTAATACAAAAGATCCTCTAAAGGGTACACACCAAAAGTCGAGCCGTCATCTCTCTGCTGAACGGAAGTTCTGACCTGAGCTCTCACGGTTTCGTACTATAATTTATTCCCCTTACAGATATCATCTAGGTATACTCACCTGTAAGACTGAATATTGGGATCTGGATACAGGAGTATATTCAAGAGGTGGGACACATGTATAAGTTTAAGTCTCTAAAATACCTAATTAGTATCCTGAATCAGTTGAAATTTGTGTGAAAATTTAAGTGGATCAGTATATCGACAATCTAAGTGAATTGTTTAATTCTTAATGTGTAACTAAGCTCAACGGTACTTGTGACTTGTCAGAAGCTGATATGATCCTCTAACGCAAACTCAAACAAAAATTTTGTCTGTAAATATGTTTGTACATATTTCTTTACTGCTTTATATTTTCAGAAAATACAAAAAGATTTTGATTTCTGCTTTATTTTCGACAACCGATATCTGAAATGCTGAGTTTCAAAATCTGAGTAAGCTGATTGTGTTTCTGAAAATAAAACAAGTTCATTAATTTGAAACTTGAATTAAAATCAAAAATTTCAAAAACAGTTTGTGACATCTCCAAGGTCATTAACTTGAACTTGGATGATTAACTGTGGGGGAGTTGTATTCTTTAACACTGCCAAATCTGTAAAGTTTGTTGATAGGGGGAGTGGATTAGAGAAAATTGATTGATAATACGAAAACATTGTATTTATGAATGTTTGAGAAATTGCAGATAATCCAGACTACGATCCCGAGAGCAGAGTTTAAGGGGGAGTCTGAAGACAAGCTTGAAGCAAAGAGGAGCTTGTAGATGGAAAGCTAGGTGTCGATCCCAAAGCACGGAAGCTTGATGAAAGGGGGAGCCTGAAGCTGATAGAAGAAGAGAAAGATTGTTGGATGCTTACATTGTTACAACTTGAAAGAAAAGGCAGAATGATCAAGACTGAAGATGTGTCATATTGAAGATTAGTCACTGAAGACTTCGTCAATATTCGAGGGGGAGTCTGTTAGTGCATTACGTCTATTGACTTCGTCTTGTATCATGTAATAGAATAGGATAGGTTAGGATATCGAGTGCACGAGGTTCGAGATACGGAGTTTAGAAGTTAAGGAGCTGATTTCGCTCATATGGACATGCCATATAAGCGAAATCATAACATCAGATTTCGCTTATATGAACATGACACATAAGCGAAATCATCCTTCCTATATATAGTGCACTCATTTGTTCATTTGGCACGGATCCAGAAATTGTAACGAAGTGTTGCCAAACTCTGTCAAGGTTGTAATTGTTGTTAAATGCAATATAAGTGACATATCTTAAAGTATCAAGCTGTTTTCGTGTCTAGTTCTCTGATTCCGCCTTTGAACTGGACTTAAAGCTCTTCTGAACGACTCAATCGGGTCAAACAACGATCCTACACCTTTATTATATAAAATCAGTAGCAACTGAATTGGTATCAAAATATTATGTAAAACTCATTTTATACTCAAAAAGGGTATAATCGGTAATTACCGAACTAAGGCGATAACCTTAGGTCATGATCAGTTTAAAAATAATTAAAAATCTTCAAAAATCCCAAAATATTATATTACATCAGTGGGTAAAAGGTTTGGTGTCAAAAATTGGGTTTAGATAGGCTTTATGCTAATGACGCCGTTTAATTAATAAAAAGCGTTCTAAGTACGCCATTGAGCATAACTCCTAATCTAGACCTCCAACTGATGTGAAAATTTAGGGACATGTTTATAAATCAGAAACAAAGATTATTGTCCTCTCACATTTCCAAAATTCTCGTCTTATAGTAAAAAGGGCATTATGGTCAACATTAGGCAATTAACGGAAACGTATAAACGAATCGGACAAACAACGAACCAAACACAGAGGGTTATACCATCATGTAACCTGGTCCTAAGGAAGCTGTAAGGTATTTCTAAACCCATCTAAATTGGGTCAGAACTGAAGTCAAAGTAAAAGTCAAAGTTTTGCGACTTTAGGTTCTGAACCGAGCCTAAACAAGAAATTGTCGGGTCGAACATCCTTAGACATGTTCTTACATTTATTACTAAGTTATATGAGTGATAAAATAGGTTACACGTCTTCTACATTGCTAATTATGCGTTAATTCGAAAATTAAGTTTCTATTGACTTTTTTTATAAACAACTTTGACCCGACAAATGATCTAGTTAGAGCGGGAATCAGAGGGTGCCCTTTTAAGGATTTAATGCCAACATGATTACCAACTTATAACAACTTTAAGTTTGACTAAACACTGAACCATTAGTGATTAATCGATAAGTCAAACCTTAATTACGACGGTTTGACTTTAAGCTAATTAACTAAGTAAAACACGATTAAGGAAGGTTAAGGATACTTACCAAGGTCCTATGCACAACTAGTAATGCCTAGAGAAGGCTCTTGAGCTCCAGAGATGATCAGAAGATGAGTTGTGAGTGAATGATCAAAGTTGCAACAAAGTGGGGCTTTATATAGTGCTTTTGATTCCTTATGATCATGACAAACAACTCTACTATTGATCCCTGATCATTAACAAGTGTCCCTAAGCCTAAGAACTAGTAGGGGTCGCTCATGGAAGTGAAAAACAACATTTTAAGTCGGTTAACTCATTATAACAGGCAGCTGTCAACATTTCTGTTGCTGGGGATGCCTTACAGACCGTAAGGCAGGACCTTTACGGTCCGTAAGCCTTTATCAGAAGGCAAAAAAAAATTTAACCTTTCAAGCTTCGAACAGGCAACTAATGTATTACGATTTGTGGGCCTCTATTATCAGTATGGGCCATATGAACATGCCCTAAACAGTTTAGACCACTTTGCCATGTTGTATAATTGTCTTGGACTTTAACGAAAAGCCATAAACGAAGGTTTGTCGTGCATATCCTCATAGGATTCCACTCTTGCAATATGAATCAATCATTGTTAGCATTAACCGAAATAGGATGTTTATCAGATGTTTATAACACAGGTTAAGAGTTAGGATTTTTATGTAGGTCGCTCAGAGGTATGTATTAACATGTCGACGCTTTTAACCCCTCGTATACAAATTTTATCATAACTTTCTCACATGATAACGAAACTTGGTGCAATTTTTATCATGCATTCTAGTGAGTATAATTAATCGTTACAAAGCTTTGGGTTTGCTAAAAGGCCACTCAGAGGTATACTTTAAACATGTTGACACATTTAACCCCCGTAGTTTGTAATCTCTCACTTTCTTTCACAATTAGCTTCGTATGTTTCATGATTTATTCGTTTAAGGGTATAAACATCATGTAGGGTTATTGTAAAGTATATTTATCCATCGTTGACATTTTAAACCCTTTTATTCACATAGTTTCTTGCTTGTCAACTTTAGTCCTTCTAAGGAAATCCTTTACAAGTTTTAAGTCCGTGACACGTGTCAATACAATATTGGACATGAAATTTTGAGGTGTCACATCCTCACCCCCTTAAAAGAAATCTCGACCTCGAGATTCATTGAAACAAATGAGGGTACTTTTCTTTCATTGTGGACTCTACCTCCCACGTGTATTCGGGACCTCTACGGGCATCCCATTTCACTTTTACAATCGGTACATGCTTCCTTCGAAGCTTCTTAACCCGTCGATCCTCGATCGACACAGGCTTTTCAACAAATTTCAAGCTCTCATCGATGTGCACATCTGTATGTGGTATGACTAGCGATTCATCCGCTAGGCATTTCTTCAGATTGCAGATGTGGAATACGTTATGAATACCACTGAGTTCTTCAGGTAAGTTCAACTTATAAGCAACTGATCCGACACGTTCGATGATCTCGAATGGTCCTATGTATCTCGGGCTTAACTTGCCTTTCTTACCAAATCGCATCACTCCTTTCCAGGGTGATACTTTAAGCAACACTTTGTCACCTACCTCGAGTTTCCGAGGTTTACGCTTTAAATCCGCGTAGCTTTTCTGCCTATCTCTGGCAGCTTTCAAGCGGTCACGAATCTGGACAATCTTGTCCGTCGTTTCAAAGACTATTTCAGGTCCTGTTAGTTGGACCTCTCCAACTTCCGCCCAACAAACGGGCGTTCTGCACTTTCTACCATATTAAAAGGCCTCGAAAGGCGCAGCCTTGATGCTCGTATGATAGCTATTGTTATACGAGAACTCGATTAATGGCAGGTGGTTATCCCAACTACCACCTAAGTCAATCACACATGCTCGAAGCATGTCTTCCAGGGTTTGGATTGTACGCTCACTCTGCCCGTCCGTCTGAGGATGGTAAGCCGTACTAAAATTTAAGCGTGTGCCCAAAGATTGTTGGAAACTTTTCCAAAAATGTGACGTGTATCTAGTATCTCTATCAGAGATAATAGACACTGGTACGCCATGTAGAGATACAATCTTATCTACGTACAGTTGGGCTAACATGTCGGAGCTATAGGTCTCCTTAATAGGTAGGAAATGTGCTGACTTAGTCAGTCTATCTACTATCACCCATATAGTATCATTTCCTTTCCTTGTCTTTGGCAACTTGGTGATGAAGTCCATTGTCACCATTTCCCACTTCCACGTGGGAAGTTCAGACTGTTGTAGCAAACCTGACGGCTTCTGATGTTCAGCTTTGACTTGCGCAGACGTCAATCATTTAGCTACATAGGTAGCTATAGACTTCTTCAAACCTACCCGCCAGTAGTTTGCCCTTAGATCCTGGTACATCTTATCAGCTCCAGGATGAACGGAATATTTAGAACTGTGGGCTTCCTGGAGGATAACATCTCGAAGTCCTCCATAAACAGGAACCCATATTCCTCCATTTAATCTCAGAGTTCTGTCCTTACAATGGGATAACTGTTCTTCAGTTACCCCTAGCTTTTCTTCAGGATAGTTAGCTTCTAGCACAGCTTCCTTCTGCGCAACTAACAATCTTTCATTCAAACCATTCTTTATCTCAATGCTCTTGGCATTGATTCTTATAGGCTTCACTCTTTCCTTTCGACTTAAGGCATCGGCGACTACATTCGCCTTGCCTGTATGGTATCTTATTTCACAGTCATAGTCATTCAAAGTTTCCATCCAACGTCGTTGCCTCATGTTCAAATCCTTCTGATTGAACAGATGCTGAAGGCTCTTGTGATCAGAATAGATCACACACTTGGTTCCATACAAATAGTGTCTCCCAAGTTTTAGTGCAAATACAACGGCACCCAATTCCAAGTCATGGGTGGTGTAGTTCTTTTCGTGCACCTTTAACTTTCGAGAAGCGTAGGCAATAACTTTGCCTTTCTGCATAAGCACACATCCCATACCTGTGTGCGATGCATCGCAATAAACTACAAATTCTTCGATTCCATCAGGCAATCTCAGTACAGGTGCATTGCTTAGCTTCTGCTTAAGGATATCAAAGGATTCTTGTTGCTTGGGTCCCCAGTTGAACTTAATATTCTTCCTAGTCAAAGAAGTTAGGGGTGCAGTAATCCTTGAAAAATTTTCAATAAAACGCATGTAATATCCTGCCAATCCCAAGAAACTGCGAATCTCGGTGGGCGTCTTCGGCTCTTGCCAATTCATGACAGCTTCAACCTTAGCGGGATCTACCTGGATTCCGCGTTCACTAACCACATGTCCAAGAAATTGGACTTCACGAAGCCAAAATTCACATTTAGAGAATTTAGCGTAGAGTTTTTCTCGATGAAGCAGTTTCAAAATGCAATGGAGATGCTTCTTATGGTCAGCTTGGTTCTTCGAGTAGATGAGGATGTCTTCAATGAAGACGATGATAAATTTATCCAAGTAGGGCTTGCAGATGCGATTCATGAGATCCATGAATGCGGCAGGAACATTAGTGAGCCCAAAAGGCATCACTAGGAACTCGTAATGACCATAACGAGTCCTAAATGCAGTCTTGTGTACGTCTTCATCTCTAACCTTCAGTTGATGATAGCCTGATCTTAAGTCAATCTTAGAGAAGTAACTTGCCCCTTGAAGTTGATCGAACGGGTCGTCGATTCTGGGCAAAGGATACCTATTCTTGATAGTGACCTTATTAAGTTCACGGTAATCGATGCACAGACGCATCGATCCATCCTTCTTTTTGACAAATAGGATTGGCGCTCCCCATGGAGACGAATTAGGTCTAATGAAACCCTTGTCTAGCAATTCATCTAGTTGTGTTCTCAATTCCTTCATCTCTGTTGGTGCCAACCTATAAGGCGCCCTTGCTACTGGTGCTGCTCCAGGGATGATGTCAATTCTGAATTCTACTTGTCTATCTGGTGGTAAACCAGGTAGTTCTTCAGGAAAAACTTTAGGGTATTCAGAAATGACGGGGATAGTCTCAATCTTGGGCTTCGGCTCATCAATAGTCACTTGTGCCATGTAGATGACACAACCCTTCTTCAAACACCTAGAGGCCTTGAGCATAGACACTTGCTCAGGCAGTCCATACTGGGTATCTCCCTGAATGGTAAGTGATTCACCAGACGGAGTCTTGATCACCACCTGCTTCTTATTGTAGACAATCTGGGCCTGGTTATGAGATAACCAGTCCATGCCTAAAACTATGTCGAAACCGGCTAGCTTCAAAGGAAGTAGGAACAAAGGAAAAGAGTGGTTCTTAATGGACATGAAACATCCATCTAATATGGTTGAGGCGGTTTCTAAGGTGCCATCTGCTAATTCCACCTCATACTTCACACTTAGGGTTTTAACAGGTAAATTCAGTAACTTACAAAACTTATTATCTACAAATGATTTATCAGCTCCTGAATCAAATAGCACTCTCGCATAAACATTATTTATGAGGAAGGTACCTGTGATCATGTTGTCGTCCTGAACAGCTTCCTTTGCATCCATTCGGAAGACCCTTGCATTGGTCTTCTTCCTATCCTCAGTCTTCTTTGCAAGTTTCGGGCAGTTGGACTTGATATGCCCTTTTTCATTGCAGCTATAGCACGTAGCATCTTTCAACTTTTTACAATCCAGGGTCTTGTGTTTGGGAGAACTGTAAATCCCGCATGCCCTTGGCTGAGACTGAGATTTCGATTCAAGTCTGCACCTCCCAAAATGGTGCTTCTGACAAACCTTACACTTGGGTTTATCTCCAGATTGATGCCCATCCTTTTTAGATCCAGACCCCTTCTTGTGGTCATTGTTTCCCCTGTGCTTCTTGTCTGACCGTCGTGAATTGTCATCATCACGCTTCCTTTTCTCGGCATCTGTGTTCCTCAGCGATCTCTGCCTAACCGCGTCCAGTGTGAGGGACAAGGATATATCAGCTGTAGACCTGAATGTAGCTGGCCGAGAAGCTTTTACACTTGCCTTAATCTCTGGGGCTAAACCCCCAATGAAACGAGCTATTCTTTTAGGTTCCGGGGTCACAAGATAAGGAACCAACCTTGACATTGTATTAAAGCTCATAAGGTAAGCTTGACAATCCAGATTCTTCATCACCAATGACAGAAAGTCCGACTCAATCTTTTCAACCTCATGCTGAGGGCAGTAGTTCTCCTTGATCAATGACACAAACTGTTCCCAAGTCATATTGTACAATGGGATTTTCCCTGTAGCTTGGACCAAGGACCTCCACCAAGCTAATGCCTCCCCCTTGAATGACTGAGACACGAACTTTACCACATCCTTATCAGCGCACCCGCTGATATCAACCACGGTGTCCATCTCATCCAACCATGTCATGCAGTCTATAGCTCCTTTTTCCCCAGTGAAATCCCTGGGTTTGCATGAACCAAAATACTTGTAAGAGCAACCCTTATCACGGGGTCCTTGATTCAGTACGATCCTTTGAGATGGAACACTTTGCTGGTTTGAAGAGTGACGATCGTCATCTTCTTTCTTTGGCTCTACCTTCTTGGAGGGTGGCTTGCTATGAGCCTCAGAATGAGTCTTAGGCTTGGAATGTGGAGCGGATAGGGTCCTACTTCGAGTCCCGCTATATTCATTATACTGCCGCTCTATTGCTTTTGTAACAACATTGTCTATTAACGCTTGAAGTTCTGCACCCGCTATGTTAATTCGGGCATTATCATGATCCTCCCTTGGGTGATTGTTAATCTCGTCCGAGTCAGCCATGTAGTTTGAACTGTTACATAAGATATTGAAAATAATTCATTTGGGAGTTTATTATGGAATTCCCTTTTATGGCAATTCATTAACCATGGCAAACATAGACCTTATTTGGTTAATTCGCTAATCATATTTATTTAGGATTTTTATTACAATTTATCCTAATTATAAAAACAGTAACAATATTATTAGTAGCACAAAAGGCTTAGTCATAGTGACATTTTTAATTCATGAGCCATGATTTCAGAGAATCAAGGCATGAAGGTTTGAACATAGTTCTTTACCTTTTTCTGACAGGGAATCGTAGACTACTACTGTCTTTTGTCTTATATGACAATGAGTATGGCCCGTAGGCACTATATTACCAATGGATGGTCAACATATGATCATCTTAATTGATGATTTAAACCTATGATTTATAGATCATCAGGTTAGGATAGGAATCTTTTGAAGAATCCTATTATAAGAATGATGTGTGTGATTTTAACGAATCACATCTGCCAGGAGTGTTAACATGTTTTCAGAGGTTAACAGGGATTTGAATCTTTTAAACAGGTCTTACCATCTTAGCCAAGTCTTATAATGACATGCAGGCTAGGTTACACTTTTAAGATTCTTATTCAATATTTCATAGGCAGATTATTTTTTTAAAAGGAATGATTTTTGATTTATTTATTTCATGTATAATATATTTATGCATATAATGACAAAATGAAATTTATAAACTTAACATTCCATTAATCATTAAAGGAGTACACATTGCCCTAAACGGGACTTTTAACAGAACAACTTACCCACGTAGGGGCTAAACTAAAATACAAGTCCATGCAGGGACCAATTACTTAAATGGATGTCCACGCAGGGACTAAAAAGACAAGTCCACGCAGGGACTAAATACATAGATAAATGTCCACGCAGGGACTTGATTGAAATAAGGAAATACACAATACATATAGGGATTCAATGATCCATCTTCTTCTTTCCTTTTAACAAGCTTGCTAGGCCCTTTAGGAATCCCCGGTTGTTCCTGCGCTCTTCCTGAAAGTCTCGTTCCACCTTGCTTAGTCTTTGGAGGATTTCCTCCTGTTCTGGTGGGGAAAACCGTGGTGGCTGCGGCTGGTGCTGAAATTGAGGTTGAGCAGGTGTTTGATACCCACGAGCTGGGTATCCCACTCCCCAAGGGGTTCCATATGGTCCTTCAGGATGAAGGGCGTTGTACTTGGCCGCTACTAAGTACGGGTCGGCTTCAGCGTAATTATAGTGGGTGTGAGCCGGCTGCTCAAACGGACTATACGACGTTGACCCGGCGTATGTGGGAATTGGATTGCCAAATCCCAATGGTGGCGGCGGTGGTGCAACTGGTGCAGAATTCACCTCAAGAACTGGGTTTGAAGGCCCACCCATTTGTGGGTCTTCATGCAGTGGCGGATAGTGACTGCCACTTGAGTGATGAGGGGTGCTAAAGTGAAAATCCCCTCCTCGCGCGGATATTCGTGCGCCTGTTCTCCTACGCCTCGGTGGTTCTGGAGGTGCTTGATGAACTGGCGGTGGTGGTGGCGGTGGCGTGACTGCCACGAAACGCGAATCCTCGGAGGCATCCTGCTGCTGTTGTGGGTTATGAGAGGGTGTAAAATACCACTCATACTGGTTAAACCTCGCTTGATAACTGTCTGGACCACGGTAGGGTGATCCGTGGAAGGATGAACCGTCTGAAATCTCGATGGGATGGTTGGGGATCCCGGTTGCAGGCTCGACGGGATCCGTGTCCTCGTCCATGTCCATTGCATGATCGCTGGAAAAATGATCCTCTGGCCCCAATGGGTTAAAACCCACTGGTTCTTGAATATAGTTTGCCGTATTGAACCGGCCCTGAAAGACAGGAGTGGGGTCGCCAAAGGAATTATGCGAAAGGGATCGCTGCAATGGCAAGAAGGAGTGGCGTGCTTCTCCAGGCTCGTTCTCTGATAGTGGTCCAAAGGAATGGTGATAGGAAGGCGTTGAGCTATGCGAAGTAGATCGTCTAGCAGGCTCCGTATAGGTCCTCCAGGCTCCTTGCGGATCGGCACTCATAGTAGTAGAACAAGTTCGCCGGTGCGAAGGCCCGGCTTCGTGATCGTTGGGGGCGCTGATTGGCCCCTTTCCTCTTCCTCCTATTCGGAATCTTGGTGGCATATTTCCTGTCAAAAAAATGAAACATACAACAAAGAAAATATAAAGGACAAAGATAAAATTAAAACAATTTGGATTATTCCTAAGTTCTTTGTCTAGACTCGAAATTTAGGAATGTGCAATTGTGTCATTGAGATTAAACACAAAAGGCTAGTGTTTAATTCACTCAATGTTGGCTCTGATACCAACCTGTCACACCCCGATATGTCCACATTTCGCCGGTGGGCCCGGTAGGGGAGTATCGTGACGTAGTTGATATCATTATAATCAAACAACACAATATTTAAATGCACAACGGAAGCAGAAAAGGTAGATTCAATTCAACCAAATAATATTGTAATATCAAGTATCACAAATAGTTGAAAATAATCCACAGGTGGATCAAAATAAAAAGGAAACATTGTTCAACAGTTTATGTCATCCAAGCTTGCGAGACTTATTGTGGATGCTAGGAGAAAGCCAGCCTATTACGAGTAGTACCTGCACTTAACCTTTTTGAGAAAATACGTCAGTTTACAATGGTAAATACAATTAACTGACTCATTTTGAAAAGGTTCACTAAAATTGATTTGAATGCACATGGCACAAACTTTTTATAACTTGGGATAATTATTTGAATATAATCTTGTAAAAGAATTACATGTTCCTTATGCGTTCAGTAGCCCGATCCGGAGACCGGGTTAAAGATCAATAAACACACCACATTATTTATTTAGGCACCGACGGGTGTACGCCTACACCCCGTGCTTAGGTCGTGGCCATTTCGTAAAATGATGCCAAGGATATCCGGGACATGGTCATTAACCCCCCAAAGGCTTTAAGCAAACAAAACATTTCTAAACGGGACATCTCAATGAATTAACCTCTATTCGATTAAAGATTCAATGCCCGACCAAGCGGTATTTTATATACCATACCCCAAGCCCGTATAGGGAAAATAAGTTAAAAGTATTTACCTTTGCAAGTAATGTTCACAACAAGCAAGTGCACGTAGCTTTTACCGGGTCTCCTATTCTGGAACGAAGGTTTATAATAACCTATTAGAATCCTAACGGGTCTTTAATTAAGCCTAAACTTAGACCGGTTAGTTTTAAATAAAGATACGGTTCGTACGCATGATTAAGCGAAGACCGGAATAGAATGTGATTTAGGCCCGACAAGTTTGAAGACTTGTATAATATGGGTAAACTAAACACATTCTGGATTTTGAGATAAAACGATAAGGTTTGTCTTGTTTCGGCTAATTTATGCAAACTAGTTACATAAACCGAACCGAACGCGCAAGAGGCGTAACGGGTAACCATAAGGGTCATATATAGGTTTCCTAAGTCAATATGCCTTAAATATGTTGTGATATCAGTAGGATACCTTCCATTATGCCCAAAACGAGTTTAATTTCAATTTAAGCCTCGTAGGGGTATTTTGGTCATTTTAAAGATTATAAAAGAGATTATTTAAAATCCTGAGATTCGGTTCTGAAATAATCAGTAAGACAACTTAATTTAATAGGTTATATCAGTTGGTGATAAGTCTTATGTGACTCAATGGTTTTAAACCCATACTAGGAGTTTAATACGCGTAAAAAGTCGTTTTAAGCGATTTCCGGGTTATACAGGAAATTTGAGTTTTCTGATCAGGTTATAAAGTTCAAAATACTTCCTTTATTATATAAAATCAGTAGCAACTGAATTGGTGTCAAAATATTATGTAAAACTCATTTTATACACAAAAAGGGTATAATCGGTAATTACCGAACTAAGGCGATAACCTTGGGTCATAATCAGTTTAAAAATAATTAAAAATCTTCAAAAATCCCAAAATATTATATTACATCAGTGGGTAAAAGGTTTGGTGTCAAAAAATGGGTTTAGATAGGCTTTATGCTAATGACGCCGTTTAATTAATAAAAAGCGTTCTAATTACGCCATTGAGCATAACTCCTAATCTAGACCTCCAACTGATGTGAAAATTTAGGGACATGTTTATAAATCAGAAACAAAGATTATTGTCCTCTCACATTTCCAAAATTCTCGTCTTATAGTAAAAAGGGCATTATGGTCAACATTAGGCAATTAACGGAAACGTGTAAACGAATCGGACAAACAACGAACCAAACACAAACGGTTATACCATCATGTAACCTGGTCCTAAGGAAGCTCTAAGGCATTTCTAAACCCATCTAAATCGGGTCAGAACTGAAGTCAAAGTTTTGCGACTTTCGGTTCCGAGAGCCTAAACAGGAAATTGTCGGGTCGAACATGCTTAGACATGTTCTTACATTTATTACTAAGTTATATGAGTGATAAAATAGGTTACACGTCTTCTACATTGCTAATTATGCGTTAATTCGAAAATTAAGTTTCTGTTGACTTTTTTTAAACAACTTTGACCCGACAAATGATCTAGTTAGAGCGGGAATCAGAGGGTGCCCTTTTAAGGGTTTAATGCCCACATGATTACCAACTTATAACAACTTTAAGTTTGACTAAACACTGAACCATTAGTGATTAATAGATAAGTCAAACCTTAATTACGACGGTTTGACTTTAAGCTAATTAACTAAGTAAAACACGATTAAGGAAGGTTAAGGATACTTACCAAGGTCCTATGCACGACTAGTAATGCTTAGAGAAGGCTCTTGATCTCCATAGATGATCAGAAGATGAGTTGTGAGTGAATGGTCAAAGTTGCAACAAAGTGGGGCTTTATATAGTGCTTTTGATTCCTTATTGTAAGTCCCGAAACCGAGATCACAATGATATCGCACAACTCGTAAGGTGGCGGAATCACACAAACAAGTTGTAAAAGAAATGAAGATGAAAAGTAGGATGATTGATATTCAAAAGCTTCAATAATCTTGCATACAATATTTGTCTAATACAAGATTTGCCAAAATCACCAACCATGCACCTATTACATCATTTACTATTTATAGAAAGGGATTAGGGAGTGTGCTCCCTAAACCCTAGGCCCATAACTACACTCCTAGGCCCAAAACCCATAATTAACCTACAATACCCACTATTCCACGTATAAGCTTATCCATAAACCTCAAAGGGTCTAACAATCTCCCCCTAGGTTTATTGGATAAGTAGATGCATCAGACTGCTGGAGCGCGAGGACCTGTTGGAGGATCAACAAAGAGAAAATTCTTCAAGATGTTTGCAGCAGCACTTGTCCATGATTTTCCACATTCTTCATATTTCTCATTGGTTCTGATCTGATGCTGCGTGAGAACCGTAATGTCTTCTTCATGAAAGCTCATCAGGTCGTAAGAGTTTGGAAGCCTGATCGACTGTTCTTCAGTAACAATGACTGCCTCTGCCATAACAGGATCATAGGCCCAAAACCTGAAATTCTTGAGTATCCCCTTTTCAAACTTTCTTGTGAGTGGAATGATCTTCGCTTTCTCAATGGGAGGCCAGACGATTGCTTTCACAGTCCTTTTGGTAAAGGAGTCACGAACACCCGGATGTCTTCTTACTATCGGTTCAGTAGTCTTCATGGTCTTGAAGTTTGTTCTAACCTCCCTTTCAAGACGTGAGTGGAATGCCCAACCTGGACCTCACTTGTTCAGATCTGGATCATAATAAGGAGCTCGCAACAGGGACTTCAGATCAATTTGAGTCTAGGATTGGAATTGGCTTTCATCGTCATAATACTCCCTGTGCCCACTCTTCCGGGTAATCAACCACATCTTTTTCTCTGGCTCATATCTCCAACATGCCACATCTGATTTGTTTCCCACTTCATCGTAAAAGGTAGATCCAAGTTCCATCACTAGTCTGTCGGGCCTTGTTGTGGGATCTTTTAGTTGAAAGTTTTCATCTAAAGGATTCATGTCTTGATTTTTCATAACCAGCAGCTGCTTTTTTTTCTGCTTCTCCTGCTCTTTCTCTAATTGTCTCTGTTTGGACTTTCTTCTCGATTTCCTTGGTTTTGCTGCCAGATATGCTTCTAGGGCAGCTGCCCGTTCAGCTTCAGCTGCTGCATGAGTCGCTGCTCTTTGTTCTTGTGTCTGTTTAGGTCTTCCAATATGGAACTGCTCATCCTCCTTATCAACAAATTCATTTCCGAACCTTTTTTCAAGCTTCGCTTTAAGATCATAAACAGTTGACATCAGCATCCCTACATCCCCTTGCAATTGATCGATAGTAAGATCTCTGCTTGTGAGCTAAGATTGTAGCGAGGAGATTTGGGCTTCCTTTAACACGGCGTCTTGTTGTAGAGAAACAATCTGAGCACTTTTCAGTTCACCGTCTTGCTCCAATATCACTACACGCCTTTTCAGTCTTTTAACATACTCTTCTTCATCACTGTCGCTTTCATAGACTTGTCTCTTCTCGCTCGCATATCGGAATGCAGCTTCATCATGCTCAGTTAAATGAGCTCCGCTTGAGCTTCCTGCTTCAAACTAAACACCACCACTTGAATTGCCTAGCTGAGAGGGGGTGGATTCGAAGTCGAAGTTGAAGCTGTACAAGTCTGCGTCCTCCAGGTCTGATTTCTTTGATGCATCAGTAGGTTGTGGATCAGGTTGAGGGTTAACTGTAGGAGTGGGCTCAGAGGTAGTCGCAGGCCCAGAAAGAGTGTTGTCAGGTGCATTGTCGATCTTCTGCTTCTTTTGAGTTGGTTCATCAGTCACATCAGCTGTCTCTTGAGTAACAGGAGTGGGAATGGATGGAGAGTCTCCATCACCACCCTGTAAACTACGAATCAAAGCTGCAAGATTATCAGCGGTCATTGGCACAGGTTTACGAACAGTATCCTCTTCTTTGTCAGATGTCACTATCTCAGCTTCGCCTTCAAAGTCTGTCTCTTCACTAGAGTCGGTGTCAGATTCAGTATCAACCATCAGAACCTCTTCTTCATCATCACCTGCATGTTGTGCTTGTTGCAACAGTTGCACATCATGCTCTTCCGCTATTTGTGCATTTACTGGAGGCGGAGCTGGAGCAGCAGGAATGACAGGAGGAGCTGGTGCAACATGAGCTCCTTGAACATTATCAGCGAACCTCCCATGTTTCTCAAGAGCATATAGTCCTTCAAAATTTTGGTATTTGGTTCGTTTGTTTCTGCATGCATTCTCAAAGCATCCTGGCCCCATTGGCTTTAAGTTGATGAAGTTCGGTCCCTTGACCAATGCTGGGTATTTCTCATCAAGAATCAACTGTATGAACCTTGGGTATAGCATGAATATCTTCTTCTTTGGATCTTCCAGCATCTTTTTCATGTTATCAAAGATGAATGCTGAGAAGTTGTAGTCCCATCCATTCACAAGAGCAACAACTGCTGAAGTTTGCGTTTTGTTCAATTGATCCCATCCACCCTTGTTTTCAGCAATACACTGGAGGAAAAAGTGAACTAACAGTCTCCAGTAGGATGGAAATAGCTTCTTTAGCACAGTTGGATATCTTCCTTCATAGCCCATTCTTCTTAAAGCATTTTGAACTCGGGTTTGATCGTACGACGTAGGATGATCCGGCTGATCTCCTAGTCTTAATACTTCTCGAATTATGGCTTCTGATATAATAATCTTTGTCTCCTGAACATTGGCTTCGATGAAACTTGCACCTTTCCGGTCGATCTTTGCGGTATTCCAGAAAGTGTTGATGCAGTTGTTGCAGATCACTGGGTTTGCTCTCAAAGCGTGTGCAAGAGGGCAGCTGTTTAGTCCCCTGATTAGTGATCCAAACAACTCTGCTTGATCTGCTGGAGGGTTAGATAGATACCCTGCTTGATTGTGAAATTCGTTCACCTCCAATTGTCGTTGATTTCCGTCTTTCAACATTGCACCTGCCATTTTCTGCACTTCACAAATAGCCGTTAGATAATATCAAAGGTATCACATATATTTGAGTTGACGACGAGTTGACAAAGTCAATTCGTTGAAAAATTCAAACATATGGAGCCCTTTTAAGAGAAACAGTCCAAAACAGGCCAATAGGTTCAGATAGACAGGTCAAAAAGTCAAAAGGTCACAAATTTTGGGTTCATTTCAAATGAGCTTCTTCACCCGGAATGAGTCCGTAATGAAGTCGTCCGTAATGAACCCTTTCAGTCCGGAATGATCAGAAATCATTCGGAATCATCCGTAATGGATAATTCCTTGTCCGGAATGATCCGGAATCATCCGTAATGCCAAGAAATGATCCGGAATGTTGTACCTATCATCCGTAATCAATCCGTAATGAGGATCCTTGAGAGAGAAATCAGTTGAATCCGTAATGGTCCGCAATGAGAATGCGGACTCTTGTCCTTTTTCAACTTTAAGTACTTCCGGAATGGTTCTGGGCCAGGCCCATTCCGGATTGTCCGTAATGAAGGGCCCATTTCGACCCATGGGCCATCCAGACAAAAAAACTTTGAAAAATGTTCAACCTTTTCAAAAAGTGACAAAATACCCCCTTTTAAATTCAACCCAACACCCCACTGAGCAATTAAATTACCAAAAATAAAATAAAATAAAAATAAAAATAAAAATAAAAATTAGCTATAAAAATATGTACAAGTTACCAACTTTAGGATAATATTGGGAAGACTGTCATGGGATCAAATCGTTCTTGAACTGATTAAGGAACACTTTTCAGCTCTTCGTTTACTTAGGCTGGTCCACGCAATTGTTGATATGTTTGTCCTCTTAAATCCACCGCTCAAACTTCAACTTTTGCTTTGTGATACGCTTTTAGATAGATTTATACTAAGGCATCTGTGTGTCCCATTCCAAGGTATACCCCCGCGATCAAGGTAAGCGCAACTGCTCATCGTAGCAGGTGAGTATACTGAGATCATCCTTTTATTTTAATTTATTATTCAACGCCAGACTTCCTGGTGAACAGGTCAGTACTTTCGTACAACAGAGAGACCAAGGAAGATCTGACGATGCCCCCCCCCCCCCCCTTTTTTTTAATGTCAGACTTCCTGGTGAACAGGTCAGTACTTCCGTACAGCAGAGAGACCAAGGAAGATCTAACAAGGGATCTTTTTTGGCAGGATATCCTGACTGTGTCCAGGTCAGTACTTCCGTACAGCAGAGGGACAGCCCTGATATCCCGGATGAATCCTCAGCATAAAGACCCGAAACTTCAGATGTTGGCTATCTATCAACGCAGGATTTAAGACCATGAAATCATACACCATTGATCTGTTACCCACGAGATGTCTAGTCCATTATGTTTGTATCACTTTTGCTTCTTTTGCTTTTCGAACGGCAGACCTATCAACACATCGCAGTGGAGCCTAACCTGTTTAACATTGAAACCTTACGTGTGTTAATCAAGTTCTTTAACACGAAAGCTCATTTCATTTCCCAGCAACTTTTCTCCCCCTAAATTTGTGCAAAAGTAATGTACTTTATGCCCAAATTTACCAGATGGAAACACATAAAAACCCTTATTAATATTTACAAGGTTTTTTTTTTTTTTTGCTCAGTCGGTGAAGCGAATCATTTTCAAGAGGTCTACAAGCACATTGAACCTAGAGATGCTGACAGGTTTGGTAAAAAGATCCGCTGTGTTAGCATCAGTATGGATCTGTTCAAGTTTAATAAGTCCTCTGTCAAAACAATCTCTTATGAAATGAATTTTAATGTCAATGTGCTTGGTTTTGGAGTGAAAAACAGGGTTTTTAGTGATCTGGATGGCGGCATCGTTATCACAATAAATGGTTGTGTCAAGATAGGTCAAACCGTAGTCTTCCAATTGATGCTGCATCCAGAGAACTTGGGAGCAGCATGCAAATGCTGCAACGTATTCTGCTTTCGCTGTGGAAAGAGATACTGTCTGCTGCTTCTTGCATTGCCAAGATATGAGCCTTTCTCCCAAGAACTGACATCCAGCTGATGTGGACCTCCTATCCGTGTCAGTTCCTCCAAAATTGCTATCTGAAAAGGCAAACAGATCAAAGTTCGAATCTCTGGGATACCAGAGTCCGAGTTTAGGAGCTCCCTTCAAATATCTGAAAATTCTTTTAACAGCAGTTAAATGAGTGAGTTTAGGGTTAGCCTGATAACGAGCACACTGACACACGGCGTACAGAATGTCTGGCCGACTGGCAGTCAGATACATTAGTGACCCGATCATTGAGCGGTACAGTGTCTGGTTGACAGGACTTCCTTCTGGATCCTCTGTTAGCAATGGCCTTTCTGCAATTGGGGAGTCACTCGGCTTTGAGTCTGTCATGCTGAACTTAGCAAGGACGTCAGTTACATATTTACTTTGATGAATCAGTATTCCTTGATTGTTTTGACGGACTTGCAGACCCAAAAACATCGTCATTTCTCCTAAGGAGCTCATTTCAAATTTTTTCTTCATGACTTCTTCAAATTCCTTGCAAAGATCATCATTGGTTGACCCGAAGATGATGTCGTCAACGTATATTTGCACAAGAATGATATCCTTGTCAACACGCTTGATGAATAATGTCTGATCGATCATCCCTCGGGTGTATCCATGAGCGAGCAAATGTTCAGTTAGAGTTGCATACCATGCACGAGGTGCTTGATGCAAGCCATACAAAGCTTTGTCCAACTTGTAAGCATGCCCTTCTTTTTCTTTATCAACGAACCCCAGTGGTTGAGCAACATAGATTTCTTCCTTGACCTTTCCATAAAGAAAGGCTGTCTTAACATCCATTTGATAGACAGTAAATCCCATAAAAGATGCGTATGCCAAGAAGATGCGAATGGCTTCTAGACGAGCGACTGGGGCATACACTTCATCATAATCTAGGCCTTCCACTTGACTGAATCCTTCGACAACTAATCTGGCCTTATTTCTCACGATCACACCCGAATCATCTTGCTTGTTACGAAATACCCATCGTGTGCCAAGGGCCCTTTTTCCTTGGGGCAGCTTCTCCAGTTTCCATACTCCAAGCCGTTCGAACTGGTTGAGTTCTTCATGCATTGCATCGACCCATCCAGGTTCCTGCAAGGCAACATTAATATTTTTAGGCCCGATCTGTGATATGAAACAAGAATACAAGCACGTGTTGATGTCTCCAGATTTGCTACGGGTTTGAACACCAGCAGATACTGGGCCGATGATGTTTGTGATTGGGTGACTTCTCTGAACACGTTGAGGAATTGCTGTTGCAGGAACTTGTAGATTAGTTTGCAAATTTGAAAAACTTCTGGAAGCTATTCCAGATGGCTCCCCCTCACTTGGTGCTGTGGTGCTGATCACATGTGTTTCTACAGTGCAGTCAGACGGAATTGGATCTTGAAATAGAGGAGCTCCCTGAACATTTGACGGACCGGCAAAGCCTTCCGTGTTGTTGGTTTCACTGTTTCCATTCTCCGTTGGGGGTTCAGGATGTGAAGCCTGAGTGGATGATGAACTTGAGTTTTCTTTGTCAAATCCTGATGGATTCACAGTAAGATTTCTGATTAGATTTTGCAAAGGCACATTCTCATCTTCATCTTCAACAGGAGTAGGAATTTCTTCTGTTAAATTTTCTGCAACAACAGTTTCGTTAGAAAATATAGGAAACGATTTAAACAAAGAGGAATAGTCATATAGCCAGTCAGGGCCAATGCGAGCGTCTTTTGGATTTTCTTCAAGCCAGTCAACATGATATGCTTCTACAACTTGCTTTTTGATCTTGTTGTACACACGATATGAGGTATTCTTAGCATAACCAATGAAGTAGCATGGATCTCCTCGAGCTTCAAATTTTCCTTTGGAATCCATGAGAAGAAGAACACATGGGCAGCCAAAAGTGCGAAAGTGTTGCACCGAGGGTTTTTGACCTTCAACTATTTCATATGGAGTTTTCATGTGACGCTTGTTAATCAAAGCATGATTCTGAACGTAGCAAGCTGTATTTACTGCTTCTGCCCAGAATATAAGTGGAAGTCCTGAATCTATTAGCATTGTGCGAGCAGCTTCGATGAGAGTACGGTTGCGTCTTTCTGCAACCCCATTCTGTTGTGGCGATCTTGCTGTGCTGAATTGGCGATCGATTCCTTTGAGTGCACAAAATTCGTTCAGCTCAGCATTCTTGAATTCTATTCCATTGTCACATCGAATAATCTTCACACGTTCATTTGACTGATTCTCCATGAGTATTACAAATTTCTTTATTAAGTCAGTTGTCTCACTTTTCTGTTCCAAGAAGAATACCCAAGTAAAACGTGAAAAATCGTCTGTGATGACCAGACAGTAAGCCTTTCCTCTGATGCTGAGAACATTGACGGGACCAAATAAGTCCATATGCAGCAATTCCAAAACTTTCGAAGTGGTGTAAACTGGTTTGGACTTATGAGGTCTGCGATGCTGCTTCCCTCGAGCACATGCTTCACATTTCTCTATTTGCATGAAATCCTTGATTGGCAAGTTCCTGACGAGACCTCCTTTTGCTAATCGATTCAAATTTTTCGTGTTCAGGTGACCCAGCCGACGGTGCCACAGCATAGCATCATGTTCAGCAATTTTTGAAAACAAACAAGTGACTTGATCAGTAGGGGCTTTGTTCATATCGATAACGTAAGCATTTCCTCTTCGTTCAGCTTCAATCAGAAACCAATCTTCAGGTATGAGGATTCCTGGTTTCAGGATGACACACCCACTCTTAGTGAACAGAACTTCCATTCCTTTGTCACACATCTGTGATACACTTAGCAGACTATGCTTAAGCTCAGGGACATAGTTAACATCTGAAAAAGTGAGGACGCCGTTCTTGACAGTGCCTTTTATAGTGATTCTTCCAGATTCTCCTCCCGCGAAATTGACACATCCACCATCGAATATCTTGATATCATTCAACTGGGATATGTCTCCCGTCATGTGTCTAGAACAACCACTATCAATAAACCAAAGTCTAAAGATAGCCCTCCATAGTTGTTCCTGCACATAAAACGGAATCAGTTAGAGACTGGAACCCAGGCCATAGAGGACCTGAGTTTACCATTGCTATCTGTGTAGGTGACTTCGCGAAAGATCATACAGTTTTTATCATTGTTTGTGACTTTTGGTGGCATGGTGGAAGTTGATGGTTGTGAACACGGAGACTGGAATCTAACAGGACCCTTTGGTCTCCAACATTTATCATCCGATACATTTCTGTTTGAGGAAAATGTTTTTGTCTTGTCTTGAAAACTGTTTGTTTGAAAGAACTTTTGCTTTTCCTGTTTGGTCAGATTCCAGTCTCTGTCAGAGGGCCTTGCCATTGGACATTGTCGTTTGGTAAAACTGGAGTGCATGGCCTTCTGATGGTATGTGTTCCTAGAGTAGTAGGAAGGATGAGCACAATTTCTTGCGATGTGTCCCGAAATTCCACAGTTAAAACATGTCTGCCTTTTTGAGAAAAAGACATCTAGTTCGGCTTGCGTTATTCTCGAGAACCGATCATGTCCTTTCGATTTATTTGTCGCTGAGTGCCTTGGAGTGTGCTTTTTCTTGGAGGAACCTGCTTTGCAGCTGTCAGCACAAGAGCTAGTATCCTCAACTTTGCCCTTGAGCTTGGGTTCAGTTTGCTTGAGATTTGAGGTTTCTCTTTTTGCATTCTTCTTTTTCGGCCTTCTGTTTTTACGTGATCGTTTTCCTTTAAGGGGAACAGATTCAGACGATTCTGTCTTGTTGAAGCTACTGTTGGAATCAATAGGTGAGCTGTCTGTAGAGGTTACTTTCACGTCTTCCTTTTCTGTAAAGGTCATGTCTTTAGGAGAATCTTGAGAGAAGGTTTCCACATTAATTTCTTCTACAGTTTCATCTTTTGATTCAACTGTGGAGTTAATTTCAATGAATTCCTTCTCCATAGTTTCCACATTTTCATGAGCTTCTACAGGATAGGATTCAATGGATGTATCCTCTTCAGTCAAATCACCTTCTGAGTTCTCGACATTAGATGATTCTGGTAACTCAGATGATGAGCAGTCTGTGTCGAGGACAACTTGACTTTCTTCTTTAGTAACGCTGCAAGAATCGGATTGATTGTCACAATCGGAGACGTTTGAAGACTTAAGCTCATTATCTGGGATCCATGAATCCTCTGATTGACTGCCAAGATCATCAGATGATCCCTGTTCAACAGTAAAATTTATATTATCGCAATTTGTTATTTCAAAATCATCATTGTTGCAGGAAGCGTCTGATGTGTCATTTAATGTCTCAGACATACAGGTGTAGTATTCCGAATTATCAGAATGGTTTTCTGAGTTATTTGAAACAGATGTTTCGAATTCCTCAGACGACACATCAGGCTCTCCCGCCACATAATTCTCAACATTCACAATATTTTCAGCATTTTCAACAAAGTCATTTTTATCACAAGCATAATCCAAAATAATAGCACCAAATTCATCAGTCTTAGTGGGAACACCCCAAGTCTCAGCAAACCAAGAAAAAACAGTGTTCCAGGCATAAATGCCATTTTTATCAGAAACAACATTATTAGCAGCACTTTGACGTGATTCATCATCCTCCTTAGACTCTTCCTCAGTTCTTACTGACTCTGCACACGAACTAGAAAAGTTAGTATTTTCAACAGAATCAGAACTTGATGAACTTTCCTTTATCTCCTCTGTGAGGTTGTTAACTGGTTCCGTTTTAGTTTCAATTTTGGTCTCATCATTTACCATGGTTTCATTTTTCTGATCTGACTCATTACCTGCTGGTTTATTTTGAACAGTTTCATTTTTCACAAAACACATTGGTTTCTTGAAATCGGTATATTGACTTCTTTTAGATTTAGATGGATCATAGTCAACATAATCACTAGGTTTGCCATACATCATAGTATCATAATTTTCCATTTCTTGCTCAGTGACTGGCAGTCTGGAATAATTATGATTGTATGGCGGCGCAACCTTTTTATATCCCAGACCCTTTCCCTTGTTTTCTTGATATGCAAGTTGCACATTACACAAATTCTGAACTGCGGCACTGGAAGTATCAAACTTCTTGATGTTAAACTCGTTCTGTCTGTACTTTCCGGTGAGGAGCTCTAGCTCACCCTTCACAGAGTCACATTCAAGAGTTTTGACTGTGAGTCTATGTTTATAGTCATGAACCCAACATTGTTGTTGGTTCACGTCTCTGTGAAGTTGAGCTATGTCCTTTTTAAGTGCTTCAATCTTCTCATAGAGAATTTTGTTATTCTCTCGAAGACTGATGTACTTTCCCATCACAGTATTATAATCGGTAATTAATGCTGAATTTTGAGATCTCAGCAAAGCAACTTTCTTCCTACAGTGTTCAGTACATAAAAGGGAGTTTACCGTCTCAGCGAGTGACTTTGGTTCCTCGGTCATGGCCATTAAGCATTGATGAACCTTGTCCACAGCAGCAGATTCAGTCAGCTTCATAGATTCCACTTGAGCAACAACATCAACCCAGCTAAAACCATTCTGCTCTTGAGCAATCAAGGCTCTTCCAGCTCCAGAGTTTCCCTGTCCACTTGAGGTAGAAGTTTATGCAGGCGTGACAGGAACCATGGACCTTTCTTTGTTCCTTGCTGTAGCTGCCTGAGTAGCTTCATACCCTATCACAGCCTTCTTGCAATCCCTAGCAAAATGCCCTGGTTCATAGCACCTGTAGCACCTTAGTCTGTTTTTCAGAAAATTTGGACTAGCATGCATAGGACGACGCCCATATCTTTTTGCAAACTTGTCAGCTTTAAAGGCTGACATAGCCATGTTCCAAGCCACATCCAGCTCATCCAAGTCTTCTTCCACGACTTGATTCACTTCTGGTGTCAGTTCTGTTGAAGGTATGAGTTCTCCTGCCAAGAAGGCGTTGAAGCTGTTGATCATAGAGGCTGCAAGAGCAAGTTTTTCTTCATTCTGTTTGGTCAAGAAAGCCATGTGATTTACTGAAGGGGTGTTCTGAGGAGCAGACTGAGTGTTCGGGCTGAAGGCAGCATTTGCATGTTGTGGCTGAGGCTGGGGTTGAGATTGTGGAGCAGCGATATTTGTGGTATTGACAACAGGTGCCTGAGAGGAAGGAGCAGCCATTCCATACACATAATTTGGCTTTGGGGCAGTGATGGGACTGAAAACAATGTTTGGGTTGTGATTCACCATTCCATGAACAGGACAGAAAACCAGATTTGGATGAGCTTGAGACATCAGTGCAGCATTGTTTGGACTAGTTACTCCTGCAGCCATCAGAGAGTTCTTGTGATTGATTTCTCTTTGCTTATTATCGATCTCGCACGACTTAATAGTGGCAATCAACTCAGTTAGTGTCATTTCACTCAGATCTTTGGTACGCTTGATCATTGAAACATCCGCATCCCATCCCTTAGGTAGAGAGTTAAGCAGTTGATGGTTCATTGCACTGTTTGAGACATCGATTCCAGCACTCACCATTTGAGATACAAGCTTAACGAATCTTCTGATTTGGTTTTCAACCGTTTCTCCGTAGATATGATTGAAGGAGCTGAATTGCTGATTCATCATGTTAACACGACTGGCTTTCATATCTGCATTCCCTTCAAACAGATGTACTAGTGTGTCCCAAATTTCTTTGGCGCTTTTGCAGTTCCTGACTCCAATCGAGATGTCTGGTCCGAGAGCCATTGACAGAGTACCATAAGCGGCTTCATCTTCTGCAACAATCTTTCTGTCATCATCAGTGAAAACGTTTTCGGGCTTTGGAATTTGAGTTTGAGGGTCATCCTCAGTGGCATACATGATCACACGTGGCCCGTTTTTGATACTTCTCCAAACGTGAGGCTCTTTTGCCTTGCAGTATTGTTCAAATCGAAATTTCCATTCGTAGTAGTCATCCCCGTACAAGGAACGTGGAACTTTTGTGGATGTGCCGATAACTTGGTCAAGTTCTTGATGAAATGCCAAAGACTGAGTCTGGATTGCAGCTAGTGTGGCATTAGCGAGATCGGCTGCAGTAACAACACTGTTCATGACACCGGATTGGTTCAACATGATTTGAGATTGAATTCGAAAAGAGGTCCGAAATGAAGTCTGGGGTCCGAAATGAGGCTAGAGGTCCGAAATGGTTCGAAATGGCAAGCTTGATTCAAAAAGCTGATGATCTTGTCCGAAATCTGATGATTTAATCCGTAATCTGATGATTGTAGTCCGTAATCTGTTAATGGTGATCCGTAATCTGATGATTGTGATCCGTAATCTGATGATTCAATCCGAAATTTGATGATTCTGATCCGTAATCTGATGATAGTGATCCGTAATCTGATGATGGTGATCCGTAATCTGATGATTCGATCCGAAATCTGATGAAGACGATCCGTAATCAAGCAAACTTCAAATCCGTGATGATCAACAGCAGTCCGTAATGGTCCGAAATCCCTTGAAGACAGTCCGTAATGGTCCGAAATCCCTTGAAGACGATCCGGAATCAGCAGAAACAGTCCGGAATCAGCAGAACTCCAAAAGAAAACGGAACAGTAGCCAAACTGAACAGTAACAGTGAACAAAAACGACGCGATATCAGATCCGAGCCTGGAACTCTGATACCAATTGTAAGTCCCGAAACCGAGATCACAATGATATCGCACAACTCGTAAGGTGGCGGAATCACACAAACAAGTTGTAAAAGAAATGAAGATGAAAAGTAGGATGATTGATATTCAAAAGCTTCAATAATCTTGCATACAATGTTTGTCTAATACAAGATTTGCCAAAATCACCAACCATGCACCTATTACATCATTTACTATTTATAGAAAGGGATTAGGGAGTGTGCTCCCTAAACCCTAGGCCCATAACTACACTCCTAGGCCCAAAACCCATAATTAACCTACAATACCCACTATTCCACTTATAAGCTTATCCATAAACCTCAAAGGGTCTAACACTTATAATCATGACAAACAACTCTACTATTGATCCCTGATCATTAACAAGTGTCCCTAAGCCTAAGAACTAGTAGGGGTCACTCATGGAAGTGAAAAACGGCATTTTAAGTCGGTTAACTCGTTATAACAGGCAGCTGTCAACATTTCTGTTGCTGGGGATGCCTTACGGACCGTAAGGCAGGACCTTTACGGTCCGTAAGCCTTTACCAGAAGGCAAAAAAAATTAACCTTTCAAGTTTCGAACAGGCAGCTAATGTATTACAATTTTTGGTCCTCTATTATCAGTATGGGCCATATGAACATGCCCTGAACAGTTTAGACCACTTTGCCATGTTGTATAATTGTCTTGGACTTTAACGAAAATCCATAAACGAAGGTTTATCGTGCATATCCTCATAGGATTCCACTCTTGCAAATATGAATCAATCATTGTTAGCATTAACCGAAATAGGATGTTTATCAGATGTTTATAACACAGGTTAAGGGTTGGGATTTTTACATAGGTCGCTCAGAGGTATGTATTAACATGTCGACGCTTTTAACCCCTCGTACACGAATTTTATCATAACTTTCTCATATGATAACGAAACTTGGTGAAATTTTTATCATGCATTCTAGTGAGGATAATTAATCGTTACAAAGCTTTGGGTTTGCTAAAAGGCCACTGAGAGGTATACTTTAAACATGTTGACACATTTAACCCCTGTAGTTTGTAATCTCTCACTTTCTTTCACAATTAGCTTCGTATGTTTCATGATTTTTTCGTTTAAGGGTATAAACATCATGTAGGGTTATTGTAAAGTATATTTATCCATCGTTGACATTTTAATCCCTTTTATTCACATAGTTTCTTGCTTGTCAACTTTAGTCCTTCTAAGGAAATCCTTTACACGTTTTAAGTCCGTGACACGTGTCAATACAATATTGGACATGAAATTTCGAGGTGTCACAGGGGAGCTCCAGTGTTGTTTGTAAAGAAGAAAGATGGTTCGATGAGAATGTGTATCGATTATAGGGAATTGAATAAAGTTACAATTAAGAATCGATACCCATTACCTAGGATTGATGATCTTTTTTATCAACTTCAGGGAGCTAGATATTTTTCTAAGATAGACTTACGCTCCGGATATCATCAATTGAAGGTACAAGAAGAAGACATACCTAAAACTGCTTTCAGGACTAGGTATGGTCATTACGAGTTTACAGTCATGCCATTTGGATTAACAAATGCTCCTGCAGCATTTATGGACATGATGAATAGAATCTGTAAACCGTACTTGGATAAATTTGTAATTGTCTTCATCGACGATATACTTATTTATTCCAAAAGTCAGGATGAACATTGTCAGCACCTGCATGCACTCTTAACTTTGTTAAGAAAAGAGAAGCTTTATGCCAAATTCTCGAAGTGTGAATTTTGGCTCCAGGAAGTGCAATTCTTAGGTCACATGGTGAATCATGAAGGTATTCACGTAGATCCCTCTAAGATAGAAGCGATCACCAAATGGAAGGTTCCGCAGTCAGCTATGGAAATTAGAAGTTTTATAGGGTTAGCCGGATATTATAGACGGTTTATTAAGGATTTTTCCAAAATAGCTGTACCATTAACTAAGCTAACCTATAAATCAGTTAAGTTTGAATGGGGACCTAGACAAGAAGAAGCTTTTAAAATCTTAAAACAGAAATTAACAAATGCTCCAATCCTAGCTTTACCAGAAGGAACAGAAGATTTTGAAGTATATTGTGATGCTTCAAAGCTAGGTTTAGGGTGTGTGCTGATGCAACGCAAGAAGGTAATTGTGTATGCATCAAGGCAATTGAAAAAGCACGAAGAAAACTATACGACTCATGACTTAGAATTAGGAGCCATAATTTTTGCCCTTAAGATTTGGAGACATTATCTGTACGGAAGTAAGTTTACTGTCTATACAGATCATAAGAGCTTAAGATATATATTTGGGCAAAAAGAATTAAACATGAGACAAAGAAGATGGATGGAGATTTTAAGTGACTACGACTGTGATATTCAATATCACGAAGGAAAGGCAAACGTAGTTGCAGATGCCTTAAGTCGTAAGTATCATGAAAAGCAAAGGCGAGTTCGTGCTCTTAGATTAAATCTACAGTTAGATTTAATGGAACAATTAAAGGATGTTCAGGAAACAGCAATCCAGGATGTTGCTGAAGGAATGAAAGGACGAATAAAAGAATTGGAATAAGGAAGTGATGGAATTTGGAGATTCCATAAGAAAAGGATTTGGGTACCTAAGCAGGGAGAATTAAGAAATAAAATTTTAGAAGAAGCCCATAAATCCAGGTATACCATGCATCCTGGTAACAAACAATAAGATGTACCAAGATTTAAGAAATAACTTCTGGTGGATAGGAATGAAAAAGGACATAGCTAGATACGTTTCTAAGTGTCTTACTTATTCGCAAGTTAAGGCAGAACACCAGAAACCTTCAGGTCTACTCCAACAATTAGAAATGCCTGTATTGTGACAACCCGCACTAAACCAGGTATCCGTACGACTTAATTACTGATTAATTACTGCTTAATTACTGTGCTTGTTTGAACCAGCTGATGAACTGCTACTTGATATCTGATACATGAACTTACTTGCATCATACTTTATTTGCTGTCACTACATTATTTACATGCTGAACCTTGGTGACAAACATGATGCACAAAAAGCACAGTAGCACTGAACGGATACACAGTGAACATGCTGATATAACCAGCATCAGGCAGACACTGCCTCTAAGGCCTGTTAAGAGCCTCAAATATCTGACTACACTGGTAGTGAGTGTAGGGTTATAAGGGTTGTGGAACTGCGTCTCTAGGAATAAGATACACTGATTGGATGTGCCAAAAACGTACTTTAAGTGCAAAACACAGCACTTTGATAAATAATCCAGCTTCTAGCTGACTAGTAAAGTGCCAAAACATGGGGAAAATACTACTAGACACTTTCTAAAGTGTGGAAACAAAATGTGTCACTAAAAATAACAATAACGACACTTTAAAGCTTTTGTAACGCTTTGACGGATTACTATCCAACCGAACAACCGGACTTTACCCGGAACATGAAAATATTACTATTTTCACTATTTATATTTTTCTGAGCCAGTTAGGGTCCCTGATTACCCTAACATCCGTCATAACACGCTATATATTACTAACGAGGTTAAACCCTTAACATAACTTAGTTAACATAACTAACCTCCTAATTACTAGTTACAATCGAACCAACCCCCCCCCCCCCCTCTCATAACCGGCCCCAAACCTTGGGGAGACACACTTGTACTTGGTGGATTTGTTTAGTGATTATTGTCTAATATCTAAGTGGCATAATTACCTTTGGATAATAACCCTTCTAATTGTCTATAAAATACAAGGATTACATGTGAGTATTTATCATAATCAAACACCACTCCACACAACTCTCTCCCTCCCTATCCACTCTCGGCCGAACACCCCAGCCCCCTTACACCCACTTTCGGTCCTTGAACATTCCATTCCAAGTAGATACAAGCTTCACGGGTCGCGTATTAGGAGCTTTGGTGCACTCGGAACGCGAAGGACCATTTCCGTTAGCTTTTATCCACGCGTTTCTCATCACGATTCTTCCCTAGCCTTGAGCTAGAGGTATATTGTTTAAAACTCGTTTTTACACTTATCTAAAGTGGTTAAAAAGATTTTTGTCGGTTAAATATCGTTAACATACAACTTGGTGCTTAAAAGTCTAGTAAAAACTCTAAAAATGGTGGTTAATAGCTTATAACTTGTGTAAAAGTTGTAGTATTTGGGATTTGTGTTTATCGAGACCCGATCTATGTTATGGTAGCTCGGATCACCATTTAACCCGGTTTGGTAAGATCGTTGATCTTAACATAAGCTTATTTTGGTTAACACAAGGGTTAAAAGGTGAAACTCTACCACACAAGAGACATGAACTTGTGTAAAAATGTTTATTTGTGTAAAAGTGATTTAACCTGTACATTAGTGTTTGAAACTAGCGGATCTACGTATCTGCAAGTGGTATTTTCAAAGAACCACACATTTAAGAAACCATGTATTTTAAAGAAAGGATCTTGCACTGACAAATATGATATTTTATAAACCACAAGTGTGAAAACACTTGTGAAACAAAAAGATCCGACAAAGGACTAGCTTTGTCACTTGTTACTAGAAGTTGTAAAGACGGATTTCTCTAAACACGAGGGTTTTATGAGATTAAGGTTACTTTATATAAAGATCTACAAAATATAATGGGATTTACATTATGGATACGGAAAAACTACAAGTTCATGCGATTATGCGATTTACATACTTATCGACTAGTTTGATGTGTCGGAAATTGTTTGATTGAATAAAGAAGTTGTTGAATTGATTTGTTAAAAGAAAATGATACGCTCGAAAGCGTGGCCACCTCCAGTTACAGAGGAAACTCTGGCGAAATTTTCTAAAAACCTAACACTTAGAATTATTTACACAACAAGTGTTAGAACTATTTTTGACATATTCTCGAAACATAAATTTCGCCAGAACTATATTTTATTAAACATTCGGAGGTGGGATTTTCACAAAGATTAACGTGATAAATATGTTTTGTCACAACACTGTTTATGATTATTTTGTGAAAATACATAAATATTATTTTAGAGTAAAAATAATATTTACAAGCGTTAATGATTCCAAAACTTTGTGAACGCTTTCACTATGATTATATAAGTTACACCGGTAATTACATTACCACACGATTGTTAAAACGTAACTTACGCACATGTATTGTATCCCCCATCCTTGGGAAGGAAATTAACTACCAAGTGTATACAAAATGTAAACACGGAATAGTTGCCTAACTATTTCCCAAAGACTTAAACTATAAAGCTAAGGCACGGCCGTCCGTCTAATAGAATTAGCACTTGTAGGTCGTCGCACAGCTTTCAGATTTGGAGACACTTGGTAGAGACGCACCGACAGTGAGTTCATGTCCCCCTTTTCTCTAACTGTTTTCAGTTTTCTTAACTGCGGGGGTGAAATACATGTTACTTTGTTTACAAGTACTTTACACATGGTATGATTAACGTAAGGAGGTTTTAGATCATGTGAATGGGTAGTTAGAACACCGAGGGACTTAAGCGGTAGATCTATCTGGGTGTAGCGAGCCCAGCTCTAGGCCCAATAGAACGGACCTCTCTAAGGACCAACAGAACGGACCTGGAGTGACTTGGTTGCCCAACGCAAAAATCGGCTAGGGTTGTGTCTTCCTACTTGCATTTCACAACATGCTAATGGCCTTGCAAACCATTGGTGATCACAAGTCCTCTTACACTGCTACATACCAGGAAACTTTTATACTTACAAGTGTTTTACTTACTCACTTGCACATGAACTCGCTTAACATTATTGTTGATTTTTCAACTTACATGTATTTCAGGAAATTAACGAGATCTGGCACGGTATGGCATGTTTTCCGCTGCACTAGTTTCCGAGGTCATCCGGGGTTTAGGGGATGTGTCTCTTTCCTGGACAAGACACAGTCCTTAAACCATGTCTATGTTATGTTTCAGTTTGTAATGTTTGTTGAACAAGGTTATGGTAGTCAGGGTATGTTAAAACAATGGTATTGTGTTTGGTTTTCAAAACTTAATGGATGATCTTGCATGTTTTTAACTCATATAGCTTTGGTATGATTAAGCTATGGTATTAAGAAGTCACAACAAAAATTAACCACGCTTCCGCAAAGCCAGGGTGTGACAGCTTGGTATCAGAGCTCTGATCATAGCGAACTAGGATTCTTTCTCGAGTCTAGACTATGATCACTAGGGCTCTCACGAAAACATTTTTTCTGCATACCACTTAAGTCCAGATCCAAAACTTTTTACAAACGAATGTTGAGCACATTTTATTAATTATAGGCTCAGCTTGGAGGGCTGAGGAATCGATCTGGAGGATCGAGGTGATCGAAGTAGTTAAGCACGTTGGTTTGTTATAGGATCGATCTGGAGGATCGAGGCTCGGTCTAGGTGACCGAGGTAGTGGGCTAGCAAGGCTAGGAAGAGCAGGCTCAGTCATGACGACTGAGGTTCGGTCAAGGAGACCGAGGAGCGATCTAAGTGGTCAAGGTGGAGGATAGAGCAGTCTTGTAGACTGGATGAAATTGGCTAGTAAGACTAGGAGAATTACGTGATACCTTACTTGGTGACTTATGTGATTACTTGATTTATGGTTGACTATTTGTGCATGTTTGTGTATATGTTACAGACACATGGATTCTGTAGACACTGGTGGTTCAGGCACCACAGGCCTGAGGCCTATCGTTTCAGACGACATTGAGTCATCGGAGCACAAGGTTTATACGTCCGACTTCACCAGTACAGATGAGGACGATTTCCAGCCCTTTGCACTACCTGACGGTGCTGGCGAGCTCGCAGATGGTCCTATCGCCGGGGATCTACCACTGGCATTGATCCCTGCTCCTATACCGCTGGCTGCGTATCCAGCTTACGATTTACCCATCGACGATGAGGAGGATGATGTCGATATGTTTGATGAGGAGCCTTTCGAGGAGGATGCTCAGGGCGAGGCCCTTCCTGCCGCCGATCCCTTGTTGATCGCAGACGCTCCCGCCGCGGAGTCACCTGCTCACTCCCCAGTCGCGGACTCCTTTGAGTCTGTGGCCTCTGTACCCTCCCACACCCAGAGTGCGCAGCACTTCTCTCATGGATCAGATCCTGATCAGGCATCTTCTGTTGCCCCTATCCCCAGTTTCGCTTTCGACCACGAGGAGGTGGAGGATTCCGATCCTATGTTTCCCCCAGGGTTCGACCCAGATCGTGACATAGAGTTTGTTCCCATGGATCAGTTTATGGAGGATCCAGTAGACGCTGTTGACCTATTTGATCCTATTGACCCAGATTTTGAGTTTGAGATGGCTTTTGATGACTTCGAGCCTGCCGTTGCTCCTGAGCAGGCAGCCGCTCTAGACCCTATACCCGAGCATGACCCAGTACATGCTGATATCCCTTTTGAGCCTGTTGTTGCTGATCTCCCTGTAGATGTTCCTGTGATTGAGGGCGATCATGTTGCTGTTGATCCCATTGTTCCTTTACCCGTTGGTGATATACCTGCTGACCATCCTATAGAGCACCTTGCACCCGTTCACCCTGTTGTTGCTCCCTTACTTGATCCCGTCCCACTAGAGCCCGGACATGCACTGTTCGCGGCCCATATGGATCCACCGGATGAGTCCGCACAGCACGGTTGGATACCGGCTGATGAGGATGTTCCACCTTTTCCTCCACAGATTCCTGTTGCACCACATATTGACTTTTCATTTCAGGTTCCTCTGTTTGTACCTCCAGCAGGGCCTGGAGAGGGTTCTTCAGCTCACCCTGATGGGCATGTACCGATGCCTATCCCTTTCATGCCTCAGACGTCATCCGTTCCACCCGCTGTTGCTCCATTTCGCGTGGCACCTTTCGACCCCACTAGCGAGCCATTTCTTTGGGCACCTGGCTCCGGTGTGCCACCTACTGACCCCTATCATGCTTTTCACAGGGGATACACTATCGAGGACGTCTTGATGTCCTTTGTCGCACAGCACGAGTCCCACACACAGCGTATCCAGGAGCTCGAGAGAGCTCGGCTGTCATGTCAGTGTCATGGTCAGACACCCTCCCCTCTACAGCCGTCTCGACCATTACCTCCAGATTTTGCTGCCCGTCTCTTTACATTAGAGCAGCAGGTTGCCTCTATTATTCGTACTCAGTGAGCCCAGGAGGAGGACTGGCTCCAGTTGCGCCGCTTGTTTTACACCCACTTTCCCCCTCCTCCACCACCATCTGCATAGAGCTCACCAGTTACTGATTAGGTAGACGAGGATGAGAAGACGGCGATTGTTGGATTGCACAGCATTTTGGAGACCACTTTATGACTTTGACTTTTGTTGACATGTACTTGATGTTGTATTTGACACTGATTTGTTATGATTTTTGGACGAGGGTGATGTAGCCCCTAGTTGATGGATGATTGTATGACACTATGATGTACTGATACACTTACTCTGTGGTCTTGATGTATGACAATCGCAGTATTCTCATCATATCTGTTTCGCTTGATTACTTATTTGCATTGTTATGGTATGAGATATGGATGATTGATATATGTGATGTATTGATGACATGAGATATTACGTGCTATTACTATTACTATATACGTACGCTTCGCTATGGCCTGACCAATGTGAACACATCTTTTAGAAGATGCCGCCGAAACGCCCAACTCCAATGCCTACTAATGAGGCAGAGCTACAGCAAGTCATTGCAGCTGCCATAGCACAATACGCAGCATCTCAGCCAGGAGCGAGCGGAAGTGTTAACCAGGGCAACAACAATCCACCTCACGGTAATACCAAGCCATTTGGACCTACCATGAACTAGTTGGAGATTTTAGCAATGATGCTAATGCCAATCACATGTTTTAACATACGTGCAGGATGCACCTACAAGCAGTTTTTAGACTGCAAACCGGTCAACTTCGATGGCACAGGAGGTGCAGTTGCCTTCACCCGCTGGGCTGAGAAAACCGATTCTGTTTTACGCATGAGCAAATGCGCAGAGGATCAGCAAGTCACATACATTTCAGGGCTGTTTCTAGATGGAGCCCTATCCTGGTGGAATCTACAAGTACAAACCCTAGGCGAGGCTGCCGCCTACGCGCTGACTTGGGCCGAATTGAAAGAACTTATGCGCAAAAAGTACTGTTCTCGCGCGGAAATTCAGAAGTTGGAGACTGAATTTTGGCATTTAAAGATGGATGGACCAAAGGTTGCAGAATACGTCCAAAGGTTTCACGACTTATCTCAAGTGGTTCCTTACATGGTTACACCTGAATACAAGCGAATCGAGCGCTTCATTTGGGGTTTGGCTCCCCAAATCATAAGTATGGTAACCTCCTCCAAACCAGCGACTATCACTGAAGCCATCGATTTGAGCGTGGCTCTCACCGAGGAGGCGATTCGTTTGAACAAGTTTGATGAGATCAAGACGAAGAAGGCAGAGACTCACGTTGAGTCATCAGGAGGCAACAAAAGAAAGTTCTCGAACTTCAAGCAAGGCATTAGCGGTGATGGTAAGAGAGGAGCACCCAATGCGCCAGCTCAGGTTACGGCTGGCAGTGGCAGGAAAGGAAGGGGATATATGGGCACCCAGCCCAAGTGTAATGCCTGCCAGCGTCACCATTCTGGTCAATGTGGGCAAAAGGTATGCGAAGTATGTGGGAAACGTGGTCACTCGAAGGACACCTGTTGGGCCCCTGCCGGTCGAGGAGGCCAGGGAGGATATGGAAATAGGAATGATGACCGTGGTGGAAATGGGAATCGCCCACAAGGAAATTTTGGAGGAAACAGAAATCGAGGCAACAATGTGAATCAGGCTGGCAATGCCAACCAGAACAACACCCCAGCCGGAAATGGGGGTGGAAACGGGCAGAGACTCGGATGCTATAACTGCGGGGAAATCGGGCATTTTAAGAAGAATTGCCCAACGTTGAACCAAGCCCGTGGTAGAGTGTTCCAACTCGAAGCTAGGGAAGCACGCCAGGATCCCAATGTTGTTACTGGTACGTTCCCTATCAATCAACGCTATGCATCCATTTTATTTGACACTGGTGCCGATTATAGCTTCGTATCGTTAGAATTTAAGAATATGCTTGGGTTAGCCGCCAATAAGTTAGATATTCCCTGCTCGATCGAATTAGCTAATGGAAAGTTAGTTGAAGCCAACGAAGTAATCAGAGGCTGTGTGATAGAATTGGGAGAACGTGAGTTTACTTTGGATCTACTACCAGTCCAATTGGGAAGCTTCGACGTGGTGGTAGGAATGGATTGGTTATCAGGCAACAAGGCTGAGATAGTATGTCACGAGAAAGTTGTTCGTATCCCAACCGATGATGGTGAGACAATTGTGGTTCACGGAGAGAAGCGTGACACACCGCTAAGATTTATCAGCTGCTTGAAAGCAAGGAAGTGTTTACAGAAAGGATGTGTTGCTTTCCTGGCACACATCGTGGATAAGAAGGCTGCTGAGCCAAGAATCGAAGACATCCCTGTCGTGAGGGAATACCCAGAAGTCTTCCCAGAAGACTTACCTGGACTGCCACCTCAGAGGCAAGTAGAGTTCCACATTGACTTAGTTCCAGGCGCCGCGCCTGTAGCTAAGGCACCTTACAGACTTGCTCCGTCTGAGATGCAGGAATTGTCGACACAACTTCAAGAGTTGTTAGACAAGGGTTTTATCCGACCAAGCTTCTCGCCTTGGGGAGCTCCGGTCCTGTTTGTCAAGAAAAAGGACGGTAGTTTCCGCATGTGTATCGACTACCGAGAATTGAACAAGCTAACGATCAAGAATAGGTACCCTCTGCCAAGAATCGACGATCTGTTTGATCAACTGCAAGGCTCTAGCTTTTACTCAAAAATCGATCTTCGATCGGGATACCATCAGTTAAGGATTCAAGAGGAAAGTATCCCGAAAACAGCCTTCCGAACTCGTTATGGACACTACGAGTTCCTCGTTATGCCATTCGGTTTGACAAACGCACCTGCGGTATTCATGGATCTAATGAATAGAGTTTGCAAGCCATACTTGGACAAGTTCGTAATTGTATTCATCGACGACATCTTGATTTACTCAAAGACGAAGGCTGAACACGAGCAGCATCTTAGAACCATTTTGGAGCTGCTAAAGAAGGAACAGCTGTACGCCAAATTCTCCAAGTGCGAGTTTTGGCTACGAGAAGTCCAATTCCTTGGGCACGTGGTGAATGGAGATGGAATCCACGTGGACCCAACAAAGATCGAGGCGATCAAGGATTGGGAAACGCCAAAGACGCCAACCGAGATTCGACAATTCTTGGGTTTGGCTGGCTACTATCGAAGGTTCATTGAGGACTTTTCAAAGATCGCTCAACCTTTGACGCTCCTCACGCAGAAGGATAAGACGTTTGATTGGGGAATCAAACAGGATGAAGCATTCCAGATACTAAAGGATAAGCTTTGTAACGCGCCAATTTTAGCTCTACCAGAAGGTACTGACGATTTTGTGGTATACTGCGACGCATCGCGTCAAGGATTGGGTTGTGTGTTGATGCAACGCCAAAAGGTTATTGCTTACGCATCACGTCAACTGAAAGTGCACGAAAAGAACTATACCACACACGATTTAGAGCTTGGCGCAGTGGTTTTTGCACTAAAGATCTGGAGACACTACCTTTATGGTACAAAGTGCACAATCTTCACAGATCACAAAAGCCTACAGCATATATTCAACCAGAAGGAGTTGAATATGAGGCAAAGACGATGGGTTGAGTTGCTAAACGACTACGACTGCGAGATAAAGTATCATCCAGGGAAGGCGAATGTAGTCGCCGATGCCCTAAGTCGTAAAGAGAGAATCAAGCCCATAAGGGTCAGGGCTTTGGAAATGATCATACGAACCGATCTTTCCTTGCGCATTCGTGCTGCACAAAAGGAAGCTCTCAAGGAGGGAAACCTTGAGGAAGAATATCTCCGTGGAATGGAGAAGCTTTTGGTACCAAACGAGGAAGGAACGTTATGTTTTGAGAAAAGGAATTGGGTTCCTCTGTTTGGTGGATTAAGGGAAGTTATTTTCAACGAAGCGCACAAGTCACGGTACTCTATCCACCCTGGATCGGATAAGATGTACCAGGATCTCAAAAATTATTATTGGTGGCCTAGGATGAAAGGCGATGTTGCTATTTATGTAAGCAAATGTTTGACGTGCGCTAAGGTTAAGGCGGAATACCAGAAGCCTTCAGGGCTGCTGCAACAACCTGAGATTCCCAAGTGGAAATGGGAACAAATCTCAATGGATTTTGTTACGAAATTGCCAAGAACGCCAAGAGGCCATGACATGATTTGGGTGATAGTTGACCGCCTAACAAAGTCCGCACACTTTCTGCCAATCAGAGAGAAAGACAGTACTAGCAAACTTGCGGAAATATACATGAGAGAGATTGTCGCACGCCATGGAGTACCTCTCTCAATCATCTCTGATAGAGACGGAAGGTTTGTGTCAAGGATATGGCAATCCTTCCAAGAAGCCTTTGGCTCACAGTTGAATCTGAGCACTGCGTTCCATCCGCAAACTGACGGCCAGAGCGAGCGAACGATACAAACTTTGGAAGACATGCTGAGGGCATGTGTTATGGATTTGGGCGGTAGCTGGGATAAACACTTACCTTTGGTTGAATTCTCATACAACAACAGCTACCACACCAGTATTGGTGTCGCGCCATTTGAAGCCCTATACGGACGCAAGTGCCGATCACCCCTATGTTGGTCTGACGCAGGTGATAGGCAGCTTGCTGGTCGCGAGATCGTCCAAGAGACGACAGACAAGATTACGCAAATACTTAAACGCATCGAAGCAGCTCGCCACAGGCAAAAGGCCTATGCGGATCCAAACCGGAAGCATGTGGATTTCCAAGTTGGAGAAATGGTGTTATTGAAAGTTTCACCCTGGAAGGGGGTGGCACGCTTTGGAAGGCGTGGGAAGTTAAATCCGCGCTACATTGGTCCCTTCAAAATTCTGGAAAGAATTGGAACAGTAGCATACAAGTTGGACCTACCTGTTGAACTGAATGGTGTTCACGATACATTTCATGTATCCAATTTAAAGAAAACTCCAACTCAAGTTGACGTTGCCATTCCTACCGACGAGATTCATATTGACGACACGCTCCACTTCGTTGAAGAACCTGTTGAGGTCACGGATTGGAAAGTTAACAAGACCCGCCGGAGCAGTGTCAAACTCGTCAAAGTTCGTTGGAATGCCAGACATGGTCCTGAATTCACCTGGGAACGTGAGGATCGGATGAAAGAGAAATACCCCCACTTATTCCCTAAGAACACTGCTTCTACAAGCAGAACTTAAATTTCGGGACGAAATTTATTTAACGGGGGGAGAATGTGACAACCCGCACTAAACCAGGTATCCGTACGACTTAATTACTGATTAATTACTGCTTAATTACTATGCTTGTTTGAACCAGCTGATGAACTGCTACTTGATATCTGATACATGAACTTACTTGCATCATACTTTATTTGCTGTCACTACATTATTTACATGCTGAACCTTGGTGACAAACATGATGCACAAAAAGCACAGTAGCACTGAACGGATACACAGTGAACATGCTGATATAACCAGCATCAGGCAGACACTGCCTCTAAGGCCTGTTAAGAGCCTCAAATATCTGACTACACTGGTAGTGAGTGTAGGGTTATAAGGGTTGTGGAACTGCGTCTCTAGGAATAAGATACACTGATTGGATGTGCCAAAAACGTACTTTAAGTGCAAAACACAGCACTTTGATAAATAATCCAGCTTCTAGCTGACTAGTAAAGTGCCAAAACATGGGGAAAATACTACTAGACACTTTCTAAAGTGTGGAAACAAAATGTGTCACTAAAAATAACAATAACGACACTTTAAAGCTTTTGTAACGCTTTGACGGATTACTATCCAACCGAACAACCGGACTTTACCCGGAACATGAAAATATTACTATTTTCACTATTTATATTTTTCTGAGCCAGTTAGGGTCCCTGATTACCCTAACACCCGTCATAACACGCTATATATTACTAACGAGGTTAAACCCTTAACATAACTTAGTTAACATAACTAACCTCCTAATTACTAGTTACAATCGAACCAACCCCCCCCCCCTCTCATAACCGGCCCCAAACCTTGGGGAGACACACTTGTACTTGGTGGATTTGTTTAGTGATTATTGTCTAATATCTAAGTGGCATAATTACCTTTGGATAATAACCCTTCTAATTGTCTATAAAATACAAGGATTACATGTGAGTATTTATCATAATCAAACACCACTCCACACAACTCTCTCCCTCCCTATCCACTCTCGGCCGAACACCCCAGCCCCCTTACACCCACTTTCGGTCCTTGAACATTCCATTCCAAGTAGATACAAGCTTCACGGGTCGCGTATTAGGAGCTTTGGTGCACTCGGAACGCGAAGGACCATTTCCGTTAGCTTTTATCCACGCGTTTCTCATCACGATTCTTCCCTAGCCTTGAGCTAGAGGTATATTGTTTAAAACTCGTTTTTACACTTATCTAAAGTGGTTAAAAAGATTTTTGTCGGTTAAATATCGTTAACATACAACTTGGTGCTTAAAAGTCTAGTAAAAACTCTAAAAATGGTGGTTAATAGCTTATAACTTGTGTAAAAGTTGTAGTATTTGGGATTTGTGTTTATCGAGACCCGATCTATGTTATGGTAGCTCGGATCACCATTTAACCCGGTTTGGTAAGATCGTTGATCTTAACATAAGCTTATTTTGGTTAACACAAGGGTTAAAAGGTGAAACTCTACCACACAAGAGACATGAACTTGTGTAAAAATGTTTATTTGTGTAAAAGTGATTTAACCTGTACATTAGTGTTTGAAACTAGCGGATCTACGTATCTGCAAGTGGTATTTTCAAAGAACCACACATTTAAGAAACCATGTATTTTAAAGAAAGGATCTTGCACTGACAAATATGATATTTTATAAACCACAAGTGTGAAAACACTTGTGAAACAAAAAGATCCGACAAAGGACTAGCTTTGTCACTTGTTACTAGAAGTTGTAAAGACGGATTTCTCTAAACACGAGGGTTTTATGAGATTAAGGTTACTTTATATAAAGATCTACAAAATATAATGGGATTTACATTATGGATACGGAAAAACTACAAGTTCATGCGATTATGCGATTTACATACTTATCGACTAGTTTGATGTGTCGGAAATTGTTTGATTGAATAAAGAAGTTGTTGAATTGATTTGTTAAAAGAAAATGATACGCTCGAAAGCGTGGCCACCTCCAGTTACAGAGGAAACTCTGGCGAAATTTTCTAAAAACCTAACACTTAGAATTATTTACACAACAAGTGTTAGAACTATTTTTGACATATTCTCGAAACATAAATTTCGCCAGAACTATATTTTATTAAACATTCGGAGGTGGGATTTTCACAAAGATTAACGTGATAAATATGTTTTGTCACAACACTGTTTATGATTATTTTGTGAAAATACATAAATATTATTTTAGAGTAAAAATAATATTTACAAGCGTTAATGATTCCAAAACTTTGTGAACGCTTTCACTATGATTATATAAGTTACACCGGTAATTACATTACCACACGATTGTTAAAACGTAACTTACGCACATGTATTGTATCCCCCATCCTTGGGAAGGAAATTAACTACCAAGTGTATACAAAATGTAAACACGGAATATTTGCCTAACTATTTCCCAAAGACTTAAACTATAAAGCTAAGGCACGGCCGTCCGTCTAATAGAATTAGCACTTGTAGGTCGTCGCACAGCTTTCAGATTTGGAGACACTTGGTAGAGACGCACCGACAGTGAGTTCATGTCCCCCTTTTCTCTAACTGTTTTCAGTTTTCTTAACTGCGGGGGTGAAATACATGTTACTTTGTTTACAAGTACTTTACACATGGTATGATTAACGTAAGGAGGTTTTAGATCATGTGAATGGGTAGTTAGAACACCGAGGGACTTAAGCGGTAGATCTATCTGGGTGTAGCGAGCCCAGCTCTAGGCCCAACAGAACGGACCTCTCTGAGGACCAACAGAACGGACCTGGAGTGACTTGGTTGCCCAACGCAAAAATCGGCTAGGGTTGTGTCTTCCTACTTGCATTTCACAACATGCTAATGGCCTTGCAAACCATTGGTGATCACAAGTCCTCTTACACTGCTACATACCAGGAAACTTTTATACTTACAAGTGTTTTACTTACTCACTTGCACATGAACTCGCTCAACATTATTGTTGATTTTTCAACTTACATGTATTTCAGGAAATTAACGAGATCTGGCACGGTATGGCATGTTTTCCGCTGCACTAGTTTCCGAGGTCATCCGGGGTTTAGGGGATGTGTCTCTTTCCTGGACAAGACACAGTCCTTAAACCATGTCTATGTTATGTTTCAGTTTGTAATGTTTGTTGAACAAGGTTATGGTAGTCAGGGTATGTTAAAACAATGGTATTGTGTTTGGTTTTCAAAACTTAATGGATGATCTTGCATGTTTTTAACTCATATAGCTTTGGTATGATTAAGCTATGGTATTAAGAAGTCACACCAAAAATTAACCACGCTTCCGCAAAGCCAGGGTGTGACATGTATGGAAATGGGAACTCATAACAATGGATTTTGTTACTAAGTTACCCAAAACCAGAAAAGGTAATGATGCGATTTGGGTAATTGTGGATCGATTAACCAAATCAGCTCATTTTCTACCCATGAAAGAAACCTTTAGTATGGAAAGGTTGGCAAAGTTGTATGTAGATGAAATAGTATCCTTACATGGAGTCCCACTCTCCGTTGTATCGGATAGGGATAGTCATTTCACTTCCCATTTTTGGACAAGTTTTCAAGAAGCAATGGGAACTCGACTAAATTTATGCACTGCTTACCATCCTCAAACCGATGGACAGAGTGAAAGGACAATCCAAACCCTGGAAGACATGCTTAGAGCATGTGTGATAGATTTTGGTGGGAACTGGGACAACCATTTACCCTTAATTGAATTCTCCTATAACAATAGTTATCATTCAAGCATTGAAGCTGCCCCATTCGAAGCACTGTACGGACGAAAATGCAAAACTCCAGTCTGCTGGGCAGAAGTAGGAGAAAGTCAATTATCAGGTCCCGAGATTGTGCAAGAAACTACCGACAAGATCACTCAAATCAAGGAAAGACTAAAGACGGCTCAAGATCGCCAGAAAAGTTATGCAGATAATCGACGCAAGCCGTTAGAATTCCAAATCGGAGACAAGGTTCTCTTAAAAGTTTCTCCTTGGAAAGGAATAGTTCGGTTTGGTAAGAAAGGAAAGCTAAGTCCGAGATACGTAGGACCATTCCCAGGGATCCAACGTATAGGACCAGTTGCTTATCGCTTACAACTACTCGAAGAGTTAGCTGGGGTACATGACGTATTTCATGTATCCAACCTCAAGAAATGTCTATCTGATGAAACTCTGGTGGTACCTCTTCAAGATATAGAGGTAAACAAAAGTTTAAATTTGTAGAAAAGCCACTACAAATAGAAGACAGAAAGATTAAATTCCTCAAGCACAAGCGATTAGTACTTGTTAAAATCAAGTGGGATTCAAAAAGAGGACCCGAGTACACTTGGGAGCTGGAATCGGAAATGAAGCAAAAGTATCCTCACTTATTTCAGTAAATCTCGAGGACGAGATTTTAAATAAGGTGGGGAGGATGTAAGGACTCTCAAAAAATGTCCCAATCCAACCCACAAGTAAAAACCCGGACCCCTGAAACCATACCGTGCATCAAAAATCAAGAAATCAAGAATTATGGTTTTCAGGCGGGCCGCGTAAAGGTAAGCTTAACCTTACGCGGGCCGCGTCAAAGATGACTTGACTGGATAAGTGTTCCGAATCCACGTGTCGTCCACGTGGCACACCTACTCGTGACCCAGCAAGCCTACACGAAGACTAGGTGGCCACGCGGGCCGCGTAAAGTTTGGCTTAGGGCTCAAGCGGGCCGCGTGAGACCCATATTTTACCTATAAATAGCCTGGTTCACGAGCTATCATTCTGTGTCGAAAATTCAATTCAAAACTCGAGATTATACTGTCCAAAAAGTTGAATTTCACTTTCAAATTAGCGAGGCGCTGCTACGATACATGGTATTAACTCGATCGCTGCTACGATTCAATGTCCGATCGATTGAAACTATCCAATGGATGTTTAAGTGCTGCCCACATTAGGGTTATGCTTTGTCATTCGTCGTGAATTCGATGGATGTTTAGGCATCGCTTTGTCATTCGTTGTTAGGGTTTAATCTCGTGAGTTATCGTAAATGCTGTATTAGTTACTGACCTAGTTCGTGTGCTTTATTGTTTAAATTAGGTTACAAGGCTAATCAGTAGGCTAAACTCTGCCCGTATAAATCAGCAATGTGAGTCATTCTCTTTTTATCAAAAGTATTTTACAATACTCCATTTTCAAATGTTATAATTACAGGGATTAAGTCGTGGTTATCTTAATCACTGGCTAGTGGGGTATTGTGCACATTACTAATTTCTCACGGGTTAGGCTAATAAATCCTAACAGTGATAAACGTCACTACTTGGGGAAAGACCCAATAGTGGTATGACCATCGTCACCAGGTGACACGGCGCCAGATAAAAATAAGATAGAAGCCATTGTAATCGCTCTTATGCTGTAATTGATAACTAAATGTGTCGTTTTGTATACTTGAATGACTCGCCAGCATTTTCCCGCTGATAAAATATTTTTAAAACATGTTTCAGGCGACCTGCTGTAAATCAAGGAAAACGTGCTACGGAGCACTAACAAGCTTGAAGAGGTGGCTCAGTTAAAATGAATAAACATGTTTTAATAAATCAGGGAATTTCCTAGTTAAATTTCTCTATTGTAAATTATGGGGCTTATCCCGAATTATGAAATAAAATAATCGGGCATTTTCGAGTTTTAAAAGATCCTTTTAAAAATCTTCCACTATCGCATCATAGATACCACGGGTTCCTGTCCCGCGGCTCCTGACCGGGTCAAACCGGGCCTGGGGTCGTGACACCGGTAATATGTGGAAATATCGGGGTGTGGCAGGTTGGTATCAGAGCAAACATTGAGTGAATTAAACACTAACCTTTTGTGTTTAATCTCAATGACACAATAAGCACATTCCTTAGACTTCCGAGTCTAGGCTTATGACCTAGGATTTATTCTTAACTTTCCTTTTATTTGTTTATATTATATTTCCTTGTTTTGATAGGATTACTTATTGGAAATGCCGCCACGAGTTAGAGGCAAAGGAAAAGGACCAATGAGAGGAGGGCCATCAGGCCACGCGGGACCCTCCCATCGGTGTACCCCGTCTGCGTCATTTTCTAGTTCAAACTCCCATGACCTTTGGAGCCATAATTTCGAACCGGCGAGGCACTCTGTCTCACTAGGATCCTCGCCATCCAACCCTCCATACTTTGGGCTACACATTCCTGATGAACCCCAACATTCCCATCATTCTCAGGGATCACACCATTCTAACCTGAAATAACCAAAAAAATTAAAAAAAATATATAATAAACAAATATTTGTAAAATAAAAATAATTCTTCTATAATGATAAGGTAAAGTAAAAAGAAAATGAAATAACAATAAATAAATACATACATATATGTGACGTGACGTACGTAAAATCTTATAAAAAAAGGAGTTAAAAATAAAATAAATATAACAAATAAAAATAGAAATTAAACAAACTATTATGTAGAAATAGTTGGGGAACCAACGGATTTAAAACTAGATAAAAATAATAAAGAGTAAACTTCTGTTTTGCTCCCTGTTGTTTGGTCACTTTAACGGTTTTGCTCCAAACCTTTAAAAATAGCCATTTTACTCTCTGATGTTTCGGTTTTTTTTTCCAGTTTGCTCCCCGCCTCTAACTCCATCCAAAATGTTTGTTTTTCCATTTTGCTCCCCGCAGGGAGCAAACTGGCAACAAAACCAAAACATCAGGGAGTAAAATGGCTATTTTTAAAGGTTTGGGGCAAAACTGTTAAAGTGACCAAACCACAGGGAGCAAAACGGAATTTTACTCAATAATAAATAAATAAATAAATATTAAAGAAAAGATAAAGGAGAAATAATTGCTGCAGTACACAATTGACCCATAAAGAAAAAGAGAGAGACCTTGACCCTGAAACCCTTCTGCACATCATCATTATACACCGCCACTGCAAGTCCCCGGCAATACGCCGCACACCGCCACCTAGCCGACTTGTTCACCCGACAATACACCACCTGCAACATCCATCCACCTTCTCCAACCACCCGACAACCGCCGCTGCAACCGCCACCCGACAACCACCACTGTAACTCGCCGCCTGCAAGTCGTTCACCGCAACGAACCTGCCCTCCACCGCCTCATGACACCTATAAATAGAGGGGCGATCTGGTTGCAACACCATCTCAACCCTCCTTCACTTCTCTCCTTCTACTCCGTCGTGAAGAAAAAAACTCCAACTAGGAGAATGACTCCGCACACTCAAAAGGCGACAACCAGAAGCAAAATATAAAATTTCAATCACTCTTCTGCTAACTTTTCGGCAACACCCGCAGCTAAGGTACCAAAATGAAACCCTATAACTAATTTATGCTTGTCTATGTTTACAGTGTGTTAATTGGCTAAATCAAAAGTGCATATATGTAATGTATGATTAACGCAAAAAGGAGACAAGTTATTCTTCGTTCTATATCGTGTTTGAAGTTTAACAAAGAACATTAAATAAATGATAATTTCCTTCGGTCACTTTTAAATTGGTTCTAGTGGTATATGTTCCTTATGGCATACAGTACTAGTAATAATATCCAGTAGTATGAATGGGTATTGTTTAAACTAACCATAACCACCTACTTAATTATTTAGCTAAAAAGGATTATTCATATATATTGTCATAATTCAATAAGAATGCATGCCTGTTGTATTTAAACTTAAAGGATATTAATTCAAAAAGTTTTGTATGAAATGGACTTAAGATACCTACGGAACTGTATAAAAGTGGTACAAAAATGAACATCATTTGGTTATTAGCTATATTTGTTACTCACCAGTACTTAATTTAGATTGGTTTTACTAACCCCTAACTATTTTATTTAATCAACCCAACAAGATAACTTACGTGTCATAACAATTGTTTAGATACATACATGTATTAAGTCTATATTCGTATTAAACAATAACAATAATGATTTCAGAGTCTAGCCACAAAGTATTTATAAACTGATGTTTAGATTTGCGCTTTAACATACGGAAGTTAACGAAACCATATATACACATATATTAGACACAGTTTTTATGAAACGTCGTATCACTAAATGACATTTTATAACAAATGTTTTCTCTTATAATACATGATTAACTCAGTTCGTAATCATATTCGTCTAACCTTTTAATACATTAATAATAATAGTAATAATAAATAAAATTTGAAACTTATGTCTTAATTTGTAGGTTGTCACGACCCCCTTAAAGAACTAGTCTGATATAATTGTGAATCATCTTTCGAGGTACGGATTCTTACCCAACTTTTATTGTTATCTTGTTCGATTGTTTGTGTAACCCTTTTTTGAACGGATCTTTACCCCTATCCTTATAGTTATCATATTCGATTGTTACAAACCTTGTTGCTTATTTTCTATCCTTCGGAACTCCTAACGTTTTTGGCAATTCTCATCATTGTTTGATTATCCGTTCAATTCGTGCGATTATTTCGTATTCGAAATATTGAACTATATATTTATTGCATGCGATAGGAATTTATTTTGTTTGTACTCATGATCGCATGCTCCCGTGTTACGATTTGGTTATTTAATTGCTTTGATGCTTAGAGAGCGTGTTTGAGATGTGATGTTGCAGTATCATTTGAGTTGTATTCTGTTACCCGAGCATGTTCCTACTTGTGGGGGTGACCACAAGCACGTCATTGCGGCATCGATGACGTGGCACCTACCGTGACGGTGAGCCTAAATCACGGCGTCTCCTTAGTACTAGTGAGGTACATGAGGCCATTAGGGGGCGTATGGACTGGTCCTAGAATATATGTGTACATTTTCTAGTGAATGGTTGTTGTGTATGCCCACACACCATCTCACGTCCGGTACGTAGGGTCTGCAGCTCTACATGCATGTCTGTTATGTTATTCGGCTCAATGGGTACATCCAGTTGATACGATTATTATTGGCTTGCTTTATTTGCATCGTATCATTTCAGGTTATGATATTTCTGACTTGTTATATTAGTTGTAACTGTTACAATTATTATTATTTTTGTTTTTTTATCCGTACTGGCATTTGGCTCATTCCGTAAAAAAAAAATTAACAGGTTCACAGGATAATCAGGGCGGGGTGTGAAAGAGAGAAGAATTAGCTCTAGGATTTTGGGAAAAGAAAAGGTTAGCCATTTTTGTAGCACATGCTAGTTTATCAAAATTGGGCATTTTATATTATGTAATAAACAATATAACTCTAGGGCTACTGTACACTCTTTTGGTGTTATAAAATGTTTAATTTATGGAATGTTGTCTTTTGTTTTGACTACTATAATAGTGACATATCACTCCATTCCGGGGTGGGGTGTTACATAACCAATCTCACCACCCTTTACATTCCCAATCTTTCCATCACTCCGATTCTATTTATTCTCCAGCTCAGTTTAACCCTCATGACTACGTCAACGACTTTTTGGGTTTCAATCCTCTAGGACCTGAGGATCATTTTTCACAGGAGATGGAGATGGACGACGACCCGGACCCAGAAATGCAAACCAGAACACCGGGCCACCCTATTAGCATCTCTAGCGGTTCTCCGTATCAAGGATCGCCGTGCCGAGGGCCTGATTCATATGCTGAGAGGATGGCCATGTATGATTGGTTCTTTACCCCTTCATACCATAACTCTCCTGCTCAACCTCCTTTGGTTGAACCACAGCTTCAAACAGTCTCACCTCCACCTCTTCCTGTTGAAGAGCCACCGCAACAGCCACCTCAACCACCTCCCGAGCCACCTAGGCGAAGGAGGAATGCACGAATTTCTATGCGAGGAGGACCTCGGTTCAGCTCTCCTCAGGGTTCAAGTTCTTACCCTCTTATTCCCGAGGACCCCCAAATGGGTGGACCCTCGCACGCGGTGCCGGAGAACAATCCTCCGCCAGTTTCTTATGCACCACCGCCAGTGGGTTTCGACAACCCAATACCAACATACCCGGGTTCATCTGGGTATAACCCATCTGGTTATCTATCTGATTAGGGAAATCATGATCCATATCTCACTGCTGCACAATACAATGCACTCTATCCTTCTTCTTACCCTCCAGTTTATCCAACTGGATATCCGGTGCAGGGGTATCAATACCCCCCATACCAGCAGCCTCCTTCTCACCTTCAGGAGCAAACACAGGAGATCCTGCAAAGGTTAGACAGGGTTGAGCATGAAGCAGCGGAAACCAAAAAGAAGCATAACGGCTTCCTATCAAAGGCAAAAAGAAATAGGAAGTTGTTTATTGTATTTTGTATTTTATTTCAAACAAGTCCCTGCGAGGACATTTGCTTTATTTTCAGTACCGAGTCCCTGCGAGGACTTATTTCTGTTTTTGTAGCCCCTGCGTGGGCAATGTGTTCTCTTCAAGTCCCGTTTAGGGCACCCTTGTACTAGTTTTTATGATTTAATGAAGTTTATTTTGATTTTAATTATGTACTTTATTACATTCATTATGCCTTATCATTTCAATTTTTAATTGATCTGCCAAAGAAACTTTCTTAGAGGTATAACCTAGCCAGATTATTAAATGGCTATGATGGTATAACCTTTTTAAGACAATAAATCTCTGTTAACATCTGAAAACGTGTTAACATTCCGGGCTGTGCGGTACGAGAAACCACACAAGCTTCCAAATGTACTTGGATCCTTTCAAGTCACTTATTTATAGCCTATATGATCAATACGAATCATGGCTAATGAACATCAATATGATGTATACACCAAAACATCCACTAGAGATGTATGCCTATAAGCAAAGGTGTAATAATGACAATGATAATTTTATTTATATACTTCTTGTCAAAAAGGCGATGAACTATGTTCGACCCTTAAAAAGATCAATGATCCAAGAGATTATTGGTTATGTTTTGATTGTCCTTGTGACAGGGCCTTTGTGCCATCTAAATGTCCTTCGAGACGAGCCTTATGCTATATGAAAATGTCTTTCATGACATCGACAGTTGTGATTCATATTCCCTGTCTAATAAATATAAAGGATTATATTCTATTAATTGCTTATTATGGTTCTATTGTAACCTAGGAAAATTATGATTGAATTGATTTTATTTTAAATGGTCTATATGGTTTAATAATACCATGACCATTTAATCATCAATGCGATGATTCATTATATAATTTAAATATATCATTACTGTTTGATATAGTATACAAAAATGGCTGGCTCGGATGAAGCAAACAGTCATCCCGCAGAAGGAAATAACACCAGGATTAGTATCACTGGTGCCGAACTGCAAGCAATGATAACCGCAGCGGTTGCTCAGGCTGTGGATGATAAGTTCAAGGAACCGAGTATTGTTCGGTCCAAGACTCACACAAAGTCTCATCCTCATTCGCATACACAAAAGAGGGATGAATCTCAGCATTTCTCCAACCAGAGATCTGAATCTCAGAAAGTTGTGTTAAATCAGGTTCCCAGGGACACCAAGGGGTGTACCTATAAATATTTCGTCTCTTGTAAACCGAGGGATTTTACAGGAGAAAAGGGAGCGATCGACTGCATGAAGTGGTTAGACGAAATGGAGACTGTGATAGACATCAGTGGTTGTGCTAAAGAAGACATAGTGAAGTTTGTGTCTCAATCTTTCAAGGGCGATGCCCTCACTTGGTGGAAAGCATTGTTGCAAGCCACTGGAAAGGTTCCTTTATATAACCTTTCATGGAGCAAGTTTGTTGATTTGGTGAAGGACACTTATTGTCCTCAACATGAAATCGAGAGGATAGAGACTGACTTCCTCACCCTGGTAATGAAGGATCTGGATTGTAGATCCTATGTGACTAGCTTCAATTCAATGTCAAGGCTTGTACCATACTTAGTCACCCCTAAACCCAAACGCATTGCGCGTTTCATCGGTGGCTTGGCCCCTAAAGTGAAAGGAAATGTTAAGGCTTCTAAGCCAGCCACTTATAGATCTGTTGTGGATCTATCTTTGTCCCTCACTCTTGATGTTGTGAGGAGTAGGGCAAAGAGAGCTACCGATGATGGGAAAAGGAAGAGAGAGGAAGACAAGTCTCCTCAATCAAACAAGAAGAGCAAAGGGAACTTTGGTTCTAAAAAGGGGCAGTTCAGTGATAAGCCCAAGTGCAAAACCTGTAATAGAAGGCACTTTGGAAAGTGCAACCAAGACCCACAAGCCAAACCATGTGGGATTTGCAAAAAGAAATGGCACAAATCTGTAGAGTGCTGGAACATTAAGGATGCAACCTGTTACGGTTGCAATGAGAAGGGGCACATTAAGACAAATTGCCCCAAGAATGTTAAGAAGCCCGAGGAGGCTAAGAAAACGAATGCGAGAGTTTTTCAGATGAACGCGAGGGAAGCGGTAAACGACGAGAACTTCATAACAGGTACATTCCTCATTAATAATAATTATGCTAGAGTCTTATTTGATTCAGGTGCTGATAAGTCTTTTGTAGACCATAAGTTTTGTAAGTTACTGAATCTGCCTATTAAGACTCTAGACATAAAATATGAGGTAGAGCTTGCTGATGGTACCTTAGAAACAGCTTCAACTCTTCTTGATGGATGCTTTATATCCATTAAGAATCATTCTATCCCGCTATCCCTCTTGCCAGTGAAATTGGCTGGGTTTGATATAGTTTTGGGCATGGATTGGTTGTCGCATAACTAAGCCCAAATTTCCTGTGATAAAAAGCTAGTTATTATCAAAACCCCTTCTGGTGAAACCGTCACTATTCAAGGAGATACACAATATGGTTTGCCCAGCAATGTGTCTATTCTCAAGGTATCACATTGTTTGAAGAGCGGATGTGTCATCTACAAGGCACAAGTGACAGTGAATGATCCGAAACCCAAAATTGAAGACATTCCAATTATATCCGAGTATCCTGATGTCTTTCCTGATGAATTACCTGGATTACCTCCTGAGAAGCAAGTAGAGTTAAGGATAGACATTCTGCCAGGATCTGCACCTATTGCACGGGCTCCTTATCGCCTAGCGCTTACTGAAATGAAAGAGCTCAGGACTCAATTGGATGACCAACTGGAAAAAGGTTTCATACAACCTAGCTCTTCGCCTTGGGGGAGCTCCAATATTGTTTGTGAAAAAGAAGGATGGATCAATGCGCTTATGCATTGATTACCGTGAGCTAAATAAGGTAACGATCAAGAATCGTTATCCCTTACCCAGGATCGACGACTTATTTGATCAGCTCCAAGGAGCGAGCTTCTTCTCTAAGATTGATTTGAGATCTGGGTATCATCAACTAAAAGTCCGAACTGAAGATGTGCCTAAGACGGCATTCAGAACAAGGTATAGACATTTCGAGTTTCTAGTGATGCCTTTCGGGCTCATTAATGCACCCGCAACATTCATAGACCTCATGAATAGAGTCTGCAAACCATACCTAGATAAGTTTGTCATCGTTTTCATTGACGACATACGTATCTACTCCCGTAATCAAGTTGATCATGAGAAGCACGTTCGATGTATCTTAGGATTGCTTCAACAGGAGAAATTGTATGCTAAATTCTCCAAGTGCGAGTTCTGGCTTCGCGAAGTCCAATTCCTTGGACATATTGTTAGTGAGCGTGGCATCCAAGTTGATCCCGCTAAGGTAGAAGCTGTAATGAATTGGGAAGCACCAAAGACTCCAACCGAAATTCGCAGCTTTCTGGGTTTGGCTGGTTATTATAGAAGATTTATTGAAAACTTCTCAAGGATAGCTGCACCATTGACCTCTCTGACCCGCAAGAATGTTAAGTTTGATTGGGGTCCGAAACAACAAGAATCCTTTGAGATTCTTAAGCAGAAGTTGAGCAATGCTCCGGTATTGTCTTTACCCGAAGGAGTTGAAGAGTTTGTCGTATACTGTGATGCGTCACACACCGGTATGGGTTGTGTACTTATGCAAAAAGGCAAGGTGATTGCCTATGTATCACGACAACTAAAGGTGCATGAAAAGAATTACACCACCCACGATTTAGAATTGGGTGCCGTTGTATTCGCACTAAAGTTGTGGAGACATTATTTGTATGGAACTAAATGTGTGATCTATTCGGATCACAAAAGTCTCCCACACTTATTCAATCAAAAAGAGCTCAATATGAGACAGCGTCGCTGGATGGAAACTTTAAATGACTACGATTGTGAAATTCGCTACCATCCTGGTAAAGCGAATATGGTCGCAGATGCTCTAAGCCGAAAGGAAAGAGTCAAACCTATCAGGATTAATGCTAAGAGCATTGAACTGAAGAATAGCCTGAATGAAAGGCTGTTAGCTGCACCGAAGGATATTGTTTTGGAAGCTAACCTTCCAAATGAAAAGTTAGGTGTAACTATTGAACAGTTAGCACCTGGTAAGGATGGAATCCTCAGACTAAATGGAAGAATTTGGGTTCCTATACATGGAGGACTTCGAGATGTAATCCTTCAAGAAGCACACAACTCCAAATACTCAGTTCACCCTGGAGGTGACAAAATGTATCAGGATTTGAAAATAAATTATTGGTGGATAAGTTTGAAGAAATCTATTGCCACACATGTAGCTAAGTGCCTGACTTGTGCTCAGATTAAAGCTGAACATCAAAAGCCATCAGGTCTGCTTCAACAACCAGAACTTCCCACATGGAAGTGGGAAATGGTAACTATGGATTTTATAACCAAGTTACCTAAGACGAGGCATGGAAATGATACCATATGGGTTATAGTTGATAGACTGACTAAGTCAGCACATTTCTTACCCATCAAGGAGACTCATAGCTCCGACAAGTTAGCCCAATTGTATGTGGATAAGATTGTATCCCTTCATGGAATGCCAGTGTCTATTATCTCTGATAGAGATACTAGATACACCTCTCACTTTTGGAAAAGTTTCCAACAATCTTTGGGCACTCGTTTGAATTTTAGTACCGCTTACCATCCTCAGACAGATGGACAGGGTGAGCGTATAATTCAAACGTTGGAAGACATGCTTCGAGCATGTGTTATTGATTTGGGAGGTAGTTGAGATGACCACCTACCCTTAATCGAGTTCTCCTATAACAATAGCTACCATACTAGTATTCAGGCTGCGCATTTTGAGGCATTATATGGTAGAAAATGCAAAACGCCTGTTTGCTGGGCAGAAGTAGGAGAAGCTCAGTTATCAGGACCTGATATAGTCCTTGAAACAACGGACAAGATTGTCCAGATTCGCGATCGCCTGAAAGCTGCTAGAGATAGGCAGAAAAGCTATGCTGACAAGAGGCGAAAACCTCTAAAGTTTAAGGTTGGTGATAAAGTCTTACTAAAAGTATCACCCTGGAAAGGTGTGATGCGTTTTGGTAAGAAGGGTAAGTTAAGCCCTAGATATATCGGACCATTCAAGATTATCGAATGTGTCGGCAGTGTGGCTTATAAGCTAAACTTGCCTGAGGAGTTAAGTGGAATCCATAATGTGTTCCACATTTGTAATCTCAAGAAATATCTAGCTGATGAATCATTGGCTGTCTCATAAAGACGTGCAAATTGATGAAAGCCTAAGATTTGTTGAAAAACCTATAGCAATCGAAGATCGTCAGGTTAAAAAGCTCCGAAGGAAGCATGTGCCTATAGTAAAGGTCAAATGGGATGCCCGTAGAGGTCCCGAATATACGTGGGAAGTTGAGTCCACTATGCAACAGAAGTACCCTCACTTATTCCAGTAAATCTCGAGGTCGAGATTTCTTTTAAAGGGGTGAGGATGTAACACCACATAAAAACGTGTCCAATTATGAAAAGACACGTGTCCTAAACTCTAAATATGTGAAAGATTGAGTTTGAAGGACTAAAGTTGTCAAAAAGTGAAACTATGTGTCCGGAGGGACTAAAAGTGTCAACATGCCAAACTTGTGCCTCTGAATGACCTTACGTGAAGAATATATTCTTAAACGAGTGATTGATTGGATATAAGAAGCCGTTTGTTAAAATAATCGGAAGATTATTAAACTACAGGGGTTAAACGTGTCAACATGTTAAATTCTGACCTCTGAGTGACCTTTTAATGAACCCGAGGCTTCGAAATATTCAAATATACTCTCAAGAATAAGTGGTATAAATTTCACGTGGTTTCGAGATCGTTAAACAAGTTTTCAATACTTTGGGCTATAAGTGTCAACTTGATGAAACTAGCTTTCATAGAGATATTTAACAAAACGAGCCTAACGAAATTTGTTTATACATCCTTGAGCCTCAATAAACTAACAACAAGGGCCTTACATGTCAAAAAGGAGGTTAAATAGGGTTTAAAACCACCAGGGACTGTTTATGCCATGTTTAAAAGTTGTTTAACCTGGAAACCAGGTCTACGCGGCCCGCGTAAGACTTCTCTTGATCTTTACGCGGCCCGCCTGAAAGTCACCAGCGCAGAAAAAATGGACAGATGTCTGTTTCAGCTGTTGCACCGCCTCAAACTCGTTTGTAACGATCCTAGGGGACACCTGGAGTGATCCTAGGATGTCCCATAACAGCTGGAAGTGATCCAATCACTTGGGAATTGCTATATAAGAGGCTCTAGTCTTATGTTCATATGCACATAAGTTGCAACAACTTCAAAGGGACTTGTTTCTGGAGCTTGCAATCAGTAGGAGAAGATTACCAAGTGTAGAAAAGATAGCAAGGACCCTAAGTAAGAGTCTTAATCCCTGCTTAGTCATTTTAATTAGCTTAATTACCAAAAAGTCAAACTTGTCGTAATTTAGATTTGACCTTCGTTTTAATCTTATATGGTCCAGCCACTGACCGAAACGAAAGTGGTTATGGAACCATATTAATGTAGGTGATTAACCCTTAAAAGGGCACCTCCTAATTATCTCGTTTGACTAGTTAATTGTCGGGTCAAACTAGTTTGACAAAAAGTCAAACTGGACAGAAAGTTTTAAAATGTTATAAATTAATAAAACAGAGGTTCTAAATTATGTTTTTACATTCTAATGACTTGATAATTAATATTAGAACATGTTTTATCAGTCCTAACCCGACAATTATCAGTCTAAGGTCAGTTTATAACCGTAAGTCGCAAAAGCTTGACTTTTGCTTTGACTTTCAGTTTTGACCCGTTCAAGCTTAATTCTCCCATGTCTTAAGTTTCCATTAGGACCACATTACTCAGTAGTATAACCCTCTAGAGTTATAGTACATGGTTCTTAGTGGTTGAATTATATGCTCTTAATCGTTAAAATGCTTATAAATGTCATAAATGCCCTTTTGACATAAAAATGAGATTTTTAGAAATGTGAGAGGATAAAAACCTTTGCTACTGATTTATAAACTTGTCCTAAGAATTTGACATCAGTTTGAGGTCTGGATTAGGAGTTATGCTCAATAGTGTAATTAGAAAGCTTTTTATTAATTAAACGGCGTAATTAGCATAAAGCCTATCTAAACCCAATTTTTGACACCAAACCTTTTACCCACTGATGTAATATAATATTTTGGGATTTTTGAAGATTTTTATTTATTTTTAAACTGATCATGACATAGGGTTCTTGCCTCGATTCGGTAATTGTCGGTTTTGCCCTTTTGGCCTATAAAATGAGTTTTACATCACATATTGATACCAAATCTTTTGCTACTGATTTTATATGATAAATAAAATATTTTAAGCTTTCTGGAATGCTAAAAATATCAGCTTTTCTTATATAACCTGAAAATCGCCTAAAAGCGACTTTTACGCGTTTTTAACGCATAGTATGAGCTAAAACTATTTTAAACATATAAGACCTATTACCTACTGATGTTTTTAGTAAATTTCTATACTTTAACAGTAAGCAAAAGTTTTAAACTCAGATTTCCAAAATTGACCTTTAATGCTTATGTGAAATTACCAAAATGCCCCTTCGGTGCATAAATTGGTATTAAATGATAAATTTCACATATAGGCAATACCCTACTGATATAACTTATTAAATTAAATATTTTTACTGATTTCAAAAGGTCAGAACTTCAGTTTATTATAAAATCTCTTTTATGAGTGTAAAAATTACCAAAATGCCCTTATGGGACTTAAATTGGTTTAAATTACTTTTTGGGCATATATGTTAACATCCTACTGATGTATTAACATATTTTAAGCGTAATAACAATTGAGACCTGTATATAATTCATTTGGTTACCCGTTACGCGTTTACGCGTTCGGATCGGTTTATGTGACTAGTTTACGTATAATAGCAGAAACGGGTTTAACCTTATCATTAAATCCTCAAATTCCAGAATGTGATTAGCTTACCCATATTATACAAGTATCCAAGCTTGTCGGGTCTAAACCACATTCTATCCCGGTCTCCGCTTAATCTAGCGTTTAGGACCATAATGTTTCTTTCTAGCTAGCCGGTCTAAGTCCTTGACTAACTAAAGGCCCGTTAGCATCCTAATAGGTTATTAAACCTTCTATACAGATTAGGTAGCATCTAGTAGAAGGTATCATCATACAGCTTTAGGATTTACGGCTGAGTTGCTTTCACCTTTAAGCTCAGGTAAATACTTTTAACTTATTTTCCCTTATACGGGCTTGGGATATGGTATTATAATAATAGTACTTGGTCGGGTATGAAATCATTTAATCGGATTGTGATTAATAAATTTGCATAACCCGTTTTAATCTGTCTTGTTTGATAACATAAACATTGAGGGTTAATTCGACCGTGTCCTGGATATCCTCGGCTCATTTCATTTGAAAATGGCCACGACCTATGCACGGGGTGTAGGCATACACCTGACAGATGCAAATGCTAAAATATAAACCCACATGTTGGGGATAACTCCTTTGTGGGTTCTATAAGTGGTGAGTCGGTTAATCATGACCGGCTTCCAACCGGCCCCAATTGTAAGACAAACATGTAAATCTGTATACAAGATTATCTTTAAATAATTGTCTCAAGTTATAAATGATTTGTTCCTTGTGCACTTAAATCAATTTTATAAATGTTTTCAAAAGAGTCAGTTAATTGTATTTACCAGTGTAAACTGACGTATTTTCTAAAGACTGATTGACAGGTACCTCTCGTAATAGGCTGGAGCTATTAGGTGTCGTATAAGAGGATCTTGCAAATCCCTAAGATACCTGAAGTCTGTTGTTTTGTTTCTTTGTACTTTTATGATCCGCCTGTGGATCTTGTTACATTCCAGTCTGTATATTCTTTCGTTGAACGCTCAGACATTATGGTTTGTAATAGTTTATTCACCAAGCCTTCCGATGTGCTGTTATATTGTGTATTTTGACTATGATGATATAAACTACGTCACGATACTCCCCGCCGGGCCCGCCGGTAATATGTGGAAATATCGGGGTGTGACAATGACTTTCTGGAGTATATGTTAAAGAACAAGAGTAAAAGCCTCTGTTTGAATTTAATATGATGAAATAAAAATAGTGATAGGTAACAATATAAGAATCTTGCAGGTAACAAACAGGGAAATAAAAAAAGAATATAATGATGTATCTTTTGAATGCAGTTTGACATGAAAGGCACTAAAAACAAATTTAATATATCCTACGAAATATAAATTTGATATGAAATGCACTAGAATATAAATTAAATTATCTTTTGAATATAATAATGTTTGCTGTTCAAAAAAATATAAAAATAAATAATAATAATAATAATAATAATAATAATAATAATAATAATAATAATAATACATTACTATTACTAATTGTAAATAATAACAAAAACACAAAAGGACAATAAAATATAATAACAAAAAGACAAAAAAATAAAAAAAAATATGAGGGGGGTATAATTAGTAAAAAAGGGGGTGTATTTAGTAGCACCCTTGTTTTATTTTCGGTTGTAATCCTTTCTGTACATCAACAGAATCAAGTTGCTGAAACCTGAATTCGCTTATATTTTGGTTGTGTTAAGATCAAATCACAACATTGGTGCTTTCATTGATCCTTAGCATCGATGGCTTTGGAAGATCTCGAACCACAATTACCTAGTTTCACTGGCTTTGATCCTAACTCGTGGATCTCTCAATCCGAGCTATACTTTCAATTTTACTCAATCTATGGTGATGAACGATTCTCGTATGTTATTGAAGTATTTGAGGATGGACCATTCTACTGGTTCAATTCATGGTTTCGGAGCGATGACCTCACATGGAACGATTTCACTACTGCATTGCTTTATCGATTCGGTTCTTCATACTTAGCACCTACTGTTGATACCGTTGTCAATTTGTCCCCACCATTATCTGCCCTCCAGGTGTTTGATGAATTGCCTGATGATATTTCAAATGCAATTGACTATGCAGATGCTAAAACCATTGATGACAAGATCTTAGATATTCAAAATGCATCACTGGTTGATGATCATGAGTCACTAGGAGTAACGAATGTTCAAATGGATATGTCTGATTATATATTTGTGCCAGAAGGTGTTAAACCTTGTTTAAATTTAGTTTTGGCAGAGGATTCAAAAGTGACTGCTAGAGTTGAGGCGAACGTTTGTGATGTCGATTCAGTTGTTAATCACTCATTTGCGTGGAAACCGGGTTTGATTGTGAATCATGTTCGCGTACCTCATGGGAAATTTGCAATCGCTGCTTTTAGTACACTTAATATCCATTTTGTTAGTTCTACTATGGTTACTAATGAACCTTGTTCGCCTTTTGGTGTTGCACTGCAACCAGCACCTTTCAGCCTTGTTACTGGTTCGCTCATTGAACTTCACGTTCACGTTTTAACCCATAAGGCTAACCAATACGCAACAACTTCAGTTGTAAACCATGATGAGGAACTACCATTTGCGGTACCTGCTCTTACACCTATCTGTGTTATTTCAGTTGTCATTTGGTGTTCTCCAATAGATATTTTAGACTAGATTTTTGTGGTTGAAAGTGTTAAGATTAGTCTAAGTGTCGTCTTAGAAGCTGATTCGAAAAAGAATGATCTTGTTGACACCAACGACTATGGTGTTGTGGGTTCGTTTTTCTATCCATGGAGGATGGTTGTCTTAGTTTCTACTAATGAACTCCTTCACCCTAGGGTACATAGCATTGAGTATGCAATTAAACTGCCCCAAGAGGAACCGGTGACCTATGGAATACCTATTGTGAAATTGTAGCACCCTACATTCCTTGATACAGGTCAATTCCTCGGGCGTGTGAGAGAGTCACTCAACCACCTTTCATGTGTTCTCGTAGAGGAATTGTTGAAAGTTGCCTATTATTATATAGCTAATAAATCGCGAATATCACACATCCACCCACAACCTTTGGAATCAAATTACTATGGAAGCGGAGCTGTAGCTTTTATCATTTTCTACAAGAGACAATTTTTTTTGTGGTTACTCAAATGGGTCAAGTGGAAATAAAAAAAAACTCTGGTTATTTCCAATACAATGACAGAACACAACATTGGGCCTTATCTTGTGCATCACAATAGAGTGTTATCTGCCTTTAAGCTCGGGTCTTGTGGAATAGATGAAGAAGCATTATCAGTTTTTAACGATATAAAGCACAGCGAGTTTAGCCCCGATGTTGTCTCTTATACATCTTTAATCAATGCTTTTGGGAAATCACATCAGCTCGTAAAGGTCATGGAAGTATTTACCAACATGAAAAAGCATAAGTTGAGGCTGATATTTATCAGTTATAATGCATTAATTAATGCCTTTGGAGCAAATGGTTTTCTACCAGAAGTTGTATATACGCTGCAGAAAATGGAAACAAATGAGGTGCGTCCTAATATCGTAATGATTGGTACTTTGCTAGCGTGTTGTGATTGTTATGGTCCAAAAGTGAAGATCAATTTGATTCTTGCTGCTGCTAGAAAATGGGGAATTTGTTTTCCTTCTGTTGTTTACAATTCTACAACCTGGAGTTGTATGAACCTAACGAAAGGTGAAAAAGCATTAGCTTTATATAAGTCCATGAGGAAACAAAAAGTTACACCTGATTCAGTAACATTTACTGTGTTAATTATTGGTTGTTCTAAGATGTCATTATACACGAAGGCTCTTGCGATTATTCCTAACATGGTGTATTTGCACATCACTATCTCCACGGAGGTTTATTCTTGGGTGATATCAGTTTATAGCAAACTGCAAGATCCAGTTTTGGAAGCCGGATCCATGTTCTCAACATTGAAGATGACACATGGTTGTCCTAATACTTTTGCATATGTTGTTAACTGTTCGTGTGAAACCATGGTTGAGGTTGTCTTTCAGGATAAAAAAGAAAGTGTGCTTCAGGCAACGCTAGACTTGGGTCATCCATTGGGTCATGCAAATGAAACTTGTTACGGTTATGGACCTTGGTTTCATTTAGAAGTAGTTGTAGCTGACACAATAATGGTTATTGATATATCATACCACCTTGGTTGGATTGATGACTCAATTGTCAAACGATTTAACAGCATAGACTCGTGTTTACTTGGGCGCCTTTCGCACTTCCCTGAACACCGCTTATGCATGGTCCATATTGGATATTGGGAGTCCGTATATATACTTCCTTTCTTTTCTATCCCGCGTAGTGAAAACAAAGCTGAGTCAGCTTCTAGTGCCAACGATTCTTAACTTTGCCCATTTGGTTCGGTCAAAACCACTATTTGCAGCTCTTTATGGACATAAGCCATTAGAAATTGCTTATTGCACCTATGAATACCCTATCACTGCCTTGTTCAATGCTCAACCGTGGGAGTGGACTAATATGTTCACATGTTGTAACAATAGTTTCACACGCCTTCATGCCCACATGCTTGCAAAGCATGTAGCTACTTGGGAAGCTTATACCAGTTTAATCCAATTCTTTACACCCTTACACCTTGAGGACAAGGTGAATTTAAAAGGGGGGAGTAATGTTATGAAACGTACCTGCAGGCCAATCCTAGAAAGCGTAGTAAAGAAGCCCAACAAGTTGAATGGATCCATGGCCCTTGGGAGTGGAGAAAGAACTCTGGCTGGATATAAGCGTGATAGATCGAGCGCTTAGGGCTAACGAATATGATGAAAGTGTGTGTGATTCTTCTCCCACCTCCTACTCTGTAATCTCTTATCTCACATCCCCTTCCTTTGTTTTATTTTCGGTTGTAATCCTTTCCGTACATCAACAGAATCAAGTTGCTGAAACCTGAATTCGCTTATATTTTGGTTGTGCTAAGATCAAATCACAACAGCATCCATGCATATGATGTTGTTTAGACCTATGGAACCATGCTTCCAAACGTTATGTCATTTATTTGGTATTCGATCGACCCTTACATAATACATTACACAAAATATACCCTAAAACATACTGCATAACAATGACGCATTGACCCTAAAACATATATTAGTACGAAACTACTAATATAAATAAATAAGTTTAGTTTAAACCACCAACATTCATAAATTGTGTTATCGTTTCAGGATCTGTGTTTTCAACACCTTGATGCGTAACAGTGTCGACAAATCGCTTATGCAGCTCTGGTGTCCAAACAAGACGAGACCTTTTAGGCGTCTTGGTGGACGAATCATTAATAATTGCCAGCTTCCTCTTCAACTTCACCACCATCCACCCTCTTAAAATCATCTAGGCTTAGGGTCAAACTCATCCCAGCAGCATGTAAATTTGCATCAGCCCCACCACCATCCACCTTCTTGAAATCATTTAGGTCTAGGGTCAAACTCATCCCAGCAGCATGTAATTCTGCATCAGATGAACTGCTGGTATGAGATGCTTGTCGTCCACGTACATCGGTAAATGACGGTGGTTTACCATACGAATCTTGATTGCCAGTTGTTTTAGAACCCACCAGTGGCCTCACAGCTCCCCAAGACGGTGGTTGACCATAAGAATCTTGATTGCCAGTAGTTTCAGAACCCACGAGTGGCCTAACAGCTCCCCAAGACGGTGGTTTACCATAAGAATTGCGATTGCCGGAAGCTTGTGAACCCATGGGTGGCCTCACACCTCCCCAAGGTGGTTGAGCACCGACATAAGAGTGACCGGAACTGGAGAACGACATAGCTTGATTCATTTTGCTGATTATGGGTTTTGAATTTGGAAATCATCATATATATATATTTATTTAAACAGCACCCGAGAAGAAGCAACGCAGCAACTAAGAAGAAGATGCAGCCAAGTCCACGCTAACCTACACAGTTGAGTAAATCTGGCGAGACGCTAGGGAAATTTATTATTATTATTATTATTATTATTATTATTATTATTAATTTTTTTTTTGAACCCGCAAATTTCGTTTACACTCATCTTAACTTTTAGTAAGCGTGGGGTTTAACTGGGCCACGTCGTTGGCGACCCACGCGGTAACACCTCCATGGATTATACCAATTGCTAGTCTCCTATTATTGAAGCCGATCAATACCAACAACATGGTTCAGGTGGATGGGAAATGCCGTCTCAAACCCACTGGGTACTCGTAATAAAATTAACTCCAATCGGCTCCAAAACGAAGATATGACAAAATGAAACATCATCCCAACCGAAAAACGAAAACCAGCATGTTGGACACTTGATGAAGAAATAGCGTTAGCTCGAGTGTGGGTGGTTGTCTCAGAGGATCCCAAAATCAGTAAATTTGTTTCTAACAGTCTTTGTTTGTGTTTATTTTTTTAAAAGAAATTTTACTTATTTTATTGTTTTAAATAATATGTTTCTATTTTTTAGGGGATAACCAAAAGAAAGCTGACTTTTGGGCACGAGTCGGCGACCATTTTATGAAACTATTTGGGGTTGAGTTCATTGCTTGCCCCGTCATGATGTCGGGTTTTGGGGGAGATACGTCAAAAGGTCAACCATTTTGGAAATACTTAAAACAAAAATTGTAGCAACCGTCCAAGTGGTTAGGACGACTTTATGTTTACAACTACACTTGCGATGAACATTATCAAGACATGACGCATTTGCTCAAAGACAAATTTGGTAAATTATGAGAGTGAACTAGGTGGCTGTCAAACCCCGACTTACAGCGAAATGATACGGGGCGTGATTATTTGTCGAAACCTTATAACCACTAACTATTATATAAATTATGAGAGTGAACTAGGTGGCTGTCAAACCCCGACTTACAGCGAAATGATATGGGGCGTGATTATTTGTCGAAACCTTATAACCACTATTATAAAGTTATAATATTTAAATCATCATATCTAGGGACGTTCAAACCGCTCGACGCTCGTTCGGAAATTGCTCAGAAAATGCTCGTTCGATTTGACGCTCGGTTGTGAATGAGCCGCTCTGCTCTGTTCGGTGTGTAAACGAGCCAAGCGTGAACAAAGGTCCGCTCGGCTCAGTTTGGCTCGAATTATTATTTTTAATTAGAATATATATACGCACACATACATACATATACATATACATATACATATATACATACATATATAAACATGTATATACACATATATACACACAAATATAAGTTATACATATATACACACACACCTATATATATATACACACACACATACATATATACTTAAATATAAATTAAATTTATAGTTTTATATATACCACGCTAATAGATTTTGGTCCACTATATACAAATTTACATCTATATCTATACTGACAACCCCAATCACGCTAATAAAAAATTAATATCAAATTTAAAAGTTAAACCCTAAACTAATAAACGACAGTCTGCTCGTCGCCTCAATGTTTCATGTCGTTACCCTAAGTCGATCGTCTTCTTCTCTCAACGTCATTGTTCGTGCTATATAACATTCGCCTCGTCAGCCACAAAATTCTTATTCATAAGAAAAATATCATGCTATGAAATGTGTCTGTTTTTAAAAACATAAAAACTTGTGATCCAACATTGTCACTATCTCCCTCAGCAAATTTAAATCAGGCAACATGGTTGTCCAAATCGCTCGAACTTCGCTCGACGCTCGCTCAGAATATTTACTGCTCGAAGAATGCTCGCTTGATTTGAGGCTCCGTATTAAATGAGCCGCTCCTCTCGGTTCGGTTCGGTTTGTAAACGAGCCAAGCATGAGTAAAGGTGCGCTCAGGTCAACTTGTCTCATGAACAACCCTAATCATATTAGAATTGTCATACATAATCATATAATTTCAAATATCATACATTAAACCAAATTCATAAAACACAACAAAATCCAGTTTATTACTAAGGCAAGTTCTAAGTGTCTTCATCTCGATTTTCGACTCACATTTGTGTACATGTATCAAGCGTGAAAAGAAATGGTTTTTGGGTCAACAAAAATATTGATGAATAGATCCAATTTTAATTAAAAATGTTGTTGTATTATTATATTTAAAATATTATATATTAACATGCAATTTCGAATGTGATGTTACATCTACGATAAATCAAAAATAACCACAATCACCACATTTTCAATTAACAACGCGACATAAAAATAATAGTAACAATAGACACATTGAGGTTCAAGCCTCGAAGAGCGAATCTAATGATGTTGGCGATACCAAATTCAACTCATTGCCGTGGGGAAGTGGTCCGCCAATGGATCCACATTAGAAACATGTGACACAAAGCGAGTAACACATAGATGCACATATGATGTGTGCAAAATGAAACTTATAAATTACATCAATTGTGACATAAAACTAACCCCTTTTTAGTACTAATGTTGGAAAAGTGTGCTTTTGTCTTCCTTTTGTATTTTCAGGATTAAATAAGCTCAAATTAACAAAAGAAGCAAAAAGACAGCTAAATCTAGCATAAATACAAGAAAATGAGCAAACGTGACATGCCCGACCCCACGACAGCATCTTCCCAAGCAAAACAAGAAGACAAAAGACTGAACACGCCCCGTGCTCAGTGAGCACGGGGGCGTGCCCAAGTGTCAGCAGAAAAGACAAAGTGGTAGAAGCTTCTATTGCCCACCACGAGGCCGTGCTCAGCGGACACGGGGCTGTGGTCAACTATAAGATTCGCGAAATCTAGGCAAATCTTGATAGTACAGATATGCTTCTGCACACGGGGTCGTGCTCAGCGGACACGGGGGCGTGGTCAACTAATACTGACAAGCTGCATTAAATGAAGAAAGAGAAGGACGTGGACACGGGGCCGTGCCCGAGCTTCTGTTCAGCCTATAAATAGGAGTGCTTGGCTCAAGCTCAAACCATCCCTTGGCACACCACCTCTCTTACACTTCACCCACCACCCACCACCACCATAACACCATCATCCACCACCATCATCCATTGTCCATCATAGAGTGTGTGAGTCGTCTCGGGATCCAAGATTGATCGTAAGAGTTCTTGACAATCAAGGCCATGTTTGCCTAAGTCTCTTACATCACTTGGTGAAGACAAAGTGTCTAGTGTAATACTTTTTATTTTTAATCTTTTCGCACTTTTTACTTGGTTTTGTATTAATGACTTTAATAACTAGTTTCTTATGTTGAAGGTGATTTTTCCTTATCGTTTGTCTGTGGTGTCTTGGCATTATTTTACTGTCTATATAAAATAAAAGATTTTCACCATTCATATCTCCACGGTCTATATGGAGGTATGTTGGCTACCTGGTCGGGGGTTAAGGGAACGGTTTGGTAAAAGTCTTGCCTTGTTCAGTGTATAGATCCTGCAAGGACCTGGGTCAAATTTAGTAGGACCTCCTTCAATACTTAACGGTATTGGATGGCGGGGGTCCAAACTCTTTAATCCCCTCATATGTAAGCTACTATTAATACTATAACCCGGCTATTTAGGACTGTATCCCTGCTGACTCAGACTACTTAGCCGAGGGTAACGTCACCTTCAAAAGAGGGGCCTACCATAATTTGCATTAATAACTTAATTAATTATCTTTCAATAATCCAACCCTTTAGGATTGTATCCTTGCTGACTCAAACTACTGGGTTGAGGGTAACGTCACCTCCAAAAGAGGGGCCTACTACAATAACTAAGATAATATCTTAAATAGTGCAAAAGTGCGGAAATAATCAAAGGTTACAATAAACACGAGTCGGAGCCAAGTGATTCATCTTGTCTATCTGTTTTTTCTTTTATTTTTATTTTCAGCATTTTTAGTTAGTTTTTATTTTCTTAGTTTAAAACATTTTTTCTAAACTTTTGATTTGATTAGACATTGAGGATAAACCGGTACTAAAAGCTTTTGTGTCCTTGGACGACCTCGGTATCTTACCAACACTATACTACGCTCACGATGGGTGCACGTGCCCATATGTGTTTTAGTGTTAGTAAATATCGTGTTTTATAAATTTAAAACTTGGCTAAATAAAGTGTGAAAGGGCTTAAAATATACTTAAACCTATATATACACCTAACACGCATCAAGTTTTTGGCGCCGCTGCCGGGGACAAAAGGATTTTAAGAAAGTTAGGAATCAACAGCCTAATCGTTTTTCTTATTTTTCTATTTTTTTAGGATTTTTCTTAGTTTTTCAGTTTCTACAGAGCTCAGCACGGGCCGTGCATGGTCGGACACGGGCCGTGCCCAGCATTATCACTGGCAGTTTTTTATTTCCGAGTTACAGAGGGCTGAGCACGGGGCCGTGTCGGTGCAACACAGGGCCGTGTCTAACTCCCAGTAACAGGGATCCGGAAAACAATCACTGTACCTCCGACCACGGGCCGTGTTCACTGAGCACGGGGACGTGGTGAACCTTCTGACCAACATTCTTTTCTGTCTTTTTATGCAGGACTCGGAACCCAGGCGCCACATTTGAACTTCCTACGTAGTGTATGAGCTCCAGTTCTAGTAGAGACATAAAAGAACCTCTAGAAGAACCCAAACGCTTTCTTAGAAAAAAGACTTAAAGCTAAAAATCAAGAGAAAGTTTCGGGGGAACCACTTCCAATGGCGGATCAACGTACCCTCATGGATTACCTACGACCCACCGTAGGTAACCTCGGCGCCGCTATCAATGCACCGAATGTCGAAGCCAATAACTTCGAACTTCGACCGCATTTGATACAAATGCTTCAAAACTCCGCAACCTTTCATGGGCTTGCGGACGAGGATCCCCATCTACATATTACTAATTTCTTAGAAATATGTGATACCTTTCGGATCAATGGAGCATCAAACGACGCCATCCGCCTTCGAATATTTCCATTTTCACTAAAAGACCGAGCTAAGGCTTGGCTCAACACCCTCCCAGTTGGCTCGGTAAACACCTGGGATGAACTAGCCCAAAAGTTTCTATATAAATATTTCCCTCCTGCTAAAACAGCTAAATTAATGACTGAAATTAACACATATTCACAAGAGGATGGGGAATCCTTATATGAAACTTGGGAAAGGTTCAAGGAGCTACTAAGAAAGTGTCCTCATCACGGTCTTGCGGTATGGCAACAAATATCCACTTTCTACAATGGGTTGTTGCCACACACAAGACAAACACTTGATTCTAGCTCCGGGGAACTCCTAGGTAATCGTCGCCCAAATGAAATATACAATCAAATTGAGGAAACTGCTCAAAACAATTTTCAGTGGCACACTCCCCGAGGTAATAAATCTATTGCCCCGGGCGCCCATAAGGTTGATGAAAGCACTTCTTTACAAGCCCAAATCGAGGCCCTTTCTTCAAAAATCAAAAAGTTAGAAATGACAAAAACAGCCTCGGTTATGGCTTGTGAGGGGTGTGGTGGACCACATGAAAATTGGAGTTGTATGAAAGAAATAGATGATCAAACAGAAACGGTAAACTACATTGATAATAGACCTAGACCGTCGGGTCCCACAACGGGTACCTAAAACCAAGGATGGCGTAACCACCCTAACCTTGGTTGGAGAGATCCCGACAATAGTAGTAACCAGCAAAACCAACGAACTAACTTTCAACTACCACAAAACTTTTCTCAACAACAAGGTGGACGAGAAAGGCTTGAAGATACTGTATCTCGCCTCATCTCCGACACCGAAAAGAAAAACTCGGATCGATTTCAGCAATTGGAATCGAATTTTAGAAATCAACAAGCTAGCATTCAAAACATTGAAAAACAATTAAATCAAATAGCTCAAATTTCTCCTAGAGGCCACAAGGCGCGTTACCAAGCAATACCGAAACCAACCCAAAGGCGCAAGTATATCTCATCACATTGAGAAACCGAACCGTGGGTCCCGAGGATGCTCCATTACCGCCGGTTGAAAGAAGCCAGCTCGGCCAAAGCACGACTCCACCCGCACCCCAACCAGAAAAGGCTTCTCTACCAAATCAAGAGCCCACCAAGACTCCTCCGGTTCCATACCCCGGTCGGTTAAATCGTCAAAAGACCGATGAGCAATTCGCAAAGTTCGAAAATTTACTAAAACAATTGCATGTTAATATTCCTTTTATTGAGGTCCTAACCCAAATGCATAAATATGTGATGTGTGCAAAATGCAACATATAAATTACATCAATTGTGGCATAAAACTAACCCTTTTTTAGTACTAATGTTGGAAAAAGTGTGCTTTTGTCTTCCTTTTTTATTTTCAGGATTAAAAGAGCTCAAATTAACAAAAGAAGCAAAAATACATCAAAATCTAACATAAATACAAGAAAAGGAACAAGACGTGACATGCCCGACCCGACGACAGCATCTTCCCAAGCAAAACAAGAAGATAGAAGACTGAACACGCCCCGTGCTCAGCCAGCACGGGGGCGTGCCTAAGTGCCAGCAGAAAAGACAAAGTGGTAGAAGCTTCTATTGCCCACCACGGGGCCGTGCTCAAAGGACACGGGGCCGTGGTCAACTATAAGATTCGCACAATCCAGGCAAATCTTCATAGTACAAAGATTCTTCTGCACACGGGGTCGTGCTCAGCAGACACGGGGGCGTGGTCAACTAATAAAGACAAGCTGCATTAAATGAAGAAAGAGAGGATGTGGACACGGGGCCGTGCCCGAGCTTCTGTTCAGCCTATAAATAGGAGTGCTTGGCTCAAGCTCAAACCATCCCTTGGCACACCACCTCTCTCACACTTCACCCACCACCCACCACCACCATAACACCATCATCCACCACCATCATCCATTGTCCATCATAGAGTGTGTGAGTCGTCTCGGGATCCAAGATTGATCGTAAGAGTTCTTGACAATCAAGGCCATGTTTGCCTAAGTCTCTTACATCACTTGGTGAAGACAAAGTGTCTAGTGTAATACTTTTTATTTCTAATCTTTTCGCACTTTTTACTTGGTTTTGTATTAATGACTTTAATAACTAGTTTCTTATGTTGAAGGTGATTCTTCCTTATCATTTGTCCGTGGTGTCTTGACATTATTTTACTGTCTATATAAAATAAAAGATTTTCACCATTCATATCTCCACGGTCTATATGGAGGTATGTTGGCTAGCTGGTCGGGGGTTAAGGGAACGGTTTGGTAAGATTCTTGCCATTGTTCAGCGTTTAGAGGTCCTGCAATGGACCTGGGTCAAATTTAGTAGGACCTCCTTCAATACTTAACGGTATTGGATGGCGGGGGTCCAAACTCTTTGATCCCCTCATAAGTTAACTACTATTAATACTATAACCCGGCTATTTAGGATTGTATCCCCGCTGACTCAGACTAGTTAGTCGAGGGTAACGTCACCTCCAAAAGAGGGGCCTACCATAATTTGCATTAATAACTTAATTCATTATCTTTCAATAATCCGACCCTTTAGGATTGTATCCTTGCTGACTCAAACTACTGGGTTGAGGGTAACGTCACCTTCAAAAGAGGGGCCTACTACAATAACTAAGATAATCTCTTAAATAAGTGCAAAAGTGCGGAAATAATCAAAGGTTACACTATACACGAGTCGGAACCAAGTGATTCATCTTGTCTATCTGTTTTTCTTTTATTTTTATTTTTCAGCATTTTAGTTAGTTTTTATTTTTCTTAGTTTAAAACCATTTTTCTAAACTTTTTGATTTGATTAGACGTTGAGGATAAACCGGTACTAAAAGCTCTTGTGTCCTTGGACGACCTCGGTATCTTACCAACACTATACTACGCTCACGATGGGTGCACTTGCCCATATGTGTTTTAGTGTTAGTAAATATCGTGTTTTATAAATTTAAAACTTGGCTAAAGAAAGTGTAAAAGGGCTTAAAATATACCTAAATTCATATACACACTTCACACGCATCAATATGCAAAATTTATGAGGGACTTCCTCACTCACAAAAGGAAAATTGAATCATTGCAATTAGTTAACTTAGGCGAAGAATGATCCGCCTTAGTACTCAACAAACTCCCACAAAAGAAAATTGATCCCGGAAGCTTCACGATTCCTTGCTCGATTGGGGAATCCCCCATTCGTAATGCATTAGCCGATCTTGGGGCTAGCATTAACCTCATGCCTACCTCGATGTTCAAACGACTCGTCCTAGGAACAACGAGCCCTACAAAGATGAGCATACAACTCGCTGACAGATCCGTCAAATTTCCGCAAGGTGTCGCTGAAAATCTATTGGTCAAGGTTGACAATTTCATTTTCCCGACCGACTTTGTCATCCTAGACATGGAGGAAGACACCGATGTCCCTCTCATCCACGGGAGGCCATTTCTAGCCATCGCCCAAGCAGTGGTGGATATGAATGACGGAACACTAACATTGAAGTTTGGGGACAAGGAAGTGAAGTTTGAATGTGGAAAGAGAGTAGAGGACGAAGACCCGGTAAACTACATGAAAGTCATAGACTCAAGCTTGGATGACGCTCTCCGACGGTGTAGCATGGGATGCAAGACATCCCACTTGGGTAACAAATGACCAGGCTTTGGGTCTAGCCAAGGACCCTTATAAACGTGGCGCACCACGGAGGCATTCCGCGGAACTATCCTTAGTTTAGTTTAGATTAATCTTTATGTTTTCTAGTTAGCTTTAATTTTCAGGAATAAAACACACTCGAGATGGCAAAGGATACAAGGGAAACTTGAACCAGCACCCCATGCAGGAAAACAGGACCATCCGACAAAATTTCATCGTTACAGTAAGTTCGGCACGGGCCGTGTCCGCCCAACACGGCCCCATGCTGCACAGTCTGCAGAAATGACCCAGTTCAGGTAAACTGGACACGGGCCGTGTTCACCCAACACGCCCCCGTGTCCAGGCCTCTGTTTCTTTTGTTTAATTTTTGTTACTTGCACTTGAACACGGGGCCGTGTCCAGTGCCCAGTAACACAATTTTTTGCTTTTTCACACCTTTTTACACATTCAATCAACCTAAAAATTTATTTTTGGGACACATTGAGGACAATGTGTAATTTAAGTGTGGGGGGGGGATACTAAAACCTTGAATCTTGCAAGTCCTAATAACAAGCCTTACACAAAACTCTATTGGAACCGCTAATCACCCCAAATTTTTTCAAAAATTTTCATTTTTTTTACTTGTCTAGGTTTAATTTGGGAATTTCAAAATTCTAAAAAGGTTATATTTTTACAAATTTACAACCGATAGCGTCGTAATAAAAAGAACCAACATAAGAAAATTATGAGAAGGCATGGCAAACTTAGTTAAAATTTGATTATATATACTTGATCACATAAAAACCCATTCCCACAAAAGTGAGTTTTGAGCCTTTATTGAGCATACAAATACATATCTTTAAATTAAATGCTCATTTTTCGTTTCTTGTGTGAATAGCCGCTTGGTTCTTACGACTCTAGAACTTGCCATGACGATACATTCCCGGTCCTTACCAACTTAAACCCGAGTAAGTAAATGATGGAGGCATTAGGACTAACCCTTTTTATTTCTACACCATTATTTTCTTTTTTTTTTACCACATACCCAAAATCCCCCTAGTTAACCCCTTTGAGCCAAAACCTTTTCATTTCACAACCCAAACCAAACAACCTTTCACCCACCAAAACCTTTTTCATTTTTAACCCTTTGTTTTAGTAAAAAGTTCGGTTTTTCGTTTGACTTAAAATATATATATATATATATATATATATAGGATTAGGTTCAAGAGTGAACACTAGTATAGCTTGCGAACGGAGTGAACTAATCCTGGCCATACACGTGTGTAGATCAATGGCCAGGATTTGATGTTGAAATACACTAGTGTATTTTATGATTTGATGATGAGATCCTGGCCATACACGTGTGTAGATCAATGGCCAGGATTTGTTCACTCAGTTCGCAAATACACTAGTGTTCACTCTAGAACCCCACCATATATATATATATATATATATATTGATGATGAAGCAAAAGAAAAAAATAAAAACAAACAAGTTCATCAAAAATAACTTTGTTTGAATAATAGCTTCATCAAAATAAAAGTTACAAAAATAAAAAGTCTTACGAAAACCGACGCTTGTTACGTTTTTCGCCCTTTCTACTAACCACTAACCCAACCACCTACCTTTAACCCAAGCCTAACCCTTCACCCAAAAGTCCTCTTGATATTTACAAAGGTATATAGTTAAAAAGGAGGAGGATTGATTGCTTGGCAAGCCTATGGTAGGAGTAAGTTCCATGCCGCTCTCGAGTGATTCACTAAAATACATCTTCGGCCGAGTGTTGAGTGATCCCCATAAGGTATGTGAACTTGTATATAAATAGAATTTTAAATAAGCATGTTATGCCCTAATAAGTAATTTATCTTATGAAAAGTTTTAAATAAATCATGACGAATAGGATTGTAAATAAATAAAAATAAAACTTAATAAAGAATCTTGGAAATCCCGACACTCTATGACAAGCCCAAAAACTTTCTCTTCTACCCATTCCATTTGGGAGTGTAAAGCCGCATTATAAAGAGTTTTGCTTGAGGACAAGCAAAGATTCAAGTGTGGGGGTATTTGATGTGTGCAAAATGCAACATATAAATTACATCAATTGTGGCATAAAACTAACCCTTTTTTAGTACTAATGTTGGAAAAAAGTGTGCTTTTGTCTTCCTTTTGTATATTCAGGATTAAATGAGCTCAAATTAACAAAAGAAGCAAAAAGGCAGCTAAATCTAGCATAAATACAAGAAAAGAAAAAGTGAGCACGGGGGCGTGCCCGACCCCACGACAGCAT